>OX577859.1:9327370-10690135 GCA_951213275.1 Idaea straminata | reverse complement strand
AATACGAAGTTTCAGACTCCTATCTCGAAAAGTTATATGAACAAAAAATCTTCACACAAAAAAAATCTAAATAGCACGACCGTTTTTTTACCTAATACTTTACATCTTATATTTAATTAACATAATGATAATTATTTTACTTTTGTAAACGGTTAGAAAACCATTTATCGCTTTAATTTTGCGAAAAATAATTTGACTGTCATAACCAGACTTTAAGCTTCAGTTCACCATTATGTGTTTCCATATTATAAAGCAGGTTCGCCGGGGATTATAATATTCACAGAGCATAAACTAATACACAAATACATATAAACATACCACTGTCGGTTACTGTTCCTAACAATGTGTCCAGAACCGTTGTGTTTGAAGCTTTTCATTGAAGGCTTCTCAGAAATTTACAATTAAATTTCACCATTATAACTGAAGTTATAAGGTTTCATTTCCATTGTGTTTCGTCATTTACAGAACAGAAACTTGCGAATATGTTATGGCAAGTAGAATTGAATGCTATTCCTTTGTGTAAGAGTGTATTATTCCGTAAATGGTCGTAGGTATATTTATACGTCCTTTCACAAGTCTTATATATTCGGTCAGTATTAGCCCACGATCTTTAGCAGAGACGGAAAACAATGTTTTTGTTTGTTAGTGTGTACCTATTATAACAGTATTAGGTAAATATTTTTAGTATATGGAAAGTACCGACTTACCATATCTAATATCATATTTTTCAGATTAATATTTTGGGGTTTGTTATGTTCGCGTCCCAGGCATTAAGCACTTGACGTCGAAGTAAAAGAAATTAAAAAATACCGAAATTAAGACCCGGGAAAATAATTACTATAAAATAAATAAATAAATGATTTATTAAGTAAATAGTTACAATATTAAAAACTAAAATTTTGCTAGTTCTAGATATGAAATTGTGCAAAAACTCAAACGGTAGGAAAGGATTTCTGGAATTCTTTGGCATGGCAACTACCATGTAAACCCATAACATAAAGGTAATAATAAACCGGCCAAGTGCGAGTCAGACTGGCACACGAAGGGTTCCGCACCATTATATTCTGTTTTTAACCCACGACGCAAAAACAAATACAAAAAAAAAACTTTAAAAAAATCGTATGTCAGACGAGGCTGTATAGGTTATTAAAAGTCTTTTGCCTGCCCATTTGGGAGTATAATTAACAAAAAAAATGCCTTAAAAAAATTGAAAACATAACCTAAAATTCTAAAAACATACAAACATATTTTTGGTGACAGTTATTTTTGGTCTGGCGACAAATATACGGACGGGCAGCGAAGTCCTTAGAACATTTTTCAGACCAGATACATAATAAATAATAAAAAATAAAAGCTGTTTTTATAAAATAAAGACATGTCACATAAATACGCTTTGCAGGAAACTATATTCACTGTATATTTTCATGTAAACTCAGCATTTTCGACTGCAGATCACATTTTACAAAATGTTTTAGTTTTCCAAGTTTTGCTCAGCGTTTTTCCTAAAGTATTTCCAGGAAAATGTCGGGAATACAACGAGCTAGTGAACGTGGACCGAGAATAGGTACCTATTTCCAAACATAACAGCGAAACTAAAAACTTTAATATTAAGCGTATACGGTAAATAAAATAAATAAAAAATGGTTGTCTGTAAAGTCGGTTTGCGGACAATAATTTTACGTAATAAATCATAAGGAAACGATAAAATTTTGTCATTCTTAAATTAAATATATTATTTGTCTTTTTTTTCCTTTTTTTTAGTCTTTTTTTTTCTTTACATATATTTTTTCCTTTATAAAAGTCTTCTATTCGTCACTCGCCACAATAACAAGAAGCCCAGATGAGCGATATTATTATTAAATACTCTACGGTAACGGATGCATCATGGTCATGTTACCATGAAGCATGACGTCACACAATATTTCTTCTTTTTTATGTAGGTAACTATAGATATATCATGGCCTTTACATGTAATCTAGTCTAGAAAATATATACAGCTCTAGCAACTTTAATCCTGTCTATTCGGGGCACTGTAGTACCTGGGACATGTATTAGATGAATTAGGCTTGCCCAGCTCATATTCCATCCTCTCAGCTTAGTCGACTGTATCCAGTGGAAAGAACTATTCAATACGTCTAGAGCCAATTATAAATCTCAGATTTCATCACAATGTTTTCTTTCACCGCAAGAGCAATGTCATTAGCGCTTTTGTGCCTTATTTGTTTTTGCCTTCTACATAATCATGTAGAAGGCAAAAATCTCTTCTTTTTCTTCTCCCCATTTTTTTCATTTTATTTTATTTAATTCAACAAAAATTCACAGCGCATAAATGCTAATCATACAGTCAATAAGGTTTTCACATTATCTGGAACATATCATTTTTTTATAAAATGTTTTAGCATGAATACAAAAATAAAAAACAACGCGCGCCTCGTGTCCAACCACAGCGCTAACTTTTAACTTGAGACTTTGCGCACACGAGGGCTCTAATCATCCAGGTCTCAAGTTAACTAAGTCAAGTCATCTTCCTTAAGAATCTCTTCAACAAACGACAGCCCTGAAGAAACTTATAACAAGCAAGTAACAGAAGTCTTTCCTGACCCACGAAAACTTAGGTAATGAGGTATACCCTTAAGCCGTGGATTTACTGCAGATGTTTGTAAACTCACTAGTTACTTCTGTTAACATATACAGAGTGATTAGGAATGAAGGTAGCTGATTATTTGGTAACTTTAATTATAAAATATTTATTGTGCGATGTAATATAGGATTTTAAGCGACCATGGTCATTTTCATTACTTAAGAGGAAAGGGTACCGGCGCTCTCTCTATACAAACGTAGTCGACTGTTTTCTCCCTGGACACTAGAGCAAATATTTTTGTTGCATAAAACCTTATAGCTGCCATGACCATGCCCCTTTGTTTTGTTTCTATTTTTTTTTTTTAATCTTAGTGTCTATGATAAGAAAATGAAAAAAACCAAGACATAGGGGCATAGTCATGGCAGTTATATGTTTTATGCAACAAAAATATTTGTGCTAGTGTCATTATCCAGGGAGGAAACAGTCGGCTACGTTTGTATGGAGAGAGCGTCGGTACCCTTTCACCTTAAGTATTAGGTGATAATTACTATGTTTTTCGTTTTTATTTTGTATATTTCGATGCCGTTTCAAGCACCATTTTTAACATCCCATTTTAAATAACTTTAGTACATTGGTCAAAAAAATAGTTTTCAACCATAAGTGTTTCTTACTGTTCCAAAACTTCTCGATACAAAATGACAGATGAATGTTGTACCTTATGTTTGTTTCATGTTTCATACCCTAAACACATAGAGGTATCATAAACCTTAAATATGATAAATTATTTTTAACCGAATTCAAAAAAAGAAGAAGGTTCTGAATTCGATTGTATTTTTTATGGCTGTCCGGGCATAACTTCTTTGTTTAAAATTGATGTGACTGAATGCGAGATTTTGTCTATTATATAAGTTTATTATCAGTTGTAAGTCGCGAAAACCTAAGTAAATTATATGTACTTTACATATTTTGAGCATAATATATATTTGCCTTGATGCAAACGTAAATATTGACTTATAGGCTTGATGTACTTGAAGTTATACACAGCCATAATGGTAAAGAGAACTTAAATAAATAAGCAACATCATCCTGTAGGCAATCACTCCCTTCATGTGGTAAATCTTTGTTGTGATTAAGTAGGCGCCCCTGAAATGCATTAGAGGGTGGCTATGGCTAACGACCTTAGCGCATTAGGACCCTCGCAGATTGACAATTTTATCTGCCGATAGTTGGGTAGTTAAAGGGATTAATACCTGGATGACCGAGGTTTGCTCGGTATTTTTTTTTTACTTAGTCTAACCTCAAAGCAAACACTCATTGACTTCGTGTTACTTAACAACACCATCTGCTGGAATAACTTTATTACTCACAAAAAATAGTATTAGTAGTTCGCCAATAGATGTCAGGAAGAGTCATATTTTTCGGATAAAAAAAAAGGAAGTTTCGATAAAACACGAATAAAATGATTTTCTAAAAATGATTCTTAGCTAGATCGATTTATCGCCCCCGAAACCCCCTATATACCAAATTTCATGAAAATCGTTGGAGCCGATTCCGAGATTCCAATTATATATATACAAGAATTGCTCATTTAAAGATATAAGATATGTGTAGACGATTTGTATATCGTTTCTAAGGTGTTAATCGTGGCAACTGTTCTTACCGCTTTTGTGTTGGAAGTAATGAGTATTCATGGCCCAATTATAACACATTTGACGACCCAGTTGGCACAATGATCACCATGCCGGACTGCCAAACACGGGGGCGACCCCGTGTTTGGCAGTCCGGGTTCTATTCCCGCCTCAGACAAGTATTAATGCTTAGATATTTGTCTGTGGTCTGGTTGTTTCTATGTATTATAAGTCTATATTTACAAAAGAAAAGTATATAAGTAATATATCCGTTGTCTAGCACCCATAACACAAGTCTAGTACTTAGCTTGGGGCTAGATGGCGATGTGTGGAATGTCCTGCAATATTTATTTATTTATTATATTACAGCAACTATAATGTTCGGTCACTGTCTGACCGCATAGAAACGAGCGAGCTGCGAGATGGTGTAGCATTGGCATCTTTTAGAAAATATACATCTATACATGCTTTGTCATAAATGACTGACTGACTGACTGAGGGATCAACACACAGCCTAAACCGCTGATCGTAGATACCTGAAACTTGGAGGGTGTGTTCTTTGTATGACGTAGGCATCTGATAAGAAATAATGTTGGAAAATTCCAACCCTACGCGGACGAAGTTGCGTGCAACAGCTAGTATCTATACATATAAAATGCTTTAAAATAGAACAGTATAATAATCTGTATTTCCTGACGTGTACAATTTCGGGGTTTTCAAGCACATGAGTAAATAGTCTTTCTTCATGTGCCTCAAGTTCCTAGTGAAGTAGGTATCTTTTAGGAAAACATGCTACATCTTAGGCCGCATCTTCATTTACCATCAGGCAGGTGTGGTAGTGATAAATCGGTAATCAGTTTTACTATAGGTATTTACTCGTTAATTGACTTTTTCAGATATATTTTCATTATAACGTATGACGTCACACTTTTTTGAGAGGGCAGTTGTTCATCAATTTATAAGACGTTATCACGTCAAAATCACACAAAATAGATAAGTACATAAAGATACAAAAGCCCTAACGGATAGTTTGGGATAGTGATAAATCGCTGACTAATAATTTTTACTTTATCAGATATATTTTCATTATTTTTTCTATCAAGTTAAAATAATCCTTTGTTTTGAGCACTATATTTCAATCGTATATTTCGTAAAGAATGTATTTTTGTTTGGTTAACTAGGTAAATCTTATCCTTTTTAGTCTTGTAATCATCTCTTTAGGTCCTGTTGTTCAATAAATCACTCGACGAATGATCGGCCGATAGACAATCTGTCGTCTGTTGTCCTTAAGCTCAATCTTTAACAACCTTCCTATATTTGTGGATTTCTACTAATGACATTAAAAGATTAACGGTAAAGCTTGGGTTTTCGACACGAGTTGGATTTTAATTGTTTTTGGGAAAAACCCTTCGTTATTATCCCACAAAAAATAATTAGAGAAGACTCAAATAAAATGATAAAATAATAATTAGACAGATTGATTTTGCACAAAGTTTAGTCCATAGAGAAAAAAATACACTCCATTCAATTTCATTTTTCGCTGATTAATCGCAAAAGACTCCTTTCAAACCGGATTATTACGTGGCAGTCACTCAACCGACTTCGGACTCAAGTAGGCCGTTGCAGACAAAACTTGAGCAAATGGGGGTATATTGCACCGACTGAGGAGCAATGCGAGTGTGGAGCCCCATCGCAGTCCATGGTGCACCTACTCCAATGCCCATTGTGCCCTAACACGTTCGCATTGGAAGACCAGGTAGAGGCCAACGCTGCTGCAGTTGCAGTGGCTAGCTACTAGGCTGTAAAAATTTGACTGGTCGAACGTCACTGACTCGAAAAGAAGAAGAAGCTAATATTGCGTATATCGATTGAGAAATACGACTTCAGAAATAGCGGTTATTTAAGAAAATTTAAGTAAACATTACCATTTTACATTTTATTATTTTTTATTTATTAATAAGGACAAATACAATTTCTTGCAATTAATTAGTTATGTACCTAGATGTCTTGGCACGCTCACTGCGCGTGCACCGATCGAACCGAGCAAGACCCGTAAGATCGCAAACTTCGATACGTTGCTATGGTTACTTGTCAATAACACATGACGTCACACTTTTTTTAAAAGGGCAGGTGTTCATCAATTTATGAGACGTTATAACGTCAAAATCACACAAAATAGATACAAAAGCCACTAACATGCCGCTGACGGACTTTATTAATCAATAGTTTGTGTAATTTTTTAGTAATTTAAGAAATATTTATTCATCAACTGGTAACAACAGATGGCGCCATATTAAAAATGTATGAAGGTATTTTTGTCTGCCAGTTGAGAGGTTAAGGAAAATATTTTACCGTATGACACGTAGGATACGTTAAGTGGCATACTCCCATCGGCCCCGCTAGCTCTGCCCCGTCAACGGTGCAGATGGGAAAAAGAGTTTCATCGGCCCCGCTTGCGTCGGTCTTGGCGTTTAGCGGGGACTTACAATGCCTGATCGGCAGTAGAAATATTGAAGCTGTACTAAATAAATATTGCAGGGCATTCCACACATCACCATCTAGCCCCAAGCTAAGTAACTAGACTTGGGTTATGGGTGCTGGACAACGGATTTAATACTTTTTACTTTTCTTTTCTTTTACCACAGACAAATATCTAAGCATAAATACTTGTCTGAGGCGGGCATCGAACCTGCAACCCAATTGTAGGCGACGCTTAATAATACTGGTGGTATAGATTTTATATTATAACCTTGTTTTGTGCGACGGCGTGAGCTGTCAGTTGTGGCAGATCGGTCTTCGAAGGGTTAGCTCGCCATCCTTTCAGCTATCGGTAACACCAATGTTTGGCAGTCCGGCATGGTGACCATTGGGCCAACTGGGTCGGGTATTCTCACGTAAGTTTATCTCTCACAGACTCACAGTCCACAACTTATATAAAACGGCCTGGAACTCTTCAACTCAGCATAACACGTCGATAAATCACTTCAAGTTTCATCCGTGAAAGTGTCGGAACAAAACCTCTTTGCTACCATATCTCAAGGTTATGAAAACTGACAATGATTAAGTAACGCACAGACATTGCTGTCGGCTAGAAGAAAATTGCCTAACGTTATAAAAGTTTTATGTGGAATTACTTTAATTAATTTTAACTTAAGGAATAAGGATGAACTGACCGTGCCCGGTAGTATGCTCCGGAAAATAAACAGGTCGTTTAATAGCACATGTGTGCTCTATTATAATAAATTATCTAAAGATGTAGATGACATGAACAGGTCAAAATTTAAAAAAAGCATACATTCTGCGGTAATGCGTGCTATGATACTTCGTACCTTAGTTGATGAGAACCAATTGATATAACTTTAATTCCTGTATTTCAAATATATTCCTTCAAAAATATTTATAATCTCCATGTGTTTCTTGTGCCTTCTTCTCATTGGTGGGCGCGTTCCGAAGGCACACATCCTAACTTAGTTTTTAAGACGTTTCTATGTGATCCTAGTACAAAATGTACTGATGCAACCAAATGAATAATTTTTTTGGACTTTGAGATTAAAATAAACGGTTTTCCTTTGCGTTTTTCAGATCAGCGAGCTATCGGCTGATGCTATAGACTTCTTAGAACCTAAAGGGAGCCTTCTAAGTTATCCGCTAACCGGTAAATGAACTTTTTCAATAGAGTACGGAATCAGTTCGGTTTGAGTTGACCTTGAAAGTTAGACGATAAGCAACTTACTGACACAAACAATTTAGATGCTAAGAAACGGCACGAACTTCTCATTACTCAGATAGCGGATAGGGCTGGCGATGAAATAAACTAATTTATTTGGAGGTTTAGTCAAAAAAAATAAAAATTTAATTACATTTGTACTTATTATGAAACAAAGACCTCTCCCTGCGTCTGTCTGTCTGTCCATCTGATCGTAATAAACTCATAAACCACTACACAGATGTGTAAATTATGTTATTATGTGTGTTATGTTTTATGTGTAAATTTACTAAAATATCACGAAATTTTAATTTAAAAAAAATAATCAAAACCGCGATCGCGATCTGTTTGATTTAAAATTAGAGTGTTTTTTTTAACAAAAATGCTTTGAAACTACTGGTCCGATTTTGATGGAACTTTGTATGAAGATTCAATGATTGATAGAGAGTAACAAAGGCTACTTTTTAACACGATATTACTGACGTGAGTGAGACCGCGAGGTGCTGCTTGTTAACAACAAATACACAGCCCTAAAATATCAACAGCGTTATAGGGATAATGCTATTAGTTACTGCCAACCCTGCTGAGGCAAGCTTATTGATATTTCTTTATGATGGATGGTCTTAGGCCGGTATTACGAGTGGAATGTCTGAAACAACTATGCTTTAACAATATGATCTTTTATCTTACTTTGTACAAAACCAACGAATGTTGAATGATATAGGAAAAACAAAGGATGTTGGAAGTTTTGTGCGAATTGGAATTGAAGTTCGTTTTGGATGTATCTTCGCCAAATCAATGAAAAAATAAACATTTAACTATTTTGTTATTTATTTCATAAAACATAGATATAACAGAGGTATAATAAAACAAAATGAAAATAACAATTACCAAATTAAAATATACGAACGGAAAACGAAAATAAAATATAAAATCTATCTATATATATAAAAGAAAGTTGTGTTAGTTACACCACTTATAACTCGGGAACGGCAGAACAGATTTGGGTGAAAATTGGAAGGGAGGTAGCTTAGAGCCAGGAGACGGACATAGGATATTTTTTTCGATATTCCCACGGGATCGGGACTTACGCGGGTGAAACCGCGGGGCGCAGCTAGTTACAAATAAAAGACATCCTCAAGCGCGTCTCCCCGAGGCATCGGAGTAGTTCCCATTTGTTCTATAGAACTGACGTCAATGGGACAAAAAAAGAAAAAACATTCTCAATTGTTTCATAGAACATTAAGTACCTATTTTTCACAAATTGTTCTATAGAACAAGATAACAAAACTTCTTGGTGATTATCAAACTGGCCACTTGAATTAATTACCTACTACAAATATTGTATGGAACTGTTTTGGAAAACTTGATTCCCAATTTATATTAATGAGTAAACCCGGATGGACAGGCAAGTATGTAGTTCTATAGAACAAAATAAGAGAGAATTGTCTTTTTTTGTTTCGTTGACGTCAGTTCTATAGAACAAATGGGAACTACTCAGGCATCGTTCACAGAAGGCTGACTATTTGTCATTATAACTTACACCGAACGATGAATAGTATCTATCCGGAAAAATTCTAGGTATTCTAAATAAAACAAAACCACTTTGCGAACGAAGTCGCCGGCAACAGCTTCCAACTTCCATAAAACATAGGTACAATAGAGGTGTACTCTATTGTACCTATATTTTTCCGGATAGATACTATTCATCGTTCGGTGTAAGTTATAATGACAAATAGTCAGCCTTCTGTGAACGATGCCTGAGTAGTTCCCATTTGTTCTATAGAACTGACGTCAACGAAACAAAAAAAGACAATTCTCTCTTATTTTGTTCTATAGAACTACATACTTGCCTGTCCATCCGGGTTAAAACATAGGTACAATAGAGGTGTACTCTATTGTACCTATGTTTTATGAAATTTATTTTATGTTTGTTTTATGAAATTTATTTTTTCATTGATTTGGCGAAGATACATCCAAAACTAACTCCAATTCCAATTCGCACAAAACTTCCAACTTCCATAAAACATAGATACAATAGAGGTGTACTAAAATAAATAAATAAATATTGCAGGGCAATTCACACAGCGCCATTTATCCCCAAGCTAACCCACGCCACTAGGCTTGTGTTATGGTAACTGGACAACGGATATAATACACAAATAGTTTTTGACGTGATAACGTCTAATAAATTGATGGAACCAGCATTTACAGAAAAGTGTCTGTCGAAATATTGTGTAACGTCATGCGACATGATGACATGAGCATAACGCGTCCGTTCCCGTTAGGAATCAGAGTAGTTACTAATAATGTCGCTAATCTGGGCTTGTGTTATGGTGACGAGTGAAGGAAGACTTATAGAATAAAGGAAAAAAATATATAAAAAAGAAAAAAAACGACAAAAAAATATTCCTATATTTAGGTATAAGTAATTTTTTTTTAACTTTCATCGTTTTCTTATGACGTTATCACGTAAAATTATCGTCCGTAAACTAACTTTACAGACAACCATTAAATTTTCTTTTGTAAATTCAAACTTAGGTAAATATTTTTGTGTTTATTTATTTTCTCTGGACATGGTCGACTAAGTTGAGAGGGTAGTTAGTATTGGTAGGTGCTGGGCAAGCCTACTCCAACCTAACTGCCATGACCATGCCCCTATATTTTGTTTTTTAAATCTTAATTTCTATGATAATTAGAAAATGATAAAAACCAAGAAATAGGGGCATAGTCATGGCAGTTATAGGTTTTATGCAACAAAAATATTTGTGCTAGTGTCATTATCCAGGGAGAAAACAGTCGCCTACGTTTGTATGGAAAGAGCGACGGTACCCTTCCACCTTAAGGTTTTTTCTAGTACTCAATCGATGTCATACGAATACCATATTTACCGAAACTAAACCTCAAACAAAATAAAAACAGAGGAATCTTCAATAAGCAAAACCTTCAGATTTTCCCGAATTTTCCCATTGTTTTTCCCGGTTGCAATAGTTTTTCCTTGAAAACATGTTTACCGCATGAAACATACGTATAAGTATATCAAGTTGTTTCGCGACACATAAACAAAAATGGGCGACATCCGTGACAAATGCCGCGACCGAATTTCACCGAAATACCGGCTGTATACAGGGCTATCGCTGAATAGTCCATAGTATAGCTCCATATACCTTGTACTTGTGTACAGGCTGTTTTCCGCAATTAGACTCTATAATTGGGTTCATTTTGCGTGAGGATGGAGTAGGCTTGCCCAGGTCTACTATACCCTCTCAGCTTAGTCGACCAGAGGAGAGGACTTGTCAATACTTCTGGAGCCAACTAAACCGCCGGTTTCATCACGATGTTTTCGTTCACCGTAAGAGCAATGTCAATTTATATACCTATTATAATAAATACATAAATATTGCAGGACATTCCACACATCGCCATCTAGCCCCAAGCTAAGTAACTACACTTGTGTTATGGGTGCTAGACAACGGATATACTACATATATACTTTTCTAGTGTAAATATATACTTTTGACGACCCAGTTGGCACAATGGTCACCATACCGGACTGCCAAACACAGGGTTGCGGGTTCGATGCCCGCCTCAGGCAAGTATTTATGTTTAGATATATGTGTGTGGTCTGGTTGTTTCTATGTATTATAAGTATATATTTACAAAAGAAAAGTATATAAGTAGTATATCCGTTGTTTAGCACCCAAAACACAAGTCTAACTAGACTAATAAATAACTAAATAAATATTGTAGGACATTCCACACATCGCCATCTAGCCCCAAGCCAAGTAGTTACTTAGCTTGGGGCTAGATAATATTTATTTACCTATTGGTTGTATTATTTAAATTTCTTATAATGTCGGAGGATCCCTGCTACCCAAGATACAGGCTCTGCCTAATTTGGGGACAGGAGGTTAATGTGTATTTGAGCTTGTGCAACCTAATTATTTTTAATATTCTTTACTTTATTTTTGTAAATTATATGTATTGTAAAAGTATTTTTAAGATTTTGAATAAACTATTATTATTATTATTAAAGACCCGCTTGCAACGCAGAAGGTTAAAAGTTCGATTCCCGCTTCAAACATGTATTTATGCTATATATATTTATTTCAGGTCTGGGTGTCTGTGTGTATATTAAATACATATATATTTACAATAAAAAAGTATATATGTATTCTATCCGTGATCTAGCCCCCATAACACAAGACTAGTTGCATAGCTTGGGCCTAGATGGCGATGTATAAAATGTTCGACAATCTTTTTATACTATTATTTAATTAGTTTACAAGTCCTGTCGTCGAATCGGCCTCATACAAATAATTTTGTCGGCAAAATTTCGATTGGGTGTATTGTTCTGACGGCGAATCTCTCAGAAATTAAGCGTCCTATCGGCAATCAGTCCAAACGCGAAACGACTGTCGGAGAACACTGGGACTTTTGGGTTATTGGTAATCATATAAGAAAGCGGTTGAGGGTTTATTATTACCTCAACAATCAACGTTTTTTCTACGATTTTTTTGAAATAAGTTTTTCGAGTAATCTTAATACGCGATAATCAGCTGTTACTTATACGGAGTAGTCATTAGTCTTAAGATTAAACTTATATTTTAAGTTTTATCGATTGCTTTAAATCTGACTGGCCTTTATTTAAAAATATCATCTGATTTTCGAAATAATATAACATAAATAAATTTTCATAAAGTTCGAATTACCAAGAGTTATTGAACAAAAGTTGATTGTTTAAGTGCACAGAAGTAGCCTTCAAGCGCTTTCTCTTATAATTACCAATAACCCCGTATATATCTTCTAGGCTTAGTGACCTTTATACGCCCTATACCTACCTATAAGCATTATATGCCGCAGAATAGGAAATATTATGCCGAGAGACTGTTTCGCAGAAAATTATTAGGTACTAGCGCCACGCGGTTTTACCCGCGTAAGACCTATAGAAATATCGGAATAAGTAGCCTATGTTACTTTCAATTAATCGATGCATCTTCATACTAAATTTCATCAAAATCAATCCAGTAGTTTCGGAGCCTATTCAATGCAAACATTTAACCAATAATTATTCTTTTGACAGTTTTGAAGGGTATTTCTCGCTAAATCAACAAAAGCGAAATTAGGTTGGAAATTGAGTCATTCTCAAGGTTTTTTTCCATTGCTCTATGACCTCCTTCTCATAGTATAACTTCCGACTGCAACACAGAAGGCGTCCATGTTAGGGTATGCGTTATCTGGTTACCATAACTCAAGCCTAGTTGCTTAGTGGCGCTGTGTGGAATAGCTTATAATATTTATTAAGGCTTCCGTAAGGTTACTATAAGCGTAAGCCTTTAATTCAACTACCCACTATTAAACAAAACAAAAAGAAAATTAATTTCCGTAGCAATCTCGTAGCGATACGTCTACGAATTTCTCGTAGCACCTACACGTAACTTCAGTACTTAAACTTAACTTAAATTTAATAACCGAAATTAAAGAAACAACTTTATATTAAGTATTTAACCTTCATAATAATTTCTAGTTCATCATATCAGCCACAGGACATCCACTGCTGAACATAGGCCTCCCCCAAAGACTTCCAGAGCGATCGGTCGCATGCTCTCTGCGTCCAAAGACTTCCCGCGACCTTAATTAAGTCGTCCGTCCATCTAGTCGGAGACCGTCCCGCGCTGCGCTTTCCGGTACGTGGTCTCCAATCTAAGACTTTTCGGCCCCAACGGCCATCAGTTCTACGAGCCGCATGCCCCGCCCATTGCCACTTCAGCTTACTAATTCTTTGGGCTATGTCGGTAACTTTAGTTCGCCTACGAATCTCCTCATTTCTGATTCGATCTCGTAGTGAAACACCGAGCATAACCCTCTCCATAGCACGCTGTGCGACCGTGAGCTTTCTTATGAGGCCCAAAGTGAAAGACCACGTTTCTGAGCTTGAATTTCTAGTTAAATATCCCCATATAAATAAAATAGGCTCCGAAACTACTGGAGCGATTTTGATAAAACATGGTATGAGGATACATTGATTCATTGGGAATAACATAGGCTACTTTTTATCCCGATATTCAAACGGGATCGGGAGTTACGCGACTTAAACCGCAGGGCGCTGTTAGTATCTTAGAATATTCTTTAAGTGGCACACTGTAATTTGATATCCACCCTTTGATGGGAGATGGTGCTGTCAATTACGAACCGCTTTCTCTAATGGTAGGTTAAGTGTTTTAATGGAAGAGGTTTTAGTTCGTTCAAATTAGGTTAGGTTTTATGCAGTTTCGGGGGGACTAAAATTAAGAAGTTTTTTATTATCTACTAGCGAAAATAACATAAAGTTTTAGAAACTAAATTTCATTGGTGCTTCGGGATTCGAACCCACGACCTTCGGAATGAAAGTCTAAGTATCTACCACTGAGCCAACACCCTCACGTATGTAGCAGTAGGTATTTAGAGCGTGAAAACACACGCGACAGTATTCTGGATATTAAGCGACTAGCATCACCTCGCGATTTTACCCGCGTAACTCCCGATCCCGTGGGAATATCGGAATAACTGCTACTAGAGGTAGCAAACGCGACCAACGGCTTAACGTGCCGTCCGAAGCACGGAGGGGCTCACAAAACTAAATTTTGCCACACTACTAATTGGTCACCCATCATAGTAATGACCGCGCCAGGTGTCGCTTAACCCGCACAACCGTAAACGATCAGCGAGCTTCGCTTAGCTGTGAGCTTCTCCTATTTATTCTTATTACTTTTCAGTAAAAACGGATCCGTTAAACCCGGTTCTGTAAACACGGATCCTTACAAACAAAACGGTCATTGCACATTTAACAAACCCCATTACAATAACACTCAAATAATACCTTTCCCCATAATAATAACAAAATGCATGCAGCGTAGTTTGCCTCGCATCGTACTTGCAATTTATGAATACCCATAATTCCGACAATATTTCTCTTGCTTTTCAACCGAGACATCTTTATAAAGTCTGACGCAAACCACAGACTTTTCCATCGGTCAATTTCAAGAAATAGAATAAATAAATAAATAAATAAATCTTTATTTACATATGGTTCATACAAAAACTTATACCTAGGTAAACAGTAGTAAAGAGCTTAAAAATAAAATGACGGAAGTTATTTACCTGATTATTATAACATCTGTTTAAGTAGGTAGTTAGAACTACCAACTGAACTAGGCCGAGCCTGTATCTCAGTCGATAGTTTCTTCCTCTATGACGCTAAATATCTTTCTATTTTGTTATGAAATATTACGGTAAGAGATGATTTACATTAGACTGGGTCGTGTCCAGGCCGGTCCAAATCCGGGGCGAAGCTCGTCCCTGCTGCACCTTTTTATAGCACCGGGTCATCATACTTGGCATGATCAGTGGCTAATTCTATCTGACCACGTTATCTGTGGATACAAACCCCATTTAACGGGTCATCTAAAAAAAAATTGAGAGGTGTGAAGGGACGCCCGGACGGAACGAAGTTTCTTTCAATTAATTAGTGAAGGAATTGTAATAAAATCAAAAAGTGTCGATACAACTTTTGTTCTTAATTTTTCCCTTTCGCAACGCGCGATAAAGAACTTCGTTCAAACTCATATAATTATTTAAATTAATATAAATTATTTAATTAGTTTGACACTTTGACAGTTGGTTAGTCATGTTTAAAAGGTCCTAAGTTAAATCAATTTATTTTTCATTGTGCAAGTCAACGAAGTATGACGTAAGCAACAAGATGTTTTTGTATGCTTTAAAATTGAAAACATTAAAATTTGTGGTTTGCGTTCGCCTTAAATCGTACTGGAAACAGATTTTTTGCAAAAAGGTTTTATTGTTACAAAATGGTAGCATGTCACACGCCATTTTTCAAGTTACTATAATCGTAACCGCTGTGTTTACTCACATAATTTTATCAATTTATGTTAGACAGGATGTTACTTGAAAACTGCAACCTTGGTTTTTAGTGTGCATCAAGTTGGCTGGTGTAGGTAGGTATACAAACGTCCGAGCTTTACACGAGAGCAATATCTATACTAATATTATAAAGCTGAAGAGTTTGTTTGTTTGTTTGAACGCGCTAATCTCAGAAACTACTGGTTCGAATTGAAAAAATCTTTTTGTGTTGGATAGTCCATTTATCGAGGAAGGCTATAGGCTACTTTTTATCCCGAAATTCAAACGGGATCAGGAGTTACGGGGGTGAAACCGCGGAGCGCTGCTAATACTTAATATTATGAAGCTGAAGAGTTTGTTTGTTGATTTGAACGCGCTAATCTCAGCGACTACGAAATACGGTTCGAATTGAAAAAATCTTTTTGTGTCGGATAGTCCATTTATCGAGGAAGGCTATAGGCTACTTTTCATTTTGATATTCCTACGGGATCGGGACTTACACAGTTGAAACTGCGGAGCGCTGCTAGTATAAAATATACCACATGTACCTAAAATTAAGAGCAACATAATATTTCAGAGTTAAATTATTTATTAAACGAAAAGTGAGTCTACATACGACTTATATTAGCGACTATAGTAAGATAAGAAAAAATATTTAACTCTTTTTTAGTGATTTAAAAAAAAGTACGAAAATTTATTTATTTCCTACTTATAACTATCATTACAGGTGCCCAAAGCGATAGTGAAGCACAAAAATTACAAACTTAACTTATAAAAAATAACACAATTATGTTGACATACACCCCCTTATTCCAAAACGAGGTTTAAGGATAGTCCGAGATGTGGATTTAAACCTTAGATTTAGATACAGATTTACTCGTGAACTAGTCTAAAAACTAATCTATAGCCTCTCAACTGGCAGACAAAAATACCTTCATACAGTATATTGGGATTACGAAGGAAACAACCGATGTAGTAGAATCGTCGTTTATTACTGCCAGTTCATTGTGGATATACACGCTAGGTAGGTATGTAGGTATCTAAGAGGGCTGCGCAAGCGCGCGCATACATCTCACTCCTCCCTCGTTAATTATGAAACCTGATGACAATAAACAAACGCGATCAAGTAGGTATCGTACAAACTAATACTCTAGGTAAGATATTCTATTCCTTATAATTAACAACATTGGTTCTCGGTCTCAAGTTCATGCGACGTGAACTGTTATCAACGCTATCATTATCTAATGTTGGACCTGCCCGCGCGGCTGCAGCCATCTGCACCGGAGCGGGCGGGGGCGGCAGCGGCGCGGGCGGCGGAGACGAACTCGCTTGCGACTCACGCTCGTCTAGCGAAGGCTGCCTATGTTCACGTGTGAAAGGTGCATCACTCGATCTAACAATCGCCGCTTCAACTTGCTCCGGAACCACCGGCGGCGGCGAAGCATTACTCGATCCACACTCCATTCTACTATGAGGTTGATTATTATTATTCTCACAATCTGTGCTTCCTCCACCCCTATTACAACGAATTAATGGAGTTTGGTTCGAGTTATGCGATTGTTCGTCATTTGTACATACATTCGGAGGTAATTTATCGTTACATTTAATTCTCAATAGCTGATCTACATGTCTTATACATACACCTTCATCTTGTACTGAAACTTTATACATTCTATTTCCTATTATGTCTGTGACCTCTCCTAACTTCCAATATGGTTTTCCACCGGCAAAACATCTCACCCATACTTTCTGTCCTTTATCAAATATTCTGCTCTTATTTAATGTTTCTAACTCCTTACAAATCTCATTTTTCTTATTAGTAGGTAATATTAAGTCTAACCTGGAACGTATATTTCTATTAAACATAAGTTTGGCCGGAGTTTCACCGGTACTACAGTGTACAGTGTTTCGGTATTGAAATAAGTATAATGATAAGTTTTGCAGTAATTGAGTTACAGTATTGTTATTTTCGTTTGACATAATAATAGATTTTATCATTCGCTTACAGGTCTTAACATAATTTTCGGCCTGGCCATTACTACATGGGTGATAGATAGGTGAATTTATATATTCTATGCCGTTAATATTACAAAATTGATTGAATTCTCCATTACTAATTTTAGGATCGTTGTCGGAAACAATGACTTTAGGAAGGCCAAATGTAGTAAATAATGTATTAAGTTTTTCGATGAGATATTTTGTAGATAAACCCTTAGCCATGTAAATACATTCTACCCATTTACTATGCGCATCTACCACGATCAGAAAATCCATTTGATTAATTTGCATATAGTCAATATGCAGCCGTTCCCAAGGTGCAGCGGGACGCGGCCAGGGAGCGGGTGGCGCGCGCGGTGGTGCGGGCCTTAGCGCGGCGCAAACGCCACATGTACTTACCATGCTCTCTATATTCGCATCGATGCCGGGCCACCACATCCTACTACGTGCTAAACATTTTGTTTTTACCATGCCAAAATGACCTTTGTGTAATTCGGTTAGCATCTGGTTACGTAGTGATGTAGGTATAATAATTTTATGACCACGCATTAAGCATCCGTCCCCTATCTCTAATTCTGTTTTACAATTGAAATATGGTTTTATATTTCGACATTTAATTTTACGTGGCCAACCGTTACGTATGTAATTCATAACGGTTTGCAAGGTTCGATCCGAGGCTACTGCGACTTTGATTTTCTCAAAAGAAACTGGTAAGTCGGTTTCATGCATGAAGTTAAGGTAAGTTACACTTTCATCGACATCGGAGTAGCCTTTATCGATATCTAAGGATGCTCGGGAGAAAAAATCCGCTACCACATTATTTTCGCTTGTTATATACGAAATATTATAATTATAAGCGGATAGGTAAACAGCATACCGCTGCAAACGCGAGGCCGCCATTACGGACACTCCGTTTTTCTTGCCAAATATAGCCAGCAGCGGCCGGTGATCCGTTCGGAGAACGAACGGTTCATCCCTGCCGTATAGGTACTGGTGGAAATGTTTGACTCCAAACACTATCGCGGCGGCTTCCTTATGTACCTGGCTGTAGTTACGCTCGCTCGGTGTAAGGGACCTCGATGCGAATGCAATGGGACGCTCACGGCCCTCCAGCCCCTGCTGGAGTACGGCACCGAGCCCGGTGGGGCTCGCGTCCACGCTGAGCACAAGCCGCGCCGCCGGATCGAAGTGTGTCAATACACGTTCCGATGATAATTCTTTTTTAACTATTTTAATTGCGTCGTCCTGTCTCCTACCCCATGTCCATGTCGCGTCTTTACGCAGTAATTCATGAAGTGGTGCCAGCACTGATGACGCTTGGGGTATAAAATTCCTGTAATAGTTAACGATACCCAGAAATCTTTTAACTTCTAATATATTCTTAGGGCACGGGGCTTCTAATATGGCTTGTACCTTTTTAGGACATGATTTAAGTCCGGTTTTATCAATTACAAAACCTAAATAAGTAACGCTTTCTCTAAAAAATTCGCATTTTTCGCGCTGTAACTTTAGTCCTGCGTCACTTAGCCTCCGTAGTACCTCTTTAAGCCTATTTAAATGAAGTTCTTGATTAGGAGCGGTACAGCACACATCATCGAGCCAACAGCTAACACCATCGATACCTGCAAGCAATGTTTCCATTGTTTTTTGAAATATAGCGGGCGCGTTAGCTAGGCCGTACACTAAGCGCGTATATTTGTATAAACCACGCGTGGTACTGATAGTTGTTAGCAATTGGGACTCATTATCTAATTCAAATTGATTATATGCGTTACTTAGATCAATTTTTGTGTACCTCTCCCCACCCCCAATGCGGGCAAAGACCTCTTCAATACGAGGCATTGGGTACTTCTCTACACATAAATCTTTATTTAGTGTAATCGAGTAATCCCCCGCTATTTTCACCTTACCGTTGTCTTTTAACACCGGCACTATCGGTGTGGCGTAATCAGAGTAGTCTACCGGTATTAGTACACCTAATGATACTAACCTATCTATCTCTGTGTTGACCTTAGATTTTAATGCAAATGGAACTGATCGTGGCTTATAAAACTTAGGTTTCGCGTCAGACTTCAAGGTTAACTTTATTTTATATTTATTAAACCTTCCTAAATCATCGCTCCAGAGGTCCGAATATTGTTCAATTAAATTATTTATTTCGGACAAATAGGTATTACAGTATATGTGCTTCAATTCTGTTACATTGTTTTCTGTGATTAATTTAAATTTGTACATAAAATCTCGCCCTAGGAGTGGCGCGCTGCCGTTTTTAATTACAAAAAGATTAATTTGATCTGTGATATTATTGTATTTTATTGTAGTTGTGATATATCCTATGGGCGTGATTTTGTGACCATTGTAAAAACACATTCTAAGTGTACAGCTTTTTAAAGGAATGTGAGCGAATAATTGTTTATAAAATACATGTGAAATAGCGGATACTCCTGCCCCCGAATCTAATTCCATATTGACTAGTTTATTATCAACACACACACGTAAAATAATAGGCTTATAATTCTCGTACCTTAAGTTATACAAGCTACATTCCTGACAGTTCTCGCAGTTTTCACCGCCGCTGTCGGCCCCGTCAGCAACATCAGGCTCTTCTTCAGCGTTGATGTTATATACGCGCACCTTACACACCTTTCGCAAGTGTCCTTTTTGTCCACAATTTTGGCATGTATAATTTTTGAATCGACACTTTCCGACACTATGACTTTTTAGACCGCACACTGGACACCGAGGTACACTCGTCGCAGCTCCGTCGCGATTTACCGCCTGCCCCCAAGCGTTGGAGGGTCCGCTGCCACCGCCTCCTCGTCCGGCACCAACTCGCCCGGCAGCTCCTCGCCCGGCGCCTCCACCAGCGCCTACGCCGCCTCGCCTGCCGCTGTCTCCTGTGTAGATTCTATAAATCGGTTCTTCTTTAAACGCGCCGCTAAAACGGGCACCCGATGCTGTATCTATGGCTTTCCGTGCACTCGCTGTCTGCTCGGCGACCTCCAACGCCCTTGACAATGTCAAGGTATGGACATCCGTCTCGAATAGCTTGTTGCGCTCGGGGCCTGGTCCCAGGCCGAGAACGAAACGGTCTCTCAGCACTGTATCCAAAGCCTGCTCGAATTCACAGTAGCTAGCCAGTCCACGTAATCTAGCCGCCCAGTCGTTGAATGACTCATCAGGTGTTTTCGTGGCCTCGTAAAATTTAGCACGATCCGCAAATGAGCCTCGTTTTTGCTTGAAATGATCGCTCATGCACTTTATCAGGTCTTCATATGGTAATGTCTCCAAATCACTTGGAAAAGCTAAATTCCGAAGCAAACGGTATGACTCATCAGTCAAGAGGGTAAGTAAAATACCGGACTTCTTTGCGTCTTCGATCGCATTTACTTTGAAAAATTGATTTAGACGCCCCAAAAATATTGTCCATTCTCCATTTTTGCAATCGAAATTAGCAATATTACCAATAAAAGTGGTCATTTTACCAAATATTTCACAAAAATTATTTCGCACAAACGCGGGTAGGCGTACGACTCGTCGCCAGTAAAGTATATTGGGATTACGAAGGAAACAACCGATGTAGTAGAATCGTCGTTTATTACTGCCAGTTCATTGTGGATATACACGCTAGGTAGGTATGTAGGTATCTAAGAGGGCTGCGCAAGCGCGCGCATACATCTCAATTTTTAATATGGCGCCGTCTGTTGTTGCCAGTTGATGAAATAGCAACACTGTTTAGACTATAGTCCCCTATATAATCTATAGGAATAGTGTTTAGATTATAGTTCACCCGTAAATCTGTGTCCAAATCTAAGGTAAATCCACATCTCGGACTATCCTTAAACCTCGTTTTGAAATAAGGGGTACAATGTCTTAGGTGGTGGACTATTTTTCAATGATTTTTCACATATTTCTTTGATGGATTTTTTTCAAATGTCACAAATATTGACAAAAAAACATCATAAATTTAGGGTTACTTAGATAGTTTAAACAACTTAGCAGTTAAATATCACAAAATCAAAATGGCGCAGTGGGTAAAATTCACGTTCTAAAATCAGTTTCTCGAACATTCCACAAGCAGAAAAAGCCCGGAAACACGAACACCGCCCAAATATTAAACAGATCGATGAATGGAATATTTCAAAAAAGTCTCAACAAAGCGTGCTCAACGAAAAATTCTTAAGGGGGAGAACTCGGATTCCTTCGTTCTCTATCCGAGGATTTCGAGACGACAATCATTGGAGCATGATGTATGTATAAAAACAGCTACGAAGCCTTTTGTCGAGCGAAATTAAAGCGTCGCTTTGGTTACCGGACAGTACAGACTTTCGCGCAATTTTCATATTTTCAAACCTTTAGTCGCTGAGTATCCTAAACGCAGTCTGCTAAGTTCGCGTTTTGCCTAGACTTAACAAGAGATCGGCATATTGATTTTTAGACCCATTGCGTAGTAGGCGAATTGAGATTTTTTTAAGCAATTTAATTTTTTTTATTTATTTATTAAAAAGGACATATACAATGTCTAACAATTAATTAGTTAAACAAATGCCAGGAAACCTAACTAGGTTTGTCTTGGCATCTAGGTACAATCGACGCTACATCATTTTATATAAATATCCAGAGAATTCATAAGCGTTCAAAATAACTTTTAATTTAATGCATTAAACAGTGCATACAAATATCATAGTAGAATATATACACATATTTAATAAACAGATCAATAAATTAAAAAAGTAAAAAAGTATACATTGCAATTGGTTAACGTCATAAGTAGACTGTTTGCAAAAAGATATGTAGGAAAATGTAATGATGCACATATACTATACAGTGCTTACATTATAATTAAGTTTTATAGTGTAACTTGCTTTTATCCACAACCTAATCGGTAAAATTTTCCAAAAACTTAGCTGATGCCTACGTCATATTAGCTATCAGACTTTGAATTTTAAATAAATATTATAAATAATAAATATTGCAGGACATTCCACACATCGCCATCTAGCCCCAAGCTAAGTAACATACGGACATACTACTTATATACGTTTTTTTGTAAATATAAACTTAAAATACATAGAAACAACCAGCGCAGACAAATATCTAAGCATAAATACTTATCTGAGGCGGGAATCAAACCCGCAACCCTGTGTTTGGCAGTCCGGCATGGTGACCATTGCGAAAACTGGGTCGTCAAATTTTATATTTGTAGATGGTAGGTTATTATTGCAAAGTCAGCAAAATTTAAAAAAAACTGATAAGTTATAAGTGTACTTACTATATATGTTGCAGAATATAGTCAGCTTATCCACTCCCTTACCTGCAAAAACAACGAAAAATAATCAATAACAAACAACAAAACAAACAAAAACGACTACATCATCGAAACTGCCCAAGTTTCCCCTAAGCTCCCCAATGATTCTTAATTAAACCGACCATTGTTGCACCTTGCAAGCTATTCATAACAAATGTCAGGCGTTAATACAATGACATTTAAAATTACTGCGGTATAGAGCGACCAAACTTATTAACCTTTTACATTAAATCTGGATGATTTATTCAGCGCCAGCAACTTTCCATGCTATTCAGGATTATCTAGGTGCCTGTGACATGTGTTAGATTGAGTAGGCTTACCCAGCACCTATAATCTAAGTAACATAATATGTAGGGTCTCAAGCTACCTCTAATAAAATAATAATAAGACGACTTGCGTTTTAGACCGTCTGGTACTAACCCTACCAACCCTCTCAGCTTAGTCGACGCTATCCAGAGAGACAAACTAGTCAATACGACGTCTGGAGCCAAATAAGCCGCGGGTTTCATCACGATGTTTTCCTTCACCGTAAGAGCAATTTCATTAGCGCACATACCAACTTTACTGAACCGCCAGAAAATAGTACCCACAAAATGGTTACGTTGTAAATACCAGGTTTACTACGAAGACCTAAATTGAAGTGACGAAACGTGTCAAAAAGAGCTGAAAAACTGAGAAGTTGCCTCAGACAATGCGCCAGAGCGAATTGGAGGCGTACATCCCGATCCCCTGACCAGTTTCTCTAGAATGGATTCGGAAGAATCTATCCATGTATATTTTAAAAGTAGATTTTTAGCCTGCAGACCAGTTTTTGCTTGGACGAGATGTTGGTGCGAACCATAACTCGGAAATTTTGAGCCTATTTGTTATTTGTAACGTCTATAACTAGTAGAAATTAAACATCTCTGTGTTAATAGCATAAGTTGAGGAAAGAAAGACCAAGAACAACTCCCTCGATAATTGGTTTCCCAGTTTTGGCCGAGTCTCCCCGCTAAATTGAATGCGTGGACTGATCGTTGGCTCTTTGTGCGTTTAAGTGTTTACTTGATTTATTATTAATAGGTAATTTTTACCGACTTCAAAAATGGAGGAGCTTCTCAATTTGTCTAAATTTTATTCTTATGGGATGATTATTTTCATGAACATGGTTATTTTCATTACTAAAGCTATTGTTATTGTTTCGTGAAAATGGTGCTTGTAAATTGCATCGCAACATCGAGCCCCACAAATAAAACCATGGTCAATATCTCGTCTAATTCACTTTAGAAGTCGCTTGAAAAGCGAACGATTTTAATTCTACAAAATTTGAAATTCCTAACTTTTTTCGAAAATTTTGTGCCGTTAACTTACTCGAAAATCAGCTGTGTACAGGTCATTGACCAAGGTATTTATGTCTATTAGATTTGAGCTACTGTTTCAGACAATAAAATACCATTTTTTTTAAACCGCTGATTTTAATTAATTCGTATTACGATGCCTTCCTTCATTTAAATCGGTCCAGTAGTTTCGGAGCCTTACATTTAATTACTTATAATTATTTAATTGGTCCGCTTTTTTACCTCTTCAGGGCAAAGGCCTCATCCATTGCAAATTATTGCTTAATCACAAGCGAAAATAAAAAACTAATTTAATTTGCAAGATTCCATGACAAACATCGAGACAGGTGAAGCTAAATAAAAGCTTGTATAATAAAAATCAAGTTGGAATAAAAGTTCTAGAAAAAAAAATAGCAATCAAAATAATTACACTTCATATTATTTTTTACTATTTTTATCTACAATTTGCTTTGATAAACTACGTAAATAACGCTCTACGCTTTGGCAAATAAGCTAAAACACCAAATTTCAAATTGAGTTAATAAAAGTTGTAAAATTCGATACTCAACGTCGACGTACGTTCGATTTCCCAATGGATCTAGTTATAATACATCGGGTGGACACGGATAGTAGCCTCACATGGTGGAAATTAAGGCAAGTTTAAACGAGACAACTTTTTGTTGAGCTACAAGATGACGGATATAATATTCCGCGCTGTGCCCGTGTTCGAGGTGTACCAGGAGCTGTTTTTAGGGTTTCGTACCCAAAGGTTAAAAACGGGACCCTATTACTAAGACTCCACTGTCTGTCCGTCTGTCTGTCACCAGGCTGTACCTCATAAACTGTGATAGACAGTTGTCACATACGATGTGTTTCTGTTGTAGCTATAATAACAAATATTAAAACAGAATATAATGGTAACTTTTTGCACTAGTCCGAGTCGCACTTGACCGGTTTTTCTTTCCGTGGTCCACCTCAAGAAATTCGGATGAATCACCCTTAGCGGTAATCTCATAAACATTTGGTAAGAATCTTCGGAGTGATGAACAATATTGTACCTCAAGCGTGCAGCAAATATGTTTTTATATCACCCCCTCCCACCCCCTGGATAAAGTCATGGTGCCAAGTAACTCGTCGCCTCATGTTTTCCAGACATACCGTTCTCCTCATTGGCGAGCTTGCTTCATCCTCGACCTCATTATCGCTTCCCTTCAGGTATGATAACCATGCCGGCCTGCCAAATACAGGGTTGCGGGTTCGATTCCCGCCTCAGACACGTATTTATGCTTAGATATTTGTCTGTGGTCTGGTTGTTTCTATGTATTATAAGTATATATTTACAAAAGAAAAGTATATAAGTAGTATATCTGTTGTCTAGCACCCATAACACAAGTCTAGTTACTTAACTTAGGGATGGCGATGTGTGGAATGTCCTGTAATATTTATTAACTATTCATTTTGCGTAAAAAAAACTTCTGAATGCGTTGAATAATGTTGCGCAACAATAAGTGTCCCAGTATAAAGTAGCCCAGCTGATAAGGTATTGCGAGTAATACACAGCTTGCTAGGAAACTCTGTACAGACTGCGCTCGCACTGTTAATTTAACTTTCCCTACATTTGTATATAGAAACTAGATAAGGATTATAGCGCCATGCTGTCCACATGGTTATTCTTGTTTTTATTTGTTGTGGTTACTTGATGGTACATTTGCAATTTGTACAATTATTTCGCTAACGACGAATACAGGGTAACAAAGCTCTGTATTTCTTTTTAGGTACCAATATATACTTATTAAAAATTAATAAAACCAAAAAAAACTTTAAATAGATTGATAGATAAATTCCTTCTAGTAATTACCATTTTGAATTACATTCAATATAAAAACAAAGCTTAAGTCTAAGTTTTACAAAGGGCGGCCTTATCACTCAAGGTGATCTCTTCCAGGCGAGTTTTTGTTTTAAGTTAAAAAATCGTAGTTTCCCCAGAGTTTGGGAAACTGTAAAAAAATTGATAGAATCATGATTTACCTATGGACATTGGCGGAATTGCAAAGCAATGTGGGCAGAATCGCTTTTAATAAAGAATTGAATTGAACCTTCCGTGCGCGAAGCCGACTCGCACTTGGCCGGTTTTCTTTATATGAAGCACGGTACAGGATTAAAGAAAGAGGGTTCTGATAATCAATTTTACGAAGGTAAATAGGTATCGGATTTGATTTGTTTTGGAGTAGGTATACAATAAGGATTGTTTGCCATGAGCTACCTGCTGTTGACTACGCGGTCAACATTTCCGGGATTACTATATAAAGAATGGTGTACTTAACAAAACAACCAAGTTGGGAATAGTTTCGTCGGGAATTCGTTGGGTTTAAGAGGAAAGGGTACCGGGCGCTTTCACCATACAAACGTAGTCGACTGTTTTCTCCCTGGATAATGACACATATAACTTAGAACTGCCATGACCAATATGACCATGCCTATATGTTTTACTTTTTTTATTTTTAAATCTTAATTTCCATGATAATTAGAAAATGAAAAAAACCAAAACATAGGGGCATAGTCATGGCAGTTATACGTTTTATGGCACAAAAATATTTGTGCCAGTATCATTAACCAGAGAGAAAACAGTCGACTACGTTTGTACGCCGGTACCATTTGACCTTAATGCAGTCGGCTGCATAATTGCAGCCCCCAGTAGAGTTCTAAGATTACTATTATTGACATGTTTTAATTCTAATAATTATGGTTTGATAAATTGATGACTTTAAACTTCAACTAAAGCAGGTGCCTAAGATCTTGCTAGTGTCGAAAACATTCTTATAACAGCCGTTTTGAAGCTCTACGGTGGGTCTGCAGTTATGCAGCCGTACATGACGTTGCGGAAAAATAACCGTACACTTACTAGTCTTCTATTTATACATTACCTCGACTAAAGGCGGGCACACACGAGACAAATACACAGACTCATTACAAGCAGCGTTACTCCACCGATTTACATTTCAAACGGTGACAGATCGCAACGCAACGAACTACGCTTTGACGAGTCAAACGTTACGTACGTGTAATTTAGATTTGAAATGATGAAAACTGCAGCTATTTGAGTCTAGTACTGTGTATTATGTCTATTGTTTTGTTATACACGATAGATAGATTTTTTTATGGAGCTTTGTTAAGGTGAACCGGCGCTCTCTTCATACAAACGACTGTTTCCTCCCTCGATAATGACACTAGCACAAATATTGTTGTGCCGTAAAACCTACAACTGTCATGACTAAGTTTAAGTTTTTTTTTCATTTTCTAATTATGATAGAAATTAAGACTTGGCAGTTATAAGTTTTATGCACCAAAAATATTTGCTCTAGTGTCATTATCCAGGGAGAAAACAGTCGACTTTGTTTGTATGGTGAGAGACCCCGGTACCCTTTCCTCTTAAAAAAATTAAACGTCACTTGCAGCAATAATATTATTGACAGTCGGCCGTGCACCAAAAATGTATTAGCTCTAATTGCTCTTACGGTGCAGGAAAATATTGTGATGAAACCCGCAACTTAGTCGGGTCCAGACGCTTTGACGATCTTTCCTCTGAACATGGTCGACTAAGCTGAGAGGGTAGTATAGATGCTGGGCAAGCCTACACGATCCTCAAGCAAAAACGACCCAATTAAAAGGTCTAGTTGCGGAAAATAGCCCTTATGCAAGTACAAATAAAAGTAACTATACATTCTATATTCATACAATTTTTAATCTAAAAACTGCGCTCATAACAAAAAGTGAAGTGTACAATAACTAAAAAACATCATAACTGGCTTGAACATAAAACGATCTATATTTTAGTTGCGGTCTGGCGCCGGTAGATGGCACGTGAATGCCCAATATAGCGGATGATTTCCTGCGTCGCGCGCCACTTCCTCGTAACGGCTTCCGATGTGCCGTGAAATTCACCGATGTAGACTACCCTTTAATTATTGACACAGCTATGGTTATAGTGTGTTTGTTTTGTGAATATTAATTTGTTATGTTGATTTATGTGTTGGCGAAGCGACACGAAGACGCCGACCAACGTCGTTGTATAGCGTCAAAAACACCGTTAGATCTAATCAATAACACCGTTTCTTTGAAGGAACTATACTGAGACTTTCTTATTTCAGTAGTTCCTTTAAAATATTAAAGATATTACTGAGACTTGTTAATTGTACATAATAGTCTCAACTTGAGACTTATTTTGTATTTGTTTGTATAGACCTACGTTCGAAACAAAAGACGATCAGTAGAAGGCTAATTCTCGTAATAAACATTGTTCATATAAAATTTTAATATCATTCCGATTGCATTTTGTATCATAATATCGTAATACCTATCATTCCGATACATTCGACTCCGCTTTAAAAAATAACTGACTTTGAGGGTATTTTTTGTAATCGAAATTATTTGTAATGTAGTTTGAACAATGTTATTTACGAGAATTGGTCTTCTGAACTAAAACAAAAGGAATTCTGAACCAAAACAAAACGCGATCGGAAGGCCAATTCTCGTAAATAGTATTGTTTAAATGACATCTTAATTTCGTTCCGATTGTAAAAGATCAAAGTTTTCTAACTTTGAGGGGTATTTTGATCTACTTTGAGGTTATTATTATGATCGAAATGATATCTACATGTAATTTGAACAAAGTTATTTACGAAAATTTAACAAATAGATAGAGAGTACAAATTCATATAATATATTGCACTTATTTATAAATACGTTCAAAACAAAAGACGATCTAAGTAGAAACAAAAGACGATCTAAAACAAAACAAAAGGAGCTAGACTTTATCACACATACAGAGATAGACAAAGACTAGATAGTACTAATGTCCCATGATGTGTCAAAACTCCACCAAGATTTTGTAACATCGAAATATTAAGGCTATTTATGCTGCAAAACGGAACGCGCCAGAAATACCCGTAGCTTACAACTTTGTTGATTATAATGAATGTGTTTTGTTTTTCTCAAAAGTGCTGAGATGGAATTGTGGGTGAGATTTTTTCCAATATATTGGGGTAATTTGAGACTAAAATTCCTTGTAATTTCAAAGTTATATTAGTTTTAATTCTTAATTTTAGGATAGCTACAAAACTATAAAGAATTTTTGGCTTAAAATTACGCCAAAATGTCGGTAAAAATATCACGTACAATTCTATCTTAGCAATTTTGAGAAAAATAAACACATTCGTACCAATCAACAACTTTCACCAACGAAGGCGACCGGTGCCCGTAGTAACTATTTAGTAGGCTGTGTAGCAAGGTCGTTGGCGTATGGTACCTTAAGTAGTGCTTACTAGTTTCTAATCACCTTAAAAGCAGTCTTAAAAGCTCGCCTCAAAGCTCGGAGAGAAAAGACAAAGTAAACCTTCCTCCTTACCAAATGTATAAAACAAAGAGAATGGCCGCGGACTACATCTGACAGGTAACAAAAGGTGTCCCACATGAGAATGTACCCGGGACCATCAACGAAACATTGGTCACGGAAAATGAAAAGAAAATGTCGTGTCACCGAATTTATATGAATATATTCATATTGGCCCCTACTATTGGAGAACTGGACTGTTTTTAAGATATAGATGGTGAATTTCAAAAGGAGTTAGATATATTGTTTGTAATAGCTTGCCCTTCTAAAAAAAATTCCAACCTAAATGGAAACAAATTGTCCATTAAAAAAAATAACACTACAACAGATAACACTAAAAATTAAATTATATTCTCTTCCATTCTATATAAATTCTTTGTCCTGAATGACTGACTGACGGATCAACGCACAGCCTAAACCGCTGGTCGTAGACACCTGAAACTTGGAGGGTGTGTTCTTTGAGTGACGTAGGCATCCGATGAGAAAGGATTTTCCGAAATTTTACTCCAAAGGGAGTGTAAAAGGGGGACAAAGTTTGTATGGGACAACGTGATTCCTTGATCCAATCCAATTAGAACTATTTTCGACTGTTACGCTGACGAAGTCGCGGGCAAAAGCTAGTCTTCTAACAAAATTCAGTCAGCACCACAGTCGGCACCGGTCTTTAACAAATATCTAGGCTACATCGAAAGTAGTATTTAAGTCTGTAATATGAAAAGTTCGAAGTGTAATATCCCGGATTGGAGCTGAGTTAAAACGTGTCATGTTTCTATTTCCGATGTTCGATGACTTCGACGATGTACGAGTTTGAAAATTTTCTGTAAATCAAGCTTTAGCTATGACCTAGTCAATTTGAATTTATAATGTTCGATTAGCTGTCTATAGGAAAAATATATTTTTTTAGTGAGAAAATAACGGGCAAGTGCGAGTCGGACTTGCGCTCGAAGGGTTCCGTACCCATTGGGAGCCCCACTTAAATATTTTATTTTTTATGTTTGTTGTTATAGCGGCAACAGAAATACATCATCTGTGAAAATTTCAACTGTCTAGGTATCACGGTTCATGAGATACAGCCTGGTGACAGACAGACGGACAGGACCAAAACTTTTTAGCAATGAATGACAGAAAACAGAAGTTAATTCTATTTCCAGTTGTTTTGGTAGGAACTAGCTTTTGCCCGCGACTTCGTCCGCGTAGAATTCGAAAATTTGTAGATTGGACCAAGAAATCACGTTGTTCTATACAAACTTTGCCCCCCTTTTTCACCCCCTCAGGGGTAGAATTTCGGAAAATCCCTTCTTATCGGATGCCTACGTCACAACAAAGAACACACCCTCTACGATCAGTGGTTTAGGCTGTGCGTTGATCCGTCAGTCAGTCATTTAGGACAAAGCATTTTATTTATTTAACAAAACAACACCTTAGTTAACACACTATAAAGAAACAGACCTTAATAAATCTCAGTACATTAACTTTAACGTGAGATTCGACAAAAGAAACGTATCTTATAGCAACTATTACCTCTTGTAGACAGAAGTAATCCGTTTAGGAGGCCAATCTCAACTAGCAAGGGCCTAATACTCCCGGCTATGGGCTTCTTACCTCATGAAAATGTATCAGAAAAATCAAGTAACCGCCTCCACGTAAGTAGGGTGGTGGAAGTTATACAATTCAGCGTGATAACATATTAGTACCTTGCGATACAAGTGTGGTAAATTGATAATTGCATAGAGGCGGTTGCGTCTATAGAGCGCCGAGATAGAATGATCAAACCACACGTGTATCGTACGACGTTTTTTATCACAGTTGCGAATAAAATAAAATACTTGAAAAGAAAAGAAAATAATAATTAACAAAATATTTGTGATAATTCTATGTTTACTATTTTTTTAGGCATTTTTTTTTGTTAATTATGCTCCCGAAAGGCCAGGCTAAAGAGTTTTAACCTATACAGCCTCGTCTGACATACAAAATTTTTTAGGGTTTTTTCCATTTTAAAATTAAGCGAACGCTCCGTCGTGCTACATGGTAGGCGGAGTGGGGGGTGTTAGGTTTTATTTTCGTTACGGAATTTCTTGATTCGGTCGCCGCGCTCAAAGCCCGCGATAAAAGCTATGCAATAGCTTAAAACTATACCTATAAAATATAAGGTTGTCTGGAAGAGACCGCTTTTAGTATATTGTGCTGCTGTTTATTTAAAAAGCTTTATTTTTATGTTTTTTTTAACTTGTGTGTGGTGCAATAAAGCAATACATTTGCTTTATAATGCAATACATTTGTCTATGCAAATAGCAAAGGATTTGAGGGCACGGAATAAAAAGATGTTTAAATACAGAAATCGGTGCGGTACAGGAATCGGTCGGTCGGATAAGTTGTAAAATAGAAAATAATATAGCTGAGCTTATAGTGTAAGCCTAGTCATAACGATCCGCGAAATCAGCGCTGAAATCGATGTTATATTGCTTACTGCTTAGTTAGCAACTTATTTAAGCATAACTCTCTTCTCTTGAAGACGATGCCGCGTGGAGACGCTCTGGACGATATTTTCTTTTAGTGATGTGTGTGTGTGTGTTTTTATTTTTATTTGTGTTATTTAATTTTTATTTGTATTTTAATTTAAATATTTTTGAAATAATAAATGATAAATACTAAATAGTGTTTTTTCCGACTTCGTCAGATAAACTTTAGTGATCAAGCGTGTACCGAATTCCTATATCTATGGCTTATACTTAATACTCTTTACTGCGTCCTAAGTTTGATAATTTCTGTAGTCGACAAGAAGTGATTGTATTATTATTACCACGCTTGCAGAGACATCCTGGTAACCGCTTACGCTTGTAACTTGTAACACCCGCTAACCTGCATAAATATTCAGTGTGGGGCGAAGATCTCTTATTAATGAAAAAGGGTCACGAGGTATTTTAATTCAACTACGTGTTAAGGATATTGTGAAAAAAAGAGCAGGAACTTTAACTAATAGCATAGCTCTAATAAACTAGAACTTTGGTAACCCTATGATAATACAAATGGTGTGTTCTTCAATTTAAAAATCATAGGCCAAAATAATCGAAGATCATCATCAAATAAAAAAATAGACATGTAATAAAAAAATATTGTAATTTGTCCAGTAGTATTGGAAATAATTGGATACGTAAGAACATTTTTTTAAGCTATTGCATAGATTTTTTCACGGGCTTTGAGCGCGACGACCGAATCAAGAAATTCCGTAACGAAAATAAAACCTAACACAACCACTCCGCCTACCATGTAGCTCGATTGAGCTTTCGCTTAACATGTATGTATATGGTACGACTGTACGAAGCTCGCACGATGCAATGGCTTAAACGCGGCAGTCCCCGAGTGCCACACGTTTTTTTTTCTTCATAACTGTCAACAGTCAGTTTTTAAACCTGAACTGAATATTTATAAATAATATTATTTTATAAATTATCTATACAAATATTATAAAGCTGAACAGTTTGTTTGTTTGAACGCGCTAATCTCAGGAACTACTGGTTCGAATTGAAAAATTATTGCGTGTTGGGTAGTCCATTTATCGAGGAAAGCTATAAGGCTACTTTTCATTTTGATATTCCCACGGGATCGAGACTTACGCGGATGAAACCGCGGAGCGCGGCTAATTTTTAATAAACCCGGGTCTTTATAAATACAGCTCTATGAGTAACTAAAAAGTTAAATAAAACTTAGATATTAAAATAAACCAATATAAACTTATAAGAACGGCAGAAAGTGCGTACAATCGACAAAAATCTTTAAAATCGTACCCTAACAGTAGTAAAAGTGATTTACATCGGTAACACAAGTGTAAAATTATACGATAATTGTACTTTTATTCATTTATTCATGTATTCCTTCGCAATAAGAAATGTCATCCTATATTATTATTCAAGACTCTACTTGAATCTGGACATTTTGCAGGTTTTACAAAGCTCAGAAGGCCAATTCTCGTAAATGTAATTGTTCAAATTACATTGCAATATCATTCCGATTACATTTCGATTACAAAAGGTAAAAAATAAAATTTCAAGAATACCAAAAGCTGACTTTAATGGTATTTTGAGCTACTTACAAAAAATTACATTACCTCCGATTACATTTCGATTAAAAAAAATAAAAGGTATTATTTGTAATCAAAATGATATTACACAGTAATTTAAACAATGTCATTTACGAGAAGACGACGACGAGAGATTTGGCCTTCTGAACACAAAAAGACAAGTCACTCTACCTAGACGAAGTTAAACATATTCTTCTTAATAAATATAAATGCCAGAATCTCCATGTTTTGTAGCTCACCCATGCAAATATTACTTACACGATTTCAATGCAATGCGATAGATTAGAGGCTAATAATTTATAGCCTATTTTTATCCCGCGGAATCGATACTTACGTAGGTGAAACCGTATACCGGACTTAGTTCATTGTAATCGTATTATTTTCAAATAGATGATTTACGAAAACAATCATATTAGCCAAAAATAATAACGGTTAGGAATCTCTGGACAATTATGATAACAATAGAAAACATTCAGTTAAGCTTCAAAGCCTCTTAGTTTTAGGTAAGAATTGCACTGAGATAAAGCAATATTAATATATCTAAATTTTAACTAATTCCTATTAATAAAATTGTTGATACTGGCACATTAATTAAATAGAAAGAAATAAAACAAAATTAATAATCTAAAAGAGTCTCCCTAGGTAGAGTGCCCAAAAGGCCTGGCTGCATTGCCTCTTTGAATAGCAATGCCGATCCGACCAAAGTAATTATTGATTATAATTATTGTTTATAATTATAAACAGGCAGTAACCGCATAATGTTAAGTTTTATAAAATATCACGACCCGTGTTTATAACTAAAGTTGTGCCCCGCGGTTTCACCCGCGTAAATCCCGATCCCGTGGGCATATTGGGATAAAAAGTATCTTATGTCCGTCTCCTGGCTCTAAGCTACCTCCCTACCAATTTTCACCCAAATCTGTTCTGCCATTCTTGAGTTATAAGTGGTGTAACTAACACGACTTTCTTTTATATATATAGAAGATTATCGCTGATTAAAAATAAAAACTGTTATTTCTGTTTCAGAGTGAAAAGATATTCAGAACACGTGAAAATGTTAAAATGTATTTTTGTCAAATTATCTTTCTCCCGTTGTGTCTTTAACTTAGGTATATCTTAATTCAATTATAATGTTCGAGCTTCATACAATGCAGAATCATTATGTTTACTTATCAAACAAAAGACGTTTATCAATATTTATAAGAATTAACTTGATTACGAATGCAAGAAAAATGGTAGAATCACAGCCTAGAGCCATCGAGCACAGTAGGTCTAATAAATAATTACAGATATATGCTTGGGTATATTTTTTAATATTTCCTTGAATGCTATCCAAATTCTTGAATATTTGTTCTTTTAGATTCTTTAGACTTGTAATTTTTATTACCATCCTACTAATATTTTAAATGTGAAAGTTTGTGTGTGTGTGTATGTTTGTTACTTTTTCACGCTAAAACCACTTGACCAATTGCGGTGAAACTCGGTATGTAGATAGCTGGAGACCTGTATTAATACATAGGCTACTTTTTATCCCGATATTCCCACGGGATCAGGACTTACGCGGGTGAAACCGCGGGGCGCAGCTAGTAATTAATATTTTTTATATTTTCTATGTAGCTTGAGCTAGCAATCCGACTATACTAATAAGCTCTCTGTGGCGCGGTGGTTGAAAATCCGCATGTAATACAGAAGTTGGCGGGTTTGGTTCCTGCTGTGGTACAAATATTTGAATCATATACAGATATTCGTTTCTGGTTTGGGTATGCAGAAAAGTATACATTTAAGTAAGTAGATACCTATTCTATTATTTTTCTGGCACCTATAATAACAGCTTAGTTGTGTATAACATATGTAATAATGTGTATATCGATCTGCAATTGCTTAGCTAGTAACCTCAAAGCACTGGAGGGTAATCTTTTTAAAAACAACTGAAGTATCTGGCTTCGTTTTTATGACCTTAACGAATTCAACTCATTTAGTAATAGGAAAATACAATAGAATTTTTATCTTTTGACGTTATTATTTATTAATTTGATTATTGACATTATGTAATTGATATTATTTTTAACGTTTGCACGTCTGCTTGCGGACCGAATACATGTTCTAATATGTTTTGTAAGACCTATATGCTATGTATTCCGGCGAATAAATGATCTTATCTTATCTTATCTTATCTGAGTTTGGAGCAAGATGATGCTGTTTCACTTAATTCTATAAGTCAAAACATCCAAACTCCAAACGTTTCCACATAATTTATTAGAAGCCGCTTTAGTACTGTACCAAGACCGGCCATCACTGCCCAAGTAATTACTAGGGTTAAGAACCTAAAACCCGAATTCTTGTTAAATGTCCCTAAGGGAACTGCCGATGTATATTATCACCTATTGTCTTTGATCCGTGTTCCTTCTTACAACTCCAACAAACTTACTGTGACACTTGAAGGCGAGTTGAATTGTGATGGGTCTACGTAAACTGGCTTTAGAAATGAGGATACTAAGAAATCTACGGTCGAGATCTAAGGCAACACGATGCGATGTTTACATTCAATTGGATATTTGGTAATTAATTATATACAGGGTTTTTAACGTGGACCTTCAGGACTATATTCTAAACTATAACCTGCTTATTTCAAAACGAGGCTTAAGAATAGTCCGAGATGTGGATTAAACCTTAGATTTAGACACAGATTTACTCGTGAACTATAGTCTAAAACCTCGTTTTGGAATAAGGGGGTAAGAGTTAGCGAAAAATACTGAAAGGAATAAATTTGTTTTATGTATCGTATGTCAATAGAAGCATTTTCAAAATATTTTTTTCTATGGCAACCCATTAATTAAATCACAGCATTAAAAAAATACAGACGACCGAATTGAGAACCTCCTCCTTTATTTAAAGTCGGTTAAAAGAGTATAAAAAAATACTATTTAAAAAAAATGAAAAACATTTATAAACCTAATGCTACCATGATACATTGACTGTGGCCCCCACACTAAATTTATATACATAATAGATATAATTTGAATCGTAGGGTTCCAGAAAAAACGATTATCTAGGGTTTGGAGTTAGGCATTCTGTTAACCAAACGTATAAAAACTACTCAATATATTAATACTTTTCTATAAATATATATCCCATGTAATAATAATAATAAATAATAATAAAATAATAAAAATAGCCTTTATTCGCTGACCTTATTTAAACAGCTTTACCTTAGGATTATAGTGTAAGTATCTTTTTAAATCTAATCGTAATAGGTATCTTCAGCAACCAGTTTTTTGGTCAGGTTGTCCTTGGACATAGGCCTCCCCCAGAATTTTCCACTTCTCTCTGTCTCGAGCTAAACTTCTCCATCCTTTTGGTAGGTCATCCTCCCATCTTTTGATTTGACGTCCTTTTTGTCTTTTCCCACTTCTAGGATACCATTATATTATGTCTTTAGTACATTTTTCTTTATTTGTTCTCATAATGTGACCAATCCAGTTCCATTTAAGTTTCCTTATTTTTTGTACAACATCACTTACTTTTGTCCATGTAATAATATACAGTAAATAAACTTAAACATATTAGTACTATAAGCTGTAGATATTTATATTATATAATATTTATTGTATTATAAAAGTAGGTATATAATTATAATGTATAAAGTTTGAATATGCTCCTAATTTTGAACGACCTTAAAAAAAAAGAGGAGGTACTCAATTCGGTTGTATGTATTTTTTATGGATGTTCGCGCTTTCTTTGTTTATTCACCAAAAAAAACACTATTTTACCCTTGTTCCCAAGACTATTTGTGCCGCCCATTTGTGCAACTTACACTTTCTAGCTATTACTTTACTTTGTGGTTATGGTGTTCTGTTTCTTACTGTGTTGTACGAATGAAGTTATCTATCTATCTATTTATGTTGATGTGTGCATATCTACCAACAATGAACAAACATACTATAACAATCAAGTAATATCTATACGCTCCTACCTAATATAATACACCTGCCTTTCCTCCCATGGTTCATTATTACAAAGCCCCACAGATCTCAGTCGGTACAGTAGCGATCAATCAAGATTCAACCCTCTATAATCTCAGACAGGGCGAGAGGGAACCGAATCGTCTTACCTAAATCTTCAGACATTAGTAAAAGGACAGTTACATTTAAAAATCAAACGTTAAACGTTTTACTTTGTTAAAGAATTACGAGCTCTGTTGTTAGATAAGTCTTCTAATTCTTATTAATCAATTATTCTGTTTTCATTTCACTTAACTTTCAAAGCTTTTAAGAAAACGTATATATAAATAAATAAATATTGTAGGACATTCCACTCATCGCCATCTAGCCCCAAGCTAAATAACTAGATGGGTAGATGTTATGGGTGCTAGACAACGGATATACTACTTATATACTTTTCTTTTGTAAAAACATACTTATAATACATAGAAACAACCAGACCACAGACAAATATCAAAGCATAAATACTTGTCTGAGGCGGGAATCCAACCCGCAACTCTGTGTTTGGCAGTCCGGCTTGGTGACCATTGTGCCAACTGGGTCGTCAAGTATATTGTTGATACTGGATTTATTATTTGACATTATAATATAGCACTTTTAACTTATTAATAATTAATATTTGCATGCTAAGCTAAGTGCTGGTGAATGTTGAACTATATTTCTATGTGACATCTTTATACCATACTAGCTGCGCCCCACGGTTTTACCCGCGTAAGTCCCGATCCCGTGGGAATATCGGAATAAAAAGTAGCCTATGTGTTAATCCAGGTCTCCAGCTATCTAGATACCGAGTTTTATCGCAATCGGTCCAGTAGTTTTTGCGTGAAGGAGTAACAAACACACACACACACTCACACACACACACACACGCACACACAAACTTTCACATTTATAATATTAGTAAGATTTCGAGAAAATAAATGACATTTTTTCATTCATTTGTTCTTTTCTTTTTTATAATAAATCAAGAAATTGTAGGTAAAGAAGTTTTGTAAAGTTTTACCAAAAACTTAGTAAAAGAACAGTTACATTTAAAAATCAAACGTTAAACGTTTTACTTTGAAAAAGAATTACGAGCTCTGTTGTTAGATAGGTCTTCTAATTTTTTTTTTTAATAATCTTATATATAAAAATGAATCGCAAAATGTGTTGGTAAGCGCATAACTCAACAACGCCTGGACCAATTTGGCCAATTATTTTTTTGTTTTCTTTGATATTGTCAAGAGAAGGTTTTTATGAAAGAAAATATTAAGAGAGTTGCGCAGAAAATGATTACGCAGGTGAAACCGCGGGGCGCAGCTAGTAAATCATAAAATTGTCGGTAATTTTTTTTTGTATAGTATTATTAACTAAATCTTCATAAGTAGAAAGACACATACATTTACAGTTTTACTTCGTAAAATAATTACTCAATATTATCTAAGTATTTTTTTCCTTTCTTTATAATAACTCATGAAATAGCAGGAAAGTACTCGTAGTTTTATGTAGTTAAAGTTTTGATTTTATGTCGCTTTATTGAGAAAGCTTGCTTGTCAAAAACCTATACAGACTAACATTGTATTATTTGAGAATACAATGTATTTAACAATAAATACATTGTATTTTTTGTAGCAACAGTATTGACTGGTGAGTAATCTGATCACAATAAACGTAGGTAACATAAAACACAAACAAAAACACATATTGCATTGTGTAATGCCAAATTTCTACAATTCTATACCAAGTTTCATTTAGTAGTTCTGGATATTACCAGTTTTTAGGGCTCCGTGACTCAAAAATTTAAAAAAAAAATTAGAACTTAAAAATCCTCGACTTTTATCCTCGTAACTTTCAGACTGCTAAACCGATTTCGACTAACTCACCTTTCAAGCAAAAGTAATGAAATCAAAATCGGTTCATCCGTTCGGGAGCTACGAGGCCACAGACACACACACACAGAGAGAGAGACACGTCAAACTTATAACACCCCGTCGTTTTTGCGCCGGTGGGGGTTAAAAAAAGAAACCCTTATATATTCACTAAGAGAGACCCTTATATATTCACTATTCACTAAGGTGTTGGCTTAGTGGATACCCCGACTTTAATTCTGAAGGTCGTGGTTACGAATCTCAGCTGGCCGAGCACCAATGTATTTTTCTTAAGAAAAATTTATGTGCGCTAATTGACATTGCTTTTACGGTGAAGGAAAACATCGTGATGAAACCCGCGGCTTAGTTGGCTCCAGAAGTATTGACATGTTCTCTCCTCTGGACACGGTCGACTAAGCTGAGAGGGTAGTAGGTACTGGGCAAGCCTACTAAAAAGGACCCAATTAAAAAGAGTCTCGTTGCAGAATAAAGCCCGTCATACATACATGATCACTTAAGAAAGTGATCATGTATGTATGGTTGTATGTTGTATGTATGGTTGTTAGTATTGATTTTACACGCAAATTCAAGCTTTTACAACAAAACATTAAAGGTAAACAGATACTAAACAAACTATACACTTAGAACACAAAAGCCTTATTCAGCTGGCGTCCTTTCAGCTAATTCTGGCTTAACCGTTCTTAAATACAAAACTTATTGCCCAATAATTCCGAATACGCTATACCGTTTATACCTAAATTAACCTCTTCAGTCCAGAGATTTTCTCGGTAAATTTCGTCCAGGACAATAATCTACTAAATGCAACGTCAGCAATATGAACGTTGATCCTGTCCAATAAAGTTAGACCCTCGAAGATACGGTTACAACACTTTAACCGTTTATTTTAAAGGCAAGTTCGGTAAAAGGGAGGTCAAGTTATGCTGGCGATACGCCAGGATTCCGAAATGGCTATTAGTATAGATTTCCGATTGTCTTATCAATATTAAATGCCTGAAATTTTCATAATCTTAGTTGAATGTTTGGTTCTGTGATTGTATTGATAGTAACTATTTAATTAACTGGGTAGAGTTTTGGCGGGAACGAGTTAACAACATTCGTGCTGCAGTTTTATTTTCATAAAACTTAGTTGTAACCCGAGTTGAATTGTATAATTCTGGTGGAATGTTATTCAATTTAGTTCTGTGAAAGTGCACAGGTGTAGTGAAAGTAAAAATCAGTGTCAAACATCAAGTTTTCTCGTTGCCTCCAAATCTCCTACTAAGGTTATGGTAAACTTGCCACCGCTTTACTATAGGCCCTGACTTGACGGACTATGTCGACTTTGACTGTTTTAAAACACTTTAGGCCCGATTTATGAAAAATCGGGTCAAAATTTGATGCAAAACATAACTTGACACTGGCTAAATGCACAAGCAGTGCGAAGCCATAATTAATAGGAAAAAAAAATTAACTGGGTAATCTAATCGAATTGAGCTCTTAGGAACCAATGTACGGTTGATAGATTTTTAAATAAAAATATTTACGGAGCTCAAAAGGTACGGTCGGCTGCATAATTGCAGACCCACCGTAAAGCTTCAAAACGGCTGTTATAAGAATGTTTTCAACACAAACAAAATTCTAGGCACCTATTTTAGGTGAAGTTTAAAGTCATCATCAAATAACCAAACAAAAAATATTAAAATGTAAACATTCCAATAATAGTAATTTTCGAACTCTATTTAGGGCTGCAATTATTCAGCCGACTGTACAAATAGCGGAGAGTTGGGAATAAGTCAATGCAGCTAGTCCTATGGTAACCTGAAAAGAATTCATTCTCAATTCACAATCTATTGTTCCACATCAAATATATTCATTTTAATTAAACAGCTGGTTTTACGATGTTCTTTTCTTTTTTCATATTAAATTCTACAAGTGCTTGGTTGAATGGTAAAGAATACAATCTTTGTTCTTATAGAACTCAGTGTTCAAGACCAAGATATCTACTTATAAACACAGGGTTGCGGGTTCGATTTCCGCCTCAGACAAGTATTTATGCTTAGATATTTGTCTGTGGTCTGGTTGTTTCTATGTATTATAAGTATATATTTACAAAACAAAAGTATATAAGTAGTATATCCGTTGCCTAGCACCCATAACACAAGTCTAGTTACTTAACTTGGGGCTAGATGGCGATGTGTGGAATGTCCTGTAATATTTATATTATATTATATTTTTATATTTATAACTAGAAAAAGTCTAACGCAAGCCTAATGTCACATGTGCTCTAGAATGCCATTTCCAAATGTTTAATTAAAACGAATATCTCAGTAAAAGTACTGCCCTAAGTGAAGAAATACACTCGTACCTCTGACCATAAATTAAAGCTACGTTGAGGGGCAATAATAGTAAAGTGTCTTAAGGGAACCCTAAACCAGGGCCGGACTTTCTTTCTATTAGATTCGATTTAGATTTAAAACAAAGATTTCTGTTGTATTTAATACTAGCAGCGCTCCGCGGTTTTACCCACGTAACTCCCGATAAAAGTTGCCTATGTTACTCCCAATGAATCAATGTATCCTCATACCACGTTTTATCTAGATCGGTCCATTAGTTTTGGAGCCTATTCGTTGCAAACAAACACAAGTAAAAAACAAAAAAAGCTTTTGCCTCGTGCGAGCTTTGTACAGTCGTACCATATATCTATACTAATATTATAAAGCTGAAGTTTGTTTGTTTGTTTGAACGCGCTAACCTCAGGAACTACTGGTTCGAATTGAAAAAAAAATTTTGTGTTGGATAGTCCATTTATCGAGGAAGGCTATAGGCTACTTTTTATCCCGACATTCCCACGGGATCAGGAGTTACGGGGGTGAAACCGCGGAGCGCTGCTGGTATTATATATACATGTCAAGCGAACGCTCGGTCGAGCTACATAGTAGTCGGAGTAGGGGGTGTTAGATTTTATTTTTGTTTCGGAATTTCTTGATTCGGTCGCCGCGCTCAAAGCCAGCGATAAAAGCTATGCAATAGTTTAAAAGTCATACACATCATAAAACTTAAGTATTTTGTTTTGATTTTTTTTTAATAATTTGCTCCTTTTTGTGGAATGCTAGACTAAATAATTATTTTATTATTGAAATTACTTAACATGTATTACATATTTTACAAGACCGTGCTATAGAAATAAACTTTAGATTAATTTAGAAAAAGTGAGTTTTCAATAGTAGGTTTTTTTAGTAATTCAGTTTAGATTACACTTAAATCCAGCCCTGTAAGCCAAGTTGGAGATTTAAGAAGATAGGCAATACTTGGCTTGGTGTCACTATATGGTGCCTTTTAATGAACTGAAGTTGATACTTGCGAAAATTTAATGAAAACTCTTTAGTAAAACAGGTGTGGACGCGACTCTGTCTTTATTAGCAGGTGTTCACCCACCATACCCCTGGTCATACCCCTGGGGGTATGGTGGGACGAAACCATACCACCATAGAGATGTGACCTAAGGACTTCGACGTATCTATGAAAATATTTATTCATATTCCATTATCAAAACTTAACTTTTATTTGATAAGTCACAATTAAGATAATCTTATCGTGTATTTCATTTCAAGTGCCCTTCTTACAACAGGTAAGTAAACCTCACACTATTAACTTCTTGCATAAGCTCATTAACTGTTTTTCGAAACAAAGTTTGATTGACATTTAAATTCGAACTTTTGTTTCTTTTACTAAGATTCCACTGTCTGTCTGTCTGTCATCAGATTGTATCTCATGAACCGTGACGCTAGACAGTTGAAATTTTTACAGATGATGTATAATATTTCTGTTGCCGCTTTAGTAACAAATACTAAACACAGAAAATAGTACGGAACCCATCGTGCGCGAGCCCGACTCGCACTTGACCGGTTTTGTTTTCATATATATACGTTATATTAACTTAATTATACAGTGTGTAACAAAAACGTTGTAATCCAATCTTAGGTAATAGTTAGATACCACCACCAGACATACCCAAAAAAATTGCATGAACATCACTTGTCTTTTCATACCTCTAAAATCTATCGAGAAAAAATAATGCTATCATGTTTTCACCCTATGAAAAAACTACTCAAAGATGTAATGATACATAAAAATTATTATTGTACCTGTTGTGGAAGTTTCTTTTTGATATATTTTTGGTTTTTTGTGATATTGCCTTATAAATGGATGACCACCGGCATTCACAAAAAAGTGTAACGTTATCACTCACGTTCCGTTATGGGGGGACGTATTATCGTTGTTATGGTTATGTAAAATTGGCCGTTACAGAAAACCAGTAGTTTTTTATTGGAACGATGTTCCTTATCGCGCGTTGCGAAAGGGGGTTAGACGGAAAAAATTAAGACCAAAGTTGTAACGACACTTTTTGATTTTATTACAATTCCTTCACTAATTAATCGAAAGGAACTTCGTTCCATCCGGGTGTCCCTTGACACCTCCCAAGTCTTTTTTATATGAAAAGGGTATTTTCAGGTTACAGTTTCAAGCACTCGCAGACCACTATACAAGGGTACCTACAACTACCTTCAAATGACAAAGTGTTCCGGATCACACTCATGCGTGTAAACAACTCATAATTTGGTGAAAACATGTCGACGGCCTACAACGAGGGTAATACTCGTTACTTAGAGCAGTGTTGGCTTAGTGGTAGATACCTCGACTTTCATTCTGAAGGTCGTGGGTTCGAATCCCGGCCGTGCACCTATGTATTTTTCTTAAGAAAAAATTATGTGCGCTAATTGATATTGCTCTTACGGTGAAGGAAAACATCGTGATGAAACCCGCGGCTTAGTTGGCACCAAAAGTATTGACAAGTTCTCTCCTCTGGAAATGGTCGACTATGCTGAGAGGGTAGTAGGTGCTGGGCAAGCCTACTCCATCCTCACGCAAAAAGGACCTGTCTGTCTATCTGATATAGTGGGTGTACTCACAGGTATAGTGTGTTTACTTTTATCTATATCTATATATATAAAAGAAAGTCGTGTTAGTTACACCACTTATAACTCAAGAACGGCAGAACAGATTTGGGTGAAAATTGGTAGGGAGGTAGCTTAGAGCCAGGAGACGGACATAAGATACTTTTTATCCCAATATGCCCACGGGATCGGGACTTACGCGGATGAAACCGCGGGGCGCAGCTAGTTTTTAATAAAGTATTTGTTGTTATAGCGACAACAGAAATAAGTACATACATCATCTTTGGAAATTTCAACTGTCTCCACTTTTTTATTTTTTATTTTTTTATGTCTGTTCGTCCGTCTGTCACTGTCTGACACTGTATGGAACTGTCTGTCACTGATTTGAACTATCTGGCACTGTCTGGAACTGTCTGGCATCAGTTATGATTACACGTAATCATAACTGATTATTGTAATCATAACTGATGCCAGACACATGCCAAATACATGTAGTTAACTACTTTTAATCGTAGTTAGGAATCAGATTACAAATTGTAGTTAACTGCGCCCAAGTCTGTTAATAAGAACATTTTTTTACGTACCTACATAATTATAATAAGTACGTCAAAACCCAATACAATTTCATCTAAAACAACATGGTAAAAGCCATTTAAGAACCCATGAATACAAATTCGCTTATTACAAATGTCTAGACTCAACGCAGGACTAGTCCATAAATTAAACGCTAAAATAAACAACTTTCGGACACAGAAACCGACGCTGAACGTCATAAACGTGAAAAAGTAAAGAGAGTGCTATTGTTGATCGTAATGGGGAATACTAGATTCGCTTTTTTTAGGGTTCTGTACCCAAAGGGTAAAAACGGGACACATATAAGATCAATTTCTTGTCTGTCTGTCGGTTTGTATATCTGTCACCATCAATTTTCTCAGGAACGGGTGGACTTAGCAAGTTGAAATTCATACCAGATACTAAGGTCTATAGTCCCAATTAGGTGTATAAAAATCCAGGTCCTCAGTCAAAACGATAGAAAGATATAGGCACATTTTTGCATAACTTGTGTACCAAAATTTACCTTACATTTTCAACTTGTTTTTATATTTCGGAATTTACCTTTTACTTATTTTCTATTAAATACGCTAATTATAACCTAGAATTTGTTTTTTATCACAATTGCTCATAAAGTGGATCTTATTCAACGGCTTTTAGGCTCATAATCCAACATATTATGCACGCGTGCGTTTTACATTACCAACCTAGTGCTATAAAGTTATCCCGATAATTTAAATACGTATCTTACTGCTAATTACATGTTAGGTAGGTGAAACATTCTTAATTTATCTGGGTTATACTTTTGATGTATAAAAAAGGTAGGTACTAAAGAGATTTTTAGCTAGCAAAAATGGTTGTCTCTAAAGTCGGTTTACGAACGAAAATTTTACGTGATAATGACTTAGAAAACGATTAAAAATTGAATTATGTTTTTTTTTGTTTCTTAAATACTTAAATATACTGTTTTTCCGTACCATTGTATTTTGTTCTTAACCCCCGACGCAAAAACAAATAAAAAAAACCTAAAAAATATTGTATGTCAGACGAGGCTGTATAGGTTAAAAGCCTTTAGCCTGGCATTTCCGGAGCATAATTAACAAAAAAATATTGCCTTAAAAAAATGTAAACATAGACTTATTACAAATATTTTGTTAATTATTATTTTGTTTTCTTTTCAAGTTTTTTCTTTTATTCGCAACTGTGATATAAAACGTCGTACGATACATGTGTGGAATTGATCTTTGCATCTTGGCTTCTTATGACACGCTCGCTACCGCTCGCGCGTCATAAACCGCCTCTATGCAAAGATCAATTTACCACACCTATATCGTAATGTACTATTATTTTTACAGCTTTTCTTTTTCAACAAAAGTGTTGTTTAAATAAAGGATTCATCTATCAACATTCAAGGATAAATTGTTATTCAAGAGCATTTACACTTGAAATCGATAAAGTTTATTATCTCTATTGAGAGATGGATCCGTAGAGCAGTGCCAAGTTCTACCATTGTAAGAAGATTTATCGTAAGGATGTCAGAGGCTTATACACACATTGATTGGTGTCGAACGAGGGAAATTCGAAATACAAAGACCAGCTAACGCCATTTAAAAAAAACATAATTAGCATCCATTACTGAATTATTTATACCTACCTACTCTCACCGCTAAACGTAGTCGACTGTTTTCTCCCTGGATAATGACACTAGAGCAAATATTTTTGTTGCATTAAACTTATAACTGCCATGACCATGCCCCTATGTTTTGTTTTTAAAATCTTCATTTCTATGATAATTAGAAAATGAAAAAAAAAACAAGACAAAGGGACATAGTCATGGCAGTTATAGATTTTATGCCACAAAAATATTTGCTTTTGTGTCATTATCCAGGGAGGAAACAGTCAACTACGTTTGTACGAAGAGAGCGCCGGTACCTTTTCACCTTAACTAACGAATTTTCTATCCTCATCCGAATACTAACTAATATCCTAACTTCCAGACCAATTTTATAAATTCGAAAGTTTGTTTCTATATTTGTTTGTTTGTCACGATCCAACGACTGCACCGATTTGGATGAACATCGGCACAGTGATAGTTAAGGGGATGGAATACCCGCGTACTCTCCCCGGTTGTTACCTCTGGTAGTAGACATATAAGGTTAAGAATAGTTTAGTCACACAATACTTTGAAGAAAAAGATCTAATACACGAGTAAGGTCGCAAATAATATCTGCGGAAGTAATAAAGCTTGCATTAGTATTCTAGCTTAAACCATGAAAGGTCCATTAAGGTGTGACTTTAATAGTATCTATTGTAAGGTCTTAGCTCGGTCCATAAAGCTCAGCGAATGGTCGTAAACTGCAGATCCATAAGGTATGATACTGCGTGAGCATATAACAGACTGGCCTACGTCAAGATCACGCTATCATAGATATATTAAAAAGTCGCAGTATTTTAAAAAAATCTTTAAAGTGATGTTATTAGTCTTTTATTCTTACTAAGATGGATAAAACGCCTATGACAAAAATGCATGACAAATCGACATAGCTCAAGTAGCTAGATCCACATCATGATGTGGATACTTTCTATTTGGATACAGATATCATGATATCTGAATCCAAATGTTTTCAACACAAGCAAGATTCTAGGCACCTACTTCAGTAAAGTCTTCTAACTCATTAATTTATCAAACAAAAATATTACAATGAAAGTATGCCAATAATAGTAAATTTTGAACTCTACCGGGGGCTGCAATTATGCAGACGACTGTACTTTTAGTTTACCACATCACTGTGAACTGTGTAATTTCCTGGTCCTAATAAGCGTAAGTCTAACAATCATACCCTCTCGGGTTTTAGCATAAGTCTGTCTTTTAGCACTTTCAACCTCGTTTTCTAAGGCATTCAGATTTTTATGATAATTTCGAGTGCTAGAGATTTCTTTGAGATAACGTTTGGAAAATCTTTCTTGCTATATTTTCTGTTTGTTTCTTAATAATGTTTTCATTTCCATGTATATATTTAGAGCCGCGCAGATTTCAGACTTTTTATCGGCTGATATTTTGCCGATAATTCACTATTTAATGGCAATCATTTTATTGTTTAATATTAATTTACTAGCTAACTTAACAGAGGTTCTTTTGAATTGCCTATAGGGTCGAAATTTTGAAAACCTTCTCATCGAAGTGGGTGGATCTGTTATCGAGTTTTTACAAAGCAACACACGGGGAGGCGATAAATTTTTATAGTTTAACTAAATTATAAATCCCAATTCCATCGGAATCTAGAAAAAATCTTTCTTAGTGAAAATCTTAGAAAACATCTTTCAACACACATGGAAGCTCTGTGTTAAATTTCAAGTTTCTAGATCAAGCATTTCAGATTGTGCACTCTCATCAGTCAATCAGTCAAAATTGCGTTTTATTGGCCGACTAAAAGTTTATAGTCTGCGGCTCTAAACGTTCGTAAGGACAAGTGGCATAAATATTTACATACTTATAAATATTTTTGATGCTTATTTCGTTGTTCGCTTTCCAAGCGCAATGAAGGTTTATGTTTGTTAATATCTAAGAAAATAAATGAGACACTTCAAACGCCATTATCGTGCGATAACGATGTTTTTCTTTTCTTTGTAAATGAAGCTGTGAAGATGCTGTTTCAAATATGCGCGTAACTCTTTTTATCATTCTCTTGTTTTCTTATGCATTGTTTGTTTATCCTTCAATTGTTTGTGTTGTACAGAATTCTTAAATTTATATTACACTTAATTAGCACCTTTAATTATCATTTTTCAGGCATTGCAAAAATCCTACCAATAAATTCAAAAACTAAATACGTTATTCATTTTATTCTTAAAAGTTCGCGGGTTCATTGCCAACAGAAAATATTTTCTCTTTATCTATTGGTAAAGAAGACTCGTTCTTTTACTTTTTTTGCGACAATTAGTGCACATAATTTTTTCGTAATAAAAACCCAGTGGTACACGGCTGGCCGGGAATCAAACCAACGACCTTCGGAATGAAAGTCGAGGTATCTACTATTAGGCCAACACCATCCCCTTGGCAGCCAGTATACAGGGTGAATTTTTTACATGTGCCTTCAGGGCTAGGTATATTCTAAACTATAAGAGATAGCAAAATAGGGTAGAAGAAGTTGTAAGACCGATTTTGACAAAAACTAAATCTGAATCATTAGATCTTTGAAAAAGTCATTACCCTAGCCAAGAATAGAACCTGTTGATTTTGCAAAAAAATAATCACCTATATATTTCTACTAATTGATAGTGTTTCTGATAGACATCAATTCCTGGAAACAAATATGCATTGGCAAATCAATGCTTTTAGCATTTTTCGCTATCTCTTATAGTTAAGGATATATCCCTGAAGACCTACGTAAAAAAATCATCCTGTATATTAATGTCCTTGTTGTTCATCTCCCAAGATACAATATTATTATATGTATAATCAATGCAGACACTACAGTGACTCAAGATTTCAGCCAAGGCGCCACATTTGTCAAGACCTAGACAACGTGGCGTAGAAGAAAGTCTCTAACGAATATTATAGGTATTATAAAACAAAGAACTTACAGATTATGATGATTTAACCGACTTTGAGAAAGAAGGTTGTTATCGGTGGTCTTACCTGTAAACAAAAAATATTAAGTTAGATTATTTACTTCCTCAGTTCTTAGCCATCCAAGGGTTACCTGGAAGAAAGCATTTTAGGTATCTACTTTGATCTATCTATCCGTCGAAAACATCGACTTCACGATGGTAAAACACGATGTGGTCTAAAATGTAGCATGCTTTCTTAAAAGATTTCTATACGCTCATGAATCAAAGATCCCCAAATAAGCGGGGATTTTCAAGGGATGCCGTAAAGGTAGGAAGACTGCAGTGAAACAAAAACTTTACCGACCCGTCCTTATTGGCAGGTCCATGTTTTTTCTTTGCTCTGTTTTCTTAGCGACACCACTCAAAATTATTTAAATTTTCATAGAAATATACTATAACATAATGGAATAAGTATATAATAGTGCATGTAAGGCGTCACCCCGCCGCCTGCGCCATAAAGTAGATTAAATTTAAATTGACAATTCGGTTTTACGAGCACGCCCGCGTTCGGGGCGGTTTCAGCACCAAGTCCCGTATGTGTACCCAGCCAGACCCAGTGTACCGCACCTTTACATCATTGCACTATAAAGTTCAAAATTGGAACGAAAATACACTATAAATACGATAAAACGTGGAATTTTGAGAATATATCGTCCTTGTATCAAATGTGTACACACGGCTTTATTAGTAGTTTAGGTGAAAGATAGTTTTAGGATTTATTGATGCGATTAAAACTTAATTAGAGAAAAACAAACTATTATTTTACCCGACTACAACATAATGATTAGTTATTTAATTTTATAGTTGATGTGGTTTTGATTTTTCCAGATGATCGCCCATTTGCTTTTCCGACGCTTAGGGGGTTTTCCGCCGCTCATATTTTTCTTGCCGTTTTTAAGTTTCTAAAGTGTACTTATATTCTTAGGTTTTTTTCCGCCAAATTTGACCGTCGTCGGCGAGCTGTAGTCTGTCGGCTGACTGTTTAGTATGTAGTCTGGATTCGTTATAAAACCACGTCATTATTAATCATATTTCGTGCAATGTTTCCTCGCGCGGTTTGCTACCATATTATTGAAGGTAATAACCAGAGTTTGAGTGAAATAAACTGCACAAATTGTGTATGAATATTAGCATAATAATTCAAACGTGAATAGAGGTGGGGAAATGACATTGGTTTAGGTGCTTGCATAATGGAAAGTTTGAAAGAATTAATCAATTTTTTCAACTCTCGCGGTGCACAATGTAAATAATGAGAAAGCTAAGAACAAACGTTTTTCAAGGCTTTACTTGTTCTTAATAATTTAAAATGATAACGTATTTCTTTTTCAATGCTTGTTGTGCTGGTAAATAAAGCGTTTATCTCTCTATCTATCTAATACCATGACTTGATGAAAATATCGAGATAAAAAGTCAAAAATACAAAGTCCTGACTGACTAACGGATATATGGACGCACAGGTCAACCCAAACAAACTAAAATTTGACTTACAGATATTGATTATGACGTTGACATTCGCTAAGTAAGGATTTTGGAAAATTAATCACCCACGCGGCCGATTCGCGGGTTCATTACCAACAGAAAAATAATTACCCTTTATAATATTGGAATAAATAAATAAATAAATACTACAAGCCATTCCACACATCGCCATCTAGCCCCAAGTTATGTAACAAGACTTCTGTTATGGGTGCTACACAACGGATATACTACATAAATACTTTTGTAAATATATACTTATAATACATAGAAACAACCAGACCACAGACAAATATCTAAGCATAAATATGTACTTGTCTGAGGCGGGAATCGAACCCGCAACCCTAGGTTTGGCAGTCCGGCATGGTGACCATTGTGCCAACTGGGTCGAATAAACTCGTTCTACCTGTCCTTACTTTTTGCTACGCAAAACACCTTTTGTTTCGAAGTAAAAACGGTTAAAAATGAGGCTCAGAATTTGGTGTTCATTTATTTTACTGTTAAAGTGAACACATCTGGCTGGAGGAAGCGGCGAAGGTTAGGAAAAAGTGTTTCCGACTGACGTGTTACAATGTGCGGGTTTTTTTATGAATTGTTTACTGGCCATGAAAGAAATTGTAGATATACTAGCGACCCGCTCCGGCTTCGCACGGCTATATTATGCATGTATTATACATATAAACCTTCCTCTTGAATCACTATATCTATTAAAAAAACCGCATCAAAATCCGTTGCGTAGTTTCAAAGATTTAAGCATACAAAGGGACATAGGGACAGAGAAAGCGACTTTGTTTTATACTATGTAGTGATTTTACATCATTTGACGCGTAAAACATGTTCTTAAAACTTCCTTTTTTGGGCAGGTGTGGGAAAACAGAACCCGATTTGCTTTGTTAATTAGATCTATTACTTTACGTAGTTGAAACAATCGTAAAAAAAAACGATCTATAGCTGAATAGTCCTGTCGTCGAAACAACCACATACGAATAATTCAGTCGGCGAAACATTCAATTCAATTCATTTATTGCGAATAAAGGTACATAGTAAATAAATAAATAAATGATATAGAACATTCTATTCGGCCTATATATGAGGCATGCAATTAGATTAAAATCAATTAAATAGTACAATAGTTGAAATATGTCACACAAAACTCTATTCGTCAAACTCTACCCATAAATGAAATAAGTAGATACATCTATATATATAAAAGAAAGTCGTGTTAGTTACACCATTTATAACTCGGGAACGGCTAAACCGATTTGGCTGAAAATTGGTGGGGAGGTAGCTTACAATCAGAAGACGGACATAGGATACTTTCTTTTCGATATTCCCACGGGAAATTCGCAGGTGAAACCGCGGGGCACAACTAGTAGTCAAATAAAATAAAATATAGTCATGGAATGAAAATTTAAAATAAGTAGGTACAATATCGAATGGTTAAAAAGGCCTCTTAAAAAATCTCTGTAGATCTAGTGATCAAGATCCAATTCTTTCTATTGAGAACTTTTTTTCCCAATAAATCTATTTTAAAAACTACGTTGTGACGTAGTTTTTAATAAAAGTTACATTTCGCACCTCTGCTCAAATAGTGTCATAACTCAAAAACAATATTATTTATTTCATATTTTCAGGAAACCTAATACACTATTTTATAAAGCTTAAAAAATCATTGAAATCTACTGAAATGTTCAATGTTAATATCGCTAATTCTATTAGTTTTCAAATTAAGACTAGAAAACCGGAAAAACAGTTAGACTATTACTTTAGACACCTTTTTCTCGACAGTTGTCTTTTTTGCGGAGCGGAGGTGCGATTTATGGTTAAAAAAGTTAACATCGCATGGGTGTATGACGGCGAATCTCTCAATGAAACGTCCTATTGTGACGGCGAATCTCTCAATGAAACGTCCTATTGGCGATCAGTTCAAAAGCGAAACGACTGTAGGAGTTTTTTAAGGACTTTTTTTTAAAACCAGCCAAGTGTGAGTCGGACTCGCGCACGAAGGGTTCCGTACCATGTTGTATGGGAGCCTTAATTATTGAAGTGAAAACTTCTTTAGCGGCGTTGAGCACTTTTTCTGTAATGGGTATAAAATCTTAAACTCGCGTCAGGACACGTGACCTGATCGAAAAAGCGTAAGACGGATGGAGAGTAGACAGCTATCCCCTCTCTACGGCGCCGTACGCGGGGTTGTAACACGGCCAGTTATGCGTTGAACTCGAATGACTCGAGGTCACGCGCACAGCGGGCACAGCTGATACCGCGCGCGTGTGTGCGTGGAACGAGCTCGCGGCTATGTCAGTGTGGGTGAGCGCTTGGGCATGCATTGCATTTCTGTAACTTCAAATGCGTAATTTGTTAAGAAAATTTAAAAAATTTGGTAATGTTTGTTTGGAAGAAAATTTTGTATTAACGCTTAGAATTCGATTTTGCAAAAAAGTTGAAAAAAAATGGACACTTTGACCCTCAATATCTCCTTGAACCTGTGGTTTCCCAGGTATTGTCTAGAAGAAAAAAATGATCCCAATGATGGGCAGAATATGTGGTTTTCGTTTTCGTTAAGGGTCTTTTTACACCCTTTAGATACATATGAACTTACATAGTATAAATGTAATACATATTTGTAATATGTTTATACTTTATAGCATTAACCTATATTTTCATAACATCACAATAAGCACATGTGCGGTGTAGGTTTACCAAACAAATAATTTCGAATGAAAATAAATGAAATAAAATGATAATAAATAATCTCCGTTTTTCAGAGAAAGAAAAGAAAAAAAAATTATGGATGAAAGATGATTTTTCGGAGAGATAAACTTTTTAATGTAAAATAATTGTAATAGTTTTAAAGTGTTAAATTTTTAATGTAATATAAATTGTCATGTTTGTGTACGATAGCGCAATAAATGAATATTGTATTCTACCACATAAATGATAGTACTTTTATACTGATAAAGCAATTGGTGCAAAATTATTCCCTAACCATTCCAAAATATCAAACATGCTCAACGTTAATAATCAAGTTTTCACTTCTGCCGGCACTCCCGAAGTGCAACCCGTCTTTTTTTTTTAATTGTTTTTAGTAAATATTGTTATAGCGGCAACAGAAATATATCATCTGAAAAATTTCAACTTTCTAGCTATGACGGTTCATGAGATACATCCTGGTGACAGACAGACAAACAGACGGACAGTGAAGTCTTAGTCCCCTTTTTATCTTTTGGGTGCGGAACCCTAAAAATTACCAACTATGAACACAACTCGTATTATTATTAAAAGTTAAAAAAAAAAACAATACTAAATTCCTAATTGAATTCACTGAACAAAATAAACTGAAAACCATGTCAAGAACAACGCTAACTGAAATAATAATGAAAACAAAAATAAACATGTTGTAACATACAAGGCCCTAGGGTAACGTCCGTTAAAGGCAAGACATGTTTGTGGCATTCAAACTACCACGGTTACCTACGTCCTACGTCAGTGTAGCTAACATACCTACTTTCCTAATTCTAACTTGAACAAAGAACAAATCTGAAACTGAAAATTGGTTGGAACGGCCAGGAAATTAACAAAAGAAAGGATCCGATAAAAGTGATAAACTCTCACTGAATCCCCCCTTCCTTTTATATCTAATAAATAATTTTTATCCATGCGCTATGGTGCCTGAGATATGCCTTAGATGGCTTCCCCAGAACATCAACAACATCCTTTCAGCTTAGTCTACCGTGTCCAGAGGAAATAAATCGTCAATACGTCTGGAGTGACTGCCTGAAAAATCAAAACCTGTCAACTATTTTGCCTTATTTTGTCTGAAAAATCAAAACCTGTCACCGTAATAGCAAATTTAATAGCGCACATAAATACCGGGTGGGTTTGCGCTGTCCTCAGTAGATCAATAGATCTGTTTCTACTTTGTGTTCCACTATAGTTCATTACCGCGATGGATTATATTCCACTGCTTTTATATTAATATCATTGATAAGTTTCCAAGAAAGGAGTGAAACAGAAACAAAAGACGATCGAAAGAATAACACAACGCGATCAAAATTGCTTGGCAGGCATATCGAGCTTCGAGTTATTTATGTCATAAAAAAATACAAAAAAAAGCATAAAAATTTGTTCAGCTTTTCAAAACTTTCTTTCATGCTGAAAACAGTAATAGTTATTTCTCAATAACTATTGTTATTAATTATAACCTACAATTACATGCCCCAAAAACCGTACCCCTGCGATAACGTATCTACGTCACTTTAATGACGTCACCATCACACTAATAGCCCATTTAAGCTTAATTAGTTCACGTAATTGTTATTGAAATTTCATATAAATGTCCTATGATGTTATTGTTCACGTTAAGTTCGTCTGTTGGGTATTGATATGGAAGTATGTACTGTCTTTTTAAAGGGTTTTATGACCGGTTTTGGTCTAGTGGTATCCCTTTTATTCTGAAGGCTGTAGGTTCGTAGCCTGGCCGATCTTGCACCAATGGATTTATCTTACGAAAAAATTATGAACGTTGATTGACATCAGTGCTCTTAGGCACAAATTAGTGTTTCGTGGGGCTCTCCGTGCTTCGGAAGGCACGTTAAGCCTTTGGTCCCGGTTGCTACCTCTGGTAGCAGTTGTCAGATCAAGTTAGAGGCCTTAAGGCGATCTGATAACTCTAACAATATATGTAGTATATCCGTTGTCTAGCACCCATAACACAAGTCTAGTTAATTAGCTTGGGGCTAGATGGCGATGTGTGGAATGTCCTGCAATATTTATATATTTATTTTTATTAATTATCGCTTTCTTGTCGTCCACGTTATTTTCTCATGGTATTTAACCGACTTCAAAAAAGGAGGAGGTTTTCAATTCGTCGCGCCCTTCATTTATTCGACTATCACGTAATGGGACGCATCCATGTGTTTTTTTTTTCTTCGTTTATTCTACTATCACGTTCGACCTTCGTATATTTCTCAAGAATATTTAGTTTTCTTCAAACAAAACAGTATTAAAACGAATACGTGATGCAGTATGAAAAATATGAATCTCGAACATATTTTCCTGTTTTACTTATTTTACAAAATCTTTCGCATCACTCCCACATATCTTAAAAATACTTGGAAGTAACGCTCAAGGCATTGAGTTAATGGTGTTTGCTTTCGATATGGTTATGTTTTGTATCCGTGGGAAAGTGCACCCGGTATGTTTCACCTTGTTTTCGTAGGATAGAAGATATATGAAAAGCTTCGTTCGCTTTGACCGGTTTGGACTTTGAAGATACGTAAGTAAATTTTGGAGTTTCCTTTAAGCTTTTGATGATACGAGATCTTAGTTGATTAGTCAAAATAAATGGTTGCAAAAACTTTTAAAAGTTAACGCCTATTGTACGGTCGGCTGCATAATTGCAAACCCACCGTAGAGCTCCAAAACGGTTGTTATAAGAATATATTCAACACGAGCAATATTCTAGACACCTGCTTTGGTTGAAGTTTAAAGTCTTCTAACTCATCAATTTATCAAACAAAAATGATTAGAATGAAAACATGTCAATAATAGTAATTTTGGAACTCTACCGGGGGCTGCAATTATGCAGACGACTGTACCGATCGTGACCAGATTCTTGTATGGGAATTTCACAAGCCAGATGGAGACTAATAAAGTACACGGTCTGATCACACCAACCCCAAACACCGTAATGTATAATTAAAGCATTTCATATCGTTTAAAGGTATAGGTCATTATGACTGTACTTTTTATTATATCGGGTAGTATTTTTTGTTCGGCAATTTAAAATCAGGTAGAGATGGGATAGGGTAGAGTGGGAATGAAGCCACTGCTTGTCTGGAGATGATGCTAAAAATATTGTCATGTCCAATTAATACATTTAATGTAAAAAAATTACAATATCAATCATACGAAATCAAGTCTCTTTAAGGTTATTTCTATTTATTTTAATGAGAACTAGCTTTTGCTCGCAACTCATCTTCGTAGAAGTCGAATTTTCTTCCTTTCTTTCCGAACCTATGTGCCAAATCGCTCGATCCGTCTCTAGGTTTGAGCTGGGCGTGGATTATATCAGTCAGGATTTTGAATTATATATTATATTGATTATGTTATGATAACTCTAACACTTTTTTTTTTATTTGAAATCAAGCCGGTTGTATCTAGTTAAATGTTAACAAATCCGTTTTTACGAAGGATGCCTTATGTTTAATTAAATATATTGCCTTAAAACAAAATGAATGAACTCTTGAATATTAATTTTTTTCAACATTAAAATTTCCCCTGTGAACACGTGGTCCGACTGCTCAGTCCGACCGATCGGACGACGTAAACTTTTTTTTACTTTTGGTCTGATTAATCGGATAAGGAGTAAACACAAATTCGCTTAGTCCAATCGATCGGACGAACGTGAACTTCTGTATTAAAGAACCTCGGTAACGAAAATTTCAAAACAAAAAACGACCGCCATCACAAAAGAATAACCTTCATTAGAAAATCAATTAAACGTAATGTCTTCAAGTAAGCCCTCGCAATCATGAATAAACAAATCATTCACGAAATCAAATAATCTTGGATTCGCAGTCTGTTGAAAATTACAGACCTTATACAAAGGCTGAAGTGAATAATCGTAAGTCAATACTTAATTTAATAAGTCAACACTTATTTTATCGCTTTTGTGCGGAATGAGATAAGATAGAGTTCAACACAGCCAATTTTTTAATGCATAAAAAAGCATTGCATTTTCTTAAAAACATAGACTGTTTTAAATAAGTACGATACCGTGTTTCGTGATACCCCAAAGCTCCAAATCACAGTAAGATAAACCACACTCTCATAACCTTAATTAGGACAGGTGACAAGAAGCGTGGACGGACGAAGATATCAAACATTTGGGTTGATCTCACGCCTCCAAAAATATGGTATCATGCCTCCACAGAAAAATAGTATAATTTATATTGTCGGCTCGATTTAGAGTACAACTGGATATTTTGTTTGACACTGGCTTTATGCACAAGGGCAAAGTGATTACTTGACAAAAAATATATTTTAAAGTAGTCACTTGTAATTTTTCTCTGTATCTAATGTTTCGTCAACCGTGCAGACATATTGCAAACTCGCTGAGTTATTGACTGTTACGCTGTTTAATTTCTAAGGGTACAAGTACAACATGGGCCCTCGAGAATTGGAAAATTTGTAGGCAAAAGGGCCGCTTATTTATTCGATTTTAGTTAAGAGTTAAAGGTTTATTAAGACGCTGTTAAAGTGCGCGGGGTGAAACTTTCCTAATGTATAGTTTCCTTAAAATCATTGGATTGGATTTTACATTTATTGCCTTTGTGATTTATTTTATTACACTGATCCGATAAGAGTCGACGCCGACTCTTATTATTTTCTGTCAACTTGTTTCTTTGCCAGAATGATATGATAGTGATAGGGTAAATATGGTAATGAAAGGTAAAAGCAGCTTACCCTAGCAAATAATAAAACTAGAAAATTTGATTTGCAGATAGTTTGGCGACCGATCACTATTATTTTAATGAATTCACATTCATTTTAATAGAACTTTATAAAATATACAAACACAAATGCTGTTTTATAAAATTTGATTGTATACGAATTTAATTTAAGAACGAGACATTAACAGTTTACCCACTGCATACTGCGAAGACCTTAAAATTAATATACAAACTTGGAAGATTCGCATGTGAATCTAGTAACACAAACTTCATCAAAGTTCCGGCTCAACTTTGTTGAGAAAATATTCAATTACACCGTCGTCGCAAGCGCACCGGGACATTTACAAAGTAAAGTCATCACAAAGGGGTGACTTTGAATCAAAATTTTACATTCAATCTAGTATGCAGCGTTCCGGCGTGCATCTTCCTTGCATTACCATAGCAAAAGCTTAGTTGAAATGAGAAAATATGAGAGATTTTTGGAGTTTGCATGCTTTAGAATCGATGTCATTTAATACCGAGAGTATGAAAAACACATGGTTACTAACCATCAATTAAGCTATGAGTAAACTCCATAAATGTCTATAAAATGTCCCATATTTCTCAATATAGTGTTAATAAAAAAGCGTTATGAAAGAGGATAACAAATAAGGATTGTGCTTAGAAAATTGTTCCTTATGTAGATTGAGCAACCGCCGCTGCCATTTGTACTACATCAGGTTATTGATTATATTAAAAAAAAGTTTATACTTTGTTTACTGGCTTAGAATTGACTGCCGTACCCACTACCTGCCGGACATTCCACACATCGCCATCTATCCCCTAGCTAAGTAACTAGACTTGTGTTATAGGTGCTAGACAACGGATATACTAGGTACTTATATAAGTACCCTTCTTCTGTAAATATATACTTTTAAAACACATTTTTTTACAAACAACAAGACCACAAACAATTATCTAAGCATAAATACTTGTCTGTGGCGGGAATCGAACCCGCAGCCCTGTATTTGGCAGTCCGGCATGGTGACCATTGTGCCAACTGGGTCGTCAAATATCTATCTATCTTGTGAAAGTCTCGAAGCTAAAGTTCCGTCACGTCGCACCTTCACACCCTCAATCAAAGTACCTTCTTCATAGAATGCACCTCACCTACCGTTTCTTTCATAAAAAGAACCGAAAAGCTTTTGAAAGAGGTGTGATTGAAGCTCTATTGCAATTTCAAAGCATGCGGCGTCGTAGCCTCGCCTTTGCAGATAAAACCTGATAAAACCTCTTTGGGAAACGTGCACCAAATTCAATTTCACCGACACAGCCTCCGTTTTGACAAGCTGAAATGGCTTAAATGTAATTTTGGAGTTAACGTGTCGCCTTTACTTTGTGTTGACTTTGTTTGTATAGTTTTTAGTGCGGCTATGGGGCACCAGCCGCACTATGATAGCTGCACCTCTTTACCTGTCCCTTCAGGTCTACTAGGTGTACGTTGACAGATCTAATGTTACCAACAACGCTAAAGTCCTGTCAGCATACTGGATTGGATAGATTTCATCGCTACGAAGAAGAAGTGCAATGTCAGTTTGTAAAAGCAAAATTTTCTATGAATTATAATAAAGGAAGAAAGTAAGAAGAACACCTTAAAACAACAACAGATATCAACAACTTTCCATTCAATAATCAAGCAATAATACATAACGTCAAAGTCATTTCATTTAACAACGTTTTAAATACTAAAGGTCGCTGCATCCGTAACGTGATTTTTCTCGTGCCGTACGGGACGTGATATTTTTATACGAATCGATAGCAAAAATCGTCACAAGAAAATTTTGTTTCAGTTTCGATCGTCTTTTGTTTCCATTTCAATCGTCTTTTACTTTGACATTGACTCTTACGGTGAAGGAAAACATCGTGATGCAACCCGCGGCTTAGTAAGCTCCAGAAGTATTGACAAGTTCTCTTCTCTGGAACTGGTCGACTAAGCTGAGAGGGTAGTAGGTGCAGGGCAAGCCTACTTCATCCTTACGCAAAAAAGGACCCAATTAAAGAGGGATAGCGGAAAACAGTCCGTACAAATACAAGTACAGTCGACTAAGACTGTATGGAGAGAAAGTCCGGTACCCTTTCACCTTAACGCCTAAAACCCTTCCCGATGTAACAATAAATAAAATTCAATGTAAGCGTTACATGAACGTTAACAATTCCCACCGTGGATTTATCTAGTTTGCTAATGTTTCCCTGGGAGAAATCACCGTGATAGCCAGTGACGGGAATCCAATTTGTTCAGATTCCGGATTCGAACCGGTTCGATCGATAACTGCACATTATTGTAGGTACGTGCCATGTCATAACTATCTCGGTTTTATGCGAAAATATAACTCTTTGTGGAACTATGAAGATAGTGGTTGGACTGTGGTTGAGTCATGTTCTCTAAGATTTCAACTTTGTTTTCTCTTGTGTGATGTCTTTATGAAACTGGATATTATACAGTAAAGTAGGTTTTTTACCTTTATTTTATTTTTGACGTCTTCATGGAAGTAGGTCTTTTTACCTTTATTTTATTTTTGACGTGATAACGTCTTATGCATCGATGATACCTGAACTCACAAAAAAGTGTGACGTAATGCGTTATTGAAAAGTAACCATAGCAACGTTATTGACAAATTACCATAGCAACATTATTGACAAGTAACCATAGCAACGTATTATCGTTGTTATGGTTACCATTAATGTTTTCTTTTTATAGTACGTTAGCCAGGACTACGCAGTTCTGGAAAAATGCATCTAAAAATTTTAAACCGCGGCGGCGAGATGCATTTTTCAAATTTCCAGTTGTCTTATTTATTCAAGCATATAGATTTTTAGAGCCTTGAACATCAGTCAGACAGAGTGATTCCTTTTTCAGCAATCTGATTAGTGTTGAATTGAATTGAATTAGTTGCCTTCAACTATCTTTTCTAACGTGTACAACGTGTTTGGGGGTCTTCAAGTCGTGAGTGAACAGCTAGCTAGCTGTCGGTCTTCTAGGAAACCGTGTTACATCTTAAGCTGCAACGTCACCTACCATCAGGAAGGAGTAAAAGTGGTCAAACGCTGACCAGATAATTTGTAAAAAATAATCATAATCACCATACAACAATACGAAAACACAGACATTTCGCATTACAACGACCATTAGCAAAGTGAAAGTGTAGCTGGACACAATACCAGTTTTTAAAATCGTCTGGCCTTTGTTTATGGCCCTTTTTTCAGCCATTAACGTGGAAAATGAATGTAACGGGAGAGTAAATAAATGTCATACATACAGACGGTAAACAGTACCAGAGTGAAACATGAACTAAATCTTTATAAATGGGGTTTTTATTTTATATCCTGAAATATGTGCAGATGCAGTGCCTGAATTTGTAAGGGTAAATACAGAGTACGGACTTTTTGATTAGCAGATAGTTCACCGATCGATCAATTTAAAGGCAAATAGATTTTTATAGATTTTGAACAAAATATTGGAATAGAGAATAAAATAGAGAATTGGGAAGCAGCTTCAAAATTTTCATGAAAATCGGTGCAGTCGTTCGCTGAAATTTACGGGTGAGTAACTAAATAATACTTTTGAAGGTGCTAATATAAATTTACAGATTACAGGTGACGAGTCGCCTTTAAGGATCTGGGTTTTTTTATTTTATTTATTAAAAAGGACATATACAATTTCTTACAATCCTGGAAACCTAACTAGGTTTGTCTTGGCATCTAGGTACAATCAACGCTACATCATTTTTTATGGTGCTCAGGTTCTTAAAAAATAATAAAGTATCGCTTGTACGGGCGCGAATAATATCTACAGGTCCATAAAGTGGAATAGACCAGAATAAAAATTAATAAATAATAAATATTGCAGGACATTCCACACATCGCCATCTAGCCACAAGCTAAGTAACTAAGACTTGTATTATGGGGGCTAGACAACGGATATACTACTACTAGCAGCGCTCCGCGGTTTTACCCGCGTAACTCCCGTTCTCGTGGGAATATTGGGATAAAAAGTAGCCTATAGCCTTCCTCGATAAATGGCCTATCCAACACAAAACGAATTTTTCAATTCAAACCAGTAGTTCCTGAGATTAGCGCGTTCAAACAAACAAACAAATTCTTCAGCTTTATAATATTAGTATATTAGTATAGTATATACTTTTCTCTCACAACATTTTTTTTGTACAATCTTTCAATCAAGTTGATAAAATGTTGTCACTTTATCTATCCAGTTCACACGAGGTGAGAAGAAAGGTTCTCACTGCCATTGAAAGTCAGAAGTTGATAACATTTCTCGTTCAAGTATTATCAATACACATAAAGTTCGACAACATCTGCGGTGGAGGCTTTTACGCTGATTTCCGTAGAACAGTTATTGTGAAGCCACGAACATGGTCTTAGCGGTGAGTATTCGCAGATTTAGAACTCCAAGGTAGATCATAAATATATAGTTTAGTTACTAGTTTAAGAGGAAAAGGTACCAGGGGGAGAGCCCCCTGTTTCCTGTTTGTATGGAGAGAGCTCCATACAAACGTAGTCGACTGTTTTCTCCCTGGATAATGACACTAGAGCAAATATTTTTGTTGCATAAAACTTATAACCGTCATGACCATGCCCCTATGTTTTTTTTGTTTTCTAAATCTTAATTTCTATGATAATTGAAAAGTACCCTTTCCTCTTAAAGCTTCTTTATCAAAAATAATTTATTCTTCCTGGTTAAGTAACATATTCATTTTATTTCAATTTTGATCCAGTGCATTATCCAGTGATCAGGGCATGATTCATGGTTTAATCCTTGGAGTTCAGCTAATGTATAGCCATAATATTCCCTTAACTTGATACAAAAATATTAAATGACTCTGGACCCATCACAGCCAAGTTTGTCTGGGTCATTAATCAATTTGCAACGCGAGCGGTGCGAATCGCCTAAGAGCTCGTTTTGAATGGGTTCCTAAGAACTTTTTGTAATGGGATCGATACGAACCCCAGTGAGGTCTCTTTTAAATGATTTGTCTTCCTTATAATCTTGCTTTCTTTCCGAGAATTGTATCTGGATATGGCCAGTGGTCGAGATTTTATTGGCCCAGTTGCCATCTTTTAGTGATCCCACTGTCCCCCGCTCATCGCCCGCTTCACCGCTAAGTTCGGAGCATTACAAATATTGTCTGTCAGTCGAGATTGTTCAGGCCATGTTTCAGGAGGGGGCTGCATATCGTAAATTCTCGTAAATCTTTGTTTCGTTCGATTGTTTTTTATTAGTTCGCTGCGGATTCGTTTTGGGTGGATTTTTATTATAAACTAACATTTTTTTATTGTTATATTGCAGGTGATACAAAATATAGTTGATAGATTATTATTGCAAACAATTTTTTAGGAAAAAGCAGACGATAGGTTGCCGATCATGCAATCTGCGTTTGCTCTTAGGGATAGGTGTTTTGTTAATAAACAGACAGACGGACAAGAAAGTGATCTTATAAGGGTTCTTTTTTTAACCTTTTGAGCTACGAAACCCTTAAAAGCGGAAAGCTTTTTTTGGCGGTTCGTATTGCTCTTTGGGAGGCCCGTCAGCCGCGGTTTTCTACTGGAAAAGTTATCGTTCCAATGCCATCTTCCTACCTTCACTAGTGTCCTTCGAAGGCCCCCGCTTATTTGGGGTCTTCAAGTGACAAGTGGTCACACCTTCGGGTGAGATAGTGGTAAAACGCTAAAATAAACAAAACTTTTGTATGAAGGCATATTTTATAGCGCCTAGGAGACCCTGACATTACTCACGCTTGAAAAACCACGTGATATCATCAATAAATCCCTAGAAACCATACAATAAATAAATAATATTCAGTAAGCACCTAATTGAGTAACAAATGTGTGAGATAGTGGTAAAACGCTAAAATAAACAAAACTTTTTTTATTGAGGCATATTTTATAGCGCCTAGGAAACCCTAACATTACTCAAACTTCAAGTACTCACGCTTAACAAACCACGTAATATCATCAATAAATCCCTAGAAACCATACAATAAATAAATAATATTCAGTAAGCACCTAATTGAGTAACAAATGTGTTCAACTAAACATCGTCGATCACCTTAATTCCCTCATGAGTAGGTAAAAACGTCGGGAACATTACTTTATTGGGTGCAACCCGGGTGCAACGTACAACGGCCTATAGTGCTCATCAGTCAAAGTCGGGGGCTGCAACACGTTTTACCACAATTTGCAGTTGTCCCCTGACGATTGTGGTGCAAGGTGGGAAAATCAGCGGGGCATTTTTTTATGAATTTTTATAGACCATAAAAATATGCACATATATAACCCTGGCAAAAATTGCTTTCCTTCGTCTAATAAGTCTGGCAAAATTTGCTTTCCTCCTTTAGTATATTGGTAATCTTCCACAGATCGTAACTATTTAACAATCGATCTGGACAAAACTTGGTGATGCAGGTTTTATGATTTTATTTAATTTTGTTTCGTCGGATATTTTTAATTGGATGCGTACTTCCCCCAAAAAGGGGCATAAAGGGGGCTATGAGATATCTCCGCCTCTCGTTTTAAAGGTAAAAGGTTTAAAGGTTTAAACTTCAAGTTGGTCTTAAAATTTTGGTAAAGATCAGAAGGCTTATTCTCGTAAAAACAGTTCTTGTAATTAACGAGTGCGCTCGGCCTTTATTTGTAGTTGTAATCGTAAATACACATGTTCGTTAGTGTGTGTACCCGACGGAGTGGTAATTAGCGTTTTTTTTATTTCTCTTAACTCGACGTTTTGACTTTGTTAATACTCATAGTCGCGAGAAGAATTACCCGAGGAGATTAAAATCCGAGAAAATAATTATTATAAATATGTACTCGCTTCATCCTATCTGTCGGTCCAAGATTGCAGCAAGTTACAAGAGTACAAGATCCCTAGAGACACGTACCGCAAGCCCGCTGCAGTGCGCGGTGATTTGTCTCCCAGCCAGCGATTAAGAAATTGTCTCGAGCTCTTAGTGCAATACGGTGTGACGTGCCTCTGGCCAAGGCATGTTGAGGTAAATGGGCGGTTAGTTCATTTAATGAGGGGAATTTTTCAGGTAAGGTACGACGCCTAATGTATCGATTGCCTGTATGTAACGTCGGCTGCATAATTGCAGACCCACCGTAGAGCTCCAAAACGGCTTTTATAAGAATGTTATCAACACTAGCAAGATTCTAGACACCTGCTTTAGTTGAAGTTTAAAGTCTTCTAACTTTTCAATTTATCAAACAAAAATTATTGCAATGAAAACATACCAAATAGTAATTTTAGAACTCTATCGGGGGCTGCAATTATGCTCATTTTTTTAGATATATTTTTATTGTTTTTCTTTCTTTTTAAAGTTTCTTGTGTGTTGTACAAAAATATAGTGTTTTATAGAGAAATTATCTTGAGGATATTATAACCATGATTAGAATGAACACAGATTAATTTAGAGTTTTTCCGGATTTGAAACGTTATATACATTTTGTATGAAGCAATTTATATTAGACCGTGCATGATCCATGATGCATTATGTTGTTCCACGGATCCGCCCCGTCCCGGAGTCTGCCTATCCCGGACTCGGCCCATCTTGGACACGGCCCGGTCTACTTACAATCATCCTTTAATCCTCTGGTATCCAATGTTTGGATCCACCTGTGGTTTGGATAGTACTCTAGATTTCACCGCCAGTGGCCAATGGTCGACGGCGTGACTATCTGGATGCGTTTGATGAATACTGGCCAAACCCAGCCCAGGACTTAACTGCTTGGAAAGATGTTAAAGGGTCTATTTCCCAGCAGTAAACAATAGGAGATTTTTTTTAAATGTGAGTTTTTTAAACAGATAGCTCCTTCATATTTTTAAAAAGTGAGTTTTTCAGAAGATAGTTTCATAATCCATATTTTTAGGGTCCATTCCTCAAAAGGTAAAAAACCCTTATAAGATCACTTTCTTGTTTACTATATATTTACACAAAAACTGCTCTTTTTGCAAACTATTGGTTAAAATCGTTTCTACGTCTTCAACCATGGTCGTCATCATAAAAACTGAACTGCTAAAAATAACCACGCAATAAATCAAGTCACAAATCTAAACGAGCAAAACATTTTTCATTCTAAACAGTCCCACCACCTGAGCCTAACTAATTTATAACAAACACTTAGGGGTACGTATTATCAAAATACACCGCAACTGTCCTTTATCAGTGTCAATAAATCCAAGTCGGTTCCAAATTGCATCAACCATCAATCTAAATGGTGTTATGTAGTTACGCGCCCTACTGTGGGTAGCTATTGTCAGGGTTCGGTCACACTTGAAGCGTACCATTGGAACTTTTAAAACTGCATTTCATCGGTCTGCAGTGAAAACCTCGTGTTTCGCACCAGACAGATTTTTCACATCCTGTAAAGTTTAGTTCAATGCAAACACGTGGTATTAACTGCAGATCGACGATCGTTGAACCCACGAGTATATCTTCATCTAATTACATATTATATCACTGTTCTGCTATTCCATAAATTTCAAAATTGTGTCAACTTGAAAGAAATATCAACCATCACGGGGGTGACGACGGGTTATGTCGGAGTCAAACTGACTAAAAACCAGTGTGTGCAGCTTCCTCGATGCAGCTTGGTAACCCAGGGTACCATTCGATCTCTCCGGAGCCTCCCTACACCGCGTTCATCACAGGGAAATCTTTCCCCAGTTTCCCCAAAGGTGGCGACGGGCCACATCGCAGCCAGTCCCATCCACTTCTTCGAACGATTAAAGCCACCATTTTAATCCCTCAACGGACCAGATCCCCTTTTGGTTGCCTTTTACGACGGGCACCTTATTCTACATTATTCTATTACACCCAGACTATAGGGTCCTCATAATTCACACCTGTCTCTTCCACTCTAACACTCCGCCCAAACCCCAAGTCCCCCATGTTAAAGACACGCAGCGTTTACGCAGTTATTTCTCTTCGTTAGATACCGATTTGTCATGAATACTTTAGCTATATTGTTTTTAGATTGAGTGCAGTATAAGGGGTGGTATTGCACATCATTAGGGGTAAGGAGTACCTATTGATATTGGTTATTTCATTATTTAGGGGCTATAAGTTGGTACCGATTACTCTATTTAGGTAAGTTGAGGTTTTATGGTTTTTTTTATTAAGTGATTATTTGAAACTAGCTGCGCCCCGCGGATTCACCCGCGTAAGTCCCGATCCCGTAGGAATTGACTCTAGAAAACGTTTGTATGGGAAATAGAAAAGAGCTGTTTTTCTTGCCTTTTAAACCTTCCCTAGACCTCCACGAACATTTCAAGACTAAGATAAGATAAATCCGTTCAGCCGTTCTCGAGTTTTAGGAGACTAACGAACAGCAATTCATTTTTATATATTAGATAGACCGATGTATTTAGTACCTAGTAGTATGTATGTGTCTGACTGTGTTTGTTTGTAGACTAAGCTACATATAATATAACTAGCAGCGCTCCGCAGTTTTACCCGCGTAACTCCCGATCCTGTGGGAATATCAGGATAAAAAGTAGCCTATAGCCTTCCTAGATGAATGGACTATCCAACACAAAAAAATTTTCAATTCAAACCAGTAGTTCCTGAGATTAGCGCGTTCAAACAAACAAACAAACTCTTCAGCTTTATAATTTTATAGTACTAGCAGCGCTCCGCAGTTTCACCCGCGTAACTCCCGATCCCGTGGGAATATCAGGATAAAAAGTAGCCTATAGCCTTTTTGGATAAATGGACTATTCAACACAAAAATATTTTTTCAATTCGAACCAGTAGTTCCTGAGATTAGCGCGTTCAAACAAACAAACAAACTCTTCAGCTTTATAATATAAGTATAGATAGATAAAATTTAAAGTACTGTACCGCGATCGGCATAGTACGTTAAATAATATAGTACGAAAAATAGAGTAAAAAAAACTCGAAAAACTCACTCGAAAACAGGGAAAAGGGACTAAATTATTACGAAACAGATAATGCATTAATTTGTACCGATTGGTTTAATACATTTTTCTGGTAGACTTTATAAAACTGAGGAATTTTCTGCACACTCGAGGTGCAATTCTGCTCATTACTCCTAAGATCCTCCGACAAATTATGGGACCATGTTTAACATTTAACATGTTCAACAAAACAAAAAGATTTAAGTAGGTACCTCAATCATCAGCCGTCTTCGAGTAATCGATAAACATACATAAAATATATAGGTACCTACGCGATGAATTGAGAATCTCCTCCTATTATTAATAAATAATAATAAATAAATAAATAAATATTTCAGGACATACCACACATCGCCATCTAGCCCCAAGCTAAGCAACTAGACTTGTGTTATAGGTGCTAGACAACGGATATACTACTTATATACTTTTCGTTTGTAAATATATACGTATAATACATAGAAGCAACCAGACCACAGACAAATATCTAAGCATAAATACTTGTTTGAGGCAGGAATCGAACCCGCAACCCTGTGTTTGGCAGTCCGGCATGGGGACCATTGTGCCAACTGGGTCGTCATTATGAAAGTCGGTTATAAAGGATGGCACAAAAGAATAAAGTTAATTTACTAAAAGCGCCCTCTATAATCAAATTCACCCTACGTGTAAACTCGCAATAACATTTATTTACCGAATCATTTCACGATACTAAGCGCTTGCATACAAACATAGGGTCTCCAATACAGCGTCGAAAATGTAGAAAACAGTGTTTCAAAAGAGTGCTTCTACGCCCGAATACTGAAAGGCTATCAAAACATAGTTTTCAAAACATAGTTTAAACCTTTAAGTATAACCGCATTTTAGGGTTCCGTACCCAAAGAGTAAAAACTAGACCCTTTTATTAAGACTCTACAATCCGTCCATCCATCTGTCTGTCTGTCGCCAAGCTGTATCTCATGAACCGTGAAAGCTAGACAGTTGAAATGTTTACAGATGATCTATTTCCGTTATAACAACAAATATGAACTAAAAACAGAATATAATGGTAATATAAACGAGTCGCACTTAGCCGGTTTTTTAATTTTGTTTTATACAAATAAACAACAATGTTATCGTCGAACCAGCATAAATAAAACAATTTATTTGAGAACCTCCCTGTTTTTTAAGTCGAATAATAAATAGGTAAATGAAGGTACATGGCGTCAATGACAAAAAAGCCTACAAATACTTATACATGGTGTAACAAGGGGGGTGGATCATCGGTTGCTGGGGGGTGGGGGACCTCAGTACCTATCGATTTAACCCCCCTGTATGTTCCTCAATAATTAGTGGTTCAAAAATTATTTGGACTTTAGAGAAATTTTAGTTAAAATCAGATTTCACCATGAACTTCGCAATTACAGCCAAACTATCAGGTCTACGATTCTGCCGTTTTTTTTTTAAACAAGTTCAATAGTGGACCTTTTATACCCCTACACCAATCAGAGTCTTAGATTTATAAAACTCAAAATAAAACATTAGGTAAAGTAATTATTTTTTCAAAATCTAATGTTTACACTATCTTTGTATGGTTCTAAAAAATTATTTCATAGATTTATTTTTTTCTGCAACCTATCTTAAAAACTACTGGCTTTCATGAAGAATAACCTCTGAAAATTTAATTCGGCTAGAGCTAGGGCATCATGTTGAAAAATGTAATTGATAGTCTAAAATGTGAAAAAAATCGATACACCCCCCTTGTTACACCGTGTATATATTCAAGTCCCCATACTTGATTCAAGTTTCAATAAGAACACGTAATAGGGTGGTAACCACTCGGGGAGCGTGCAACAATTGTAATGCACTCAACTTTTATAGCTGTGTTTATTCCCCAAGACATATAAACTGTAGTAATGTGATACGAATAATGATTTAGGAGACTCTCCTGTTTATTATGGTCCAGACTGGAATAGGAGATAGAATAAATAAATAAATAAAATAAATATTGCAGAACATTCCACACATCGCCATCTAGCCCCGAACTAAGACCGAGTAATTATTCCAAATTTTTTAAATAAGTTTTTAAAATTTTTAGTTTTTTTTATTTTCCAGCAAAAAAATATTTTTGGTAGTGTCCTGGGGACATTAAGGTTGATTACAAAATGTCGTTACACACTGTATACTACCATTTTTCATTTATGATGCTCATTTTGCGAAGCGCACATTAGGTACATTAAAAATCACATTCCATGAAAATGCTCAATTTGCATAGTGATAATTATGTCAAGTGCTCGTTTTGCTCAGTACACTATGCGTAGTGCACTTTCTGCACCTGACCCTATCATACTACTAACATAAACACCAAAACGCGTCCAACACATTCACTGCGTGCCAGTAAAAGTAGCAACATACATCGCATGAGAAAGACCCAGACGATTTACGCCCCACCCAGTGACTGATGGTATCTATTAACACTATCAATCTACATCTAGATCTACGTACTGAATTATTTATAGATAAAGATGCAACTGCACGGTATTGGGGTCTTATTGAAGGGTAATATTGGTGATTTATTGTGTCTTTAACATTGTTTGTGGTATTGGATTGAAATGTCTTTGTGTATGAATGGTGACTTTTTGGTTACTTTTTGACCATGAGTTTTGGCGGGAACGAGTTAACCACATGTCGTGCTGCAGTTTTATTTTCATGAAACTTAGTTGTAACCCGAGTTGAATTGTATAATTCTGGTGGAATGTTATTCAATTTAGTTCTGTGAAAGTGTAGTGAAAGTAAAAATCAGTGTCAAACATAAAGTTTTCTCGTTGCCTCCAAATCTCCTATTAAGGTTATGGTAAACTTGCCACCGCTTTAATGTAGCCCCTGACTTGACGGGCTATGACGACTTTGACTGTTTTGAAACACTTTAGGGCCGATTTATGAAAAATCGGGTCATAATTTGATGCAAAATAAAACTTGACACTGGCTAAATGCACAAGCCGTGCGAAGCCATAATTAATTAATTAAAAAAAACCCCTGACCCTAAATTACGGGGTGTTATAACTTTGACGTCTCTCTCTGTGTGTGTGTGTGTGTCTGTCTGTGGCATCGTAGCTCCCGAACGGATGAACCGATTTTGATTTAGTTTTTTTTTTTCATAATTTGAATTGTTTTCTAAAGCATTTATACAGGGACTAAATCCAATTTTTTTTTACGTAATAGTTTTACGACTTTGTTTTTTTTGTGATTTCATTAACTACTGTAATTTAAGATTTTAAACTACTATTTATTATCTACTACTATTTTTATTTAAAACTAGCTGCGCCCCGCGGTTTCACCCGCGTTTGTCCCGATCCCGTGGGAATATCGGTTATTCGATTTTTTCTTGCCTTTTAAACCTTCCCTAGACCTCCACGAACATTTCAAGACTAAGATAAGATAAATCCGTTCAGCCGTTCTCGAGTTTTAATCAGACTAACGAACAACAATTCATTTTTATTTATATAGAAGATAGAAGATAGATAGATTTGTTAGTTACCATGTTTTTGTATTGTATTTTATTTTGTAGAGCTCATTATTTTATTAGGTACTATTACAAGCATCAGTTTCACGATTTTCATTTTGTCTCGTAACAATGATTCTTGTAACAGAATCGAAATATCGGGCTCCACATAATAAAAACAAAAACCATGGTAAATATCCGGTTTTAAATTTTACTGAAATTTTGTGAATAAGTAGGTAAGTATCTATCTACTTATAACTGATCATTCTATGACAACAAAACTATATATTTTTTTAAATTCCGTTATTTATCTATAACATATAATAGAAATGTCCAAGAATCAAATACTTATTACAACTTAAGTTTTTAAAACGCCATACTCTCGACTCAGTCATAAAAATCAGCAATATATCATCAAACACTAGCCCGGTACCGTAATCCTTCCTTTATTGAATTCCCTTGTCTAGTCCGGGGAGGTATGCGATGCATTTTTACAGTGTCCCCCTTGACTTTAAGTGGGGGGTTCTCCGTTTGTGCATACCACGGAGGTTTGTTGTGAGGAAATTAAATTATATTTTACAATATTGGTTGATTTTAATTTTTTGATCGTCTTTTGTTTCTGTTTCGAAAACAATTGGACCACCATCCCCGCATTTGGGTCTCCAAATAGCGGTCGTGATCCGTTTTCCGAAATTCCATCGCTAAGGGGGTGAAAAAGGGGGGCAAAGTTTGTATGGGACAATGTGATTTTTTGGGCCAATCAATCAGGCAAAAGCTAGTAGTAGTATTTCCTTTAATTTGCCAGACTATGTTTGTTTCTATCAATTGATGTCTATTAGCAAGACTTTCGATTGGTACAAAAATATGGGATGTTTTTTTAAATGAACTGGTTAGATTTACGAAAGGTTGTATGACTTTTCCAAAAATGATGCGGTTTCAGTTTTTATCAAAATCGAGCACGCAACTTATATTCGCATTTTTCTCTATAGTTTAGAATAGAGCCTTGAAGGCCCATGTAAAAAAATCCTGTTGTAATTCCGTTTGAACTCACTTACAGACAGCACTGTGCAGTCATGTGTGTGCTGTGGGGTTGTTAACAAAATCCAAACAAGCTTTCCAATTAAACAACTGTCTACACTTATCTCACGTGCAATGGCCATCCGTTCATTAATCTTCTAAAACCAACTTAATAATCCATTGTAAAGGCGCGTACACACGTACCTTCATACAGCTCATTATGCGCGGTCACACACGACCGATTACGCGTCGACTGCGATACTCGACAATGCGTGATGGCATGACGAACATTTTGAATTTTGAATTTAGAACCCTCGGCTTCACTATATTATATTTTAAATAGTTTCTATGCGATTCGAATATTAATTTTGATGGAGTTATTTCCATTTTGATATGTTTCGTACGGTACATTAATCCTGAATAGAATTTAATATTCAATAGAGTGTTTAAAATTATAAACTTTATTATGTCGCTCAGAGAATGATTGCCAATTTTGTTGACTATACTGCCAGCATTTTGGACTCATTATTTAACAGATAATCGGTGAACATACAGAAAAAATATAATTGACTAGCTGCGCCCCGCAGTTTCACCCGCGTAAGTCCCGATCCCGCGGGAGTTCGAGATCGAAAGTATCCTATCAGTCCCTTTTCATCCACTAAAACTACCACTGTGCCGATTGTCATCCAAATCGGTTCAGTCGTTTCACCGTGAAGGGAACAAACAAAACAAATAAATAAAAAACTTTCAGATTCATAATATTAATTAGGGTACCTACTTGTGTACCGAATTTAAAACCTTATCCTTTTTTGAAGTCGGTTAATTAATTTAAATAACAAGTATTTGAGATTTTTATAGTACTTATAGTAAATAATAGTTAGTCATAAGTACCAATACTATATTATTTCCTTTCCCTAGAGACCTCTAGGGAAAGGAAATAATATGTCGGCAGAAAACTCTTCACAGGGTTAGACTTACCTTAATAATAACTTTATAATGTAATCGTTTTTTTGTATTTTTCATGTGTACTGAATTTATTAAAATAAATAAATAAATACTAACTAGGTAATATTATATTAGTATAATATTACCTAGTTAGTATTTATTTATACAGATAATCGGTGAACATACAGAAAAAATATAATTGATGAAAATATTAGTATTTTCATCATTACTTCAACAGCTTAACTTAAAAGATTTAATACAATAGTAAACTTGAAATACCACAAAACAATTCGAAAAGTTACAGAAACATTTTACAGGTCCATTTAAAACGCATTTACACTCAACGATAGCATACTAAAATATATAATAACGATCTCTATCAATACACAATAACAATTGTAAATGTACTTAGAAACAGATGGTTAGATTCGAATGCAAATCTCTATGGTCGTTACAGACCGCGATCACAGAATAGCCCCCTCGGTCTTTCGGGATAGTTTACGCGGGAAACGCTTGTGGAATTCAATTTTCTAAGCTAAACGGCCTCGGGGTAAATCTGCATAGATACGGTGTGTGTACACACCTTTATTTACCTTTTTTAGGGAGTGAAGATTTGTAAAGGTGCGTAAGTGGATTGGAAATGTTAGTGAATTTGGCCTTGTGATACTGCTTGCGTCAATGATATCGTTATCGTGTTTTGTTTCTGGATATTGGAACGAAGTTCCTTATCTCGGGTTTGAGGGGGGTCCAGAGAAATGTTACGCGTTACGGAAAAATTAACCTAACTCCCTAAATGCATTCGCTGCACTGGGCCTAAAAACGCCTTTTAAACCGGGCACAATTTTGGGCCATATCTTTAATGGCAGGTCTTTACTAAGTTCTGAACTTGACTGGATTCCAAATTACTCGTTTGGGTGCGTAATGTTAAAAGCGCAAAATGATAATGACTCGCAAAATGGCAAATAGCAAAATGTTAAAAGAGCAAAATTGTAAAAAATACTGGCGCGACGAGGTCACGGATGGATTACAAGTAACTTAAACCAATATGAAATTTTTTACGAATGCGCAATGGTAAATAGCATTATAAGAAAGCCCCATAATCTAATCATGATACCTTTCAGAACGAACACTTTATAATGAAATTGAGACAGAAGCAGCGTTAAGGTCATGAAACTCCACCATTATCTCTTTGCTGCAACGCTTGACAGAGCATTCGCTGAATTTGTGCGCTTTCAGTAATTTGAAAAGCAGAAATATTGCTGCAGGTGAGATCATACTTAATGTTTGAACATAAGAACATTTCCTACAATATCAAAGTCAAAAATAAATATGATGTCTTTTGGTTCATCATTTTAAATCGTTTTAAAACTAAGGTGGTGGTGCATGGCCGTTCTTAGTTGGTGGAGCGATTTGTCTGGTTAATTCCGGTAACGAACGAGACTCTAGCCTACTAAATAGGCGTTGTCATTTCGGTGTGCTTGACTTCGGTCTAGCACACCGAAATGACAATAGATATCAGAAACCCCATGAGTTTCTGGTACTTTCTTTGAAAGGCGCGTTCCTAAGACGCACATCACAACTTTTTTTGTTGTGATTATGCTCACAAAGATCAGGATTACAACACTTCTGAAGGTATATCTATAATATAAAAATGAATCGCAAAATGTGTTGGTAAGTGCATAACTCAACAACGCCTGGACCAATTTGGCCAATTCTTTTTTTGTTGTCTTTGATATTGTCAAGAGAAGGTTATTATGAAAGAAACTATTAAGAAAGTTGAGCAGAAAATGATTACGCAGGTGAAACCGCGGGGCGCAGCTAGTCTATAATATAAAAATGAATCGCAAAATGTGTTGGTAAGCGCATAACTCAACAACGCCTGGACCAATTTGGCCAATTCTTTTTTTGTTGTGTTTGTTATTGTCCGGAGAAGGTTCTTATGAAAAAAATAATTAAGAACATTGCGTAGAAAATTATTACGCGGGTGAAACTGCGGGGCGCAGCTAGTCTTATAATATAAAAATGAATCGCAAAATGTGTTGGTAAGCGCATAACTCAACAACGCCTGGACCAATTTGGCCAATTCTTTTTTTGGTCTGGTTGTTATTATCAGGAGAAGGTTCTTATGAAATAAAAAATTAAGAAAGTTGCGCAGAAAATTATTACGCGGGTGAAACCGCGGGGTGCAGCTAGTTTGAAATAAAGCAATGTCCATGGATTAGGCGACGTATCATATTAGGTACGCCTACCATTAAAGCTAAATCAGTTCTTTTCCATCCAAAGGTTGCCTGGAAGAAATCGCTTTCAGCGATAAGGCCGCCCATTTGTGCAACTTATACTTTCTAGCTATTTCTTTACTTTGTGTATATATCTAGTGTTCTGTTTCTTCCTGTGTTGTACAAATAAAATTATCTATCTATCTATCTACGCCTTACCCCAAAATTTACGCGTTCTAAACCTAAGTTATAAGGGACATGTCGCATACGTCTTTGGGTAACTTTTTAAGGGCCGGAATGACCTGAAAAGCCCCTTTTCAAATAAAAAATTAAGTAACTTACGCTACATCTACAACACTAATGTTCATTTAGAATGTCTCTTCAGATTTTTGAGTAGTTTTTCCCCGAGTGAAAACATGTTAGCATTAATTTTTCTCGATAGATTTGTTTTTTTTTTTTAAATTGGGCTTTTTTTAATTATTTTACGATATATCGTAAGAACTATAATGACCAGAAACACAAAACTTTCTTATTCAGATAGTCGTTACAGTAATCTAGTTTCAGTCCGGCTGTTTTGTCAATCATTGAAGTTTTTCATTCATGAATTACCAATTTTGTTAAAAAAACAGCCATATCGTGGCGCGTGGGAAAGGGATAGTGACATTGCGCGGCACCCGTGGAAAAGGGATTGAGTACAAATATACAAGCCTTTAGTGCATACATTAACTATTTTAATAGAGCACACATGTGCCGGCTTGCTTTTTGTTTTTACGTGAAGGCGTAACAAAAAAATAAAAAAACAAACTATTGAATTTATAATATTAGGAAGTAGGGCAGGATAGTAAGATAGAAGAGGATACTTTGAATTATTGGTTCACGATTAACGGTCCCCGATCTCCCTACCGAAAACGGCCTTTAAGGCTTGACGAAGTATTAACCAGTGTATCGTGAATTTCAGTAGTGATTATATTTTACCTAAGTTCAAAGTTAACATATCGTAACCTGTACATTAAGAGCAGCGGTACGACAAATGAAACGCGAGCCCGAAGCTATAGAAATAGGAAATATCGAGCGCACTTCCAACTCAAGAAGGAAGCCGCAAAGGGAATTTGATATTAAATTAAAAATATTGTATGAAGCTGAATATTCAACGTTCCACCCAATATTCGACCGAGAAATGGGAAAAGGAAATGGTTTCAGATATCGAAGAAAGCCTGAGCGAGTTTCGTTTGATTATATCATTCAAATAGGTACGTAAGTAGGTATTTGTTATTACCATAGGTATTGATATAATACTTTCTTATCACGACTAAAGTTAAAGCTCATATGAGAGATCTCCCATTTTAAGACATTCTACAGCTCCAGTAACTTATTGCATGCTATTCTGCATGGGCGCTTGTAAATTCTCGGACATGTATTGTGTAAGACAAAGTACGCTTGTAGCACCCATAACCGCTCTCAGCTTAGTCGACCATGTCCAGAGGAAAGAATCAATCCCGTGGAAAAATCCCGTAACGCATTCCCGTAGTGCGTGCTCCCGAGAACAAAAACCTTTAAAACAAACCCCTATAGGAAACGAATATCCAAAAATCCCTACGTCCTAGAGGAATCCCTATGCGAAGTTTCAGATTCGTAGTTCTTGTAGTTTCAGAAATCTCTTGATGAGTCGTTTTCTCTTTTATTTCTATAGATTTTTCATTATTTCAATCAGAGATTGTACGGTGTATGTCATAATGTGCGGTGGAAGAATGGAGTTCCACTTGTAAGTTTGGTCTTAGGATCGGGCCATTTGTGACTCACGTTTTTATGCTATTAAACCTTTAAAATATATAGCATCAGCAAACATGTGTTGCTTCTATATTAAGCCGACATTTTAGTGGCCTAAATCTCTGTTAATTTATATTATTTTTTCAGTTTTCAAGCTTCCGTACCTCAAAAGATAAAACAAGGAACAATTAAAAGATCAACCTCTCGCTTCAGCTATACTCTTTTCCCGTTAGAAGTGTCAAAGGACTCACGCTAGTGTTGTAAAAAAACTCGAGTCCGCGAGAGTCTAAATTTGTAAGCTCGACTTAATTTTGCATGCTTGGTAGACTAATAAATTCACAAGTCAAAGTCGAGTCGAGCATGAGTCGCCGGAGTTCAGACTCGAGTCGAATAAGAGCTCGAGTCGAATAAGAATTCGAGTCTCAGAACCAACTCGAGTTTGAATGCCAGACTCGAAACAACTTCTACTCAAAAAACTCTTGAGTACAACAAGTTCAAATCGTCTTGGTAATAAGTCTATCCGAGCTTCGATGTGTCTTGCATCGTGGATTCCATTTTTTTAATTATATTTTTTTTCTGTTTAATTAACTTTGTGATAGATAACACTGTTGTTTCCGAATAAATACAGACATTTTGATTGAGCACTACATTTTTATTATTTTCTAGTTTACACCAAAGTAAACACGCAAAAGCATCAGAAAAACCAAACTGTATTAAAGTTTAACACACATTTCACAACACCGCTTAGTAGCTTATCAGACTTGAGCGCGACTCGTTTCCTAAGCAGACTCAAGCACACAAATAGACACGAGCACTAATACCGAACTCGAGTCTATTCGGACTCTTAAGTAAAACTAATACATCAAGCAGTAGAGTTTCTGTTTACGAGTCAAGTCTTGTGATTTAGAGTCGAGTCAGAATATCTAGACTCCCGGACTCGAGTTTTTTACAACACTAACTCACGCACACATAGAACTGCGCGAGAATATGACTTGAAATATCTGTAGCTTCACACACCTTTTGAAGTTCCGGTTTCGACAAAATGAGTGATGTCACCAACACAAGGAGCTCCAAACTAATTTCCTTAAGCTAAAACCGTACCATTTACCGCGCCCCGTATGAAGTTTGTTATCTACCTCCCGCCCCTGGGTACGTCTCCGTCGTTTGACAACCAGACAGGTACGCCTTGAGCTAATAACGTACTAGTATTGTTCTTGTTATGTCCTTTTGTATTTAAACTAAGAGGTACGAAATCACGGGTTAGTCTCCGAGGGACCCGCCTTCAAGGTACACACTTTGATTGCATTTTGTTTTATTATATTGAAACGAACCTTATCTCGCGTTGGGAAAGTGGGCTAGACGGAAAAAATTAAGACCAAAAGTTGTAACGACACTTTTTTATTTTATTACAATTCCTTCACTAATTAATCGAAAAGAAACTTCGTTCCTTGACACCTCTCAAGTTTTTTCTATTGTTTTCAACTTGTACCGTTAACATCACAAATTTTACAGTGACGTCAACATTTTTTATTGCTATTATGGCTTCGCACGGGTTGTGAATTTAGCCAGTGTCAAGTTATATTTTGCATAAAATTATGACCCGATTTTTCATAAATCGGACCTAAAGTGTTTCATAACAGTCAAAGTTGTCATAGTCCGTCAAGTCAGTGGCTATAGTAAAGCGGTGGCAAGTTTGCCATAACCTTAATAGGAGATTTGGAGGCAACGAGAAAACTTCATGTTTGACACTGATTTTTACTTTCACTGCACTTGTGCACTTTCACAGAACTAAATTGAATAACATTCCACCAGAATTATACAATTCAACTCGGGTTACAACTAAGTTTCATGAAAATAAAACTGCAGCACGACATGTTGCGTCAACATTCATTTCTCGTTTTATAGTAACGTCAATTAACTGACCGTTGCATAGTGCCATCTTAAAGGTCATCATCCATATTGTCTAACTAACTTCCTTAAAGAATTTTTGATCCAATAAAATTGTCACAGCTAATGTTATAAATGCTTTTGTTTGTTTGTCAGCAAGAAAAGTACAAACCCACAGTCGGTTCGGTTCTAAAATTGCTATTATTTGCAGTCATATGTCAATCAGACCGATGGCGACCCAGTTGGCACAATGGTCACCATGCCGGACTGAAAAACACAGGGTTGCACGATTCCCGCCTCAAACAAGTATTTATGCTTAGATATTTGTCTGTGGTCTGGTTGTATAATTTACAAACGAAAAATATATAAGTATATCCGTTGTCTAGCACCCATAACACAATACTAATTACTTAGCTTGGGGCTAGATGGCGATGTGTGGAATGTCCTGCAATATTTATTTTTATTAAGAGGTAGATAAGTACGTCTTAGCGAAATAAACTGGACCACAAGAAAGTAAAACAATTGGCTCATAAACCCCGGAAAGACATGTCAAATTATTGTGTCACAAATTAACACGAAGTTCGAAGTTAACCAATCTATAACTGTTACTCTGATTATTAGAATGTTTTCAACTCAAGCAGGGCTTTGAAGTCCTGTTGGAGTAATAGCTAAAATAATAATAATAAAATAATAACTAAAATAAACATTAATAAGAATAGCATCTAAACGAAATCGCGGGGATCAGCTAGTGGTACCCATTCGACTAGAGCGTTTACCTGCGGATTCGTTCGCATAGTTACCTACTCGCATCTATCTCGTACTTTAGGCTGCATATTATCATCCAAATAGTTAGACCATGAAGATTTCTCTTTATAAATACAAAAATAAAACAGAGCAATAACACACATTTCTAATATTAGTTGGGATTTGATATTGACAAAGAAAAAGCGGAAAATAATTTTACCCGCGCTGTTGATTGAAAAGAGTTAGGCTAAAGGAGAAAATGCAAAATCAGTTCGAATTTGATTAAAAAAGTAAGCAATACAATCACTGGCCAGCAATAGGAAAAGAAAAATGCAATCGGAAAAACAAAAGCGAACCCTGAGAAAATGCTAATTTTCAAAAATGGAACTCCAATTCAATTAACACTAAAAGTTTCTAGTTGAACCCTTTAAGAAAAAGTATTTAGTTAACAGAATAATCACTGGCCAGATACGAAAAGAATGCCATCGAAAAACAAAAGCCAATCGCGAGAGAATTCTAATTTTCAAAAATGGAAGTTTAAAGTTTTGCCTCTATTTAACTTGAGAGACACTGGCCAGAAAATAATGCAATCGAAAAACAAAAGACAATCGCTAATCGTTCTAATTTCATGAAGTTTAAAATGTTTAGTCTTTACTTTTTAACCCTTTAAAACATAGAGTATTCATGCTCGTATCACCCACCGTTAACACGTCTGATGTCTATTTATAGGGAGGGAGCGGTCGTGTCGGAATTTTTAATTCAATTATGATAGCGATCTTGTTTAATGACCTCCTTCTTGCAGTTAAGATGGAGTTTTTTAACATCCCTGGGCCATTTGAAGAGTGTTTTTCAAGAATTGAAAAAATAATGTTCTATTTTGTGGTTTCAAATGTCTTATTGTGGCTTGAAGGTTTTAGATTTAATTAAATACTTATTTGAAACGATATTGTTTAAAAAACATGAAATTGGGTCTTACTAGTCGAGTCGTTTTGTTCGGAACCTTCAAAAACATAAAATTACGTGCACAATAAAAAAAAACACTTTCAAAGTGAAATTTTTCCAAGTTGTTAAAGCAAAAACGGCGATAAATTTGTCAAAGAAGCCGAAAAGTTTCATGTTAATTCAATCAAACGCCCTTAGCAGGCTTAATTTTGATGACGGGAGGTCTTAATGCGATGTTTTTTTTTAATTTTTCGAGACCCGTATTTGTAGGGTCAGATTGCTTTGACTTTTAAGTTAATCTTTATTTATAGAGGTCTCTCTTTGAACTTTTGAACGACTCAACAACTGTTTATACCAAGTTTCAGGCGTTTTGCAAGCAACTATGTCAAATTACAAGCTTTAATCGACATACACATTGAATATACTCTTCTATTTAAGGAGCCTAAAATGAACATCAAATTAAAATGTGTAAAATGACTTTCTTCAGCCAACTACAGAGAGGAGCACAGTATGATACTGGAATGAAAAATTCAGGGGAGAAGGGCTTAGAGCAGGCAGAGGCGAACGTGATTAGATGACCTTAAAGACTGGGCGGGCCTCAACTACCAACAACTCAAAATACCTCAAATACTTTAACCTTCTTTAGAAGATGGTGATTTAATCTTAGGGTCCGGTTATATCGAATATGTATCGCACATCATAGATCGAGGTCACCTCCATAGTGAACAAATGTATGGAAATATGAGCGTACGCACATGTCAAATGATGCATCACTGCGGCACATCGATGAAATTCTGAAGTTCAACCATGTGCTTGGTCACACGGTATGATCGCGCTTCTGGTTTTACCACTTCTTATCTATCATGCACGTATTGATAATTTGTTCGAATTGAGATATTAGAACAATATTAGAATTGTACGTACTGATAACTTGTACGAATTGAGATATTGTACCGATTTTAGAATTGTACGAATTGCTCATTGTACGTACTGATAGTTTGTGTAAACTGAGAATTGTTCGAATTGCGATATTGTACTGATGGCGATGCTCCCGATTGGTCAAATCATGGTCACTACGTACATCTACTTGTGCGATGTCGATTTGCAATACATCTACATTAATATAAGAAGTGATTTTTCAGATTTTGATGTGTTTTTTGTTTGTAATGAATAGTCTCCGAAACTACTGGACCGATTTTGTTGAGACTTGGTATGAGGATACTTTAATTCATTGGGACACATAGACTACTTTTATCGCGATCGGATCGGAATCGGGAATTACGCGGGTTAAACCGCGAAGCGCTGCTAGTCTTCGACACGTACCCTACCGTACCCTTCGATTTTCCCAATAATATGGACAGACGGCGTTTGGCAGTAGTGACGCATAGTAATTGATTCTCATAGCATTTACGCCTGCCCATTTAATTCAAAACATCGCTTTCATTTAAGCGAGAATTAAATGGCATTATGAAGTCATCAGTTAAAATAAAGCCTTTTAAACTTCTATTTATTAAAAACGAAAAGAAATGAAAATCATAAATCGTTCTTATTAAGCTCCTAAAGGCATTTTCGTTGAAAAAATGAGCTTTCAACAAAACGACGATGGTCTATAACGTTTCATAGAAAAATTCAATGTGTACAGCGTTTCATAGAAAATCTTAATGTGTCTACAAATAGCCTTTCTTGAATGGAGACTCTATTTAACTCGACTATTATGAAGGAGGCTGGTTCTTAAAACGGTTAGAGGTCGCAATTAAGAGGCCAGTCTATTTGGTCTTAGATTTTCCCAAATATTACGAGTGAACTGTAGGCGTATTTTGAAACGACATTAATACGATATTCAATAGTAAGAACAAGATCATAGAAAACGTCTGTTAATATAAAATTCAAAGCCTGCCTGGCTGCTACTTATACATCCTCTTTGCTTCCCATCAGGTGAAATGAGGTCAAAGCAAGCCTATTGTATGCAAAAAACAACGCTCAGCTTAAACCAATGGATGGATCAGGCTAAAATTTGGCAAAAAGATGGAAAATCCAAAACTCTTTGCGGACGAAGTCGCAGGCAATAGCTAGTCGTCGAAATTAACGTAATGTTTAATGGCTTAGTACCTGGATGACCGAGCTTTGCTCGGTATTTTTTTTTACACAAATAATATAAATAATCAATTTGATTTTCTTAGTCTAACCTCAAAGCAAACACTCATTGTCTCCAACAGATGGCGTTCATCTGCTGGAATAACTTTATTGCTCACAAAAAATAGTATTAGTAGTTCGCCAATAGATGTCAGGAAGAGTCATATTTTTCAGATAAAAAAAGTAAGTTTCGATAAAACACGAATAAAATGACATTTTCTAAAAATGATTCCTAGCTAGACCGATTTATCGCCCCCGAAACCCCCTATATACCAAATGTTATGAAAATCGTTGGAGCCGATTCCGAGATTCCAATTATATATATATATACAAGAATTGCTCATTTAAAGATATAAGATATGTGGGTAGGTATATTATGCCTACGCTTTTTTCTTTATTTTTAAAAGTTCAAGTTCCATTAAACTTTATTGAGTCTTACTTTCATGATATTTTGCGTCATAAGAGTATGTATAAAAATCACACTTGGCTTTTCGAAATCCATTACTCGATCGGGATTGAAACCCATTACCTTTGGATTGAATGTCGAAGTACTTTCCAAAAGGCTTATTAAGACATTTTGACTCAAAAATTCGTCAGTAATTCACAAAGCAAACACGACCAAAGGAAACATTTAAACAATTTACACTTTAACTAAATAAATCAAATAACAAACTTGTACGCAGTCATGGTTGATTTATAAACGGTGGCCCAGCAAAGAATATAACAAAGACATTTAACATTATAATAGAACAGAGCATAATTTTGACCATTCAAACATACGACGCTTCAATTTTTTTTAAAATAAAGGACCATCAGTTTTAGACCAGTCGAAAAATTTGAAAACTCGTCGAACAAAAGTAGATTGTGCACAGAAATAGCCCTTAACCGCTTTCTTGGAACATCATCACAATAACCTTGTATGAAAAAGCAAAACACAACTATACTACCTTCATAATCTGAGGTCGGGCAGCCAAACTACACTATTGGATAACTGGTATGCCAAAACTGCCCTACTTCTTTGAAGGTGCAGTTAGTTTTTCGTTTTTAAGTCGGTTTTTTTATATAATGATATCAAAAAACTGCTGTCGGCTCCATAATGGAGCAAATCAAATGGAATTTTATTGGTGACTAAGGTACCGGCAGTAATATGGGCTACTTGCCACCTTAATGTAATTTTTTTTTCGTAAAAAAATAGGCAGTGTGTGTTACCAGTTTGGCTCAGAAACGTGGTTCACTTTGGGCCTCATAAGAAAGCTCAGGGTCGCATAGCGTGCTATGGAGAGGGTTATGCTCGGTGTTTCACTACGAGATCGAATCAGAAATGAGGAGATTCGTAGGCGAACTAAAGTTACCGACATAGCCCAAAGAATTAGTAAGCTGAAGTGGCAATGGGCGGGGCATGTGGCTCGTAGAACTGATGGTCATTGGGGCCTAAAAGTCTTAGATTGGAGACCACGTACCGGAAAGCGCAGCGCGGGACGGCCTTCGACTAGATGGACGGACGACTTAATTAAGGTCGCGGGAAGTCGTTGGACGCAGAGAGCATGCGACCGATCACTCTGGAAGTCTTTGGGGGAGGTCTATGTTCAGCAGTGGACGTCCTGTGGCTGATATGATGATGATGATGATGATGAAAAATAGGCAGAACTACTTAAAAACCGGTCGCTATAAAAATACTTGCTTTATTGTCAATCTGAAAAAACCATTAATTTGTTTATTTTCTCGTTTTTTTGTCACCAATATCAAGGTTTTTTAAAATCTTTAGAGGATTACACGCACACTAAGAAGGTTAGTGGTTTACAGGTTCTCTCTATTACAATATAATTTAAATATCTTTGATATAACTCCGATAATTAGTATTCCGAGCCACTAGGGAATATTAAGCGACATGCCACGGAATTCGTGCGGTTTAACGCAGACACACTATACTTTTTTTCTGTTGAATTGTGTACACGCAAAAGTGAATAATTTTGTTACGATAGAATTAAAATGAATGGAAAAAGAACGGTAGAGATAACTTCTAATGGAAATGATAATGGGCTATGCGTAAACGAAGCCGGGAGCTAAAATAAGTCAAGTTATATAAAAAACTTCTGTCTATTTTCACATTTTTAAGAGCTAAAGTCTGCATTCGGTATTTCTAGAAATACATATTTTTAAGAAAATAAACTTCTCCAAAAAATTCGTAAGAAAATACTTGTCCTTGGATATAGTCAACTAAGATGAGAGGGCATAGGTTCTGAGCAAGTCTAGTGCATCTAAAAAAAGCCTTGATAAGGCGCTGTATAAATAATCTAAATAAATATTGCAGGACATTCCACACATCGCCATCTAGCCCCAAGCTAAGTAACTAGACTTGTGTTATGGGTGCTAGACAACGGATATGTACATATATACTTTTCTTTTGTAAATATATACTTATAATACATAGAAACAACCAGACTACAAACAAATAAGTAAGCATAAATACTTGTCTGAGGCGGAAATCGAACCCGCAACCCTGTGTTTGGCAGTCCGGCATGGTGACCATTGTGCCAACTGGGTCGTCAAAAAAATACATCTAAAAGCCGAAATTATTCATCTTTTCAATAAAGCGTAATTCCAAAGTAATTTAGAATTTGTGGACTTTCCACCTTATTGCGGTATTTTCTTATTTTCCGATATATTAACTTTAAATGAAATAACAAATTTCGTCCATTTTTAGAGTTCCGTAACTAAAAAGGTAAAAACGGAACCCTTATACTTTCTTGTTACAGCGTAAATGCCATCATTTACGACGAAAATTGTTTCTTATTTGTCACAAATTATTTATTTCATTTGCAGTTGGGATTTTTTGCAACAAACGTCATTCAGACTAAGAACAGTAGATGAAACTTAAAAAATAAGTAAAATTACAAGGTTAATGACCTCTCCGTGTAAGGATCAGCTGATTTTCAGGTAAACCTAACCTCAAAACTTTCAAAAATATGGTCGAATTTCCTAAAGTCGTAGAACAAAAGTTTTTTGTTTAGCACAGAAGTAGCCCTCAACGGCTTGCTAGTATAATTACCTGTATATTATATTTCTATGTCGTCATCCGAGCGTTGTTCCCGGTTGCATCCCTCTCGGAAGCCCGGGCCCGCTTTCCTGCTTTTACGCCTCCACTTCGCACGATCTTCGGCATCCTGGTTAGTAAGGCCATTTGCACGCATATCACCCTTTACGACGTCAAGCCAGCACTCCTTGGGTCTACCCAGTCTGCCACGACCCGGCGGAGGCGCTATGGCAAGACATTTGTTCCCCACGTAACTAGCCGGTTTTCGCAAAACGTGACCGTACCAGCGTAGGCGGCATTCTTGCAATTTATCTGCAATGTCTCGGATGCCCCGGATGCGAGAGTTCCTGACGCGATTCTTTCACGTCACGAAAGATATTATATTTATATGTAAAAGTAGCTAACTGTATTACCGCGATAGGCACTACTCGTTTAACATCAAAGCGGTATTTATATAATTAATGTTACCCCGCACCGTTACACTTTTATTACTAACCTGATTAGATTTTACCAACTTTTTATGGTTTTCCGAGTCCGTTTTATTAGTGGAGTAAAGACACGAACTTATTTCTTTCTTTGGGTTCCGTACCGAAAGGTTAAAAACAGAACCCTATATTTATTAAGACTTCCCTGTCCGTCCCTACGTCCGTCTGTCTGTCACCAGGCTGTATCTTATGAACCGCGATAGCTAGACTTGAAATTTTCACAGATTATGGGTTTCTGTTGCAGCTATAACAACAAATAGGTACTAAAAATAGAATAAAAAAATTAAATCAGGGTCCCATAAAACATGGTACGGAACCTTTGAGCTCCGACTCGCACTTGGCCTGTTTTTTAAGTATTTCAGTCGGTTCGGTTTTGGCATTAGTTTTGAATTTAAAAGGTTTCCAATGATTACGAACTTTATAAAAATTTTATGGACTTAATTATCTAACTTTTTAACTGAATTTTTTTTATTCTTGAAGTTTTACGTAAAATGTTTTGAAACGCAACATCATAAAGTATTAAAAAATGTTTTTCTTTATCTATACATATAAAATATTTGTCCTGACTGATTGACGGATCAATGCAGAGCCTAAACAGGTGATCGTAGACACTTGAAACTTGGAGGGTGTGTTCTTTGTATGACGTAGGCATCCGATAAGAAAGGATTTTGAAAAATTCAACTCGTCCTCGCGGACGAAGTCGCGGGTGAAAGCTAGTATAATATATGTTAATAACCTTCTATTAATATAATAACCTTATATATTTACCCCTGATTTACCCCCTTTTGATAACTATTTTTAACCATACCGTCAAACTCCGTCATCAAACCGGAACCGGAACTAAAGTAAGTACCTACAAACTATAGTTTTTCTAATCAATGAACAATATTATGATCTTCTTTTTATTATAAAATAGTTTAAATATTGCTTACTTTTGCACAACAAAAAATAAAACATTATCAACTAACTGTGGAAGTGTCAAACTAATTGAATAATATCAACCAAAAATATAAATGCGGTAATTGTATTTAGCTTGAATTTAGCTAATTTGTTTGAGCAAAATGTTATGGTCATGCCGACCTTATAGTATGCTAAAATCACAACTATATGGGTCCCACAAAAAGTTAAACTAGTTAGAACTAGACGAAGATGAGAATACAAAGTAGTCGCTTATTCAAAAAATGACTGCCAGATGTCTGGAGGAACGAAAGAGATTTTTGCCCAGCAGTGGAACAAAAATGGCTTCTGCAAAAAATGACTGCCAGACGTCACAATGGAAGGTGTCTGGAGGAACGAAAGAGATTTTTGCCCAGCAGTGGAACAAAAATGGCTTCTGCAAAAAATGACTGCCAGACGTCACAATGGAAGGTGTCTGGAGGAACGAAAGAGATTTTTGCCCAGCAGTGGAACAAAAATGGCTTCTGCAAAATATGACTGCCAGACGTCACAATGGAAGGTGTCTGGAGGAACGAAAGAGATTTTTGCCGAGAAGTAGAACAAAACTGGCTTCTATCATTAAAATTACTTTTTATATAACAAACAATAACCATTGTAAGCAATCCCGCCAATTTCCGTCACCAAACCGGAACTAAGGTACAACCAGTAATTTCCGGTAATCAATTGAACCGTCTGAAAACGGCCTTAATCTACGCGTTCCATACCCTTTACCAATTAGGCCCCGTTCAGGCATCGAAAAGACATTAGTATTGTAATTAAGAGCATGCGCAGTAATGCGCACACCGCAACGGTGTAAATTTACATACTGCGGTCAATGGCACACTTGGCTTTTGTCGACTGAAACTAATAACTATGGGTCGCGTTGTATTTCCCTATTAGGCTATGGGCGAACTGGCATGACGTGGACAGTCGGGCAATTAACATATCGACCGACTGGTTACTTAGAGATTTTAAATACCTTTTTGAAGTTATACTTCTTAAGGCACATTATGAAAAATGATGAGAGTGAAATAAATAAATAATAAAAATATTGCAGGACATTCCACACATCGCCATCTAGCCCCAAGCTAAGTAACTAGACTTGTGTGACAAGGATATACTATTTAGATACTTTCCTTTTGTAAATATGTGACTTATACAGACATATATCTAAGTATAAATACTTGTCTGAGGCGGGAATCGATCCCGCAACCCTGTGTTTGGCAGGCCGGTAAGGTGACCATTGTGCCAACTGGGTCGTCAAATTTTTAAATAAAGAGTTAATATTTGAAATTTAACTGAACCTTATTGACTGTGTTAACTATCCTTTTCTAGTCCTTCCATTATTTTATTGTACCTAATTAATTATTTGCATGCAATTAAAAACTATTTTAATAATGCCAAAGAACGCGCGTACATAAGTACACGTTTTTTTTTTAATTAATGGTGTTGGCCTTCTGCTAAATATCTCGACTTTCAACAGAATCCCGGCCAATAAATTTTTCTATGAAATTTATGTGCGTAAAAGGAAAAGACTTGCTCCCATCGGCCCCGCTAGCTCTACCCCGTCAACGGGGCAGATGGGGAAAAGAGTTTCATACATCGTGATGCAACCCGCTGCTTAATTGGCTCTAAAAGTATTGACAAGTTCTTTCCTCTGGACACGGTCCACTAAGCTGAGAGGGTAGTGTACAGGTACTGGGCAAGCCTACTTCATTCTCACGCAAAAAGAAACCAACTGACGAGCTCTAGTTGCAGAAAACAGCCCATATACAAGTACAAATACTATCAATTATCTGTAACAAAAATCTGCAATCTTTATTTCGCAAACCCCACTTTAATACGGAGGAAGGAAATATTTTTCTAATCGTGCTTTAATAGTCACAATAACGTTACTATACCAGTAAACGCAAACCAATAACATATATAGCTGTGCTATAAACGAGTTCTTTTTATTATTTCTATAAAGGTGCACTTAGTGGTAAAATAATTGGATCGCCATTTAGAACCGTTTAAAAGTCACCTACATACGTTGTGCAAATTGTGCACGAGTTAAACCGAATTCATATGCATGCATTTCCGCGGCTTGTTAACTCATTTGACAATCGAGTATTTATCAATATCAAGGATCTTAAACCGACATTTTTAACAGATTTGCTATTTATAAGTACCTATTATTTATGTATTAATAATTTATTTCAGGTAACAGGTTTTAAAAAAAGTACAAACCCAACAAACGAATCGTGTGCGTTTAAAAGGTTTTTATGTAGAACCCATAAATAAAATAGATACCACTTAAAAAGTTAAGAAAACGTGGAAAAGCAAATATGTATGGATGGTGGATGGATGTGGTAGAAAGATGTCAGAAAATGACTTGATTGACTACGACCATTAGTCAGTGCTGCATATGCGTTTTGTGCATATAATACACTAGCTGCGCCCCACGGTTTCACCCGCGTAAGTCCCGATTCCGTGGGAATATCAAAATAAAAGTAGCCTATAGACTTCTTCAATAAATAGACCATCCAGCACAAAAATAATTTTTCAATTCGAACCAGCAGTTCCTGAGATTAGCATGTTTAAATTAACAAACAAACTCTTCAGCTTTATAATATTAGTATAGATTTTTTGGTAATTAAAATTCGACTTTACGTTATCTTTTCGCTAGATTTAACCCTCAGTACCGGACACCCTAAATATTTTTAACTAATATAAAAAATCGTCATCATCATCTAAACCAAAAACTATGTTTCTATGTGTTGTAATACTATGTTTCTTGCACCTTATAGTTATGATGAGATCTTTAAAATCATCTCAGCTTTAAAAAATACAACTTCTTGTGGGTTCGATAGTATTACAACAAAATATCTAAAGAAATAACACCCATTTTGACTCATTTAATAAATCTATCATTCTCTCAAGGTATCTTTCCAGACCTACTGAAAATATCCATAGTAAAACCTTTGTACAAGAAAGGAGACAAAGAAAAGTTAGAAAATTACAGACCTATAACCCTTATCTCAATTATCGCGAAAGTGTTTGAGACAGCCATGCAAAGGTGCTTGCAAGATTTTATCGGAAAACATAAAATAATCAGTGATAGTCAGTATAGTCTCCAAAGAGGTAAATCAACCTCCCTTGCCGGGTTCAACCTAGTTAATTCTAGATAACTTACAATCTAGGAGACAAACAATAGTCGTTTATTTTGATATGACAAAGGCATTCGACTTTGTGTCTCATAAACAACTGCTAGATAAGCTTGAAAAGTACGGAATTAGAGGAACAGTATTAGACTGGTTTAAATCATACCTCAAAAATAGACAGCAATGCGTTGAAATTCAAAATTTAGATAAAAAAAATATAGTGCAATCCTACCGATCGCCATTTAGATCGAGTATGACTGGAGTGCCCCAAGGTAGTATTCTGGGACCAATTTTATTCTTTCAATTTTAATGATTTACCTGAAGTCACAAACAATACTTGCACTCTTTTCGCAGATGACATCTCTATTGTACTGAGTACTAATGCTAAATCTGACATAGATACTTTTTCCACTGACATTAATATTGAAATTGAAAAACTAGTAACTTGGTTAGAAAAAAACAACTTAAAAATGAATATAACAAAAACTAATAATATGAAGTTTACCGCAAACTATAGAAAAAATAACAATAAACTACATGTTAGTTGTAGGGGTCAGGACATACAAGAAGTTGAACAGACTAAATTCTTGGGATTTATGTTCGATAAAAACCTTAACTGGAAAGCCCATATCAATCAAGTGTGTAACAGATTGAATAGTTTTGTTTATGTATTGTATAAACTTAGGAGAACTTCGGCGCAAACCACCTTAATGGCAGCATATCATGCATATATATCATCTGTCCTTAACTATGGTATAGTTCTGTGGGGTAACTCTACAGATGCCCTAAGAGCTTTCCGTGCACAAAAGAAGTGCATTAGGGCAATGGTCGGTATTCCTCCTTGGGTTTCTTGCAGACCCCAATTTAAGAAATATAAAATTCTAACCCTGACTAGTATGTATATTTTGGAATCCGCGAAGTTTGTTTTAAGCAACACCCTTATCTTTTCGTGACAGCTAAAGAAAAGTTTCCAAGGAATACTAGAAACGGAAATCGACTCGTCTTACCGGTGATACCTCATTTAAGACTATATCATAATAATTGTTTTGCTATGTGTAGTTCTATTTACAATATGATACCGGAGAACATTAAAGAACTCCCGTACATACAATTTCTTAAAAAGTTAAAAGAATGGTTGGTCGAAAAATGTTTTTATGAAATCAAAGAGCTATTGCCAGATTGTTAATATTTTTAATGCGGTTTTGATCATTTTATGTTAAGTAATTTTATTTATCAATTTATTCTGACATTTAATTTATTGTATGATGAATTTGACAAAGTCTAATTTATAACAAACTGCATATTTAATTCTCAATTTAATGTCATAACTGAAATATGTATTTAATTTTATTTAATAAATGTATTTAAATATTCGTATGTCGAAGGATTCGACGAAGTAAGGCACCACCTTGTACTTAACTACCAACTATTGTATACCTACTTCATGTGAATAAATGAATAAATAAATAAACCAATACTCTTAGTTTTTCTGATTTAAGATGTTTTGTAACCGACCCCAATTGATTGTCCCCAAGTGTAGTAAGCTAATAACGTCTAAACGTCCAATCTTGAACTTTAGTAAAACATAAGTATAAAAATAGAATTAAACTAAGTATTTACGATTTAATATCTTAGCTGAAACTAGTTCCGATAGAGATAGCACCAATAAAGTCTTAAGAATTGCGTCATTTCAAAATAGGGCTCTGTACAAATACGGTCTGTCAAGTGCTTTTAATCGTAGAAGAGTTTTATGACACTTGAGATAGATAGATAGATAACTTTATTCGTACAACACAGGAAGAAACAGAACACTATATGTACAAAGTAAAGTAATAGCTAGAAAGTATAAGTTGCACAAATGGGCGACCTTATCGCTGAAAGAGATTTCTTCCAGCCAACCTTTGGATGGAAAAGAACTATAAACGGGAATAAGAAAAAAGTAATTTTTAGACATTAATTGCCTGAGGCGGAGGTCGGCATCCTGGGGCTCGCGAGCCACATGCGGCTCTTTGGATGTGAAGCTGCGGCTCTTTAATTCCTTACGCAAATGTTCATTATTTTATTATTTATATTACTTCATAGCTGCATCTGAAGAACTGTTTCGGGATTAAGAAAATAAACCAGAAATCTTGAAAAAAAAAGAATAGCTAAAATGTCTTCAAATGTAACATAATTGCAGGTGGAAATTGGCAAGAAAAAATATTGTGGCTCTTTAAAAACTTAAATTTTGTTAATTGTAACTTTTCATTCTTACGACTCATACCGATAAATTTAATTTAATTTAATTTAAAAAAAAATCGATGACAAAATTTGCATAGTGTTTCAACTATAACCCACTTAAATTTAAAGAAAATTTGTAACTTTCAATTGCAATCGATTCTAAATTAGTTAACTCAAAAATAATGCACAATTCGTGCCAAATCAAAACTAAAAAATAAAAAAACACGTAATAGAACCTAACAAGATCCTACAATGCGACAGCCCCTTCAAACATCACACTACATTTCTCAAACAAATGAACAATAAAATAACTTGCCAACACGAAACAGAAAACCTATTCACCTTAAACGAAAACCCATATCCAGAAAAATATAAAACAGTTCAGCGGAACGTACGTAGTTATGTACAATACATGCAAAAGATAGCACGTACCATACCCACCGTTTCAAATATCAGCAGAGCGATTCTCTAACTAGACTCGATTGTTGGACTTTCATTTGCACTGTGATTGGTTTGCCAAAAACCAATTTAAGTTAGTATTAAAACTATCATGATTATTTTCACTACCAAAGTTATTTAAAATGGGATATCATAATTAAATTTATTTTAACGAATACAATTCATAAGTCATAATATAATTATGAGTTCAAGTCGCGAAAACCTTAAAAATACTATGGGATATCGTGTTTATTATTTATTTTAATGGCATCGAAATATCGAAGTTCACGAAACAAAAAAATTACATCGGCTTCCCACGGCTATATTATGCATGTATTATACCTTTCTCTTAAATTACTCTATCTATTAATAAAACCGCATCAAAATCCGTTGCGTAGTTTTAAAGATCTAAGCACACATAGGGACAGACAGCGGAAAGTGACTTGTTTTATACTATGTAATGATGATAGGTCAACGTCTAAACATTATCGGGCGTGAATGCGGAATAAACACCCGTAGCGTTTTTCTTACTGACATGATTATTGATATTAACCATGAGAAAACATCAGGTGCCCAATCACAATGCTCACGATTGTCACGCCAATCGATAACGTTAGTGAATTCCACTACTGCAGTTGGTAGACGATTGCTACCCTGTCGGTTCCATTTGCAGTATCTCTGTTATATTGGCTGCGATTTGATAGTTGCAGAAAGACTACAGTGTCTACATTATGATAATTTGTTTACCTTCCGATCGTAAGGTGTTGGCGGTTTGTGTTGATCATAAAGTATTTAATGATACCACCATAATATTGTCTGTTATGTATCCCATATCACCTTCGGAAGGCGTGCGTGGAGCCGTAGCCAGCACGTAGAGGCCCTTTACAATAACAAGTTTAATGGCAAAGTATGATGTGGACTGGACACCAAACCTTCGATTTTCTGTCTGCACTATAAAATGCAGCCAAGAACAAACTTCGCTTCGATAAACTATTGATACACTACAGGAGAAAACTACTGCTTGGGCTATTGTGATGGGATGGTATTGAAATGGATACTGGGATACTATGGCCCTGCCGTAACAATGTTCAACAAACACGTAAAAGCGGCAGGCGGAGACTTGCCAATTTTCAGACTGGGGCAAACTAATTCGCTGAGTAAATTACACCATACTATTATTATTATTTATTTGTAGCCTATTTCGTCCCACTGCAGGGCAAAGGCCTCCCTCCGCTCTTTCCACTGTTCTCTGTCCAGTGCCAGCTGGGTCCAGTCCCTACAAGTCGAACTCGTTCCATCATCTTCTTCTGGGCTTGCCGCTGGGTCGTCTGCTGTTCGGGACTCAGTCCGTGGTGGTTTTACCACCATACTATGGAGTTTGATAATATTGACCTTTACATCTTAAATAAATGGTTTATCCAGCGCCAGCACCTTTAATCTCTGCTATTGAAGACCCTGTAGTGGCTGGGACATTTATTAGATGGCGTAGGCTTACCCCTACCCCTACCCCATCCAATATATGTCCAAGGAGTGCCTTGGACTATTCAGGGCGTTGTAGTGACAACGCCGCCCGGGCGGTCGGGAGTGGCAGATCTTCAAGTCAGAAAAAAAAGAGGGTAGCTGTGCGTAAACAAACATCGGTCTCGTATTTAAACGTCTGGAATAAATATAAATCGCGCTTATTTGTACTAAATGGAGTGTTGAAAGTGATTTTGGTGTAATAAATACTCTGTAAAAGTGAAGTCATCCATTTCCATACGCTAAAACTGTGAAAACAAAATCCTGCTGTGATCGTTTGAATAAGTGAACGGACTTGGATAATTACAAGTGTATAGCGAAAGTTTTACGCGTAGTAACACTGAATGGGGACTATTGCATATAAACAGGTACAACAACAGAGATAAAACAGAAAAATAAAAATTAAATCCATTATTGATTTTTACTACTGGCGCCATCTACCGTCAAGTAGCGAAACTAACACCGATTCTACTACTGGCGCCATCTCTGGTCGAGTAGCTAACTTATTATTTAGCACTACCTGATAATAGAGGGCGTTTATTCTACAAAGACATGGCAAGTAAAATAAGGACAGCTGTTAAGTGCTCTGGCTGTAACTCCCAATTGCTTAAAAAACCATTCCTGCAGTGCAGCATCTGCTCAAAAGCATATGATTTGGATTGCGCTGGGGTTAGCGGCCGACGGTTTAATGAGATGGATACTGAACGGAAATCCAACTGGCCATGCCCGTTGTGCATTAGCATGAAACCTAAAGCGGGAAACCTTGATACACCAGTGAAAGAAGCAGCGATGTCTGATACCGACAGGGAGAAGAGCGATGGCAGGTGCATGACTCTCAGACCGCGAACAAATAGACCTGAGGATAGTAAAAAAATCACACCGGATCGCTCAAGTCCCGCGCTAGAGAGTGACAATGACCAAGAGAGCCTCAAACCTACACAGGAATCGTCTTCCAGGCAAACGAGCGAGGGTGACATGAAGATGTTATGGGCTGAAATTAAAGCTATGCGGGCAGATATCAGTAAATTAAACAGCACGATGTCGGAGTTTATAGCCACGATAAAAAATCAAAATGCTCGTATTGAAACCCTGGAGTCAAAGGTTGACTATATTGAGACTAAGTTCGGAGACATGCAAAAGTCAGACACTACGGCCCTTGAAGCTACGGTTGAACAGCTGAAAATGGAACTACAGGACCGAGATCAAGAGAGGCTAGTTAATGACGTAGAAATTGCTGGGGTACCGGAGACAGGAAACGAGAGCCTGACACACATTGTGCTCACGGTCGCTACGAAACTTGGGATAGCTCTAGAAGAACGAGATATCGTCGTCGGAGAGCGAGTCGGCCCCGTTCGTACGGAAGGAGAGCGGCCTAGGCCTATAGTTGTGCGGCTTGCGCGTAAAGTTCAACGGGATGAGCTGCTGCGGGCAGCCCGAGTGCGGCGCCGTCTCACCACTGAGGGCATGGGTCTGGCCAGGGAACCACGACCTTTTTACGTTAACGAACGTCTTACTAAACAAAACAGACAACTATTCCACAAAACACGCGAAATGGCAATGAAGTATAAATGGAGGTATGTCTGGACCCGTGAGGGTAAAATATTTGCCAAGAAGGAATCGGGAACGCCCCGCTATCGGCTGCGAACTGAGAAAGATATCATATCGGTTTTTGAAATGGACAAGGTTGGCTCAATCTGAAGTGGGCGTCTCGGATCTATATAAACGTTTAAGATATAAGCTACAATGTGAATTAAAATTACTAGATCTCTGCTATTCACTAAGACTAAAAACTTATTGTGACTTTGTATACAGACAGTCGCGGTACTTTAAGTTTTTATTGAAATTTTGCAGTTATTTTTTGTGTGTTTTTTATAAATTAAGTTTACTCGTAAGAATATTGTGTACTGTATTATATGATGTGCGCTACTATTCAACATCCCTTCAAAAACCAGACCGATTAATGGTTACTTTTTTCATAATAGTCGATAATTTTATTGGTTTTGATACAATTGTGTTATCCCTACCAATATCTGTAACTGTGCACAATATTTCCCCGCTAAATAGTGTCTGTTTCTTTTTTTTGTTATTTTATATGGCGATGACTAAGAAATATAATTTGAAACTGGGACTACTTAATATAAGATCTTTTAACACAGGTCGAGACGAGTTTCTTGCGAGCATGAAAAACTACCAGCCTGATATTTTGGCAGTTAATGAGACTTTTCTTCGCGAAGACGAGCATAAATTCGCACCCGTTGTTCCTGGGTATCAGTTCAAGCATAGGGGTAGGAAAGATATGAGAGGAGGGGGGGTAGGTTTTTACATTAAAAAAGGTATACGCGCAAGAACTAAGGCACATCCTGACTCCCTACTAGAACAGATATGGCTAGAGCTTACGATACCCGGTAGAGGCCGTATGGCACTGTGTGCAGCATACAGGCCGAGATGGGTATCGGTTAGCACAGCTATAGAGGCTTTAAATGAGTCCATCAGTTACTTTAGGTATTGTAATCACATATTTATACTTGGTGACCTAAACATTGACCTTTTGAAGCGGGATAAAGAGTCTGCTCCACAGCTGTTAACGTTCTTATCGCAACTTAACCTAGAGTCAGTAGTACGAGATGCTACGCGGATTACAGAAAGTACAAGCACTCTACTTGACTTGATAATTACAGATTCCCCGGGGCTCTGTAAAAGTATCACTGTACACCCTAATCCAGATCTAAGTGATCATTCTCTGGTACTAGCGCAACTAACTATCAAAAAGCAGAAAGAGAAACCGAATTTAATCTTTAAGAGATTATTAAACAAAATAGACAAAGCATTATTTTTAACGGATCTCGAAAATATGTCCTGGCAGAGTGTCTATGATGCACCGGATGTTAATTCAAAGTTGTCTCTCTTCGATAGTTTAGTAAGGTCCTTATTTGACAAGCATGCGCCAATAATGAAATTTAATACTAAATTAAAATACCCTCCCTGGATTACTGATAACATTAAACTTATGATGACTCTCCGGGACTCGGCACTCAGTAGAGCAAGGGCTACTGGAAAGGAGACACATGTAAACTACTATAAACAATTAAAAAACTTCATTATTACGTCATTAGATAGAGAAAAAACTGCGTACTTTAATTTCTATGTTAATCAAAACCGAAAATTTCCAAATAAAATGTGGAAGCATATAAAAAATGTTTCACCCTTAAATGCTGGAAAATCGAAACTTGACATACCTGCAGATATTAATGATCCAGACAAAATAAATGATTTCTTTTTAAACATACAGAGCGAGGATAGTGTAGATGAGGATGAGTTAAATTTCTTTAGACATAACAGATTTTCAGACAGCGGGTTCGACATAGCACTCTGTACCGAATTTGATGTAGCCAAATTTATTGCTAATATTAAAACAAACGCTACGGGACATGATGGTGTGTCTGTGGAGATGATTCGCATGACTCTTAGCGTTACTCTGCCAATAATTACACACATAATAAATACATCCATTTTAAGTGGTATATTCCCTGAGGCTTGGAAATTGGCTCGAGTTAAGCCGATCCCTAAAAATCCGAGAATCGAAGAACTCAAAGACCTGAGGCCAGTAAGTTTGCTGCCATTATTGTCGAAGGTTCTGGAGAGAGTCGTATGCGGACAACTAACCAAGTACCTTGAGCAGCATGAGATATTGCCTCTAACCCAGTCTGGTTTCCGCAGAGGGCATAGCACTGAAACGGCTCTAGCAGACGTTACAGACGATATAATAGCGGCATCAGATGAAGGTATGGGAACTGCACTTGTGCTGCTCGATTTTTCCAGAGCTTTCGACTGTATAAACACAGATCTGATGGTAGAGAAGTTGCGCTACTACGGCGTATCAGAAAGCAGTTGTAGATGGTTCCACAACTTTCTGCTTAATAGGAGACAGTATGTGGAGACGGAAACGGACAATGGCGAAGTCCGGAAATCAAGTGTAAAAACACTAAACAGAGGAACGCCGCAAGGGTCAATATTAAGTCCGATTCTGTTCATACTCTACACAGCCGACTTACCAAATAAGTTGAGAAACTGCAAAGTACACCTCTATGCTGACGACACACAGGTATACAGGTGTTTCAAACCGGCTGAGACTGAAGGTGCAATAAAAGAAGTCAATGAAGACCTCAACCGAATTTATGAATGGTCCCACAAAAACTCATTGCTTTTAAACCCATCCAAATCTAAATTTATGATTCTAGGAACAGATACACAGCGTATTAAAATTAATGCTCAAAATCCGGTTTTAATAGTGCAATCGCAGACCGTAGAAAAGACGGAAAGTGCAAAGAATCTAGGTTTAATAATAGATAGTGACTTGCGATATATAGAGCACATTAATTCTAAAATAAGAAATGCATTCTACAGGTTAAAAGTTCTATATGGTATTAGGAATTATTTGTCGGTTCAAATCAGAAAGACATTAGTTGATTCGTTGGTACTTTCAGGATTCAACTATTGTGATACGGTGTATGGACCACGTCTCTATGAGAAGACAAGAAAGGCCATTCAACGTGTGCAAAATGCCTGTGCACGTTTTTGTTTTAATATACCAAGACGTGCACATGTCACCCCATATCTAAACGAAAATAATATTCTGAAGATGAGAAGTCGGAGATATGTGCACTTGACTTGCCTGGTCCACAAAGTTGTCACGAAAAAGAGGCCCAGATATCTGTACAACAAATTGGACTGGTGTAGCGACATATACAAAGAGACTAGGGGCATGCGCGAGATACACAAAAATCTTTTAAACAACCCTAAGCACAATTCGAAGGGTTACCGAGGCTGTTTCAAATACTCAGCCTACAAGGTATGGAATGATCTTCCTCCCCCTATGCGTAAAAGTAGTTCCCAGTACAGCGTAAAACAGTTTATTAAGAAACAAATGCAAACAAGGCAAAAGTGGGAAAAATTGTGTACGGATAATGAGAAGCTTCCAAAAGTTTAGGTCAGGGAGTGTTTTTCTTTTGCAGTTTATATAAGAAAAAGTAAAAATAAAATATAAAAATTGAATTCATGCAGTTTGTACGGGATCACATAGAAATGGCTTAAAAAAATAATGTAAATTGATCAAATTAATATAATATGTAAATTCATAGAGAGATAGATAAATTCTTTGTTGCAAACACCATTTTTAAATTACATAATTTAATAAATTTAAATTAATAAATTTATGCCGGCTACACGCTATGTAGAGCTTTTGTGAGGGGCAGGCTGAAAATCAGTAGCAGTGAGATGGTCACACAGCTCACAGCATATTGCTGAGACTGCACCCTCCATAGCACGCACATATAATGTTATTGAATGTTTATGTGTTATAATCTATTTGTGTATGTGTTGTGCTCTGGAAAATAAATGGTTTAAATGGTTTAAATGGTATCTTTTAGGGGAGCCGACGGACGTGAACCGATAGAACACTGATCTATCATTTGTAAAAATCCTACTAATATTATAAATGTGAAAGTTTGTGTGTGCGTGTGTGTGTGTGTGTGTTTGTTACTCCTTCACGCTAAAACCACTGGACCGATTGGGATGAAACTCGGTATGTAGTATAATATAAAACGATAGTTAAGCAAGTCCATTTATTACTTAAATAATCTAAAAGTGATATATTTTTATGTTACAATTGCCCCTGTATTTTATTTCACCCTGTAATTTCCCCAGCATACATTTATCATAACAAGTTTAGATAAATCAATCGTCTTCACTGAACTAAAACAGATATTTTCCCGCCATCGCGCGCCAAAAGGAAATGACCGTCTACTTATATTGTGGTGTCAAAGTTTGATATATGGCAATACCACTGGCTGAGGGGAATTGTAAGTGGCAATGATATTAATATTTAAAGTTTACAAGCTTGTTTTATACAGACATGCATTTATTCTTAACTGACTTTAAAAAAGGAGGTTCTAAATTCGACTGTGTACATGGTTGTACTTGTACTTGTATACAGGCTGTTTTCCGCCATAGGCCCCTTTTTAATTAGGTCCTTTTTATGTGAGGATGGAGTAGGCTTGCCCAAAACCTACTACCGTCTCAGCTTAGTCGACCATTTCCAGAGGAGAGAAGTTGTCAATACTTCTGGAGTCAACTAAGCCGCGGGTTTCATCACGATGTTTTCCTTCACCGTAAGAGCAATGTCAATTAGCGCACATAAATATTCTTAAGAAAAATAAATTGTGTCACGGCCAGCCGGGATTATACTGTATACCTACATGGTTATTGGTAATTATAAAAAGCGGTTGAGGGCTACTTCTATATCAACGGATCCTATCCAATACTACGCATTATTCGACGACCCAGTTGGCACAATGATCAATATGCCGGATTGCCAAACACAGGGTTGCGGGTTCGATTTCCGCCTCAGACAAGTATTTATGCTTTGATATTTGTCTGTGGTCGTCTGGTTGTTTCTATGAATATAAATTTAAAAAGTCAACACAAAAACACAAGTCTAGTTACTTAGCTTGGCGCTAGATGGCGATGTGTGGAATGTCCTGCAATATTTATTATTTATTTATTCATCCACTCAAGGAGCGTTGCTGGCCTAGTGGTAGATACCTTATAAGGTCGTAGGTTCCAATCCCGGCTGACCATGCACCAATTGATTTCTCTAACGAAAAATTATGTGGAAAACATGATGCCCAATTCCAACCCACGATCTTTAGAATGAAAGCCTACGTTTCTAACACTGGACAAACACAGGTCTATCGTTTAAACTTAATTAATTAACAAGTCGCTACGGAAAGCGTGAATGAAACAGGAAAACATTTATAAAATAATTGGTCCATGATCAGTTCAATTAATAGAGAAGTTAGCGACACAAAATAAACACTTTATAGATTTAGGAGGAAAGGGTACCGGGAGCTCTCTCCATACAAACGTAGTCGACTGTTTTCAGAGCAAATATTTTTGTTGCCTAAAACTTATAACTGCCTTGACCATACCACTATGTTATTTTTTTTAATCTTTATTTCTATGGTAATTAGAAAATGAAAAAAACCAAAGCATAAGGGCATAATCATGGCAGTTACAGGTGTTATGGCACAAAAATATTTGTGCTAGTGTCATTATCTAGGGAGGAAACAGTCGACTACGTTTGTATGGAGAGAGCGCCGGTACCCTTTCAAATGGCAAACGAATCGAACTTGTTCCGTTGACAGAAAATAAAACTCCACAAATTGGTCCCCGACGGTTAGCGTGGCGTATCCCTATTTACTTAATTAAAACTTTTAAAAGCCTGTATATATACGGAAGTTTATATTGGTGAAGTTTAGGTATCGATGCACACGAAGTTGGGGATGTTGAATACGAGTTTTAAAGCGTTTTCAAAAAAATATGAAGATTTCAAACCGTATCGGTTGCGGGTTCGATTCAAATATGAGAAATATTTATATAAAGTATTTGTTACTGGTCTGAGCATTTCTATATGTATTATAAGCTATGTAGTTATAATACAAGAGTATTTTAGTATTTTATCCGTTGTCTACCATTACACAAGCCTAGTTGCTTAGCTTAACCTAATTGCCTAGCTGATGGCGTTGCGTAAATTGTCCTGCAATATTTATTCATTTAAGGCGCTCTTCCAGTGTGTAGGTATTCACATTACCTTAGCCTCCGCTCTCAAAGACGTAGCGTGCTGCGTGCTAACTGTTATATTTGATCGATATGCAAAACATTTTAGCATTATTATCCACAAATATAGTTTCTAGAGGTCAAAACCTATCATTTGATTCATTTTTAGAAACAAACGTTAACTATTTTTGACTAAAACCCGATAAACGATCTAATAATTCTCTGTTTTCTAAATTTTTTTTTATCGAACAAAGTTGTTCATATCATGTTTGCAACCACAATAAACAAAAATATGGTTATTAGACTACAATATCCATTTATATCCAAATAACAAAAAAAGAGTATTTGATTACTTAGAGTTGCTTAAAACAAAGGTCGATTTTGGTAGCTAATAAAGCTACAAATAATGAAGCTAATGTTACCTGGTCTTAAAACCATATTTCGCGTCATAATTATCAAGTGATAGTTAATATGAAATAAGTAAATACTTTATCCGTATACCATAAAGCTTCGATCGAAAGTATAAACAAATCAAATACCAAAACATATTGAAATGAAATCACAGAAGTTCCCCCCAAAATCACAAGCCGCTAAACTTTTGATTGGCTATAACAAACATAATATACCTACTCTATACCACATCTGAATACGAAATAAAAACCAGCACAGCCGCAAGCAATGAAAAATGGATCAGCCATCTATCATAAACTCTTTCCCTGAAATTCAGCGACAAAAACTTATGGAGTTAAGGCGAACTTGAGTAATGTCGCACGAAATTAAATGTAGGAGCAATAAAGACCACATGACGAGATGAAATGGTTGAATTCTGGTATTGTAATGCGCTTTTGTGACTTATTGTTCCGATTCAACGCATAAGGACGCATACAAATATATTTTAAGGGATTTTGTGGGTACTTGTACTATTTTAAAAGGTTGGAGCAGAAGAAAATCTTTGCGGTATTTCTCTTTTAAAATGACAAAATGTGACATTTAAAACGACATTAGGCAACAAAAATTGAGTTTTGAAATTGCTATTATTTTAGTTACTATAAAAATAAAAGAGAAAAATACTCATCAAGAAATGTCCGAAACTACAAGAGCTACAAGTCTGAAAGTTCATATGGGGATTCCTTTTATGATGTAGATAGATAGATAACTTTATTTGTACAACACAGCAAGGAACGTAGAACACGATATACACAAAGTAAAGTTATAGCTATTAAGTACAAGTTGCACAAATGGGCCGCCTTATCGCTGAAAGCGATTTCTTCCAGGCAACCTTTGAATGGAAAATAACTGCTTTAGCTTTGATGTAGGCAAGCCCTAAGAAAGGATTTTCGAAAATTCGACCTCTAAAAGCCGTTCGTTTGTAGTTTAAAGCAACAAATTCAAATTAATTTTTATTTCATTAGGAGTTATGCAGTGCATTACATCACTTTGAAGCATCTTAAAAATTAAGTTAGGATGTTAACTATTCTATTATTCAGTCTTTGTAGGACATCAACACTTTTAAAGAGACTTAACGTAAGTAAAACCACGAGGCACAGCTAGTATTATTGATCTAAGATTAACCTAAACAAATGATGGAAGTAATCCACAGTCAATCGCTAATGGTTCGCGATATCTTCCGATGATTAATAGCCAAATCACTTATAAGCCGGATAATCCGATCATTTCATCAACATCAATTAGAGATCTAAGTACAGGCCACAAACCGATGTAAATTTGACATAGATACATTACGTAAGTGATCTTAGAACGTGTCAGTATGTATGGATGTCAAGATGTCAGGATGTCACGTCACTTTGGTTCATTTAGCTAAGTGTTGCGGGTAAATAGAGCATCAGATAATTACTTTAATTGTTGATTTGCACATTTAACAAATAGGTTACCATCTTCTTGTATGTTATCTATACATATAAAATGCTTTGTCCTGAACTACTGACTGACTGACGGATCAACGCACAGCCTAAACCGCTGATCGTAGGAGACCTGAAACTTGAAGGGTGTGTTTTTTGTGTGACGTAGGCATCGGATAAGAAAGGATTTTCCGAAATTCTACCCCTTAGGGGGTGGAAAAGGGGGGCAAAGTTTGTATTTCTTGGTCCAATCTTCTTCAAATTTTATATATTCTTTAACAGAATTGATGGAAGACGTATTTCGTATTATTTTTAAATTCATCCCCTAACGGAGTTAAAAAGGGGTAACACGTTATTTTGGGGGTAGTTTGCTTAAGAGTAACATTTTCGACGTCTACGCGGACGAAGTCGCGAGCAAAAGCTAGTCTATCTATATTATTATTAATAGCCAAGCTTTTACCCGCGACTTCGTCCGCGTAAAAGTCGAAAATGGACCAAGGAATCACGTTGTCCTACAAACTTTGCCCCCCGTTTCACCGCCTTAGGAGTAAAATTTTTATAAATTCTTTCTTATCGGATGCCTACGTCACACGTCTCAGTTTCAAGTTTCAGGTCTCTACGATCAGCGGTTTAGGCTGTGCGTTGATCCGTCAGTCAGTCAGTCAGTCAGTCATTCAGGACAAAGTATTTTATATGTATAGAAATAAGATAAGAGTTAGTTAATAAAGCCAAAGAGTTAGTTTGTTCGGTTAAACGAGCTAATTTCAAATTGAAAACTATTTTTGTTTTGGATAGTCCATTTATCTAGAAAGGCTATAATAACATCACGCCAAAACCAAATACCAGCGGATAATCAAGAAAAAAATTGTAAAACGAGAAAAAAAATATTAAGCAAAATAAATCCTGTACGATATGACGTACTACGAAAAAAACTTGGCTATTTTTATTGAACTGCAAGTAAGCGTAAAAAAATAAATTTAATTTAAAAAATCCAACGATGAAAGTTGCAACTGGCCTGACAGGTTTATATGTTTGTTCTATTGATTAAATTGATTTCTATGAAAGCAATATTTATTAACATTTTTTATTAAAACTTTGATATAGTTAAAAACGAGTCCTGCCTGACATTCTATGGAAGCTTGGCATAATGATTTTGAGGGTTGCGTACCCAAAGGGTAAAACGGGACCCTATTACTAAGACTTCACTGTCTGTTTGTCTGTCACCAGGCTGTATCTCATGAACCGCGATAGCTAGAAACCACGGACCGCAGCTAGTAAATATCTAATGTTTCTAACCTTATCTCTGAGCATATCCCGAACCCTGGTCGCCTGGTTCCTGCTCCGATGCAGCTCCAGCTGTAACTCCAAGCATCGCTCCTGCCAGTTGACGGCGGCGAAGTCCGCTGCTGCAAGCTCGTACTCCAACGGGTCCAGGCGGGATGAGTGAGCGATAGGCCTGGAGAGACAAGACGTTTATTTTATGGTGGTAAGAAGTTAAGACTGAATGCTTCTTGACCGATGGGTTGACATTGTCAGGTGGTACCTGCATTAAAATAGAAGCAGCCTCCGGAAAAGATGGCGTGACGATCTAGAAGGAGACTGGTCAAGTGAAACCCAGCACCAAGATGCATTGGGACGATATAGATTAACTAAAAAAGATTATAAAGAAAAAAACGTGTGGCACTAGGGTACTGCCGCGGTAAAGCTTTTGCATCATGCGAGCTTCGTACAGTCGTACTATATACATACGTTAAGCGAACGCTCGGCCGAGCTACATGGTAGGCGGAGTGGGAGGTGTTAGGTTTTATTTTCGTTACGGAATTTCTTGATTCGGTCACCGCGCTCAAAGCCCGCGATAAAAGCTATGCAATAGCTTAGTAATGGCAAAACTCCGAAAAAAAAAACTTGTTTGCAAGGAGGTTAGGTTCTCGAAGGTCCTATATTATGTGTAATGGCGTCAGACGTTGATAAAGAAAATTAAAAACACGTGACTTTAAATGCGTATAACTATCTATTTCCACATTTACTCAATGAAATACTATCAATTTAATTGTAATCAAGAAAAATAGAGAATTGTATCATATTTTTGAAGTGATAACGTCTAGTAAATTGATGTAACACCTGCATTCACAAAAAAATGTCACGGTAATATTGTGTGACGTCATGCGTCGTGGTAATATGACCAGACTCGTCATGGTAACTTAGGAACTAGAGTATTTTATGATATAAAATCGCTCATCTAGGCTTGTATTATGGTGTGACGAGTGACGAATAGAAAACTTATATAAAGGAAGTAAAAAGAAAATGAAAAAAAATACATACAACTAAAAATGAAACATAACGTTTTCATCGGTTTCTTATGATGTTATCACGTAAAATTATCGTCCGTAAACCGACTTCACAGACAACCATTTTTTCTCTTTTTGTATATTAGTACGAGATCCCTTTAAGGACGACCTTCATCGAGCTGTTTAATGGATGAAAAGTATTTTATATCAAATTACTTATTATATTATATATACTTATACAGTGAAAATACTAAAAACAAAGAAAATAAAAATACATAATCATTCTGAACTGAATTTTTTTAGACAACCCATTTGCAATATATTTATTGGCCTATTTAATTTGATATAAAATATTTTCATCTATTAAACAGATCGATGAAGGTCGTCCTTGAAGGGATCTCCGACTATGATTCAAACTTCTGACTGACTGTTATAGACAACGCACATCTCAAACCAATTGACAGATCGGGCTTTTGGTACGCACATAGCTGTTAAACGTAGGCATCCACTATTTATTTTGAAAAAAATAAACATGACGTGGGCGGATTCGCTGCAAAGCGTTAAGTATTATTTTAACTCTCAGATGACGTGGATTATTAACAATTAACAAGTTTTCTGTCACTTTTATTGCTTGTTTATGTAGAAATAGTCTTTGTTATTGCCGCAGACGCAATAAAATGAGAGTTTAAGAGGAAAATTAAAAGATGGATTAAGTTTTTTATGAAATTACTAACCGAGCGAAGAGACAGGGCAAAGCGACGAACAACCAGTACTCACAAATAAAATAAAATAAATAAATATTACAGGAAATTCCACCCATCGCCATCAAGCCCCAAGCTAAGTAACCAGACTTGTGTTATGAGTGCTTGACAACGGATATACTACTTACTTATATATATATATACTTTTCTTTTGTAAATTTATACGTATAATACATAAAAACAACCAGACCACAGACAAATATCTAAGCATAAATATTTGTCTGAGGCGGGAATCGAACCCGCAACCCTGTGTTTGGCAGTCCGGCATAGTGACCATTGTGCCAACTGGGACGTTCATGTATAATCCTACAAAGATATCGAGGGAGGGCAAAACTCCCTTAAACCCATCATTTCATATTTCACGTACAAATCTACTTACTAATGCAAACCTCAATACCTAACATCAAACCGAAGACCAATATAAATAAACATTAGTCAACAGAGTAAGCTCCTATTAAAAATGCATTCGGTTCGGACGGCACTGGTGTATGAGAATATTAATATTTTAAGGAGAAAGGGTACCGGCGCTCTCTCCATACAAACTTAGTCGACTGTTTCCTTCTTGGACAATGAGACTAGCATAAATATTTTTATTGCATAAAACCTATAACCGCCTTTCCTCTTAAGGCTTTCATTAATTTAAATGAGCAATATTTCGTTACGCTCTGTTTTAATACAACTACATCAAGTACTAGCAATGATCTGCGGATTTACTCGCTTAGTAAAGGGATTATGATATTTTGGCATAGTAAACGTTGTCATTTTTTTAAGCAGGGCCATCTTTCAAACTTATGGCACTGTATGGAGGACATTAAGATGAAAGGGTACCGGCGATCTCCCCATACAAACGTAGCGACTGTTTCCTCCCTGGATGATGACACTAGAGCAAATGTTTTTGTTGCATAAAACCTATACCTGCCATAACCATAACATAGGGGCATAGTCATGGCAGTTATTTCGGAGTATATTAAAATGGAGATGTTTATATGTAGAATGACACGATTAATTTTCTTTTTAAAGTGATAAACCGGTGAACACCGGCATTAACAAAAAAGTGTGACGTCATCGGTCACGTTCCGTTATTGATAAGGTAACCATAGAAACGTATTATCGTTGCTATGGTTACCATCAATATTTATTTTGCGGTGACCTTAAATTTTAACTCACAATAAATAATAGTGTTTGACGTCAAAACTGTACTTGCGATCATTCAACCCAGAGCCGTTGAATATTAGAAAGATCTGTATCAATAACAATTAGATACGAATAAAATATCTGTAGCAAGGTATCTAGCTTTGATTAATAGTGACAGTTTAAGTTATTGAAGAACGATTTATTAAAATTGTCCAGGTTTCATCCCCAGACATTCAGTGAAATGTGATTTTAGATTTATTCACGTGAAATTCAGTTTAATTTGTATGAAATATAATTTTAGTGTGATATAAAACGAAACGTAGATGGAATTTTAAAACAGTTTGTGTCTGTAACAAAATTGCAATTTAGAGTAAGACTAGCTTTTGCCCGCGACTTCGTCCGCATAGAAGTCGAAAATAAACCAAGTAATCACGTTGTCCCATACAAACTGTACCCCCTTTTTCACCCCCTTAGGGGTAGTATTTCAGAAAATCCTTTCTTATCGGATGCCTACATCATACAAAGAACACACCCTCCAAGTTTCAGGTCTCTCCGATCAGTGGTTTAGGCTGTGCGTTGATCCGTCAGTCAGTCAATCATTCAGGACAAAGCATCATAGGTATAGATAGATATAGAAGAAGTTAGTTGCATCCCGCCGTTTGGCCTGCGTAAGTCCCGATTCCAAAGGATTATGGGAATAAAATAGCCTTTGTATTATACTACGACCGATTTTTTTAGATAACACATTTGCAATATATTTATTGACCTTTTTAATTTAATATGAAATACTTTTCATTTATTAAACAGCTCGATGAAGGTCATTCTTAAAGGGATCTCCGACTGTTATTTCAAGGCTTCATAAGAAAAGTATATAAGTATTCTATTCGTTGTCTAGCTACCACAAAACAAGCCTAGTTGCTTAACTTGATGGCGCTGTGTGGGCTTCAGAAATCTATGTAGCATGTTTCATCGCAATTGTTAATATGGGTCAACTATGTCATGCACACTGGATGTACTGTACAGTATTAAGGTGGTTTACCTGGGTGGAGGTGGAGGTGGTTCTCGCGACCGTCTCGGCAGCAGTCGGGGGCTGTTCGGCGTGCTAACCGAGTGGCCTGCGCCCGCGCCGCTATGGTCAGTGAACCTCGACAGCGGGTCGAAGATCTGCGACAACCGCCTCGACCGCTCTTCAGACATATTCACAACACAAACACACACATACACTAAAATTAAATATAATATCACATCACGACTCCGCACTGTCACAGTAAATTCACTAATGACTATTTCGAACGGTCAAAATGATTCAAAGTGCGGAAGTTAGCGCCCACCGCTGACAGATGGCGCCCGGGGAGGTGACGCGCGATTTGGCGCGCAAACACCGCCGCCATGTTGATCTGTCTGATGTTTTTCACAGTTTAATGTGAGTTTGCTCGGCCGCAGCCGTATTTAGAACCCTGAAAAAGAAATAAGAGAGGATTAGGTGACGTGATGACGGAACTTGAAAGGTGGGGAATTAGTTAAGGTGAGGTAATTAGACTTCGTCTGCGGAAGACATTTTGGTCCGGTGTCAAAACTAAATGTCAACACTTTCGCGTTTGTCAAAATGATTTATTAGGTTCTTTGAAACATCAGATACGAGAATATGACATATTTCACAGTTGCATTCTGAGGACTCCCTATATTGTCGGTTCTATAGAATAACAAGACCTAATGACGTCAGTCTTTGGGGGAGGCATATGTTCAGCAGTGGACGTTCTGTGGCTGATATGGTGATGACGATGATGATGATGATGATAAGGTCTTCGAAGTGACTGTTATGGAATATTTCACAATACAAAACAGGGGCAAACAAAGACACAAATAACATAGGAAGTCGAACTGTAATTTAAAAACGAACCCATAAAATCTTGAGTCATTATTTATCTTAATGTCGACAGAGATAACACTTTTTTTTAGTTTTGCAACAAACAAAGCAACCATTAAAATGCTGTTTAAATGATTACCCATCTCTCTGACAACAGCCCTCTTAGTTATAAAACTATTTTCGAGTACATAAACAACCAATAAAAACAAATATATGTCATCGTAATAGAGAGAAAGTAATAGTAGGCAGTTTTTCGATGGAACAGCACGCCTTAAAAACATATTACTGTTTAAAATTTGTATTAAGTATTTAATTTTTTTCAAAACTGGTTTCGAATTATATAAATGTGTTAACTAAATGGATAATTATTATCTTTGGTCAAGGATCAGGTAATTTTTTTGTAAAGAACCGTGCGCGCATAGATGTTTTTGTTAAATTTGAATAACTGTCAATATCAACGTAAAAAAAATCACTTTGTTATTATTTTACGTTTCTATAAAATAAGTAAGTTTTTGGTGGTTTAAAGGCAGACGTTCGAATATCCGCTAGATTTTCTTTGAAAATTAAGAGATTTGACATCGGTATTTCTTATAGAGGTCTTTCATTTGATTAATAGTTCCGCTTATACGGTGAAGAAACATATGAACAGCACTATTTATTGAGGCGTAACGTTCTCTTTGAGATTAAATTTTTGCTAAGTTCAGCTACTCTCTCTTTACCCCTACTATTTAAATATCTTCGTAAGAAAACCGATAATATATAGCTCTGTTATTTGACTTTTCTCAGTTGCTTGTTACAAAATGGTAATTAAGTCGTAAAATGTTTTACTACGGTTTGTCTTGTTCAGAATTAGTTTGGTAATCTTGGAGGAAATCGGGTCACATAGGTGAGGCTGGAATAAAAATAGGTGTTCACTCTGTGTAGTCCAAAAAAAGATCATGACAGATAGACATAATAATTATTGGATATAGCAGCGCTCCGCAGTTTCACCCGCGTAACTCCCGATACCGTGGGAATATCAGGATAAAAAGTAGCCTATAGCTTTCCTCGATAAATGGACTATACAACACAAAAATAATTTTTCAATTCGAACCAGTAGTTCCTGAGATTAGCGCGTTCAAACAAACAAACTCTTCAGCTTTATAATATAAGTATAGACTAGCAGCGCACCGCAGTTCCACCCGTGTAACTCCCGATCGCGTGGGAATATCGGGATAAAAAGATAACCTATGACACTCAGAAAGAATCAATGTATCCTCATAACAAGTTTCATCGAAATCGGTTCAGCAAGGTGATTTGGAGCATCTCGGTAAGGGTTTTGATTAGGTAGCGTTTTGTTTCCGTTCGTTAATGGATTCTAAGAATACTTTTTGAAGTGTATCCGTATGATTTCACCGTTGTAAAATATGAGTCAATACAACGGTAATGTACCTAAGTAGTAGGTAGTTTACTAGAGATGTGCGCCGATGGTTTTGTGATCGGCGGCGGCGTAATCGGCGCGGTAGACGGAAATGAAACGTGGCAACGTGGTCTTGCATTAGAGAAAAAAAATGGTAGAATAACTTCATCTTCCACATTGATCTTACACCAATTTCATACAATGATTTATATCAATTTCATGCAAAAAATCTATCGATTGGAGATATCGCTAATGGAAAGTAATCTTGTCTAATCTTGTACGGAGTTTGCCCATATTGTCGGCAAAGCGCGTAATTTTGAAACTAGAACTCAAGATTACTTTTTTAATCTCGCGCCGATTACGCCGGCACAAAAGCCGGCGGCGACGGCGTGCCTGACGTAGGTAATATTTTTGTTATTCATAGTCTCAGGAAGAACCCGTTGCCAATAACTAAAGACCGTTGAAAAGCATAGTCTTTGATATTCATAATTAGTTTGTCTTGGTAATAGTGGTTCTCAAAGTTTCAATAAAATGTTAATAAACATTTTAAACTGACACGATTTGTACGTATTTTTATTTCTCTTACCTCGACGAGTAACATAGTCGAAACGTCGAGGTAAGAGAAATAAAAATAAAAAATATGCGATTAAGGCCAGAGAAAATAATTACTATCAAATACTTGAGAGGTGTCAAGGGACACCCGGATGGAACGAAGTTTCTTTCAATTAATTAGTGAAGGAATTGTAATAAAATCGAAAAGTGTCGATACAACTTTTGGTCTTAATTTTTTCCGTCTAGCCTCCTTTGCAACGCGAGATAAGGAACTTCGTTCCAATAAAATGTTGTTTGAATTGAGTCGCCTATGAGGACGTGGGTGCTTTTATTCTCATGTCCTTAAAGGATATTAAACTATCCTATAAACACATGAAATTCACATACCGCGTTATCCATGCAAAACAATAAATAGCTTTCCCTTTAAATTGCCGATTTGGGTATTTCTTTATTAGTGTAATTAATTATTATAAACTTGTATTTCTTGATCGAATCACCTTAAACCTATATTTTTATTGTTTATTTTGAAATAATAAAACATGTTAGCCTAGAATATAAACTTTTCAAGCTTTTGACATCAGGGATGACACAGGTAAGTATTCCCCGGAACGAAAATACTATCCAAAATGTCATAGTTGAGTAAACAAATATATTCCACTTTGTAGACTTTTTCTCTAATTTGACTAGAACGTTTTAAAGGTTTTAAGAAATAAAAAATAGTACCTACAATTTGAGAACCGCTGCATCTGTCTCAGTGTAACTGGACCATGTTAAAACGTTTATCAAAACATTCAAATGGAGATTAGAGCAAAGATTCATAATGGAACCGGTATTTTTTATTAGAATTTCTTTAGACTTATGGTGACTCATCGAATCATTATAAGACCTTTGATGATTATAAAGCGAAAATAAGAACTAAAAGCAAAATGTCTTTCGCTTATAATTATTGCATAGAAAAATATTAATGTTTACCACATTTTGTTGGTAATTCATCCTATCATTTATAGTATTAGTAGTTTTTGACTGCAATATGTATTTATAAATACTAAAACGACTACGAATTAAAAAACAACACATTTTATCCCAGATATCGAATTAAAGAAAAAACCTTTTTTTTAAGAGGAAAGGGTACCAGCGGTCTCTCAAAAACAAACTTAATCGACTGTTTCCATCCTGGATAATGACACTATTGCAAATATTTTTGCACTATATGGCACAAAAATATTTGTGCTAGTGTCATTATTCAGGAAGGCAACAGTCGACTACGTTTATATGGAGAGAGAGCCGGTACCCTTTCCTACGTTAAAAAACCCTTATGTTAAGACTCGTGGTTCTTGTAGTTTCAGAGTTTTCCTGATAAGTTTATATCTTACTAGCGCTATTCTAACAATAAAATTGACGACCCAGTTGGCACAATGGTTACCTTGTCGGACTGCCAAACACAGGGTTGCGGGTTCGATTCTCGCGTCAAACTTGTATTTATGCTTAGATATTTGTCTGTGGTCTGGTTGTTTTTTATGTATTACTAGCTTTCACCCGCGTAAGTCCCGATCCCTTGGGAATATCGGGATAAAAAGTCTACGTGTTAATCCAGGTCTCTAGCTATCTACTTACCGAGTTTCTTCGCAATCGGTAAACTAAACATGATAAAATTGACAAGAAATAATGTAGCTACTCGAAATTATCGTTGAGATTTAAAAGCTTTGAAAATATTACCTATAAACCTTGAATAGCCAAGATCACACCACTTCCTATAATCATCACATCACTCACGCTGTGAGGTCGCTCCGGACCATTTAAACTTCCGGAGCGACCGTATGAAATACATATTAATAACTCGTGTGGATTACGAAAACTACTGATGGACGATTTAATTAAAAAATAATTAAACTAAATAATTCTTCTTCTTCTTCTCGTATAGTGGTATGTGGTTCACCTATTGTTAAAGTTTTCAGACCGCTTTAAGGCCTCTAACTTGACCTAACGACTGCTACTGGAGGTAGCAACCGGGACCAACGGCTTAACAAATTTGTGCCACACTACTAATTGGCCACCCATCGAAGTAATGACCGCGCCAGGCGTCGCTTTATCCGCAAGGCCTAAAACGATCAGCGAGTGTCGATTAGCTGTAAGCCTCGAAAAAAAAATGGTTTACGGACGATAATTTTCCGTGATAACGTCATAAGAAAACAATTAAAAATTGAGGTTTTTTTAACAACGTCTTTTTTCTTGTTTTTTTTCCTTTATATCTTCGTCACTCGTCACCATAACACAAGCCTAGATGAGCGATACTATTATTTAATACTCTTGTTTCCTTACGGAAACAGTTCCGGTAACATGACACTTTTGTGTGAATGCAAGTGTTCCATCAATTTATTAGACGTTATCACATCAAAAACGTAATTTGTATAAAATGGAAAGAATGTATCGTGAGAATTCTATTGTCATTTTTTTTATAATTTCTATTGTCATTCTAAGCCTCAGCTTACAGGATTTTGATGAAGGATGGGAGATATTAATTTACACTCACTTAAGCATAAATCAAAATCGGTTTAGGAGATTTGATCGCTTCATTCATGAAAATATAGACATCAATCCTTTACATTTACACAGCCGTTTAGAAAACACTGCGCTCCGCGGTTACACCCGCGTAACTCCTGATCCCGTGGGAATATCAAAATGATAATTAGCCTATAATTCCTCGGTAAATAGACTATCCAACACAAACATAATTTTTCAATTCGAACCGATTAACGAACAATTCGATTAGCGCGTTCAAACAAACAAATCTTCAGTTTCATAATATTAGTATAGATTTGTCTGAATTTTTCTTCTTATTTACATCGGGAAATGCATTTCGAACCGAAGTAAATTAGGTCAGAGAATGTTGCTTTTCAATTCCGTTCGGAATGAATATAAATGAGCATAATATTCGATTTTAAATGTCGAAATTGACCTACATTGTTATCTTCATCTCTTTTTATTTGGAATCATCAACTTTCAATATTTTTACTGTGAAAGTGTTTTTGATATGGCCATTTTCTTGGGGTCATATTAGTGTGACCACGAAGATATACAAATGTCCTCGTGGTCATATTGGAATATCAAAACTTTCAGACAACAGGTTGTTCTTCATCCTGTGTCTTTTTTAAATTATTTATTATCCAAAAAAAAAACAATTACATAACACACATTCGCTTCACTCCCTTAAACCTGTAATTGGTTTGTGTGGGAGTTGCACAATCCTCTTAATAACTAAACCTACATTACGTAAACAACCGCTAATATTAACTAAACTTAATCAACAACAAACAAAAATTTAACGTGTGGGAATACCTATACCAGTTCAGGGGGCAACTCGGAGGCAAAATGTTTGATTTGTTATTTATTTCACAATTTAAACGTAGATTTTTCGACTGAACAACCAGAGAGTCCGATTATTTCAATGTCCGAGACTACTTAATTTACAGTTGAGTATCAAAATTATCCAATTAAGTTGTAGTAAAATGATTTCTGTAAAATATCTGTATGTTGGTTTCCCCTTCACAGTCAAAGTACGCCGATTTGGATTATTTTTGGAACGAGTTTCCTTATCGCGCGTTGCGAAAGGGGGCTAGACGGAAAAAAATAAGACCTAAAGTTGAAACGACACTTTTTGATTTTATTACAATTCCTTCACTAATTAATCGAAAGAAACTTCGTTCCATCCGGGTGTCCCTTGACACCTCTCAAGTTTTTTTAGTACTTCGGTGGATAACCAATCCGGAAGTCAGCTTTAATATGGAGTCTTAAATTTGAATTTTTAAAAATCTCTAAACAAAAACTTCATCAAACACACTAAAAACAAATAGGTTGGTAAAATAAGGTTTTCTTGCCCTATTCCAATCTTCCCCTATCCGATAATGTTTATTATATACCAGTTGAACTGAAAAATTGCTACGAAGCCGAAATTACAAGGGCACTGACCAGAAAATTGTCATGTGACTGTCCCCGACTGCGCCCGTAGGTAGCCCTGATTAATGTTATCAGACGTTATCAAGGGAGCCTCTTTAAATTGAAGTATCCTAACCCTTTCTGAGTTTGAGACGTTTTATACTAGCTTTTATCTGCGACTTCGTTCGCGTTTTGGAACGAAGTTCCTTATGGCGCGTTGCGAAAGGGGGCTAGACGGAAAAAATTATGACAAAAAGTTGGAACGACACTTTTGGTTTACAATTCCGTCCCTAGACACCTCTCAAGTTTTTTATTTAAAAAAAATCTTTTTTGGCGGATGGTTACATCTCATAAAAGCTACATGTATTCCAAATTTTAACCCGATCTGGCCAGTGGTGTTTTGAGTCATGCGTTGATTTAGTTAAAAAAAACTAACTATTTGAATTTAGTTCTCTGCATTTTATTTGAAACCCTATTAGATTATTTGAATTTTTGCAGACTTCAAACATCATAACGTATTTTCTTTAAAGTCAAAGTCAAAATTCTTTATTCCTTTGGATGCTTAATACATTTGTACAAGACCACATGGATACGTCTTAAAAACTAAGTTAGGATGTGTGCCTTCGGAACGCGCCCACCAATGAGAGGAAGGCACAAGAAACTCATGGGGTTTTTTCTTTCATGTGATCACGCTCAGCAGCTTATTTTAGACCACTAGGCTAACTGACATATTCGATTATATACCTATCGCGAATTGATCTATTCAAGCTAGTCACCCTTTCAATGTAAGCTCTACCTTCCAGCTGTGACACCAGCTTACGTAACAGCTTAGCTTGCACGACCAATTTATTGGTAGCCCTTAATGAAGATAATTTTAAAATAATTTATTCATCCCAAAAAACAACTTATGCATAGGTAAATATGGTCGAAGATAGGTAAGGTACAATAATAATTATCAGAACATTAAGTTAAATAAAATTGCGTAGGTCTAATTTGTATTATAAAAGAGGTTCAAAATGTTGCCTTAGCTAGATTAAACAATATAATCTGTAATAAGGGCATCAGTGCCATTCCCACTACGTCCTACTAATATTATAAATGTGAAAGTTTGTGTGTGTGTGTGTATGTTTGTTACTCCTTCACGCAAAAACTATTGAACCGATTGCAATGATATTCGGTATGTAGACAGCTGCAGACCTGGATTAACATATAGGCTATTTTTATCCCGATAATCCCACGGGACCGGGACTTAAGCGGGTGAAACCGCAGGGCGCAGCTAGTTTTCCATATAACAGAGGCAGAATACACATTTGTTTGATTAAGATATTATTGTCAGCTATTTGTCAAACATCGGCAAGAATCATAGAATTCCACGTTCGTACCTCACAACCGAATATATGTAATTTTGTAAGAGTAAAATAAAGATAATATAATAATAAAATAAACTTTCCTTTTAAATGATGCCACTTAATGAAGTAAGTATGTTAAGAGACCTTTTGTGATCTTTGGTTTCGCAATAAAACCTCGATTGTTTTTCAGATATAACCACAAACATTAACCTCGTTTTATTTTTTGTTTGAAAACGTTTGAGACACTTATGAATAATGGGTTACTCGTGAAATTTCACAGCTTTTATGCATTCAAATTCATAGAATAGGGGTTTCTGAACGCGCCCAGAAGAAACATTGAGAAACTCATGTTTTTTGTGATCATAATATTCACGTCTAAGAATAAGATCTTTATGGAGTATCTTATTATCTCGCTGGCGATTAATCGGTGGCTTTGTAATGAGGAGGGATGTCCACTAATGTCACCTTTCACCTTTGCAAAAAGCATTCAATTCCCCATGAGTTCAATTCATAACCCCATGACCCCGTGCCTTCTTCTTATTGGTGGGTGCGTTCCGAAGGCACACATCCTAACTTAGTTTTTAAGACGTTTCTATGTGATCTTTGTACAAATGTATTAAGCATCCAAAGGAATATTTTTTTTTACTTTAATTCTCGACGAAGTAAGTCCTCTTTGAAAGTTGACTATAGACAGGATTGTATTATTATCTATATCTATTTTCTTCTATACCTACATATAAAATGCTTAGTTCAGAATTAGTGACTGACTGACGGATCAACGCACAGTCTAAACCGCTGATCGTAGAGACCTGAATATTGGAGGATGTATTTTTAATATGACGCAGGCATCCGATAAGAAATGATTTCCTTTAATTCCACACCGTAGGGGGTGAAAAATGGGGGCAAAGTTGGTATGGGACAAATGGGTCCAATCTACTTAAAATTTATCTACCAGAATTGATGGAAGAAAAGCTTTGTATTTCATCACTTCACATAATCAAGGAATTACACTTAAAATAAATCGTTTGAAAGTTTATTTGCTTTTGTTCATTTTAACTTTAACCGACCTCACATTAACTAGTCCACCAGTCAAATGTAAATGTAGCCGGGTCCGAGTGAATGCTTAGTAACAGGAACAGAATCCGAATGGTTTCTGCTTCAAACAGTCGCCCGCCGGCTTAAAATGAAACTTAAGAGGAAAGGGTACCGGGCGCTCTCTCCGTACAAACGTAGTCGACTATTTTCTCCTTGGATAATGACACTAGAGCATATATTTATGTTGCATAAAACTTATAACTGCCATGATCATGCCGCCCCTATGTTTTGTTTTTTTTATATTTGTTTTTAAAATCTTAATTTCTATGATAATTAGAAAATGAAAAAAAAAACCAAGATATAAATAAAAATAATAATAAATATTGCAGGACAATCCACACAGCGCCATCTAGCCCCAAGTTAAGTAACTAGACTTGTGTTATGGGTGCTATACAACGGATATACTACTTTATATACTTTTCTTTTGTAAATATACATAGAAACAACCAGACCACAGACAAATATCTAAGCAGAAATACATGTCTGAGGCGGGAATCGAACCCGCAACCCTGTGTTTGGCAGTCCGGCATGGTGACCATTGTGCCAACTGGGTCGTCGCAGACATAGGGGCATAGTCATGGACGTTATATGTTTTATGCAACAAAAAGATTTGCTGTAGTGTCATTATCCAGAGAGGAAACAGTCGACTACGTTTGTATGGAGAGAGACCCCGGTACCCTTTCACCTTAAAATGAAACTTAAATACAACTGTGATTAAACTGGTGATTGCTAGGAGCTTGTTTCGTTTATGCTTAACTATACACCTATTTATATACCTACTGTTGGTTCATGACAAAGAGTTTTACGTCAAATTCAACGTAAATTATGTTTGTTTAACGGGCTTAGTATAACACAAATTTACGCATAACCGCAGTTTGAATTACTGTGGCTGTAGCATAATAATCAAATATTCAATAATCAACGAATTAACTATTGTTTAGACAACATTATGAGGAGAGTTGGCGGTACAATTCTGAATCGGTAGTTTGCAGTGGTAAATATAAAATATAAACAAATATTAGAGGACATTCCACACATCGCCATCTAGCCCCAAGTTAAGTAACTACACTTGTGTTATGGGTGCTAGGCAACGGATATACTACTTATATACTTTTCTTTTGTAAAAATATACTTATAATACATAGAAACAACCAGACCACAGACAAATATCTAAGCATAAATACTTGTCTGAAGCAGGAATTGAACCAGCAACCCTGTGTTTGGCAGTCCGACGTGGTAACCATTGTGCCAACTGAATCGTCAAATAAAATAAAAATGGTAAAATATGAAATGTGTACATACAAAATGGTAGCTAATTTCGCACATTTTTTTTATTATTTTTTCTTTTAACTCATGCTTTTTTTGTAAGCCTGTAATGTTTGAAAATGATGAGGCAAAGGCCTCCTCCAGTCCTGGGCTAGGTTCTTTAATGAAGACTGGTTCAACCAAGCTTATTGCAAATATTTTATTTTCGCAAACAAAAATCGCGGAGGAAGTGGCGGCCATGATTGTCTGCAGTACATTTTACAGAAAGAAAAAAAACCTTCACGGACTGAGCCTTCAAAGCACGAACAATGACATCGTATCGACTATTTTCATACTATTTTCGTGAGACACAGTTTAAATTAATCGAGAAAAATATTTATTTTTCCAATTACTAGTAGAAAATAATAAAACAAACATGAAGTTTATGCGACACCGTCAAAATGTCACAATCGCTTCTTTGCCACCTTATAATCAAAAAATTTTTGGCTTTTGCTATATTGACAACTAGCTGCGCCCCGCGGTTTCAGCCGCGTAAGTCCCGATCCCGTGGGATTATCGGGATAAAAAGTAGAATATATGTTAATCCAGGCCTCCAGCTATCTACATACCGAGTTTTATTGCAAACAGTTCAGTAGTTTTAGCGTGAAGGAGTAACAAACACACACACACACAAACTTTCACATTTATAATATTAGTAGGACTAGCTGCGCCCCGCGGTTTCACCCGCAAAACTTCCGATCCCGTGGAAATATCGGGATAAAAAGTAGCCTATGTGTTAATCCAGATCTCCACCTATCTGGATACCGAATTTCATAACAATCGATCAAGTAGTTTTTGCGTGAAGGAGTAACAAACATACACACACACACAAACTTTCACATTTATAATATTAGTAGGATAGGATATAAAAATATCGTCCTTTTTAGAGTCAGCTAAAAACAGTACGCACAATGCCCTATTTGACAGTGACAACACATAAATAGGCAGTATTCACGAATGAAACGTTCACAATACATGCCGCTGATGGCTCGGGGCTGGCCGTAATTAAAATCCGCCTTTCGGTTCGTGTGTTGTAAAGCTTTACCTTAGGGATAGTCTGCTGAACTTACACTACATTTTTGGTGTGGTTTTAATTGTTCATTGCGATGTACATTTGGTTTAATTAAGTTAATTAAATACCGTTTAATTTGGTCGATTAATTGTGTAATAAACAATTGTGTAATAAAAAAATTCTGTAATAAAAAAGGGTAACAAACAATTTATTTCCGAAAACATTTATGTAAAAAAAAAAACTAAGAACCAAGAACTATGAAGATATGTCAGGCCGTATGTTATAAACATATTTAATTACTTTATAAGGACCGGGTACCGAAGGGGTTCGGACTGAATCACAACAATTCCTACATGAATCTTCAACTTCAATATTTTTGTATGCCTGATTGCTGACTTTAGGACGCAATTCTGCCAATGTCAAGTGAGAAGAGGTATAAACTTAAAGCAATGAGAGTGGGCTGTATGATGTTAGAGATCTCAGTCTGTTGTTACAATAAATGTCACAACTCTCTGATAGCATTGTGTACTTTCCAAGAATTTCTTGGGTTTGGGGACATGGGTGATGACTGATGACAATGTGCGTTTGGTCAAAGAGTATTTCGTCAAAATATACGTTTCGTCAAACTGTCATGGGTTAGTCAAACTACACTTTGATATTTAAATCAATGGATACGGTACAACAAGCGTAAACTTTTACCCTTTAGAGGTATTTTACGAAGAATACTTTTAGCAAGTTATCTGTGTTACGTAACTGGGTATTATCCTAGATATCTAATGCTACCCAAGTTGGCCACTCAGGCAGTAGGTAAGCTCGAGTAGGGCACCGGGCTCGCTGCCAAATCGATCGCCTAAGCGCTTACACCAGCCTCGCTTACAGATGTTGGGATTATACAAGCCAACATGAAAATGTCAATATTGTTGATTTACAAGGCGTATTGCAGTTGCACTGCTGATTTTCAGTTTGAAGTGTTGGTTAACTAATAATTAACATGCATATGAGACTAATATCGACTAATGACGACCTCTATGGTGCGTCATTTCTGACATAACGCGTAATAAATTTTGGAAAAATGCGTTTTTGGTATAACGCGTAATAAAATTTGGCCAAATGCGGTTTTGGTATAACGCGTAATAAAAAATTTGGCCAAATCCGCTTTTGGCCTCTTGTGTTTAAGGGATTACGCGTTTTTGGTCTTTTACGTATATTGACCTTTCGCATTTTTTGGTCATATGCGTCGAAACCGCTCACCCGGGTATCAATTCCTGCTTCAAGCAATTTTTTTGTACAATATTTATTTCTGTAAGTATATTTAAAAAAGTATATACGTAAGTAGTATATCCGTTGTCTAGCTACCACAACACAAGCCTAGTTGCTTTGCTTGGGGCTAGGTGACTAGATACAAGTTCCGCAGTTACGGACGCAAAAAGTCGAATAGCCAAATACCGTAATAGGATACCAATATAAAACTATTTCGTAATACAATTTCATTGTCTTTGACTATCATACATATGCAGTCGAACAAGTCTTCGGGGTCCAAGTGGGTCAACGCCAACGTCCTCAAATACTACAGTCTAGTCAAATAAGAATTTGCTATTCTCAACAGGGCTACAAAGGCAATCTCTGCAATGGCAAATTCTGGCAATCTAAGTATCTAATCTACTCAGAAATCTAACAAAAAAGAAACACACTTCTTCAAAGCCCTAAAATCTTAATTGATTTTCTTGGTTTCTAACATCTACCGCCATCAATTTAACTTGCAAAAAGACCTAGGCGAAACAAATATAACGTTTGTAAAACAGAACCATGTTTTTGTTGGTAAAAACAAAAATATGACTCCAAACTCTTTGCAAGTTGAATAAAATACATGTATCCTTCAATTGAAACAAAAACAATCCTTTTGAACCCGACATTCTGACCCTTAAAATATTTAATTACGGACCTTCGCTATACCTGTGTAAATATTCCTGAAATGTGTCCCAAGTTCTGATTTCAGCAAAGTTTTACATTTATGTTGATTATCCTATACCTTGTGGATTTACCTACCTGGTAGAAATGATTGCCGTTGTAAGTGTTCTGAATTTGAAAGTAATTTCAATGGGGGTCGTACAATGTCAAACACAATGGCTATCGGAATTATGTCATGGATTCTTGGTACAATCGACGCTCAAAAGTACATTAGTAGCGAACGACACGACAATCCTGCGCAGCACTATTTAATCATATACAGACGCACTCCATACCGTGCATCAATAATAAATAAAAATGGCAGGACATTCCACACATCGCCATCTAGCCCCAAGCTAAGTGACTAAACTTGTGTTATGGGTGCTAGACAACGGATATACTACTTATATACTTTTCTTTTGTAAATACATATATACTTAAACATGGAAACAACTAGACCACAGACAAATATCTAAGCATAAATACTAGTTTGAGGCGGGAAACGAACCCGCAACCCTATGTTTGGCTCTAACATGTTAAAGTAATAATCACACTGAGTACCTTTAATTCAAATATTTATGTTTGCGTGTCACGTCTATTAAGAAGGTCGTAAGTCCAAAACTTGTTTTTATCACAGTTGCTCATAAAGTGGATCTTATTCAACCGCTTTTAGGCTCATAATCCAACTTTATGAGCCTAAAAGCGGCAACATAAGTAGCGTAACATAAGTAGTAAGTAACTAATAGCAACAAAAATAAAATAGTTTTTAAGTTCTTATATAAGTGAACTGTTTTGTTCTTTTGAGAGATAAAGTTCTTTAACTTATGTAATGTCATCTAGAATGGTCGAAATCAAGTAACATAAAAAAGGAAAAAATCTCCAGGCATAAAATGTACCCCTATATAACATTATTTTTCTCCCATATCGCCTTATAATGAACTCCTGTATAATTCAAGAACCCAGCCTCATTAGGGGTCCATAAAGCTTAAAAAAAGTACGATAAAGCTATCAGTGAACCCTTGGAATGATCCCAAAAATGTAAGTACTCATTTATGAACCTTCTCCGGAGCTCCGTTTTCCTTACGAAGGATCGATTACCCCAATTTTAGGGAGTTTTACCTTAATTTCAGGGAGCTTTGCGGGGTCATGAGGCTGGTTAAATATATTGATGGATTTTGATATACTTGTAAATAATGATCTGAGATTGAATGCCGACGCGAAATGGATTTCTAATGTGCTTTTTTTTAAAACTGATATCATACATTTTAAGTACAATTTGATTGTTTTTTTATACAGCCTAATAAGTACTTACTGGTTTCATTTTCAGTTGTCTGTGAATATAAAATTGTCTTGCAGATAAAACAGTTTTTGTCGTGAATTTCACACATTTATGCCAAGAAATATTCAGACAGCGGACCAACAACGCCCATAATTTATTTTAATACCAGAAAAAAAATTATTTGCCACACAAACATGAAAACACCTCACATAAAACAAACTCTACCCAAAATTTTACGACTGACCCGTAGTTTTTTCAGAAATTCGCGCCTAAAAATGGCGCGTAAAAAAGTTTCCCGCCATTACCGGAACAAAGGCGGGAACACCCTTGCAGACGCTAATGAGCGCTGTTAGCCGGGACAAAAACTCCCTTCCGTCACGGTGTTACAAATGACATATCTGCAAGCACAATTAATGGTAGTGGTCTACTTGAAGATGTACAGTATAGCAGGAAAAGATGTTATTTTTAGGGTTCCATTTGCATCACGATGTTTACGTCGAGGTAAGAGAACCCAGGAAAATAATGACTATAAATACAAAGCGAAGGGGTTTTAATACGAAAGGGGGTTGTTCTAGACGTCTAGGTGTGGTCTAGGCGAACAACTTTTGTTCTACGACTTTTGGAAATTAGAATAATTCGTTCGAAGTATTTTCAAGTAAAAATTCCCTCAGAATTATCGAAAAAAAAGTACGAATCAGCAAAAGTCGTAAAATTGCTTATCTATCAGTGTGAAGCTAACTTAACTGTCTATGCTTAAGTACTTTAAGATTCTGTAAGTAGATGTTCTCTCGTGTCTACAAAGCTCTTAACTTATGAAGTGACAGTGTTCGTAAGATAATAGCTATGTTAAGTGCATTCTAAGACATAAATACACTTGTAAGATTGTACACTTTGACATATGAAACTATTAAACTTATTCAAAACGGGATATTTACCAACTTTTTAGGGTTCCGTAGCCCAAAAGGTAAACAACGAAACATTATTCTTATAAGGTCACTCTCTTGTCCTTCTGTCCGTGTGTCACCATCGGTTTCTTTTTTGTGGAGCTCAATATTTCGATGTTTTTTCAATCACAATTTTCAATGAGACTAGATTTTGCGGGTAGTTCTTAATAAAAATAATATGATTTCCATCCATAAACTAGTCCTATTTTTAATCAAAATTTAATTTGGTACTGCCAGAAGCAAAAGTCGTTCAGAATGTTTTGTGTCGTGTGCTTGTCCAAATATATTTTTTTATTTTAATTCGTATGAATATAATAAAAATACGTATCCATAATAAAATTAATTAGAAAGTAACTATATTTGTGATGTGATGAATAGGGATTGTTCATTTATTTTCTTCAATTAAAATTAGATAACCATTTATATTATAGGTAAACTTTTTATCAAAAATAATCGTTGTAGCATAATTTCAATTAAATACGTTTAACCTTCACTTTACACAACTTTGGCAATGAAAGATATTGTTATTACGCCATTGGTGACGTCACCATGTTCAAAAGTTTAGATATATTCAAAATTTATTAAAAAAGAACTAGTAAGAAAATTTCAATAATATTCAAATTAGTATCTTAAATTAGTCTATATTTACGGAAAATAATATAAAAACCATCAGGAAATTTGGACAATCCCAATTATAAATGTGAATATCTTAATACTCTTGTTCAAACTAAGATAACCCTTATTCAACCCACCCAAAGACATACCAAATCAGTTTTTCTTCCTCCCTCAAGTTTATGTCCGCCATAAAACCAAGCACTCGCTCCATACAACGCAACGCTAGTGAAACAACTAATGACAGATGAGGTCTGAATCTCATTAACCGTGGAATCTTGCTTTATGACAGCACATTGATAGTGCAGTGGTGCAAAGTGTCATTATGGCGGTCTGCGGTTCACTTCTATTAGTTTGGAAATTGAGACGTAGTCGTGGTATAGCTAAGTAATCTATACATATAAAATTCTTTGTCCTGAACTACTGAATGACTGACTGACGGACAACGCACAGCCTAAACCGTTGATTGTAGAGACCTGAAACTTGCTGGGTGTGTTCTTTGTATGACGTAGGCATCCGATAGGAAAGTATTTTCCGAAATTTTACTCCTAAGGGGGAGAAAAAAGGGGGCAAAATTTGTATTAGACAACGTGATTCCTTGGCTGACTTCTACGCGGACGAAGCCGCGGGCAAAAAATAATGATTATATAAACATACCGAGCATTCATTCAATGATTTGTTTTAAATATCAACGTTTCAGTTTAATCAAATAAATACAGTCGAATTCAGAACCTCCTCGTTATTCGAAGTCGGTTAAAAATGTTAAGTAATAAAAGTTATATTCATATTTGCAACTCGTATATCTCTGTGTATCTATCACTACATAGTATAAAACAAAGTCGCTTCCCGCCGTCTGTCCCTATGTATGCTTAGATCTTTAAAACTACGCAACGAATTTTGGTGCGGTTTGAGAAGTTTTAGTAAATAAAACAAAAATACAACGCGTACGAAGTCGCGAAACAGCTAGTATATGTATATACAAAAATGGGTGACCCGTAAAAATCGTATTTGTTGAAACTAATCATCCTCTGCCAAATCCAGGATTCCGGTGATACTCTCCCGCCTCCAAGAGTCGTCAAGGGCCTGCTCAAACTTTGGGTAACAAAAATAAACAAGCAAAAAAAATATGTTACAAATACTTATAGAACAGAAAACATTTACGAGGGTCGATTTTTTGGCAGCCAATATATTTAATTCTTAAGTATTTATTTACATTAAAAAAGTCAATAAAGCGCCCTCTAAAAGAGCTTTTAAACATTAATCATTCAAAATTTTATCTGAATTCAAGGTGCCAATTAAATTACAAAGTTTAAATATGGAACGTCAGTTAATCAAAGTAATATAACGGTCGTGATAGGATCATCCGACAGACGGCCTGTCAAGACTGTCAAATTCTAAAGAGTGTCGTCGTAAAATTTATGAAGTTCTTTGGCGAAAACTCTCCTAGTACAATCGGGAGCATATTTGATTTATCCACTGCGTACCGCCGTTCAACCTTATTCCATTAAGTTACGATGACGTCGATGACGGTTTTGCTATCGACTGTACTTAGTTTATGGAAAATTTAAGGCCGTGTTTGCTCTTAATGAATTTTACTTAATGATTTCGAAGGGGAAAAGTCAGTGTATGTGAAATATGATAACAAAAATTTGGTACATTATCAGGGACGTAGCCGTAGTGAGTTAGTGAAACGTTTAATCTTATTTCGGAGATTAAAGTTCAGGTGAATATGACACGGCAATTACCACTATCCCCCATTTGGGGGAATGCATTCTAGTTAATATATACTTTCAATTCTCGTTATACCCCAAATTGGCTTATTTATCAATTTGGGTTATAATGCCACGCCGAATTCCCACCATCACCCATTTGGGGGATAGAGGGTATACCTCATCTTATGTAAAGTCGAATTCAATATAACTTTCGCGTATTGTTGAGGCTACTGGCGATCCTAGAGTTCGCGGCCTCTTGTCTCGCTACTCAGCAAGGGAATGCTACCAGCATTTTGGGGACCATACCTAGGAAGGGTGTCGCCGAGGGCTTCCTCTTGTTTTAAGTTAGAGCATAAGTTGATTTTGTTTGGGGCATTTGAAAGTGTTGTAATTTTATTTGTTTTATTTGGTTTATTGGTAACTAGCTGCGCCCTGCGATTTCACCCGTAAGTCGCGATTCCGTGGGAATATCGGGATAAAAAGTAGTTTATCTGTTAATCCAAGTCTTCAGCTATCTAGATACTGAGTTTCATCGCAATCGGTTCAGTAGTTTTTGCGTGTAGGAGTAACAAACATACACACATACACAAATTTTCACATTTATAATATTGGTAGGATTTCTGGGTATTTAAAGGATACTATTTTAATTTTAATCGATAGGTATATGTATATTTTTCCTGTTATGTATTTATTATAAGTTGTTTTTAATTATTTTGTCATTTAAGTAATTATTGTAGATTGTAATTCTATTCTTATCACAGTTGCTCATAAAGTGGATCTTATTCAACGGCTTTTAGGCTCATAATCCAACATATTATGCACGCGTGCGTTTTACAACCTAGTGCTGTAAAGTTATCCCGATAGGTTAAATACGTATCTTACTGCTAATTACATACTGTTTTGATGTATAAAAAAGGTAGGTACCAAAAAGTTTTTTAGCTAGCAAAAATGGTTGTCTCTAAAGTCGGTTTACGAACGAAAATTTTACGTGATAATGACTTAGAAAACGATTAAAAATTGAGTTGTTTATTTTTTGTTTTTTCTTTACTTAAATATATTGTTTTTCTGTACCATTGTATTTTGTTCTTAACCCCCGACGCAAAAACAAATAGAAAAAACCCTAAAAAATATTGTATGTCAGACAAGGCTGTATAGGTTAAAAGTCTTTAGCCTGGCCTTTTCGGAGCAGAATTAACAAAAAATATTGCCTTAAAAAAATGTAAACATAAACTTATCACAAATATTTTGTTAATTATTATTTTGTTTTCTTTTCAAGTCTTTTCTTTTATTCGCAACTGTGATAAAAAACGTCGTACGATATACGTGTGGAATTGATATTTGCATCTTGGCTTCTTTAACACGCTCGCTGCCGCTCGCGCGTCATAAACCGCCTCTATGCAAAGATCAATTTACCACACTTATATCGTAATGTACTATTATCGCTTTCACCGAGACACTAATGCGGGTAAAATCGCGGGGCGCAGCTAATGCTGGTATAATTAAAAATAACATTAACAATTCATAAGTCGGTAGAGTCCCTGGGATATAACGAAGGCTATACCATCTGAAAGGTTAAGGGTTTTTGAAAGGTTAAGGGCCTTAAGGGTTTTTGAACAAGTCATTTCATATCAAAGGACTTCTGAGAACATTTTTATCAAAGTTGAATATGTATTCAAAATTACTTTGCTAAATTAACTTTTGAGTTTACAAAAGTGGACGAAAAATATATATATTTTCACTTTTGTTATCGCTATATATAGAAAATTCTCATGTCGCGTTTCAACTGATTTGTATGAAATATTTTGTATACGTATATTAATTAGGTCTGAGAATCGAACAACATCTATTTTTCTTTTTAAGTTTTTTTTTTGTAAATGGCAACGTTTGCCGGGACAGCTAGTTTTAAATATATAATTTACCGTTTTATGACGTTATAAATTACATTACATATAGCACAAATGAAGACAATTGCTTATTATTTAACCGACTTCAAAAAAGTGGGAGGTTTTCAATTCAACGCCTAACTTTTTTTCAATTTCTTATAGTTAAGTATTTTGTATTTATGTTTCTAATCTGGTTAAAATAAATAAATAAATAAATATTGCAGGACATTTCACACATCGCCATCTAGCCCCAAGCTAAGTAACTAGACTTGTGTTATGGGTGCTAGACAACGGATATACTACTTATATACTTTTCTTTTGTAAATATATACTTATAATACATAGAAACGACCAGACCACAGACAAATATCTAAGCATAAATACATGTCTGAGGCGGGAATCGAACCCGCAACCCTGTGTTTGGCAGTCCGGCATGGTGACCATTGTGCCAACTGGGTTGTTTCTGTATATGAAGATACTAGCAGCACGTCACGGTCACATCTGCGTATTCCCTGATTGGAAATATCGAAATAAAAAGAACTGTATGTTACTCCCAATGAATGGATGTAGCCTCGACATCAAAATCAGTCCAGTGTTTTCGGAATATATTCGTTACAAAGAAACAAAAAATTTTTCATCTTTATAATTTTAATGTGGATATTATATGTATTTACAAAAGAAAAGTAGGTATACCTACCTATATAAGCATTCTATTCGTTAACTAGCACCCATATAACAAGCCTAGTTTCGGAATATGTAATGTTTAAAAACGATTTGGAAAAATTGTATTAACAAATTGTTGATACATTTTTCCGGTACATTAATTTTTGGACTAACATTTTCTGCATATAAAAACTCGTCGCGTTCCAATCCACGTAAAGTGCATCAAAATTTACGTTCCGTCAGTAATAGCATTAAACCCGATACTGTCGATAGCCACAAGGCATCGGCACATCATGTGGAAACTTGGGGGAGTTAACAGGGAATCTTCGGTCGAATGGTCGTGATGTTGGTGTTTTACGCATCATCGCCTTTAGATGCCGTAGCATATTTTGATTTTTAAATAAGCTTTTTTTTTTAAGTTTAAAAAGTCGGAAAAACCGGTCAAGTGTGAGTCGGATTCGCGCTCCGGCTGGTTTCTGGCGCAGAGGTTAGCCATCGCCCTTCAGCGTGGCAATGCTTCTAGCATTGGGAACCTTTACGGCTAGAACGATAAGGGGTGGGTTATTTGACTAACTGGTCACTTCATGTATTTGTATTTATAATGTTAATTATGTATGTCTTTTTCTATTTATAATTTTAAAATAGAATGGTTTATTTAAAATGAAACACATGACAGCCATAGTTACAAAAGGAAAAGACACAAACATTAACAAGAACATATAATTAATAAAAGAAATAACAAAGTGAAGCCGTGATTTCAGTGCATTATTTGCGATTTCAAAAATCAATGTACAAGAATTACAAGAATTTTACTTACATAAATCTTTATTTGTTAAGTAATTTGTCAACAAACAAAATACAGAAGACATTTCGCAGCGGATTTATCAGTACAGCACAGCTGGATTAAACTAGATTAAACTGGATTAAAAACCTAAGAGCTCGCTTAGCATCGAATTTGTACGCGACTGTACCTAATCGATCACGTGCAAATAAAACAAAAATCCAGCAACAATAAGGTGTTTAAACACGGGACGAGCCGGTAATCTCGTCTGAGTGGGGCTTAGCGCCGTAATTACTCACGAACTTTACCGCTTGATAGTACATAGGAATTATCTGGACATTCGAGTCCATAGATTTTTGGGCACCATAGTTTTCTATTGCCATAGAGGTTGGACGACCTGCGTGGCACGGCAGTGGGCGAACACCCGCCTGCGAGGCAGGTTGTGGGTTCGATTTCCACGTCAAACAAATATTTATGTAAGGATACTTTCTCTGGTCTGGGTGTTTCTGTGTGTATATTAAGTAAGTATATAATTACAAAAAAAGATAATAAGTATTTAAGTATTATATCCGTTGTATGACCACCATAACGCAAGCCTAAAATTCTTATAGTTTCTTGTACACTGATTGGTATTGAATACGCGCTGAAATCGCAAATAATGCACTGACAGTCATCTTTTTTTATTCAAATATGCTGTTTCTTTTATTTCATGTCAAATTTTTTGTCTTCTCCTTCTTTTCGCTGACGCTTAGTTTGGGGCTAGATAGCGCTGTGTTCTGCAAAAAAGATTCATTAATAAAAGTACTTAGGCATATAAAGAGCCATTAGGGGACGTCCATAAATTACGTGAGATGTTTAAGGGGGGGAGGGGGTCGAGTCAAATCTCATCTAAGCTTACGTTGGAGAAAGGGGGGTCTCGGCAAATATCACGCAATTTTTTTTCTGATTGATTTTTCAGGCTTAGAGTGGCTAGATCTGAACGAAGTAGAAGGAGCAGATGATTTTACTGAAAATCAAATGGACATCAATAGTCTCTCTTGAGATCGCGCATGATTCTCCATGGACTGAATTAGAGTAGGTATTCTTTTATTAATCACAGTAGTCACAATTTAAGTATTCTATTGTTAAATTTTTATTACACTTATAACTCTCAGCAATATTGATTATTAGTCTTACTAGTCGCCCACACTTTGAAAAATCTAACGTGAGATTGGGGGATGGGGGAGGGGGTTGAATAAAATCTCACGACATCTCACCAGGGGAGGGAGGGAGTTACAGATAATTAAAAAAAACACCTCACGTAATTTATGGACGCCCCCTTAAACGGCCTTTCTTACAACGTCCTTGAAAGTATTTCTTACTTTCCTAAGATTTATTTTCTAAGATAGTAATTCTTACTTTAAAACAGCTGTCTGACAATAAAACAGATAAAAAGCAATTAATCTATCTGAAGAGTCAATAAAATGTCTTCAAACTTACACCATCTAACTTTGAAAGTCACTATTAAAAAGTTGAAGAAAAAACTCGAATCAGTTTGAAAAGTGCTCAAGGCATTAGGCGCATGACATTTTACAAATCTAGGGACAGTCTTAAGAGGAAAGGGTACCGGCGCTCTCACCATACAAACGTAGTCGACTATTTCCTCCCTGGATAATGACACTAGAGCAAATATTTTTGTTGCATAAAACTTATAACTGCCGTGATATACCCCAATGTCTTATTTTTTATATATAATTTGTTTTTTTTTACTTTTACTTTCCATGAAAATTTGAAAATAAAAAAAATCAAGCAATAGTCATGGCAATTATAGGTATTCTGCAACAAAAATATTTGTGCTAGTGTCATTATCCAGGGAGGAAACAGTCGACTACGTTTATATGAAGAGAGCGCCGGGTACCTTTCCTCTTAATGACTTCGGGTTTATTCCCGTCTCGTTTGATTTGCGGTTTAAACATGTACTTTAGACGAACAAAGGATTTTTTTTGTTAAATTTGATTATTTGTTTGTTTGCATTCAATAGGCTCCGGTACTGAACCGATTTTGATAAACCTTGGTATGAGGATACATTGATTAATTCGGAGTGTCATATGCTACTTTATATCCCGATACTCCCACGGGATCTGGAGTTATGAGGGTGTACGTACTTGTACTTGTGTACGGGCTGTTTTTCCGCCATTTGACCCTATTTAAATGGGTCCTTTTTGCGTGAGGATGGAGTAGGCTTGCCCAGCACATACTAGCTTAGTCGACCATGTCCAGAGGAGAGAACTTGTCAATACTTCTGGAGTCAACTAAGCCGCGGGATACATCACGATGTTTTCCTTCACCGTAAGAGCAATGTCAATGCCTGCGAAACAGCTGATGAGGGTCTGATTCCTGCCTCAAACAGGCTTATGTAGAGAATTCAAATTATTTTTTTTTTATTTATATATTAAACATTTACAATAAATGAACATTTTAAGCTAACCAAAAATCATAAAGATTTATATATGTATGTTTATACCTATGTAATTATATAAGTATTATGTATGATTGTTTGTTACTACTTAACACAAAAACAAAGAACCGATTGTGATGATACTTGGCACGTAGATAGCTGGAGTCCTGGAATAACACATAGAATTTTTTATCCCAACCCCAAACTTACACGGGTAAAGCCGCTATATAGAGTTTACCTTCACAACAAGTAGGTAAGCGAGCAATGGAGTTCGCCATTTTGTCTAGCTTAAGTAATATATTTTTTCCAGCCTCAGATAATCTTACTAATTACCTAATTTTCAAGACAAAAAGTAAATTGGCCAATTTTCTTGACGATTGTCTGTGTTAGTCATTTTGTTTTTCTAGACAGAGTTTTCTTGTAAAGGTTTATTGTATTGGTCGTATCTTTACGGTTTCGTCCCCACTCTACCCGATTCCATCTCTACCTGATTTAAAATTAGGTTACAAAAAATCCCAACTCTACCCCATATGATAAAAAGTACAGTCGTAATGAAAACATTTAAACTACGACTTATTTTGACAATCTTTGAAAAACATTTAAACTACATATTTTGATAATCTTTTTTGTCATCGATTCTGGAATAAGGGGCGTTGATACGCACCTGACACTTTCATCCTATAGAATAGTTAGGTATCATTTTCAAATTATAGCACAAAAGAGATTTCACACAATAGGTTATTAACTATTATGTAATATTTATGTGCTTTTTTTTTCAAAGATAAGTAAGTAATTTAGTTTTGATAATTTTGTTTAGGTACGTTACTATACTTATCTGTTGATTATAAAAAAACTAAATTAAAATCGGTTGATCCGTTCGGGAGCTACGATGCCACAGACAGACATACACACACACAGACACGTCAAACTTATAACATCTCGTCGTTTTTGCGTTGGGGGTTAAAAATTGTAATAGTAAGGAGATTACTAACGTTTCGATCAAGTTGCACCGGTCACGGTAAGACTGGAGAAACTGCGAGCGACGCATTTGGAAATCACTGTGCAATTTTTTGAAACGAATTTTTCCTTAGATATAATATTTCTAAATACTCTTATTAAATTAGTAAAAATTGTAAACAGTCTTATGGGCCGACAGCCTAAATTATCGGCCTGCAGGACAAAAGGTTTTTTGTTTTCAAAACCTGTCTTGAGCCTCATGAAGACCCAGTTGGCACAATGGTCACCATGCCGGACTGCCAAACACAGGGTTGCGGGTTCGATTCCCGCCTCAGACAAGTATTTATGTTTAGATATTTGTCTGTGGTCTGGTTGTTTCTATGTATTATAGGTATATATTTACAAAAGAAAAGTATTTAAGTAGTATATCCGTTATCTAGCACCCATAACACAAGTCTAGTTACTTACCTTGGGGCTAGATGGCGATGTGTGGAATGTCCTGCAATATTTATATTTATTTATTTATATTTTTTATGAAGACTTTTTGATTTCTAGTTAAAATTTCAATTAGAACGTTTTGTGGCGTAACTCCAAATCTTTAATATTCTATGTTACATCAAAAGGAACATTTTAATTAAGTAAATTACAATGTCAAATTAATTTTGCGAGAGGAAGCCGTATTTGTTCGGTTCGTTTACCTGACTTGGGAATTGTGACTCGGTTTGATCTCAGCTAACATCTCGGAGCTCGACTCGGCGTTTTATATTGTCAGTTGTTGTCTACGATCTATATTTTAGTTAACTTCCATTGACAATGTGTTTCAGCGAAGGGGTTTTAATAGGAAAGGGGGTTGTTATAGACGTCAAGGCGCACAACTTTTGTTCTACGAATTTTGGAAATTCGAAATTTTTTTCGATTTAAAATATTAATATTATATATATTTAGCGGGTTTGTTAGTTTGAACTCGGTATTTTATATATATTTACTAGCTGCCCAGGCAAACGTTGCCAAATACAATGAAAAAAAAATATGTCGGCCGATTCTCAGACCTACCCAGTAAATTTCATGCAAATCAGTTCAGCCGCTTCGAAGGAGTAAGGTAATAAACGCTGCGACACGAGAATTTTATATATTGGAGTCGATAGATAGATTCGACGAGATTCGAAACAACAAAATAAACCATATGTACAGTGTCAAAGACAAATATAAAACTTATAACTGAAGAATGTTACTAGGTATGCCAAATAGGTTAAAAGTTTGTTACAGTAAAGCTTGTAAAGATTCCTATCACCCTCTACATTCCCTCTACATTCATACTCATCACTCTTCTAGTTACATGCGTCTCTTCTCTTCTCATCACATGTTCATACCAACTCAAACGGTTCCCTTTTACTTTTTCAATCTTTATGTTGGAATATTTACAGAAAAATGATTTTTGTAAAAAATAATTAAAAATATTCTGTCCAGGATTTTTTTCGTCAACCCATTTTTAATATATTTTCTAATATACGAAATTAATTATAAAATAAGTTTGATTCTATTATCAACTCGGTGAAGGTCGATGTAGGTTCGGATCTTCTACTATGATTCAGCGTCGCACGTTTACTTCTATAAATCTGAAAATAATTGACGTAACGAAGTAATTCTTTCACCGGTATTTTTTTATTTTTGACAAAGAATATGAAGAGCTAATATTCAAAACTAGTTTACATTCTTAAATCTTTTACCTGTATTTTTATTTTTGACAAGGAATTGGAGAGCTAATATTCAAAATTAGTTAACATTCTTCATAGAGTGAAACCTTTTTATCGTTAACTGTACCTCTAAGAAACTTTGTTTTAAACCGAATCAATAGTAGATTCGTTGTGAAAACGTACCATTTCCCTTTAAATGGTAAACAACAATCGGATACACTGTTAAGACACCATAAATCCTGGTTCACGGCCCACTTAACGAATGAACTGAAAAACTTATCTAAAGGCTGTGTACTGTCGGACGCGAAAGTGTTACGTTTTATTGTTTACACTTCAAGAATACGATCTAGTTGGCACAATGGACACCATGCCGGACTGCCAAACACAGGGATTCGATTCCCGCCTCAGTTTGTATTTATGCTTAGATATTTGTCTGTGGTCTGGTTGTTTCTATGTATTATAAGAAAAGTAATGAAGTAGTATCTTATATCTTTAAATGAGCAATTCTTGTATATATATATAATTGGAATCTCGGAATCGGCTCCAACGATTTTCATGAAATTTGGTATAAGGGGGTTTCGGGGGCTTATAGGGGGTTTTTTTATCTTTGAGGTTAGACTAAGTAAAAAAAAAATATCGAGCAAAGCTCGGTCATCAAGGTACAATGCGTTGTCTAGCACCCATAACACAAGTCTAGTTACTTAGCTTAAGGCTAGATGGCGATGTGTGGATTCTCCTGCAATATTTATATATTTATAAAGAGAACGGTTTTGTATGTTTTTATTTAACTTACCCAGTTGCCTATGCTTAACACTTATAATGTCAATATTTAGCAAAACGTCTTTGGACATAGCGACACGTCATGAGGGAGAAAACGAAAAGAAGTTTGAATTCGTCAGAATTCTGTCGACTAGACGTAAGATGATAGTTGAGATGTTTTAAGAATAGTTGCTGCATTCCTAATACAACAGCCTACCCGATTTTTTGACGTAATAAGGTCAACGTCTTATAAATTGATGTACACCGGCATTTTCAAAAAAGTATGACGTCATGCGGTACGTTACGTTATTGGCAAGGTAACCATGGCAACATATGCAAAATGGTAATTTAAACGATACAAAAGAGTTCTTATGACGTTATCACGTAAAATTATCGTCCGTAAACCGACTTTACAGACAACATTTTTTTCTCTTATATGTAAACTAGCAGCGTTACACGGTTTCACCCGCGTAATCTCTGATCCCGTGGAAATATCGAGATAAAAGTAGCCTATGTTATTCCCAATAAATCAATATATCCTCATACCAAGTTTTATCAAAAATCGGTCCAGTAGTTTCGGTGCCTATTCATTACAAACATAAAAACAAACAAAAAAAATCTGTTCTCTTTATAATATTAGTGTGAGTGTATGTAGATAATTATAAAATAATCATAACACATATGATTACGATTGTACCTAAACCGCATAATATAAAGCATATCGATGGGGTTACTTCCCCTAATGTTGGCATAAATAATCATGTCCAAGATCTTATCAAAGCTGAAAATACGACGCCGACTGAAAATAGTTTCACCCCCCATTGTGCCTTTAGGGGAATTTTAATTAGAGAACCTTTTTATAGAAAAATGCACTGAAGACATTGTTAATAAAGGAAAGGAATAAGGAAGTCTCTAAGGAAATCAAACGCTTCATTTAATAGAGTTCGGGGTAGATCGTGAAACTTTAAGTAGCTTTAGGTATTTAATAAGCTTTAGCGCTGCGATCCAAAGATAAATGCATGGTAGTTTTCGTTATATACATTTAGTTTTGTATTTTATAAGGTTTTTAGCAACTTAACCTCATAATGAAACTATTCTGTAAACTGTGGTAAGCTCATATTTTTACCCGACTACGGCGAAGTCAAAAAGGGAGGGTTATGTGTTTGACCTGTATGTATATATGTATTCGCCGGACTGCCAAACACAAGGTTCCGGGTTCAATTCCCACCTCAGACAAGTATTTATGCTTAGATATTTGTTTGTGGTTTGGTTGTTTCTATGTATTATAAGTATATATTTACAATAGAAAAGTATATAAATAGGATATCCGTTGTCTAGCACCCATAACACAAGTCTAGTTACTTACCTTGGGGCTAGATGGCGATGTGTGGAATGTCCTGTAATATTTATTTATTTATTTTATTATTTATTTATTATGTATGTTCATCTGTTTTCACCTAACTTCAAAACTACTTACTATAATTTAACTTTTGAGTCATCGTTATAAGCGTCTCAATGGTCCGCTGGTTATAGGCTATGTGACGTCACTATAATTATTACTTTTGGATAACATTTTTATGCCCTCCAGTACATTGAATTAAAAACGCTTCAAATCAAATAAAATTTTAATTTGACGTCGACCACATGTGCGTCGACTACTCTAAGCCACGAACCCCTACTTTAACGGATATATTCTGTTGTTTCGAGATTTTTACAGCTGTCATGGTCACAGACAGACTAAGATAATATTAGTTTAACAAAAATATTTGAAATGTTAAACTAACGAAAAATTTAATATACCTTCAATTAACCTAAAATACTTTTAGTTTTTCCAAATGTTCCTTCGGTTACACAGAAGGTTGCCGGTTCGATTCTCGCCGTCACATATCGAGCAAGTATACCCATGTATAGATTACATAAATTCATTGTAAAGAGTCTTATTTTATTAAATCAGGTAACCAGAATTTTAAAAACGTAAATTCGTTTTATCATAAAATCAAATTAATTTATCATTAAAATAAATAAACTTAAAGCATTGACCTTTAAAACAATAAAATAGGTAAATAATATCCACGTTTATTAATAACAGAAAAAAAATAGCCCCATTATTATAATTTTATCCCAAATAAGTTACCATTGATAAAATCAAATTGCATTTCCCTTCGTGCGTTCCATCGCTTAGTCCATATCAAATAATAAATTAAATAATATGGGTAATATAGCTGTCCGGATATTATGTCCCTACAGTGCTACCCAATTATTCATATAACCCGCTAAATAAAAACACACGGAAATCTTTATTACCCTTTGACATGGACATTATTTATTTTACAAAAAAAAAAGTGTTCGGTGAAAGCCGTAATGTCTATGGTAGTGACCGATGGGAGTAATCTATGTGATAAATGATCAATACCTATTGGTACCTACTTGTTAGCGAATTTACAGTGTTAAGTAATTATACAGGGTTATTGGTAATTATATTAGCAAGCCGTTGACGGCATAAAACAATCTACTTTGGTCCTACGACTTTTGAAATATCGAATATTTTTTCGAAAATTTCGAGATTATATATATTTAAAAAAAAAGTCATACAGACTTAGAATAGTAGATAAAACTTAGAAAATAATACACATTTTTAGGTTTAAGACCTCTCCGTGTAAGTCACTCCAAAAGTCGTAGAACAAAAGAGAGAAATAGCTATCAACCGCTTTCTTATATAACTACCAATAATACTGTATAATAATAACAAAAAAAATATAATAGCTATCTATCTGTCGTCCATTCGGTTGGGCTATACGTTGGTAAGTCAGTCAGAACTTTTAATATAGAGTATTTTTTTCAAACTGTTAGTTTCAATCTACTGTTAGATCTATGAGATCTTTATTTGTCACTAGCAGCGCTCCGCAGTTTCACCCGCGTAACTCCCGATCCCGTGGGAATATCAGGATAAAAAGTAGCCTATAGCCTTCCTCGATAAATGGACTATCCAACACAAAAAGATTTTTTCAATTCGAACCAGTAGTTCCTGAGCGCGTTCAAACAAACAAACAAACTCTTCAGCTTTATAATATATGTAAGTATAGATTTGGATTTCGCGTTGTGGATGAAAGTAGCAAAACACAAAAAGTTGATTTCACTCAGTATATTTCACGGAAAAAATGACGTCGTAAAACAATTTAGTAACACCAACTCAACTCAAAAATAAAAGTAGATCGATTTTATATACAAATCAAATTTGTTAATAATGATTGGGGTCGATCGGGTCATAACAGAACGCTTGCCTATAGAAATTGAATTGTCGGCGAACTATTTATCCGCAGTCTGCAGTGTTTCAAGTAGTACTTATTATTCAAATTAAAGCAAAAATAAGTACTAGACGAAAAATTAATCTAGTTTATGTTAAAAATTTAAACATTCAAAGTTAGGTTTGACCTTTAAAAATGAAACAGATGTTGGTTGAAGGCTTTGAAGGGCATTTCAAAATGAATTACAGCTCGATGTGTATCTTAAACCATTGCTTGAAATTTAATTAATATGTACATTTTACATGAAAATGAAACAAACTTGTACTGGAATGTTACTTTTAATTAATTGGAAACTTGAGTAATTTTACCTACCTGAAATTTTAACATGAATATTATTGGATAATTAAAGTGTTTCGCACGCGGTCAAATTATCTACATTTTGATACAAAACATTGTGAAACATGACTGGCAAACAAATGAGAATCTTATTTATAGGTAAATACATAATCTTATAAACAACAGATATACGAATATTATTGGATAATTAAAGTGTTTCGCACGCGGTCAATTTATCTACATTTTGATACAAAACATTGTGAAACATGACTGGCAAACAAATGAGAATCTTATTCATTGGTAAATAAATAATCTTATAAACAACAGATATACGAATATTATTGGATAATTAAAGTGTTTCGCATGCGGTCAATTTATCTACATTTTGATACAAAACATTGTGAAACATGACTGGCAAACAAATGAGAATCTTATTCATAGGTAAATAAATAATCTTATGAACAACAGATATACGAATATTATTGGATAATTAAAGTAGTTCTCACGCGGTCAAATTATTTACCAAATTTTTTTACAAAATGACAATGTGAAGCATGACTTACAAAATTCTTCAAGTTAACTTCTAGAAACTTCTTTAGATAAATAAAAGAGTACCTACTCATTTATAAACCACATACTTACAGTTAAAATTGTAAAAGAGGAAGAAAAGTGACACGTTTACCATAGCCATACTGTGCTAAAAAAGTTACTGACCGTGTGCAAATCTCTTTAATTTTCCGGCCAACTGGCCAATCCTTAATAACCTAACTTCAAATCGACTTCATAAAACTGAAGAAACTAAAAAGAAATCTTCATTGAATTTCAGAAAAAGCGATAAAACCATTCCACTGCACTTCGAAGTTTCAAATTCAATAAATCTTTTTCAAGAAAAACAAGGTGTACGAGTTATGAGTGATACCAGCTGCAGTTGCTCGCAATATCCTTTATACAACGGGTCTAGAGATTGTTCTAATATATGGCGTAATCCCACACGTGGAATTTACAGTTTAATTGTCATATTTCTACGGGATTTTATAGTTCTCACAGACATTTTAAAGTACCTCTACACGAAATGGGATAGTATTCGATAAACGTTAACGTTGCAAAATGCAGTAAGTTTTATTACTAAATATTTCCAAGAAAAAAAAATATCTATCTTCTATCTGTATATATAAAAATCTTGTGTCACGATGTATGTTGCCAATAAACTCCAAAACTACTGAACCGATTTCAATCAAATTTCACATGTACCCGTATTTTGGTCTAACTTACTGGATAGGATAGTTATCATCTCAATTATTCGCTTATGTCGTGAATGTAAACGAATAAAATGTATCAAATAATGGTTTCTTAAGCAAGTGTTTATTTACTGTTTAGTTTTATGAAGATGGCGGTGTACGTTGATTCATAGATAAAATTCTTCAATATTGTTTGACATCTAGGTTGCAAATACACCCAGTAGATGGCGCGGTGTTCGGGACTTATGCGAGTGAAATCGCGGGGCGCAGCTAGTCTATCTATAAAAATCATTGCCACTTTTCGTTGTAATTTTATAAATCAAAAACGGGCTCACCTATCCAAACCAAATGCTTGCTTGTTCGGACTATTTAGATGGTTTATGTGAAGTTTGCACAAAATCGGTAGAGCGGTTCTTCATTTATCACATTTTTTCACTTTATACGTAGCGTAACATGTACTGGACCGCTATGATTTATACATTGACGACCCAGTTGGCACAATGGTCACCGGACTGCCAAACACAAGGTTGCTGGTTCGATTCCCGCCTCAGACAAGTATTTATGCTTAGATATTTGTCTGTGGTGAAATGTATTATCAATATATAATTTATGTATTTACAAAATAAAAGTATATAAGTAGTATATCCGTTTTCTAGCACCCATAACACAAGTCTAGTTACTTAGCTTAGGGCTAGACGGCGATGTGTGGAATGTCCTGCAGTATTTATTTATTTTATAGTTGTTACAGCCGTTTTAAAGCACCTCTACACGTAAAGTACCTCCACACGAGTTGGAATAGTATTCGATAAATGTTAACGTTGCAAAATGCAGAAAGTTATATTACGAAATATTTCCAAGGGAGGAAAATATACAGTAAAAAAAACTCATGATTTTCTTGTGCTTTATTCTTATCGGTGGGCGCGTTCGGAACACACACAGCCTAACTTAGTTTTTAAGACTATTCAAAGTAAACACATGTTTTTTTGTGGTATTTTATAAAAGCGTCTGGGAGTTGGGGGGCCGAGGGTTTGGCATTTGTGAGGGAGATTGGCCGTCGCCTCCGTGACAGGGGGTTTGATCCGCATTCCGGGGCATTCCTGATGCAGAGGCTGTCGATAGCGATTGAGTGTTGCACCGGGAACGCTGGGGAGGGGTTGGTTCGAATAGGTTTAGTTTTAATTTTTAGTATTTTTTTTTGTTATTGTTTTATGTACCTATTTTTTATAAAAATGATAAAGACTCATAACGAAATCTCTGAAACTAGAACAGCTACGAGTCTGAAACTCCACACATGCGCTTCTATATTCTAAAAGGAACCCCTTTTAGACGTAGGCGCGCACTAAAAAAGGGTTCTTTTAAATTTGTTGGCATAAAAAGATACACTACGGCGGGTAAAACCGCGGGGCGGAGCATAAGTTATATTTAACTAAAAACTAATTCGAAATAATGTCATTTTCTTTATTCACGAATCTGTGTTAAATAGAATCCATTAATCCCCGTACAGTCAGCATAACGATCTCACAAAACATTCACTTATTTAACCCTTACTCCGCCAAGTTAAAGATCATTATACGGTAAAAGCCTAGCTTGTCGCGATTGTACGTTACAGAGTACAACAACACCGTTTTCAATTTAAACGATTCAGCGAAGGAACAGCAGTGATCGTACAAAACATCAGATTCATTACGATTCTGCGTATCTAATCAACAGTCAACCGCAGGCAAAGGCAGGGAATGAAATAGAAACAAGGATGTGGGTTTATTTTAATGCGGTATTTCGTGGATCCGATTTGTTCCTAATTAATCCTATTAAAATTTTATTCAATAAACAACAAAAATACCGATATTCCTGTAAATAAATAATAACATAATGGACTTTTACATCTAATCCTACAAATATTATAAATCAGAAAGTTTGTGTGTGTGTGGGTGTATGTATGTTTGTTACTCCTTCACGCAAAAACTACTGGACCGATTGCGATGAAACTCGGTATGTAGATAGCTGGAGACCTGGATTAACATATAGGCTTCTTATCCCGATATTCCCACGGGATCGGGACTTACGCGGGTGAAACCGCAGGGCGCAGCTAGTCCTACTAATCCTACTAATATTATAAATGTGAAAGTTTGTGTGTGTGTGTGTTGTTTGTTACTCCTTCACGCAAAAACTACTGGACCGATTGCGATGAAACTCGGTATGTAGATAGCTGGAGACCTGGATTAATACATAGGCTACTTCTTATCCCGATATTTTTACGGGATCGGGACTTACGCGGGAGAAACCGCGGGGCGCAGCTAGTATACAATATACAAAACCAGCAACTTTAATATATGTATTCAAGGCGCTTTAGTACCTGGGAGTTGTCCAGAAACTATGCCACCCACCCTCTTAGCTTAGTCAACAGTGCCTTTAAATAACAACATTGAAAATAAAGTCGCGACCGATAAAAACTTAAATCAAAGAACTTTTAACCCGTCGCGTGAGAGCTAAATAAAAATCGTAGTATCTGTTTATTTTATGATACAGAAATAAAACCTTAAACGTTGTTCGACTCCTTTGACACAACTTTTATGACTAGAAAACTATTATTCCAGATATAAAACTGTCGCTAAACTAAAAAAAGAAAACAATAGTTTACACGTTATTAAGTTAAATACACCATATCCATTTTTAAGAACTCTCATTCAAAAGAAACAAAAGGAGCATTCAACGGAGCCCCCTGATGGAAGGAATTGAAATATCAGTGCTTACGGCACATTCGCGGTTTAGGTTGGAGTCCTGTTTGAATCACCAGGGCATCGTAGAGGTTAATATTTAAATGCTCTTGTGAAATGTTAAATTCATTCACATTGAGAGAGATCTAAGGAACAATGCAGGTGCTGAAAAGCATAGTATTCATCTACACTAATATTATTATTAGTTTGTTATATGTCCTATATCACGGGACTATGGAGTCCCGGACCTTTGGAAGGCATGCGTAGTACCGAAGCCAACACGTAAAGGCCCTTTACAATAACAAGTTTAATGGCAAAGTATGATGTGGACATCTAACCGGCGATTATCCCTATAAAATGCAGCCAAGGACAACCTACGGTTTGAATACAACTATTGATAAACTACAGAAGAAAACTACTACTTGGGCTATTGTGATGGGATGGTAGTGGGCTGGATACTGGGGGACTATGGGTACTATGGCACCTGCCGTAACAATGTTCAACAAACATGTAAAAGTGGCAGGCTTTATTATTATTATTATTTTAAACAAAATAGGTTTGCATTGGACTTCATCTCACCTGATGGGAAGCGAAGATGAGGCCGAAGATGTAGCATGCTCGCCTAGAAGGTACCTATTCACTCTAGACTTGAAGACTCCAAGGTCCAAGGAACAGCGACGCGGGTTTATAAAGGGGAAATATTTTTTTGTTTGTAACGAATATGCTCCGAAAGTACTGGACCGATGTTGATGAAACTTGGTATGAGGATACATTGATTCATTGAGAGTAACACAGACTACTTTTTATCCCGATATCGGGACTTACGCGGGTGAAACCTAGTATTTCAGATATTCGTATCATACTATGAAGAAACCTTTGACGAACAAAACGCAACGATTTTGTGAACAAAGGGCTGGCGGCTACTTTGGCTAACAGATCAGCATTGGCATCTAAAGAGGCAATGCAGTCAACCTTTTGAGCATAAAAAATATATAGGGTTATTTAAAAAAAATAGCCTGGATTATCCCACTGCTGAGCAAAGACCTGCCCATCTCATTTCACCTTATTTTTTGTGTGACGTTGCTTAGATCACTTACAGTAAAATTAGGAACTCCTGTGACAATAAAAATGCTTATTTATTTAAAAAAAAAGGCTTATAAAAAGGCTTTTATTATTTTTAATTTTGTGTAATTTAATTTGATGTACCCAATTTTAAAATTGTGTTTTTAGATAATAAATTGTGACTTAACAATCCAAAATAAAAGGCGAATTGAATACACATATACCTACCACTTATATGAATTAATAACAACCAATTCATCTAGATATCGAAGCACAAATTGCTTCAATTGCGTGGTGTTAATAGAATTACAACATGCTATCTTTGTTCAGGCTTCAACGGCTTCAATTCATTGTTTTGGCCACATACCTTTCGTGACCTCTTTTCATACGAACAGCGTTTCAATTATTCTTTTTATTTTGCTAATAATTAGCCAAAAGCAAAGAACCTAGTTAGAAACTATCTATTGGTAGAAATTGAAAAAAGCAATTTGCTTCAATCCTGACGTGCAATTTTGTTCTTCAATCCGAAGATCCTCGTCAGAAACTTATCAATTAATAGGATCATCCTTTTTCTACGTGATAACGTTCTAATAAATTGATGGAACACCTGCATTCACACAAAAGTGTCATGGTAATACTGTGTGACGTCTTGCGTCTCGTTCCCGATGTGTGACGTCATGCGTCATGTTCCGGTAACATGACGTTACCGCTAAGAGTATTTAGCTGTTACCGTTAAGGGTATTTAATAATAATATAGCTCATCTGGGCTTGTGTTATGGTGACGAGTGATGAATAGAAGAATTATGAAATAAAAAAATTAAAACGGAAAAAAATATTAAGAAATAAAAAATTAAAAAAAAAAACATTTTTTTCGTTTTATTGTCGTAAAATTATCGATCGTAAACCGACTTTACAGTCAACCATTTTTTATTTATATCAATTACCCATCCCAACTAAAAAGAAAATTCTAGCGCGAATAAAACCTACTCCTTTTTTGAAGTCAATTTAAAATAAAGATCTGACTATGTTAACGCTCATACATTAATTATTTGTATAGTCAACAAATTGAATAATTCCTTTAGTCTTCCTTCATTCGAGTCACTACTTTGTTCCGGTATTCCCGAGTTCCGAAGACTCAATGAGTTAGGCAAAATATAGGTTATTTTCGGCAAATCCATCAATTCTTCCAAAGTATCCTGGTCAAATTACTCTAATCTTATCTTATCTTATCTTATCTTATCTTATATCTTTAAATGAGCAATTCTTGTATATTTATATATAATTGGAATCTCGGAATCGGCTCCAACGATTTTCATGAAATTTGGTATATAGGGGGTTTCAGGGGCGATAAATCGATCTAGCTAGATCATTTTTAGAAAATGTCATTTTATTCGTGTTTTATCGAAACTTAGTTTTTTTTTATCTGAAAAATATGACTCTTCCTGAGATGTCAGGAAGAGTCATATTTTGGCGAACTACTAATACTATTTTTTGTGAGCAATAAAGTTATTCCAGCAGATGGCGTTGTTAAGTAACACGAAGTCAATGAGTGTTTGCTTTGAGGTTAGACTAAGTAAAAAAAATAATAATAATACTGAGCAAAGCTCGGTCATCCAGGTACTACGATATTAATCGAAAAAGGACAATACAATTTGATCGGGGTACATTAGGGATGCAGTTTTCCGGTTATAACGTTTTATGTTCTTACTTGTGATGTTTCAATTTGTCACGACTGATAGTAGATGTGAACTGATGTAGAGTTCATTTCACAAAAGACGGAAGCGTCTTTTGTGAAATGAACTCTACATCAGTTTTGACCTATGATTTTGAGGGTGCGTCTACGAAGGTAGACGCACCCTCAAAATCATAGGGCAGTTGATTTAATCTGGCGTTACTTTTCGGAACTCCATATCTGTAATGTAAGTATTAATATTTAGTTTTTAGTTCCGAGCCTAGTTAACTAGATCTGACTAGGGTCGGAACTAAAAAATAAATATTAATACTTCCATTGCTAGTCATAGGACAGCAAAAATATTCTAGTATTTTTTACATAATTGTGGATATTAATGAAAAAAAAATATGATAAAAATAAGTTTAACTATTTTTTGCTGATGGCATAAGATGTCTTAATAAGCTCTGGCTCAAAAAATGCAGGCTAGACAAATGAAAATAGAACTAAATTTATCATTACAAAATGGATTTTTGGTCATGAACATCTTTTTATTAACATGAACAAGTTTTTCTTTCAGTTAGGGATGGTAAAGTAATGATGTGATGACCCAAAGATGTATATGACATGTCCATTACCAGGTTCAAAATTTTTATAAAGCATAAATTGTGCAGTAAGGCGTACTATGACCCGTCGTCTTACTTTTTTTTAATTATGGCTTCGCACGGCTTGTGCATTTAGCCAGTGTCAAGTTATATTTTGCATCAAGTTATGACCCGATTTTTCATAAATCGGGCCTAAAGTGTTTCAAAACAGTCAACGTCGTCATAGTCCGTCAAGTCAGGGGCTATAGTAAAGCGGTGGCAAGTTTACCATAACCTTACTAGGAGATTTGGAGGCGACGAGAAAACTTCATGTTTGACACTGATTTTTACTTTCACTACACTTGTGCACTTTCATAGAACTAAATTGAATAACATTCCACCAGAATTACACAATTCAACTCGGGTTACAACTAAATTTCATGAAAATAAAACTGCAGCACGACATGTTGTTAACTCGTTCCCGCCAAAACTCCCGTCTTACTTACCATAATGATAACAACCCATGGACGTGACTTAAGTTGCTCCTTTGCAAATAATCCTTTCAAATATTTGTAATTATGAACGTTGTGAGCGATATCACATGAAAAAAAAACCCCATGAGTTTCTTGTGCCTTCTTATTGGTGGGGACATCCTAACTTAGTTTTTAAGAAGTTTCAATGTGATCTTTGTATAAAATATACATAAGCATTCAAATGAATAAAGAAATTTGACTTTTGACTTTGAATGCTGCCTTTTAGCGGCTTGTTTTTTTAAGTAAGCCTTGTTTTTAAAATGTTCGATTGAACGTTTGTGAAACAGCACACCCGACGGCAACATGATCTCTAAAAAAGTTTATGCAACTGCCGCGGGAATCCTTTTGTGAAATGTACTCGACTGATGAGTTTTATACTGATGGACTGATGGTCGGACGAGTTTTATCGAGTAATCATCATTTACATGGTACTCGTTATGTATATTGCGTTGTTTGATGTTCTGTGCTTATAATACAGTTTAGTTTGGGTTATTTTAAGCAGGTTGTGGTAAAATACCCCTTAACTTTTTTATATATGAGAAGCTGCGCTCCGCGGTTTCACCCTCGTAAGTCCCGATTCCGTGGAAATATCAAAATGAAAAGTAGCCTATAGCCTTCCTCGATAAATGGACTATCCAACACAAAAATATTTTTTTCAATTCGAACCAGTAGTTCCTGAGATTAGCGCGTTCAAATAAACAAACAAACTCTTCAGCTGTATAATATTGGTATAGATGGGTTATTGTTTGAGCACTATCACACCTGCCTGATGGTAGGAGACGATACGGCCTAAGATGTAGCATGCTTTCTTAGAAAATACCTATTCACTCGCGACGTGAAGACCCCAAATCGCTCCCACCTTATGCCTACCTAAATATACTCTATTTTTATTTACTTATTTTTTCTTTTTTTCTGTATTACCGCCTGGGGAATCTCAAAAACAACACTTACTGCTTGTTTTGCCAATACGTTGCAAGATATATTGAAATAAAGTTTAAAGTCCCGATTAACTGATATGGGTATACTTAAGAGCGGTGTTGGCTTAGTGGTAGATACCTCGACTTTCATTCTGAAGGTCGTGGGTTCGAATTCCGGCCGGCCGCGCACCAATGTATTTTTCTTAAGAAAAAATTATGTGCGCTAATTGACATTGCTCTTACGGTGAAGGAAAACATCGTGATGAAACCCGCGGCTTAGTTGGCTCCAGAAGTATTGACAAGTTCTCTCCTCTGGACATGATCGACTAAGATGAGAGGGTAGTAGGTGCTGGGCAAGCCTACTCCATCCTCACTCAAAAAGGACCCAATTAAAAAGGGTTCAATGGCGGAAAACAGCCTGTTTACCAGTACAAGTAGGTATACTTACGCCAATGGACGGATCGAGCTAAAATCAGGCACAAAAGCTAAGAAAACATTTTCAAAAATTCAACTCCTACGCAAACGAAGTTGCGTGTAGTTAGTAATATTAATAAACATAATAGTATATATCAAATTATTTGTTAAACTAAAAAATACCGATTCACTGAGGAAAAATGTCTTAACTTTTAAAAGGCTGAATCCAATTTCACCACACATAGCTAGGTTACGACGCCACGATACAAACATTAAATATCTATTACCAGCAGCGCTCCGCGGTTTCACCCGCGTAACTCCCGATCCCGTGGGAATATAAGAATAAAAAATAGCCTATGTTATTCCCAAAAAAAATGTATCCTCATACTAAGTTTCATCAAAATCTGTAGTTTTGGAGCCTATTTTTTTACAAACAAAAAAAACCTCTTTACTATACTCCGTATATTCATAAAATATTCTTGTCGCGATGTTTCGGCTGAACCGATTTGTATGAAATTTTTTGTGTAATTTATTCGTTAGGTCTGAGAATCGAACACTAGTCTATTATTTTTTTCATGTATTTTTATTTGTATCTGGTAAAACAACGTTTGCCGGAACAGCTAGTATTAGTATAAAGATGTATGTACTTAGATAACACCCCTCTTTTTTGCATCGGGGGTTAAAAATAGCTGAAAATTAAAATAACTTTATTCAGTAACTCCATCCAAGTAAGCAAGTCAATACTTAACTCGTCCCGAAGTTCATGAGACCGCTACTTTGTGACTTAACTGATTTATGCACAATGTTTGAACTCAAACACTATTTCAAGTTTTAAAGTTAATATTGTTGATATTAATAACGTTGATTTATGACGACTAAATTCTTGGCAACACTCTGTTGAATTTAGGATTGTTTAGGTTTGGAACTTCGATGGAAAACTTACATGGAAAAACGTTTTAAGAGGAAAGGGTACCGGGGGCTCATACAAATGTAGTCGACTGTTTTCTCCCTGGATAATGACACTAGAGCAAATTTCTTTGTTGCATAATACTTATAACTGCCATGACCATGCCCTATGTTATTTTTTGTTTTTTAAATCTTAATTTCTATGATAATTAGAAAATGAAAAAAATTAAAACATAGGGGCATAGTCATGACAGTTATAGGTTTTATGGCACAAAAATATTTGTGTTAGTGTCATTATCCAGGGAGGAAACAGTTGACTACGTTTGTATGGAGAGAGCGCCGGTAGCCTTTCACCTTAAGATCTGCAACATTTTCGGTTAAAGTAACGTATAATCAAGACAAGCGGAATTGGGTACCATATCCAAAGGGTCAAAACGGGACCCTATTACTAAGACTTCACAGTCCGTCTCTGTCCGTCTGTCTGTCACCGGGCTGTATCTTATGAACCGTGATAGCCAGACAGTTGAAATTTTCACAGATTAGCTATTTCTGTTGCCGCTATAATTAACAAATAATAATAAATATTGCAGGACATTCCACACATCGCCATCTAGCTCCAAGCTAAGTAACTAGACTTGTATTATGGATGGTAGACAACGGATATAGTACTTATATACTTTTCTTTTCTAAATATATACTTATAATACATATAAACAACCAGACCACAGACAAATATCTACGCATAAATACTTGTCTGAGGCGGGAATCGAACCCGCAACCCTGTGTTTGGCAGTCCGGCATGGTGACCATTGTGCCAACTGGGTCGTCGTGGGAATTTTAATTGTGATAGATCCTATCTATACTAATATTTTAAAGCTGAAGTGTTTGTTTGTTTGAACGTGCTAATCTCATGAACTAGTGGTTCGAATTGAAAAAGTCTTTCTGTGTTGGATAGTCCATTTATCGAGGAAAGCTTTAGGCTACTTTTCATTTTGATATTCAAACGGGATCGGGACTTACACGGGTAAAACCGCAGGGTGCAGCTAGTGGATAAATATGTGTTTGACCACTACCACACCTAATGGTAAGTGCTTGGCTGTTCACTCGTGAAATCGTAAATTGCAGTCACACAATGAAAGACTCAGGCAACTGCAGACAGCGCAAACTTCAAAACTAAACACTAATTACAATAATTATAGTAAACCAAAGAAAGCCTATTTGTCCGAACTTATCTAGAGACCTAAACTTTCTAATTCCTTTTTCTTTTTTGTCTCTCCAAATTCGTTTGCATATCTACGCACCTCCAATTCAAAGAAAAATCCACTTAAAAAAGTTAATTAAAGGATTCCAAGCAAAACCTACATTTCTAAAACAGAGGCGTCACCAAAAAGTCAAAACTCCATTGTTACCATTCTTAAAAGTACACAATAACCCATTGAAAGGCAAATAAGTTGTTAAAAAGCTGACAAAGGCTTGCAAAAGTTGGAACTTGAGACAAAGGGTTGCAAGTGGTACAAACTTTAATTGTATTACGAAGTGTACGGGGCTTTTGAATAAAGCAGCTTGTCCAATAACGTTTTTGAGACGGAAATCGTAAGAGCCAAGCAAAGGAGGATACAGGATGTATTTTTTACATGGACCTTTAGGGCTATATTCTAAACTATAACAGATAGCGAAAAGTGCTGAAAGAGTTGCGTGCCCGATTTGGAAAAAACTAAAATCCAAGAATCGTACCTGTTGATTTTGCAAAAAAATAATCATAGAGCAATTCTCGGAAACAAACATAGTATGGCATATCAAAGAAATGCTTATGGTTGGATTAATTAAACTTACAAGAAATGTCAAGTTCTCGATCTCCTGTTTATCAGCAATTTAGATAGACGGATCTTGATTTCTAACTCAATGGAGCCAGGCTAATTCCGACTTTGACAATTTGACTTCAATAATTCGTGTTCTCAAGCCAAAGCTCTTCGAAACAGATTTTAGTAATGTAGCTACCGCTTCACCTCTGGATAATAACAAATGAATGGACAATGACGAGAAACATTTTGAGTAAAGACATTTATTGAGATGAAAATATTACTTGTCACCCTAAGCAAGCACCAGTCGCTAGTCGTGCAAAGCAAAGTAGTCGCTGTCATCGCTTAATGATGTTGTTTGTTCCTTTTGTTACATATTTGGCTACCGGTTCAGGTGATGGCACAGAATATATATTATTAGTAGTGTAATGGTCAGATAAATTTGTATCCAAGGACGTCGTAAGTAAATGCTATGGCCGTTTATTCCTATAATAAGTACGCTAGATTTGGTATTCCATAGAAACGTCCGTTATTTTTTGTGCCTAATCGAAGAGTCGCTGTTGAGAATACTGCGAAACTATTATCTATTTTTTTCTTTATCAAAGTCGATTGTTGTATATGATTTAATGATCTAGGTTAGCTGAAAAGATTTGAAAGGTATTTTTCGGTTAAATATTTTTAAGGAGCTAATAATGCGTCTTCTAAAATTTGAACTTATAAATCTAGCTCTAGCTCGATTCCAGTTAGAAGCGAGCTAGTACTATAGGCTTAGAGCCAGTAGTTCAGTTACTAGTCCGATTACTGTTGTTCTGTACGGACTGTTGCAATTTTTTAGTATCAGTAGTTCGGATTAAAAGACAGAACCGAACTGTTGATACTATAGTTGCAATACTATGGATCAGTGGTCAGAAAGCTAAATAAGATGTGACATAGACAAGAGTCCTAAGTAGGATCGTCAAGAGAATCAGTTGAAACGTAAAACGCTTTCTGTAATGTTCTTACTTGTGTTTGTATTAGCATAACACAGAGACGAGAGGTGATTATGTTAAATGCGATAAGTTTTTATGTAGGTAACTTGTTGTTTACAATTATATTTAAATTGTTGTGGAGTAGAGAGACCATCTCCTCTAACAAATAATTTTTCACCAATCTCGGTCCCGATTCGAATATTTTAATTTCCAAGCATCTAATAGAAATAGTTCGTAATGGCTTCACTCGGATTAGCTTTTTTATTCAAAAATTGTTTCGAATCACTTAAAAATAGGCGCTATAAGCTAATTACAGGTTCATGCAGGATATATCAGATGAAGAAAATGCCATTTTATTTTATTTTACCCCGTTAAGGAAGGCAACAACGGGTCCTAAGCCATACAGCCTCGTCTTTAGATTTACTAGTCATATAGGTACGGTGGGCAGCATAATTGCAGACCTAGTGTAGATTTCTAAAATTACTATTATTGGAATGTTTTCATTCTAATATTTTTTGTTTGACAAAAATATGAGTTACTAGCTGCGCCCCGCGGTTTCACTCGCTTAAGTCCCGTGGTAATATCGGGATAAAAAGTGGACTATGTATTAATCCAGGTCTCCAGCTATTTACATACAGAGTTTCATTGCAATCGGTCCAGTGGTTTTAGCGTGAAGAAGTAACAAACATACACACACTCACACACACTTTCACATTTATAATATTAGTAGGAAAAGTCTAGCCTAGAATCTTGCTTGTATTGAAAACATTCTTTTAACAGCCGTTTTGAAGCTCTACGGTGGGTCAGCAATTATGCAGCCAACCTTTCAGTTTTTTATCCGGTACCAAGATGGTATCGAATTTATTTTTGAGAGAGCCCATTTGATTTATTTTGATTATATACCCGAAGGGCAGGTAAAAGTTTAATAGTCCATACAACCTAGACAGACAGTTTATTACTTCTTCTCACTTTCTTTTGATTTCACTAAAGCCAGTGACGATCTTTCACGAAACCTTCAGCTAGCGCTTCGGCCATATTCGAAACCAAGGTTTGAAACCGGTTTCTAAATAAGAACAATATTTCTTCTTTCGAAACTGGTTTCGATGGAAGCATACTATTTCTTATCTCGTAGCTCGTTTCGATAAAATAATAGAAATTCGCCTTTCGAAACTTCAATCAAATTAAATCAATTTAGATAAGATGGAATGATGTTTAAATTAATTATCTGCACTGGCTGTTTTAAACATTTTTATTTAAAACTTGGCTAGTACCCGCAACTGTATAATATAATAGAAATTATTCAATTCAACTAGGTATATCACCTATTTTATTTTAACCATAGATAAAATGGTTTTAACATAATAAAAATAAGCGTGTCAGTCATCGTTAAGTACCGCAAAAAAACTTTCCTAACATTGGTAGAACTGTTTGAAAAGCTTCAAATGTCCTCTCTACTATTATTATTATGTTAAATATCTTTGTATTAAATACGATAAGTTTTTATGTAACTTGTTGTTTATAAATGTAATTAAACGTAGATTTTGTAAGGCAACCGGAAGGAGATTCCCCCGTTGCTCGTGACTAGCGATTCTTCGACTTTTTCAGTTCCTTTTGATGACAGTTAAAAAGCATTTTATTGGTAACTAGCTGTGCTTCGCGGTTTTGCCTGTTTAAGTATCTATGCCATGGGAATATCGGAATAAAAGGTCTCCAGCTATATACGTATTAAGTTTTATAGAAAAAAAACTAAAGCTTAAAACTACAAAGCGACAAGGAATTTTCGTCTCAAAATTATTCCAAAATGTAAAGAATTGACCTAAAAAATTTAATAGAAACCACAACGTATCAAAACTTTTTTTTTTAATTTAATTTATTGAACTATACCTACTTACATTTAATATCAATGAAAATACCATTCACTAGGAACCTTGGGGTCACTAGGAACCTCTCCGTGTAAGGAACAGCTGATTTACAGTAAACATTACCGCAAATTTATAATAAAACTAGCTGCGCCCCGCGGTTTCACCCGCGTAAGTTCCGATCCCGTGGGCATATTAGGATAAAAAGTAACCTATGTGTTAATCGAGGTCTCCAGCTATCCAGATACAGAGTTTCATCGCAATCGGTCCAGCCGTTCTCGAGTTATAAGTGTTGTAACAAACACGACTTTCTTTTATATATATAAAAAGATGTTCGAATTTCCAAAAGTCGTAGAACAAAAATTAATTGTTTAGGTGCACAGAAGTGGCACTCAAACGCTTTCTTATATGATTACCAGTAACCCTGTATAAAGATAGATAGATAGATAACTTTATTTGAAGATAGATAGATAACTTTATATTTGAAGAAACAGAACACGATAAACACAAAGTAAAGTAATAGCTAGAAGAGTTGCTCAAATGGGCGGCCTTATCGTTGTAAACGATTTTATCCAGACAACCTTTGGATGGGAAAAAAAACTGATTCAACTTTTATGGTAGGTTGTGAATAATTTAACTTAAAAATTGGTTGTCTGTAAAGTCGGTTTACTGACGATAGTTGAACGTGACAACGTCTTAAGAAAATACAGATGGAATGGTAGCATTTTTCAAAAGAAAATTTTAATTTCATTTGTTTAATAGATTTGTATGTATAAAGAAAAGGAGGTAATTGGAAATCACAATTAAATTAATTGTAATTTGTTATAAAAAAGTAATAATTTTAAATAATTCATTATACTGGGTAAGATTTATAAACAATGATTAAATCTATATATATAAAAGAAAGTCGTGTTAGTTACACCACTTATAACTCAAGAACGGCAGAACAGATTTGGGTGAAAATTGGTAGGGAGGTAGCTTAGAGCCAGGAGACGGACATAAGATACTATTTATCCCAATATGCCCACGGGATCGGGACTTACGCGGGTGAAACCGCGGGGCGCAGCTAGTTATCTATATATATAAAAGAAAGTCGTGTTAGTTACACCACTTATAACTCAAGAACGGCAGAACAGATTTGGGTGAAAATTGGTAGGGAGGTAGCTTAGAGCCAGGAGACGGACATAAGATACTTTTTATCCCAATATACCCACGGGATCGGGACTTACGCGGGTGAAACCGCGGGGCGCAGCTAGTTGTTTATAAATCTTACATTTAAAATTTAAAATCCAAGCCTTACATGGAACGCCTCAGAGCGAGGTAACGCCGCATGATGACGTCATGTTTTTTCGTGCGTGCAGCCGGCTCTGAATTATAAGACGTTGTCACGTCAAAATAGGTGGTGATATACAATAAAAAAGCGATAAAAGGCGACTGGTTTGGCGTCACCTTAATAGAACAAGATGTGTCTAAAATTTAGCGAAAACGATGTAAAAACGCGACGAGTCCACCTCTCTCCTTCGTCACGATAAGGGCAGACGACAATGACGGATGGAAGACAACAGTCGTCGGTTATCGCCGGTTACTTCCGACACCGACGAGAAATGGGTACGACTAGATAAGAGGTACCTTTGTAGTTAGTGTCGACATCTCTAACTTCTACTTACTTACGTAATACAACGTGTGACAGAATATAGCTGATGTAGGTGTGCCGTGGCAAATATTACAATTCCAGAGCCAATTTTCATTGGTAGAATAGAATAGAATAGAATAAATATTTATTGGAAAAGCACACAGACATAATAGATACAAAACAAAAAAGAAAGAAATAGGAACTAAGAAAATAAATACAATAAATACGCACAAGAAAAAACACAAAAAACAAACTGGGATGCCGTGTGCTGACCCAAATGGACCAGCCTCAGCATAAAAACTGTAGCCAGCAAGATGCTGGACTGCAGCGCTGGTCTTCCGGCTGGCCCAAGCGCAGCGATGCAGAAGGCACCGCTGTAAACCCCTTTACGCCCACCTCCCCCAGCAAAAGAGAGAGAACCAACCTACTCATAAACTATTAAACATAATAATATAAAATATAATAATTTGGCCTAATTAATAAACATAAATCAAAGGTAATAATAATAGATATAAACAAAAAGAAATAAATAAAAAATAAAACCCTTACCCTGTTTAAGAAGAAAGTGGTAGTTAAATGACGACACAGTTGGCACAATGGTTACCATGCCGGACTGACAAACACAGTGTTGCGGGTTCGATTCCCGCCTCAGACAAGTATTTATGCTTAGATATTTGTCTGTGGTCTGGTTGTTTCTATGTATTACAAGTATATATTTACAAAAGAAAAGTATATAAGTAGTATATCCGTTGTCTAGCACCCATAACACAAGTCTAGACACTTAACTTGGGGCTAGATAGCGATGTGTGGAATGACTTACAATATTTATTGATTTATTTATTATTAAATAAGTATTGCAGGACATTCCACACATCGCCCGTTATTACCTTTTGGGTGCGGAAACCTAAAAAGTAGGAGGGTCTCAATTCGTCGCGTAGATATATTTATGTTTTGATCAATATACCTACGCGGATTCCAGGATTCCAGGAAAAATAAACTTATACCTCGATATAAGTTGGCTCACAAAATGCTTACTAAAAAGTAAGTACTTATTTAGTAATAAAAGTGAGGAGGCTCACAGCTAAGCGAAGCTCGCTGATCGTTTACGGTCGTGCGGGTTAAGCGACGCCTGGCGCGGTCATTACTTCGATGGGTAACCAATTAGAAGTGTGGCAAAAAAAAAGTTTTCGTGAGCCTCTCCGCGCTTCGGAAGGCACGTTAAGAAGTTGGTCCCGGTTGCTACCTCTAGTAGCAGTCGTTAGGTCAAGTTAAAGGCCTTAAGGCGATCTGAAAACTCTAACAATAGGTGAGCCACACCACTATACGAGAAGAAGAAGAGTAATTAAAGTATACAAGTAAGCATACAAACCACGACGACTGGTCACAACATTTCCTCATAAATAGAGGAATGTTTTGAAACGCTTATCATTCCCGCAAAGTTTCCAACTTTTTCCATCCTTTCCTGCAACCACCCTACAACTTTCCAGTACCCACGCGTCTTGTTTGCTTTTTTTTAATTTGAATATTAATACCAGAGTGAATTGTTTTCCATAGTCTATTGAAAATGTTTGTTGTTGATTTTATTGTATGGTTTTGCTTCGAGCGTTTGAAGTCTAGTTTTTTTTATTTTTATTTGTCGGTAAAAGAAGATTTTACTTTGTGTTTGTATATTTTTCTACATTTTCTCTTTTTCGACCTTATGAGCTCAATTCATAGGCATATACTAATACATTTTGCTATCTTTTTTATTATCAATAGACTGTGCGCTAAAATCAGTGGATAAACATCTATCTTCTATCAATAATTTCATTATTATTCTGCTATGTATACTTTTACTTATACCTAATAAAGAAAAGTAAAAACAAAAATCTGTACATGGAAGCAAAAATAAAGTCGAGGGTTCTTAGAATAAGCTGTAGAAAAAAAACGTGTGGCACTCGGAGACTGCCGCGGTAAAGCTATTGCATCGTGCGAGCTTCGTACAGTCGTACCATATACATACGCGAACGCTCGGCCGAGCTACAAGGTAGGCGGTGTGGGGGTGTTAGGTTTTATTTTCGTTACGGAATTTCTTAATTCGGTCGCCGCGCTCAAAGCCCGCGATAAAAGCTATGCAATAGCTTAAAATATACTGAATTCATGTCTGTCTTTCCGTTACAAATAAAAACAACTGAACTCATTTAAATGTAGTTTGAACAATTGGTTAATCTATTTTCTGGAAAGTCGTATCATCGATACTTTACATCAAAATCCATCAAGTAAAAACTTAATTTAAAAAACTTAATTATTAATGAAAGGCAAAGGTCGAGGCAGACCCCGTAAACGATGGCGTGACGATCTCTATAAATTTGACATAGACTGGCAAAACTTTGCCCAGGACTGAAATGCTTGGAAATATATTAAGGAGGCTTTTGTCCATCAGTAGGACAAAAGAGGCTGACAAATAAAATGGAAAACGTGGTACTAAGGCGGGTATATTATCTGAATTTTATCCATAAATCAAAGAAATCGCGTCAAAACTCAACTAGCAATATCTATATATATATAAAAATGAATTGCTGTTCGTTAGTCTCACTAAAACTCGAGAACGGCTGAACGGATTTATCTTATCTTAGTCTTGAAATGTTCGTGGAGGTCTAGGGAAGGTTTAAAAGGCGAGAAAAAATGTCAATTCCTACGGGATCGGGACTTACGCGGGTGAAACCGCGGGGCGCAGCTAGTAAAGAATATAAACCACAATGAAAACACAACAAGAAAACTAATAATTGTTTGTATTCTCACAGTTGAGGAACTCGATAAATAAGCCCGTGAACAGTTCCTTACTGAAGATTTACTGCACTTTCGCAAATAAAATCGTGAGGCCGTGTGAGAGTTTTCGATTACTGTTTCAATTCATATTTGAACTGAGTGTGGATTCAACATAGTGCTTCTAATTTTTCCACCTTTATATAAACATTTATAAACGAACTTTTGCCTGCGCAGCGAATTTTGCTAACCACTTAGTTGAGTAGTTTGACTACGAGGATATTTGTTCCTTTTGGACAAACTAGTTTGACCAGAAAGTTTAATTAGCAGCAACATCAAATAGCATCTTTTACAGCTTCACACTTAGGCACACACATTGTGACAGAATATGGGACTTCCGATGGCCAACTATTAAGAGGCTGGTCGCGAGGATAGGTCACTGGTTCTGTCACCACACACTATCACTGTGCTATCACTACTCTCACTTATGGACCAGAGTCTACCTCCGTGCGCATGGTCTCTAGACCGTGGGGGGGGGGAGCTCCGACCACCATCACAAACAAATACAAATAGATACACTTATACACAAACACACATTTCAACTTCTTCTTCGTGTCAACGGCGGCCAATGCAATACACCTTGATCAGAGCACTCCCGCCCAAAACTTAGCCACGGCAATCGCATTATCTGTTGCCCTGTTGAGGTCGTCTGCAGAGCAGCTAACAGGGCAGAGAGAGCAAGCCGTCAAGTGCGCCATCGTTTGGGCGGCCCTCCCACACTCACACAGAGTGTCCGATTCGGAGAAACCCCACCTAGCCATGTTCTCTTTGCAGCGGCCAACCTGGGTCCGCAGGCGATTTAGGGACTTCCAGGTTGGCCATTGCAGGTCACCGCCACATTTCAACCATCTCATCTCAAGTTATCACACTACAATGTTTTTCGATTATTTCCCCTACTGTTTGTTTTGTTTAATTCATATATACCTATGTACCTAAATATAATTATCTGCATACCCAATTCTGGAGGAGTGTGCTCTAACTGCAACGCAGTTTACAACTTTCGCAGCTGAGAACGATTCTTATTCGTTTGTTATTTTAACAGTTCTTTGTTTAAATAAATAATTTTTAATTTAATTTTTAACGAACCGCGCTTTCGTACGCGTAGAAATTGAATTTTCCGAAATTCTTAGCCTACATTATAACAGATATAAAATATGCCAAATTATAGCCCGAACCGTCCAGTTTGGCTCGTGCGTTGATATTTGTCAGTCAGTCAGTTAGCCAGGACTTTAAATTTTATATATATACTAGCTCTTGCCCGCGACTTCGTCCGCGTAGAAGTCGAAAGAATGTTTATGCAAATTTGAAGTAGATTGGACCAAGGAATCACGTTGTCCCACACAAGCTTTGCCACTTTTTTCACCCTCTTAGGGGTAGAATTTCGAAAAATCCTTTCTTATTGGATGCATACGTCACACAAAAAGCACACCCTCCAAGTTTCAGGGCTCTACGATCAGCGGTTTAGGCTGTGCGTTGATCCGTCAGTCAGAAATTCAGGACAAAGAATTTTACATGTATAGACATAGGTACGGATATACAGAAAAATATAGGGTTGACCTGCCCTAATTAAAATCGTAAATGTGCCAACAAAATTACAAATATAAAACGTCATATTGTTCAAATTATTCCATAAAAACAAGTACTTATTGCCGACATTAAGGTTGAAACGAAATTTGCAAACACACATAAAATTTAAAGACTCAAAACGGTATCAAAATAATTCGACCATCTCATACAACTTTGGGTCAGCGTTGTGAATATCGTAATACAGAAATTGTAGTCCAAACAATATTTACAAACGATTTACAAACTAAAACAGGGCAATAATTCGCCAATAAAATGTTACTAAATTATAAAGCAGATTTTAAACATTCTATCAGCCGATACTCGCAGACTTATTCAAAACTCGACAAATTTCACGCTACATGTAATTATCCATCGAAAATGTTTTTTTTTCTATACATTTTTTTTCAGCGAAGGTGTTTTAATACGAAAGGGGGTTGTTCTAGACATCTAGGCGAAAAACTTTTGTTCTACGACTTTTGGAAATTCGAACATTTCGTTCGAACTTTTTGTATGAAACAGCTGATTTTCAAATAAAAATTCCCTCAGAATTATCAAAAAAAAGTTCGAATTTCCAAAAGTCGTAGAACAAAAGTTGTTTGCCTAGACGTCTAGAACAACCCCTTTCGTATTAAAACCCCTTCGCTAAAACACATTGTATTTTAGAAATCTAAAAAATAATATACTGTGGTATTCATGCCACCTCATACTTCTGTCATCAATCGATGCATATTCGAACAACCTATGGCCATGTCGCACACTTTCTCGAATTTACGGCCTACACATTTTCAGTGTCAAAACGATAAGTAATAAGTTGCAAGATTTGACCCGAAAAAACATACATACTTACATACAAACACTACAGGTTAAAAGCTTTTAATAAAAATGGTGTAGTCCGATATAAAGTACGTAGTCTGTTTTCACACAAAATTCGAAACAATGTAACGTAGGAAACACAAAAATTATGTTTATAACACAAATCGGAGCGACTCAATTACAGCACCCAACATTAATTCCGAGCTCTTCAAATTTTACAACCGTCCTCAGTAATTTCATTTTATTAAAATAAGCAACGTTAGGTCTATACAGTGCGCCCAAAAATATACAATTTAATTCCATCTATTTACATACGAAAGCGGGGGCTTTTTTACGATTAATTTATTTAAAAAAACTACACAAATAAAAAAAGAAATGTTCATAAAAGTCATAAAACGAACAAATACATTTTACGATCCTACCCGAGACGATCTGATTAGGAAAATTTTAATTAAAATCTGTTTTAGATAAGAGTTTTAAGTAAAAATAATGGTTGGGTTGTAAAAGATTCGGACGTCGGACATTATCTGCTTTTTATTTGTTAATTTACTTCCTTTTTCCAGAAATGTTGCGCTTTAATCTAAAATTACTTTGTTTGTAATTCCAGGAAAAATGTAAATTGGATCCAAATTGAAATGGGAACGGAAATAAAAATAATTTTATTGAGAGTTCCGGACAATTTCTCTTCGAAATTTAATGCCTGTTGTTTCTGTATGAATCGATTAAATGAAATGTTAACTTTCGTCCTGTCCGGTGGAAATGTAATTATGTAATCAATATACAATGATTGCGAGCAAGTTGGACTCAAACGCTCTTAATTAATTGAAATCATTAATTATAATGAGCCTGTAATTCGTGTTTCCACGCAGGTAAACGCTGAACTTTCATGAAGGTCAAAACCCAAAATATAACGAATATAAACAGAAAATTCAGCAGTAATTATTTTCAACAGCTTTCAGATAAAAAGGGTCTAAATAGGTAGGCAATGTGGGTACGTCGTACTTCTTTTAGAGTTATACCTTAGTAGTAGATGCCTTGACTTTTAATTTCAATTTGAAAGTTAACAGTGCACCAGTGGGTTTTGCAATACGATTTTATGTGTGCATTATAAACATATTCTTCTCAGAGTGAGAAAACCGACATGTCTTACAACACAACTCAACTCGAGGTTTGATGTCATATGACGTTCGCCAACCCGAAGTTGGCACCCGTTTCATTGCCGAGTGTGTAGGGCAGGATGGTCTATCTAACTAGTTGGACTATGGGAGTCAGAAAAGGCCCGTGGTGCCTAACATCTCGAAGATTAGATTCTTGCCCTGTTATGACATATTAATGGTCTAAATTTTACTTTTTACAATCACCGTCACAACAGTCGACAGAACAGCATCGAACTCGAAAACTCCTCGAAATCTCGAGCGACTTGCATTAATCACGCTGAGTAGACGATAACCGCAACTCGCGCACAGAAACGGTCGCACTTAAAATAATTTAACTCCTACCAACCACAAAGTTGGGCTATAAAGTACCAGAGACAGTGGCAGAACATTTTTCATTACCGGAACAATAATTTTCAGGAGAATTTCCGAGACAACACTTGGAAGACTTGTCCGGTTTTACTAATTACTTAACCTACTGAAATGTCATTTATTCATATTGCTTCGCTTGGTACCTATGATTGCTGAATTCATAAATATAAAATTCAAATTTCAGACCTACTGACAGACTGATATCAACGCACAGTTCAAACCGATGGACGATTGCCTAAAAAGGATTTTCGAAAGTTCAAACCCTACGTGGGTAAAGCTGCGGGCAAAAGCAAGTGATCTATTTATCGAATGTACCAATCTGCAAACTTAGCACTTGGCAAAATGCAGACTGTCATTATTTTGGTCTGAATATCAGATCCCAGTACCAGAACCTTGGTCCTTGAAACAACGAAACAAACAAAATATCAGAGGCTCACAGCTAAGCGAAGCTCGCTGATCGTCTACGGTCGTGCGGCTTAAGCGACGCCTGGCACGGTCATTACTTCGATGGGTGACCAATTAGTAGTGTGGTAAAAATGTATTTTCGTGAGCCCCTCCGTTCTTCGGAAGGCACGTTAAGCCGGTAGGACAAGTTAGAGGCCTTATGGCGATCTAAAAATTCTAACAATAGGTGAGCCACACCACTATACGAGAAGAAGAAGAATTAAAAAATTTAAAAAGAAACAACATAAGTATTATACTTACAGAACATCAGCACCAAACATCTGAAACAGAAAACGTAATTTCAAACAATTTACCATAACAATCGAGATAACAGAATCTGACGACAAAATAGGAATTATACAAATGAATACAATTTGTGGCTTCGAAACGTTTCGTATAGCTCAAACAATCACTGTAGACCGCAGATTTTCTATAGCTAAAACCTCGCACATAAGTTTACAAAGGCTAATGGCAGTTTAAATTACAGGGTTAGGAAATAAAAAAACTAATCTTTCTAAAATGGGTTATGACGAAACCTGACAATTATTGGCCCGGACATTTAAGATATTATTATTATAATCTCAAAAACATTTCAAGAAAAACTAAATCAATTTCGGTTCATCCGTTCTGGAGCTACGATGCCACAGACAGACACACATACACACACAGTGACGTCAAACTTATAACACCCCGTCGTTTTTGCGTCGGGGGTTAAAAAGGATTAAAAAAATCTAAATATTTATGTATTTTGGCAAAAAATGTAAAACAAAAGAAACACCTTCAAAACTCAAAGGTCTACATTATCAAGATCAACATTAATAATAGCAACTCGAGATTTGCGTGTATTCATGTTAAAAGTAGGTCTTAAAATGTCGTTAGGGAAAGGGAAATCAGGGAAAAAAATATGAAAAGAATACGAAAAAAAAAACTTCCTAATTATTTTCACTTGCAGAATGTTGTGGTCAATCAAGTTTGTCAACATTACTATTATTTCTTGCTAAGTGCTCGCGGGCTAACAGCCTAGCTCAACTAAACTATCGACCGATATAAAGTAACTAGTTTGCAAAGGCTCTCAATCTGTTACAATTATTTGCATGTAAATTACAGGACTTTGCGCCCGCGCGGCCCGTGACGCCTAGCGCCTCAATGACATAACGACACCTTTTGTCTATCGGCTAAATTGCTTTACGACAGTTCAGCTTTAACGAACTCGTTTGGAAGGAATAATTTTTAAATTGACGCCTTTTATTGCATTGGTTCTAGCTTAGAATTTATTTTTAGAGTCTTTCAAAGTGCTCATATTCAACCAAGCTTGCGACAAGCTTGAATGCTTTGATGCGCGGTTTCATGCTTGGAACTTGAGTTTGACTATCTTCTTAGTCAATTGGGCCTACCCACCGTAGAGCTAAAAAAATGCTATTTTAGAATGTTTGCAACTCAAGCAAGCTCATAAGTTCCTGCTAAAGTCCAAGTTGAGCCTTTTAACTAATGAATTTATTAGACAAACATTATTAAAATTAAAATAAATATTGCAGGACATTCCACACATCGCCATCTAGCCCCAAGCCAAGTAACTAGACTTGTGTAGTGGGTGCTAGACAACGGATATACTACTTATATACTTTTATTTTTGTAAATATATATTATAATACATAGAAACAACCACACCACACACAAATATCTAAGCATAAATACTTGTCTAAGGCGGGAATCGAACCTGCAACCCTGAGTTTGGCAGTCCGGCATGGTGACCATTGTGCCAACTGGGTCGTCAAAAACGTTAAAATAATAGTAATCTTAGAACTCTACGAACTCTACGAGGGGTCTGAAAGTCTGTTACTGAAAACCAAAGAACTCATTAGTCACATTCTGTTTTACTTCCACCGAAATAAATCCTAATTAAGTGTCGGTAACAACAGTAATTTCTTAAGTCATCAAGAGGATCCTTAACCGTTGAGAAATTTAAGGCTGTACCAGCACGGGTGGAAGCCGCGAAGTGTCATTAGGTAGAATTACTGTTCTCCATCCATTGGTCCCTAGGATACAATTGACAAACTTTAAAAGGGTCCAGTAACCCTTCAAGTTGAGAAGGTGGATCATTTGTATGAAACTTTAAAACTTACAATAGAATGTTGTAATTCGCATCTATCTCTGTACATCAGCTTCTAGGACCATTACTTGCTAAGGGTCTACATTGACTGCATCAAATCATTGTTTAAAATATTGCAGGACATTTCACACGACGCCATATCATTAGCCCCAAATTAGCAATTACGCTTGTGATATGGTGACCAGCCAACGAATAAAATACTTAGATTCTTTTCTTTAAAAAATACATACACCAGAAACAAATATCTGTACATAAATATTTGTTTCAGGCGGGAATTGAACTAACCAACCAACCTTTCGCACCTCAGTGTTACGGTGTCACAGAGCCCGTCATATTTTAAGGTGAATGGGTACCGTCGCTTTGGATAATGACACTAGCACAATTTTTTTTGTGCCATAATACCTATAACTGCTATGACTATGCCCCTATGTTTTGTTTTTTGTTTTTTCATTTTCTAATTATCATAGAAATTAAGATTTAAAAAATAAAAATAAAAAACACAGGGGGCATGGTAATGGCAGTTATAAGTTTTATCCAGGGAGAAAACAGTCGACTACGTTTGTATGGAGAGAGCCCCCGGTTCCCTTTCCTCTTAAGCAGTATTCGTCGCTGTATACGTGTCTGAGACGTTTTTATACACTACTACCAGCGCTCCGCTTTCACCCGCGAAAGTCCCGATCCCGTGGGAATATCAAAGGCCAGTAGTCTTCCTCGATAAGTGGACCTTCCAACACAAAAATATTTTTTCAATTTGCACCAATAGTTCCTGAGATTAGCGCGTTCAAACAATCAAACTCTTTAGCTTTATAATATTAGTATAGATTTAAAAGAATAAAATTCTCTGTCGTCCCTACCACACTGTTCAAATATACAATTTAATAAAAAAATCATTTAATGAAGTGTGTGTTTTAGGAATTAAGTGTATGTTAGGAATTAAGCGAAAGAACAGAATTAACTCATGTCAAAAGTAATTTTAAACATTATTAAAACAAACCATAAACTAATAATAAAGGTATTAAACCATTCGCACCCTATTTCGGGAATGACAATGGTTTCCCTTCTTTCGTGAAAGCTATATTTTAATTATTAAGGGTCATATCAGTGAAGTTTCAGCGTTACTTAATTATTAAGTTCTATACGAATGGGTTCAGTAATGCATTGAGTCTCGAGAGAAAACATGATCCTCGGAAATATCACTCACAAAGACTAGAGAAAATTGGAAACGATGATTTAGTAATAAAAAGTATCTATTTTTTTTGTAAGCAGTTATTTGGGGGTTTTTGACTCATGATGGTATATGTATCTTCTAGAAAAGCATGCTACATCTTATTTGTCTTGTTATTGTTAATTTCTTTAACTTGTGTGTGAAATAAAGCGTTCTATCTATCTATCAACATCTTAGTCCGCATCGCCACTTATCATCGTGTGAGATAGAGGTCAAATACTAACCTATATATTAAAAAAAATGAAGTAATAAGCGAGGGTAATCGCTTATGGTTTGGTAACGTTACTGCCCAGCATATTCAAGGAACATGGGTATGGATGAAAACCCTTCGAAAACTACAAAAGAAGATCGGCAAGGTAATGTTAAAAATGTCCAAATACATTACAGTATTCGTAAACCTTTAATAATATAAAACACGGACAGACAGACATACGGACAAGAGAGTGATCTTATAAGGGTACCTTTTGGAGTACGGAACCACAAAAATCACGTTTGTCAACATAGTATCAACAGTTCCGTCCTTGGCTCCAACTGAAATACTGACACTAAAAACTTTTAACAAACAACAGACACTAAACCCAAAAATGACTTAGAAAACAGTCCATAAACGATAAGAACGTCCACAACAAAGACGATCATCATCAAAAACTCATACAAACTGTAAATATACTAGAGCACTAAAAATCCAACGAACTATAAACGTTATCAGAACTCATAAATACAGTATCTATGAATAGGACCGTCGTAAAATGGACAATATTGCACTAAAATCTTGTTTAATATAGTAATATTTATGTCTATCTATACTATAGTGGTAATATAATGTAATATAATGCAAAATGTTCATCAAACTCAGATCGCGCAAGTTATTTAAGTAGTTCAAAATATGGGGCTGTAAAAACTAAAGGGTCGGTGTTGATGCGAATGCCTTAAGTTCTGGAGTACTGTGGCTTACCACTGAAGATAGAAAGGGGAGTGAAACGTCGCCTTTTACCTGCTACGAGGTATAGGATTTACGTATGTTTTCTCAAGTACATTTTACATGTCATATTTCTTAACTAGACTACGAACTAGTTCAAACAATCATTATAATAGGTATGGCCTTATGCTATTAAGTCCGGCTTTTTCTTATCTGTAAAGAAAAATACTCATCACAAAACCTTTGAAACTACAAGAGCTAAAGTCTCAACATTGCATGGGAGTTTCTTTTAAACGTAGGAAGCCCGTAGGATTTCTGGTCATTCGACCTCTAAAGGGCGAAATATGACTGATAAAGTTTGTCTCAATTTTTCCTAACTTTTGCATCTATTCTACTAATATTATAAATGTGAAAGTTTGTGTGTGTGTGTGTATGTTTGTTACTCCTTCACACTAAAACCACTGAACCGAATGCGGTGAAACTCGGTATGCAGATAGCTGGAGACCTGGATTAACACATACTTTTTATTCCGATATTCCCACGGGATCGGGACTGCGGGCCGCAGCTAGTAATACATAATAATTGGTAACTAATTTAGAAGTCATACACAAGGCCCAATGACACTGTCTCTCGTTTCATCAATTTAGTCCAAACAGTGTAACCGCAGCCGAAATTCGGGACACATTTAAATTGTATATTAGCTCGTGTATATTCGCTTATATGTTCCATTCCACAAAACTTTAGCCAAAGGGATATGCGGAAAATAAAAACTTTATATTGGAATCGGATTGCATTTTAGGGAATTGCGTGAAAATCGTTGTTGGGGTAAATATGGAATATTTTTTCCACAATGGGTGCTGAGTTTGTGTAGAGTTCGACCCTTTCGTGATATCTATTGGTCCGTACATGTATATTCAAATAAGTTTGCAGCTTTTCAACTGATGGGTATTGCTTTTGGAGTAAAATAGTATGATAGAACACGGAACATTCAAAAGCATGGATGTTCTTTTTAACACGCTTTTATTAGTTTGTTTGTTGCCTGTATGTTTGCTTGCTTGTATGTTCTTATCAACAGTTTGATTGTAACAACTTATGTAAGCACTACTGATAAAAATGTTTCTACTTCTGGTCTAACGAGACTAATATTTTATTTATTTTTAGCATATCTTTCCAGTTCAGTCTCTACGATGCGAGTCCAACTTGGTCCGCAGTTGAGGACTGGAAATTTCAATCCCAAACTGCGGGAAAATTTACACCTCCGTGAAGCCTAAAAAAGATCTAGTTTCTGAAATTTCCAATATCACTATTTTGGTATTTTTCAAACAATAGAATTTTTTTTTTCAATATAAAGACAAAGATCACCTTTTTTCTATCTTAGGAAATCAACGTCAGCCAACAAATTTTGAAGAGCGGTAGTGACGTCACGGCCATCAGTCGTGAACCGGAAGCCCGGGAGGCGAGCACCACAGTTCCTTAAACGTTATTGAGGGCCACTAATGCCATTCAAGACCGTTAAGAAACCTTTTGGTGGATGTTAATAGCCTCCACGCAAAGGACAAGTGCCAGTCAATGGAGTTTCCCGAGCAAATGTGCGAAATGAAATATTTTATGTGAAATTAGTTTCCTGAAAATGCAGACCTTTTTGACCTTAGCAGAGTACAGACTATTCTATCCACAAATAGCTGGTCGACACAGTTTAAAATCGTACGACTTTTGCTATAGTACATCTTTCAGAAAACAGTAAGAAGGTTTAAGTGAAAAATAAGATACTAGAAAAAATATATAAAACGCAAAACTTATTGCAACATATTATTTAAAACTTAAAGTCTATACTGAAAAAATCGTGTAAAGTGACTACTGAGTACTGATAAAAAACAAATTACCCAAGGACCATAGAAATAACATGTCCTTATAGCTTCTACTTCTGGCAAAGAAGACCTAGGAAAGCGCTCAAGAAACTTTGTATCCAAACTTTTGTTTCTGTTTTGGTCATCTTTTGTTTCCGCTTTAATTGGCTCTCCTGTATCCCTATCCATCGGTACCGGAAAAAAATCTATAGATCCACCGGTGGAAGCGCGTCGGTGGATCCTAGTGGAATGGGAGATTAGAAAACCCACATTTAAAGGTAATCGTTCACCATCGGCCGATAGAGAGTACATAATCTGAAGGCTCTTAACGTTTATAGGTTAAAAAGCGTTATAAAATGTTGGTAAGGAGTCGTAACACAAATAACGTTGTAACTTGGTCTGCGATGGTCGTAAGCTATTTTCTCGCTGATATGAAATGTTTTCTATTGCCAAAACGATTGCAAATGGAAATATGAAACTAGTAGGTACCTATTACGTTTGTAGGTGGTATAACGAGAGCTAGGTACGCTAATTTTGTACTGATAACCGTACAGTTTAGGTTTACAGAAAGTATTTCTGAAAATTAGTTTCTTCAGGATTTCCTGCAACTCTTCCTGAGTCTTGCACCGCCATAAAATGCAATTCTTTTGCGAATTTCTTCATCCAAAAAATACACTTTTTCAAGGAAAGTGTGCTGAACCTTAGACCGTATCGTCATCTATTATGAGGCAGGTGTGATAGTGGTCTGACCCATCGCAGGGAACCATGGTCGTCCAGACATGGGGCTGTCTGGCGTCCATCCGCTTGGTCCCCGAGAAGGAGGTTGCGACGTACCACGTGCTCTGGTGCGTCGCAGCAGGGGGGAGGGGCGAAGGTCTCGTAAGAGGAGGGTCCTTACGGACAAATGCCGTCGGGGCTGCTGTTGAATGCGAAAGCGATGCCGGTAGCCCCGACAATAGGCATCGAGACGAAGCACCCTGGGGTTTTAGTCGGTTGGAGCCCGACATAACCACCTCATTGGCCCCAACAACGGAGTGGTACCCGACCGGGTTTCCCCAGGACAAAAAAAAAGGTGTGATAGTGGTCAAACGTTGACCTATCGTATGTAAAAATGAAGCTATTGCATCGTGCGAGCTACAGTCGTACCATATACATACACGTTAAGCGAACGCTCGGCCGAGCTACATGGTAGGCGGGGTGTTAGGTTTTATTTTCGTTACGGAATTTCTGGATTCGGTCGCCGCGCTCAAAGCCCGCGATAAAAGCTATGCAATAGCTTAAAAACCTTTTCAGACTAATCTCATATTCCTTCAGAAAAATAATAACAAAAGAGTAGCTATATTACAGAGTATGCAGAGTAATAGAACCAAGCAAAAATATAACACAAACAAACCTAGATGAAAGAGCTCCTGATTAAAACCATTCATAGCAAGAGTATGAACTTACCCGAGATGACACTTGGCCGACAAAATGAATTTGCAACAACAAATTGACGAAATAATTATAAAGGAGGACTCTGCTACAAGTTACTCCAAATTGGGTCCCTGAGCCAATTTGAATTTACGAGGTAATGTGCCGTTGTTGACGTAATTTATTTTAATTGAGAGACAAAGTAGGTACATAATAATATGTAAAATAAGTATTTTTGTTTATTATTAAGATAAAACTGATGAAGAAACAAGAATAAAGCCCTTTAGGCATGGAATACATTTTTACAATTTTACAATAAAAGTAAGATGAAAGGTCTCCAGCTATCTAAATACCGAGTTTCAGCTATCTAAATACCGAGTTTCTATTCGTTACGAACAAACAAAGAAAAAAACCTTTCCTCTTTTTAATATTAGTGTAGATAATTATTACGTCTTTTTACCTACCTAGAATTATGTAGCACAGGTAATAATCTAAAGTGTAAGCGCAATTTAATTTCATTGTAATTAATATCTAGCCCAATTTTAATTGTCATTAATATCTACCCCAATTCTCATTGTAATTAATATCTAGCCCAATTCTCATTGTAATTAATATCTAGCCCAATTCTCACTGTAATCAATATCTAGCCCAATTCTCATTGTAATCAATATCTAGCCCAATTCTCATTGTAATTAATATCTAGCCCAATTCTCATTGTAATCAATATCTAGCCCAATCCTCATTGTAATCAATATCTAGCCCAATTATTTGCGTCTACTACCTAAACGATTTCTTATGTCGTCCAATAAAGTACAATTAGAGACCAATTGAATAAAACTCTAAATTGTCAAAGGAGTTACATTTATGAAGACCCAATATCAATTCAGCTCAGCTGTGTTTCTAGACATTGTGATGGAATCTAAACTGGTACGAGTGACAAAGTGGTATAACTATTTATTTTATACAACACTTTAAGATATTGGTTCCGATTTTTTTTTCTGTTTGGAAAAAGTACTTAGATTAATAGTTCCTATTTTATAGGTAGGTTAAAATTAAAATAATTTATAAATAATTTGCTGTTAAAATTGGATTTATAGCTAATAAACTTGATCAGTTGTTTTATCTCTTTAGGGGTCAAAATCCGAAAAATATTTCTTAGTGCTCGCCTACGTCCTAAAAGAAAGGCCCATATGAAGATTCAGACTAGACTAGCAGCGCTCCGCGGTTTACCCGTGGGAATATCAGCATAAAAAGTAGCCTATGTGTTAATCCTGATCTCCAACTATCTACATACCGAATTTTTTCGCTATGTGTAGTTTTTGCGTAATAGAGTTACAAACACACACACACACACACAAACTTTCACAATTAATAATATTAGTAGGAAAACACATAAAAAAAACTTAAAGTTAAAGTAGAGAAAGGAGTTTTGGCGGGACAGAGTTAACAACATGTCGTGCTGCAGTTTTATTTTCATGAAACTTAGTTGTAACCCGAGTTGAATTGTATAATTCTGGTGGAATGTTATTCAATTTAGTTCTGTGAATGTGCACAAGTGTAGTGAAAGTAAAAAATCAGTGTCAAACATGAAGTTTTCTCGTTGCCTCCAAATCTCCTATTAAGGTTATGGTAAACTTGCCACCGCTTTACTATAGCCTCTGACTTGACGGACTATGACGACGTTGACCGTTTTGAAACACTTTAGGCCCGATTTATGAAAAATCGGGTCATAATTTGATGCAAAATATAACTTGACATTGGTTAAATGCACAAACCGTGCGAAACCATAATTAATAGAAAAAAAAATAGCGAAAGCAATGCAATGCATGCCCTCGGCAATGCCATCTTTATGTCATAGATAAATCCGTATACTACGTATACGTAAGTGTCATAAAAAGACGGGATAAACGAATTCTCCGATAAGTAGGCATTCAATCACAACATAAACCACTATCCAAATAAATTAACCTAACACATTCGATTCACGTACGATTATGAGCTGTAAATCCAACTTACGAGCTAGAAGTAACTATCCAGACAAACTTGTTCCAATAAAGCTTAGGATACGCAGAAATTAAGGCCTTCGCCAACTCTTTAGTGTTGATTTTATCGTAACTAAGTTATACTCACGAGTTATTGAATTAAGTGTTATTTACGAAATATACTTCGGCTGACTAAGAGGTATCTTAGTACTTTGGTAAAGGCACAATTAAACTCTCACGATTTGTATTCATAGTAATTATTTTTCCGGGTCTCAATCGCATATTTTAAAGTGACATGACTTCTTTTAGCGCGGTACGCATATTTTTCAGATGAGATAAAATCTCTAAACTCGCGACACCGTTACGATACATATATTTGTAGTTGTTTAGTAAAAATGTTTTGTTTTAAGTTTAAAGTGTTTTTTTTTTATTATTTCTCTTACTTCGACTTTTCGACTATATGTACGCTATTAAGACCCGGGAAAATAGTTATTCTAAAGGCACAATTACTTAGTTAAATCATATTTTTATCATTTAATCCATTCCTCTCTGGGCCTTATCATGCTTATTTTTAATATGGCACAACTAGAATCAAATAAGTTTACCCAATGTACTGAAACTGAAAGATTTGAATGCATTTAATTTATAAATATTAAATTCAAAGTTCTTATTCATTGATCAACGCAAACCCCAACCAATGAATGGATCAGACTAAAGTTTTTCATACTGCTGGTTATAACGTAGGAATTTTGGAAAATTTAAAATCCTATGCGGACGAAGTCATGTGCAAAAATAATCTACATTAACACTTAATATAGAGGTTTTTTTTTGTAACGAATAGGCTCCGAATCTACAGGGCCGATTTTGAAGAAACTTGGTATGAGGATACCTTGATTTTTTGCGAATAATATAGGCTGCATTTGATCCCGATATTACGTTCTGATTGGAAAAAAAAATAATGAAGGTGTAGCATCACAATGTAACACGCTTTTATTTATAAAAAAATCGCAGTACCTAGACGAATATGGTTAATTATCGTTAAAGGTTGTAATGAAGGTACCTATAAAATTATATTTTACTTATCAAGTTTAAATTTTTATCTTTCAAGTTTTAGTAATTTTTATTTTATTAACAAGAACATAATAAAAGCTTGTTTTTAAAAAGTATTTTTTATTATATTTTATTTTAGCTCATTTAAATATAAGCTTTTTTTTAAGTTTTTTATTTTTATTTTATATTTTTAATTTGTTTCATACAACAAAAAAATTGAAAGGTCGAAATTCTTTACGTCTAAATGTTCCAATAATAGTATAACCACATAACTCAGCTAAAGTACTTAGATAATCGGCCAGTCCATTCCTTTCAGTGAACACAGCGATAACCTTTTGTGTAGCATAATGTCGGGACAGGATTAAAACTTACTTTCTAGATAAAATTACGGTTACTGCCGACATTATGCCTTTTGTATTTGAAAAAGATGTAACATTAGGACCAACGGACATTTTGTAAAGGGAATCATTTTGTCGATTATTTACTCAGAATAGAGAATATAGTGGCTTCTTTGACAGTAATACTTTGTGAATAACAGTCTTTGAGGTACTAAAGTAAACCAAAACTGGATATTTACCATGGTAATTTAAAAAAGTTAGTAAATTTGGTGTTTCTCCATTACCGGTATATCTTAAACTTTTAGAGATCTACCCACAATTACTCCGGTCTCGTGAAATAGTGCTTGAAACAGCATCAAAATATCGAGCTCTAAATCTTCTTCTATAATATAAAAATGAATCGCAAAATGTGTTGGTAAGCGCATAACTCAACAACGCCTGGACCAATTTGGCCAATTCTTTTTTTGGTCTGTTTGTTATTATCAGGAGGAGAAGGTTCTTATGAAATAAAAAAATAATAAAGTTGCACAGAAAATTATTACGCGGGTGAAACCGCGGGGCGTAGCTAGTAGTAATAATAAAAACATAGTAATTAGTGGTTCGCCCCGAAAGTAAAGAGTTTTGTTTTCAGTATTATAACTAATTTCTTATGCTATTTGTTATAATTATGTCTTATTTGTATGTTTATAAATGCCCAAACTCAAAGTATCTAAAATAAAACAAAATATAGCATCAGAATTTCAAAGAACCCTTTTCTTCAAATCCTCGCTGAACATAATTAAAACCTTGCTTTTAAATTTCACGAGCAAGACCCCTCAAATTCAGTCGGCAAGTAATTTGAACGGATTTAGGAGAACGGCCCCACTTAATATATTGTAGCGAGGAAAGCCCAAAGAAAAAAATTAAGTAAATAACACGGCTTAGCCTAGTGAGAAATGAGTTTAAAATTTATTGTAGAAACTTAAAAGAATTTTGGGTCCAAGCCTTTTGGAGGTGTAGCTTAGAATGGCTCAGATGTTAATTCAATGAATAAGGCTTTTCAGACTGTTTCAGACTTCGCAAAAAGGCGTAAAGTAATTACACGACTTTTCCTTAACTTAACCTTAACTTAACCTTAACTTTCCTGTCATATTTTTTTTACGTTTCACACGCAATTTATCTACAATTATATACTTCTTATGAATAGAAAATATTCCCTTGTTCTTTTGTTTTTCGTTTGTAAAGAATATGTTCCGAAACTACTGGACCAATTTTGATTAAACTTGGTATGAGGATACATTGATTAATTAGAAATAACATAGGCTACTTTTTATTCCAATATTCCCACGGGATCGGAGTTATGCGGTCGAAACCGCAGATGCTGGTGCTTTTTATTTAGGACGCTTCTCTTCGTAAACTATTCACATGACTTCCAATCTATAATCTCAATTATGATAATACATAAACATTCAAGCCTTTTCTACCCTCATTTCAAAGTTAAATCCTTGTCAAATCTTGATTATTTGTCCTTTCCTTTGAACCGTTCTCAAATCTAAAGATTCTCAATACAACTCGAAAAAACTCAGTTATCTATGTGTCCATAGAGATAAAGGGATATTACCAAGGGTCGGGATATGGTATATCAGACAACACCTTATCATGGAGACGGGCAAACTGATAGTCCGACACTCGTAAACTTGCTACATGAAATGCATCAGACCTTTTGGATGTGGCACTCTAGAGATTAACATGTTCCTGTATAAATACATAGATTGCTGTCAGAACGAAATTAACAAAATTCAAATGAAGTCCAGTTATCGACTTTTAGAACTAGTATAGTCCGAATTAAACATTTGTAGAATACATCAAATATGGACTTTAGCGAATTGGGCATAAATGTAAAACGCTAGATATCGACTAAACTGACTGTAACAATGACCAAATGACATCAAATCATTTGGTCTTTGTTAGTCAAAGTCCATTTTTTTTATTCATATGGATGCTTAATACATTTGTACACAGATCACATAGAAACGTCTTAATAACTAAGTTAAGATGTGTGCCTTCGGAACACGCCCACCAATGAGTAAAAGGCACAACAAACTCATGGGGTCTTTTTTCATGTTATCACGCTCACAAAGGTCAATATTACAAATATTAGAAAGTATTATTTGAAATAGAGCAACTAAAGTCACGTCCATGGGTCCTTATCATTAAGGTAAGACGAAGTATCATAGTACGCCTTACTGTTCAATTTTTGCTTTACGAAAGTTTTGAACCTGTTAATGGACATGTCATATACATCTTATTAGATTAAGACATAGCAGTTGTTAATTAACTAAAGCTTTAAGATATGACAACATTCATTGAATTGTTTTTCCCCATTTTATTGCACTGCAACACGACAGTCGCAAGTCTAACATTCTTTTTACCATCCTTTATCATTAGACATTCCGTCTCCTGCCTATCAAACGGTCTTGGAACCCCCATAAATAAGCTATGGGACCTCGAGATTGCCGAGTTAGAAATGAAAGGGTGCCGGAAATTAGGGTTTTTTACAACGGAACCCTAACTCGCGTGTTGCCATCCCCGCTTGTCATTTTTCATCCCATGAAGAGGCTACAGCCGTAAAAGCACGTAAAGGGCTTTATTTGGGATGATGGGGCATTCTATGGTGTAACATAATAACTGATTACGTCACAAAGTCCAAGAGTCACCTGCCGACTTTGGCGGGCTTAACGTGGCCAGACCCTTCGTCAATTAGGATCTTGTAAGTCTTACCTTATAAGTCAAACAAACAGAATGAGCAAATTACCAATAAACAAACTTCTATGGACGATGTTTTTATGTAGACATTTTCCGAGAAACAGAAAATAGCGTATTGTGAAAGAAAACCTAAATGAGGAGCTCTGAGTGCTTAATAAAATCCAGATTTCAGAGAACAGACTGTTCCTTTCGTGAACAATATTGGAATATGAGTGTGTGAATATGTTTCTGAATAAAATAGGACGCAATAAGTGTGTGAGACGTATCTTAAATTGAATTTAGTTTGAAATTAAAGGAGATTGGAACGTGTTTGTGACATAAAAGTGAGTTAGATAAGTAAGAATAATAAACTAACTATAATACTGGTTTTAAGGGTTATTTTTGCCTAAACATAGACTAATATCCTACTATTCCTACTAATATTATAAATGTGAAAGTTTGTGTGTGTGTTTGTTACTCCTTTACGCAAAAACTACTGGACCGATTGCGATGAAACTCGGTATCTAGATAGCTGGAGACCTGGAATAACATATAGGCTACTTTTTATCCCAAAATTCCCACGGGATCGGGACTTATGCGGGTGAAACCGCGGGGCGCAGCTAGTATTACATAAAATTCAAAGTCCTGACTGACTGACAGATATATTAATGCACTGCTAAAGCCAATGGGCAAAGGTCGGACTAAAATTTAGCACAAAGTGATGAAGTCTTAAGCATCTGCTATATATTCAATCCCTAAGTGACTAAGTCGCAAGGGAAAGAAAATGAAATGGAAGAAAACCTTTACTAATCATTACATAGTATAAAACAAAGTCACTTTCCGCTGTCTGTCTATGTATGTTTTGATCTTTAAAACTACGTTTTTTTAATCGATACGAGTGATTCAAGAGGTAGGTTTACATGTATCATACATGCATAGCCAGGAATGCGAAGCCGGAGCGGGTCGCTAGTAATATTATAAAAGATTTGATTGTTTGTGCTTTGAATAAACTCCGAAACTACCTATTTTGATGAAACTTAGTATGAGGGTACATTGATTAATTGTGCTACTTTTGGGAGTGTCATAGGCTACTTTTATCCCCGATATTCCCATGGGATCGGGAGTTACGCGGTTGAATCGGCGCTGTTATAAGGCTAAGACACACAAAGGATTGTAATGCCGCAGTAAATTTAACATATAATTTTACAAATAATCTAAATGGCAGGTTTCAATTAAATTTAACAGAAAAGTCTGTATCACAATTCATCAAATCTCTCTCTCAAAAGAGAACACAAACAGATAAAATAAACATATTTGCGAAGACGAACGCTCCAAACTCACATCATTAAAACATATCGACTCACGACCCTCGGGCGGGAAACGGGACAAACTTGGAGGTCCACAGTTAGCTCCGCAGTTCCTGAGGGTAACTCGGCCTGTCTCGAAACTTCGATGCATTAATTAATTCATTATTAATAAGAGCGAGCTCAAAACTTGATACTTGGAAATCAATCTGCAAACATCGCGGCAGCGAAAAGTCGGATCTTTGATATCGACTTTCTGTTGATTGTTGAATTAGGAAAATCAAGTAACTTTTAAAGATTTTTTTTTATTTGATTAACTAGCTTTTGCCCGCGACTTCGTTAGCGTAGAAGTCAAAAGAATGTTTATTCAAAATTTGAAGTAGATTGGACCAAGGAATCACGTTGTCCCATGCAAACTTTGCCCGCTTATCGGTAGAATTTTGGAAAATCCTTTCTTATCGGATGCCTACGTCACACAAAGAACACCCCTCCCTAAAGTTTCAGGTCTCTACGATCAGTGGTTTAGGTTGTGCGTTGATCCGTCAGTCAGTCAGGACAAATAATTTTATATGTATAAGATAAGCCATCACGAATATAGCAACTACTGATCACCTTCATGGTAAAAAGTTATGAAATAGCTGACTGTATGATTCTTTTCAACAGCCTATAATTCTGAAAAGAATTCGGAACAAATTCCAGTTAAGTCATCCATCATTGATAGCCCTAATTGTAGATTCATTTTACGTAAATACCTATTACAAAAGAAGTGTTCCCGCAAAGTATAGATCTCGACTAGCCGTTTGTTTGAAGGGACGCGACCTTTTTTTTTTTTTTTTTTTTTTGCGTCAGGAAAATGCGCCCTTATGCATTTCCCACCACTCCCGGGGGGAAAGCAGTGGGGTATGTGGGGCTCCCTACTGGCCTGAGATGGTGGGCGGCCAGAGGTTTACCCACTAAAAACCTGACGGTGTCCCTTCTCTCCACCATGGGCCGAGTGCAGAGGGATTCGCTTGCGCATGCTTAACCACATACACTCGGCGGCGGTTGGTCTCGACAGACTCCGTTCGCGTAAAAAACCCGCAGTGCGGGGAAAAACCCACTCATAAGAGGCGGCGCGGGACACGCCGCCGCCATCTCGGGCCCTTGAACAGGTGACAGACCCCACCGAGTCCGTCACCACAGGCCCCTTTAAGGAGGAAGATTATCATTTCTGACTCTCCTCCTCCTGGAGCGCCGGGAGCGCGCGGGATCTGAAGAGGTGATCTCCCTTTCCCGCTCAGCTGCCTCCTTGGCCGACATAACGGCTTCGCAAAAAACCCTCATTGCCTGCCATGACTCGTCGCCCTCTACCATTGCGCGAACGACGGCCGGCAACGACAAGTCACTCCCGACTTCCGCAATGAGGGCACGCCGCTGTTCGTCCCAAGCTGGACAGATTGCCAGCGTATGTTGCGCCGAGTCACTAGGACTGGCACAGTGGTGGCACCTCTCATTAGATTCCCGTTGTATTCGGCACAGGTATTTGCCGAAACACCCATGTCCTGACAAAACCTGCGTCAACCGAAACGACAGGGCTCCGTGATCTCTCTGCACCCATTCTCTTAGCGTTGGTCTGATGGCGTCTAAGGTTGCCTTTCCAGAATCCGAATGCTCCATCCTCTGTTGCCACTCTACCATCATCGCCAGCTGCAACTGCTCCTTCTTGGCTTCCACTTCCCTAAGTGCTGGTCGGTTGCCCTGTTCACGCGCCTCCTTGCGCCACTGAAACAGTAACGCAAGGGCTCTCGCGTCAAGGTCCCACGGAAGTGTGCCTGCCAGCACACATGCAGCATCGCCAGATATAGTGCGGTATCCCCGAACCACCCTGACGGCTATTGCTCTCTGCGCTTTGCGGAGTTTAGCAATAGATGAGCTCGTCAGGGAGTCAGCCCACACCGGAGCACCGTACAGTGCCATCGATCTAACGATGCCAGTGTAGAGGCGCCTACACGATGTTTTGGGCCCACCTATGTTCGGCAGCAGTCGAGACAGAGCTCCTGCAGTTCGCAGTAACTTCGGCTGAAGTTGTTCAAAATGCTGGTCGAACTTCCACCTACCATCAAGGACCAGGCCAAGATACTTCAGGTTCCTTTTCACCGGGATTCTAGAACCACCCACCAAGAGGCAGAAGGTTGCCGGCGGCGCTCGCCGAGATCCATGAAAACACATGGCCTCCGATTTATGGAGCGCTACTTCCAGTCCTAGACGGCGGATGCGACTCACGACGTGTGCGACACCAGCCGTGGCCACCATGGCTGCCTCACGGTACGTGCTCCCCCTGGCCGTGACAAGCGTGTCGTCCGCGTAGCACGTCACGCCAAGGTTTCGGAGATATGTACCGCGAAGTACCCAATCGTAGCCAATGTCCCACAGGATCGGTCCGAGGACCGATCCCTGTGGGACGCCACACGTCATACTCCAACTCTGGGAACCCTCGCGAGTCTCATAACTGATAGTCCTGTTGGACAGGTATGCCGCTATTATGCGCCGAAGGTACGAAGGCACACGGTGATATCTGAGGGCCTCATTGATGCAGGGCCAGGGCAAAGTGTTGAATGCGTTGGCAATATCTAACGACACTGCCAGCATCACCTCGCCATTAGCTATCGCATTCTCTGACAAAGCCTTGACCCTGAGGATTGCATCAACAGTCGATCTTTCCCGCCTGAAACCGAACTGGTTTTCGTCCAAATCAGGTCCAACCTGTGTCAGATGACAGCTAAGTCGTGCAGCGATAATTCGCTCCAGTAATTTGCACACCTCATCGAGCAATACGATTGGACGATAGGCAGATGGAGAGTCAGGTGGACGACCCTCCTTCTGCAGCAGTACCAGCTGACCCAACTTCCAGCTCTGTGGAAACTGCCCTCTCTCGAGACAGGCGCTAAAGAGGCCACGGAGCCTATCACCAAGGGCACACATTGCAAAGGCCCACGCTCTGCCAGGAATGCCATCCGGCCCAGGAGCGGTATTCTTTTGGCACATGCGCCGTACCACCATTTTAAGCTCCACCGTTGTGACCTCCGATACCTCATCATCCTCCTCTTCGTTCTCGAAGTCTTCTGGTGTCGACGCCATCGGAGGTGGCATATGCGGCTCCCTCTGAGGAAACAAAGTACCTACTACATTACCCAGAAGCTCTGGCTCAAGAGTCTTGGTCAGAGGGGGGGCCCAGGGACGAAGCTTGTTCCTTGCCATGCGATAAGGGCGCCCCCAAGGGTCCAAATCAAGGCTCTCGAGCATTTCCACCCGCGCCTGGGTTTTCGCTTCTGCAATTGCACCCTGGAGAGTCTTTTTAGCGTCCTTATAAGCTGTATGAAGACTGTCCTCCACTGGGTCGACTTCGTCCGGCTCAAGGGGTCGGCGACGGCGTCTCCGATGATGAGCGTACTGGCGTCGTGCTGCTACACAAGCATAGCGTAAACTAGCTATTTCAGCACTCCACCAGTAAACCTGCGTTTTTCTGGGGTGCGCCTTCACCCGCGGCATAGCCGCATCACACACCTGTGTCATCGTCTCCCTGAACCAGGAGGTCTCCTCATCAACGTCAACAGGTCTGTTTGGAGCAGATGCCCAAGCCTGGACATAGGCAGCCTCCTCCAGGGATTCGCGGTCAAGACGTTTTAGCGCCCAGCGCGGACGGTCGTTCGCCTGGGCCGTACTTGTAAGTGGAAGACGACTCGAAATGTCAAATCGAATGTATCGGTGATCCGAATAACTTTCAACCGCCTCCAGAACTTTCCAGCCCTTAACATCCCGAGCAATCGATGGACTGGCGAAAGACACGTCAATCACTGATTCCCCAAGAAATTTGATACACGTGCTGACGTTTCCTCTGTTAAGGACATTGAGGCCCATTAAGGACAGCCAGTCCTCCAAAACTGCACCGCGCGGATTGGTGTTACGTGAGCCCCAGGTCGGCGACTTAGCGTTAAAGTCGCCCATTAAAAGGACGGGAATAAGACTTCGGTTTATGAAGTGACCTATCTCCGAGAGAAAATTCTCGAAGTCAGGCACTTGGCGGCTGTGGGCAAAGTATACTCCAACCACCATCAAGTCACCCAAAGTCACGGCTACGTATCCCCGTCCTTTACTGACATCTCTGATGGCAAGACTTCCATCGGTGTCTTTAACCATTATGGCCACGCAGTCATCAGTGTCGCCAATCCATGTCTCTGGGATCCAGTATGGTTCTGACACCACGGCAATGTCAATTGACCACTGCAGTAGGCTCTGGAACAAAAGATCCTGAGCCGTCTTGCAGTGATTTGCGTTGAGTTGAAGAAAGCGTCGTTCCATTACGGACATGCTACTTCGAACTCCATCTCATCCTCAAATCTTGAGTGAGCCCCTGAAGGTGGTGGTTTTCTGGGTGCCACCCTGGTGCTCTTCTTCCGAGGTTCTGAGGCAGTGCAAGCTTTACTCCCCAGTTTATGCTGCGATGGACGTTTCGCTGCAAGACACAGCGAGCATTTCGCAACTGCCTCACACGTTGCAGCTTTGTGCCCCACCTGGCCACAACGGTAGCATTCCTCAGTACGATCTACGTCGGACGTACACATTGTGCGAACGTGGCCCAATTCTAAGCATCGGAAACATCTGAGCTTTCTAGACTCCAACACCTCAACTCTAGCAGAAGACCAGCCAATTAGGAGCCTGCCATCATTTGCCAGCAATTTGGCCGCGTCTACCGGACAGCGTGCCCATACGGAGCCAGATCCCCAAGATGATAGCCTTATTGTCCCGACCTTGATAGACTCCTTGACGCATTTTCCCGACTTGGCAATAGCTTCAACTACATCTTCTTTATTGACGGATTCGTCAAACCCTGAAATACGCAGCTCTGCACTTTTAACTGGCCTAACCACCTGCATGCCCTCAATTGCAAGAGTCTCACGAATTTGCTTCGCTAACTCATCTGCGTTTTTGCTTTGGTCAGCGCCCGGAACTTCGATGATGCGAGCACCAGTCTTCGTGTTTCGTATCCGTACCGGGGGAATCCCATGCTCCTCGAGACTCACCTTCCTCGTCACCTCCTTAACTACAGCGGAATAAGTGATGCCCTTTTCCAGCACTGCAGGTGGAAGGGTGATCACTACCGCAGCTGTTTTGGGAATTTTCACCCGAGGCTTTTTCAAAGCTTTTTGCCCATCTGCTGGTCCTTTCTTCTTACCAGACTTTGTCTTAGCCGGTTTACCATTCTTTCCCACTTGTGTCCATGCACTAGATGTTGACGGCGCTGGGACTGAAGAAGTAGGGTTAGCTTCTGTCGCCTGTGCAGGTGCTCCCTTCTTTCTCTTTCCATTATTCTTTGTGACTTCCACAAAGGTCTCTGTCTCTTGGGTAGTTGCCACCTGTACGCTAGCAGTCCCCTTTTTTGGCCCCTTCTTTGGTTCCTTTTGCACTAGGTTAGGCGCAGCCTGGTGTGAAGGGGCTTTATTCTCCTCTGGCCTCCTATCCGCTGCAAGCGGCGGACGAAGTCTCTGTTCTGGCAGTAGGCGGCCACCAAGAGCTAGGCCCTCCAGTTTGGCAAAGGGACGCGACCTATATTTACTAGTGTTTTGTCGCGACATCACTCGAGTCGCAAATCAAATCAAATTAAATAATTTATTTGCCTATAACAAGGTAGAATACATGTGTCAATAAATTAAATAGTCAAGGAAAAGGTTCCAGCCTGTTATTGCTGAGATTAATAGCTCCAGTTGCATGTAGAGTCCAGAAAGCAAAATTGTATTCTTTTCTTTCTCTTTTTTCAATTTGTACATTTTGGACAGACAAACTGTTACAAATACTAATTTTGAAGTAGATAAATAATTTGATCGAACGTAACATTATGAAGAAAATAAAGGAACTTTATCTACGAGTACCAAAACACATGTAGGTACAGTCGGCTGCATAATTGCAGTCCTCGGTAGAGTTCAAAAATAACTATTATTGGAATGTTTTCATTCTAATAATTTTTGTTTGATTAATTGATGAGTTAGAGGACTTTAAACTTCACCTAAAGCACCTGCAACACAAGCAAGATTCTAGACACCTGTCTAGAATCTTGCTTGTGTTGAAAACATTCTTATAACAGCCGTTTTGGAGCTCTACGGTGGGTCTGCAATTATGCAGCCGACCGTACTTACTGAACTAAATCAAATTTCCTTCCGGAACTCTCTGGAGTTCACCTGCAGCCATTCAACCTGCCATTAACATGCGTTGTCCATTTCACAAAGGTACAGAAATTACGTCAGATGGTGCAATTTAAACTTGTAGGGTCCCGTTTGAAGTGGGGCAAACGTTTCTAACTCATTATTAGGACACATAGCACAATGGGGATTTCATTTGGTGAAACCGTAATTATTACTTCTTAACTTTCATATAATGACTCACCCTAAAATTGCATATTGCAGCACCTTCAAAAATGGGACTAAAGAGGGAGAATATATTTCCTTTTCTTGAAAATTGACGGAAAAAACTGAGAATTCACCTCAATATACGACCCAGTTGGCACAATGGTCACCATGCTGGACTGATAATCACAGGGTTCGATTCCCGCCTTAGACATGTATTTATGCATAGATATTTGTCTATGGTCTGGTTGTTTCTATGTATTACAACTATATATTTACAAAAGAAAAGTATATAAGTAGTAAATGAGTTGTCTAGCACCCATAACACAAGTGTAGTTACTTAGCTTGAGGCTAGATGGCGATGTGTGGAATGTCCTCCAATATATATATATATATTGCATTGCATCCATCATTGTAAAGCCTAAATATCAAAGGCTACAATTTCACCAAACGTATAGAGGCATTCGAAATGTGAGCCTATAGACGCACGATGTCTACGGTATAGGAAGTTCTACGTCGAGTTGGTCAAAACGCAAGCATTTGAAAACCATCAAAAAAAGTTGCTTATTTACGACACTTTTTGAGGAAACCGAGATATGAACTCCTGCATTAGATAATGATGGGGAATGTTGCTGGAAAAAGGAAAGTCGGTCGTGGAAAAAAGTCCTGGTTGCGGAATATCAGAGAGCGGGATAGCGGGTGCCACACAACTTTTTAGCCTCGTGAGGGATCGGGTCAAATATTCTGAGCTGACTGCCAACCTTCACTAGTTGGAGAGGCACCCTGAGAAGAAGAAGAAGACAATTTCACCAGCACCCAATCCTTTTGAACTGGAACAAAATAGTACTAGTGCACTACTGCTTATCAGGGAAAAAAGGTTTATTTTACATATGAATAGGTCAGCGTTTGACCACTATCACACTTGCCTGATGGTAGGTGACGATGCGGCCTAAGATGTAGCACGCTTTCCTAGAAGATACCTATCACTCGCGACTTGGAAGATCTCCAAATGGTAAACGTCAAGAAAGACAGACCCAACTGATTCCATTCCCTTGCTGTACGAATAAGGAATAATGAAGCAAAAGACTTAGTGCGTACGTCTGGTATTTCCACCATAAATCGGATATCAGTTTGCCTGGTTGTTGGTTGGTTTCTAGGTCCTAAGCACTTCCTGAATGTACTCTGCACATACACTTCTAAGATACCTTCCAAACTATTGTTATTAAATGCCAACATTTCGAAATGTGTCAGCCCAATATCTTCCTCCATATCAATAAAACAAATTCAAACCCAATTTCTCACCATATTACATTAGGTGTCAAACAACCGCAAGATACAACGGAAACGTGACGGGAATTATTTACAATTGTATAAGAAATGGCGAAATGTTGATGCTTCGTATGTTTTTATAATGTGTAAGGCGATGGTGTGTTCGTGACAATAAGGTTTGAAGGGATAAACACATGTCTTGGAATTGTTATACAGGTTCTGACTCTTATAGTCAGAACCTGTATAACAATTCAAAAAAAGAAAAAAATAGATGTTGTTCTATTCTCAGTCCTAACGGTATACACAAAAAATTTCATACAAATCGGTTCAGCCGTTAGGTGGACATAGGTAACTAACACCGCGACACGATAATATATTCTATACTAATATTATAAAGCTGAAGAATTTGTTTGTTTGTTTATTTGTTTGAACGCGCTAATCTCAGGAACTACTGGTTCGAATTGTAAAAACATTTTTGTGTTGGATAGTTCATTTATCGAGGAAGGCTATAGGCTACTTTTCATTTTGATATTCCCATTCAACATTAAATAACTTAAGAGGGACTCTTCACTACATGGTATAAAACAAAGTCGCTTCCCGCTGCCTGTCTGTCCCTATATATCTTTAAAACTACGCAACGAATTTTGGTGCGGTATTTATTATAGGTAGAGTGATTCAAGAGAAAGGTTTTAGTTTATAATTTAAAATTACCACATGTACTAAGTGGCGGGCAACAGCTAGTCATAAATAAATAAACATTTCACAGGACATTGCATCTAGTTCAAAGCTAAGCATCTAGACTTAACTTGTGTTATGGTGACCATAGAATAATAACTTAAAAAAACCTTTGTATTGTAATAGCCAATAAATAGCCGTGTTATTGCTTAGTTATTTTCATTGCAAAATTTAAAATCAGCGTGAAGAAGTTAACAAACATACTCATTAATTATCAGTCGGTCAGAGTCAGAATTACAGACCCACCAAAGAGTTCTACAATTACTTGGAATGTTTTATTCTAATAATACTTATCTAATCAATTCATGAGTGCAAAAACATTAAACTCTAGCAAGCCCTTCACGATCAGAGAAATCAGAAGATGATGAAGATGATCAGAGATCGCGATCAGTAGAAGGGGAGTAGAGACCTTTGCCCTGCAGTGGGAAACTACAGGCTCATAATAATAATATAATAATAAAAGACCTTAGAATCTTGTTTGAGTTGAAAACATTCTAATAATAGCAGTTTTGAAACTCCATGGTAGGTCTGCAATTATGACTCCGATTGTACAATACACATAGTATTTCTAGATTTGATAAACGCGCGGTTCTATTGGCCCTTCTTCTATACCATCTGTACCAACTACCGGCTGCAGTCGAGAGCCAATCGGAAATTCAATTTCCGATATGATACGATCCTCTAAGAGATTACTGAAATGCGCCGGTCGGATACATTGAACTTAAACGATCTGCTGTCTAGTTGGTTGCTGATAAATGTTTCGTTTGAGAAAAAAATGCCAAATGGGCCCCATGGCAAAATGCCAAAAGGGCCCAACCGCGTAAATCGGAACAACAACTCGGCCAGTTTTTTCTACGCGAAAGAGTTATAATTAACATATAATAATAATTTTGCTGCCAATATAGAAGATTTTTTACTATTCAAGTCGCGAGTGAACAGGTATCTTCTAGAAAAGCGTGCTTCATCTTAGGCCGCATCGTCATCAGGCAGATGTAAAAGTAATCAAACGCGGACCTATATGTAAAAAAATAAATAAAGCGCCAGCAACTGTTATTCAGGACGCTCAGTAGTGCCCGGAAGCAGAATATATACCCCGTCAGCTTAGTCGACTGTATCCAGAAAAACCTCGTCAATACGTAAACAATCAACAATACAAACTTACAATAAAAATTTACATTATTATTTAAAAATTTGTAGGAAGATTAAAACCAGATAGTTTATGATTGATCTTATTTTCTTTTAATTCTTCTGCAGTAACTAACATCTATGTCGGAATCACTGGAATCGTTGTCATACCTGTGTTTAAATAAGACGACATTGGTCAATTTTCCTATGTACATATTGCGGATCGGGTCTTTTCTGGGTTTCTTCGAAGTGCTAGCTTTTGGAGGCCTGCCCACCTTCCTTTTTTGAGGTTTATGTAAGGTGTTTGGTCGTCTTTCAGTTTCAGTTGCAGCTGTACATACTTCAGTTTGGGATGTTGATTGAATTATCAATGAATTTTGTATACTTTTATTTCGATTTGGTAATGGTGTATTTGAAGTTAGATTTTTAATGGATTGTCTGTAAAAGAAGGTGGTTGTTAGACTTGTTAGGCATGGAGGCAAGGAGTCAGAGCTATAACATCTTCCTTGTCTTCATTAGGGTTTCGTACACCGTGGGAATATCAAGATAAAATGTAAATAATATTACTCCTATTGAATCAGTCTCATACAGAGTTTCATTTAAATCGATGGGGTGGAAATAGGTCTAGAAGTACCTTGTCGTACCACCCTGGGCAACAGCACATACCGGCCAATCGTTCTTGGCCAAAATCGGCTAATAGTGGATGGCCACTATTAGCCGATTTTGTGGTTCACTATGGAGTGAACCACTAGATGCTTTCTTTGCGATACTATGGATTAAAATCGATCCAGTAAGTTTTAGATCCGTTTCGTTACAAACAAAAAACTTTCCTCTTTATTATATTAATGTAGATAGGGTTTCTCTTTTCGTAATACATTAATATACTTATTTTTTACCTCACATCGTCAGCAGAATTCATCTCTATAGCTTTTAAATCGTTCATGTTGTAAGACACATTTTCCGGATCTAAACCTCTAGAACATTGTGCATATTGTATTATTGATTCACTAGTAACATTGTTTTTAATCTTGTTTTCCTGACATTCCATTAGAAATAGTAAGAATATTGTTATATACAAAAATAATAAAAACTTTGAAAATTTTAATACATAACAAGCCAATTGTGAAAAGGGTGTCATTTTGTAGTCAATCAATTTTTTAAGCGAGTAAAGAATATTTACTTTTAAAGAGTATCAATACTTATTGATAGCCTGTCTATGCTAAAGACGTCAACTAATAGACAAGAGATAACCAAAGTCTTTCTATGTTCTTTTTCTAGGTCCATGCTATGACCATAGTGAGTTTTTTGCAGCCATTGTCATTGATCGATTATTTTTTTCATTTTTTCTTATCTATTTTCTTTATGTTGTGTTTTTTGCGACTTCTTTTCCAATGACACATATTTTTTCGATGCGGCCCAAGATATAGCACGTTTTCGTTTTCCTAGAAGATATATACTTTTTTAATACTTTGATGGAAGACCCCTCAAATTTTTCAAGTTGCGGTCGTCGGATGCCTGGGGTTTGTTTGAGAGATTATAATTAATGAATTTGAATCTTTTGGATCGAAACTATTATCACCTAATATAAGCAAGTCTTCCGTAATTCCAAATGACTACAATCATTTGCCCTCACTTGTTTTGTAACATTCATCTGTAATTTCTAAACACCACGTTCCAAGAGACAGCAAACCCAAAAAAATAGTTAATCAAAACAACTTACACACAAACCTTGTACAGTTTCGTACATAACAAATGAAGTTTGGACTGAACTTGGCAAAGTAGGTATTGTAGCAGAACATTTCATCGTGGCAGGTTACGATACACAAGGGTGCAATGCTTAATAAGCTTTAAAATTTAAGGCAAATTCACCCTAGCAACGAGACTGTGAGACTTATTAGTGGCACAAATTCTACAGTTGCAAATTAACTGAAGGTTTACGAGATGTCTTAAGATACTCTGCTGGTCTTTGACCTGCTTTAGAAATTAAGTCCGATTACAAAATGCGGTGGTTTTTAGTTGTAAGGATAAAATATGAATTATGAATTAGTTTGAAATGGTTAATACTAAATAAGTATTGCAATATTATTTTGCATGAGCATATTACTAATTCACTTTTTCGAAATATTTAAATTTTGCAAATTAAGCTATTATTTGTCTGTTGATTGATTACAAAACACAAAACGTGGCGGCCGTGACGTCACAGGCAGTACATTTTACTGGGGGGAAAAAACAAAACTTTCATGGAGTGAGTCTTAAAAACAAAAACTATGACGTGTTCGATTGTTTTCAAGCGAAGAAACATAAGCTTTATAAACGTTTATTAATAAATCAAAACGCCTTTTCAATTTCAATTCAAAAAAAAGTGGTAATCTGTATAAAATAATCATTTTTCTTTCAAAACTTTTCAATAACTTTTTCTAAACCTTGTAGCAAATTAGAATTAACAAAAAACCGGAACGCGTTGTGTAACTCCCATCATGCATTTCTTAATTTGACGAATGACGCGTCGCTTGGGTCAAGAGACTAGTTGCGTTGACAAGTCCACGAGTGAATCCGCCTTGTTTATCCTCTAGAAAATAGTACCAAGTAAAATGAAAAACTTAAAGTTGTCAAGAACAAACAGTTTTTCTTTGAGATTATTTTAAGCAGATTAAGGCTTCGTTCGCCGCCTTTTCGGGCTTAATTTTTTTTATTTATTGAGCCAAAGGATTTCGAATAGAGTATAAACTGCAGCTGGGTTTATTTTAATGGATTTTTCTTGTTTTATAACAAAATCTCCATCAGTTCGGTTTTTTACATTATCTAGCAACGCTCCGCGGTTTCACCACTTTTCGTGGCTAAGAAGTGAACCGTGGATGACAAAAAATATGTTACAAAGATTTAATAAAAACAGTTAAGTAGGTAACTACTTCATTTGAAATGTTCTAAATCAAAATAATATATACTACTTATATACTTTTTGTCAATGTGTAGGTACTTATAATACATAGAAACAACCAGACCACAGAAAAATATCTAAGCAATTTATACTGGGCTGCGAGTTCGATTGGACTGCCAAACACAGGGCGCTAACAGGGTCGTCAAATCGGGTTAGAAGTAGCATATGTTACTCCCAATTAATCAATGTATCCCCATACCAAGTTTCATCAAAATTGGTTCAATAATTGGCCTAATCGTTACAAAAAAAAAAACAAAAAACTTTCCTTTTTACCCTATTCAAGGAAAGGGTTATTTCGCGCCTATCTTTAAATAATATTAGTATAGATAAATAATAAAAGTAATAACCACACGGTTTAAAATCTATCAAAAATACTATTTTTTTTTTTTGGTCAAAACGCGTTGCCTGCGTTCCATTACTTAGTCCCACCTGAAAGACTTACCTACTTAATTGAATCAATCAATCAGTACGCGGAATTCCAGAACAAATAAAAGCTAAGTGCAGAAGTGATTTCAAATACGTACTTCGTACCATTGTTCCTCGGAAATATTTATCGGGCATACAAGAAGTACGGCGACACATAAATCTTTTACTGCCTCGTGATACAGGCTTCAAACTTTCCGATCGGACGATAGCACACTAAATTTTAAATTTAAGGCGCTCTTCCAGTACCGTGTGTAGGCCCATACATTACCTTAGCCCCCGCTCTCAAAAACGTAGCGTGCTGCGTGCTAACTGTTATATTTGATCGATATGCAAAACATTTTAGCAGTCTTATCCACAAATATAGTTCCTAGAGGTCAAAATCTATCATTTGATTCATTTTTACAAACAAACGTTTGCTATTTTTGAATAAAACCCGAAAAACGATCTAATAATAATCTGTTTTCTAACATTTTTTTATCGAACGAAGTTGTTCATATCATGTTTTCAACCACAATAAACAAAAATATGGTTATTAAACTACAATATCCATTTATTCCAAGTAACAAAAAAAGAGTATTTGATTACTTAGAGTTGCTTAAAACAAAGGTCGATTTTGGTAGCTTTATTAGCACCTGCCCTTAATTACCAAAATGAGAGATCATATGGCCTGGAAATCATGGATATGTACCGGTTTAAACAGCTCTCGGAATACCGTTTGCAACAAGACCAAAATTGGAACCCAAATATAACCTAATTAATCGATATCAAACCGCGCCGCGCGCCCCACATTGCATGAAATAAATTGATCCATTCCGCACACAGAGAAAAATGTTGTAAGACGTACGAGAAATCTCGTAAGTGCAACGAGAACTTCTGTTTGGATCCGTGACAGCAGTACTCACTAGTTGTCATTACCAAGTATTTATTATTCAGAACCAACTAGAATATATTGTAAAGACTACTAGACTACTAGTATACACGGAGAAAAAATCTAGTTGTGTTTACTAGATTCTTGTAAATGTAACTGATTTTTTTGTAGTACTTATATAATATATTCTAGTTCCCATTACAGTAATTATCATTCGATTTATAAATCAATTATAGTAATCCTAGACAGCAAAAAGGGATATTAATGTTAGCCTACATTGTCTCGTAGACTACACGTCTGTACGCTCTACGAGAAATGCAGCACTTATGGCTATAGTGGAGTTTACTCCACATATAGCTTTAAGTGCGGAGTCTGTAATCCGTACGCACTCTTGATACAAAACAAAATTGTCGTCTCGACCAAGGTAACTTGATAAAACACAACGATAGCGCGATCTAAATTTACTACTGGCGCCATCTAGTTGCGACTCATAAAACTAAAAAAATTAGTAGGTACACATAAATCTAATTATTTAACTAGACTAACTTGCATTACCAAGTCGTTATTTGTATAAATAAAAGAACACAGTGTTCAGTTAAATGAACATGATATTTATCTATGACAACTTAATTATTTTGTTACAAAAACAACTTATTTTAGTTATTTTCAGAAACAAACAAAATAGTAAGGATAATTATATATTCTTGTAATAATTAAAATAATGTTGTTGTGGATACAGAAAACTTCGTAGTGCATTACTAACATGACGATCATTAATCAGAACACTTAACTTGGTCAACTGTACATTTTTTTCTAGTAAACAATACAAATCATTTCCTATTATAAGCAAGAATTATTGTTTGATATACAAAATTATTGTACCTTTGATTTAAAATATTTTTCTAGTGTACCTTATTAAACATTTAGTGAGGTTTAAAATAAAATCGTAGATATTACAAGAAAACAGTATTTCTGACTAAAATTGTCGTGAAATAATTTAACTACACTGTTTTGTACTTCTGGTTGAATCTGATTTCTCTGCGTGCGCTTGTTACCAGTTTTTCGAGTGAAAACCCTTATTATTACACTCCTCACTCCTTAGAGTTTACCGGTAAAATAAAGGATTCGAAAGAATGAATCCGAAACGAATGGGTTTCATGTACTCAGACGCCTTTCCTTTCCTATTTCGATCGTGATTTTCTATCCCTGCTAGATTTTTCAAATTCTATCCTATCCTACAAATATTTCAAATATTAAAATTTGTGTGAGTGTGTGTGTATGTATGTTTGTTACGCCTCACGCAAAAACCACTGGACCGATTGCGATGAAACTAGCTGGATACCTGGATTAACACATAGGCTACTTTTTATCCCGATTTCCCACGGGATCAGGACGTACGCGGGTGAAACCGCGGGGCGCAGCTAGCAAAAAATAATAATAATTCTGGTATCTTCAGATGTTTGTTGCTCATTTGCTTCTGTCTACTAATTCTGAAGGTTGGCCGGCTATCTGCCGATAGAAAATCTGAAGTCTGTTTTGAGGTTTCACCCTTACTGATTTGATATCAAGAGTGGTACAGCCTTTGCTTTTAGGAGCCAAGTGTTACGTAGGTGCTTACTCAAAGTGTTAGCACTTTCGGATTGCTGTATTGAGTGTTTGGGCGGTTTTGTATTAGATAACAACATCGACGCAAAGCTGCCCAAATTTTTTGAGAGATAAGACTCTAAAAAAGTAAGTAAGTAAGTAACGCGGTTTCACACACGTAAGTCTTAAAATCGTGGGAATATCGAGATAAAAAGTAGCCTATGCCACTCCCAATGAATCAGTGTATCCTCATACCAAGTTTCATCAAAATCGATCCAGTAGTTTCAGAGCTTATTCGTAACAAAAAACCTTTCCTCTTTAATATTAGTGCAGATTTGTGGATGGTAAAGAGCAATGTTCATTTCCGGAATAATCAAAATAGAACCTTGCAAAATGTTTAGGGTAACATTGGACAAAGAAAAATACACGTGGATTTTTTATAGCAGTATTTTTTAAGATGCCAATGCTTTTTAACTTCAGCACGATTGTCATGAAAGAGATAATGGACGGCACCGATAACATCGCCTTCAAATGTTGAATAGAACAATCACTTTACTGCTTTGAGGGGACCGAACGACGGATGAAAATGTTTCATCTCCTTTCCTTCTTCATTAAGATGATTAGGATTTTTATCTGAAACTAGCTGTGGCAAAATATTTATTTAAAGACTAGCTGCGCCCCGCGGTTTCACCCGCGTAAGTCCCCATCCCGTGGGAATATCGGGATAAAAAGTAGCCTATGTGTTGATCCAGGTCTCCAGCTATCTAGATACCGAGTTTCATTGCAATCGATCCAGTGGTTTTTTGCGTGAAGGAGTAACAAACATACACACACACACACGCACACACAAACTTTCACATTTATAATATTAGTAGGAGTAGGATTAAATATTACCAGTGGTCTGCGGATTCAACCGCGTAACTTCCGATCCCGTATATCGGGATAAAAAGTAGCACATTTTACGTTACTCCCGGGGCATCCTCAATCCTCATACCAAGTTTCATCAAAATTGGTCCAGAAGTTACGAAGTCAGTTCGTTAAAAACAAAATCTTTCATCTTTATAATATTAATAATAATGTAGAAACACCTCACCCATCTCCTTCCTTAAGTATTGCATATCTCTATGGTTCCCCGAAAGAGTTTGGCGACAAGGCCGCCCTTTGTGCGGATCTTTATTAGGAACTTTCTCTATACCTATTTTAAGTTTTCTTGTTATAGTTTGTATTTTATATGTAAGTCCCCTAGATTCATTCTTTTTAATTTTCTTCCAAGTCCATAGACTTTTTGTCCTCTTTTCCTTTATGATAAGTATTTATTTGTTGATTATGTATTATCGTCAAACACCCAATTTCAAATGTCTCTATTACTTTACAAACACAAATCAAGTAGGCACCATTTTGTGTAATATAAATCAAGTCCAACTTGATATTAACTTAACCCTCGATAAAAGTATTTGTCCGAACACTGGTCGTTCGCCGCAAGTAGAGATTTTATTGAAATCTGAACTATTCTAGAACGTTCGATAATATCTTTTATTACAATCCAATGGAGGGATACCGAGAGACTAATATAAAAGCAATTCTTGTTATTTGCTGTCGTTTTTAGGTAGGTATTTTTTAAATGTTTGTTATGGCATTGCTTCAAGAAAAGCTTGTTAAGTAAATATTTGTGGAGCCTAAAGTCTAGATTTTTGAAGTGAAAACTTCTTTAGCGGCGTTGAGCACTTTTTCTGTAATGGGTATAAAATCTTAAACTCGCGTGAGGACACGTGACCTGATCGAAAAAGCGTAAGACGGATGGAGAGTAGACAGCTATCCCCTCTCTACGGCGCCGTGCGCGGGGTTGTAACACGGCCGCTCGCATTCATTTATGCGTTGAACTCGAATGACTCGAGGTCACGCGCACAGCGGGCACAGCTGATACCGCGCGCGTGTTTGCGTGGAACGAGCTCGCGGCTATGTCAGTGTGGGTGAGCGCTTGGGCATGCATTGCATTTCTGTAACTTCAAATGCGTAATTTGTTAAGAAAATTTAAAAAAATTGGTAATGTTTGTTTGGAAGAAAATTTTGTGTTAACGCTTAGAATTCGATTTTGCAAAAAAGTTGAAAAAAAAATGGACACTTTGACCTTCAATATCTCCAGAACCTGTGGTTTCCCAGGTATTGTCTAGAAGAAAAAAATGATCCCAATGATGGGCAGAATATGTGGTTTTCTTTTTCGTTAAGGGTCTTTTTACACCCTTTAGATACATATGAACTTACATAGTATAAATGTAATATTTGTAATATGTTTATACTTTATAGCATTAACCTATATTTTCATAACATCACAATAAGCACATGTGCGGTGTAGGTTTACCAAACAAATAATTTCGAATGAAAATAAATGAAATAAAATGATAATAAATAATCTCCGTTTTTCAGAGAAAGAAAAGAAAAAAAAATTATGGATGAAAGTTGATTTTTCGGAGAGATAAACTTTTTAATGTAAAATAATTGTAATAGTTTTAAAGTATTAAATTTTTAATGTAATATAAATTGTCATGTTTGTGTACGATAGCGCAATAAATGAATATTGTATTCTACCACATAAATGATAGTACTTTTATACTGATAAAGCAATTGGTGCAAAATTATTCCCTAACCATTCCAAAATATCAAACATGCTCAACGTTAATAATCTAGTTTTCACTTCTGTCGGCACTCCCGGAGTGCAACCCGTTTTTTATGCTTTTAAACGGACGTTTTAGAATTTACTAGTGTTTTTTGTCATTTGCGTCATTCATTAAATATCTGATTTATTGGTCTGTAAAATCAATTTGCGAGTATTTGTCTGTTGATTACAAGAGATGAAACGCAGCGGCCATGACTGTGACGACAAATTTAAAACATGCAGAACATTTTACTGAAAAAATTAAAAAAAATTGATGGAGTGAACTGTCAGAGTATTAAATTTGATTCCTTAAAAGTGCAGTAAATTTGATTGGAAACATAAAGATCATGCAAAAAAAATATACGTGACGAATTAAATACCTTTTTTGAAGTCTGTTTAAAATACAAAACCTTCATGGAGTGAACTATCATAGGATAAAATATGATTCCGTTACAAATTATGACATTTTCATTTTATAAGCATGTCCAGTATGAAATAAACAATAACATCAAACTAATCCAGTCGTAATGTCCAAACTAGTCCGCATAATATACTAAATTGACAATGTACAATGGGACACCTGCGTCCACGCTGAGGGGACTTTAATAGGGTCAGGATTGTCACACATACATACAGCCTTAGATGTACTCTTGCCTTTATATATAAAGGTATTGGAGAGAATTGGCTACTTACAAGTCTTCAAAGAAGTAGGTATCTTAAAACTTTCAAATGTTTATTTTATTTTTAAAAAAATCCTAATCCTATCCTAACTAATATTATTTATCTGAAAGTTGGTTTATTTATTTCTATATTTGTTTGTTCCCTTTTCGACATAGTTTTAGTTTAGGGGATGGAGAAGAACATAGGATACTTTGGGACCTGAAAATCCCGCGGGAAATGAAAAATTATTAGTGAAAAATTGCGTTTATTTTCACCCATGCAAGTTACAACTTAAATAATGAAATCTTGGTGCCTAAATACAATATTAATTATATTCCATTTGATGATTTTTAATGTTCTTACCAAGTTAGATTACGATTGCAAGTTCTGGAATAGCATTTATTACTATTAATCCCGATGTTTCTTCATGATTTACGCAATTTTAACCAGCGAGATGCTACTCCTGTATAAAACCACTAGAGGTTACGTTAGAGATTCCACCAACAACTTCGCTCTCTAAATCTATTATAAACATATTCAAAATCCTGAAGAGCGAAGGGAAATTGAATCTATTAACCCGTCAATGCAGCTTATGAATGCGTCTACTCGTCTTTACATCTTCGAAAATATGATTTGAACGCCCTTTGAAGTTAGGAAGTTATGAGATTCTTGGAAAGCGAAGATTTCTCCATCTTATGAAGCTATATCGATCGGAACTTACCTACAAACCGAGACATAGACAGTCAAAATCAAAATGTTTTGACGTGAAAACGTTTAATAAATTGAAGGAACACCTGCATTCACAAAAAAGTGTCATGATCCGGTACAATGACGCGTCACGTTCCGTGTGACGTCATGATTGCGTCCCGTTCCCGTTAGGAAATAGAGTATTTAATAATAATATCGCGCATCTAGGCGTGTGTTATGTGTCTGTTTGTGCTTGTAAAAAATAAGAAAAAAAATAAGTACCTATATAAAGTATAAACAAAAAATAACGATTATTCATTGTTGTGTTATGACGCTTACACGTAAAATTATCGTCCATAAACCGACTTTCCAGACAACCATTTTTTTGCTATTTATTTCGAATCATGCAATTTGCATGACATCTGATTGAAGCGTCATAAAAGCCAAATTAGGATGTGCTTTTAAACGCGCCCACCCATTGGTGGGCGCGAAGTCACCAGACACTCATGGGATTTTATTTGTGCACACAAAGGTCAAGGTTACAAATATTTGAAGGACCAATTAAAGTCATGTCCGTGGGTTCTTATTATTGAGGTACGACAAAATATCATAGTACGCCTTACCGTTAAAGTTGTACTTTAAGAAAAGCAACAAAAGGTACATTCTGTATATTTTTATCAGAATCAGAATATTTTAGTTGTCTAGAATGTAGTTTACAAAAGTATGATGTTAGTATGATTAGTATGTGCTTACATTCTACCCGTCATCTGGTGTACAAATATTTGGGTATGCAATGTTTAAATAATATAAAGTGACTTGAACAATAATAGGTAGGTACATTAATCATAAATTATAATGAGATTTACAATATTTGAGGTCCGATTAAATATAATGTTAAAAAAAAGAATGGAATCACTATTAAGTATAAATGTCAAAAAAGAAAAATGTTAATGTCAGTTTTAGATTCATTTCTCATTTAAAAATTCATTCACATTGTAAAAACGTTTGTCCAAAAGCCATTTAGTTAGCTTTTTTTTGAAAAGCAGGCAAGGAAGGCTCTTTATCGTGTCTGGTAATTTATTGTACACTTTGATCGCTTGTATATGTACATTTTTTGTATAAATTTGAAGGCGACCGTTGGGTCGGTACAGATTGTTAGGTCGTCTAGAAGTGTGATTCCTTTTCACAGTCTTTGTGTGCAGTGGAAAGTACTGTGAATGTTCCCTAACAAACAGACACAACTCCTTAATATACATTTATTGGACATCTCATAAGAATATCCAACAATAAAACCACATTCAAAGCAATCCAAGCAAATATTTCATCAGTCGCAACAATTTATTTCTGCGATACAATGCGTCAAACTACAGTATCTACGAAATGAATTAAACCTAGCGCCCAAGGGAAACTGGGGCTAGACGTGCTGATTCTATTAGAAGGGAAGAAAAATACGCAGACCGAGCACGCTCCGGCTGCCCCGGACTATAATAGCAAGTCATTTAAACGCAATACAGTTGAAAAATTTAAGCTGTTACTTTCTTGTTGGGTGGTTGAGTGGAATCTGCTGCAACTAAAGAGGAGGCACGCAATTTATGTCATTAATGTAGTGGTTACACGAGGATTATACCTAGAAAGTATTCAATTAGAAAGAATGACGACCCAGTTGGCACAATGGTCACCATGCCGGGCTGCCAAACACAGGGTTGCGGGTTCGATTCCCGCCTCAGACATGTATTTATGCTTAGATATTCGTCTGTGGTCTGGTTGTTTCTATGTATTATAAGTATATATTTACAAAAGAAAAGTATATAAGTAGTATATCCGTTGTCTAGCACCCATAACACAAGTCTAGTTACTTAACTTGGGGCTAGATGGCGCTGTGTGGTATGGCGTGCAATATTTATATTTTCTTTTATTTTTTAATTATGTTCATTTAACTTTAGATTCTGCCTTCCAGTTACAAGTTTTTCTTAAATGCTAATGAGCTGTAAAACGTCTCCAATACCATAATGTTCAATTAATAGGATTAAATTTCACTATTATTTCAAGTGTTTCTTAAGTTCTATGTTAAAAAAGATATTTATAAAACAAACAACACAATTTACGTACCGAAATTGTAAAAAAAAAACATTATAAAAATATATATACGCGACGAATTGAGAACCTCCTTTTGTTTGAAGTCGGTTAAAAATTTACGTAGGACACGCGTTTGGAACGATGTCCCTTTACCTTTTTTCTTATTTTTTTTTCATAAATGTGTTCTAAAAATAAACATATGAAAAAAAATCTGTCTCCTTCATTCCCCATTTTCGTAACGCAAAACCCGCAATAAAGAACTTCGTTTCAAAAAAAGCTGAAGATTGACGTGAGTTTTGGTATTTCGCCCCTTCCTGAGAAAAAGGTTTTTGACAAACCGAATGATTCAATAAGGAATCGCCTAAAAAGACTAGAAAATTAGGTAATTTTTTATTAATCATGCTAAAGCTGTTCACTGTAAACCCAGAGATTTTCTTTCACAGATAACTATTCTGAGTTAGGTATGAATAGGCATCTATCTTTCAATTCCTCTCACAGCTTATTTTTAACAAAAACAAGAAAAAAGATAAAGTATTAGATTTCCTACGAAGGCGAGAGGTTTCAATCGCGGTTTTATTTAATTAAACCCGACCCCATGGGGCAACAGCGTAGTCTGGGTTACATAGTGATTTAAAGGTCGACGCCTTGTATACAAATACAAAATAGGTAAGTACCTACTAAGGTCTAAAGTGTGTAATGCAATGCGAAACGAAGTGTTGTAAGTAGTATATCCGTTGTCTAACACCCATAACACAAGTTTAGTTACTTAGCTTGGGGCTAGATGGCGATGTGTGGAATGTCCTGCAATATTTATTTATTTATCTAATTAAATAAAAACCTTATAAATAAACCCTATCTCACAGCAGGTGAAAAATTTTAACTTCACGTAGACTTTTAATCACCTACAAAGAATGTCGAAACTTCCTTCACAGCCAAGATCATAAACAAAACAACAACCTCAAACTTCCCTCGGTCAACTATCAGCATGAAATAAAAATCGCCACTACTATAGTCTCCTCACGACCATGACTATTGTAACATATTCGAAACGTTGAGAAGAGAAATAAAAAAAAACTATTCAGACCTGGGATAATAATTACTATATGAACAATATCGTGTGAGTTTAAAAGTTCAAATAGAAAAAATACAAAACCTCCTCCTTTTTTTGAAGTCGGTTAAAAAGTATCTAATTGCTACACAGGTATTGTACGTAGACGAGTCGAATGGTAAGGTTATGTGTGCGTAGATCTTTAGATTATGATTTTATTGCCCCCCCCCCCTACCTGTGCCTGAAGCATGGTGGGTCTCCAGCCTTTCACCGAGCATTTACCAGGAACTTTCAGCGTTACACAAGGAAGTTTACTAAGCCTCTGATTTAATTAATTCTCTATAACATACTGCTTATTTAATATCATGTTAATTAGGAAATAAAGGGCTCATATTTGGAAGACATTTGATACGAAAAGACACTGGATCTACAGAACAAAACAATGCTACCCAGTGGTAATCGGCGCAAAGGGTGTCGCTTTGTCAAAAGTAGTGTCAACTTTTGTTTTAATATATTTACTAAAGAAATAGTTTTACTCTAGATCTAAACAAAAATAATGTGTAATTTTCATTAAGGTATTCGTCTATTTATTTATTTTGAAAACCAACAGCTATTATAAGAATTTAATAACAGTAAACCAATAGAAAGTCAATTACAAGATCTCACGAATAAACTTGATCGATTACTAGGACCGTAACAGGGCTTGGAGTTTACATCTAATCTAGATGATGTATACATCATCAGCTAATTTAATCCATGCTATGGAGTAGGCTTGCCCAGCACCTATACCTCTCTCAGCTTAGTCGACCGTGTCCAGACGAAAAAACTCAAACCTGGAGCTAACTAAGCCGCGGGTTTCATCACGATGTTTTCCTTCACCGAAATTTAAGTCCAATGTTATTATCCAGGGAGAAAACAGTCGACTACGTTTGTATGGAGAGAGCGCCCGGTACCCTTTCCTCTTAATTAGCGCACATATATTTTGTGATACAAACCAGCGACTTTCGGAATAAAAATCGAGGTATCTACCACTAGGCCAGCACCACTCTAACCGTCAAGAAAATCGACAAAGTATCTACAGGGTAAAATGCCCGTCTGGAATCGTTTCAAGAAAGACATGGTATAGCAAAGATCTTAGGTCATAAAACTTGTAGTTCCACCTATTATTTCTAGATTCTACGAAACTTTCTAAAGTTCACAATTTTAAACTAATTTACAATGTCTCCATGCAATAACCAATTACCATAAAAATTCCAAAGTTATATTATAATAAAAACTTGGTGAGGTCCGGAAAGAATTCCCTGAAATATAGTTGGAAGCTGAAGTGCACTTAGTGGTCGGCGTGTTGATAAATTTCAGGCCATTGCAAGTTTCCTTATGAATTGTCATGCATCTCGCGACGTTAGAATTTTATGGACAAATTCGATGTGCTTAACTTTGCTACTATTTTCAGTAAGAAAACTGAATAATACTGTAAATGAAAACTGTAACTCTGCTAGTAGTAAAAAGTTTTTAGCATTCTACTAGCATTTCAAGCAATGGTCCTGGAGCATTCTAAGCAATATGGGACTCCAGTTCATAAAAAATCTATGAGGCTCAATGATTTTTTATTTTTTAAAGTGTATGGCCTGCACTGGGCTATCTGAAAATATTTTTTAAGGAAAAATGCGTCTTCAAACTTTACTTAGTGGCGTAATTGGTAAGCGCACTTGAACGGTATTCAAGGGATGCGAGTTCGAGTCTCGTCTCAGTTGCAATTTATTAAGACGCATATTTCCTTAAAAAGTATTTTCAAAATCTATGAGTTTTGGAACCGGAGTCTCATAGGAAGACTAATTTCATGTATGTCATGGAGTTCTGGAATGAAACTAGTGCAATTTTAGGCCCTCAGTGCTCCAAATGTTATTCAGTGCATTTCTACTGATATCTATGTACGATAACGTTATTGGAATTCGAGATTAAAGATCAAAGTCCTTATTCAAAAATCTCTGTACCGGTATATGGCGGTAGATGTAAAATATTTTAATCCCTAAAAGCTTACAATTTTATTACGATTCATAATTCAAAGTGCAAGCAATCATGAAAGCGTTCGGCGTTCACTTCAAAGTGTATTTATCGTTTGCCTAATTAGCCATTAGGAGTCCCTTTTTTCCTGAGAACGCAATTAATTTACAATTACGTACGAAGGGCTACACTGGGCCTTATTAAATAAAACGTTTCAAAGACCACCTCCGTCCATTAATTTAGGCAAATTCCTTGAGCGAATAATGGCAAATTTTATAAGGATTTTTTCTTGTAACTTTTGTTTTTTTAAAGATCAATATTCTTCGGAAGAACTCACTTCGCCCTAGTAACTTAGTAAATAGAATATTCTAACTATTCAATCTATAGTCTATACATATAAAATTCTTTGTCCTGAATGACTGAAAGGGTAAGAAAGGGTTTTCCGAAATTCTACCTCTAAGGTGGTGAAAAAGAAGGGCAAAGTTTGTATGGGACGTGATTTCTAGGTCCAATTTTCTTAAATTTTTCGACTTCTACGCGGACGAAGTCGCTGGCAAAAGCTAGTACATAATTTAAATATTCAACTGTAAAATAACAATCCTAACATTGGAACACTTTGAATTCTCTACAAGCCAAAATTCGTATTTCATTATATTCAACTGTATAACGTTAACAATATTCAAATTAAAGCACGCTACTAAATTGGTTTGGTACCTCGACCTTTCAGAAATTACGTCAAAGAATCTACGACTAGATTACTATAAAATCAGAGAAGCGCCGAAGGCAGGTAACGTTTAATATTCCCAAAAGTAAAACAAAAACAATCTTGTTTAAATTTAAAACAGTTTTCCATAATTTACAAGGCCCAAGACAGAGTTCCTTACGACCGTAGCGAATATAAAATGTTCAATCATGATCTCAAAGATCACTTTCCACCCTCATTTTTCACAGGAGTTTATCCTTAGCATTTGAATTTTTAATAAAGTAACGTGATCCCAGACCAACGCACAATAACAGACAAAACATGTATTGAAGATTGATATTGAAATTATTTTTTTCTTGGTCTGTGCGAAAATACAAGCATATTCAACTTTTATGTTTTGTGTCTATAAAGATAAAATTCAAAGTCCTGACGAACTTAAAACCTCTGGTGCTAGAGACATTATTATAGGTTGTTTTCTTTGTGAAGTGTCAGTATCCATTCGTCCTCCTCCGTCGTTCCCTCAAATGCCCTCAATGTTGAGGATCGTGATCTAATCTTCCAATGGACTCTGTCTGATGCCTAAGATGTAGAGTTGCTCTCAACTCTGCATCTTAGGCATTAGCTCAAGCAGCTTAAGCAGCTATATCCAGCTTTTCTGACATCTGGTCGGTCCATCGTTTGGGACTTCGCCCAAAGTCAAAGTCAAATTTCTTTATTCATTTGGATGCTTATTTAAATTTTATACACAGATCACATTGAAACGTCTTAAAAACTAAGTTAGGATGTGTACCTTCGGAACGCGCCCACCAATGAGAAGAAGGCACAAGAAATCATTCGACCTCGAGGTTATTTCCTCTTTATCTTCTCCGTCACCATAAAGGCCCACTAAGAAAGGGTTTCTCGCAATACCACCTCTAAAAAGGGTAAAATGGCTGGCGAAGTCGCGAGCTGAACTAGTGTCATATGTCATTCTCCGCTAATACACATCTTGGACACTGTCGACCAACCTATTGTAGTAGCCCCGTAAGTTGTGTTACATAATTAATTACAAAACAGCACATTGGAGACCACAAACAAATTGAATCTATTAAGGCAGCGTTGGTCAGAAGTCTACAAGATAAGGATTCCAAGCAAGTCCGGTGCGAAACTTTAATCACCGTTTAATTAAACTGTGGAGGAACGTGATTACGTGACCACGTTCACTTCCACATGTTGGAGATAATGTCCCGAATGGAATTACACTATACAATTGAAAAACTATTATTTAGGTAGGGACCTATCTTAGTTTAGTAGAAATAGAGAGTAGTGGACGCGCGGTGAGTAGTGGTTCTGAGCAGTTTAAATAATGCAATTAGGTCGCGCGTTTAATTGTGATTCTTGGTTCTAAGCCTTATGTGAAATGGGTTTAAGCATTAGTAAATAATCTTAATCAACATCACTGAATCTATAAATATAATATTCTATGAGTGATATATTAACGCACGGCTCAATCTAAATGGCCGCCCATTATTAAAAATTGCCAAAATTTAGCCCTATCCGTATCGGGGTAAATTTTGGCACACAGATAACTATTATGACGTAAGCATCCGCTAAGAAAGGATTTTGTAAAATTTAACCCCACGCGGACAAAATCCCGGGTGAAAGCTAGTTTAACATAAATTATTTTAATAGACGAATAAAAACGTCTAATTTCAAACTTTACCCAATATTGCGATATTTTCAACAAAAACTCTCTTAAGCTGCTGCCAACAGGAAAATTTATGAAAAACTTGTAAATAACATCCAAATATATCGCTTACAAGAAAATAATGGCCCATTAATGTCTAATGTACAACCTTCGGCTCCCGGGGTTGAGCTTAAAGGTCAGCGAGAAAAGCAATTTTAACATAATAATATTTCGTTCTATTTAAATAACAAAGAACATATATAAAAATATAACATCTTACTATAAAAATATAATGATCGAAGACGAATATAAGATCCTGGAATTGAGTTACGCAAACAAGAGTTTTCGGGACAAAAAAATACAAAATATGAGGATAGTTGAAGGCAGTAATTTTCCGCATTATATAACCCGTCCCATGGTTAAGATGTGGGCATTCGTCATCTAACATTCGGAAGGAACCTACGTCTATTTTCTTTTCTTTTGTAAAAATAAGAGATATATTCTTTGGGTGCTTTATGGCGCTCATAAATTATGCAGCTCGTGTTTTACTACCAAGCAAAATAATTCAATTGTATTGATAGATTATGATCAATTAGAAAATACATAAAAATATAGGAAAAATCAAAACCTGCCTACTGTGTCAGGTTAAGCTTTCCGTAAGGAGTTTCTTTCTAGTGTATATAAGTAGTAAGTAAGTTTAGGTAAGCGCTTCGGCCACGGTGAAAGAACAGAGCATGCGGCTGTCCTGTGTAACACTACTTTGGGTCAAAAGCGCTATACCAATATAAATGTTCTAGACACGATCCTACTAATGCTGTGGTAGACGTTACCACTAATTAATAAATGTACTATTAAACAAGTAACACGTAGTTACAAGACTAACAGGTACAAAAATAGTACCACTAATTAAGTCTCACGTTGGGCGCCAATTCAATGTTACATGTAATAAAGTGAAACTCGCGTGTGCTACTCTAGAGTCCCGCGAATTTACTCTACTGCCAAATAAACTTGCTTTAATTAAAAACGTGACTCCAGAACTTTGTGCTTTATAGAGTAATACTTCTATCAAATGCACTGCAGACGTAGATAGCGTGCAAGGAGCTATAGGTTTGAAACTTAATGGTCTGTAAGTTGAGCTGTATTACCGTGTAATTAACGATAGTTATGTTGGATATGTTAGAGCAAATAAACTTTAGATAATATGCGGTGGAGCTTAATAATGGCGAGCATTTAGATTGGTTTATTGTGTAGTACTTTGTATTTTAGGAGAGTGAATACAAAATCAGAGTTTACGGACTGCATGCATACTTTGTTTCTGGTATTGGATACTATTTCAGGAAAGTATTCGGACCGGAATTTGGTGCCGTAGTTGTTTATTTGTTCAAAATCATGATTGTTTAGCTTAAGCTTATGCGTATGGTGACACCCAAGCAATTTGAAGCGACTCCATTAAAATTATTTTTTGGTATTCTTTATACACGGACTGTTGTACTTAGATTTTAGGCGTACGTAATCTCTTTTTAAGACAAACATAATGTGAAAATACAGAAAATAATATATAAAAATAAACACAATAGAACCATGAATCGCTTAAGCAAACACAATCGCGAAAGCAGTGTCAAATGTTGGAAAAATGATGTGTTATTTACATACCTCGTGTACAACGTGTTACGTTACGGCTACGTCAAATAGACGTTATATAAAAACAGAACGTTTTTATCGTAATAGAGATGAGATGTTTAGATCTTGAATGATTGGATCAAAAGATACATAACTTATTCGAAGAGAAATTCTGTCGGTATAGGTGTCTTTGAACGTAAAATGCCTTTTATCTCGGTTACTAGAGGGTCACTTACAAAAACCAAATATAACGAATTTACGTATCTAGTGGGAAGAATTCACTTACTTTGGAATAAAATCATGCTAAATAGATTAGATAGATATAAAAATATTTATTTAGACAAGAATAGCGTACACGACTAACAAACACAAGGAATAAAAGAACGCGAGTATATCAGTAAAAATAGTTTCATTGTGAGTTCAACTAACGAAAACCTTAGATAATACTATAAATATGGTTAAGCTATACCCTTTACGATCTTAATCAATCTGAAACAATTTATCTCTCACACGTTTTCTTGCATACAAATCAGATATAGACTGAATCATGTATGTATAGACAAAAAATTAGAGATACATATCTTTTACTCCGATAGATATATATCTCTCTTTTACTTGCGAATACATTTTGTAAGAAAATCCTTTTATTCCGCTGAAAAACTTTGTGAATGTTACCCTTGTATAGCGTCACAGCCCAAGCCTCCTGAGCACCCAGGACAATGATACATATTTATCTAACGATATTTATGACGTACAGAACAATTCCCCGATTCTTTTCATATTTAAAGTTTGTTTCATGGGGACTGTAATAGAATCGATAACAAGCTTATTTTTCATGAATAAAAAATAAAAGTTGAGACTTTGAAGATTTTGAACGATAAATTGTATTTACTTAAGGGTCGTTGAATCTGAGTTTCGTTTTAGAATTCATAGAGCAAGCTTTAGTGGATTTTCAAAATATGGAAATTGCCTACCTAACCTAAATTCCGTGGAATCTTATTAGGTCTAGTTAGCCAGTTTGGTGACGTCAAACTTTAAAATTAAGTCAATTTTCGCAGACTGTCGGTAACTTTTTGTTTTTATCTAAAATTTTATCCCGTTTCTAATAATGCCTGTCGTTTCCTACAGGGGTTTATCGTGAAGGGGTTGTGTTAGCCCCACATCACACAAATTTGTCCACTGACGAGATATTATCAAAAAACTACCCTATTTCGGACAGCGGTGTGATCAAGTGGCTCGTTTATCAAAAATAGGGATGGAGGATGAAATTGGTGGCCCTTTGAAGGCAGGATCTTCGATGAATTTATTATAATGTGTGTAGTGACACCAGACGGTGCTATGTTAGACGAGAGAACTATTTCAAGAGGAAAATATACGCAGAAATCTCTGAAATTTACATCGATAAGAAAATCCGATAGTCTTTAAGGGAGACATAGGGTGAATATTACAATTTTTTCAATCATAAAAGAAAAATACTATAGTTCTACAATTTAGGACGATGTTTAGGTATCTATCTATAAAGCAGCGTTATAATCGGCACGACTTATCATGCAACACCTGCGACTTGATTATCTTCAAATTAACAAAACGCTAGTAATTTATTTATTATATACATTAACAAAACGCTAGTAATTTATTTATTATATATATATATATAAATTGTCGAACGACCAGTCGTGTCAGTTTAGTCTAGAGTTTTTAATAAATAATTACAAGAATAATGGCATACGTAACGTCGCGTCACCCTTCACACATGATTTATTATCCTTGCATTAGGAGAACTGCAATGTAATCTATCATCATTATTGAGTAACTATCGCTATAAGCTAGAAACGGGTTAGTAATTTAGTAAAACGACCTTTTTTGATATTTCGAAATGTGATGGTAAAGCATAAAAAATAATTTTCGAAAAACGCACATGTATTATTTTTTGTTAACCTGCCTTATTGTTGGGCCTCACTCTTCCAAGCACGGTTCTAGATTCTAAGCTAAGCCTGGTCAATCTCCGTCTAGATCGTCACGCCATTATTTCCGGGGTCTACCCATTAGTACCAATAAATATGCCTCTATATATGTCTATGGATCTGCTTTGGAATTGTCTTTTGTTAACCTATCTCACTTTATGGCAAAAGTCTCCTTCAGGCTCTTCTAAGCACGGTCATAGGCCATTTTTCCCGAAGTCTGCCTCAATTTCGTCCTCTTCATCCATTTTGTTTTCAAAGGGTAAAACACATAATCTACCGCAGTCAAGTAAAAACTGTCTTAGTAAAGTGTTTTACAAAATCATCAAGGTAACTTGTGAGTTTCCACTCCTCGTTCACTTTAAGACCCACTTAAGGCACAGCAGTAAAATAAACCATGCCAATATAACACAAGGATAAAAGTAACCCTTCTGGTAAAGTGAAAGTGACATGAACCAGGTGGAGTTGCGAGGGTCGATGTATTACTTGAAGACAGATGTGATACCCACTTATAATGGAAGCTAACTTGACGACTTCTAACAACGTGTTTAGATCAGTTTTATTTTACAAATACGGTTTTTTTACTTCGGTCGCAGACCGAAGTTATGTCTGTGGACTTGCACGCCAATGTCCAGTATTTTGTGATTTTCAGTTTATGTTCAGTCTTGAGAGTTTTCTTGTTTTCTTCTCTTCTTCGTCGTTTCTCACCTTTTTTTCAAAGATAATAGCTTAGCGTTTGACACCTGCTTGATGGTATGGAAGGCGACAATGCCGCTTTCCTAAAAGTTACCTGTTTTTCGTAAATTAAAAGTTGTTTTTAGCCTAGACGAAAAAAACGGAGGCGCTTTTCAATCTGACGCCTATTTTTTTTTAATGTATGATCACCGATTACTCGAAGACGGCTCAGCCCATTGGGATGATTATTTTAATGTTAGAAAGGGGATACCTCAGGGGTGTTCCCATAAACAATTTAGTGAGATCTTTGGATTGATGAACAGAAATGCATTTTGAGTGACAAAACAAAAATAAAAAATTTAAAGACCGATTTAGAAAAAAGGGGGGAAAACAATACCAACAAAGAAGTCGGGCAGCCAAACTACAAAATGTAACCTAAAACTGCCAGACTTCAAATGTACCTACTTATATTTTGGCTTTTAAGTCACTCTGGAACAGTTGATGACGTAAACACCTTCGCCTATTTATTATTATTCCCACTGCGACTTTATTTCCATGAAATATGATATTTAAGAACCGTTCGCGCGTTCTAACAAGGCCAGGTTACCAACAATACCTAATGAATATTTAAAAGCAAATCTTGTGATACTGTGGTGCTTACAAAGTTATAGCTTTCTCCAGACTTTGATATTAATTCTCTTGGTGCCACAACTGTTTTATAACCAACAATTCTAGTTTTAAACTGATTTCAGTAATATTATATTACCTAACTTAGGATTCCGTACAATTGGAATTTTATCGTCGCTCTGAGTAAAGACTTAAGCCTGCATACTACTCCAGAACAGGCTAAAACTCTCAAGCAATATCCCGCATATCAATAAAAGTATATGAAATGATAGTTTAGAAACCAATAATTAGTAAAGACGAGGATATTTGCTAAGAACTATATTATGTGAAAACACGATTCCTATAAATTTCCTCGATAGAAAAAAATCACAAACTTTCCTCTTTTTACATGTTTTTCTTACTAATAAACCGCATAACTTCAATAATATTTTACCTACGCTTCGAAAATTCGTATAAAAACTCGACTTAGTTCATTGCAGATATACTCTATTATTTGGATTTTAAAATTAAGTCATATTTTTTCTTAAATTCTTAAAATATTTCAAGTGGGGCGACGAGGCTCGTGTTTGCCGTGTAGTTTCAGTCGCGCTACGGCATTCGAGTGAGATACCCGCGTCGCTTGTCAACTCCAATCTGTTCAAAGTTATGACTGCTGTGTTTTTAATATTTGGAACAATAGAAACAAGAAAAAGAGGAGCAAAAATTTGCTGAAAAGAAAATGGTAAAAACTTGCAGAGAATATTAAAGTAAGTACTTACCTAAATAGTTAAAATGTTTTATCGGTACTAGACGATTTGGTTTGCAAAATTACCCTATGAGTAAAGTGGTCCTAGTTTCGCCCCAAATTCTTTGTTACGGCTTATTATTTACTATTTAACTTCAATTAAAACTTAAATTCTATTTATTACTTATATTATATCATAACTTTGTAAAAATATTTTGTAAACAAACAATTGTCACATGTCGACTTTGTCGATTTGACAGTGACAATTAACTTACAGCTAGTAGGGTATAAATGGAGTAAGAAAGTACTAACTTATCTAAAAAAAGTACCTAATAAATAAATTAAAAAATGTGTTTAGCTAGCCCAACCTACCTAGGTTGACTAATAGGTAGGGTAGGGTAAGCAGGTAGGGTAACACCCAGCAGTCAGCCTCTTTACCTACTTATACTATACCTACATACATATTTCATTTACAGAAATAATAAAATATCAGTGGATACTGAATACAATAAAGAAAATGTGCCTAATGTGCACCCAAGCCAGTAAGTATCAGCTATCTATGAGTATGTAGATTAAATAATACCTAAATCTTTTCACAAACAGATGGAGTTATATTGCTACAATTGATTTTTATAGATACATACCTACCTAACATCTTTAAATATTAGGATAGATATGTCAGTAAATTGCCACTTACACAGTAATATAATAGTAGCAGGAATAAATGAAAGGTGAAAGCCTATTTTGTTACAGAATGTAAATACCAATGGAATAAATGCATGCCAGTGGTTCTAAAAATGCAAACTAACATGAGTGTACGACGTCACAAACTGCAGAATTGTGAGTTTATCTATGCAAAAGTATTAAAATATTATATTTTCATTATTTTTTTCACTAAGTCGTACTTATATATTGTATTTTTCAGACTGCACGACTCTGACAGAATTTGTTGTTGGAGAAAAGAGAATTAACTTTTCTCTGTGCCGTGGATATGAGTCAAGATGGAACGCTGCAGTGGTTGCAATTAACACAAAACGCCCTCTTTCAGTTTTACACAGATCAATTTTGGGAAAAAGTCCAAGAGCAGCAGTGAAAATACTTGAAGAGAAACAACGAATGCGTGTTTTTAAGATCATAAGAAAAGGAAGAAAGGTATTTTTAAATAGGCAAGAAAGATTAGCCGATAAAAAATACGGCGAAATTTGACAAAAACCAGATATGTCAGCTTCAGAGTAACAGAGTAACAGATGTGAAGAAGATTTTTTACAGTATTCGGAGAATGAAAAAAAAAACAAATAGAAAAAAAGACAATTTTGCAAAAAGATTCAAGCGAATGGTTAGAACATAGACGAAAACTTCTTACTGCATCTAATTTTGGGAAAGTGGTCAATAGGCGACCAACTACAAGCGTAAAGAATTTGGTAAAAAATCTAATTTATCCAAAAGATTTGAGACTTGTTTCGTCTTTAAAACATGGAATTGAGAATGAGACCACTGCTCTGCAGCAGTTGGAAACGCGATTGAATATAAAGATCGAGCCCTGCGGTCTTTTTATTGACAAAAATTTCCAATTTTTAGGCGCAACACCCGATGGCGTTGTGGGTGAAGACACTATTGTTAAAATAAAATGTCCAATAACTGCATTCAAAACGTCTATAGATGACGCCATTGACAGAAAAAAGTAAATTTTTGTAAAAAAATCAAAGAACGGTCTTAATTTAAAAAAAAACATTCCTGGTTTATTCAAATGCAAGGACAACTTCATATTACTGGCAGGCGTAAATGCATTTTCGGGGTGTGGTCTGGACGTGATAAAATGATAAAAACCGAAATAATTGATAGAGACGACAATTTCTGGAAAACATACATGAAGAAGAAATTGAAAGATTTTTATATGATACACATGCTGCCTGAGCTCTGCGATCCGAGACATATCAGAAACATGCCAATTAGAGATCTCCTCCCTCCCTACCCTCTCCTCTTCCTCTCGTCCTCTCCCTCTAAACTCCAACTAGACTTGGTTAGTTTCAGAAACTAGCTCTCATAAAAATCATACAAAGCAACTTCACCTTTTTTTAATATAAGTATTTTTTGAATACGCTATAATTTTTATGGCATTTAAATAAATTTTATTTAATAAAATGATTGTTTATCATTTTAAGTTCCGTGCATTCTTTTAGGGATTTTCTTCTCTATACACGATAATGATATTATATTACATACATATAAATATTTACTTTACACTAGATGTTTTTTTTAGTATATTTCACTCGATGTTCAATAACTGCGGGTTTACCCTATCTTATTGTGAACTCGTGACTTTTGCCGCGTAATGAACAATTTGAACAAATGACGGAGTAAGATAGCCGCGAGTGCGCGACGCGGCGACTGCACGGCCGAGCCGTGAGGCGGGGGGAAAATTTGGATTCGAGCTAGAGTAGTAAAGGCTCTTAAGAAAAAATGGTCCCGAATTTCGAAGACCGCATATGCTATATTTCTACAGTACCTTTTATTTAATTTACATGAAAGAAATTCGGTCCTTTATATTTTCATTGTTCTTTATATCTCGATTTTATTTCTTTCTTTTTTATTTTTAACAGACTTCAAGGAGGAGGTTCTCAATTCAGATGTAAGTTTTTATTTTTATGAATGTTCACGCATATCTTCTTTGTTTATCAAACGATTTTGATGAATCTTTTTAAAATTATGTCCTTCTTCACACTATGGACTACCTTGTACAGAAAATATCAAAATCGATCGAGCCGTTTGTCTTTGGCAAACAAACTTAGGAATATTTCCAAAAAAAAAAACCTCCTGCTTTTTTAACCGACTTCAAAAAGTCGGTTAAAAAAGGAGGAGGTTCTGAAATGAAAGGGTCTACCTCAAGTGTGGTCTCATAAAAATTTGGTGATGATCTAACGAGGATCTTTGGAGTGATTAATAATCACATTGAAAACTAAACATATTGTTTTTATAACACACCTAACATTTAAATGGCGTCGAAAGTTACGAAATAGTTGAGAGAACTAATAACAATTTTATAAGAACAAATAAATAAATGTATGTGTCTGTATCGAGGGTTATAAAGTACCTTCATAAAACGTTACGTTTTAGGGTGAAAACAGACAAAATTTTTAGATCGACCGATAGTACGCCGACAGTTTTCTTATGCCATCAGTCGTAAATAAATAAATGTTTTGTAAATATATACATATAATACATAGAAACAACCAGACCACAGACAAATATCTAAGCATAAATAAGCTAAGCTAAGCTTGCCTGAGGCGGTAATCGAACCCGCAACCCTGTGTTAAGCAGTACGGCATGGTGACCATTGTGCCAACTGTGTCGTCTGGCTCAATAATGTACTGGTCATGTACATGCGTTGGGATTCGTGTGGGAAGGAATAGATTGGTTCGAAGGCGGAGAGCTATTACCTGATATAAAGTCCGTGGTCTGTATTCACACTTAGAGCTAAATTTTTATTTTAAACATAGAAAGGGATTTTGATAGCCCTCGCACGTCGGTCTCCTTTGAATTTAGGACTTGGGACATTGTAATGTATGGTAACGATAATTTTAGAACCCCTAGAATGAGTAATAGCTACGTTTCGTTATGATATTTAAGGGCAGGTGCTAATAAAGCTACCAAAATCGACCTTTGTTTTAAGCAACTCTAAGTAATCAAATACTCTTTTTTTGTTATTTGGATAAAAATGGATATTGTAGTTTAATAACCATATTTTTATTTTAAGTTTATTGTGGTTGAAAACATGATATGAACAACTTCGTTCGATAAAAAAAATGTTAGAAAACAGAGAATTATTAGATCGTTTATCGGGTTTTATTAAAAAATAATTAACGTTTGTTTCTAAAAATGAATCAAATGGTAGGTTTTGCCTCTAGGAACTATATTTGTGGATAATAATGCTAAAATGTTTTGCATATCGATCAAATATAACAGTTAGCACGCAGCACGCTACGTTTTTATGGGCCTACACACGGTACTGGAAGAAAGCCTTAAGTAAATCGACTTAGGCATAGGACATAGCGCAATACAGAATACACATCCGTGGCTGCCTAGCCGCTTTTTTTACTAATGATAGGTCGGTGTTTGACCACCATAACACCTGGTTGATGGTAGGTGACGATGTAGTCTATAAAGTACGCTTTCCTAGAAGATACGTGTTCACTCGCGACTGAGGATGCTCACAGATAAGGGACGCTGGCTGATCATTTATGGCCGTGCTTGTTAAGCGACGCCTGGCGCGGTCTATATTAATATATTACTTCCAATGAATAGTGTATCCTCAATTCTCACACCAAGTTTTATCAAAATCGGTCAAAATCAAAATTCTTTATTCATTTGGAATCAATTCACTGCTTGAAATCACTTTGAATCTTTAGGATGTGTGCCTTCGGAACCATCCACCAATGAGAAGAAGGCTGCGGGAGAAGAAGACAAAACTCATGGGGTTTTTTATCTGTAGTTCCAGTAGATGTAGATAGATGAAAACGTGCCTGTACTGTTCAAAACAAATGTTATTCTTTCTGCAACCTTAGCAACATTACTCAGTAGAAAGACGTCCACAGTGTAAGATACTTCGATGAATACGTCTCAAGGCGACGATATCGCTAACAAAACTTGCAAATGGTTGTTTCTGTCAGTTGGTCCGCTGAAAAATGACGCACTATTTTCAATAGTCTAGCTGGATTCTATTTGCATTTTTGCAAAGATTTCTTGATATTTAGATTTTTTTTAAGACTCTGCGGCTGGCCCAGGAGACGGCGGAATGAGTCGGACTCGGATCTTAAGGACTAGACCCAGCTAGCACTAGGTACAGTGGAAAGAGGGGAGGGATGCCCTGCAGTGGGACGGAATAGCACCTTGAGGCGAGGTGTCGGGGAGTAACGACCCCGCGGTTTAGAAGCAACGAAAAGGAACTTATGGTGTTAATAAATTACAATTGATTTGGGGGGGATCTTCTAGTTAAGCGGGCTACTTCTAGACCGCATCGTCTCTACCACCTGCTGTGATAGTGATCAAATTCTGATCTATCACTTCTAAAAATACAGACAAAAAAACTTTAAATACGTTTAGAATAAGAATATCATTAATTGTTTTATCTGTGTACATAAGGGTCTTAAAAATATTATAGTGCCAACAGATTACACATTTCGAGCATAAAATATTAAAACATAGGTAGAACTTATACTTAATTTGTAGGTACATACCTACTTAACCTGTAGGTATTTTTACGTTTCATCATCTTCGAAAAATTCTGTCATATTATAAAAACTTTGGAAATTTCAACTGTACATCATCGTACTTACTAAAATTTAAATAATTTTGTATTTACTTAAAGCATTTAATCAACACATAAATTACATATATATTACGCCAATTACGCAACGTCCAAAATTTCCTTAATCCGTTTGTTCGGTCCCAAGTTAGAAAAGGGGGCCTCAAAGCGACCCGACTTATATTCAGCAAGGGCCATGATTCAAATTGATTTATGCCTAACGATAAGCAGACAGAAAACTTTTCCACAAAAACTAGCAAAGTATTTTTGGGATGGCTCAGTGAAACTATTGTTTCACTCTTCAGTTGCGTAAGCGTGCTATTGAAATAAGTTATGGAAGGATTTGTGGCAGAAGTTGGATCGCGTTCGGTTGGCCTGATTCTGCAGATATTGATCTTTGAAAGTCGGCTCTTTCAGTATCTGCCGGCTAAATACGGAACCACGCGTTCGCCGGAGGGCACTGCACAAGAAAATATTCTCCCCATCTAACAAGCGACGCATAACAAGACAATTGGCTTTATGAGTGGTATTATTTCCAAACAGAAAAAGGAACGGTTCTACTAACAAATCAACTTACTAGGTCCACCCGTTCCTTAGAAAATCTGTGGTGACACACGAACAGATAGACGGACAAGATAGTGATCTTATAAAGGTGTCCTTTTTACCTTTTTAATTAATTAATTTTAGAGTTAAGGAACCCTAAAAATGTCGTCATAACAAGAAAAATATAGAATTTTAAACTATCATTGTTATTTTCACTAAGTACTAAAGTAAAAACGGGATTTTTTGGATATTACAAACAAACATGTTTTGTTTGATACAAATAAAAAGAAAAAACATGATAAATATCCCGTTTTAAATTACTTTAAAAGTAAAATATGTATTTTATAGGGTACCTTATCAAAACGGTACCCTTTTAAGACTCCACTGTCCGTCTGTTTGTCACCAGGCTGTATCTCATGAACTGTGGTGGCTAGACAGTTGACATTTAGTCAGATGATGTATTTTTGTTGCCGCTATAACAATAAATACAAAAACAGAATATATTGGTACGAAACCCTTCGTGCGCGAGTCCAACTCGCACTTGGCTTTTTTATCACCTTATACAGAAAAGAAACAACGATTTATAATGGGAAATATAAAGAGTTATAATATAAAATAATAACAAATATAAGGGTAAATATAAAAGTAAATATTCTCTAGCCGCAATAACCGTCCATCATTGGTAATCGGAAACGATCATTGCAAAAATGAGTATAATTTACTATGAGTTTCGCATTTTACAGTCGAACCAAATTGCTAGCATTACATGACACGGTGGCGTACCATAACGATTGTCCATTTAGACCTGAACCATATTTTGTATACGATGTTCGTGCAGTTTAATTTGCATCATTTTAAAACTACACGACCTTCCTAGCCTTTTTTAAAGCAGGTTCTATCACTGACATCTCGTTTTTCTTCCTTTTCCTATCAGAAACGACACTCTTCATGGAGTTTCCTACAATGATTCTTTCAACCACGCGGTATTGCTTATCTGAGAACGGTCTAAGAACAGCAAAGCTAATCCCTAAAGCTTTGCCCTTAACCATATCTTCTCTCAGACCCATATTCTCGTTCATGCGTGTCTTAAGATATTTCAGGAGTTGGTCCATTTCGGTGTTCGTCACTCGGAGTAGAGCAGCGATTGCTATTTTGTCGTAATCCTCTGAATCTTTCATTTCAACTTCGAGTTTAATTTCGTTATCACCGCATGGGTAGATGATTTCTTGGAGTTGGAATCTGTTTGGCCCGGAGCCTATCATGAGAGCGCATTTAAAGTTGGTCTGTTTGTCTACTACAGTATTAACCCAGTCCGAATTACGCTCGAGAGCGGCTAGTAAGAATTCTATAAAATCGCTCACTTCTTTCTGCCTCTTGTAAGAGGCTACAGCCGCTAGAGCTATCTCGGGCAATTCTGCAACTGGTGGTTTCTTCACAGTCGGTTTTTTAGCCACCGCATTTGTACTCGAGAGTTTCTTCATGACGTTTAAAACATTTCTCATAATAAACTTAAAACGTTTTGCCTTATTACGAAAAATTTTGAAATTTTTCAACGAAATTGACTGATTTTTTTCATTTTTGTATGACATTTATCTGACGCGAACGTTCTTATAAGTATTGTAAGTAGGTACCTACTTTAAGTAAAAAGTTTTAACTTTGTCTGTTGATTTAAAGAGGTCTTATTCTATTTAAATAGCAGGTACGTATCACGCAATCAACATTTTTCTTCCGGAACTATAAAGGATATGAGGTTAGAGAATTCTAGCTTGCTAAGTTCATAATGGACGTAGAACGCTCACCAAAACTTCGAATTTATTCATATGTATAGATTTAAATGTTATAGATACCGATTATGGTGATTATACCAGTATACTGGTGTAAATTAATGTGGGGAAATTAAATCTATACTAATATTATAAAGCTGAAGAGTTTGTTTGTTTGTTTGTTTGAACGCGCTAATCTCAGGAACTACTGGTTCGAATTGGAAAATTCTTTTTGTGTTGGATAGTCCATTTATCGAGGAAGGCTATAGGCTACTTTTTATCCCGATATTCTCACGAGATCGGGAGTTACGCGGGTGAAACCGCGGAGCGCTGCTAGTCAGTTATATCGGTCATCTAACCGATTTAGTATTTTGGTTATAAGTATTAATAATAAAGGTGAAAAGTGGTCCACATAACTCTCCACCTCAGTGGTTTATGTGGGTTCTCTAATCGTACCATTTTTTTACTTTAATATAAATATTCGAATAAGATAGCTTAAAATTTAAACTTTGATTCAATTAGAAACAGGAATATATACTGTTTTTTTTGTGATAGATATTTGATTGAGACACAGACTTTAAATGTTTACTTTTCAACATTAGGGCTGATGAGATTCATCATCTAACCTACCCAGAAATCGACCAAATAAGAAACACACAGGGAACTTGGCGCGCGTCTTGTCGAGGTGTCTGATGATTGGAGGGCTAGTGGCTTTTTCGCTCAAAGGGTCAATCTGGCCATCCAGAGGGAAAATGTTGTCAGCCTTCTGGAAACGATGCCTCGGGGAGACGTGGTTGAGGATATCTTTTATTTGTAATTTTATTTTATTATAGTTTTCCTTATATTTTAATTTAGAAACACACTTCATCACATTTTGAACTAATCTTGACCCTTTTTTACTTTCTTAGTTTGTGCCATCTATCACCTAAATCGTACCTGTCCTGGCTTTGAAGATTAGCCTGTCCCATTCAGAACCCAGTCGACACAGAGTCCAGAAAACAAACACGTCTTTTGTTAAGACAACAAACAACTTAATAACATAACTTCTATCTCAAAACAACGAAATTAAAACCGAAGAGCTCACGTCGAAGCAATTCCCCGCCATGTTTAGCTGTTATTGTTCTTAACAAATAACAGAGTTGATTCTTTATCTGGTTGTAGATTGTACCCGACCCGTGGTGGGGTCAAGCATTGTGTGGAATGTTGCCAGAATCACCGTTTATTGTTGGGCAACTTATCTGGTATTTATTTTATAAATTATTGTTGCAGCACCTACTGTGACATGTTAGGTACCGTGATGTTGCTCTGTTTGTGATATAGGAACATAGGTGTTCATGGCGATTTGGAATAGATAGATAATGTACCTACGCCTGACTGCACAATTTAACCCTATATGTATATAATTCTCGGTGTTAGTTGCCAAACTCCACATAAACGGCTGAACCGATTCGTGTGATTTTTTTGTGTTTATTCGTTAGGTTTGAGAATCGAACAACATTTAAATTATTATTTTTTTCCTTTTTTTGTATAATGGCGAAACAACGTTTACAGGGACAGCTAGTGTTTTATAAAAATGTTGAACCTGTTAATGGACATGACGTCATCACATCTTTAGGTAATTTATTATAGTATAGCACAAGTGTGTTAATTATTGACTGTTGTCCGATCTACTTGTAGTTTTTATATTAATTTTTTTTAATGCTAAGTTAAAGATCAATAAAAGCATTGCAAATTATTTCACATTGTAAATAGGAAAGATTTAACTGGCTACGAAACTACTAGACCGATTTGGATGAAACTTGGAATGAGGATACATTGATTCATTGACAGTAACATAGGCTAGTTTTTATCCCGATATTCCCTAGATCGGGATTTACGTGGGTGAAACCGCGAGGTGATGCTAGTATTTTATAATCTAGAATTCTAGATCGGGGTCGAATAGTGAATGCACCAAGGGCTCCAATCAGCTAGAACCTAATGTAGGCGGTAATTATACCCACTAGGTTACCTACAGGGGCGGATCGTGACTTGTGGGGCCCTGGGCTAATACTACTTATTAGTCCTACCTAATTAGTTAACTCATTGCTATTTTATTAACATACAAGGTTATTAGTAATTATAGAAGAAAGCGGTTAAGGGTTACTTCTGTGCGCCTTAACAAACTCTTGTTCTGCGAATTTTGGAAATTCGAAATTTTTGAGGTTGTGTATATTCGAAAATTAGATGTTTTTAATAAAAGGAACAGCCGAAAAAACTTGAAAAATTAAGTATAGTTGGAGTCGTATGTTTTCCTTTCCGTTCGACAGATGTGTTGGAGTTGATTGACCAACCTCATGATCGGAATTTTGTATCGTATAATTAAATAATAAATAATTAAATATTGCAGGACATTCCACACATCGCCATCTAGCCCCAAGCTAAGTCACTAGACTTGTTATGGGTGCTACACAACGGATATACTACTTATATACTTTTCTTTTGTAAATATATACTCATATTACATAGAAACAACCAGACCACAGACAATTATCTAAGCATAAATACTTGTCCGAGGCAGGAATCGAACCCGCAACCCTGAGTTTGACAGTCCGGCATGGTGACCATTGTGCCAACTGGGTGGTCTTCCGACCAAAAAAAAATCGAGATTAGGTCAGGAAGAAGCTTTCAATGGAGGTTGGGGTCTTTTGTACAGTCAGCAAAGGACTGAAGGTAGCAGGTGTTAATTATTTTGCTTGATATCACTTAAGCTTTCGAAGTGTTAGTTATTTCACGCAGAATAACCAAGAATAATTAATAGTCATTAAAAACTTTAATATATGCACCTGCTACCCTCAATCCTTTGCTGCCTGTACCTACGGAGCCCTGGGCTGCAGTTCAAAAAGTCCTTAAGTACAACCACCACTAGGTACCTACCTATTTAATTAATACTTAATATTTCAATACAGTACGGTGAGCATAGACATATAGAGTAGGTATGTGTGCGTGGGAGAGTTTATTAACTTATGCTAAACAGTTATATACCTACCTACATAATATGTCAGGTACTTTACCTATGTCGTGGGTTCACGATAGCAACAGATTATTATCTTTGATTAATTCTATTTTTTAGGAACTTAAAGCGTGTCTTTTCGACGCGTCTACTGATCGGAGGGCTGGTAGCTTTTTCGCTCAGAATGGTCAAATGTGTTTCTAGGAACGTCTATTTGAATGATTTTTTCAAAATTTCAAAGTCGATCCGGGGGTAGAGGATATTTTCTAATTGCTATGAAACTTTACTATAGGTTTTTTATTATCACATAGCCAATTTTTAGCGCTATTACAATTGAAAAAAAATGGAAAAAAAAAAAATTATACAAGCGTGGCCCGGCCTAATAGTCTGGCTATTCTGCAACCAAGTCGTTTCGGGAAAAAGTGCAACCAAGCATAGTCCGAGAAAATTAACGTATCTCGGCTAATGTTTATCCTAAAAAAATAATACTAACATATACTTTTAGGTATTTAATTCAACGCTACACCAATGCATTTTAACCGACTTCAAATAAGGAGGAGGTTGTTAATTCGTCGCGTATATAATACTGCTTAGGCCCAGTTGCCAGTAGTAGTATCCTTTTTTTAGGGTTCCGTAACCAAAGGGTAAATCGATAAAATAAATAAATAAATATTGCAGGACATTTCACACATCGCCAGCTAGCCCCAAGCTAAGTAAGTAACTAGACTTGTATTATGGGTGCTAGACAACGGATATAGTAAAAATACTTTTCTTTTGTAAATATACACATATAATACATAGAAACAACCAGACCACAGACAAACATCTAAGCATAAATACATGTCTGAGGCGGGAATCGAACCCGCAACCCTGTGTTTGGCATTCCGTCATGGTGACCATTTTGCCAACTGTGTCGTCAAGGGAATCCACTTGAAGTCGCTACTTTTGCGTTAGTACTTACTATATGATGTACTTAGTATCTGTATAGCTACTTAAGAGGAAAGGGTACCGGCACTCTCTCCATACAAACGTAGTCGACTGTTTCCTCCCTGGATAATGACACTAGAGCAAATATTTTTGTTGCATAAAACTTATAACTGCCATGCCCTACGTATTGTTTTTTAAATCTTAATTTCTATGATAATTAGGAAATGAAAAAAAACCAAGACATAGGGGCATAGTTATGGCAGTTATAGGTTTTATGCAACAAACATATTTGCTCTAGTGTCATTATCCAGGGAGGAAACAGTCGACTACGTTTAAATAAATAAATATTGCAGGACATTCCACACATCGCCATCTAGCCCCAAGCTAAGTAACTAGACTTGTGTTATGGGTGCTAGACAATGGATATACTACTTATATACTTTTTTGTAAATATATACTAATATTACATAGAGACAACTACACCACAGACAAATATCTAAGCATAAATACTTGTCTGAGGCAGGAGTCGAACCCGCAACCCTAGGTTTGGCAGTCCGGCATGGTGACCATTGTGCCAACTGGGTCGTCAAACTGGTCATCAGTTATAGGTTTTATGCAACAAAAATATTTGCTCTAGTGTCATTATCCAGGGAGGAAACAGTCGACTACGTTTGTATGGAGAGAGCGCCAGTACCCTTTCCTCTTAAACCTAAAATCTAAACTAGCTTTTGCATTAGCAATTCAACATCAGAATTCGCCGCGTAGGTTGCTGTATTGATACAATATTGGTTCGAACTCATGCACGACAGCCTGAGAGTAAATTTACCCTCGTCTGTAAATATAGTTTGGTAAATAAATCTACCTAGAACAAACTCGAGGTGTGTATAAGAGATGCCGCTAATTTACGTGTTTATAGTGTGTATAATTTACGGGTAAAACCTCGGGGTACTAGCTGCACCCCGAGGTTTTACCCGCTTAAACACTAATAAACACTATTATAGGTAAACTGTTTCCGCCTTAACGAGGTTTAAGGATAGTCCGAGATGTGGATTTAACCTTAGATTTAGACACAGATTTACTCGTGAACTATAGTCTTAATTAGAATTTATTTGCCTATATAATCTATAGGGATAATGTTTAGACTAAAGTTCCCTATATAATCTATAGGGATAGTGTTTAGACTATAGTTCCCTATATAACCTATAGAGATAGTGTTTAGACTATAGTTGTCTATATAATCTATAGGGATAGTGTTTAGACTATAGTTCCCTATATAATCTATAGGGATAGTTTTTAGACTATAGTTCCCTATATAATCTATAGGGATAGTTTTTAGACTATAGTTCCCTATATAACCTATAGAGATAGTGTTTAGACTATAGTTGTCTATATAATCTATAGGGATAGTGTTTAGACTATAATTCCCTATATAATCTATAGGGATAGTGTTTAGATTATAGTTCCCTATATAATCTATAGCGATAGTGTTTAGACTATAGTTCCCTATATAATCTATAGGGATAGTGTTTAGACTATAGTTCAAAAGTAAATCTGTGTCTAAATCGAGGTTTTAAATCCACATCTCGAACTATCCTTAAACCTCGTTTTGGAATAAGGGGGTTTAAGTTTACCTATGCTTGGAAAACTAACTTTTCAGATTTATTTAGTCAAATATTTTTTCCATCTAAATAAGTTGGTATGCACAGAATGTAAGTAATTGTTCCATCTTGATTTTCATCAAATTTTGTCAAGCTATTTGACCGTAAAGAGGACTAAATAGACAAACAAAACGTACTTTTGCTTTTATACCTGCCTATGCACAGAATGTAATTGTTCCGTCTTGATTTTCATCAAATTTTGTCAAGCTATTTGACCGTAAAGAAGGATAAAATAGACAAACAAAACGAACTTTTGCTTTTATACCTGCCTGTGTAGATACCTATTTTTTTACCCGACTACAGCGAAGCCAAAAGGGAGGGTTATGTTTTATACTAAGGAGTAAGTATGTGATAATTAAGATGACCTAAGTAATTGAATTGTTTGCAAATAAATTAAATTTGTATCGGTTTGGATAAATAATATTAACGAGATTCCAACCGAACAAACACACATATATATAAATACATTACAAGTTAAAAAAATACATAAGTACAACCGAATTGAGAACCATTTTATTTCCTTTTTAACCGACTTCAAACAAAAGCAGGAGGTTCTCAATTCGTCGCGTATATACATTATATATTTTTTTATGTATGTTCGTTTTGAAGTCGGTTAATAAAAGCTTTTAAAAATGAGGGTAGTTTCCTCTAGTACACGTTGGGAAGACGCGCGCAACCTTATCATCTTTTATTATCAATCAGCTGATTGCTAAATATCAGGACTATCACCCCTATTCCTATTGCCAAAAGGGCGATTAGGTAATACGAAGTTCTACCCGATCGTTACTTTACCGTTCCACAAATATTTTACCTGAAAAAGCAATGTCGTAACTATAAATTAGCTAATCAAACAGTACATCCGTGCGGAAACATTGCAGAAAAAAATTGCTAACAGAGAAATTGCCTTTCAAAGGGGAGTCGCGATCGCGTTCGCGACTGTATAACGAGGTCACGTTGTTTTATGTAGCTAGGTTTGTATACGGCTGCAGGCATGGGTCAAATGAGGTTAGGTTTATCTCAAATCAAAACAATAATCTCACCAAAAACAGCATTCAGAACCAGTAGCTATCCGTTCCGTTACAAGATTCGCTCCAACGGTCGTCACCAATGCTGTACGCACGCACACTCACACAGAAACACCTTTGTAAACGTCATAACGAACGTTTACATTCCTAATTACACTATTTATCGTTGTTATTGAGCACTGCAAACGATATCACAGACGTAGAATTACTTTATCAATCACACTTTACGTCCACAAGAGGTCACGTGTCCGTGAACCATTTAAAAAACGTAGTTTTTGGCAAGACAGGCCTAATCACCACTCCTTTTCTCTCACGGATTTCTATGATAGCAAACAGCTGCGGTGCGTGGTTGTTACATCAAAACAAATACAAGTAGCGACATCTGTTGCGGTATTGTGGCGATTGTGTTCTGACAATGAAAGGGATTGGTTGTGAACTTCTGACTGTTACAGGTCATTTAGAACAGATGGCGCTGATTTAATATATTTTTTAGGGATTTCATTTGTGTTTATTTAATTTTACTATACTTTTACTACTACCCAAGTTTATTTTTAATGATTTATTTAATCCTACATTTATTACAATTATTTAGTACAATACATCAACACGCTATTTTAATTAAATCATTTTTTTAACCATACGGTAGACTACAAAATAATTTTCAAATACTTTAAAATTCATGAATTGGGTAACAAATCTAAAAAAATATATTCAAAATAAATGCTCCGCCGTAACAGTGTTTACACTGCCGTGACCAGGATTCGAACCTGGGTTACTACGGCCACAACGTAGGGTCCTAACCACTAGACGATCACGGCTGTTGGAGCGATGGTGAAAGTATCGAAATTATGTAAAGCTATCTACGTATCTGTATCTATATAATTTTTAAAAATAATGATGTTTTTTTTGTACTCGTTACACGCAGCGGTTTTTTATCCCGGACATACTCGGGTTAAGAAGTAACCTATGTCATTCTCCGAGGTATTTTTTATCTCTTCTCCCAAAATTATCCGAATTGGTTAAGCGGTCTATAGGTAAAAAATATTTTTCTAAACCCTACCACTAATAGAGAATAATTTCTAGATAAGATAGATAATTTCTAGATAAGGTTTACCTTTGCTGTGTGATTTGCACTAGATCAAATATTTACTGGGAAAAAGCTATTAATGTTAATTTCTCAAAAACAAGGCCAGATGGCGCTGTGAAATGTCCTATAATATTTATTTTTATTAATTAATTAATTTATAGACAGATGATATTTACTTTCCTGTTTTATTTTACCATATTTTATCTAGTTGGAACTTCGGGTATCCAGTTCTCGATTGTTGTTGTAAATTCACAGGTGATGAAAGGATGCCAAAATAAAAATTTAATAGTCTTTATTATTTAAGGTTAAGAGGAAAGGGTACCGGGGGCTCTCTCCATATAAACGTAGTCAACTGTTTTTTCCCTGGAAAATGACACTAGAGCTAATATTTTTGTTGCATAAAACTTATAACTACAATAACCATGCCCATATGTTTAGATTTTTTTATTTTTTAAATCTTAATTTCTATGATAATTCGAAAATGAAAAAAAAAAACAAAACATACGGGCATACTCATGACAGTTATAGGTTTTATGGCACAAAAATATTGCAATTATCTGCAAATAATAAGGACTATCTCAGTATCTTATGAATTTCAACTTGGTAGGTCCATCCTGACTGACAGATAAGAAAGTGATCATAGTAGAGTTTCCTTTTTTTACCTTTCTAAGAACGGAACCGTAAGAGTAAAAAGTTCGCGGGTTTGTTACTCCTTTACTCAAAAACTGCTGAACCGATTGTAGTTAGCTGGAGTCTTAGAATAACACACTCTAGCAGTTACTATAATTATAGAACACTAGCAGCGCTCCGCAGTTTCACACGCGCAACTCCCGATCCCGTGGGAATATCGGGATAAAAAGTAGCCTATAGCCTTCCTCAATAAATGGACTATCCAACACAAAAAAGATTTTTTCAATTCGAACCAGTAGTTTCTGAGATTAGCGCGTTCAAACACACAAACAAACTCTTCAGCTTTATAATATTAGTATAGATTAGGTATCTAATAAGTAGAAAATGGTGGTGTCGTTGTGCAACGCTCATTGGTAGACTTGACCCTACTTGTACTTATCCTACGGGATCAGTTTACGTAAAAATAATATTTTTTATTTTGTAGGCAGACTCCATTAACAAAAAAACCGGCCATGTGCGAGTCGGCTCACTAAGGGTTTCCTTCCATGTTTTTAATACGTTTCAAAGTGATGTATTGCACTGCACGACACCTATCGAATATTTTTTTTTGAGTTTGTTGTATCGGAGCGGGGCACCCAACTTCAATATTTTACTTGACCGTCTAAGTTGTACTCATGCGAAGACTTGTATCGATGTTTTAAAAGTTTGGAATCCTGTGAAAGTAGGACTCATGCGAACAAACGTTTTTTTTGTAAAAATTTCAACTCTCTAGTTATCACGGTTCATGAGATACAGACTGGTGACAGACAGACAGTGAAGTCTCCTATTTGGACTTTAAATTATATTAAATTTAAGTAAGTAGGTTACACAATTCATTCAGGTTTTGTTGTAAGTTTCTCTAAAAATAAATAAATTGCCATAGAGTTATTAATATTTACGGCAGTTAGATATGGCAGTCACCACCGTTCTTCAGTTATTTGGGGGTAAATAAAAAATGTACAAAACTCATTGCTATCGTTTAATGATTTAAAATACAAAACTTAGTGACATAAAGCTCTATCTTTTTATTGTTACAGTGCCCGCGAACTGACAATACGATAGGAAATAAACATTTTTAGCATTTCGCGCACCACCACAACACACTCGTACTCTTACATTAATCCACATTGCCACAAATAAATACATTAGTTTGGTAGAATCCGTTTATATAAAAAAAAACATCTTTAGCTGTAACCAAACTGAGGCTAACCCCCTTATTTTAAGCCTTCGATAGCTAAAATATGTTTCGTGTCATTCACAGATCTGTCATTTGCAAATCTGCGAAAGTGATAAAACATAACTATCGGAGGCTATTAAAAGTTTTTTGAAAATAACACGGTTTATGGGAGAAATTAATAACAACCCTGTCAAATAAATGTCAGTTTTACCGTTGATCGTTGATAGATAAGTTATTGATTTCAACCATTGCTGTCAGTATCTATGACGTACTTGCGGTACAGATGGTAATTTGTACCACCTAACTTGGGTGTTATTTCTATCATTATAAGTCATGCTTAACTCTGTTTATAGAGGCGTAAAAATTATAAAAAAATGTCCTAACAGATAGTAGCAAGTAAAAGTAGGTACGTTAATCATCTGGACATTAGCCTTACACTACTAAATTTATTTCTGTTTTGTGAATTTCGATTTTTCAGCACTGTTAAAAGCGCCATGTTCACAATATTAGATACACTTTAAACACTTTATTGGTGAAAATACTCATGTAAGCTTAAAAAACTAGCTTTTGTTAGCGAAATATATTACAAACTGTATTTACATTTTCAACAATAATTAATTCAAAATTGATAAAAACCAACTATAGATCCCAATCGGCGTGAATGGTATAAGCCATATTTAGATCGTCTAGTTTAATTTTTTTTTGGCTTAGACCGAAATCAATTGAGCAAAAATTTGACGGGTTTTTTTCCTAAGACTTAAGTGTCCCGTTCAATTTATGACGTTACTTAATTCATCGTCCTGTCTAATTTTGTATAAATCTATAAGATGAGATGGCTTATATATATTTCATTTTGAAATCATGTCTCGTCTTGTGCGGCATTCACCTCAGTGTGATCACAGCTTTATACTAAAGTATAGGAAAATCCAAGGCAAGGCTATGTTCAGGTTAAAAATGTTATTCTTTATTTAAACAGATTCTTAGTTTAATTTACAACAAATTATCTAGTCAGGGCCATCCTTGAGTAACGTTCCTTTATTTTGAAATATAGTTTAATTGGGTTGTTCTGACCCCAAAACATGTTGTTTCTAATGTTTTCAATCATATAAATAATAGCAAAAAAAATGAGCAAATAAGTAAATATTTGAATATTATCATACAATTATTCAAACTTAAAAGTTCAGTTGGCAAATTGCTCTTTTATATAGGATAAATACCCACAAAAACGGCCATAGACTAAAGAATCGGACACATGTCCCTTCAAAATACCAGTACAATTCACCTAAGACGTGTCGTTAGGTTAAAATAAATTCGCGGCACATACAATTATAATATAACAAAAAGGAACTAAACAATTAAACTACAGCGAAGTATCTATAAGGTACATAAAATGAACACAATTTTCATAATCATTTTTAAAAAGAAAAGAACAAAAATCAAACATATCTCGTTGAATATTTATTGCTCTAAAAAAACCCATTTAAAACGAAACTGCAACGTGTATTGATATTTTAAGACTCTAAAATTTCTAAACTTAATGAAGCAAAAAAGTATTAAAGAATATTAAGTATTACAGATTTATAAATAGTAGCGAGATTAGAAATAGATTCAAATTTACAATTTATAAAATAATTGGTAACTCTATAGACGAAAAAATACTATAGAGGAAAAAACAATACTTTAATGCTTCATGTAAGAAAAACAAGCCATCGACTCGTGTGTACACGGAATAAAAAGTGTTTTGAACCAGAAATAATCCTCTCTAGACAAATAATTTCTTGGTTTGAATAAAAAATCTTAAATTATGAATACTGCAGGCTGATTCACCAACGAATAAAACTCAAAAGACAAGGATGACAAAACTTCCAGAGTCGTGGGAGTGAAAAAGCAACACTTTTTTTGTTTTGTTGTTGCCTTCCGACCATGTGTGAATCAACCTGCTGATTATTTTTCAAGAAAATTTACTAAAACCATTAAATTATTCTCTAGCGTCTATAGAGATAGGATTATTTCTGGCTTTTGGAAACCTTCTTTTCTGTGCAGGTACTTAGGTATCTTAAAAATCTCGTTATAAAAATTCACAATAACACGTCGGGAGAAATCAGAAAGCGATTTATATCCTGCTGCATCGGTCTATTCATTCACTTCAGTCACATTTCCTTTAAATTAACTATATTTCAAAATAAATTTTGCTAAAACTTATCGTCTACGAACTGACCGACGCAGCTTCATGCGGGCCTAGTACTAACTCGACTGCATCGTACAATGGACATACAGTCACTCCGGCACGAATATATATATATTACAAATACACGTGTTTATTACCGATGTAGAGTCAACGCCAATATCTAAGTCTTTAGTGCAGTGAAAAGTGCGCGCAAATACCGCGGCATGCCAAGGGGCCTGCCAACGGACGCGTCAACTTCAAGCTTCAACTTTTTTGTATGGCTGATTGCTGACATTAGGACGCAATTCTGCCAATGTCAATTGAGTCAAGGAAAAAAGGACGCGTAGCTTCATAGACGTTTCAAAATACTCCAAACAGCTTGAGCAGCCCAGCGAAGAACTCTGTCCACGAGGCTTAATCACGCGTACGTTTTTAATAATTTGCGCCAATGCCGTCGGCCGTTCCCGCTATTTTACATAAAAATAAACAAGTACTTTCACTCGAAATACGCCCCGGTGTACGACATGCTGTACAGCAGGCGTCATAAAGCCTGGATACAGCGACGCGAACGTGACGTCGCTACTCCGTCGACAGGGTTTTATATGTAAGCAGGCATACCACAAAGCGTACGCGTCCGTAGTCAGTAGGCCTTAGAAATTGGCGGCAACTATACAACTAATCCTACACAAATTCACTTAGAAAAATGCATATTACATTATCAAAATAATATTCAAGTTACATGCCATTGGTTTTTAGAATTATTAGGAACAAATCATTTAGCACAGTTCGGTTTACGATTCGAGCTATAAATGGTTAAGTTTCTATACCTCTACCATAAGTTTTAATACAATTTCAATACGTATACTCGTATTAAAATTTGTGGTAACAGTACTGTCCTCGATCTACTTTAAAAAAACCTCTGCAATTTTTATGAAAGCATGGTTTTTATTGATATGACTTTAAATATCCGAATAACATACGAATAAATAAAATCAGTGTCTTTTGTGTTTCAAGCTTTTAATATAAATACGATTATGTGCCAATATAATTAATAATACATACATCAGAGTTATAATATAATATTAAATATACTGGTAGCTAAAAAAAAACCGACCCACCAACCCATCGAAGTAGATTTCAATTTGTTAATGTACCTTTAAATAATTGGTATTTTTTTGCTCATTTATTATTTTAAACAAGAATTTGAGTAGGCCTTTAAGTAGTATTGTGGTCCTAGATAGTTAAGGAGCTCCCTATATGATTAAAATGATTGTTTGTACAGTCTGCTAGGCATGAAATAACTTTGTTGTAGTGCTCCAATAAGCCTGGTCGCCATTTCCAAGAGATTTGCCCAAAAAACCATAATTTTGGAACTCCGGATTTTGACAAATTGCATCAAAGTATGCAGGGTCAATATCTAATGATAAACTGCATTTCCGGACTAATCAAAAACTGACTGTTTTTAAACGCCCACCTCCCGCACTTTGCCTTGAAGAAATTCGAAAACCAGACAACTTGAGACACTACGATCAATTATATTTTATTCCAAGCAGACTGTACCAACAGTCACTAAAATCATTTAAATAATATTGCAGGACATTCCACATATCGCCAGCCCCAAGCTAAGTAACTAGAATTGTGTTATGGGTGCTAGACAACAGATATACTACTTTTATACTTTTCTTTTATAAATATATACTTATAATACATAGAAACAACCAGACCAGAGACAAATATCTAAGCATAAATACTTGTCTTGAGGCAGGCGACCCCGCAACCCCGTGTTTGGCAGTCCGGCATGGTGACTGTTCCAACTGGGTCGTCACAGGGAAGCTCTCTAACTGTAAAGCTGATTTACACCAAAAGTGTGGGTAGGTCGATATTTTTACACCAAAAGTGTGGGTAGGTCGATATTTTTACACCAAAAGTGTGGGTAGGTCGATATTTTTACACCAAAAGTGTGGGTAGGTCGATATTTTTACACCAAAAGTGTGGGTAGGTCGATATTTTTCGCAGCCAATGTAAATGTAAGTAAGTATCAGACAAACCGAGTCCATTGTCTCAGTCGATCATAGTCACAGGCATTGGTTTGGTTCATATAAAGTATCCGGCACCTTAAGGCAGTGATGCAGTTGTGTGTTATACAAAATATTATCTCCATTAAATAGTATCAAACAGTCTGTTGCAATGAGGTTATTGTAGATTCAAATCCAAAAAAAACGTTCGAACAATTTTATCCAATTTTTTAATTTTTAACTCTTATCTTGAAATACCCATTTTTATACATGTTTCAACATTCTTCGTTATTCTATAATTATTTTTTTTGTGTTTTATAGAGTTTACCTATACACTATATATTTCGGTTTATATACTTCGTCTCAATGTCATCAAAAATAATTCACTTCAAGTCTGAACATATAAATGCACATTCAACAGTAAAAGTGAGATAATCGCGAGGGCGCACTATTATACAAAATGTTTGTCAATTAAAACATTCATGAAACAATTTGTGCATCGAAACAAATTATAATACCTAAATAACAATATCTTTGTTCGTGTGTAAACAAATCGTCATTGGCCCATTGAATTTCAGTCATCAGTAATCAGAGCCGAGACAAAGCTTGCGTTATACGTACATATATAATATAAACGAAACGAATAACTAACTAGCATTATTGTAATTAAACTATAGATTATCCAGATAAGTTCCAGTCTGTATCCATTAGTCGGTTTCCTAAACTTTATATACAATATTTATTTTCTACCATATTGCGTCCTTGATATGCATTGCGTAACAATAAAAAAACCTAGCTTTCATGCCATTTATGCATCCGGATGTGTTTTATATAATATATTATACCTGCATTCATACGGTACAATTATCTAAGTACTGTCCAGTGAAGCAATTAAGAACAAATAATACAAATACAATGTTACAAACGAGTAACAAAATCGTCACAATTATATTTTCTTTACTATCATCAGACTTATCGCATTAAATAAAAATATAGAATTATAAATATTGGATTCAGTCCAAGTGTCCGAGAGGAGTGTAGTCAGATGCACGGGACAGCGCGAGCGAGCGAGCGAGCGTGCGTGCATTGTCCAGAAAAACGTTCCACCACTGCACTGCACTGCACTGTTACTGTTCACGTGCTTCTATACAACGTCACTATATTGTAGCCGTACGACTATTGTCTCGTGAGTGTACATACGATCACAATGTCACTCTATCCGGTGTCGCATCATGGCTAGTGTATAGCGACCGGGCTGTGCTGGCAGACAGGCTGCAGCATGTCGTCGTCGCGGCGTACTCCCTCCACCTCCATGCGCTCGGTGCCTGCGCCACCCCACAGCCGCGCACCGCCTACAGCGCCGCCGACGCCGACGTTACCCACTACGCACATTACACATTATACATATTACATTCATGTTATAACACCATACACACTAATCAAATATTAAAGGGTTTCTTACACAGCGGTGATATTAGCAGATATAAGTTGATCGACCAGTAACCCTACCACGTGTTGTTCACGCATACGCACTCGATCCAACGTACCATATTGAGATTTTACTACAAAACTTCAAGACTAAACTCGACCAATATGCGAGCTGCAAGACAGTTAGCTTTAAACAATATGTCTGTCTTTAAAACAGAGATACTGTTAGCTATAGGTCGATTCATACATTTTCAAGCAGCGCCATCTGTCTGCCAGTTAATGAAATATGGATATAGGCGAGATAGATCTCGCGCCGTCTTGTTCAGCAATCTATACAAAATAATATTTGATTATTCTAAATAGATATGAACTGTTTTATAAAGCTATCTATTTTGAAAATTCCGTAACAAATATTTAGTACGATACGTTTGATCAAGTTATCAAACAATTCGTGGTAAGGCCACTGAAATTCCACGAGATTGCGATAAACTTCACTGCAATTCGGTTCGATTACCTAACTAAGTCGCTCCGTTTATCACATAGCTGTGTAGGAAAGCCTTCGCATGCAAGTTCTCAAACATATTACAGGAAGTAACTTTCAAAATTGAATTCGTTATCATTTTAGCTCAACAAATTAACAACAATTGTGTCAAAATCAAATAAACAAAAGTTCGCTAATTGCAGAAAAGAGTGATTATTGTAAAAAAAAAATGATAACGTTTTAGTATTAAAAATTACTTTACTTCATATCTTAGGCCCGTAAGCTGCATTACTATTAAAAACATAAAATAGTATCTTTATATTTTAAGGGAATTAAAAACTTCAATCGTAAAAACTAAAAGAATAAAATCATAATACTCTAATGTCTATTTTTAATAAAATCAGAAATAATTTATGTACAATTTAACCACCAAACCATGGTAGTAAATAAACAAGTGAAATTCTATATTTTCTTCAAACTTTAGTGAACAAAGTGCCGTAGAAGATGATATAGTTATTAGGATTAATAATTACAAAAGCATAAAAAATTGGTGACCATTTAAACAGCTGAGTGCTACCTACAGTAACTTTTTTGAAGTCACTTTTAAGAATTTTACAAAATAAAAGTGACTCATTTTTGTAAATGTGACAAAACTCACGATTAAAAGATATTGTTTGGATTAATAAATAGTATCATATAACAAGTATAGAATTTAATTTGACTTTAAATATTACCATAAGAAAATACTAAGAATATTTTTCGAGTCTGGTCACACTATAAGAACGCAGTTTGCATCTAAAACACAAAGATGGCATGCATATTCTATATGATATAATGAAGCCATGCGTGAACGAACAACGATCATGCGGTAGGGTTTTCACAAAGGGTTAGTATTGGCAATCTATGGTATCAATTATTAGGTAAGGTTATTTCCTTTGAATCAAATTGTTTGAGTGACGCTAGAGCAGTGTTTTATTATAAACTATTTAAAATATGGAAGTAAAATTTTAAGTAAGAGAAAAGTTTTACATTTTGAGCTTATTATTTTGATCTTTGTTTTGAAGAGGAAGGATTCGAGACAGAAATAAGAAAAGAAAATTAGATGTAAAAGTCAGGAGACAAACGTGGATTACTACTTCGTCAAAAATTACTATTTCTACGACATAAAATAGATATTATTTAAACATTTTTTACTTAAGTAAGATACGTCTCGTACTTGCGTAAACGTTGTGTCAGACGGACGAGGGGTGTAACAAGAACAGATAGGATTAGAAACGAGTATGTAAGAGGAAGTATGAAAGTAGAGGCCATTACTGACAAGTTAGAAGTATACTGGCGAGGTCACGTCATGCGGAGTAAGGATGCTCATCACCAGAAAAAACTTGGAAGTAAATGGTCGTAGAGCGAGAGGACAGCCAAAGTGGTGAAGGGATTGCGTTAGGGAGGCTGTAGAGGAAAGGAAAAGGAAATTGACAGTGGAGAACGACATGCCGACCTCACATAGTGGGAAAAGGGACGGAAGAAGATGTAATACACATTTGATCCTGATGATGACTACTATTTTGTATTCGTTATTTATATTTAGCCAACTAAAACTCTCTCTAGCTCTACAAATTGAGTATTAATGATCATATTTTATATTTTAATCGTTTTGAGCATGCAATAATATATTTGATACCATAAGATTGTCAGAGGGAGGTTGTTATTAAACATTCCATTTAGATTACATTGCAGACCTGTTTGTTTTAATCGTTAGGCACAAGTGTTGGTCGACTTTATTGTAGCGGTCCGCGGCCGCCGGAACGCTCTAGTCATCGCGTGTCCGACGGGCCATCTACTACAGGAATATCGACACAATGTTGGTTACATTTAGGTACATTTTACAACACACCCTTCGTACGGACATATTGTAGGCAGACTGATATTAAGAAATCTTGTAAGTAAATTGAGAATTTTTTTTAATGAAAAATAGGCTCGTATTAGACCTCATCTTACCTGATGGGAACCGAAGATGAGGATGTAGCATCGTCGCGAGGAAGGTACTTATTCGCTATAGACTTGAAGACTCTCCAAGGTAACCGGGATATAAATTTTTCCTCGAAAACCGATTTTCATAGTGAAAATCAGATACCCGATTGAGATTACGTTGTCGGTGCCGTAAACATCGATAGCTTCTAATAACATAACACTCAGTAACTTAGTTTAAAAAAACTTTTGCGAAATAATGGCGGTTTTTTTCGCGTGTTCCTTTCATCAGTCAGCCTACATTTTAAATGGTAAGTTAATTAATTTTATTTACAAGATGGAAAGATGATATGGAGCAAAAATGTGTTAGCAAATAACACGACAAAGGCTTTGAAATGATGTTAGAATCAAATGATTTGTTAGACGTCTACGGAGATGATCTTTTTGAATTCAGTGCTTGAATCATTGACCTTTTTTCCCTTGTTTAAAGGTATACATTTTTGCACAAAAGCACAGTAAAGCTTACACTGAACAATTATACACACACACTGACAGTGTTAATGATTTTATTACTCAAGTAAATAGATATCTGACAATTTTTTAAAGAGGAAAGTCATTTTTTTTTTACAATTATAATTATTGTTGTCGAAGAAAAGTATTCAAACGAGGGTACAGCCATAAAAACAATCGAATTGAGAACCTCATTTTTTTAGGTCAGTTTTTAGATCAGTCAATTCGCTAAATACTTTCAAACTCTTTATATATAGTTAAAATTGCGAAATACGCGTACGCCTTATTTATCTTTTAAACATTAAAAACAACTTTGTTCCAATACTTTCCTTCAATTTCAGACATCGAAAAGCAATTAAATAAGTACATAATTTAGACATTTTTGTCAATTATAAGTATGTTTTCTTTGGTCAGTCGTGTATTCAGAGAAGTAACAACAGTTAACAATTGAACCACAGCGAATGGTTTCAAATTATTGCACAACTTTGGGCAATATTTGCACAATATTGTACAATAGTGCGCAGAAAAATGTCATCATCCAGTTTAGTTTGTCTCACGTAACGATGTAATGATTTGACAGATAATAAAAGAGTCGTAAATTATTGAAATACTGCGCAATTCTAATATTTAAAGTTACAATTTTCTCAATTTTTAAAAGTTGAAATACTTTCTATAAACATTGTGGAAGTTGTAAAGTTCCGGGAGATGGCGCTACGAGTAAAGATAGCTTTTCATAATTTTATATCCTCGTAGCTCAAATGGTAAAGAGCACCGCTACGTTTAAGCTAGGGTGGTGTGTTTAAATTCTACCACGCAAATGCTTATGGAAAATATTTCAATTTCTTTACATTTTTTTTTGCTCGCGGAATTTCTTTTTCCTTCCAAATTCCCTATAAAAACACGACTGACCTTACAACAGTTCACCGTTAGTCGGATGCGTTACTGGGACATTTGATAATGTTCAAAATTTACCAACACAATAAAATGTAGTGGTATTAGATAAATTATTGAAAATGATTTCTCAAATTATGGCCACTGTCTGTCAATTATTATTTGAAACTTGATGTAAAAGAATAAAGGCCTATATTAGTTGGTAAAGTTCTCGCAAGTCTGAATATGGGTTTCATAGGAAGACTTCACTTCGCTTCGGTAGCTTTTGCCACAGCTTTTTTGCTGAGGCGTGAACTGTTCAGGCGGCAGTTTATCAGACAGTAAGAGCACCTTGACTTTATGGTATGGTCTAAATGTATTTTTACCCGACTGCAAGGAAAAGGTTACGTTTTTGCGTCTATTTTTGTAATATTATTGAGTACTCCATATCGTCAAAATTCAGGACGGAATTATTTATTATATTTTTTTTACATAATTTTTCTACTTCCAGTTTATTAGCCTTTTGCCTTTTTCTGAAGAAAATCTGTCTAATGTCCCAATAACAAATCCGACGTACGACGAGAATTAACTCTTAAAACTAAACCTTAGTTATACAAAATGCAAGTTAACTCGCTTACCATGCTGTAGATGCGACTGCGCCTGCTGCGTGTTCGTCGATTCGTCAGCAGTTCGCTTGAAGAAGTTATGTTGTAACGCGTAGTACGGCGTCACGCGCTGCTTTGGATCGTATTCGAGCATACGCTTTATTAGGTCCTGGAAACGTATTAATTAATAAACTTTTGGAACGAAGATCCTTTATCGAACTCAATTTTTTTTCGCGCGTTGCGAAAGGTGCTAGACGGAAAAAATTAAGACCAAAAGTTGTGACGACACTTTTTGCTATAGTTGTAAGCCGTGTGCCACCATTGTCTCTGGTCAAGGTAATGTTGATTTATTTTATTTTACCCGGTCAAGGAAGGCCAATACTGCTGAGCGCGCCCATACAGCCACGTCGCGACATTTTAAAAACGACTTCTCTCAGTTTCTTTTACCTGTCTTGATGTAAGATGCTTCTGCCGTTTACCAAGGCATCTGGAAATGATCTTTACAGCCACTGTTGTCGCAGGGCAGGGTAATTTTTTTATTTTATTATACCTGGTCAAAGACGGCAAGGACCACGTTCCGGCATTTTGTAAAATGTTGCTGCCGTTCAAGGCTTCTGGGAATTGTCTTTACAGCCACTACTGTCTCTGGGTAGGGTAATTTTTTATTTTACCCTGTCAAGGAAGGCAAGGAACACGTCCCGACATTTGTAAAATGCTGCTGCCGTTTAAGGCATCTGGAACTGGTTCTTTTTTTAAAGCTTAATTTTCCGGAGATATTATAAATTATCGTACCTTAAACTTGAGATAATCAGATACAGAGTGTCCGGGTTCGCCGCGACGACGCGCGAGCGGTCCCCCGCCCTCCACGCCGAGTATGTCGTGAAGACGCCGCGTGCCTGGCGCCCGGTATTTTCTATAACCACTGGAAATTATACATAATTGTTTATTTGTTTTACTACTAGCTGTTGCCCGCAGCCTCGTTCGCGAGGTAGTTTCGTTTCATATACTAAAACCTTCCTCGAGAACCACTCCATTGGTGAAAACAGCACGAAAATAGGTGCAGTAGGTTTTGAGTATAGCGAACAAAAAGACAGACAGACGCGGAGGAGGACTTTGTTTTATAATATGTAGTGATATGCAGTAAATTTGATATTCTTCCCCTTATCGTTTTATTGGAACGATCGTTGATAAAACTTAATAATTGATAAGCCCAGGAACTAGTCACACCTTTCCTTTAATAATTCGTTAAATCCTCTCCATCCTGACGAAACTTGATATGAGAATACATTGATTCATTGGGAATAACATGGTTACTTATAATTCCGATATTCCCACGAGATCGGGAGTGCGGAGCGCTACTAGTATTCCATATATATGCTAAGTTTCCCTAAAATCTTACCTGCCATCCTTGCAATTGACTTTCTTTAAAACATAGCCCCCGCCTTCGGACGCCGGTAATTTGTCGAAGAACTTTCTTGTCTTATGCGCCTGAAATCAATGAAAACACAGAAATTAATTTACACTTTCTAAGAAACGTTATCGATCATTTATAACTGGTATAACTGATGGGGTTCGATTCCCGTCTCAGACAAATATTTATGGTATGAAAACTTGTTTAGGGTCTGGGCACGCACATATCTTGTTATTTAATGTTTAATGACTTATGTATTATCATCTATTTATGTATGTGTTGTGCTATGGAAAATAAATGGTTTAAATAATTTATGAAATTTTCAACTGTCTAGCAATAACTGTTCATGAGACAGACAGACAAACGGACGAACAGTGAAGTCTTAGTAATACCCTTTTACCCGTTTTTACACTTTGCGTACTGTTATACCCTAGTGTTGTAACAGCATTTGCTAATTCAGTGACAATATAGAGCTGACTCCTTTTAGTTTACCAGATAAATGTTTGTAAGAATTAGTTCATTGTTAGCGGTGGCACAGTAAAGTCATCTTTGAATTTTGTGTTATAAAGTTTAAGTAAAAGTTATAATAATTGTCTTTTTTTTAAACCAGTACAGAACCCCAAAAAAGCTAGTTTAGTTCTTACCTGATCAAGTAAATGATCTGGCGGCATACCGAGCACCTCTACAATTTTGTTCATCTGGTCGACCTCGTTGGCGCCACTGAACAAAGGCTCGCCCGTGTGCATCTCGACTAAGATGCAACCCAGCGACCACATGTCAATTGCCAGGTCGTAAGGCACACCGAGTAACACCTCCGGTGATCTGTAGAACCTTGACTGGATGTATTGGTATATCTGGAATATTATAATAAAAGTATTTTTATCACAGTTGCTTATAAAGTGGATCTTATGGAACCGCTTTTAGGCTCATAATCCAACGCAATACGCACGCGTGCGTTTTACATTACCATGATGCACTAGTGCTGTAATAAGTTATCCTGTTAAGTTTAATTCGTATCTTACTGCTAATTACATGTTATGTAGATCAAACATTCTTAATTTAACTGGGTTATACTGTTTTGATGTATAAAAAAAAGGTAGGTATCAACAAATAGTTTTTAAGCTAGCAAAAATGGTCGTCTGTAAAGTCGGTTTACGAACGATAATTTTGCGTGTTAACCTCTTAGGAAAACGATAAAAAAATGGAGTTTTTTCTTTACTTATTTATTTTTTTCTTTATTTTGCCTGTCCTTTGGGGAGTATAATTAAGAATAAAAATATTGCCTAAAAATGCCTATGTTTTAAAACACAAATCGGCATTTTGACACGCTCGCGTTTCTCTCGCGCATCATAAACCGCCTGTATGCAATTATCAATTTACCACACTTGTATCATAATGTATTTCTCTCGCGCATCATAAACCGCCTGTATGCAATGATCAATTTACCACACTTGTATCATAATGTACTATCAAGACCGTTTTTTCTATTTGGAAAACCGGAAAATGCCCCTGAAACTAAACGATTTACAAGACCATCATTTAGCCTTGTAACCTCATGAGTTTCTTGAATCAAGCCCATGAGTTTCTTGTCTAAGCTCACATAGTAGGAAAAATACAAGAAAATAATGCCAGTTTTTTTTTCACGACTTTAAGTTACTTATCTAAGCACAGCCGTTAACAGACAGAGATATACGTAACAAATACATTTAAAATTCAGCGTCTAACCCTTGATCAAAAGAAAGTCTAACACCTAGACTACGCGCATTAAAATTTAACGATACGAACGAAGACTAAGTGAAATCCTTTGTACCAATAATTGTATGCCATTCTCACTAGAGATTAAGGTCAGAGTGATATGGGATATGACAGGAAAAACTAAATCATGATACAAATTAAATCACAATTTGAATCGCATTACAAAGATATTGGTACGATTTATAAGGGGGTTGTTACATTTTGGTATAGTAAACCGTTAGCTATTTTCTATTTTTTGTAGTTGCACTGCATCCTTACAAACCGATGGCAATGTACAGATGACATTAATACAAACAACAAATAGCATGTAACCAAATCTCGTAGTGTTAGGTTTGCCAATTATGGGGCAAATTTATATTTATTTTTTAAATATGTTAATGCAAACCTGACAATTAAGAAATGTGTGGGCATATATGACCTATACCTACATTTATGATTAGAGGTCATATATGCCAACAAATGTCTTAAGTGTTATTGCCATAGGTTTGAAGGTTGGTCTAGCAAATAAATAAGTAAAACAAAGATTCATGCGAGAGTATTGGCGGGAACGAGTTAACAACATGTCGTGCTGCAGTTTTATTTTCATGAAACTTAGTTGTAACCCGGGTTGAATTGTATAATTCTGATGGAATGTTATTCAATTTAGTTCCGTGAAAGTGCACAAGTGTAGTGAAAGTAAAAATCAGTGTCAAACATGAAGTTTTCTCGTTGCCTCCAAATCTCCTATTAAGGTTATGGTAAACTTGCCACCGCTTTACTATAGCCCCTGACTTGACGGACTATGACGACTTTGACTGTTTTGAAACACTTTAGGCTCGATTTATGAAAAATCGGGTCATAATTTGATGCAAAATATAACTTGAAACTGGCTAAATGCACAAGCTGTGCGAAGCCATAATTAAAAGAAAAAAAAAGATTCATGCATGATGATTTCAGTTGCATCAAATTTTGTTTTACTTATTTTACTGGCATTTGCCGGTCTCGATACTCATATATTACTATCCCTTTGTTTACATACATCAATAACCCCTAATTTATTAAAACTCACGTAAACTTAATTACAATAACAAACACTGTTATCGTACATCAGGGTTTTATTGTCGAAGGAACATTTTTAAAGTAAGGCTAGGACTACATAGCTCTGGAAACTCTACTTTTAAATCACGGCTTCAAAGCGAAACTATAGTCAAAAAATATGTTTTAGCTTCATGTTCTCTTCTTCCGTTATTAGTTGAATCCGGAAATTCGGAAGAAAAAATGTGGAAAATGTAAACACCATTTTTGTTTATATATTTTACCCGATTACGGCAGAGCCAAAATGGAGGGTAATGTTTTTGATTGCAAGTATTTTTTCTTCTACTTAAGGTTGGCGGTCAATTCAGAATATTCTTCAAGTATTAAGTATTTTAAAAAAAGTGTCATAAACTTAAGTATTATGTATTCATAGTTTTTAACTAATTCAAGTTATAATCCAAAAGCAAAAGGTACGTCAAGAGAGATTCAAAGTATTTTTTTCTATCCAAATAACCCTTTTTGTATTTGTAACTAGCTGCGCTCCGCGGTTTCACCCGTGTAAGTCTCGATCCCGTGGATATATAAAAATGAAAAGTAGCCTATAGCCTTCCTCGATAAATGGACTATCCAACACAAAAATATTTTTTCAACAATTCGAACCAGTAGTTCATACAAACAAACAAACTCTTTAGCTTTATAATATTGGTATAAGTAGATATAATCCGAGCCTTATTTCATAAATTTTCGAAGTTATGAATGGACTTTATCTAGGGGTCGACCTCTCTTATAATTTCAAGTAAAATCCAATATTTGAGACGCAGTTGATGATAACCCCATTGTACTAGAGCACTGAATCACACGATCTATGATTTATCTGCGCAATTAGTGCATGTGGAACTCGAATGCTAGTGCACCCTCATGAGTTATTCTAGTTTTATTGGAATTTAATTAAACCATTTAGATTAATACTTCAAATAAATTTACTTCTTTTATGTTTTCAAAATTACAGTGTTTAAGACATAAATGCAAGTAAAATAGTTAAATACTACTTAGCTTTCCAATGGCTTTCGACCAGTGTTTTCTAATTTTACAATACATTGTATTTTCTACTGGCGGACACATGAACTGCATCAAAGTTCAGTATTACTTTCAAATGAATATTTAATAAGTATGCAAACTATTCATACAAAAAAATTTAATCCATATTATTGTTGAGTTATATAAATAAATATTGCAGGACATTCCACACATCGCCATCTAGCCCCAAGCTAATAACTAGACTTGTGTTATAAGTGCTAGACAACGGATATACTACATATATACTTTTCTTTTGTAAATATAAACTTATAATACATAGAGACAACCACACCACAGACAAATATCTAGAATCGTGTTTGGCAGTCCGGCATGGTGACCATTGTGCCAACTGGGTCAAAAATCATGGTACAAGACGACTGTGAAATAAATATTCTCTTATATTTCTAAGTCTTGTAGTATAATGCAGTTTACGTGTCCGTCAGTGTAGATACCCACCCAAGTACTTAAACTATACGTACCCACCTATGTTATCACAACATCGATACAGTATCAGATACCACCTATGTTTACAATATACCAGTCTAGACACAGTGCATACAAATAAAAAGTTAGCAAACATAGGTAACTCACCCTTTGACCTAGTTGACATGAACTGCCGAAATCGACTATTTTAATCGCCGACCTTTTTGGGTTGCATAGTAAAATATTTTCGGGTTTTAGATCACAGTGAATTATATTTAGTTCTGAAAGAGAAGAAAATTAATATGCAATTAAATTTATATCTGATAAAATATGTACCTTAAATTTAACATGCAATAAAGTATTTCATTCATTCATTTTTCATCATATTATCAGCTACGGGACGACCACTGCTGAACATAAGCCCCCCCTTCAAAGACATCCAGAATTTAATAATATAAGCAGATATGCTGCGCCTCGCGTTTTTACCCGCGTGTCTCTTTCAAAGTAATGATATTGATTTCCTACAAACACAATACTATAAACAACAAACTTTGTCCGTTTTTTTACCCCTTCAGAGGTAAAATTTCCAAAAATCTTTCTTAGTGCTCTCCTGCGTCCTAAACCCCTATGCGAAACTTCAGACTTGTAGCTCTTGTAGTTTCAGGGATTCCTTTGATGAGTCATTTTTTTCTTTTTTATTTAAAGACTAGATTATGTCGTCTTTAAGAAGTCGAAAATGGATCAGGAAATCACATTGTCCCATACAAACTTTGCCCTCCTTTTCCACCCCCTAAAGGTTACAATTTCGGGAAATTCATTCATATCGAATGCCTACGTCATACAAAGAACACACCTTCCAAGTTTCAGGTCTCTACGATCAGCGGTTTAGGCTATGCGTTGACATCAGTCATTCAGGACAAATCATTTTATATGTATGGAATAGATTTTAGTAGTCTTCGTGATAGTGAAACAATTCTAGGTATTTGCTACCGACTACATCGTTTTAAGATATGTAACGCTCGATGAAAATATATTTATTATTAACTTTAATCGAATCGTATACAATCAAATTCTGGGAGACTACAAAGGTAATCTGTTATTGTAAAAGATGTGATGTTTTCAAGCTTTAAACACAGGTCACACCCACATCCTCAAATAAGGATGTTCGACGCTCGTGTATGAGTCACTATTGGGGGCGACACACGAAATATCATTCAATACCATTCAAAGATCAAACTTATAAAGCAGACTGTTTTGAACAATTAGCCAAATAAACATTAAATAAAATGATAATCATTTTCTACTGAAGTCACAGAGCTTGGTATTTGTCTTAGCACTAAGTAGGTACTTCTTCTACTCTTAGTATCCCCACTTTTTTTTAATTAGCCTGGTTGATTCCACTGCTGGGCAAAGGCATTCCCCATACCTTTCCACCCATCTTTTCTTTCTAAAATCTATTACAACCAACTGCTAGATCAAGGCCAGCCTAACTTCTTTCCGCCTAACACGGTCCTGTGTTACGAATTACCACTCTATCACGAAGGAGTCCAGTTCATAACCCCGTCGCTTGTTGGGCCTGATACGTTTGTAGATTTCCAGCCAGTTGTTAGTTTAGCCCAGTTTCATTATAATTAGGTGGATTTTTAAGTTTTTAAGATTGCTTTACCTGGTTGACTAAGGAACAGTAACGCGGTGCATAATTGCTGGGCAAACTTGCGCGTCAGATTCAACGATACGCCGCGAAAATTGGTGTTACGGAGCAAGTCGTACAGGTTGTACGACAACAGCTCGAACACTAGGCACAGGTGGTTCCGCCACATAAAGTGACGTTTCAGTTTCACTGGAACATTAAAAGAAACAACTTTTAACATGGCTTACATTGTGATAACATAAGTTTAAAGTACCTAGATTACCTACCGATTTCAAATTTTCTAACAAAAGATGATTTTTATACAAACTTCTTCATCTTACGCTTTGGGGAATGAATGTCCAAAATAGTTTTCAATTACAACACAAAATGAATCCCATACAGAATTTCACATTTCTTAATCTAGCTGTTTAAGCTGTGTGTTGTCTGTCAGTAATAACTTGTCATCAATCAAGTAGAATTCCTTACGTTTTGAGGAATTAGTGTCCAAAATAGTTCTTAATTACGACACAAAAAGAATCCCCATGCAGAATTCCACATTTCTTGATCTAGCTGTTTAAGCTGTGTGTTGTATATCAGTCAAGTAACTTGTCATCAATCAAGAAGAATTTTGGTAAGTAATGTAAAAAGCTTAATAAGTAAAAACTGTACAATATAATATTTCTTACCTATATAATACTTATTTTCTGCATCTGCTCTGTTCATCATTTCTAGTAACTTGACTTCTATTTGTGCCTGGTTTAGGAAGGGTTTCTTATTCTTAATTATTTTTATCGCTACTTGACACTGTTCCTCATGGTCATACGCTTTCACAACCTAAAACAAATTGATTAATAGGTAACAGTATAATTTCGTTTTGTCCATGTTTTATTGTTAATTATACTAGCAAGTAGTTGAGGGCTACTTCTGTGCACCTTAACGATCAACTTTTGTTCTACGACTATTGGAAATTCGAAAAAATGAAAATATTGAGGTTATGTAAATTCGCAAAACAGCAGTTAACAAAGGTCATTCCGACTAAGAACAGTAGATATAACTTTAAAAAGTAAATAAAATTTTAAGGTTAATGACCTCTCCGTGTAAGGAACAGCTGATGTCCAGATAAACTAAACATCAAAATTTTCAAAAAAATGTTCGAATTTTCAAAACTCGTAGAACAAAAGTTGTTTGTTTAGGTGCACAGCAGTGTCCTCAAAGGTTTAGCATAATGACCAATAACCCTGTACATATATTAAATAGGTTTATTCATTGATTGTAGAACTGATCTACAAATTTAACGCTAGAGTATCCGATATCGCAAAAATAACTGATCTATAATAAATAATACTTATATTATAAATACGAAAGATTTGTTTGTTTGCATTGAATAGGCTCCGAAACTACTTGACACCATTTTGATGAAATTTGGTATAAGGATACATTGATTCATTGGGCTACTTTTTATTTCGATATTTCCACGAGATCGGGACATACGCAGATGAAACCACGAGGTGATGCCAAAGTGATAAATTGTCACTTCCAAGAAGTAAAGACATTGAGATGCCACGTTGCCTATTCCAGACAGAATGTCATACGCCTTCGGTAGGTTCTATTTCCTCAATGTTTTCCCTCACAAGATCCAATATTAAGGTGAAAGAGTATCGACGCTCTCTCCATATCGTGTCATTATCCAGGGAGAAAACAGTCGACTACGTTTGTATGGAGAGAGCTCCCAGTACCCTTTCCTCTTAAGGATGGTTTCACTCACCTGTCCAAATGATCCCTTCCCAATAGGCGAAGAGATCTCATACCGGTCGAGGAACTTCTCTCCCTGCTTAATGATGTAGTCATGATTGTCATCATCATACCCATCATTGTAAAGTTTCCTCTCTTTCTTGTGTGCACCGTCTTCGCCAAGGTACTGTTGCGCTCTCCGTTTTTTCTTTGCGTAATATACCTGTAGACAAAAAATAAACAACGTTAAAAGATGATTAAAGACTTACAATGGTTTGTTATAAATATTTGCCTGGTTTGCTTACTTTGAATTTAAATGTACTAGAATTAAAACTGTAATAAGCTAAGAAAGAAGTAATGCTAGAACCATTGTGACTGAGCGGATGACAATCACAATAATCGTTGCAGAATATTTATCTACCACAAAATGAGAAAACGGTTTGATCCAAATAAAATACAACAAACTCAAAGAATAACATAGAACGGATAAGGAAATCGTTGGAATCAAAGATTTTAAGCGCTTTTTATGTTTCTTAAGAACATCCATTATATCTCCCAAAAGACGAAGTCACATAATCGCTCAGAAGTTGTTAGAACGAAAACATATTTTATTACGTTGTTATCAACAGATGACTTGCTGTTTCCCAGTTTTTGTTGATCTATTTATTTTTATTGAAAGATTATTCTGAAACGATGACATAAATATTTGAGACCTCAGTGTCATTTTGGGACGCGATGTTCAAAAAGTTTTGCTGAAAGAAGTTTCATTTAGTTCAAACTAGCGACTCGTCCCGGCTTCGCACGCATGCATAATATATGCATATATTATAAACCTTCCTCTTGAATCACTCTATCTATTAAAAAAAAAACCGCATCAAAATGCGTTGCGTAGTTTTAAAGATTTAAGCATACATAGGGACAGACAACGGAAAGTAACTTTGGTATGGTAAAAAACTATGTTATGAAACGCGTCAAATACTTTTGGCCATCTTTTGGCGATAATATTGGCACACATACATATAATTAGATTAGGTAAGTTAATGGGTAGCTTCAATAGGTACGAATTATAGTCGGAGATCCCTTTAAGGACGACCTTCATCGATCTTTTTAATGGATGAAAAGTATTTTATATCAAATTAAATAGGCCAATAAATATATTGCAGATGGTTTTGCCTAAAAAAATTCAGCCCAGAATGATTAATATTTATATATATTTTTGTTTTTAGACTTTCACTGATTGGTCAATAGACAAATTCCGTACCAATGAAATACATAATCTTTATTTAAACTTAACTTTGATTAATTAACCAGAGCAGTGAAAATTACTAATATCGATTTACCTGCCTACCCACGAGTTGTGACGGGAAAAAATAGTCAACTAAACGTTTGCATATTCTATAGGCTTCATACTTTATATTGGTATGGAATTTGTCTCTTTAACAAGCCAGTGAAAGGTTTCAAAAACAAAACAAAAAATTAAATCGGCAATTAATCATATTCAGGACTGAATTTTTTTTGGCCCCATTTGCAATATATTTGTTAACCTATTTAATTTGATATAAAATACTTTTAATCCATTAAACAGCTCGATGAAGGTCGTCCTTAAAGGGATCTCGGACTATTAGAGGAAATGAAGAGTGTAGACGCCGAATGGCGGGAATTTGGCTGGCGGGTGTTGACCCAGATATGCGGTTGACATTGATCGACGACAGTCCGCGATATGCATATATGGACATTTATACAGGCTACATGATAGAGCCGCAATGAAATCCACAATAAGAAGTTCATTGCTACCGAGAGATTTTTATTGTTAGTCGCGCCTTGCTTGCTCTATTTGTGACTCATTGTTGTATGTAAGACAAGCATATGAGAAATCTATGTTCCGATTCCCGAGCTTCCGTGGAGGAGTTTTATACATATTGGAAAAAATACTCTCATAGAAATGGCTAAGCTGTGTTTATGTGAAAGCAGGGTAGATCTATGTTTACATATCGATATGGATATGAGCCATATACCGCAGCTTGATATGTAGAGCTCTCTGAAACCACACTTATGTAATCGAGGTATGTGTGACAGTAATAATATTGGCGACTGCATGCCATTCCCATAGCGGCGCGGCGCGATGGCGGCGGCACGGCGGCGGTGGCGGTGCGGAAGTGTCGTATATCGACGTGGTCGAACGATAACCCAAATATCTGACAGCGACCTACATTATTACGTTGTAGTTGTAGTCATGTATGTACGGTTTACAGGCGATGTGCCGCACGTCTACCGGCGAGCGAGGCTTCGGTCGACCACCTATCTGATTCGAATTACAGTTTGTTTGTTAATAATAAAGTAAGCCGACGACGGATTGTCAACTTTGTTGGCTTCTTCTCGGGATGGTGTTAGTTAGTTTCGGTCAATTAGGTTTGGATGCGTCAGCGTCGCCGTAGCTTCGTGGCGTAAGACGTGAGGTGTGAGGGTGTGTATTGTATTGATATGATGGATGTGGTATATGGTATATGGTAAGTGGTTGGTTGGTTGGTGAGCGAGGCCAGTGACCGCGGCACGTGGTCGCGAGATGAGCGCGTCGGGCAGGGGAGAGACGGCGCGCGGCGGCTGTCATTGATTTTCCCCGTTTCCCCCAACCCCAAGGCTGACTCCCGCCCCACCGCGTCTCACCCACTTCCAGCGCCCGATAACGAGGTTAACGGGCGACGTGAGTCTCTCCTAAACTTTAATTATACCCGTACACCCGTCGTGCATGTTTAACCCGGCCTCTATTCAGCATTTTGTTTACAGCACACCTGATAGGGAGGGAGAAGTGATCCGCCGTTCGGCCGGCAGTAACTGTCTAATGAAGCCGGAGCCGGAGATGGAAACACGAAGAGAACAACTCGTACAACCTGTAGGTTGGCAACTCTTGCCTTACCTACCACCGAGCCGCTATTCAAATCGACTAACAACGTTTGCTCATAAACGAGGAGTTCACCCCGACCGAGTCGACTTCGCGGACTTATTGCAAACAATATACCTTTTGTTCTGTCTCAATAAACTTATGTAACTTACTATCGTTCCTATTTAGCTCCACTTGGGTGGCAACGCTAAAGGCGGTTTAATAATTTTTTCATTGTAATAATACTTTCACCAAACAAAATATCTTGAGGTTTTTGAGTTAATTTAAACTAAATCTCATTATAAGAAATTATGTTAAGTACATATTTAGAAAACAGAATTTTATTAAAAACTAGCTACGCCCCGCGGTTTCACCCGCGTAATAATTTTCTGCGCAACTTTCTAATTTTTTTATTTCATAAGAACCTTCTCCTGATAATAACAAACAGACCAAAAAAAGAATTGGCCAAATTGGTCCAGGCGTTGTTGAGTTATGCGCTTACCAACACATTTTGCGATTCATTTTTATATTATTAAAAATAATAGAGAGCGATTCACAAATATTCCTAAAGAGGTATTACATTAATACCATCATTTTTAATAAACATTTCAAAAACAGGAAAATATCGCGTCTTTACCGAGAACTAAACTATGACTTGAATGCAAAAAGACTTGTGTTTATAATTTCCACTAACACTACCACCTTCTAAATCAAAGTACCTATAGCAGTTTAAAATTCTTGCTGCTTGGCAGCAGAAATTTGTAAATCTAAAATAACTAAATACATATATTCCTGACTGGTCTATATTCCTGAATGGTCTGACTGAATCTACAGCATAATTTAAACTTGATTCAAAATTTAATTTTATCTTAAACTACAACAACGTATGTATCATTAAGCAGTTTTCAAACACATCAAAGTGCGCTGAAAATTCATTCATAAGATTAAAGTAAATTGTTGCTTTCGGAACCGAGAGCTCGTTTAAAGAAATATAAAATTGTAAATTCAACGACAATTGGACAGGGCAATCATGCCAAAAATGCACTCGGTTATGGTTTTATAACGTGGTGTTTCTATACCATTTTTATTACTTGTATCCATCGCGTTTATGGTGCTCTGTTGGCATCAAAATCGAGATGAATAATTTTTATTTTTTTTATTTATACGCATTGCGCAGTGACGTCACCATGATATCATATGAATGCACCCAATGATGTAAGCAAAACATTCGATCATCTCTAAATGCGGTCATACTTAATACACACAACTTTTATGTTGTTATTTGTGAATCACGGGATACTTATTATATGAATATTATGCAGTTGCGAAAACGGGGAAACATTCGGTAAATACTAATTAATTTTTCAACTTCCGACGAAGTCGTGGTGATATGTAAACGAAAGCCGTGCTTTAGACTCTGGTTTGCAACTTATCAAGTCGTCAAGTATCAATTAATGCGACGGAACTGCGCAAGTTTACATCATTAACATCATAAAAAGACAGTTATTGCGAGAAAATTTGTGCAATCAATTAGGAGTTTTAAGAGGGGTTGGGGTGTGTGCGTGTAGAGTGCAGCGTCGTCGGTAGGGCCCCCGTTCGCGGAGGAGGCGCAGCGCGCGCATCTGTGTGCATTCGGCATATTTACCCTGATAGTGGGCGGGCGGGTTCACTGACCCGACCCAATGCAAGGCCTGCTGCGTACGTACTTACGTAGGCCGCCCGCGACACACACGGGCTCTAATGGGGCCCGTTTCATTACTGCCACACACCTCACTCGCACCTCTAATGCCAACATTACTATGACTATGCACCGCGAATGATACACGCACGTTTGTTTTTAAAAACCTTAACACCGCGACCGCGCGGTATTCGCGAAAAGCCTACTTATTATCCTAATTTCTATGTTTACATTCGTTGCGATCATACCTATTTCAGATTCACAGTTTAATGAATGATGCAGGTCAGTAACAGATAGGCAACAGAGTTGTGTTTCCGACGAATAACACCGCATCGATCTACTGTTTATTTTCGACTGGGTACAAGTCTAGATAACTGATTTAAAATTTATGACAAGCCGAAATGCTCGTGTGATCGATTACGAGTTTAATTTAACAGAACAACATACTGTATTACGATGAGTATACGAATAGGTGACACTAATGAATATCCCACCACACAATTCTGGTCACAAATCTTAAAGTAAACTAGTGAAGTTACCCCATAAACACACCCTGAAGAGTGAAGAGGATTGGCGAATCTATCATGTCTTCTTCTTCGTGTCAATGGCACAGATTAATTTAATTGATTTATTCAGAGTAGTTCCTTTTCACAGTAGTTCCTTTAAAGGCACTCCATTAGTTCCTTTAAAGGAACTGTGAAAAGGACGAACTCTGTATTCCCATTAGTTTCTTTAATTATTCCGAAGGAACTAATGGGAAGGAAAAATCTGGGAATAAATCATTTAAATAAGGCCACTATGCTGTCAAATATTTGGTATATTTATTGGCCACTGACCATCTGATTGGTGAACCAAACGTCATAAAACCTATATTGTACATATAGTAGTGTTAGATACGTTTAGACAGACATATTCTAGGGTGTAAACTAAACTATAGAGGTATGTATGTTTATGCAAAACCACCCTTGCAGTCGTTGGATCGTCGAATGCAATACCATAACCTACGCCAAGAGTTCCCCTCTTTGGGGCAGGTCGGCACAGACGCTTTTATGGGGCATTTCCATAATAACTAAGCGAAACACTTTGCAAGTATATCATCATAATAACATTTTTGGTCTCTCTCTCACTGAATGGCGGACAGCCTGAGCTGTAATTGTCAACGAATTAATCTAATTCGTTAGAAATTATACACAGGGTTTTATGGACCGTGGGCAAGCACTAAGAAAGAATATGGGAAACTCTTACTTATAGTAGCGCAATTTGGAATCTTTGTGTTGACAAAAGTTGATTGTTAAGGTGCACAGCAGCTTTCTAATTACCATTAAGCTGTATCCCCCTTATTCTAAAACGAGGTTTAAGGATAGTCCGAGATGTAGATTTAAATCTTAGATTCAGCCACAGATTTACTCGTGAACTATAGTCCAAACACTATCCCTATATAGTGTTAGTGTTTAGACTTTAGTTAATGAGTAAATCTCTGTCTTAATCTAAGGTATCCATCTAATCTAATCCATAAAAATCGTTTTGGAATAAGGGGATATAATACTACAGTTTTATTTATTGCAACCTCCTTATTAGATAGTTTACGTCAGTCATATTTAAAAGTACGGAAGTAACAAAACAATTTTAAGTATCTAGGTCTTATTAAATGTTTATGAAGAAGGGGGTGTGGGTAGTCTATTAATTGAGGTTTAAATCATAAATGACTTGGAAACTTTAGAAGTTTAAATTACACTTCTGAAAACCGGAAACAAAGTTTTGTTATTTTAGATTTCAAAATAGTCAGCGTACAAAATTTAAGTTTTGAATAATTGAGATGGTGGGACAAATAATGGGTTAAAATGTAGCATCAAGAAATATATTTATTGGACTAAAATTAGGACAAAAATAAACTATCATCTAAAGATTACCAAAAATGTCATTAAAAATCTTAATAACCAATTAAATAAAAAAAAATGTATTGATAATTTGGATAAAAACAACAATTTTTCATGCATTAATATTTATATAATTTTAACCATAGCCGACAGGCATAATGCGCTTGGTGGCTAAATCCGCCTTAACAAACCAACCGCGAGGTTTGCATTGCACACAAATGAGCCTGTAACCCGCTATAAATGTTTTTAATTTTTCATTATTTTAGTAAAAGTTCATTATAATTATTATAAATATTTGCTTTATTGTCAATCTGATAAACAATTTAATTGTTTATTTGCTTGTACACTATACCTTATATTGGATCGAAGTTCCTTATCGCGCGTTGCGAAAAGGGGCTAGACGGAAAAAATTAAGACCAAAAGTTATAACGACAATTTTTCCTTTTATTACAATTCCTTCACTAATTAATAGGGTTATCTATCTATACATATAAAATTCTTTGTCCTGAATGACTGACTGACTAAAGGATCAACGCACAGCCTAAACCGCTGATCGTAGAGACCTGCAATTTGGAGGGTGTGTTCTTTGCATGACGTAGGCACCGGATAAGACAGGATTTTTCGAAATTCCACCCCTAAGGGGGTGAAAAAGGGGGGCAAAGTTTGTATGGAACTACGTAATTCCTTGGTCCATTTTCAACTACTACGCGGACGAAGTCGCGGCCAAAAGCTAGTATACTATGTAATGATATGCAACTATTTAAGATTTAAACTCTGCTATGTTTAAAATATAAATATTCACAACAATTAAACTCTGCTTGAGTTGTAAACTCAAATAATAACAATTTTAGAACTCTACAGTGTATGCACTCTACACTTTTAGCGATAAGGCCGCCCATTATGCCATATTGTAAGGTATTATAAACGACCCGGTTGGCACAATGGTCACCATGTCGGACTGCCAAACACAGGGTTGCGGGTTCGATTCCCGCCTCAGACAAGTATTTATGCTTAGATATTTTTCTGTGGTCTGGTTGTTTCTATGTATTACAAGTATATATTTACAAAAGAAAAGTATATAAGTAGTATATGAGTTGTCTAGCACCCATAACACAAGTCTAGTTACTTAAAAAAAAAAAAAAAACTTGGGGCTAGATGGCGATGTGTGGAACGTCCTGCAATATTTATTCATTTATTAAATATGAATTTTCTTTTAGCATATAGGTAGTTACTTAAGTTAGAATTTATTTTGTTAAATGTAATCATTTTGCGTTTTGTTTTTATGATGCAATAAAGTGTTTATCTATCTATCTAAGGTCTCCTTTTGTTGCCGACTGCACATTTCCCATACTAAAATACATTTGTGTTATTGCAAAAATTAATAGTAATTAAACGCATAAACATGTAATTGAACAGTAATAAGAACGTTAGTATTCTGAGGTACGCGATTAGCGATGGTAACTGTGCATGATTGGTGGACCTACCGCAACGTCGCGGCGTCTCGTCAGCCATGTTATCAATATAAATTTATTACATAGGTCATAATGATGAAGCTCCTTTTGTATTTATACGAGTAATAGGTTAAAAATTCTATTTTCAATTTATTACATAGGTCAAATTGATGAAGATCGTTTTGTATTTATACGAGTAATAGGTTAAAAAGTCTATTTTCAATTTATTACATAGGTCATAATGGTGTAGATCGTTTTGTATTTATACGAGTAATAGGTTAAAAGTTCTATTTTCAATTTATTACATTTATCTATATCTGTAAAAATCAATGCCACTTTTTGATTTTCGGTTATTTATAACTCAAGAACGGGCTCACCTATCCAAACCAAATGTTTAAGCTTTGTTCGGACTATTTAGTAGATGGTTTATGTGAAGTTTGCACAAAATCGGTCGAGCGGTTCTTCATTTATCACATTTTTTCACTTTATACATAGCGAAGCACGTACCGGGCCGCTGGTAGGTCATAATGATGGAGATCGTTTTGTATTTATACGAGTAATAGGTTAAGGGCAGGTGCTAATAAAGCTGCCAAAATCGACCTTTGTTTTAAGCAACTCTAAGTAATCAAATACTATTTTTTTGTTATTTGGATATAAATGGATATTGTAGTTTAATAACCATATTTTTGTTTATTGTGGTTGAAAACATGATATGAACAACTTCGTTCGATAAAAAAAATGTTAGAAAACAGAGAATTATTAGATCGTTTATCGGGTTTTATTCAAAAATAGTTAACGTTTGTTTCTAAAAATGAATCAAATGATAGGTTTTCACCTCTAGGAACTATATTTGTGGATAATAATGCTAAAATGTTTTGCATATCGATCAAATATAACAGTTAGCACGCATCACGCTACGTCTTTGAGAGCGGGGGCTAAGGTAATGTGAATACTTACACAAGGTACTGGAAGAGCGCCTTAAAAAATCTATTTTCAATTTATTACATAGGTCATAATGATGAAGATCGTTTTGTATTTATATACGCGTGATGGGTTAAAAATTATATTTTTAACCGATTTAGCAAAAAGTAGAGATTCTCAACTCATTTCGTTTGTATTCGATTTTTATGGCTGTTCGGGATTTTAATTATTATTTTTTGGATTTTATTATTTTTAATGAAACAGTCAAATATTAAATAATTTACACTTGGCGCGGTAGGCAAACACGCCTGCGACGCAGACGGTTCCGGGTTCAATTCCTGACTTTAACCGATATTTATTTCTGATCTTGGTGTTTCTGTATAATATATGTTATCCCTAATCCCCCTAATTTATTATAGCCTAAAAATATATTATAGCCTATGTCATTCCCTGATAATGTAGCTTTCTCCTGGTGAAATAATTTTTTTAATCGGTCCAGTAGTTTCGGAGCGTATTTGTTAGAAACAAACAAAAAAATCTTTCCTATTTATAATAATAGTGTAGATATGTTTACCAAAGAAAAAAAATATAAATATTTTATCCGTTATCTAGCACCCTAAGCACGAGCCTAGTTGCTTGGGTCTTGATAGCGTTATGTGAAATGTTCAACAATATTTATTGAAATATTATTAAATACACCCATGGTTCGCTGTCGCTGGCAACACTTTAGTTTATGTCTCATATCGGCCGTTGGCATTTTTACTAAAATTCCGATTCATAGTTCGACCAATTTTACTGTTTATAGCATAGAATGTTATCTTTTATTTATACTACCAAATTGTTATCAATAACCACAAATATTTTCTAGCGTGGGCGAAGGGTATATTGTTTAAACCTTTGAAATATAATATTTCCTAAAACGCTTGTGTATTTTTCGTAGATAAACGTTAATTCAATATTTTTCTAACCTTTGGGTTTATACTTTCTGGTTTTTTTTTTCATGAATTAAGTACTGCTATTTAAAAAAGAGGTGTTTAGATTAGACAAGAACCAAATTGATCTTATGACTAGTTATGACATTCTAAAGGCATCATTACATAGTTTATAACAAAGTCGGTCCCTATGTATTTTTAGATCTTTAAAACTACGCAACGGATTTTGATGCGGTTATTTTGTGACGATTCAGGCCGGTCTATATTATGTTAATGGGTCCCGACTACTCAAGTCTCTATGTTTTATGCTTTTAAATTTATTATTCGTTTTATTTGTATATCGATCGCGAAATTACTGCCACCGTATCAGTTATTCAATAGTAGGTTCGAGTAATGTACTTGTCTTTTTCTTTTCAATTTTTTTTTCGTTTTTACGCACTTTTTATTAAGTTTATTTTTTAGTTTTCAACTTTTTTGCAATCGGTTTTTTTTAATTTTTTTCTAGAGCTTATTTTTTTAATAGATAGAGTGATTCAGGATATAGGTTTATATGTATAATACATGAATAATATAGCCGTGCGAATTACGTTGTTTGTTAAGGTGCACAGAAGAAGCCTTCAACGGCTTGCTAGTATAATTACCAATAACCCTGTATTATCAAGTGCGAGTCGGACTCGAGCATGAAGGGTACAATACCATTATATTCTGTTTCTAGTTTATTATTTTGTTGTTATAGCAGCAACAGAAACAAATCTGTAAAAAAATTAAAACCCGCGGGGCGCAGGTAGTTAGTCGAAAATATATGTTTATGGTATTATTTATAAGTGATTAAAACTTATATAAATCACAATCGCTTTAGGTACATTAATTATTTTACCAATTAAATCACAACTAATTACGAAATTGATAATAAACATGTCTATCCAGTATGCATCGAATAAATGTACATTTGTTATTGGTAAGCTTCTATAAAAAGATGAATTACATACATAACTCCAGTATACAGAAAAATAAAGCCTGGAAGTGGATATTTATTGGCTATAGATTCTGTTGCCAAGTTACGAGCATTAGCGAGAATTACTACCCATAATATTATTACAAGTTATCCGTTGCTTGTCGGCACTTTTACAATTTCATGTAATAGGAACAACCGAATGTTATTATAGTATGTATGGTAAAATTTATGATAATATAACTATTGGCAATCATACGCGTTTAAAGGCACTTCAAAGCTTGACCTCGCAATTACTTAAATTGGTTTGATTTACCATTTTAATTGTAACAAAAAGCTTATTTTTTCGATGTGCATGCCCTGCTCTGATGTCACTGGAATCTCGACCGAGTGACTTTCGGCCAAAGGGTCTATTAGGGTTCGTCGGGTGAACGCCGGTCGTAGATCGCGAGGGTGAATTTTGAGCTGTGGCGTCATGTCGTTAAAGCGTAGTTTCTGTCGGAGGTGTTCGGTAGGCGCGAGAGGAGAGCACTCGAGGTCGGATGCTGAGTGCGGGGGTGTGGGTGTGGCGCGCGGGGTTAGGGGAGAGTGGGACAAAATCGATATCGTCGGGCGGCGCGCGACGTCTTGCGTCCGCCCCGGCCCTCTCTCCCCTCTAATGAATGAGAGCGAGCTGAGCATAGTCATCTCTGCGGATGGCGGACGACACGAGACGAGACGCCGACGTCGCCGTCCTCGAATAAACTACCCTCCGACTCAATCCATGTATTACTGTCTGTCTACCATGATAACTAATCACTACCATTTACAATTCGACTAAATAATATACTCTTCCCTATTTCTTTCTATTAATAATTTTCAAATAATATACCGATATATTCTCAATAATCTTAAACCGGAGTCCATTATTCAAGCGAATATGGTTTACTTTGTTGTTTGTATTCCGAACTCCGAAGTGGTGTTCAGAATTGCCGGTAAAATAGGAGCAACAGAAACTACTACCGGACCGGCATAATACAGATCGAATACGACCGTATCAGTAACGATTATGAATACCGGAATAGGAGAAAACTGAGGTAAAATTGGCCTCTTCAACTAATTTCTCACCCGAGAAATGTTAAGGGCGAAAAAATTTCACCTAAACAAGAAAATCTAGCAGCCCTCATATTTTTTGTGACCTATCTAAGAAAACTTGGACTAATGAGACGAATCTAATGATACCTTAAAGAAATCCATCGAGTTGTTTGGAAGATGTGAGGGAATCACTACATAGTATAAAACAAAGTCGCCTGCTGTCTGTCCCTTTGTATGCTTAGATCTTTAAAAGTACGCAACGGTTTTTGATGCGGTGTTTTTTATAGATAGAGTGATTCAAGAGGAAGGTTTAACTATATAAAACAAAACTATTACGCGTACGAAATCGCTGGCAGCAGCTAGTAAAGAATATTACAAACAAACAGAAAGATAGGCGCGAAAAACATAACCCTTAATCGGGTAATAAAAAGACCATAAGTCAAATCGATACCAATCAAAACGTACCTACTTACAAACCTAAATAAGAGCTACATACATACTATCTTACCTAAAATATCAAGAGGATATTAGGCAATGTACTACCTACTCGATATTTATTTACCTCCTACACTTCCAGTCCGTGTAGGTGTCGACCACGCAAAAATAAGATACTAATCAACAACAAGTATCATTTTCATAAACAAGCTTACACAATTTGTTATATTTTCTTTCTTTAGCATCAACTTATTATATTTTTAAACCCACAAAGCGTGTTTGATAATAATACATACAGTGTAACAAAAACCGTATAATCTCTCTTAGGTAGATATTACCAGCACATTATAAAAAATATATTATTTTTGTATAAAAATAAAATAAATAATTGTATTTTAAAATTTTAAGTTCGGGAAAATTACTCAAATTTACTAAAATGTTAAGAAATTTCCAATATGTGGCAACACAATTATTCACAGCGAGCTCTTAGGTAAATAACGATGTTGTCAATTTTGAAAATTGCCCATTTAAAAAAAACGTTTTTGTTTTGGTTGGTAAGGGCGGTTTGAATTTACAAGAGGGGTGATAGGTTTTTGTTACACACTGTATAAAAATAACATTTCGTCTCGGATGGATTTAAATCAGTATCCTACACTATACAGCCAGCTATATCATATAGCTATATCAAGTCAGGACGAATTTTCGTAAAATGATTTTTTCATATGAATTTTGTAGCTTCACAAGTCCGGTGATAATCTATTTTGCCAATAAAGAAATCATTTAAAAATCACGGTAACAAAAAACAAGTTACAAATAATAAATCTTAATTGCCGAAACATCTCCGAGCAATTCCTATCTGACACTTAAAGACTTAGAAAAATTCTTCAAGTCTGCTCTAATTGTTTGTCGCGGCGAAGATATTTATGGGACAGATGAACGAAGACGTGGTTCCAGTTATAATAATAAACCAAAAGACGGAAACTGGACTGGAAGAACTGAAAATATTTACAATGTATTGAATTTTCAAACTTGTAACTGTAACGCGCGGCGTTGTATGGGATTATTTGACAAGCGAGTGCATGCCTGGGGTCTGATTATGCTATCTATTAAAATTATTATTTTAATTAATAAATATCGAAGCAAATAAATAAAACGAGTCGAAATAAGTAGCAGAAAATGCATACAAATTTTTAAAATTCATGTGCAATCCAAAAACTACCGAATTATATAAAATTCTCGTTTTCACTTTTGAACAGTCGACAGTTCTATTTACTGGGAAGGTCATGGTATACTACATCAAATCAACCAAGTAGAAATTGAATCAACGAACCAACGCCGGCAAGGTGCAGTTTGGAAGCAGACTACAAGTGTCAATTTATCAGGACAACCATTTACTATATTTAAGTACACGTAGTAACATATTTAAATAGTTTATTTTTATATAAGCACACACTAAACCTCCGATACCGATCAGACGGAAACCTCTTCAAGCATCAGCAATAAAGGAAATTCCAACTAATGGACCCCAAACATTTCCCCTTTTGTAGTAAACACAAACATTTGCAAAGGTAAGAAACAAAAGTGGACAACACTTGTAACTTGCTACTTTTGATATAAGCATCACAATAACATTTTACCCTCAAACTTAGTCAAACTCCCGGAGAACCAAGTTATTTGAACGATTATTCCAGTAGTTGGCTACGAAGGTCTATGTGTTTTGTTTTGTTTTTCTCTTTACCTAGAAACGTCGCTTAGCGGGTTATTACTATACAAGTACTCCGTTTTCTTTCTTATTAGTCAAAAATCAATCAAAAAATCATTATTTCGGACAAATGAATCAAAATTATGTTGGTGGTATTCTAAAGTAATTAAAAAACTAAGTAGGTTAGGTACCTTATAGTAGGGTTTGGGAAGTATCGCAAAGTCCCGGGACACGAGACAGACAAGTCATGATCGAAGTCCCGGGACTTTGAGACTACTCAGAATAAAATTAGAATCGAGTTAATTGTTGGCGACATGTAAGAAGCAATATTAGTTAAAATGAACATTTATAGCGGAGATCTAATCTTAAATCTAATAGTTTCGTTCTTAGATATTTTATAACCTCTCTGAAGAATATACTCGTGATCTAAACCTCTTGTAATCTTCTTCTTCTTCGTGTCAACGGCGTCAATGTGTTTTGTTCACAGTATTATCGCCCAAAACTTAGCCACGGCAATCGCATTTTCTGTTGCCCTGTTAAGGTCGCCTGCAGAGAGCTAACAGGGCAGAGAGAGCAAGCCGTCAAGTGCGCCACCTCTTGTAATTATTGTAATTTGTTTCTCAACCTCCGCTTTCTCTAAGATTTTCTTGCAACATATCCAAATATTTCAGACTGATTTTCAGTTTTATCTAACTTGTTACGGATATTAATTACTGGACCCGAAAGTAAAATTACTAAAGTCCCAGGACTTTCAGACATGAGACGGTACGGTACTCAAACCATACCCAAACCAAGGTATTAAGTTATGGAAAATATATTAGACCCTAAGGCGAGCGGAAAATTTTAACATCATACAACAAATAATAAAGTAATTGATTCAAAAATTCAATGTAAAATATTACTTTGATATTTAAAAGTTAAAATAGTCAAAGAGAGTAGGTTACTGACATCCCACGCTTTCTGCTTAGTGACCTTTACGGAACAAAAATTGAGCTATTTATTAAAGGAAACACATCTAAGGTTCGTTGTTTGTAATTGTTTAATTTATTCCTCTCAAATTGAGATATCTGTATTGAAACGTTTAGATCGAGATCCGGGAAAGAGGCAAACATTTCTCTTGTTGACTGCATCATTCGCTTTATTCTAAATAATTTATTCATTAAGATTATGGTAATGTTACTAAAACAATTACTAGGAACAGTTTTTTGAAAGAAGTTATAGAAGGATCAGATGTTCCACTATTATAAGAAATTATTCTGTTCAAATTGCAATGCTGCTCGTCTTTTAACTTCTGTCCTCTTCGTGTTCGTTTCTTTCTGACCTGTTCGTTTATATCCTTGCCATTCGTTTGCTCCTCCAATTGCAGCAGTGTTTGCTTCTATAGGGTCCTCCAATGAACAGGTGGTAGAGCACAATTGGCATTGGAGTAGATGCCTTAATTAATTCCGATGAGGTTCCACAATCACATTACTCTTCCGTGGTCATGTTTTGTCTCCAATATCCTAAGTACTTGAGTCAGTTAAGCAAGAATTGGGCTGTGATTTCTATCGGAGACACTTATACGATTTCAAACAGTCAGACAGATGGCAGTACTTTCTCGAACGAACACTGCACATAATTATAGTGAATTATGACGACCCAGTTGGCACAATGGTCACCATGCCGGACTGCCAAACACAGGGTTGCGGGTTCGATTCCCGCCTCAGACATGTATTTATGTTTAGATATTTATCAGTGGTCTGGTTGTTTCTATGTATTATAAGTATATATTTACAAAAGAAAAGTATATAAGTAGTATATCCGTTGTCTAGCACTTATAACACAAGTCTATTTACTTAGCTTGGGGCTAGATGGCGATGTGTGGAATGTCCTGCAATATTTATTTATTTATACTGATAACCTGATGATATCTAAAGCATTCTACGACCCGGAACTACAGCTGTTGCTTCTAAACGTTAAACAAAAGGAATTCCACATCCCTTTTGAAGATATTCTACTAAACTATATTCTCAAGGAACGTAAGCCAAAAGACCTTGTTATATTATTAAAAATAAATTTCACATTCACCGTATCTAGGTCAACGCAACACCTAGTCCGCATGTTTACTATGCATCTCAACCTACTTACGATAAATATGTCATTTGCATTATGTATGCCTGCGTTATTATATGTAAACAAAACTTTACACTAAACAATAATGATGAAATATCAATATGTAACTGGGTCAAAATCAAATAACTTTACCGTGAATAATTACTCGTGTGGAGTTGAATACTTAACCAGAAGTAGAAGGAAACATTATAAACAAATTTAAGACAAGAAATTAACAAACGATTAATAAATTAGTTAACTTAGGCAACGCAGTTTACCAAGTACGCGTAATATTAAATGGGTTTGTAATGAGACTTAAGCAAATAACTTAACAGTAGGTAAGTATTGTGAACGTTAATCAAAAGAAAGTAAACATTTGAAGTTCATACGATGAGTTGATATCGCTTCAATTGTTTGTAGTAGCTACTGTTAAACGTGATCTCCCGACCTTGAGGTCAGAGATTGCCACAGATTCCGATAAAGGCAAACGCAGAGTACAGACTTTTCGATCAGTCGATATCTCGGCGGGTCGAGACGACCTGACAATTCAATTTGAACAGTCAGGTGAAAATTCAAGCGTTGGACGATCTAAATTTCTAGTCTGTGTTAGCGTTAAAGGCACGTGAAAGACCCGGGACGGTCACACGGACGGCCCGTGAGCACATGTCAAAACATTTCATTACTGCACGTACAAAGCCATCATTTAACGACACTTAGACTAAATTGATAAAATCTAAAACGTTCTTTATCGTGCCTCAAGGTCTTCCGTATTGATAGAAATTTAAGTGCATTCCATAAGATCACGGTTTCAGCTCATGCAAAATGGCATTCCACAAAATTTTCAAATGATCTTTCACGATAACTTTAAATACGCGATAATGAGCTGTTAATATATAACTAAGACTCCTCTATTATAATGATCCGGATGTTAGTTATATGGGAAGGGAATTGTTGACGAAGCAAATCGTCTTATTATCATGTTGTTATGGTGTAAAGGGTACCATGACAGCGGCGCGGAGAGCCTGGCACCGGAGCGTGTCGGCCAGCGTCCTGATGAGGGAACGAGTGGACCCGTCCCTTTTGCGCACCATCGTCCCGTCTTCACGCACGGCTGCTAGGTCACTGCACTACGATCAGAGCTCACACGAACACCCGCGAACGCGAACCAAGACACACAGATGACACCTGAACAACTGCCCACTTAAACTCGCGTGTAAATAAATATGTTTTGTAGCAACCGTAATAATCGGTAGCGAGGACACGACTGGCTCGTTATCGCAACTATACCTAGCTAGTCTCCAGCTCAAGGAGACGATTCCGCATATGCGAATTGAGATCGGCCCCGATGTTATGGTCAGCTGACGTGCGTCCCGAATGTGCCACTTTGATGAACGACCGCATATTTCAACGTCAACGTCTATGCTTAATTATAACAAAAATCTAGTAGGCCACGTCTTACTTACAAATATAACTCGCGAATATATAGAAATACCTCCAACGGATTAGACGTGATGACTTCAATAATTAAAAAAATCATTGTATTAGAACATGATATAGTACATATTTAGGGATAGCTCATTAGCCACATGTCAAAAGAGAGCAGGATGTTAGTAACAATGATACTGTTAAATTCGACTTGCTCATCATTTGTGCGAGTGTTTATAATAAGCCGGGCGCCGGGATCGTGGCAGGAGTCCAGATTGATCACTAGGTTATATAAAATATTCTCAACTCTCTGCGATAGGTCATTGACAGGCACATTTTTCTAACAACTCAGGTCAATTTGTATGTTATAACCTTGGCTTTTCATGAGACATCCGAATTGGTATTTACGGTGAAAATACTTATAGCTCAAGATGTTTTTGGACGTAATTTCATCATGATGTATGTAGAAGATAGTGTAAATGTGTATTTGAGGCACATTCATTAATATTGCAGTTTGCAGAATAACAAGGCACTGACGTCATGCAATGACAATCGGTTTCATTGTATCTGGGAATTTACGCGCGCTAATTAATTTTGTATTGTGAAAATGTGTCTCCTTCCATCTTTTCATAGGCTTATTCTTATTAAGATTATTTATTGTTTTTGCAAAAGAATACCATTTATCAAGTTATTTTTGGCGTATATAAATTGTGTTATTTTTATACTTCAGAGATTTTATTTTTTAAATTATTTCTAAATACAGAATATTTGTCCACTCTTCTTTTGTTATTAGTACAGAAATATTACCATTGATTATACTTAGCCCTTAAAGTATCTAGCTAGATTATGTAAATTGGTAGATAGGTACAGAGCGGTGTCGTTCCCCACCTCCGTGGCATTAACTAAAGATTCCAAACCATTTCTAGATAAAGCACGCACTTTCGGAATTCCACTTAGCTCGCTTCAAATTTACCGGAATTCAATTTTCATTTTACGCCATATTATACTCCATGTACAGGATTTAAAAAATGTTTTTAATAACAGTGAAGTTTTTAATCATTGCGGTTAATATGGTAAGAGTTGGAACGTTGCCTGATGGAACAATAATTTTACTATAAACAATTTATATTATAGAAAATTACTTCTTGTATAGAGTTAATTGTTGTCATTTTGTGTTAACAAACTATTGACTAGATAACAAACTTCACAAAAGATAGTATGGTACCAGTATTTAGACGCAAACATAAGTTTTCCATTGTAATAAGTCCTAGATTTTTTTTAACTACGGCTGCCAAATTTGTGTAAACCTTGTCAATCTTGGCAAATATAGCATTCGATGCATATAGAGCACCTAAACAACGTCTTCGCAGGTTCAAAATTCAAATCTCGCTAAGTAAAAATATGTTATTTTAATCTTAATTTAATATTGCGTGAACTATTGGCGTGTACAAACAAGGAAATGTGTTATTAACATTGCGACGGCGACTGACCACCCGAACGCACCGTGGCGTGCGATGTAATTTAGCGTACGTAATTACATGTCAAAATATTAGGGGATTGATAACATCAGCTCGTAGGATAACAACGCTTCGTTAAAATGGACCTATTCACACCTACGACAATGAAAATTGGATCTTCTATATGTTAACGATAAAAGGGTGAGTTAGAAGCGTTATTACAACGCGATGTTAGTAAGGTGTAATTACCATCTACTATGGTAAGAGCATCTTCACATCGACGGTTAAAAGGAAATAGGGTATAACCGCCAAAAACCAAATTATTCAGGACAGCTGTTTAAAGTTTGAAATTGCAGAACAATGGTCACATCTTTCTTATTTATTATCGTAACGCAAAAATGAAAACAGCTTTAAAATCGAGAAGAATGAAAGCATTAATTGTTTTTGTAGAATGGCATTCAAAAGTCATTTTTGACAAAAATGTCGCTTATGCCCTATTTCCTTTTAACCGTCGACATGTAGTTGGTACCTATATGATTTACACAGCTAGCGTTGGTGTAACACAAGATTTTATAAAGTAAATGAAGAAGAGCTGCAGCAGAGAAAGTATTGAGGTGTTTGAAGAAACGGATGCGCCCTCAAGACGGCCATAAGAGAGCAAACACATCCAACCATTTAGCGGCGCCCGACGTCGAGCGCTCCCAATGATTATCGAGTCATTTATTCGGCAAATTGCTTCTATCGATAAATCGTTCGCGGATCGTATTCGCCAGCGAATAATTCCATTATCCTCTTTACTCAACGATTGAGGTTTCGGAGACTATTGGCGAAGACAATCGGTGTTCGTATCACGTGTGCTGATAGATTAAGAAAATGGAGACTCTCCTTATAACATTCATCATCAACAATCAGCCTCTGGACATGGGCCTCCCCCAAAGACTTTCAGAAGGATCGGTCGTATGCCCTCTGCGTCCAACGGCTTCCCGTGACCAATTATCGTCTATCCATCTAGTCGGAAGTTGTCCCTCAATGGTACGCGGTATTCTACCTTCTAGAATCTACAATCTAGGGACTTCTATCTTTGCTAAGCCGTTATTACTATTAGTTAATCATGCTTTGTCAATGAATTAACCATAATTGTTTTTTTCCTCAAAAGTAGATTATTAAAATAAGGCAATCGATATAGAACTGGGAGTTGGTAGTGGAGTTAATCACAACATACAACCGCGTACCGATTCGATAGGCCTCGGGCGATAGGGCGATCAAGTGACAGCAACGAGATAACATCTCGGATTTAATAGAGTTCTTCGCTGCACCCAATCATTGCTCCTGTTAGTTTCCAATCTGGCTGCAGACGATCCCGATTATTCCCTATTCAAATTGATTCAACATAGAAATCGATTCTACTCGATTATAGTTTTTAAGTAGTCGTCGGTCTAAAACGTCTGGGCAAATGATTAGGGTCTGATCTAGATAAATATAGAACATTGAAACCAGTTTTTGTTAATGAATCGATATTAGTTTTAACCGATTTCAAAAAAGGAGGAGGTTCTCAATATGTCGGGATATTTTCTTAATTCCCCGATAACTCGAAAACGCCTGGACCGATTTTAAAAGTTCCCACAAGTGGCCCCATAAAAATTGGTGAGGATCGGATGAGGATCTTCGGAGTGATGAACAGAATTGCACCTCGAGAGTGCAACAAATTGCTTAGTTTTCGATTTCCACCAGTAGAATTAGGCCATAAATGAATAGGCAGAAGCATCTGAAACCACCTTCTCATCACAAAACTCCTCAATGAATTACGATGAAGTACGATTTTTAAGTGAGTTATCCAAGTTCTTTCATATTGTTATCTTTTGGGGTTATTTAATTTCACTAACGTAGCCTGAACAGAGTCGTCAAAAAAGTAGTTAAAAATATTGTAAGCATAATAAAATGAATTTGTTATAGGGACGTTTTGATGCCGCTAAACGCTACATTCTATACTAGCTGATAAGCAGTAAATTTTTATGACAGTTGTATTGTGGTTTTGTAACTGTCGCAGTAATAGATACCTTCCGGAAAACAAGATAACTTTTCGCAATTAAAGATTGAAGGAAACACACAAGCATTATGATTGTGTGTTTCGAAATGAAGCATTATGAAAATTAGGTGCAGTAAACACAACTTCAACTGCAACTAATTTTTCTCTATTGCACAAAGCAGAAAACTTATTAATAATCTGAAAGTAAAATTCTTTAATTGAGCGACTAATGAGCAAGCAGCGCAGAGCGAGCGGTCTCACAGCAACAGCAACTTTACAAGTTTTCTCTCACAAACCAACCGTAATGTAACGCGTGAAATTCGAGTAGTCGATGTGAATGGAGGTGTTTTATTAAATAGGCTGTGACGTGGTGAACCCGACTGAGCTCTGATAAAAGGCGTCTGAATGTGAACGCACTCGGCACGGTCACCTTGAGCCGGCGAGCCACTCAACTGTGTTGCTAGAGAATTTTGGCCAATGTCATGCTATCTTATCGTACACATAATTTAGCCGTGACGAGGTCATCAATCGGCGAATTCGTCGAGAGGCCGCGACCGGCCCAGTCCGATTGCCGATACATACAACAAATTTATTGGCAAGTAGGAAACTACACGAGAGACCCGCCGCTCCGCCGCTCGCCGCGACATCGTGTCGTCGACTCGGGTAACAACCGTAACACATAGAAATTACCTTATTTTCTTACACGATCGACCAAATAATTTATTCTATAGACGTAGACAACTAAAAGGTACCTATTTGAATTAATTTTTAATTAGGACTGTGAACTTGTGTGTAACGATGTAAAAATAACAATGAACTATACATACGTATGGTTACATCAGTAAATACTCTGATGATAATGTAATCTATACTAATATTATAAAGCTGAAGAGTTTGTTTGTTTGTTTGTTTGTTTGAACGCGCTAATCTAAGGAATTACTGGTTCGAATTGAAAAAATATTTTTGTGTTGGATAGTCCATTTGTCGTGGTAAGCTATAGGCTATTTTATATTTCGATATCCCCACGGGATCGGGAGTTACGCGCGCGTGAACCGCGGAGCGCTGCTAGTTAGTAATATTACGCAAGTATTTAATACTTTGACACCAATTAAATTAATTGCTAAAGCGTTATATGAAATTAATGTTGGCTTAGTTGATTCAGTTCAGAATTAAATATGCTTAGCTTATCTTGTCTTACGAATTGTTTCCAAGAACTATGACTAGGATATTCAAAGGGCGCGTCATATTGAGATTTGCGTGTTGACGGTTTCCCTACATACTCATATAATAACTCATTTAGGCATTTGTTGGCGTAAAATTTCAACAACGTTCATTTGCTTGATAGATAGTTTAAGATATCATTGAATCTATACTAATATTATAAAGCTAAAGAGTTTGTTTTTTTGAACGCGCTAATCATAGGAACTACTAGTTAAAATTGAAAAAATATTTTTGTGTTGGACAGTCTATTTATCGAGGAAATCTATAGGCTACTTTTCATTTTGATATTCCCACGGGATCGGGACTTGTGCAGGTGAAACCGCGGAGCGCAGCTAGTATTACATGGAGGAAAAATTGAAAGAGAATTGGCTCTGGAACCACTGGACCGATTTCGATGAAACTTAATTTATTGGGAGTGACGAAGGCTACTTTTATACCGATATTCTCCTAGATCGGGATTTATGCAGGTGAAACTTGCCAGTAGATAATATAGCTGTTAATTAGCATTATCGTTCACATTTGACAACTATCTGATGGAGGATACGTTACTTGAAGATAAAAAACCGGCCAAGTGCGAGCCCGACTCGCGCACGAAGGGTTCCGTACCATTATATTCTGTTTTAGTATTTTATATATGTTATAGCTGCAACCGTAATACATCTTCTGTGAAAATTTCAACTGTCTAGCTATCACGGTTCAGGAGATACAGCCTGGCGAGAGACAGACAGACGAACAGTGGAGTCTCAGTAGAAGTGTCCCGTTTTTACCCAAAATTAAGATGACGCATAGTTCCATCGATCATGCAATCATTGGCTGTCTGTACGCGATGTGCCAATGAGGCTGCTCCACTTTTCTCGTATTGGGATCGATGTCTCGACACGCCGAAATAGAATCCGCGCCCGCTCAGAATACCCCACAAGGTCGGTATACGACCTGTGCCCTTTTTGCGACATGTCGACGATTTTCGCTAATACAAATCACGATAACTCCGAAATAGATTAGCGCTTTTATCTTATTCGGTTGTAGATATTCTATCCACACAGAGCCAAATTGTGAAATCTATACTAATATTATAAAGCAGAAGAGTTTGTTTGTTTGAACGCGCTAATCTCAGGAACTACTGGTTCGAATTGAAAAAAATATTTTTGTGTTGGATAGTCCATTTATCGAGGAAGGCTATAGGCTACTTTTTATCCCGAAATTCCCACGGGATCAGGAGTTACGGGGGTGAAACCGCGGAGCGCTGCTAGTGTAAGTCTAATTAAAATTATTTAATATAATTACAATCCAATCGTAATGAATTATTAATTTGAGAAACAGAAATAGAATGTAGAGTCTTTTTTTAATTACATATATTTTAATTTTTATATTATTTGATACTGGGCTCCACGGTTTCACCCGCGTATAAAAAGTAAAAAAATTCGGGATAAATTCCCAATTAATCAATGTATCCGCATACCGAGTTTCATCAAAATCGGTTTCGGAGCCTATTTGTTACAAACATAAAAATCTTTCCTCTTTATAATATTAGTGTAGATGTGAGTAATTTCAATCACTAGTATTTACTACACAGTATAAAACAAAGTCATTTCCTGTTGTCTGTCTGACCCTTTGTGTGCTTGGATCTTTAAAACTACGCAACGGATTTTGATGCGGTTTTTTAATAGAGTTATTCAAGAGTATGGTTTTAGTATATAAAACAATACACGTACTAAGTGGCGGGCAACAGTTAGTGAGGAATAAGTTTAAAAAATGCACTTCATTCGAGGATCGAAAGCTTGGCTGCAAATCATGTCAACGGTTTGCAAACTCTGCTAACAAGAAGCAACTTGGCAGATTGTTAAAGCCGCGAGTTAAGCGTTCATTTAATTGAGGGATGTCTTCCTTCTAGCAAAGTTTGAAAACGCCAAGTCCGGCTACGATATTAAATATCACCGATTAAAACGCAATTTAAACGTGGTTATTTTTTTAAATGTTAAATAGTCACGCTTGAGGTTTCTGTATATAAGGATAAGTTAGCGAAAAATCCAAACAGAATGTAATCCTGTTACCCCCTTAACTTGTCCAGTCAAGCCCTCTTAGGGGCAGATTACTGTTCATTAGCGATATCGCCAATCGTTTTTCTTTCAATTATTTTTCTTTTTTTTTGTATAAAATTGACATAGGCCAATAAACAGTCACGTGGTCTTGCGTCAGAGAAATAAAATGTAAGACCAGTTTAATTTTATGCCAATTTCAAACAAAGCTAAGACAATTTCATACAAAAAAATCTGTCGATTGGCGATATCGCTAATAAAAAGTAATCTGCCCCCTTAGACAAGACTGCTTTCTATTAGCGATATCGCCAATCGATAGATTTAATTGTATGAAACTGACATAAAACATTGTACAAAATTAGAATAAGATGGAACTTTTCCACCATTTTTTTTTCTCTAACCCAAGACATTTAGGTAACATTTTTTGGTTTGTGTCAATTTCGTTCAAAAATATAAAAATAATTGTCTATCGATTGGCGATATCGCTAATAGAAAGCAATATTGTCTAAGGAGGCAGCTCTTAGAGGGCAGGTGTTAAAATACCGTGTGAACATATAAAACTTAGTAGATCCGCTTCAAAAATCTTAATGTGTTTACATCTAGTTAGATTTTATAACCGTTAACCGGTCAGAATGTACAAAAAATATTGTAGCGTAAAACGACAGACGTTTAACGCATGTTTTTATTTGTTTTTCCACTAATTATACCTACCGCCTACTTCATTACAGTACTGTATCTATGCCGGTTAATAACATTTTCTAGAACCCCGTACGGTTTCAGTAAGTATGCCATTCCAGAACTGAAATCCAATGTAACAGTTACGCGAATATGTTTATAAATATTAATTAGGTGGGACATAAACGAGTCATACAATGTATGCATTTATTTAAATGATGTTTACATAATACATATAAGTAAAATGAAATTCCTTACATTTCTCAGGTACGTCAGCATTGGCACATGTACTTGGTAGTTAAACAAATAAAAAATCGTCGTTTATTATTCGGCACAAGTGGCGTCGAATATTGGAGACTAAAACTGATTCTTTATTTAGCTTTGCAAATGGTGGAGCTGTGAGCGAGTCAGGCTATTTTCAACTAATTACTCTTCAGTGGATATATTTTTAGACAAAATGACTCATTTAATGTTTTTGTTTATTGATAATAAATTTATGTATTTATTAAAACGTCTGCACCTTTTTTTTTCAAATTATGAAACGCTTGTTTATTTGATATTTCCAATTTGCATATTAGAGAATTGTTCTAACGTTTAATTTACTTTTCTAAACAATTGTGCCAGATTTAGAATACGGTTATGAGAATACTAATTTATTTATGAAACGAATGAGGAAATAAAAGCTTTCTGGGCGTGCGCTCTGTAGTGCAGAAAGTAAGTAGAAGACTAGAGTGAGGGCAACTGGAGCGTTTCGGCGCCGGCGCTCTGTGGCCGGCCGAGGTGGGCGGCGCGCGCGCACTTTTATTGTCTCAACCCCGTTCTATGCCGGTACGACGACGTCTGCTTTGAAATTCAAACAGCTAATATAATTGCAAATTATACATTATACTGTACTCTGTTCAGACTGATTAATGCTTCCTTGTTTACTATTAAGCAATAATCTGTACATATAAAATTCTTTGTCCTGAGTGACTGACGGATCAACGCATAGCCTAAACCGCTGATCGTAGAGACGTGAAACTTGGAGGGTGTCTTCTTTGTATGACGTAGGCATCCGATAAGAAAGGATTTTCCGAAATTCTACACCTAAGGGGGTGAAAAGGGGGGCAAAGTTTGTATGGGACAACGTGATTTCTTGGTCCATTTTCGACTTCTACGCGGACGAAGTTGCGGGCAAAAGTAAATATATGAATTAATGCAATACTCCAGAAAACTTCTGCACTATGACAAACCTATAAGTTAGAGCGTTTTAAGTAATAAAGATAAGTAAGTAAGTAAGTTTTAATTAATAAAGATTCAGATTTGATAACAGAAAAGTTTAGTTAGCTAAATTGAAAAAAATATAGCAGCTACAGAAATACATAATCTGTGACTTTTTTTAACTGTCCGGCTATCACGGTTCATGAGATACAGCCTTAAGGCAGACAGACATGTCCCATTTTAACCATTTGGGTACGAAACCCTAAAAATGACTATAAAATACATCAATTGTAAAAAAACTGGTATTTCCAAATTACTAAAACACTAAAGTTAGATCAAATAACATGATTAGTGTCCATTGTAAGGGGTGTGTTTAGTTGGCAAGGCACGGCACACGTGCCGACACCGAACCACCGACTCCATCAAATAGATCGCCATACCTGATACCGTATCAAAACAGTCGTACGTACGAGTACACGGCCAAGTTAAACAGTACAGTTTGTGGTGGCGCCAGCTTCTATGCAAATGTCTTCAATAACCTAAGGCGTATTTAGTTTCAGGAAAATCCGCCTGAATATATTGGTTGCAATACAGTCGTGCCATACGGTCTGTATTTTGCATTAGGATATTGGCCCTCCCCATCAATTTTATTTCAATACTAGCTTTTGCCCGCGGCTTCGTCCGTGTAAAAATCTAAAATGGACTAAGGAATCACGTTGTCCCAACTAACTTTGCCCCCCTTTTTACCCCCAAAGGGGTAGAATTTTGGAAAATCCTTTCTTATCGTACAAAGAACACACCCTCCAATTTCCCTACGATCAGCGGTTTAAGCTGTGCGTTGATCCGTCAGTCAGGACAGAGCATTTATATGTATAAAGATATACATACACACATTATTTGTTAAAAAAAAATATGTAATGTAAAATAGATATAGCTTTTTAAATATACAGCAATCATCCCGATATAGGGATAATTTTTGTAATTTGTTTATCGTATTTGTTGTTATAGCGGCAACTGAAATATATAATCTGTGAAAATTTCAACCGTCTAGCTATCACGGTTCATGAGATACAGCCTGATGACAGACAGTGGGGTCTCAATAAAATATTCCCGTTTTAACCATTTGAATACGGAACCCTAAAATATCAAATCTAGTATTCCCAATTCAAATGAACATAATTCAAAGAAGCCGAAACATAATATCCTTACGAGTATGTATCAGAGAATCACGTCAGTAATATGTAGGGCAAGTCCATCGCAATATTGGACCATCAATCTCCTTGCCAAGATAATGGTGGTGCGCGCTCGGTCGGATGTAATACTACCTTGACCGGTTGATTGAAATATCTATACGTGTGTTCTATAAAGCGACATGCAATTTAACTAGTTTACACGTTTCAAAATAAATAAATATTGGAGGACATTCCACACATCGCCATCTAGCCCCAAGTTAAGTAACTAGACTTGTGTTATGGGTGCTAGACAACGGATATACTAAATACTTGTCTGAGGCGAGAATCGAACCCTGTGTTTGGCAGTCCGGCATGGTGACCATTGTGCCAACTGGGTCGTATATACATAAATATATTAACATATTATTTAATTTTTAAGTAATTTTATTATCTCGGTTAAAAATTAAGCAAAAATCATTAGTAATGTAAAGTAATTCGTATTTGTACTTCGTAGACAATATTCACAAATCGATATCAGACAAGGGCCATGAAGTTAGGTACCGAGTCGTCAATTTGTTTACTGATTTATGATAATTGAATACAATAAAACAGAGTTACATCAAGAGTCGAGGGTTTCGAATGGAACTACGGAAATTCTTCGCGGTTCGAGTTTTTATTAGACAGTATAGAGATTTAATAATCATACCTACTAAAATAGAGAGTAAATCAATTTCAGTGCATTTAGCAAAATTTTGATCTCGAATTCAGGTACCAGTTTTCGAAGCGGTCCCGTTCCCGTGGGAATATGGTATATAAAAATAGCATATCTATGTCACTTCAATGGATCAAATCTATCTGTTTATATAAAAATCTTGCGTCACGATGTATGTTGCCAATAAACTCCAAAACTACTGAACCGATTTCAATCAAATTTCACATGTACCCGTATTTTAGTCTAACTTACTGGATAGGATAGTTATCATCTCAATTAGTTGCTTATGTCGTGAATGTAAACTAATAAAATGTATCAATTAATGGTTTCTTAAGCAAGTGTTTATTTACTGTTTAGTTTTATGAAATTCTCATAGATGGCGGTGTACGTTGATTCATCGATAAAATTCTTCAATATTGTTTGACATCTAGATTGCAAACACACCCAATAGATGGCGCTGTGTTCGGGACTAACGCGGGTGAAATCGCGGGGCGCAGCTAGTATAATATATTCTCATACCAAGTTTCATTGAAATGAGTCTAGTAGCTTCGGAGATTTTTCAAAACCAATCTTGTAAGCTCTCTATTTTTTTTTGGTAACAAACATAATATAGTCACACGAACTTTATTATCAACACACCAAAATCGAAATCCCACGCTGCGTCTATCTCTCTTTGAATTCAAAATTTACTAAATAGAATTTCATACGGTTTTTACCAATGGACGGACTGATTCATGAGGAAGGTTTATGATTATGTATAAACTAGCTGCGTCCCGCGGTTTCACCCGCGTAAGTCCCGATCCCGTGGGAATATCGAAAAAAATTTTATGATAAAAAGAAATTTTATGTCCGTCTTATGATTGTAAGCTACCTCCCCACCAATTTTCAGCCAAATCGGTTTAGCCGTTCCCGAGTTATAAATGGTGTAACTAACACGACTTTCTTTTATATATATAGATAATGATTTTTTGGTATAAATTGACTATTATTGAAGATGCCTGTAAAAAACATGCCGACTGAAAGCATTATGCGCCGCGAATTTACCTCTGCTACCCGAGCGAAGCCGGGGCGGGTCGCTAGTTTATACTTGTACGACAAAATTACTTAAAGATATTTCCAGTTATTCTCTTACTGTTAACAAACGTTTTACGTTCCATCTTCTGAAGTCATCTAAAAATAAATTTTAAAGCCGGATCTTACCTGAAACAATAGAAAATAGTCACGTTAAAAATAGAAACAATACCGTTACGATTTATACAACGTTATTTTCCTTCTTCGTCTTATCCGAGGGGTCCATCGGTGAGATCAATAGATACTACATTCAATCGATTTTGAAAGTCATCGAGTTCAATAACATTCTTGTTATTACGACGTTTTGGTTGGAATACGTCACAAGTATTATCTGTAAGCTAATTTATTTAGATATCTATATATATAAAAATGAATTGCTGTTCGTTAGTCTCACTAAAACTCGAGAACGGCTGAACGGATTTATCTTATCTTAGTCTTGAAATGTTCGTGGAGTTCTAGGGAAGGTTTGAAAGGCGAGAAAAAATCGAATAATTTCCGGGAAAACCCTAAAAACAGCCCCTTTCTATTTACCATACAAACGTTTTCTAGAGTCAATTCCTACGGGATCGGGACTTACGCGGGTAAAACCGCGGGGCGCAGCTAGTTTAGATATAAAATATTGTAATTATCATTAAATTTAAACGAATTCCTTCTGTGTTTGACGTATTACGTTAATACATGAATGTTTCTAGTAACGATAAAATGTACAGTCGAATTAAGAATCTTCTCCTTTTTTGAAGTCGGTTAAATTAAGTCGGAAAAGTATATAAGTAGTATATCCGTTGTCTAGCACCCATAACACAAGTCTAGTTACTTAGTTTGGGGCTAGATGGCGATGTGTGGAATGTCCTGCAATTTTTTATTTATTTGAACTTTTAATAATTTACCCATAGAAGTTGAAAACCCTGACCCTTACGTAAGATTGACAAACGAATAATCCGAAACATCAAAATGTTCTAAGGCGTGAGTAGAAAGGTTGATATTATTTGGTCAGAGTGACCCTCAATTGTAAATAATTTAATCTACTAGATTTATGTAACCATACAATGACGAGCCCGCATCCACTTTACGAAGACAACTTATATTTATCAAGCAGTGCTTTACAAGCCAGCACATATTGTCACTAGCTGCGCCCCGCGGTTTTACCCACGTAAGTCCCGATCCCGTGGGAATATCGGGATAAAAGTAGCCTATGTGTTAATCCAGGTCTCCAGCTATCTAGATACCGAGTTTCATAGCAATTGATCCAGTAGTTTTTGAGTGATGGAGTAACAAACCTACATACGCACACACACACACAAACTTCCACATTTATAATATTACTAGCTGCACCCCGCAGTTTCACCTGCGTAAGTCTCGTTCCCGTTGGAATATCGGGATAAAAAGTAGCCTATGTGTTAATCCAGGTTTCCAGCTATCTACATACAAAATTTTATCGCAATCGGTCCAGTGGTTTTAGCGTGAAGGAGTAACAAACATACACACACACACACACTTTCACATTTATAATATTAGTAGGATAGGATAGTAGGATAATATTTCTAGAGAATTTTGACTAATTAAATCCAATTTCACGTTGAGATTGGTTCGTTATTAAATAAAATTAAATGTTTGTCGGTAGACAGGTAAAACATAAACCGCATTGTGTTGGTATCTAGTCCCTACCATGTCCCAGTGTCCCTACCTACACTAGAAACCGTAAAATAAGTATTCATAAAACGCGCGATTGTCGTCCTTATTACCAGGACAATATGCACTACACGTTGACAATGAGAAAGTTATTAGAATTGTCGTCGACATGCTTTGTTGGTCTCTCACTATAACAGCTAGTTAATTATGGTAATGTATTAATAGAAGTGCGATAAGCCTTCGCTGCATTGTTTTTACTTCCAACTTCCATATTAATCCTGTCAAAGGTTAGATAATGGAATAGAAATGTATCTTGATTCATTCACGGACCGATAGATTTCGTTTTTAGTATTACAGTCCATTTGCTTCACGTTTGGCCATATCGATCGTTTTTATTGTTCTCATGTAAGCGTTCAATGTCATAAAAAACATAAAAAGATTTCAATTTTTTATGCGATGCGTAATCAGGATGTGATTTGTGTGGAGTTTTTGTTTTATTTAGGTAAATACAAAGGTTTATGCCCGAGCGACGAATGAGGTTGGGCCCATCAAATTGAAATGAGTGGTTGTCTCCATAGAGTCAGTGCGGTAACTGTCTGTGGGCACGCGTCCTGGCAACCGATCAGCTTGCTATCTCGTCCAATTAGTTAGCAACCATCATAATAGCCAATCAGTATATGCACGTCATATACTGAGACGGTGATAGCGCTCTACACGACGCGACGCACGCTTTTGCCCTGCTCCATCTAAGCCTAAACGTTACGTACATATATATAAAATAAATAAATAAATAATAAAATAAATAATTCAGGACATTCCACACATCGCCATCTAGCCCCAAGCTAAGTAACTAAACTTGTGTTATGGGTGCTAGATAACGGATATAATACTTATATACTTTTTTTTTGTAAATATATACTTATAATACATAGAAACAACCAGACCACAGACAAATATCTAAGCATAAATATTTGTCTGAGGCGGGAATCGAACCCGCAACCCTGTGTTTGGCAGTCCGGCATGGTGACCATTGTGCCAACTGGGTCGTCAAATATGTAAAAATATGTGTGTATGCAGAAATAACTGAAACGATTTCAAAAGTTCTTTCACCAATAGAAAGGTAAATTTATGGGGAACTAGCTTTTGCCCGCGACTTCGTCCGCGTAGGAGTCGAAAATAGTTCTGATAGTATTTTTTTGTTGACTTAAAATTGGATTGAGTTTCGAACACGTGTCAAAATAAAATTGACTTACTTAATTTAAATCAAAAGCACTAAGGAGTTCGAGTCGAAGGAAATCCTGGAATTACGTTGTCCCATACAAACTTTGCCCCCCTTTTTCACCCCTTAGGGGTAGAATTTCGGAAAATCCTTTCTTATCCGGTGCCTACGTCACACAAAGAACACACCCACCTTTCAGGTCTCTACGATCAGCGGTTTAGGCTGTGCGTTGATCCGTCAGTCAGTCAGTCAGTCAGTAGTTCAGGACAAAGCATTTTATATGTATAGATAACAAAGGCTATAACTTATTTTCAAAAAATTTGGGATTCGTATGTTAATTTTAATTTATAAAGGAAAGATTTGATTGTTTGCTTGCATTGGAACAGGCTCCGAAACTACTGGACCGATTTCCATGAAACTTGGTATGAGGATAAATTAATCCATTGACAGTAACTATGCTACTTTTTATTATTTATAAATAAACATTTAAAGCACTTTACGCCTCAAGTTTTGTTTTTGGAGGTAATATTAAAACTTTGATTATGAAACAAACTAATATTAAAATGAAAGAACGGACGTAAAGAACTCGGAGCGCTACCAAGTTTCACCGTCATCGGGCACAATATGATCGCTAACTGGGAAAAGTTGGTCGCAACTACTAAATATCCACGCTTTATGTTAACTATCAGAAGCCCGGAGGCACTGAGAGTGTACCCGCTCTGAATATCCATTTCGCTAATCTTTAATTCGTTTCTCTTTAAACAACGTTTAGGTCTGCTATACTGCTACTGCGGGGTTTTTAAGAGACCACTCTCAATAATTGTTTTGACTGAGAACATTTATTATGAACTCCAGTCTTTGTAACATTCGAAGCTTGTTTGTAACTTCAGTTAAGTAAGAAATAATCCCCTAGTAAAATTAACATTTAATATTGCATGTCTGTTTTGAATAAAGTGTTAAATTAAATAGTAACGCTTTTCTTGTTAGTATAAGTGTAGACTGGATTATCGTGAAGCTTATGAGCCATAACGACGGGCTTCATTAAAAGATATTGAATTTTTTTCAAGCTTGTAATAGTACAGGAAAGGGGTACCGTTTATTTCATTATATTCAAATTTATTTTAATTTTACTCATAGCAATTACAAACTACATGTCTTGCGGTTAATTAACACTCAGCCAGTCGCAAAATTTCACGATAACAATAAAGAAAAAGCTTTCTAATTTCTGAGAATTGTGAATATGAATTTCATGGCCACGATTATTATAAAGTACGTTTAACATAGGAACGGGTTGTCGGGCAGTTAATAGATATCGGCATTGCGAGCTGGTTTATTATTGGCACTTGTCGTCCCACGCAGTACGCAGATCTTGGATAGACGACACCGCTGCTGCATTCTGGGCCGATTGGGTAACCGTTGGCGAAACAACCTATTTCACATCGATCGAAGTTCAGATGCTATTGTCAGTTATGCACCAGATCAATATCATAATATGTTTCAACTTCATGTTTATAGATCGACCAGAAGTACTAAGCAAAAAAATTGTTTAAACATCTTAGAAACTAGAACCGATAAAGAAAGTCCGTAAAATCAAACTGTTCAACATAAAAGCTCCAACAATGAACATTCAATCTAAGCTGCAGAAGAATATAAAAATAAAATCAAAGGTAGACAACGAGTCGTTAGAACAGGATCGTGCCTAGAGCGAAAGTTGCCGCAGCCTCAAATCAGATGTAGACAAGAGAAATTCGAAGCAAAGTACACTAGATACTAGACCAGACTGTTCCTGTAACAACCGAGGCGAAGCAGTAAATCGAGACAATTAGCACTACATGTAAATGTCACGCAATCGCCTCAGAGCGAACGCGAAGCTTCAGATAGATAGACAGAATACAGACGATCGACGACGTAGCACTTCACACAAATGCACTTCTACAGTTATTGTGATAAATCTACGATGGTGGTTATTTTATCATGCACTTCTTCTTAAGGAGCTCAATAGCCCAAAGGCTCTAGCCGATCATTTGCAGTTGTTCGAGTTAAGCATGCGAAGTCTGATGCATCTACAATCGAACCGATTAAAAGTCTGATAAAAAAATAAGATTTTCCCTAACAAGGAAACGGATAACAATAAATGTGGGCAGAAACCAAGGCACTCCGAAAAGCTCAATATATCGAGGGTCCAGTGTTAAAACCCAATAAGTGACTAAAAATCAAAAATTGACTTTTTTTATCCATCTTAATCGATTTTTTACGCTCTTTCTAGTGGTCTTATCCAATAAGCGAAATTCGCAGTAGAACTCAAGTTACTTGAGGTAATAACCCAATAAGTGACGGTATTTTTTTCAAAACTGAAAAACTAAAACTCCATAAAAATATTTATCTGAAGAAATAATATTTTTGTTTCAGGCATAAACCACATAATTTTTTTTTATTTGTGTTTAGTGTTGAATAAGCTTTACTAAAATATCTTTGTAGTATTTATGGTAATAACCATAATTTCTATTTATCTGGTTTTAGCTTTACCCACATAATTAGGAAATTAAATAAAAACAAAAGGCAATAACCAATATTTCCATTTATCGGGATTTAACTTTATTTTTATAGCAAAGAAAGTTAACAAACGTTAGAGCTAAAAAAAACAAACGAATTTATCGGGTTTCATTGGTCGATGATTTTTAAAACAAAAAGAGATATGTTTAGATATAGGAATTTACTCACTTCATTATTTAAGTTTCTTCTAATATTGTTTGAGGAATAACAACCCAATAAATCAAATTACCGACAACTTCACGCGCCATTTTGGCAGATTGCGACGAGCGTTGCATCCGAGCACGTACTCCGCGAGTATTCGAGGATCCAGTGTTAAAACCCATTAAGTATGAAATTTTAACTTTCGAGTTATTCCACATTTAAGGTTCACTGGCAAATATACCCATGCTATTATTATAATATCGTCACAATAAGTATTTCTGGTAAAAGTATATATATTTAACTGCTTACTAAAACAATTTTAAGAGCTCAATTTCTTCCGGGATTTGAACGTTAACTGAGGTTGGATTTGAATTCCTTTTAGCTCTGGTTTTAGGTGTATTCACAGGTATCTTACAAACATCTATAGTACGAAAATTTTCAGACATGTCATAGTTAAAATACATTTTTAAATCTCCTTTTACGTATCTCATCCTTTTTATTTTAAGCCAGTTTACAGTTTCATTCATGTTATCTTTATTTTTGTTTCGCATTGTCGCAACGCCAAGATTCTTCAAGTCCAACATCTTATTAAATTTAAATTCTTTCACTTTGTAATTATCGATCTCTATTGTTTCCTTTATCTCCCCATTCGTTATAGTTTTGGTTCTCATCCTTCTGGCTTCTTTAAATACGTTTTTCCATTCATTTACACTATTTATTGTTTTATTTTTCGATGTTGCTTCTATTGCGGCGTGCATTGAGTCATTAAGCGTGCATTAATGTAAGAATGGTGTACGCTGGAGACTTTAAAATTGTTTTAGTAAGCAGTTAAATATATATACTTTTACCAGAAATACTTATTGTGACGATATTATAATAATAGCATGGGTATATTTGCCAGTGAACCTTAAATGTTGAATAACTCGAAAGTTAAAATTTCATACTTATTGGGTTTTAACACTGGACCCTCGATATTGTCATTAGTAACAATAAAGGACTATGTAACAAGCCAAAATAACCGAGGTAAGTGCATTACTGCGACTTTAGAGGTGAATTCTCGTGTGACAAGAACCAGTCTATTTCTGTAGTCAGACATCCCGATTTGGTATTGTACAATATTACTGGTACCGTACTATGGGTTTGTTTAATATTCCAAGGTAAACAAATATGGAATCTTGCATATTTGTTAAGTAGCTACTGATAAATTAAATGAGGACCATTAAAGAAACGTTCGTTAGAATGAACTTGTAGTTTTTACAGTGTTTAAAATATTTTATGCAATATATAATATTGGAACTTAAATAGCACAATAAAAAGAGGTTTGTAAGGAGAAATCACCCCTTTACCGATTGTGTGTGTGCCGACCACGTCAAAGTTTTCTGAAGCAAAACACCTGTGGGTATTTAATTTATGTGCAACCGTATATTAAATATCGAAAAGACAGGTTTTCGAGAGACGCGTTAAAGGATATACATAAAAAAACCTTCGCAAATAATTTAAGACTCGTTAAATGTGAGTCGTACGACGACATTAAGGGAAATGATAAAATTGCTACAATAAGAAACGCACAACGTGATCTATTGTGATAGAATTGCAACATTGAAGGAGAGGATATCTGGAATTATTCTATTGAAACGTTATAACAAAATCACGTTTCAAAATCGTTACGTTTCATGTTACCGAATGAGATATACGAAACATATCGTATGCGAAATTACTTCAAAGTTCACAGGCTTAGAACGAGCAAGTTGCGGCTTCGCAAGTTTTCCTTTTAACAACAACAATATCTGAAATATTTCAAATTTTACAGAAGGTTTAAAGTTCAACATTCAATTAACCCTAGCAATAATAATACTGAGAATTCATTTGAAACAAACTGATGAAATTTCCCATGAGGATTAGTGAGCAAACGTTGCTGTTTCCAACAAAGTAAACATACAATTTCATTCATAATTAATTTTGATTTCATAGATTACACAATTTATTTTGGTGAAGATGTGCTGAGGTAAACATAATTTGTCTTACATTTTAAATCACAGCTGCAGATAATAAGGCATCACGGTCCACAATGTCACACATCAAAATATTTATTTTACAGAAGAATCAGTATTGAAAGTTTAAATTCAGTATTTAAATATTCGCTATAGTCCCCGGTATAAAATAGGGTTAACCCATATCCTGCCGTGAGTGTCGTGGAAGGCGCCTTAAGAGATCTGGGGATTCCGTGCTGATTATTGCACCTTAGGTGAATCATCCGCAACAACAGCATTCCCAAATAGGTAGCGGCCTGGCGTAAAATATTCTCAAATAATGTACCTATAGGAGAAGACGTAGTGTGCCGAACCTCAAATAAATTGGAATAAAGGCAAAAAAAGAAGTTTTAGTATCGAATATTAACGATAACATAAACAGAGTCCAATTCAACGTCGCGCTTCTTAACTTTGAATACTTAAGTATTTCAAAAGATAAATTAAATCTTTTCTATCGAAGTTTACCGGAATTTCTTTCCTAGCGCGTTCACTGGATCCAGATATCACAGGGGCAGTGCCATTCTCTTAACATATATCCGTTCCCTTTGTGAAGCCTCTTTGCAATGTAATTTTATAAACTAGGAACAATGCCATGCCCGAGGCGGCAGCCGGTCACTCACAGACTTTATTGACGACATGTTTACGAGCGGCCTTTCGATACCGACGAATTTGTATTATGAAAATTGAATTTGGAAGTAGTTAAGACGACGCTGTTGCAAACGTTTTAGTAGCATGTAGTAGAAGTAGTTATTTTTTCTTCAATATATTCTGTTGTACATTATGTGTTTTCAATGAGCAATAGGAATGTAGTGGCGTCAACGCGAGTACTATGGTCACGAGCCCGTTTATTGCTCGCTTTATTGGAAAACACGCTTCCGCGTTCCTTGGCACGAGGCATACCGTTACGCATTTGCATAATGCCCAACAAAATGTGCCTACAGACCCGAGGCAAGGATCATCATCATTTTTGGGGCGGTAATAAGCTGTTTAAGGGTTAGACGCAATTCGACCAGTTGTAGTTGAATACTTTGTTTGTTTAATTTCGTGCAAACATATACAATTTTCTCCATGATTAATTTTGGAAAGATAATATTGATACGTTTTGATTAGCAAAAATATCGGAGCTAAAATTGTTAAATATACCATCAGATCATAACTTAATTTTATCATAAAGTAAATAATCAACATTAAAGCAACAATGTTGCCAAGATGCAAATACCATTGAACTTCACAAACACTACACGCAACATTTTAAACGAGCAAACTAGGAAATTAATGATATTTCATTCAAGGATTGATAACATTATGATGTTGATAAGCTATTAAAATATTTAATTATAAACAATACGGAAACATTCTTTTAGTTAAGTATATGAAAAACATTTGACGGAAGGAGCAATATGATTAAAAGATTACATTACATTGCGACCAGACTCATGTTTGAATTTAGAATCAAAGCTATGGTGATTAGTCAACGGAATCACCGCTAGGTATGTCTGGCCAGTTATTCATTTCCCCATTGCAATTGAGTTCATAGTTTACGAGCCTTATTCTTCCTTATTCATCATATAGAAAGATATAATAGCAAATACCCGCTAGCTCTCAGTACAAGAGCCCTATGAATAAATGAATAATAGCGGTCGAACGGGAAAGTGCTTGTGGCATACTAATTTGTCCTCGGGATGGTAATAATGCGACTCTCGCATTTTTCACCAACGTACCACCTGACAAGGATCCTTCTTCAACGTCGTCGATGTGAGATGGCTGTTGAAATTGTGCCGACTTTATTATTAAACTTAGGTTACAAAATACCTTGTTAAAATATATGGCAAATATTAGGTTAATATGCGTAGCGGAAAATTTTCATATCATTTTAGTTTTTCAATCAGCACAAACACAAAATAAGTATCACGCAATATTCGAAAGATAAAAGGAAAAGGATATCAGATTTCAATTTAGCTGAACGGAAGTATATATGTAGATAGGAATAGAAAGAAGTGGAGGAATGGCACGCAGCAGCACTCTAGATTCTTATTCCATTAGGTGTCGGTACGGCGCGCAATTTGCAAATGAAAACAACTTATTGAAATTCTTTCTCGGGCCCGCGCGTCGAGAGCGCACAGCTAGAAGCATCCGCGATATTCAAGATGGCATCGGCATCGGGTTGACTCTGAATTCCCGACCTCCTCGCCCGCCGCCGCATCGCTTACTCTTCGGTTTGCCTCTAATAAATATTCGAATATATATCCTACCATAACTTCGTAGATAGTAAAATAATCACAGTCAACATGCTAGCTGAATGCAAAATGGCTCACAACCATTCATCATTTCTTATATTGGACATCATAATCGCAACGTTTTCGTTGTAATTCATCATTTAGGAAAAAAATTGCTGAGACTATAAATCGGGGCTGAAAGAAGGCCGCCGACCAATCATGTGAGGTATTTTGCATAAATTACAGGCGTTGCAGTGAACGAGTTGAATTTGTGAAAAAATGAACAGGCGCGAAATAAGAGCCCACCGAGCGAAGGCAAACAACACCATTATATGCTAATGCGATGTGCGTAAACCCCTACGTTTGTTTCATGCCAGTCTTGCCACCATGCCTTCCCGAAAACGTATTTCAGAAACACAACTTCCTCAATCTCACCTCGACAAACAAAGCTCAACTCCAGCGTTACAAAGTTTCCTACTACGAATTTACTTATGAGGTATCAACTTTGAATGTTGTCAAGTGTTTTATCAGTAATCTATTACAATTTTTTAGGTTTAGGACCATTACAACTTGTATCATCAGAATCATCAAAGTCAAAGTCAAATTTGTTTATTAATTTGGATGCTTATGTATATTTTGTACACAGATCACATAGAAACGTCTTAAAAACTAAGTTAGGATGTGTGCCTTCGGAACGCGCCCACCAACGAGAAGAAGGCACAAGAAACTCATGGGGGTTTTTTTTTTCATGTGATCACGCTAACAAAGGTCAATATTACAAATATTCGAAGGTATTATTTGAAATGGAGCAATTAAAGTCACGTCCATGGATTCAATAACGGGAACTTCGAAAGTAGTATTCACTCCTAATATTTTTACGTTGAACTATAGGAAGCGAAATGTTTTCACACATACAAGTGTGATAAAACTAAAGTATCGGGGCTGAAACAATGTTAGTAAGCGATAATATTCCATTTACGAGTGGTTCCCACAAACACGTTAGTAATGCCATTAAAACAATTTGTTTAGCTATTACAAATTCCTTCAAAAAATAGTATAATGTCAACAGTGGTTCCGTAGAAGCGTTTAATGTTTATTTATTCTCAGAACCAGTAAGCGCTAAATCGTATTTTTCACCTGGAGGTCATTTTGTTAAACATTGTCTGCGGCGAGTCGAAAAGAGTCGAAGTAACCCCTAAATAGTCTCCCCATAAAACAAGAGCGATTATACCTTTACACATTTAGCATCGAGACATTGGGCGTACTCGAAAACCCTCCTTTGAAAATGTACGTGCATGCGCCGAGGATACCTATAGTCGGCAATCGTAAAACAGTTATAATAGGCGCAGTGCGGAAACACTGCTTTATGGGGTCCCTGAAGAAACACGTAACATGCGCACTGAATTGATTATCGTATGGTTATTCTGATATTTGAAACGGGTCACGGAACAAAAAAGTATTTTATAGGTCGTAAAATAGGGCACATACCGATAATAATACGAGTAACAAGCATTGATCAAATATTTTGGCATCGAGTGCGTCTTGCCTTGTTCGTTACCAACAAGGGGTAGCGGCGAAGTCACGTGCACTTATTTACATACAAACTCCCTTAAAAAGGAAATAATATGACGACGTTACTATTCGAACATTGACACCAAATATTTACTGGTCTTATTAACGTCAAAAAGTTATGAGAATTATTTTTATGAAATAAAGTTGATATAATTTGAATGAAAATTTGTCAAAAAAGGTTCTGAATATTGATGATGACACCTCAGAGCTAAACTTTAGTTGTTACCTTATTGTAACAAAATTAAGATCTGTTAATTAGAAATGAGACCAAAATAAAATATTATTTATTTACTTTTGATAAATTTTCAATTTAATTTGATTTGAATTCGAAGGCAGAACTCGGAAAATTGCATCGTAGAATTTCGAAAAAAATAATCATCAATTTACTTTGCGAAGATTCAATTGTCCGCAGACGAAGGGAACCGCGTGAAACATAAGCTAATTTCCTCTGGGATGACGTTCGCCTCGGGAAATCCTCGTCTACAGACATCGACGTCTGTTGAACGGACTATAACGTTTAGATGAGATATTTGTATTGATGAACATTTTAGACGTCACTTGGTGAGGTTAGTAAGATGTCTCAATAGAGCGGGGCGAGATAATCGTTCTGTGGGCGTGTGGTGAGCGTGTTCGCGGGCGCCAAAGCACGTCTCGAACGAAGGGAGCGCGGAGGCAGTCGCGTGTGCATAATGTAGGACCGAAGTCTCCCCAACGGGCGCCGGCGTCAACGACCCGCCTGAGTCAAGGACGCGCACCCGACGCCGCAGCCGCACCGCGGACAACATGATAAAACCTCCCTGGAGTGGACAATACCTACTTATGTACCTATCTACCTAAGCACAATACTATAGAACGCAAAGCTTTTTCATTCAGATATTTACAACATTAAAGCATCAAAAATGAACATAACATTTCATTTGAGGAATACTTAATTACTTACCAACTGTCTGAGCAGCTCATAGTGAAACGAACCGGTTTATTTGCAATATCTATAGTTCTGTATGTTTAAGATAAATAGATAAAAAATAAAGTTCGCGATAAAATTCTTAATAAGTTGAAGGAAGGAAGACTACGTTCGACATACGAGAGTTTCACATAATGTGCCTCCTTCAATATTTTTGTCACGCCTGGAGCATGTATCATAGGTATTTAATACTTAGTCGAGTGTGACAAGTGACGGCAATTTGGGTCGGAGAAGTGTTTGAACGAACGCACTTAACTTGAAATACCTACCGGCTTCTATGGAGTTTTTCCAGACGCTTTCTTACTGAATAGCAATTTGTATTGCGGTGTGCTAAACAGATTAGACATAAGCTTAGAGATAAACAAAAGCTTTAACAACGAGGGTCAAAGTAAAATTATAATAAATTGTCTACTGAAAGCTAATCTCGTAAAATTTGGTTGGGTTCTATTTTAATTTTTGGCAAAATCACGATAACAACCAACATCTGTAATTATTATCATTATCATGCATAATTTTGATAATTAGGTAGGTACCTTAATCGACGATCATTATAAAAAAATACCTGATGGATTAATCAGCGCTTCCTTCTTTTCAAGTCGGTTAAAAAGAATATCAGCAAAGTTGAAATAAAACTGAAACAGAAGTGGTAAGCATCTAACTAACCCCTAAACAAAGAAAGGAAGAAGCCCCCAACATAGTTAAGTTTAGGGTTCGTGTAATATGAGATCAATTGACGAAAATATTGAAGTCAACATATTGGGTGACCAAGAACTTTTTCCTACGTGCATTCTGAAATATATTACGGAATGGGTAAATTATTTTAAATATAAACAAGCGAAATAAATTAACTCTATTTCTGATACATAGAGATTCAGAGGATAAAATGTCAATGTTTGACTAACAATTATTAATAAAAAATCCAAGGTAGGTACATGTAATCAAGTACAAACACAGTCAAGAACATCTTTTCAAACAAAAAATAACGACTGATGAATTTTAATAATATTTTAATATGCAGTTCCATGGCCGGAAATCAGAAAGGAAGTTTAAAAGGTTAAACACTTTTGAACACGGAAAAATAACTGAAGGATTAAAATGCATTGAAAATTAAAACAAAGAACTGTATGTACGATGAAGATCACAACGTCATAGATAACTAAATAAAGGAAAAAGGTCTCCTTATGATGAATTTCTTGATCGCACTAACTAACTGACACAGAACGCTCAGCCTAAACCGATGGGCCTAATAACATTATGGTTCCTTTTAAAGAGTAAATAAGCAGTAAAAAGGGAAGGAATTAGAAGATTGAGATGGGACAAGCTTTACCAAGAGGGACCCGCGAAACCTAATCGCTTTCACAAAAGCTAAAGTTGCTAGCAAGCCATATGCGGAGACGTTTAAATGGTATGTAGTTTTAAGTTCAGATTTGTATTTCCATTATGTAACTGTTTCTCTTCCTAAATAACACATTAACTATATTGGTTGAACTAAACATACCTGTTAAAGAACTAAAAAAGCGAACAAGTTAATTTAACAAAGATAGCAATAATAAAATACGAAAAGCATAGCGATGTCCAGATTGTCTCGGAGCAATCTCTTCCCATAGTAATTGTTCCTTGGAGCGATAGACCGTTGCGGGGTTTTGATTAAATTATTAGCTGTTGCCGACTCGCTGACTGGCTCCTAATGTTCTAAAGGAGAATAAACACTTATTACGAAACCGTAAAGGACGATTTGTGCACATTGTTGTGTGACAGAGCAATTGTGTGTTAGGTGATAAACAATTTCATGGTACAACTAGCTAGAGTTTGCTCTATTTGAACACATTTACATACATTAAATTGTTGATATTCCACTGTTATGCTACAACCACTACCAAAGTGACATTTCGATGGAAGAAAATATATTAAATCAATGGAAAATTAACAGTTACTCCTGTGAGCTCCAAAGATGCTTTAATGAATTTTGAAAGTGGTCAACCACTAAAGAAAATATATTAAATTAACAGCTACTCTGTAAGATCAATAACAAAACAACATTTGATGAATAATTCAAGTATAGAATGAGGAGGGTGCTTTAATGAATTTTGAAAGTAGCCAATCTTGAAACTCGTTCAAGCTTCAAAAGTTCATACTAACCACTGCAAACTAATAACAACCTTCCCTAACAACACAAACATTTTACAATCAATTTTATCAATACAAGCAGGCAATAAAACCGAGTACAATTTACAAAGAACATTAGTGTAAATATTGTATAAAACAAAATAACAGCACAATTTAGATTTGTCGACACGTTAGGTACATGGTATCTAACAACACGATTATTACTGTCAGGAACGATCAACCGGACGTATTCCGGTAATTACTATGCGATGGTATATCTTCTCACAAATCATGCTAGTTATTTCGATGTAAGTATCATATTCATGCATCATGGCCCTTTTGAAGATGTAAATGCGCTTTGAGAAGTAAAATAGAATGTTAGATTTGATTTCTTTCCTAAAGAATTAATATACGAAGAAACCTTAATATCGATAGTATATCTTCTCACAAAACATGCTAGTTATTTCGATTTAGGTATCATATTCTTGCATCATGGCCCTTTTGACGATGTAAATGCGTTGCAGCTCTGCTTGAGAAGTAAAATAGTATGTATGATTTGATTTCTTTCCTATAAAATTAATATACGAAGAAACCTTAATATCGATAGTATATCTTCTCACAAATCATCCTAGTTATTTCGATTTAAGTATCATATTCATGCATCATGGCCCTTTTGAAGATGTAAATGCGCTGCAGCTCTGTTTGAGAAGTTAAATAGAATGTTAGATTTGATTTCTTTCCTATAAAATTAATATACGAAGAAACCTTAATATCGATAGTATATCTTCTCACAAATCATCCTAGTTATTTCGATTTAAGTATCATATTCATGCATCATGGCCCTTTTGAAGATGTAAATGCGTTGCAGCTCTGCTTGAGAAGTTAAATAGTATGTAAGATTTGATTATTTTCCTTTAAAATTAATATACGAAGAAACCTTAATAAACTTTAAAATCTATATAACAAATTAAACAATTTTTAAGAATAAGCAACTGAGTTTCATGTTCATACAATCATTTAGTTAAGAAAACATGTAATAAAAGCAAATCTTTAAAACTTCGTAACTGCAACACTTACTGTATTAATTAATGGTAATAGGACAAAGTGGTTAATATTTATTTAAATTTTACAGCCGAAACAATAACGTTTCGTGTAGGCTAGAATACGGTGGTCACGCTATACCGGCTAACGTTCGGCGCCACAGTGCTTGGGGGATTCCCGCCAATAGGTATTTTGCATTGTGCAATTTACTGTTACTGTAATATATTTATTGCTTTGGAATTATTATTAATGTTCTAGATTGTAGACTAGACGATTGAGATGGTTGCGACCGTGATAAAGTTAATAGAATTCGGGAATATACAGGTAAATTAAATACTGTTTTGCGTCCAAAAAAATAAAACAAAGTAATCATTGTTATTTTACAGTTCTAAATATATATTTGTGGTAGAACCTAGAACACAAGCAATTCATTCTGGGTATAGTTTCAAAGAATTGATTGAAACATTCTCACCGAAACCAGTTTTTTGTACGTAATTGTGGTACTTGACACGGCGTCGTCGCTCGTTTTACCCTGGTACCACAAACTTGTTTTCCATAGACAGGTGTCCCTTTTGGACCAATGTTAACTCCTTTTTTACATATTTGTTTACTAGAAGCTGCGTGTGCCGGCAATGGATTTTAACCCCAAACCAACGCATAAAATTATTATAAGTTGTTATCCCTGTCTGTTTTTGTTTGTCTCCTTGGACTGTATTTTTTTGATTTGTTCTATTTACGTGACTATCAGACGTAATTAGTGTTGATAATTTGCTTATCAAGTCAAAATATTTACAAGTTTTATTTAGAACAAGGACCAATTATACCATTACGTTTTTATTCTATGAATTGTTAGGCTTCTCTAATGGATATATTTTAATACAGTTAGGCGATTCAGAAGGCGATTTGCAACAAAAAAAAACTGTTTTAATACACCTGCAGTGTATTTTTAACCAATATTTATCAAGTAAACAAACATATGCGACACAACATTGTGCAATAATTCATATTTTATCAATGAGTACATTACTTTGTTATCATTGGAACCTGTTACCTAGTAACGCCTTGACGCTCGTGGTCAGAATATGAACTAGTTTCCATGAAAGATAAGATTATTTTTGGCGCCAACTTAGATTGTTTTATGCTGAATCATGTTACTGTTGATGATAAAAAAATATTACGATATTGTTCTACGAAACAGCTTAACTGTTTCGACATTTTTTAGATATGATTATTAGTACCCTGTTCTCATCTTTTTAGTCTTGAAATATAATAGACAACAGACAGACAAATTAAACTAAAAAACGATTATTTTTTTATTTCGGAGCGTTCGAAAAAAACAGGTTGTTTCTCTCGACTTCCATCTAGGATTTACGTAACAAAGGTTTATTAATTTCACATTTAATAGTTCTCTATCAAAATAAAGTACCGTCTGTTTGTATTGGTATGCATTGCAACGATTAAATGATTATGATAACGAGTGAGTCGGCAGCTGGGTGCGGCACGATAATAAGTGATAATATCACCGATTCCGACGAGACGTGATTCACGTAGACATACGTATCAATAATTTAGTAACAAACATCATTCGAGGTGATAGTTTAAGGTCGTACCGGTTAAGCAACTTCTGGGGCACAGGCAATACTTCCATGGGTGATCAAATTGGACTTATCTATACTTATATTATAAAGCTGAAGAGTTTGTTTGTTTGAACGCGCTAATCTCAGGAAATACTGGTTCGAATTGAAAAATTATTTTTGTTTTGGATAGTCCATTTATCGAGGAAGGCTATAGGCTACTTTTTATCCTGATATTCCCACGGGATCGGGAGTTACGCGGGTGAAACTGCGGAGCGCTGCTAGTGACAAAATATAGAGGCTGTTGATCCTACCAGTTGCTATAACTCAGCAGTCTTTAAATTAAGTAATAAAACGACCTGAATATCCTAAGGCAGCGTTTTACAACTATTTTCAAAACGCGACTGTAAAAAAGAACCCAGGGCCTTAATAAAACGACTCCATTCATTCAATGACTTTGTATTTAATTTTCTCTATTACTATATTGAACGTAAAGACAAGGATAGCATCTGACGGCATACTCAAAATGCAGTTTTATTCTGAAAAATTTGATATGTTTGAAAAGAAAATCAGAGTATCTAGAACTAGTAAGAGACGCTTTAAAGTTGTTAGTGCCATTCGCCACTTCTTATTTATGCGCAGTAACATTATCTTCAATGGTGAACATTAATACAAAAAAAAAAGAAATAGGCTCCAATTATAATGTTGGCATGTCTGTACCCTTACCCTCTATTGCAAAACGAGGTTTAAGGATAGTCCGAGATGTGGATTTAAACCTTAGATTTAAACACAGACTTACTCGTGGACTATAGTTTAAAAACTATCCCTATATAGTATATAGGGAACTATAGTCTCAACACTATATCTATAGATTAAATAGGTATAGTGTTTAGACTATAGTTCACGAGTAAATCTGTGTCAAAATCTAAGGTTTAAATCCACATCTCGGACTATCCTTAAACCTTGTTTTAGAATAAGGTGGGTTAGAGTCTAAGGGTACAGATATGCCAAAGGTCTCATGTACAACAAATGTGATAGAGACGCACGCACATGCTGAAAGATTCCTCACTACGAGCTTGGATCTCGCAAGCTTTCGGCTATTGGGTATATTGGTGGGTCAAATTGGATTATTCCCAGTTAACCACAAACTAATTGACCACCACCGGTGAATGCTAGGACGTTTTGTTAAACTTTATCCCCATTATCCGGGAACATAAATATTGAATTTTTCGTTAACCACCACCTAGTTGGTAAGCTCGCATTTCACCCTAACCACCCTAATCACCCTAACTTTAAAGACGTATCCTCGTGCCGACCCAGTGACGTCTTTCTAAACAAAACTATCTGTCTATCGCAGTAATCTCTAATTCCTAGATACGATTTCAAAGTACATATTATGTTGTTTTGAAATGATAAACAGTTATCTTGTATCTAAGGAATGTGCATCATCTTATATCAAACTGAGCTGATAACTGTAACGACGAAGACGTATTGCGCAGATCACAATTGAATCGGGATAAAACCAGAAAGAAGAAGTTTTTTCTGAGAAAATACTAAGTTAATACTATATATATAAGTTAATACTATATAATATTATAAAGATATTGGGGGTTATTCCAAAACGAGGTTTAAGGATAGTCCGAGATGTGGATTTAAACTTTAGATTTACTCGTGAACTATAACATTCTCCCTATATAATGTTTAGGGATAGTGTTTAAACTATAGTTCCCCATATAATCTATAGGAATAGTGTTTAGAGTATAGTTCTCGAGTAAATCTGTGACTAAATCTAAGGTTTAAATCTACATCTCGGACTATCCTTAAACTTCGTTATGGAATAATGTCGGAACAGTTTGTTTGTTTGGTTGCTAATCTGAGGAACTACTGGTACAAAATATTTTTGTGTAGGATAAGTTCATTTATCAAGGAAAGTTAAAAATACTGCTTTTTATTTTGACATTCCTACGGGATCGGTACTTACGCAGGTGAAACCGCTAGCCTATGAATCGACGTATCCTCATACCGAGTTTCATTAAAATCAGTCCAGTAGTTTTGGAGTAACGAATAGGTCGTTACAAAAATGAAATAATGGAAAACTTACCTATATAATATAAGTATAGATATAAATTGAACTTAGCACAAAATATAATTGACTTACCAAAAACGCTTAGCGACTCCGCAAAAATAAACCAAGTCAACCTCATTATTCTGTTTAACTTACCTGTAAACAAAAATTAGGCGTATAAATAAATAGGTAAGTAACATTATTATTTGACACAGTAGAAGTTCATTGTACTTTGAATAATAAACTATGGTAGTGAAACGGCTTAGATTTTGAAGCGCAGAACTAAAATCGAACTTTTTTATTCCAAAATGAGGTTTAAGGATAGTCCGACGTGTGGATTTAAACCTTATCTGTATCTAAATCTAAGGTTTAAATCCACATCTCGGACTATCCTTAAACCTCGTTTTGGAATAAGGGGGTTAAACTTTACCTGCTTTTTTAGCACGTGTAAGCCGTAAAAGGCAAGACTAGGGGAGTATGTGAGAATGTGAACATTTATATCTGTTAAACTAACTCATTATTATTTTTTTTATAAAACGGGTAGCGATCGCGTTTTGAATAATTATTTTGAAAATTACTTCGAAGTATCGGTGTGGTTTCGGCCATTTGCCGTGGTCGAAACGTCATGTAATTAAAATAATAATTAAAACGTGATCGCGACGCATTTTATTTAACAACACACATTTTATTAAACAAAAATAATGAATATAAATCGCCCAACTTTAATTATATCATATTTAAGCATTTCTGTTTTACTCTTGCATTCTGATTTTTTGCTAATAAAAGTTCTAGAAAAAATATTGTCAAGAATGGTAAAAATCCGAAACTTCAATGTTTCCATATTTTTTTTATAATATTATGTTCATAATGTATAAATACATTGTCGAGGATGTGAAAGTTTGATCTCATTGAGCGAAAAAAATAATAGTTATGATCCATATGTACGCAGCACGCATCGCGTCTGATTGTATGTATTTTTTACTTTTATTCTGTGTTTTTAATCCAGTAGAAAACACTAAATTACTAAATAGTTACTAGTTATAATCGGTGCCTCAACTTGGAGTAAATTTAAGAGGTTTTCTCCGCAGAGGTATCGGATTCCTCTAACTTAAAATATTGAGTAACACTAAAATATCGAGGGTTGGGTATAAAACAGTGGCGTGGCTTATCAATGTAAGTCAGTAAGTTTATGTTAAATTTAAGAGGTTTTATTTACCTAGCTGGGAAGCTACAGGGCGTTATAAAATAATAATGCGTTTACTGACTCCGCTGAGGTATCGGATTCCTCTAACTTAAAATATTGAGTAACACAAAAATATCGAGCTTATCAATGTAAGTCAGTAAGTTTATGTTAAATTTAAGAGGTTTTATTTACCTAGCTGGGAAGCTACAGGGCGTTATAAAATAATAATGCGTTTACTGACTCCGCTGAGGTATCGGATTCCTCTAACTTAAAATATTGAGTAACACAAAAATATCGAGCTTATCAATGTAAGTCAGTAAGTTTATGTTAAAGGAGAATGGTCTTTCTGGGCCTGGAGGCCTCATGAAACGAGTCATATATCAAATGAAAGGTGGTTTCAAGAGGAACATTTTATTGTAGGACCACTTTTTCAAATTAGTTGTGAGATCGGAGTTATAGGTCATTAATGATAGGTGATCGATTCACTCTCCGTACACCAGTAGGGAGTATTAACGCCTTAATAGAATCAAATGTAGCCATCGTATAGCAATGAGTCATATATCAAATGATAGGTTATTTCAAAAGAAATAATTGAATGTATGATGATTTTTAAAATTATTTTTATTTTTAGTTTTATAGGCCATTTATGCTAAGTAGTAGGTATAGGTGACTGAGGTCTTCTCTTGTACAATGCAAAAGCTTGATTAGAACCAGATGTTGGTCTCCTCATGAAACGAGGCATATATCAAATGAAAGGTGGTTTCAAGAAAAACATTTTATTATAAGACCACTTTTTCAAAATAGTTGTGGGTTCGGAGATATAGGTCATTAATGGTAGGTGGTCGTTTTACTTGCGAGTTTTCTCCGTACACCGCTAGGGAGTATTAACGCCTGAATAGAATCAGATGTACCCATCATATAGCAACGAGTCATACATCAAACTAGCAGCGCTCCGCGGTTTCACCCGCGTAACTACGTGCGTAATATCGAAATATAAAATAGTCTAAACCCTTATTCAACAATGGACTATGCAACACAAAAATATTTTTTTTTCTATCCGAACCAGTAGTTTCTGAGATCAGAGCGATCAAACAAACAAACAAACACTTTGTATGCTAAGTAGTAGGTATAGGTGACTGAGGTCTTCACTTGTGCAATACAGATGCTTGGTTAGAAGCAGATGTTGCTCTCCTCTTGAAACGAGTCATTTATAAAATGAAAGGTGGTTTTAAGGGGAACCATTTTATTGTAAGACTATATTTTCGAAATAGTAGTGGTTTCGTAGTTAGAGATCGATAAATGTACTTAAGTAAGTATTCAGTTGTATCAGAAATAGTTGTCGTGATTTAGTCATCACTACCTAATACTATTTAGTGGCATAGCAGGCTGATAAAAAGCATGATGCTTATCGTAACCGAGGTATAGGTTATGATACCTAAGTAGGATTATAAATAGGTTCAATGTCCTGCAAACCACACAAGAAAAGAATGCTCATGTCTCGTGACGGGTCTTGTACAATAGGTATCATTTCTTCGTAGAAAGGTATGTGGTATCATTATTATACCTATTGTACAAGACCCTTCACGAGACGTGAGCAGAAACGCACGATAGGTACTCGTGTACCTATCGTGCGTTTCTTTTGTTACTGCAATAATATCTATTCAGATTTTCCTGTTTGGGGACTAGGTATTTTTCTAATCGACTAAATCGATTGTGATGAAACTCGGTATGGAAATTGTTGGAGACCTAGATTAACACAAAATATTATTTTTCTCGATATTCCCACTGAATAGAGACTAACGCTGATGCAACTATGAATCTTCGTTATCAATTTTATTGAGAGGAATAATTTCCAAGGGTTATTCCTTTCGACTCCCGCTTATAGGGGCCGTAAGGAAAATCTTACGACCTCCACTCAATAATAAAAGTGCGAAGTGGTGGTCCAACCATGGGGCCCATTAAGCGGGAGTCGAAAGGAATAATCCTCTATTTCATTAATTCTGTATTCACAATCCGCGTTGAACCACCGCACACTTGGGCCTCCAACTATAGATCGTGGTTCAACTTTTTAAATAGTTTGACCACGGGACTGTTCAGAGTCCCGTTGGACATTCATGACGCGGAGTCTGAAGATTTAAATTATTTCGTTAAATATCAGAACACTGTTTGTCGAGAAAATATTATTTACACAAAATACGCAATAATAAATGAAAAACCACATTAAACTTAACACAAAAACATAATAAAATAACAAAAGATATTACTAACTAATTAATAAACTAATTAAAAATGCATTTGCTGCATCTGCATAAGCTATTGCATAGCTTTTATCGCGGGCTTTGAGCACAGCGCCCGAATCAAGAATAAAACCTAACACCCCCGACTCCACCCACCATGTAGCTCGGCCGAGCGTTCGCTTAAGTGTATGTGTATGGTACGAAGCTCGCACGATGCAATAGCTTTACCGCGGCAGTCCCGGGTGCCACACATTTTTTTTTAAATAAAGGAACAACACTGACCGTACTGTCGTATAAAGCCACATCAGCAACATCACGACAGGGCACTGGCGGCGGCGCAGCATGGTCATACGACGCTTTGGCCATTTTCGTCTTTTCATTTATTTTGTTAAATAAGTTAATAATATCTTGAACTAAATATATATCTACTTGAATTCGATTACTGAGAAAAAACCTACTAAGTACTAAACTCTGGCAATATACACAAGCCGTGCGAAGCTATGATTTGACATGAAAGTTGTCAGTGAAAGCGATTTTCCCTATGGCTGAAAGTTTTACTTTCAACACACTCGTTAGGCACCTTCGGAGTATGAATAATGAAGAGTACCTTTTGTTTTTTGAAGATACCTAGTCCAAAAAAGATGGTTTTGCTTTGTCGGAACTTATTGATTGCAATAAGTTCCGACAAAGCAAAACCATCAACATCAAAATGGCTTGCGTATGACTCTACATCTGAGCTCACGACTCGTGATGGTACCTATACCTCGGTTACGATAAGCATCATGCTTTTTATCAGCCTGTTGTGTCACTAAATAATGCTAAATAGTGATATCTATATCACGACAGACATTGTCAACAATTTCTGATACTACCGAATACTTACTTAAGTACATTTAACGATCTCTTATTTCGAAACCACTAATATTTCGAAAAAGTAGTCATACAATAAAATGTTTCCCTTAAAACCACCTTTCATTTGATATATGACTTGTTTCATGAGGAGGGCAACATATTCTGTTTATAGCCAAGCATCTGCATTGCATAAGGAAATACCTTAGTCACCGATATCTACTAATTAACAGAAATGACCTATATCCCCTAAAATAGTAACAATTTTTAAAAGTCAGGATACACTAAATTATTTCTCTTGAAATAAACTATTATTTGATATAATATGACTCATTACTATACGATGGCTACATCTGATTCTATTCTGGTGTTAATACTCCCTAGTGGTGTACAGAGAAAATTCGCAAGTGTACCGATCACCTACCATTATTGACCTATAACTCTGAATCCACAACTATTTTGAAAAAGGGGTCTTACAATAAAATGTTTCCCTTAAAACCACCTCTCATTTGATATATGACTTGTTTCATGAGGAGGGCAACATATTCTGTTTATAGCCAAGCATCTGTATTGCATAAGGAAATACCTTAGTCACCGATATCTACTAATTAACAGAAATGACCTATATCCCCTAAAATAGAAACAATTTTTAAAAGTCAGGATACACTAAATTATTTCTCTTGAAATAAACTATTATTTGATATAATATGACTCATTACTATACGATGGCTACATCTGATTCTATTCTGGTGTTAATACTCCCTAGTGGTGTACAGAGAAAATTCGCAAGTGTACCGATCACCTACCATTATTGACCTATAACTCTGAATCCACAACTATTTTGAAAAAGGGGTCTTAAAATAAAATGTTTTTCTTGAAACCACCTTTCATTTGATATACGACTTGTTTCATGAGGAGGGCAACATATTCTGTTTATAGCCAAGCATCTGCATTGCACAAGGAAAGACCTACGTCACCGATATCTACTAATTAACAGAAATGACCAATAACCCCTAAAATAGAAATAATTTCTAAAAGTCATGATACACTAAATTATATCTCTTGAAATAAACTATTACAAGCGTTTGTATTGCACAAGGGAAAACCTCAATCACCTATACCTACTACTACTTAGCCTATAACGGCCTATAACTCTAAAAATAAAAACCTTTTTTTGAAAGTCATGATACACTGAATTATTCCTCTTGAAATAAACTATTATTTGGTGTATGACTCATTACTGTACGATGGCTACATCTGGTTCTATTCAGGCTTTAATACTACCTAGCGGTGTACGGAGAAAACTCGCAAATGAAACGGCCACCTACCATTAATGACCTATATCTCCGAACCCACAACTATTTTGAAAAAGTGGTCATATAATAAAATGTTTTTCTTGAAACCACTTTTCATTTGCTATATGTCTCGTTTTATGAGGAGTGCAACATCTGGTTCTAACCAAGCGTTTGTATTGCACAAGGGAAAACCTCAATCACCTATACCTACTACTACTTAGCCTATAACGGCCTATAACTCTAAAAATAAAAATCTTTTTTTGAAAGTCATGATACACTGAATTATTCCTCTTGAAATAAACTATTATTTGGTGTATGACTCAGTACTCTACGATGGCTACATCTGGTTCTATTCAGGCGTTAATACTCCCTAGCGGTGTACGGAGAAAACTCGCAAGTGAAACGACCACCTACCATTAATGACCTATATCTCCGAACCCACAACTATTTTGAAAAAGTGGTCTTAAAATAAAATGTTTTTCTTGAAACCACCTTTCATTTGATATATGTCTCGTTTCATGAGAAGACCAACATCTGATTCTAATCAAGCTTTTGCATTGCACAAGAGAAGACCTCAGACACCTATACCTACTACTTAGCATAAATGGCCTATAACTCTAAAAATAAACTATTCCTTTTGAAATAACCTATCATTTGATATATGACTCATTGCCATACGATGGCTACATTTGATTCTATTAAGGCGTTAATACTCCCTAGTGGTGTACGGAGAGTGAATCGACCACCTATCATTAAGGACCTATAACTCCGATCTCACAACTAATTTGTAAAAGTGGTCATACACTAAAATGTTCCTCTTGAAACCACCTTTCATTTGATATATGACTCGTTTCATGAGGCCTCCAGGCCCAAGCTCTGTACATTTTTTCCCATTCTCCTTTAAGAGGTTTTATTTACCTAGCTGGGAAGCTACAGGGCGTTATAAAATAATAATGCGTTTACTGACTCCGCTGAGGTATCGGATTCCTCTAACTTAAAATATTGAGTAACACAAAAATATCGAGCTTATCAATGTAAGTCAGTAAGTTTATGTTAAATTTAAGAGGTTTTATTTACCTAGCTGGGAAGCTACAGGGCGTTATAAAATAATAATGCGTTTACTGACTCCGCTGAGGTATCGGATTCCTCTAACTTAAAATATTGAGTAACACAAAAATATCGAGCTTATCAATGTAAGTCAGTAAGTTTATGTTAAATTTAAGAGGTTTTATTTACCTAGCTGGGAAGCTACAGGGCGTTATAAAATAATAATGCGTTTACTGACTCCGCTGAGGTATCGGATTCCTCTAACTTAAAATATTGAGTAACACTAAAATATCGAGCTTATCAATGTAAGTCAGTAAGTTTATGTAACTTGATATTCGTATGCACTGTTCTTCTCTAAATATTTTAATGTAATAAATTGAAAGTTATTTTGAGCGCTTAGGAATACTTTTGAGATTTTTTTTATATAAAATTGTGTAGCGTCGATTGTATCTAGATGCTAAGACAAACCTAGTTACGTTTTCTTCCTTTTAACTAATTAATTGTAAGAAGTTGAATATGCCCATTTAATAAAAAAAAGTAATAATATTTACTATAAAGAAAATTATACAAATAAAATTTAAAAAATCTTGAATTTTCAACAACTAGCAGACAGATGGACCATGAGAGTTTAAATCCTATTATACAAATGCATTATAAATCAAATGTAATCATTTTACAAAAAAAGTACATACGAAACTACGAACATCAAAGATATTACATGAGAGAAATAAATAATGTATCGTTTTAAGGCCAACCGCGTAAAGGTCACGTTAGGGTCTCACAAATCTCCATTACGAGTAGAAACCAACCGGCTAAAGGTTTTCTTTCATCCATCACACATAATTAAGACTAAAATATACATATTCAGTATCAAAATAATCCTTACTTTTAGACAAAAACAGCAAATGACCGGCACAGACGTGGATTAGTAGTAGGTCGTCAGAAACGCAAACTCGTCACACTAGCGCAACTCGTCATAAACGCGAGTCGTCATTTTCGCAACTCGTCATAAACGCGACTCGTCATTTTCGCAACTCGTCATAAACGCGACTCGTCATTTTCGTAACTTGTCATTTTCGTATCTCGTCATTTTCGCAGCTGGTCATTTTCGCAATTCGTCACACTAACCTTAAGCATTACATTTCTCGGTTTTTCAGTTACGAAAATGACAAGTTGCGAAATTGACGAGTCGCGTTTATGACGAGTTGCGCTAGTGTGACGAGTTCGCGTTTATAACGACCTACTACTAATCCACAGACAAAGCTATGATATTTATATAATTCATAGCAACATATGTTATGATATATTTTCTATAGTAATCTTCGAGTGACCACATACGCAGCTTGCTTTCCTACTAATATTATAAATTTGAAAGTTTGTGTGTGTCACGCTAAAACTACTGAACCGATTGCAATGAAATTCGGTATGTAGATAGCTAGAGGCCTGGATTAACATATTGGCTCCTTTTTATCCCGATATTCCCACGGGATCGGGACTTACGCGGGTGAAACCGCGGGGCACAGTATATTAAATATTATAGCTACCTCTGTGACGGACTTATTTATTTAAAAGACTACCGCCCGTGTAGGTTCCAAGCTCGTGAGAATATAGAAATAAAAGGGTAATTAGGTAATTTTCATAATTATAATATTTCTCATGACAAGTTAAGATATTTTTTTTAAGGTATTCGTCACTTATTAAGAGGAAAGGGAACGTTTGTATGAAGAAAGCACCGGTACCCTTTCCTCTTAATAAACTCTACCTCTAATATAACTAGTATTCACCCGCGACCGCTTAGGGGTAGAATTTTCCAAAATCCTTTCTTAGCAGATGTCTACGTTGTATGTATGTATGCATACGGGCTCTTTTCCGCAACTAGACTCTTTTTAATTGGGTCCTTTTTGCGTGAGGATGGAGTAGGCTTGCCCAGCACCTACTACCCTCTCAGCTTAGTCGACCATGTCCAGAGGAGAGAACTTGTCAATACTTCTGGAGCCAACTAAGCCGCGGGTTTCATCACGATGTTTTCCTTCACCGTAAGAGCAATGTCAATTAGCGCACATAAATTTTTCTTAAGAAAAATACATTGGTGCACGGCCGGCTGGGATTCGAACCCACGACCTTCAGAATGAAAGTCGGGGTATCTACCACTAAGCCAACACCGCTCTACGTTACAATAACTATCAGTGTGCCAAATTTTAGCCCGATCCGTCCGATTGGCTTGAGATGTGCGTTGATATTCAGTCAGTCAGGACTTTGAATTTTTTATTTAGTGGTTCTAGATTTACATACATATTTTTATTTTCAGATATCCATTTCAAAAAGTCTGCCTGCCTGCAAGAAATCGCTTTAATAAGTTCGCCTGTTTGTTATTTTTCAATGTTTTGTGTGTTGTACAAATAAATTGTTGATCTATCTATTTAAAAGTTAAAAAATGTTGTTAATTATTTACTTATTGTTATTATTTGTCATTTCCTTTTGATATGTTTAAACAAACCCGGTGTTAGCCACTTCAGCCCTCCGATTTCGGTGTATTAAATATTTAATGATTCAACCCGTTGTTAGTTCTAAACTGTTGACGGCGAGACAAATTATTTATTTAACTCTACATTCGGAACTAAATCTCGAAATAAATAAGTTAACTTTGGAAATCGTAGAATACTTTCGACTCACCCTTAATTACCCAACGAACCTACTAAGTTACGTGCTCCGCAGCCCCTAAAGTTTCATCATTCATTAATAGAGTTTCAACTTAGATCTTTCGTAGTTAGCTGGCTGTTCCGCTAAGTAGACCATCAGCTGTTTGTAAGTAATACAGTTACAAAAGTGCGCTTACACCGTCCATTTGCATATCCACGCTATTGACTAGTCTAGACTCAGTCTGAATTAGTGTTCAACGAACCGAGACACAACTGATTTACGCCACGACTTTAACTCTTGTTTTATAAGAAGGTACTTATGGTGGATTATTGAAAATACTCTATCAGCGTGTTATATTTCCATCCTATTTTAAAAAAACACTTCGATGTACAAAATTTTTAATTTGAATGTATAGGATCACAAGACTTATGGCGCGTTGCGAAAGGGGCTAGACGGAAAAAATTAAGAACAAAAGTTGTAACGACACTTTGTAATTTTATTATAAGCTTAAGCAAGCCTTTTGCGCCTATTATGGTGTTTTACTTACACCGTGACAAGCTTTTACCCGCGGCTTCTCCCACGAAGGATTTCTTTTTAGATGCCTACGTCATACAAAGAACACACCCTCCAAGTTTCAGGTCTCTACGATCAGCGGTTTAGGCTGTGCGTTAAGCATAATATGTATAGGCATATGTATTTAGATAATCAGCACCATTATCTAAATGTCAATATGCATAAGCAGATACATAAATGTCATATCAAATATGACTGCAATTTACTAGACTTGTTTATACAAAAAAGCAAGCAGTAAACAGAGGGAATGTAACAGAAGGGCGATAGCATTCACTTTTATAGTGAATCGATGTTAATGTCAACAGTAATCGGAACTGATAAGTCATTGTCGGTGCTAGCCACTTCATAAATAAACACCCCACGAGTTCTCGGTAACCGAACCGCAATATTATCAGGCCCTGCTTGGATTTTTCTAACTAATTTCCCGGAAACCATTACCGGTAGTAAACGACGTCCTACTTAGTGTTGTTCGAAATTAATTTAACAAAATTATAATTATCTCTATTCGGAAGAAAAGGGTTCTTTACAATGATTAAGGCGTTCCTTTTATACCGTCTTAGGTTTAAAAAAAAATTAGCATGTTTTTTTAAATTATTGGAACGAAGTTCCTTATGGCGCGTTGCGAAAGGGGGCTAGACGGAAAAAAATAAGACAAAAAGTTGTAACAACACTTTTTGATTTCATTACAATTTCTTCACTAATTAATCGAAAGAAACTTCCATCCATTTTTTAGAAGATCGAATAGCTAGTACTTATCTGAACAAAGCCAGCTATAGAAAAGTGACACGTATAAATAACCAATCCCGATCGTCACACTTGTCATGTATGTATGACGCACGGTTTGCGACATAAGGCAATAAGCCTACGTGTCGAGGGCGACCCACGCAGGAGCCCCCAATTCAAGCTACCATATGACAAGTGATGGCAAAGTACGGATTATGGAAACCGACGGTCGATACCAAAGGCCAAGGGTTTGACCGTCAAATGGCCTACACTACAACGTCACCAGACCCAGTTTCATAATTAATTTCCCGTCTATAACTCTCTGTTGCTATGGATAAAGTTTTTCGTTCCGCAAACGGAAAATCTTGTGACCTTTTTCCTCACCAATGGGATTTCATCTCAGATAGATGTTTACTCGTGAAACGCCCACGCATTTCTAAGATCAGGTTTAATGCAAGATGAAAACAGCTATTTCAGAAAAAAAACGTTCTATTTTCATTTCTATGGCAAATATAGAATGTTTAACTTGGAAGTTGGAACTGTCAGTATTTATTTTTAGTATCACAATACACAAGTATTTACCCAAGTTTAAGTATTTTTATAAGAAACAATATAGCGATAGGCTTCGGTGAATCAGCCGTGACTACTATATTTTCAAATCCTTCATTTGGGTAAGTCCTATCTTTTTAATATACGTTGCTACATAATTCGCGGACAAATTCCACAAGAACAGACAAAGACGAAAGTGTAGTGTCATGGAAGTGCTACTAACATAGTTCTAAGCAATCTCTTTAACACATTCAATTAATATTATAAAATATGTATGTTAGTCTATAAGGTATGTATCTATGGGCCTTTGTAGCCTGAAATAAATGATTTATTACTATTATTATTATAATTAATAACACATAACAAAAAATAACTAAAAATTCCGAGGTTTACGAAATATGATATCCAACACAGGATAAACGTAACCTAGGCCAGGTTTGTTTGTTTGTACATTCAATGGAACATTTTTCTACGTAACATCTAGATTTAGTTACAAAGTATTGATTTATTAGCCAATAACGTCTGTGTCGTACAATAAAGTTAACTGAATTTAATTTACTTGTACTATTTTAAGACTAGCCTTTCAAACAATCATATTTTAGAGAATAGTTGCTTTTAAGTACTAACGCAGGGCATTCGTACTTAAAATCCCGTGAGAATATAGAATTAATAAGTTGCCCCATCATCATCCGAGCGATGTTCCCGGTTGCATCCCTTTCGGCAGCCAGGGGTCCGCTTTCCTACTTTTACGCCTCCACTTCGCACGATCTTCGGCATCCTGGTTAGTAAGACCATTTGCACGCATATACCTTTACGACGTCAAGCCAGCACTTCTTGGGTCTACTTAGTCTGCCACGATAAAAACACCGAAAAACACGAGAAAAACAACAGTCCAGTTCTCCAGTCTTCCCGCGACCATGGTCGATGCAACCCGATCAAAATGTCGGGTAAATATAATACAATAAATAGTAGATTCAACGCGATCAGACCCCGGTTATTTAAAATGACTAATTATTATCGCATAAAAAATGAGTTTAAGAAGAGAATAATAAATTTTATTAGATATAGGAACAAATATTTTGTCCTTTTTCCTTTGTTATTTTATGTATCTGATAGATAACAATAGAGTAGGAAGTGTTTTAAGGTAAATACTTATGTAAACGAAAATAGCCGTAAATTACTGTTATTTTCCTTGAACTCAATATTGAGAAATATAAAATAAGTTTATATTTAAACCTGGGCTGTTTAATTCAACAGAACTGACAATAACAATTTGAAACAATAAAGTAGAATTTAACGAAATTATTTTCGAGATAAACAATCACATAAATACTTTAAAAATTCAATGAACATTTAAGCGTTAAGAAAGAAACATTTGATTTATTACATTTTATTGTTTATTATCAAGTAAATAATCAATGTAATTGTTTTTATTTATTATTATTTTATTAGTATGTACCTACCTAATTTTAAGTTAAACATAGGTGTTCATATTTTGAATACCAATAAATTATTATATTCTATTCTAGGTGGTGGGTATGGAAATATAATTTCAGAAACTAATTATCTGCCTTCCTTCTCCATCCTAAGTTTGTCTGGAAGAAATAGTTTTAAGGTCGCCTGTTTGTACAATGTCGTAGGTAATAAGCTTTTTCGTCTTTTTTGTCATTTTAAATGTTTTGTGTGTTGTACAAATAAAGTGTTTATCTATCTATCTATCTGAAACAGTCAGTATCAATGTAGTTTGATTATGTATTCTTTAAAAGTTTAGAGAACTGGTATGATGCTTTGCACGGATTAAGTATAATAATGAACATCGCTTGCGGTTCGCTTTTAATTAAAAAGCGGTCATTTTTAATTCACATTTTTAAAATTACAAACAATCATATTTTTTTTTTTGTTTTTAAAGTCTACTGTATTTCAGATAATTATTGACCGGTTAGGTCAACGGCAAACATTCTCAACAGGCCAACGCCCCAACTAGAGGCGAGTAGAGCCAGACAAATATAAACCTAAACACACATGGGCATAGAGTCCATGACTGCGTTACAATTCATGAGATAGAAGGATCGGTTTCGCCTTATAAACTTCACGTCAATGCAGTTCCAGGAATGCATCGGTATTCTTTGTGATATTTTTGTGTTTTGCCTCCGCCAATATTGCTTAGATATTTTCCTGGTAGTCCGATCGTAAATCTTAAATCCGCCAAGAAAAAAGGCTTTAAGTCACTAATATTTATAAAATACGTATCCTTAACTCACTAGATGTCTACAGTGGCATTGATGTGGGGACGGTTTTTATTATATTTCAGTTTAGCGTCTAAATATCGGAAGTATTCGCTGTTGACGTTCCTCGTAAGTGAGGAGAGCTTTTGACAAGCGAGATTTCGATGAAGCTTGAAATTCCTGACGAAACACCTCACAATATATTTCAACTTTCACTGACGGTAAACGGGTGACAGTATTTCAAACTTACTTTAGCATTTCACAAACTTATTACTTGAAATGTCGCATGTGTATTCGTTTAAATAATATTGACAGACCGAAACGACAGCGATAAAATAAATGTTAAATGAATTTTATAGTTATAAAATTGCTATTGCCTTCGAAGAGAACGGATGCGGATTAAGTTTTCTCAATAAATAAGAGATAGAAAAGCTACATGAATGCATGACATCATGCCGGGTGGCGACCGTTTTAACTGGTTGGCAACAATTGGCCACGGGCTATCGGCCACTTCGTCTATGTCTATTTGCTTTCGTCATCAAAGAGCGGGAGACCAAGGGCCAAAACTAGACACGTAGACTGCGTCCGCGTCGCGCGTCGTGTTGCCAACCCAATTCTGCAAGCGTCTAAATTTAATCGGCTATTCGCTAATGCTGATACAGCTTTCAATTCAACGGATTTTGCAGTCTTGCTTATTAAAAAACTAAAAAGCTCAATAAAATGAAAGCACATTTTTGTTGATGAACAATGCCATTTGTGGTTCAGGTCCGGAACGATAAACAAAAATAAAAAAAATTGGCAAGAAATCCAACAGGTGCTACGTTGCAGAAATGAAAAAAAAGAAAAGAAAACGAGTTTTGCGGGAAATCCTTACATTTCAGCAGTGTGCAGTGGGTAAGCGAAATAAGCGGCATCAATGGGGTGGGCGGGAATGTCGACAGCTCGACACGCGACGACATTACTCGTCATCATAACAGACCGACAGCTAATGACCAAAGTTTCTGGGCTGGGATATTAGCACGGCTAAACGCACAAACGCAAAAAATCGCTATTACTTACTTACTCTGTCACTTCCAATGAATCATACCAAGTTCAATCAAAATCAGTCCAGTAGTTTCAGAGCCTTTTCAATTTAAACAAACAAACCACCAAATCTTTCCTGTTATAAAGAGGAAATCCAACCGTTTGTCCATAGGAAGTACCTATGGACAAACGGTTGGATACTTCAGTAATTTAAGCGCAGTTTAAAAATAATTTTACTTTACCATTTCGTAATAGAAAAGTTTGAAGGGTGCAAGTGCATGTAACTCAAAACATTACACGTCCCCGAGTGTTATCCTCCATCTTATATAGTTCCAGTTATTTATTAGTTTAGCCTAGTTTCTTGCTTTCAATTCTATTTGAATCGAGTTTCAGATAGATTTTATGAACGAAGATGTTGTTACACTACGAGAGGAAAACAGAGGATAAGAAAGTATCAGTTGGTTTGAAAGCAATCTTCACGTTGATTTAACGATAAGTAACAAGCGCAATTATTATGGGCAAGTGATCCGGTACCGTACAATCACAAGCAGACAACATGAATATTTCACTTATTTTGCATACTAACAAGTACAAAGCAACGGTTCGGGCACAAGCGCGATGTGTTGCGTCACCGCGGAGCCGATGGTTGCGCAATCCACTCACACGCAGCTACCGCCATTCATCCTACTCTGACGCCTGCTTGGCAACACCAACACTGAATATCTTCATGATATATCGCACGCATCATATAATTAATCTCGCTATAGGTTTGATACCAGTTTATACTAAACACCAGAGAATACTAAATAGTTTGTACCTAGTTAAATATGGAAGCCGGTGGCATTGGCCGACAGGCGACCGAAGACGGCGACAGGAAAATAATACTTGCATGCATCATGCATTATAAATAAACGGAAATAGAATTGAAATGAAAAATACAAGACAGTGGATCCGTAAGGTAACTGCATTGGTTCAGTATTCATTAAAAATAACAGTTTTGTTATATGGAAATTTATTATAGGATGTTTTAAAAGTTAGACAGGAAACTATCATGTGAAATAGCACAACAAAAGTAACCACATCCATTGAGTAAAGATTTAACTGCTAACACATGCTAGCATCGAACTTTTATGCGATAACGGGCCGGATGTTTGGCTGTGTGTGGCATTGTTCTCACTGGCCCATTGACTGATTTCAGCTAAATAGAAAGTAAAGTGAACACTTTGTCTAGGGGTTTAGATAAGCAAAGCGAAACAATATAGCCAACGTAACCTATTCACAGTGATTGTGGAAAGTACTACTGAGAACTTATGCAAGTTTTTATTGACGGCAGATTTTTCAGCGTCTAATAACCCTTGATAAAATTATATTATTTTTTACTGGGCCGATGCACTATTCTCTACAAACTTATCCTACTTGAATTATGATACGAGCGTGATCACATGAAAAAAAACCCCCATGAGTTTTTTTGTGCCTTCTTCTCATTGGTGGGCGCGTTCCGAAGGCACACACCCTAACTGAGTTTTTTTTAAGACGTATCCATGTGGTCTATGTACAAATGTATTAAGCATCCAAAGGAATATTTTTTTTTACTTTGACAGCAAATCCAAATGAGGAATTTCAGGATGGACTAAAAACTATAAGCTGATTGGTCAACGGATATTTCGGATTTTATACAAAGCATAAAGTATGTGGGTGTATTTAGTCAATGGATGTAATATGGTGAAATAATCCGATGATACCCGACCGGATGTTGTTAACGCCAACACCGAATACTAATTGCCATTTATCGATTGTCAAAAACCAGTTTTACAATTGATAGCTCATTTTGTTAATGGAACAAAAAGTTAATTGACGAATAAACACGTGACACGGTTTGGAAAGTATTTTAAGGTACCACCATCTGGTAACTGGTAGCAGTAGTTAGGTGCAGTTAGATTCTCCAAAGACGTGTACAATTTGGAAGTTTTGAAGTCGCAAGTGAACAGGTATCTTCAAGGTACGTGTGTTTCATCTTAGACCGTATCGTCACCTACCATCAGGCAGGTGTGATAGTGGTCTAACATTGACCTATCGGTTGTAAAAAGACCCTTAAGGTGAAAGGGTACCTGCGCTCTCTCCATACAAACGTAGTCGACTGTTTCCTCCCTGGATAATGACAAACATTTTTGTGGGTTTTTCATTTTATAATTATCATAGAAATTAAGATTTAAAAAACAAAACATAGGGGTATGGTCATGGCAGTTATAAGTTTTATGCAACAAAAATATTTGCTTTAGTGTCATTATCCAGGGCGAAAACAGTCGACTACGTTTTTATGGAGAGAGCCCCCGGTACCCTTTCCTCTGAAGCGGAAACAAAACGAAAACAAGATATAGCCTCATATTATGTGGCTTTGTAACCATTTTCGGCACGATTTTACTCTCTTACTATTGAGCGAAGAAAATGGCAAATTTACTATTTACCGTTTTTAAGATAATACGGATGCAAAGTGACCGTTTCCAATCAAGTTTGACGAAAAGTATTATATTCTCCATTACATCAACACTAATAAACAGTAACATAAAGTAGGTGTAATATAATTGCGATTAAATTCGTAGTATAGTCAGTTATCGGTCGTTGTAGTGACCGCACCGATCGCAGAAAGGTGCTTCGTATCACCGACGGATGTTTACATTAGCAGATATGTAAAATTTCCTCGGTTTAACGAACCTGTTGACTTTCAATACAACATTTTGTTTGTTATTTATTATGATTGTGTCGTTCTAAATAATGTTACATCGTAAACGTGTTGTGAATGACATAGATTCAACTAAATGTGAATTCTGTAATATTTGCAATGGAGATGTAACTTGGGAGAAGAGGTTAGTTTTGAGAAACACCATCATTGTTTCTAGTGTATTAATGTCTAAAGAGATGGGATCGAAAATACGCAAGGGCTGGGTAACTTTACTTTCTTACCTTTAATGCAGTTCCCAAGCAACAATCACCTCCGCTCTTGGTCATATTTGTAGGGGAATTTTTATATCTAGGTTCAACGTATTCCATCAATGTTTTATGCACCAATAGCCGAGTAACTCAACATTTTATCGCTACGTCAAACAGTAAACAAGAACTGTTATCGGCGGCGCGGGCGTCGGGCCACGTCACGTACGAGTACGTACCGCGAGAATCCGCAACTTACGTCAAACTTGCGTAAGTCCATTTCACACAAACTGTTGCTCGGCGCTACCTAGATACATAAGTTAACAACACAATCTGACGTGGGAAGGACATTATTTCATTTTTATTTCAACCGTACCTATGGTTGACGTCAATTATTAAAGTGTAGATTTAACTCTACAACTAGGTATGAAAAACTTATGACATCATGAGCAGCCAAATTATTACTAAAACACACTTTCTGTTGCTACACGACCGAGTAACGAGCTAGCTAGCGAGACCTATGACGAATATTCTGCGATCACGTATACCTACGTCAGGAACCTCTGAATAATATCGTGTTAATTTCCTGATATTGGAAACTTTTGTATCTGGAGGTATTGACCTAGAGGGAAGTATCTCGAGTTACAATCTGAAGGTCATGGCTTCTACATCAGTAGATTTTAGGGAACGAATACAGAATACAATTTTATGGCATTAAACACAAATGCTCTTATGGTGACGAAAAAGGTCAAGACACGCACTTATCTAACCTGATTTCTTTAAAGTTTTGCGTGATTGAATAGAAACCCCTTTTTAGTTTGAATATCTTCCTCCATTCCATTGTTCACAGAGTTAGATGAAATACCTAAAGAATAGTTGCTAAGCTGAGAACATTAACATAGGATGTAACCCATGTGGAAGTCGGTTGATTACGATCTGCAATGAGTCACTCTGGAGGCCGACGTGGCGCGCGGCGCGGGCGGCCCATCAGCTGACTCATTCACCATCCGACCGGCTCATTGCCAGAATAAACTATTGTCTCTACCTCATCTAAAGAGATTTAAACATTACAGTGTAATAGAGAGAACTTTATGTCACTTTATTTGAAAATTGGCTTAAATCAAGTAGCGCTTCGCGATTTCACCCGTGTTACTCCCGATCCCGCGAGAATATCGGAACTAAAAGTAGCCTATGTTATTCCCAATGAATTAATGTATCCTTATACCAAGTTTTTTCAGAAGTGATCCAACATTTTCGGAGCCTATTCGTCACAAACAAAAAAAAACAAAAATCTTTCCTTTTTACAAGCTTTTATTTAGCTTCACCTGTCCCGATGTCTGTCATGGAATCTTGTAAATAAATTTGATCCACTTCCCGGTTACTGATTGAGCTAAAATTTTGCAAACACGTGTAAAAATATTTTTTAAAAGCTTTTTATATTTATTTTGGTGTAGATGTTTTTACATATGATAGGTCATCTTTTGACCACTATCACACCTGCCTGATGGTAGGCGACGTCATACCTTAATCGTAAGGCAAGGGCATTCCCTTGCCTTACGATTCCATTGAATCAGTTACCAGCGTCTGTCTTTCCTGACGTGTACTGTACAATTTATCAATTGCAATTTAAGTGTTTATGACCTTTACCGATCTAACGATATAAAAGTCATGGGATTTCTAGAAACAATACACTTCCGCAGGAAAAACAAGACAAAACCAACTGAATTTTAAAACAATTAAAAACACTGATTACAAGGGATGCTGTAGGTACAGTCGGCTGCATAATTGCAGCCACCAGTAGAGTTCGAAAATTACTATTATTGGAATGTTTACATTTTTGGTTGAAAAATTGATGAGTTAGAAGACTTTAAACTTCAACTAAAGCAGGTGTCTAGAATCTTGCTCGTGTTGAAATAATTCTTATAACAGCCGTTTTGAAGCTCTACGGTGGGTTATTGTACGGTCGGCTGCAACTATGCAGCCGACCGTACAATAATGTTTAATTGTTAAATTTTACATGTACGATAATAATAGAAAAAAATTATAAGCAGTTATAATAACATCGGTTATTACATTTTGTGAAATAAACGCTAGATCCAGAGTTTTTTTCCGGTCGGCTAAACCCGTGAGACACATACGTAATACCACGCGATTATGGAAGCTAGGTCAAACCTATTTCAGTATTTAACACTGGACGGAACTGAGCTCTTATAAGTATACATAGCAATCTATTTTTGTATTCAACTTCACATTGTGTTTTGATCAATTTATGGGAATGTCGTGATTATAAAAGACCAAGCCAAGTGCGAGTGGGACTCCCGCTTGAATTTTTTGTTATAGCGGCCACAAAAATACATAATCTGTGAATATTTAAACTGTCTTGCTATCACGGTCCATGAGATACAGTCTGGTGACAGGCAGTGAAGTCTTAGTAATAGGGTCCCGTTTTTACCCTTTGGGTAAGGAACCCCAAAAACTAACTCTCGCCCGCTTCAACCGCTTAAGGGTTGAATTTTCCAAAATCCTTTCTAAGCGGATATGTCAAATATCAGCTCGACCATTGGTTTGAGCCGTGCGTTGTTAGTCATATAAATTATTAGTCAGTCAGGACGTTAAATTTTAGAAATTTATAGATTACTAGTTTTTACCCACGTCTTCTTCCGCGTAGGAGTTTAATATTTCAAAATTATTTCTTATCGGATGCCTACGTCAATCAAAGAACACACCCTCCAAGTTTCAGGTCTCTACGATCAGCGGCTGTGCGTTGATCCGTCAGTCATTCAGGACAAAGCATTTTATATGTACAGAAGATAAATAGAGACTGTGAGTGAAAACCGCGGTTACCCGCTTCGGGACTTCCGTGGTTTTAGCCACGTAAGTCCCGAAACGGTGGGCATATCAGGAAAAAAATAGCCTATTGTTACTTTATAGGTAGGTATCAATGTATCCTTATAGCAAAATATATCCAGTAAATTCAAATATATATATATTCTAGGTTATTTGTTACATTGATATTATAAGAAATATTAAAACAATATGGTACGGAACCCTTCGTATGCGAGTCCAACTCGCACTTGGCCGGTATTTTTTTAAATTACTCCAATAAAAGTTATCTTAATTTATTAGATATGAAGATAAGAATGTTAATAAGGATTCGATTATAAGTTGTTATAATAGAAATGTTAAGGTAAATAGACTTCAAGTGTGAAACAATGCAAGGTAGCGCAGCACAGCTGTGAATCAGTGAGTGGCATCAGCTGATTCATTCGTCGGGTAAGCGGCCTTGCATGCACCAACCAACAAACACAGACTGTGAGAATGAATACAACTAACGTTAATCACCTACTTCCCCTCAAGGATATTTCAAATTGCAATAATCATGCTTTCAGTAGATGTATATAAATAGATGAGACTGTCCCATGGTATTGAAATTGCAAGAGTTTCAAGGTTAGCTCTTAGCTTTAAGGTCATCAGCGATGGCGCGTGTTACTAACGCGTCGAACCTTCTGTTCGTTGTGGAACATAAAGGCGTGAAGAATGGTACAAACAATGATGAATGAAAGTCAGTCACTAAGTTGTTACACGCTATAACTGTCGCCTCGATCAAGTTTAGAAAACAAGGTGACACCAACGACCCAAAGGTGACCCGCGCCTCTACTATTACTATGGTTCGATGAACTTAACATATTGTTGTTGTAACCTTAACGCGAGATCTTTTGTTAAAATTTAAAAAAAAAGACGGAACATTGAATCATTTTATATTTTTACTGAAGTTTACGAAACCACAAAACACTGTCACTATCAGGATCATAAACCGGAGGGGTTTGAATAAAAACAAAGTGCTTTAATAAAGAATCTCACGATGCTTGTTACTTGTTACTCAATGACATTGCGAGTTGAAAATCAAACAAAAACCGCGCTTGGGAAACGTGTATTGTCGCGATGTAGCCGAAGTGTAAAAACACTTCTTTGTAAAAAAAAATCTAAAATCCAAAAAAACCGGCCAAGTGCGAGTCGGACTGACGCAAGAAATGTCCCGTACCATATTGTTTGGGAGCCCCACTTATTTTTTTATCCGTATTACTATTGTTGATATCGCGGCAATAGAAATACGTAATATGTAAAAATTTCAACTGTCTAGCAATCACGGTTCATGAGATACAACCTGGTGACAGACAGACTGACGGACGGACAGAGAAGTCTTATTTATACGGTCCCGTTTTTACCCTTTGGAAACGGAACACTAAAAAGATAAAAAATGAAGCGTATTTACCCCCACCAGGGTGGGCAATAGAGGCAGACGCCAACTAATTGCGAAAAACGAGATTAACGCTCTGTGTAGAGGCACTAAACGAGGATGGCTCTGTTTACCACCCCGGTTTCATTCCTTTTACAACACCACTAATAGACTTATTTTATTAGGGAGAAACGCCGAGATAACATTTATATTAGCAACTAAGTAATCATCATAAAATCGACACTATTAAAACTGTGCCCACTCCCTGATGTGGATGGACAGTCGTTACTGGGTATCGTAAATTGTATAAGTGGACTTGTTTATTTAATCAAGTTAATGAGTCAATGTCTAGCTGGTCTGTTCCGGAATTCTTTGCGCGACACCGCGAACTTACCCGTTAGGGCAAGTTCTCAATATCAAAATCATCAACCATTTCCGATTTTCCACCGTAATTTCCCTTTAGAATTTCTTTTCTTTTAAGTGCATAAAATACCTAATCACCTTAGATGAATCACTCAATATCAAAATCATCAAATATTTCCGATTTTCCACTGCTATTTCCCTTTAGAATTTCTTGTCTTTTAAGTGCACGAAATAGCTAATAACCTTAGATGGCAGTTTCGTTGCTTAGTGAGGCTACACCCATGGCGATGTGTGCAACGTTGTACAATATTTATTTATTTAATTAGTGCACAAACATTGTATAAAAATTCAATGAGACAAACCACCACAATTGGACTACACAGCGGAAAAATTAACAACAGAGAAAACTAAGGGAAGACGGGAATTTAAAAAGAAAAGCGAATATATGTCGCAGGTATGTAGGATAGGTCCACCGGCTAATTGTCGGTAACCATACAAATGCGATTAGGAGCACATCTCGGGAGCGAGGGAGTAGCGATCAGGGTACGACGTCAATTGTGGTCTCCCGCGTCGTACGCAGCTTGACCTCAATTAAATCACTACACAAATGGCTTGTTTCAAGTTTTCTATGAATTATTTTAAAATTTGCGACTTACTATTTTATACCTAAAGAGGTAAGAAATATCTTTTGTTTTCCGAAAAAGTGTTGATTAACTAATTTAAAATTGAAATAACTTTCTCTTCATTATTCGAACTGTCGTAAGAAAACAGTGGATGACGTCATTATTCATGCTTTGAAGGCTCACTCCATGCAGGTTTTGTATGTTTTCCAGTAAAATGTAGGTGCTACTCATTATTTTGTTTTCAAGAGCTAGATCAGGTAAAAACCTGAATTCATGTAAGTAATTAACATAACTTTAATTAAACGAAACAATGGCAAATTAAGTAATTTTGTTTGAACAAACATCAAAATTAGCGAAACGCGGTAATCAATTCAACTAACAAATTAATTAAAACATGACAAATTACTTAACATCCAAATTGAATAAAGATAATGTTTAAAAGCGGTACCTTACATTGAAGCTGACGGATCGTCTTGTAATGTTAATTTAAGTTAATTAAACGATCTTTAGTACTGTTTCATTGTTGAAATCGAACGCCTGAAGCGATCATCATTTGAGTAACAGTCGTTAGTCAATTGTAAAATTGTAATATCAACTAGCTTTCTCCGCGCGACTTCGTTCACGTTATCTATACTTCTACTAGCTTTTGCCCGCGACTTCGTCCGCGTAGAAGTGGAAAATGGACCAAGGAATCACGTTGTCCTATACAAACTTTGCCCCCCCTTTTTTACCCACTTAGGGGTAGAATTTCGGAAAATCCTTTCTTATCGGATGCCTACGTCACACAAAGAACACACCCTCCAAATTTCAGGTCTCTACGATCAGCGGTTTAGGCTGTGCGTTGATCCGTCAGTCAGTCAGTCTGTCAGTCGTTAAGGGCAAAGCATTTTATATGTATAGAAGATACTAATTTTATAAAGATTAAACATTTAATTATTTGTTTGTTTGATAGGCTCCGATAGGCTTGGTATGAGGATACATCGATTCATTGAGAGTGACATAGGTTACTTTTGATCTCGATATTCCTATGGGATCCGGAGTTAAGTCGGTGAAACCGAGAAGCACTGGTTTATTATTATTTAGAGCCTACACTGTCCCAATCTACGACCACCTGAAACGTGGTGCACGAGGGTGACGAAACTCATTTCAAAGGAAGAATTGCCCGACCCGACAACCCAGAACAGAAGAAAACAGAGAAGTCCCGGGATTTCCCGTTTTAATCAGCAAAAGAGCCGCGAATTAAAAACCTGAGAAACGGGATTTTCGGGAAAAATATATTTCGTGTCACAATTAAGAAAGCTCAAATTGTCAGAACAGATTGTCCTGGCGCCAGTAAAAATCGTCCCGCCCCATCACCATCTGGTTCTGCGAATGGGGTGACTATTCAGTTTTTGGTCCATCTTTCATGTGACATGTCCGTCCAGCCCAGTCGTTCTCGTTACGTATTCAATTTATAAAGATTGCCAAAAGACAATAAAAAAACTCTAATTGCAAAAATTGTAAAACTATCAATAATCAAAAACTAACATACAAACATAAAACGAATTAAAATCCTGTTTTTTTAAATCGGTTAAAAAGGTAATATTGATTCGGTGGAACTCATTCAAAAAACAAATGAACTGGTAGCGGGGTTAATTTTGTTAAAAATAAGGTCAAAATCGATTGTTTTGTTAGTAAGGCCACGTGGTGTAGCAGGCAAGTTAATTATTGAAGCCTTACCATTCTCCCTCATTTCTGTGTTATTTCGTTTGTAATAACACGGTTTTATTCACCTACTTTATAATAAAACCTACAATTTATTTCAATTAACATACACAAACCACACAAAATTATATATCTGAATGAATCTGAACATCTTTAATTACGTTTTATCTTTGGTGTTAATCTTGGTCGTTGTTACATGAAAATTTTAACTGAATTTGAATACGTATGAGTGAGTTTGTAGTTCTCAATTCACGGAGGCCAATCGTTGGCATGCAAATAAATAACTGTTATTAATAAACACTGCTAATTATTAATAAAGTTTGAAAAATAAAATATATTATTTGAACATCTGAAGGCCAATTCTCGTAAATGACATTGATTAAATTACATTGCAATTTAATTCCGATTGCATTTCGATTACAAAAGATAAGACAAAAAGACAAAAAAAACGGGCTCTGAGGGGTCAGAGTCCATTTTTTTTACAAAAGCTGACTTTGACGGTATTTTGAGCTACTTTAATGGGTATTATTTGTGATCGAAATGCAATCGGAATGAAATGGAAATGTAATTTAAACAATTTTAGTTACGAGAATTGCCCTTCATGGCGTTTCCGAATGTACAAGTATGCGGTGGTCGATCGAAATTAGGCTTTAACATGGTATAAATAAGAGCGAAACGTTTGTCGCCAGGAGGCAAGTATGTAATAAATAAATCATAAAGTTACTTAATCGTCTCCTTGAAACACTTTATTATCAGGCTGGTTACAGGCATGACATACATTTCACGAATAAACAGTTAACTCTAAATTCACATCGAGTTATTTTTAACTTTCAAACATCAACAGATTCTATTTTAACTCCGTTTGATCTGGTTTCATAGCAATAACATAGTTTATTTCAGTTATCACAGCTAATTGATGTTAGGTAATTAAAATCACTGTGTTTACCTACGGAAACGAACAAGTCAAAGCAACACTACAATATATTTATTGAGATTATGAGCAGGATTCGAATATACCCGAGAATATTTATTATAAATATCAAAATATCGGATATTTTGGATATATATCCAATATAAACCAAAAATTTGATATAAAATTTATATTTATGTATAATGTTTGCATACCTATGTTTTGTAAACATAATAAATTAATTAAAACCTTCTTATAAATCAGAAAAATCAATTAAAAACAAAATCATAAACTACAACAGGAATAATCAACTCAAAAAGATGAAATCTATACTAATATTATAAAGCTGAAGAGTTTGTTTGTTTAAACGCGCTAATATCAGGAACTACCGGTTCAAATCGAAAATTATTTTTGTGTTGGATAGTCTATTTACCAAGGAAGGCTCTTTAGGCTACTTTTCATTTTGATATTTCCACGGGATCGGGACTTACGCGGGTGAAACCGCAGGGCGCAACTAGTCTTCTTATAAATTACAATCAGTCAATGGTTTCATTAATTTTCTTAATACCTACACTAATAACTACTACTTATAATACCTGAACTTTAAACGTTTATACCTAAAAAAACTTACTATTAAGAAGTATGTTTTAACTCTAATCCAACGCCATCTACATTTAGGATGGAGAAATACAGTGGAAAACTGCAAAAATTGACTTATTTTCATCAAATTTTTAAACAATTTTTGTATTGATATAGGTATATTACAAAAAATAAATTGATAAATACATGATATATATCCATTGATATATACCCTCGAACCCTGATTAAAATAACAGGGTTAACGTTACTGTATCGGCTACGGAAACGGACAAGTCAAAGCAACACTAAAATATATTTATTGAGATTATGACATAAAGATATCTGTGGTTACTTACAAATAACAATACGCGTCGACAAACTGTGTCCTCATTCTCGTCGAATTTAATACCTAACTATTGGGGTCTAACTGTGACAAGGTTGCTAGTTGTGGACCACCTGAGAAAGGACATAAACGACGTTTCCGACTGCTTCCATAACCATTGTTACGAGAGCCCTGAAGCTGTATTGTTTCATGTTACAGCTAGTTAAACGAGAGAGCTCTGTGACTACAGGATATCGGACGAAGGTTGAGCGATGTCAAGTAATTTTTAACACGCAATTAGTAACCTGTCCGGCACCTTGGCACCAATCGAATGGGTAGTTCAGGGACGCTGTCCAAATAAGGGGTTATATTTGAGATTCAATATTTCAGGGAGGCCGCGAATATTTTTATTGTTGAGTGCTTAACGCGCCTTTTCTCGTAATAGGCCTTTAGTAACGAATGTCGATCATTGTTTTTGTGCACGCAATCCGTCGGTTACGCTCTTTACAAAGAAACTTTTTTTCGTTGTTGCTCTAATTCTTTTCAATAAAGAAATATAGAACATTCAGTGTTTTACATCAAAATGTAATATTGCTTGGGCAAATTGGTTGAAATATTCTTATATATAATTCTCGTGTCGCGGTGTTAGTTGCCAAACTCCAACTAAACGGCTGAACCGATTTCTTTGAATTTTTTTTGTGTATATTCGTTAGGTCTGAGAATCGTACATAAATTTTGTATGATACATTATTTATATTTTTTTTGTATAAGGCAAAACAACGTTTGCTGGGACAGCTAGTCTATACTTATATTATAAAGCTGAAGAGTTTGTTTGTTTGTTTAAACGCGCTAATCTCAGGAACTACAGACTCGTGAAAAAGACAATTGAAAATTATTTTTGTGTTGGATAGTCCATTTTTCGAGGACGGCTATAGGCTACTTTTTATCCCGATATTCCCACGGGATCGGGAGTTACGCGGTTGAAACCGCGGAGCGCTGCTTGTATCTAAAATAAAGTTATACATTATCTTTATAATCTTAACTAAGTACATAATGTTATAAGTCCGAAAATGTGTTTATTTGTACGCTCTTCACGGTTAGACCGAATTAGATGAAAATCGGCATATTAGTAGTTTAAGGGATGAAGAAGGACATAAGATGGAACTGTTTATCACGAAATTCCCAAGGGATCGGGACTTACGCGGGACACAGCTAGTTAAAAATACATTAGACAGGGCGTTCAATGATAATGACTACTAATGATTTGTCAATTGAAATGTAAACTATCAAACTTACGTACTAATTATACCTAAAACAAACGTCATCAAATACAAGTTTTCTGCATATTTGCATTCCAATGAAGCGGAAATAATTGATATACACTTACTTACATATTCTTGGTCTGACGCAATTACGAAATGTATTCTATTAGATTGTCATTGAAGAATTTATTGGTGATGCGTTATGATTTACCTAATTAATGAAATATTTAAATGAAACATGATCTACTTAAGGGTATTTCGTACAGGGTGTCCGCCAAATTCAAAAAATGTAGTTTTTCGTTACCAAGTTAAAAATTGAAATCTAACATAAACAGGGCGTTTTAACATTTTCCAACTATTAATACCTTAATTCGTTTTTAAACAACGGTAGTATTACTAGTAATTTATAAACGCTACTTTCATTGTTAACCGCTTTCAAAAAAGAAGGCGGTTCTCAATGCAATTGTAATTTTTTTTGGGATATGTTCAACGCTTTTGTAAAGGTCTTAGTAGTTGGAAAGTTATGTTCTAAAGGCACCATATACTGAAAAAGCTACATTTAGATTTTTACTGTTATCATACGACTAGCAGCGCTCCGCGGTTTCACCCCCGTAACTCCTGATCCCGTGGGAATTTCGGGATAAAAAGTAGCCTAGCCTTCCTCGATAAATGGACTATCCAACACAAAAATATTTTATCAATTCGAACCAGTATTTCCTGAGATTAGCGCGTCCAAACAAACAAACTCTTCAGCTTTATAATATTAGTATAGATAAACTGAAAATTTGAATTTGACGGGCCTTTAGTTTAACATCACTTGAATGAAATGATATTATCTGGTTTCGAGAAATCATCTAAGAAAAACTAGTATGCGTTCATTGTGTGAGATAGGTCTGAGTGAGGTAGGTAGACCGCACCCCGCCTAGCCGGCGTCGGCGTCTGCCTACCGTGAACCATACAATAATCCGGGTAGCAACAGAGAGCCGTGACGTCGCCCACTCACCTTGACTCACTTTTGTCGGTTTCTGTACTGTACTGCTGCCGACATTGTACGTTAAATTACAGTACCTACATCGATTTGAGAAAATTCATAAATAAATAAATAAATATTGCAGGACATTTCACACATCGCCCTCTAGCCCCAAGCTAAGCTAACTAGACTTGTGTTATGGGTGCTAGACAACGGATATACTACTTATATACTTTTCTTTTGTAAACATATACATATAATACATAGAAACAACCAGACCAGACAAATATCTAAGCATAAATACTTGTCTGAGGCGGGAATCGAACCCGCAACCCTGTGTTTGACAGTCCGGCATGGTGACCATTGTGCCAACTGGGTCGAAATAAAATGGTGGGAATATAACTGCGTACGAAGTCGCGGCAACAGCTAGTTTTTAATGAAATATAGACATGAGAACACGCTTTCGCCCCATGAATATGATCGTGATGATGCGACACGTTTGGCGGAGCATCAGCTGTTCGAGGTATCTCGCGACTAATTACTATATCCCCCATTCAAAGTGATGGTTAGTTTCACAAGAAAACATCTTTTCTATTCCACGTACTCTTGAATACAGGCTTATTGTTGTTTCGTTAATAAATGATTTCATTTTGTAGCGGACATTTGACGACTCAGTTGGCACAATGGTCACCAACTGCCAAACACAAGGTTGCGGGTTCAATTCCCGCCTCAGACAGTATTTATGCTTAGATATTTGTCTGTGGTCTGGTTGTTTCTATGTATTATAAGTATATATTTACAAAAGAAAAGCATATAAGTAGTATATCCGTTGTCTAGCACTCATAACACAAGTCTAGTTACTTAGCTTGAGGCTAGATGGCGATGTGTGGAATGTCCTGCATTATTAATTTATTTATTTCATAAAAGTAATTGTAAAGTTTATGAATACTTAGTTGTGTTTTAGTTGAGTACGCGTAGAAAATGAAAGTGAACGTAATTTATTTAAATAACATTTAAATACTTTAACACGATTATTATAAATGTTAATTATACGTACGCAATGAGATAACAAATTAATCCAAATTCGCTTGCAAAATGGTGGATTTCACGAATCCCGAGTTTTACTATGAAATAAACTGCCATTCTGTTTTTGTTTGTAATTTCTGAAGTTCTTATTTGTAACTGTTTTTAGGGGTCTCACGTTATATTTTTTTCTGTTTTCTCGACGTTTCGACTGTGTTGCAATAGTAATAGTCGCGATGAGACTGGAGCAGTGCCATCTCATGCTGATAGTTGAGGATAGTAACCGAGTTATTTAAGAGATATCGCGAGTATGATGTGCCGCAGCCCTTATAACTGTTCTGACTGAATATATATGAACAGTACTCAAGTTGATTACGGACACTCGATTATATGAACAGTTTTGTTCAGTCAGAACAGTATTAAGGGCTGCAGCACATCATACGTGCGATATCCGAAAATATGTCCGGAGAAAATTGTTACTATGAATATTAGTTTGACGACCCAGTTGGTACAATGGTCACCATGCCGGACTGCCAAACACAGGGTTGCAGGTTTGATTCCCGCCTCAGACAAGTATTATAAGTATGTATTTACTAAATAAAAGTTTATAAGTAGTATATCCGTTATCTAGCACCCATAACACAAGTCTAGTTACTTAGCTTGGGGCTAGATGGGGATGTGTGGAATGTCCTGCAATATTTATTTATAAATTATTATTAAGTTTAAAAGTTAGCCGTTAGCTTGACTGAAGAATCAACAGAATGATAAAGAAAAGAATAAAAGAAATCCGATTACTTACATATAATCGATCAATCTAGTTCAGTCTAGACTGTGGTTAAGGGTAAAAAGAGGACAATCAGACACCGATTTCGATTTTCTAGTGATATCTCCTTGACTCAATTCTTATTGGCATCGGCAGTTCGATTGCGAAATTCGCCTACAAGCGTACAGTATGCGTCATAAGTACACTATCGGTTTGCTACCATAATACTATCAACAAGTATTGAACTTACGACCTTCTTCTAATAGACGTTACACACAAACTTAAATACTTGAATTAAAAGCACTCAGTGTGATTATTATTTTCAACATGTTAGTTATGTCTTTAGTTGTGAGTGGTATAAGTCGCCACCCGCTACACCAACCGACGTGATTTCGATCCACAGTTTACGTTGTTCTAATGTTCAAATAGTGCCGCACGGGATTGTAAACGTTACGGTGGGCAGAGACTTTTGAACGTTGATTGTACAAGCATTAGTCATTTCATTGTCGTCTATTGCATCCAACCAGCTAGTCTGTAGTTCGTACTGCGTATTGCTTCACAAATATTCACAATGCATTTACTGAAATTCTAGTATGATTGGTTGTTTAGGTAAAATCGTAAACCGACTCACTGTTTTGAGAGGTATAATAATTTGCATATTCTGGACGTTTTTAACCGACTTCAAAAAAGGAGGAGGTTCTCAATTCGGTTGTATGTATTTTGTTTTATGGTATGATATGAAAACTAGTAGTGTACTTATCAAAACTTTAATTTCCTTGGTTCGCTCAAACACAGACATACCAAAATATTAATTTTGTCGTAAACTAGTAGATTTGCGAACAGTCGACCTCGCGGGCACTAACTGAGGAGATTTATGTGAGAAGGTGCTCCATTAATCCTTACCTAGTATGGCCCGACCCCACCGGTAAAAATCAAAAAGTCATTTAGGAAAGCTTTTCTGCTCATCACTCTAAATATTTTCATCAGATCTTCACCAAATTATGAGACCACCTTGAAGATACCACGTTTTAAATAAAATGGTGGAAATTTAGAAGCCTTCTTTTTGGCTCGTTTTGGGGTAAATAAGGTAACACCCTCCAATCAAAATCCCAAATCGTAAAAACTTTATGTGTATAAAGTTTTGTTCAGATCGGTTGTAGAACCAACAAACATACTAACTGAGGAAAGCAAGATTTGTCCAGACTTTAAGGAGAGATGCTTTGCTTTCACCCCCATGAGTTTCATGTGCCTTCTTCTCATTGGTGGGCACTGGGCGCGTTCCGAAGGTACACCACAGAATAACTTAAATTTAAACATTATTCAAAGTGAACCCATGCACTGTATGATTTTAATGTTTTTTTTACTTTGACTTGACTTTGCTCGCTCAATTAGGTATTTTACAAAAATTATATTAGAAATAACAATGTAATTTATGGCAAAATGTAGAAACTGTCTATTGTCGGTCAGCGGAATGTAAAAAACGTGATGCAATCAGGTCATATGAAACCAATAACTCCGGTCGGCGAAACCGCACTGTGGTATCAACAATAATAAACTATACGTATTTAAATCAAACAAACATATATTAATACTGGCTGCGCCCCACCGGTTTCACCCGCGTAAGTCCCGATGCCATGGGAATATCGGGATAAAAAGTAGCCTATGTGTATGTAAACATCGTGATGAAACCCGCGGCTTAGTTGGCTCCACACACACAAACTTTCACATTTATAATATAAGTAGGATTAATAAAATATAAATAATGCTGCAATGACGAGTTTCGGTTCATGTAACACATAAATAGTTACATAACCCTATGTGTTAATCCAGGTCTCCAGCTATCTAGATACCGAGTTTCATCGCATTTGGTCCAGTAGTTTGTGCGTGAAGGAGTAACAAACATACACACACACACACAAACTTTCACATTTATAATATTAGTAGGATTTGTAAAAATATTTTTTCATCGAGTTAGATATAACAGTTATGGAGTAGCTATTTCCGAACTTCGCATTCCTTTATTGTGACACAATAATTAAAATGCGAGTTTTTGCGTATCTGAAAGCACCCGAGGGATTAAGGACGAAGAAGTCATACTGCGCCTGACCTAAATAGGCCAGGGAGAAGAAGACTAGCCGCAGAGCGCATTCCCATCCCACGCGCTACCCATAACGCGGTTCGCGACCCGTGCGTCTGCAGGTTTTACTTGTTAGATATAAGTACCACGACCTTCCAAGAAAATAAAGCTATAACAAAAAGCAAAAACTAGATTTCAATAGTTTATAATTATTCATACAACAACCGAAAAAGATAGACAGACATGAGTCTTATTAAAACTACTAAAATATGTATATTTGATAGAAACGTAATTGTTTTATGCGAAAACGTGTTAATGGTCTTTAAATTTTTTGTTGCTCAGTAATTATACTAATAAAATAAAAATGTCTGTCGGTGTTTGTGAGTATTAAGTAAATGTATTAGAAAATGAAATACAAATCGATTACTCGAAACGTAATGAAAAGATGAATTAATTGCAGACATCAAATACAATCGAACATTGAATTACTTCAATGATAGTTAAGAGAAAGCAATAAGAAGATCATTTGTAAAACGTCTGTCGGTTTGTTGATCATCCATCACGATAAGCACTTAGTTTACCTTGAAAAATATTAAAGGACGTTTAAGTTACATCTAGTCTAGATCTAGGGGAAACTAATGGACTCACTAGCAGCGCCCCGTGGTTTCACCCGCATAAGTCCCGATCCCGTGGGAATATCAGGATAAAAAGTAGCCTATGTGTATGTAAACATCGTGATGAAACCCGCGGCTTAGTTGGCTCCACACACACAAACTTTCACATTTATAATATAAGTAGGATTAATAAAATATAAATAATGCTGCAATGACGAGTTTCGGTTCATGTAACACATAAATAGTTACATAACCAATAAGTATAATAAAATAACAATTATATTTTACAACATATTACATCTATCTAACCCCAATCTAAGAATGGCTTATGTTATGGTGGCCAGACAACGGATATATTAACTAATAATTTTCTTTTGTAAATTTAATTTACATACAGACACCCAGACCAGAAACAAATATAAATACTTGTTTAATGCGGGAATCGAACCCGCAACCTTCTACGCCACAGGCGGGTGTTCGCCCGAGTCAAAACAAGGAGGAAAATTTTGCACCGTAATATATTTCTTGTAGAAGAAATTATAAAACACTAAGCATAAATCGCACCAAAATCGTTGTCGACTGCAAAGGACACACGTGTTTGATTTAATTTTAAGTTCAACATTTTGACAAATTAATGATACCCATTGTTTCATTTCTTCTTTGTGTAGTTTTGCTCTCCGCGTCATTAGAAGTATCCTGGCAGGGCGCCACGTAAACATACAACCAAATAGGGCAATGACCATCTTTCCGTAACGCAAATAGAAAATTAATAATAAACTAGTTTAAAAATAAACCGTGAGGGGAATACTTACCACGTGTCTCAAAGATAAATAGCTTTTGAGACGCTATCGAATTGTATCGACAATCAAAACACATTCCTCCTTTAAGAAATATATATAAAATACTAAACACTCATTAATTAAATACTCAAAATCATAGCGTAGTGTTTTTCTTTTAATAAACATCTATTTATCTAACTATTAAAACGAAACGATGATCATTACTGTGAACGGAAATAATATTACTAAACCGACTGAAATAGCAGAAATTTTTAATAACTATTATATAGATTTGGTAGAGAATAAAGATAAACATGTTGAACAGAATCCAAAATTATCTGCCTCCTCGCAATCATTCTTTATGAGACCTGTAAGTTCAGACGAGATAAATTCAATTATAAGAAATCTGAAAAATACATTAAGTACTGGCTACGATGATATATCTACTAAAGTTGTTAAAAATGTATCAAACATAATCTCTCCTATATTGAAATACTTAATCAATCTGTGTATTGAGCAAGGGGTCTTTCCATCAAAACTAAAAAAGACCATCGTAAAACCGATCCATAAAAAGGACAGTAAAGCTGAAGTTAGTAATTATAGACCAGTAGCACTGGTTCCAGTCTTTTCAAAGATATTTGAAAAGGTTATATTTAACAGGCTATACTCATATTTAGAAAACATGAATTTACTTTCAAAAGAACAAAAGGGATTTCGGAAAAATAAATCAATTGACTCGGCTATCTATGAGTTTCTAGATATTATATACGCAAGGATGGACAAAAGACTACCAGTGTATGCTTTGTATCTGGACATGTCAAAAGCATTTGACTTTGTTGAGCATAAAACACTTCTGAACAAGCTAGAGAACTATGGAGTAAGGGGTGTTCCGTTACAACTATTGAAATCTTTTCTTAGTGACAGAATCCAAATAACTCAAATAAATAGAATATGTACGAGAACACGAGTAGAGAATACATACTCGTCTTCCTGTAGAATTATACAACATGGAGTACCTCAAGGAAGTGTTCTTGGTCCACTTCTGTTTCTTGTGTACGTAAATGACCTCCCAAGAGCAACAGGGAGTCCAATGATTTTGTTTGCGGATGACTGCACTGTAGTGTGCAAAGATAAAATCGAAATTCTGGAAAGTCTTGGCTCAATTTGCAAATGGTTAGAAGCAAACAACCTCAAAGTAAACTTTGGAAAGACCAAATACACAAATTTCCGACAGCAGAAACCTAGATCAGTAGATACGGTTACTTATGAAGGAATGAACATAGCTGAAACAAATTCAGCTAAATTCCTGGGTTTAAACATCGACAATGATATGAAGTGGCAATCTCATCTGGACTTTGTTCATAAAAGCACTTTACAATTTGCTTATGCCCTACGGATGTTGAAGAAGGTGGCTAACCAGAAAACAGTGATTACGGCTTATCACGGGCATGTAGCTTCGAGACTCAGATATGGGATTATATTCTGGGGAAATGCTGCGAATATTAAGAAGCTGTTTATAGCACAAAAAAGCTGTATCAGAGCAATATGTGGGATAAAGAAAAGAGACAGTTGCAGACCTCACTTCAAAAATCATAAGATCTTAACGTTGAGCTGCATGTATATATATGAGGTAGCCATATATGTCAAACGCCATCCAGAGTTTTATACCAAAGTTAAAAGTACACGTCGTCGCTATGAAATACAATTACGAAGCAAAGTCAAAACAGCTTTATATCACAATAGTGTTTTTGTGATTGCTCCAATAATCTTTAACAAACTTCCAACTGAAATAAAGGGATGTGATGACTTTAAAACATTTAAAAAATCTTTATTTGATTATTTATCTAACATGACTTTTTACACACTAAATGAATTTTTGACATTAAGGTAACTGACATTGAGTAATTTGAATTTCATTAATAATGACTAATGGGTATTTTATTATCTAAGAATTTTATTTTATTGAGTAACATTGTGCCTGATTAACATCGAAATTTGTAAACTGCAGGTACTATTTAAATAACTTTTCATTATATGCACATTGTATTCTTTTTACTTTTATTTATAATACATTTACTTATATATTTGAATTTTAAAAAGTATGATAATTTTCCAATTAATTTATTCGTCTTTACTGTTGTTATTGCTTTTTATTTCTTTATAATGCATTGATCTCTTAGAGTAGTAATAGAAAAAACCTACCTTAGTATTAAATTACCCTGTATATTGTATGCCGAAAGGTCGATCACAGAGGACATATTTTGTGTATCATACTATGTAACAACTTTTTATACCTGTGTTCACAATAAATGATATTTGAATTTGAATTTGAACGATTTAAAAAAAACGCTAATCTAACTTTTCAATTTAAACGCAATATAGTAGAATATTATAGTAAAAATTATAAGCTTACCATAAAATGAACTATTGATTAAAACTAAATCCGCGAAACACAATTAGAAATTATCAAAGACGTTTTCTAACGTCAAAGCGCAGCGAACTTTCCACGATTTCCACAAGTGTTGTAAAGACAGATGGACAGTCAAACGCGAGCCAATCAGTTAAATTATAAAGTATGAATTGTGTGGTAAGGCGTACTGATACTTCGTCCATACCCTTAGGATAAGAACCCATGGACGTGACTTTAATTGCTCCATTTCCAAATACCTTCTCAAATATTTGTAATCTTGACCTTTGTGAGCATGATCACAAGCGAACCCCATGAGTTTATTGTGCCTTCTTCTTATTGGTGGGCGCGTTCCGAAGGCACTTACAAACTTCGTTTTTAAGACGTTTCAATGTGATTTCATGCAAATTGTATGATATTTTAAATGTTTTTTTTTTTTACTTTGACTGACGATTGTTGTTTGCCCAATTAGGGGAGAGAATCAAGTGACGAATCAATTGTTTACGACTTGGGAAGAACTCTAGGTGTTAAGAAGACTCCTCTAGAGTTCTTCCCGAATGTTATTAAACAAGGAGGAAGCGTGAAACCACCAACGATGCAGTGAAAACTTGACATGTCCATGTGACTTGTAAACTTTAAGGCCATGCTACGTTCCATGTCTCGTAAAAAACATTTTATAAACAACAATAATTTGCGCATTGGAAATTGTTTTACCAGAACTGAGTATTAGAACCAACGACCTATGCTTTACACGGTCAGCCTTGATATATTTAAGAGTGCTCTTTGAGAAGGTTTTTTGTGATTTGACACAGACTGGTTAAACCTAGCCCAGGCCTAGAACTGCTTAGGCCTTTGTCCAGGAGTAGGATAATACAGGCTAACCAAAAACAAAGTTTTTAAAGATCAAGTGATAATTTTAAGGACTGGCCATGTTGCTTTTGTATGTTCTTGGTTTTGTTATGAGTCAGCCATGATGATTCATATAATAATGCATTTGTTAATTTATTTTTCAATTCACTTAGAATGAATAGAAGAGAAAACAAAGTCACCTACAGCGGTCTGAGTAGTCGTGAAGGACATATTACATATATGCGGCCATTGCACTATCATATACCTAATGCGATTCAAGTCTCTTAACAATATTCAATTCTTATTTTAAAGAAGGAATATATTGGGCTGAATTATTTATTCGAGGAATATTTTCGCGCAATTCAGGTTATTCGCGTAAAAGGGACAATGACTAACATTAATTTAATAATAATAATACGCCATAGTACTCATAGTTTTCCCATCACAATAGCCCCGGTAGTTTTTTTTTGTAGTTTATCAAGATTTATATTCAAAACAGAGATTGTCCGTGGCTGCATTTTATAGTGTAGTGTAGACGGACAATCGGCGGTTTGGTGTCAACCCCATACTTTGCTATTAAACTTGTTGTAAAGGGCCTGTACGTGTTGGCTTCGGCTCCACGCACGCATTCCAAAGGTCCGAGGCCCCGTGATATGGGATACATAAAAAACACTACTTATGACTAGTTACAGAATGAAAACGCAAGGTTGACGAGCAATATCCGTATACGACATTGTAAACAATAATTATGAGACAGCACCAGCCAGTTTAATCGCTTTGAGCGAGTACGAACAATAGTACCTGCATATTATTTTATGCTTCGGGTTAAATGAATTTATAAATGCTGAAAACATTGACCAGTTTTATTAGTCAACAGAATTCAAGAACAATAAGGAAAATTTAAGTTGTCCTAAATAGTGTATCTTTTATCTAATTTATAGTATAGACAATAATAGACATTAGGTCTCATTAGACATCTAACAATGGGAAATTAACGGTAACTTACCTCGTTTATGTGTTTGTAAGTCTTGATGAGATCCACGCTGAGTTTCCTAAGCGGTGCCGTTGAGGGATCCCGAAAGTGATGTGGTATCCGGGCTTGCATAGCCTACACAAACGAAACAACGAATATTATTCATCAAACTAAAACAAATCAAAACAAAGCAATCAAGCATTTAAAAGCACAAAAGTAAAGAAAAACTATAGCAAAATGATAAAGCATGCGTATGATAAACTGATAAAATGAAAAACGAAACTCAAAATGATTTCAAACAGGTAGGTATGTATGTAGTTTGTTAAGGTTGTATCAATACACGAGACCGTTTGGTAAATATCTGATTCAGTTGTTCAATAATATCGGTCCAAAAGATTTAATAAACACTTGTCTTGTACTTAACACTTCACGCGCATCGAATGTAACCATATCAAAATTTATATCAGACGTTTAAAATAGAAGCTAATTTAGAAAGTTACGAACTTGTCGATGAGTAACTCAATATTTTCTACATGGTAAACGTATCCAACAAATCATAGTACATTAATTAGTCCAGTCTAGACTATAAGACCCTTGTCAGAATACCCTAGTATCGATCGTGTGTACGTTTCTCAACGAATACATCAGTAATGTTTCAGTGAAAGAGAACTCTAGTTGTGCAAGGTAATTAGCGGCACTTTACCGACTAATTTATTTACTTGCGCGTAATGTCTAGACGCGAGTGGTTAATGACTCTTTTAATAAAACAATAGGTGTGGCACACGCCGCGCTGAGCCGCTCCGCGCCGGTCACGGGCTTTGATAAACTTTCTTCTAACATTTTTTTTGTATTCGCTCGCTTATTGAACTAATTCTTTAAATATTTAACAATCATTGCTTCAGCGGAACCTGTGTCAACAGTACAAATCACTGATTTAACACCAATTATTCCGACAATGGACAAGTTTGGAATCATATTTCTGGGAATAACGGCTTTTGATCTCGTTTTTAGGACCTAATTACTTCACGCATACAAGTTAAATATCATTTTCGAATTCTGTTAATTCGCGGTTGACCTGACCAATATCAATTCCGTTTAACGTTCCACAAACTGCCTCGTGCATCATTTACCTGTGTGGGGCAGAAAGCTCGAGGGTTGCGCACTACGGCGCTCACCTGAATGTCCGAGGGTGCGCTCATGGAGGCCAGTTGCTCCTCGGCCACCAGCCGCCCGTAAAGCGGGACATGCCGCCTCTCACCGCCAGCAGCGGGCTCGGGCATGCCCCCACCCACCACACCCACTGTAACAACGACACAACAAGTTATAACATACACACAAAAAATCTCCTACTTTTTTTTAAGTCGGTTAAAAAAGACATCGAAGTTAAACAATTCTCCTACTCGTGAACATTAGTGCATCAAACATAGTACCTGGGAATTTGGCAATATGCACAGAATAAAATAACATCAAAGTTAAATAAATATCCTGCGTGTGAACAATTTGGTGTTAACATTTGTGCATCAAACATAGTATCTGGGAATTTGGCAATATGCACAGAATTAAAGAACATCTAAGTTAAATAAATATTCTGCGTGTGAACAATCTGGCGTTAACACTAGTGCATCAAACATATTATCTGAAAATTCGGCAATATGCACAGAATAAAATGACATCAAAGTTAAATAAATCTCCTGCGTGTGAATAGTCTGGTGTTAACATTTAAGTGTACAATCAAACATATCTAAGAATTCGGCAATACGCACAGAATAATAAATATTAAACATTAAACAGTTAAAACGATTCTGAGAACGAATAAAATTCGCCAATAACATTTCAATAATTGTTGACCCCTTAGCGACAAGCTTAAGGAAACCAGTTACAAAAACCTGCTGAATACGAGTCGGACTCACACACGAAGGGTTCCGTACCAATATATTTTTAGTATTTGTTGTTATAGCGGTAACAAAAATGCATCACCTGTACAAAAATTCATTATCTACCTATCACGGTTCATGAGATACAGCCTGGTGACAGACAGACAGACCGTTGAGTCTTAGTAATACGGTCCCGTTTTTACCCTTTGGGTACGGAACCCTAAAAATGAAGTCATCGGTCTATTGATGGGCCCGCACTCCGCACGGAACAAATCTTAATGAATGTGATATCAATAATAGTTTAAATTGCCGTGTGAACAAACCTAGCGCACCTGATAGCGCCCACACAATAAAGTCTTAAATAATTTGTGTTTATGAGGTGAATGATTCACTATTGGCATTACGTCATGGTTCTGTTTATGGTGACATGGTTTCTAGAAGAAGTCTCCTCAGGAAAGTCTAGGGTGTTGTAAATAAATTACACATATACACAGCGCCATCTAGCCCCAACTAGGCTTGTGTTATGGGTGTTAGATAACGGATAGAATACGTATATATATATATATACAGGATGTTCAGTAATGAATGGATAAGCGGGCACCTGCGGATAGAGGACACTGTGCCGGTTTAGAAAAATAAAAGTTATGCTCTATGAAAGTCTCTCGGTTTCCGAGATTAACGCCATTTTTTTTTTTTTTTACTCCCTTCATATTATTATTTACTCCCAAATTAGTTTAAGTACAATAAAGTAAATTAGAGTACTATTTTTACTTCACAAAAAGCAAGCTCTGGCTCATTTTAATAGAAATTAATTTGGTATTAAATGCTGGCAATACGTGATACCTTTCCATTTTCCATTTCCTTCATTTACAGTTTTGGCACCAAAAAGCATGAAGTGAAATAAAAAAAAAATGAGTATATCTCGGAAACCGAGAGACTTTCATAGAGTCTAACTTTCATTTGTCTGAACCGGCAGTGTCCTCTATCCGTAGGTTCCCGCTTATCCATTAATTACCGGACATCCTGTATCTATACATATAAAATTCTTTATCCTGAATGACTGACTGACTGACTGACTGACGCATCAACGCACAGCCTAAACGGCTAATCGTAGAGACCTGAAACTTGGAGTATGTGTTATTTGTGGGACGTAGGCATCCGATAAGAAAGGATTTTCCGAAATTTTATCCCTTAGGGGGTGAAAGTTGGTTTGGGACAACGTGATTCCTTGGAATAATGTATTGCATAAACATTCTTTCAATTTCTACGCGGACGAAGTCGCGGGCAAAAGCTAGTATATATTTATATTTTTTTGGAAATTTGTACCTAATTTAACCGAACCGAACCCGCAACCTTCTGCGTAGCAAGCGGTAACACTACTAAAAAATTTAAATAATTTATACCACAGGTACAAAAAAGTCACGTATTCTAATAATTTCGTCGAAAATCTATTTTTAAGAACTTCATGGCATGTGAAGTTTCTTGGAAATCTAAACTTGTTCTACAACGTTGAAGTACAAGACCCTAAGTATCGTTATGCCAAAGTTCCCGCATCAAATCGTCTCTCTAGGGGGTGTTTTGAAATTTCTGAAAGCACACTCGCTTCCTACATCGGAAAAATGTTCCGTACTGTGAATAAATATTTATAAAATAAAAAATACGATAGGTCTAACTTGCGGTGTTGACTTAGTGGTAGATACCTCGACTTTCATTCTGAAGGTATTCGAACCCACGGTTCGAATCCCGGCCGGCCGTGCACCAATGCATTTTTCTTAAAATTTATATGCGCTAATTGGCATTGCTCTTACGGTGAAGGAAAACGTACAAGTACAAGTAAATCTAACTTCATATTTATAGAAAGAAAATATTAGGGCAAAATCGGATCATCTAACGTAAACGTTGTAACAAGTGTAAAAATAGGTAGGTACGTCATTTGAGGTGTGCATGTGAACTTATCGCGTTCAATCCAAAGGTCGCAGACAAGTTAATTCAGTCTTATTTATGTATCGTCTGGCACGACGTGACATTTCATAATAAAACACCGACGCTCCAGCCTCGAACTGTTACTTTACCCAAAGTTTGTTGAACGTCTCGCAAGTTCTCATTACAATGCTTATGTAAAGGTAACTTATAAATGGACAGAGATTTACAAACATCTTTTATGGCAACAAGTTCCGAAAACAATATTTGGAAGCGTCTATTTTTCACGGCTTGACTACCGCAAAGTTAAAACTTCATCATCATGTTGGCAACGAACTCGAAAAGTTTTCAAAGAAAATGAGCCGGCATGATCACTTTTACGAAGTGTTAACCGAAGCTAACCATGTTTTCAGACCTTGAAGAGTGGTGTAGTATCGGTTATTACGTGTACAGGTGAAATCACGTGATTTAACCAAGCAATGCAGCGTAGTACTGATGTCTACCTACCTATTACATACATACGCAGTTTCATACGTCCACATGTGAGGTTTGCATACACAGATACAGTGCACTGTGCAGTATCGGCACGCACACAGCCACTGCCATGACCTGCAACTGCGTAGTTACTGTGTAAAACGTGTCACTATGTACCTAGGTATGCTTAAACTGGGCCGACTGAACTTGTATCCATGCCCGATTGTTTGTAAATAGAAACAACAAATTTAGATTAACAATTATTATATTAATTAGCTCAGCATCAATTTGGAACTGTTAAAGACAAAAACAGTCTTTGAAACAAAGTATTTTCTGATCAAAGTTCAAACAGCGAAGTCTTATAAATTTTCCAAGAAATGTGTCAAAATAGTTAATCCAATTACATTACCGTGTTTTACAGATTATATGCGCTGAAATTATCGACATCCGGTCGATTCTCCGGACGGACGGACGGACGGAACGCTTAGATGAATGGTACATCGCGACCACTGCGTTTGAAAATCAGGCCGCATCCGCCTGTTAGTGGTCTAAGCATTCTTGCCACTTCCACATTAAAATCAAGCGATCTATTACTCAATAGATCGTATGAGCCTTGCTCTCTCTACCTTTCGGCGTAGATAGGAAACACGAGGCATAAGTGCACGAGATATTTGCACCCGTTCGATGACGATATTGCCCTTACTGCGCACAAGTTTTAAATAGAATAGTTAGCAAGGTTTGCGAGGAAGGGCCACAGTAAACACGACACGAAGCTCGAAGGAGGGATTGTGGGGCCGACGAACGAACGACGCGTCGCTACGTCACCGTGTAAGCCGTTCGGAACCGGCCTCGATGCCGGCCGACAACCTGTGGTAGTTATGCCAGGAATGCGACTAGTCGCCGGTAGTTTGGTGTGGGAGGTACAACATTACCTTACTTTACTTACTTAGGTATTTACTCAACGCACTTGCATTTTTCTGAAATTTAGTTTATGTGCTAAATCAGCTCTACCAACGCTTTAGCGGTCGTAAATTCAGATAACTTGATTAACCTTCATTGACATTAATATTAAATATTTTTATGCTGCCCGTGTTTGTTTTCTGTGACTTACAGAAAACAAACAGGGACTTACAACAAACAGACTTACTTACGTAAGTAATCGAATGGCATTAATTATTATTGACATAATTCGGCAGCCGGTATTTAGACTACGCGTCAATCAATTCGTCAAGATGCTCAAAAGTACATTAATTAAATAGTATTAAGCACAAGGTCGTATTAAAACCGTGACATGGAAGTTTAAGTAAATGTATGACCGTCGGTCGTCGTCGGTCGGAGTTCGATATAACTGCGCAATTCTCAATCGGAGACTTCGAAGAATCCATTAAAGCCGTCTCCTTGACGGTAGCAATGCCACTTGGGGAGGCTTGCACATCTAATTACGACGTTACAACTTACCATGGTCAGTTTCAGTTTCCAATTTAACAGACATTATTCAATAAATATCACAACACTGGTCACTGTTGTTTGGTCATTTATTTAAACACATTTTACACGACACAATTCAAGGTTCACTCGTTAACAGAAACTGTCGTATTAAAAACCGATGGTTACCTGTCCGTGGTAAGTTTGACTTATCCATGATTATATTTTATCCGGTATCCGTTGCGTAGTCATTGGGTTTTTATTGTAAATGTCGATGCGCAGTCCAACCGGGTTGTTAAACAATCAATCAACCGGGTAAGAGTGGGATCGGGGCCGTCGGTCGTCGTCGAAGGCGCGTCCTTGCCCGCGTCACCCACTTGTTATTGTTGTGAAACAATGTTTATACACGTGGCGTTGTTGATGCGTACTTCACTCGCACGATAAGGACGCTATACCGGCACGGCGTGTCCGACACAACTAACGCGCGATACCTACACTGGCTAGTAATAACCGAATGGAAGGCCACGTGATTTACACAGATGACAAACACCTCGCTCGAGCTCGGCGTTCACCATCAACATTATCGGTGAACGATCGACACTATAAAGAATCCGCTTATCAAGGTAATGTCGATGCCGTGATAATATTACTCAATAACCTTCATCGATTAAGAAACTTTAGAGATGTGAAAATATTTACTTAGATCCCAACGTAATCAACATTAAAATCTCAAAAGCGTTATAAGGAAAGCGCAGGACTAGAATCTACAGATCGTGATGCATAAAACTACACAAATTACTTTTTGTTCCCGGCTGGTGCCAGCCACGCAATTTCTCCGATTGTATGCAAATCCTCGACGCAAACAAAGAATGAAAAAGCACCGATGCAGACGTTCACTCCATCCCACCTGTGCAATGCATTCCCTGTCCCATTCCCGTTCCGTCTGAGCTGCGGGCAAACTAGAGACCGCTGCGAATCCCAACTAGAGCCGCACAGTAAACAACCACGATATTATTCCTGAATACATCACATCTCTTTACGTATCGACCGCATCACCACACGCTACCCGTCGTTTTGTCGAGCATGCTTATATTAGCCCTTCTTTGGATAGTGAATTATTCAGTGGTCATTCTATTAAGCACTTAGAAAAATAATGTTTTAGTCCCGAAGATCACAAGCAGGATCGACGGAAACAACCCTCACAGATACGTATTTGCAATACATTTCTCTAAACACTGAAGCGACAAGGTAGAGGTAGGTAAATAAATTAATATTTAGTTGAATCTGACCCATAATGAGATGAATATTATGTACTGTATGCAATACAATCAAGGTTCACTTATCTTTATTGAGTTATATTACATTACAAAGTACAGTTTTTATCAGTAGTTATACTCGTACCTGCGTAGTCTTAGCATTGGACATCATTTAATTAACATGTAAACTACATAGCAACTGACAAGCGTTTGCACGTGATTACTTATCAAATACCATTCAATTAAAGATACCAGCGAGTGTTATCATGACTGTAAACCAAAACTGGCTTAATATAATTTAACGACAAGGACGTGATGAATAAAAATCTTTTCGTTCTTAATGTTTTTCAGCGTTTTTCTATCAAAATAAAATCAATTGTAATTGTATCATGGCGGAAGTATGATTAATGGATGACGAAGGATCTCAAGGTGTTGGCCACGTGTTAGCGGAGGCTCAGAGGCCACTGCGGGTCCGCCGGCCACCGAGTCACCGACGCAGGTGTAACGGCCGACCGCCCGTTTGTCTGGCCGTTCACCCGAGGCCCGGCGCGGGGGCGAAACGTGCGCGAAAACACCGCGCCCGCGCCGTTATCAACTCGCGATTCAAACACCAACAACGGCTTGGAATATAGAATACTTCATAGTTACTTTGGACGGACGGGTAACTTAAAAAACTTCCATATTTGAATTTAAAAAGTTACATTTATTTTATCAAACGGATTTGTGAGATCGTTAAAAACTGCATTTTTGTCTTCCGAAAAAAAGGAGACAATCTCGTAAAATGCAACGCAAAGTAACCTAAGAAATGATCACCACATTAGTTATACACAAGATACTTTTCTTTTCTCAAAAACAATGGTTTTTATGCGAAATTTCATTTGACTACATCTCAACTAAAGCATGAGGACGAAGATGTAGCAGAAGATACCTATTCACTCTAGACTTGATCATAAATATATCCGAATACCTTACTACCATGATATACGACAGTTGGTGGACAGTTAATTTGTGAGACATTTTCCTCAATACATCAAGCAAGTGTCCATCATTGTATTGTCTATCTACTAGACAGCATCCGAGCTAAGTGTGTCGTTCTAGATTGTGCGACCAGCGTAGCGGGTCTCGTGCAAAAACCACCGGTCATCGACTGAGGCCCGTGGGGTTGAGACTTGAGGCACCACAAAACAGACCACACCAAAATTTAACTTTTGATATTAGTCATACATAATAATAGATTATACCCAACTCCTACCAGATTTATGACCATTGAAACGAAGGTCAACTGAATGGACTGAAAATTAGCGAGCTGTATTTCAAATGCAATAAATTTATCAATTTAACAATAAAGCAGACACAAATTAAGAAAGCAATTCAATAAGACAGCTGAATAATTAATTATACAATTTCGTTTCCGCTAAGACAAAGTTGGCCACAAATTTAGGATATCCATTAAACGGCGAGCGATCAAAATAGTTGGTCTTGAAAGGACCGAACAGGAAGTCAGTTGGGGGCATTGGACAATGAGCGGTTTTGAAGGTTGGAAAAATAAACGCCGTCGCACATATATGGAGACTTTGTTCTTTTTAAATTGATAATGTTAACTTGCTCTTTCAGACCTCAAAACAGGAGGAAAATCTTTTCCGATTCGATTTACATTTTTTTAAATGTAAAGATACAAAGGTACGTCACACGTTAGTTTCGTATTACCGTTAAGCCTTGCTATCCATAGTCATTCAATTTATTAAAATAGCAGTACCGTTGTCCGCGCAAAAACCTTTTGGCGGGTCGACGACACTGTGGGGCACTTTAGGGCTGGCTACTGCGACCTTTGACGGCCGAATCATATTAGGAAAAACAAACATATTACTACTTGTTACTAAGTATATTAATTATGTTTTGTTTTCCTCTTGATAACTGGTAATAGACTGTGAGAATTATCTAAAATATTTACAGTGTGAATTGGTGACGAACAAGTGACGAATCAATAAGTAGGTATATTTATTGTTCTAAGTTTTGTTACTGAGGAAAATAAAATTATATTTGGCGTAGCGTTTGCCTCGCACCACTTAGTGTTAAGATTTTTCAGGTTGCCGCGGCAAAGCGTCCTAACTTGATAATTCTACAGCTATCGGGAGTTGAGTACAAACGGCTAAACCGTAGCTAGATAGATAACTTTATTTGTACAACACAGTAAGGAACATAGAACACGATGTTCATGAAGCAGAGTAATGGCTAGACAGTATAAGTTGCACAAATGGGCGGCCTTATCGTTGAAAGCGATTTCTTCCAGGCAACCTTTGTGTGGAAAAGAACTAATTTGGCTTTTATGGTAGCGGTCGGCTGCATAATTGCAGACCCACCGTAGAGCTCCAAAATGGCTGTTATAAGAATGTTTTCAACACAAGTAAGATTCTAGGCACCTGATTTAGTTGAAGTTTAAAGTCTTTTAACTCATGAATAGAAACATGCCAATAATAGTAATTTTTGAACTCTACCGGGGGCTGTAATTATGCAGCCGACTGTACTTTCCGGAGGAGTCTATTTATTATTTTTAAACAAAACATAGACCCAAACACCTATAGGATTTAAAATTAGACTACATAGTATTTGTCTACAGTTTACCTCTACTAGGTAGGTATAAAAAGTTACCTGAAATTTCCAGCTAAGCGTTCACCCACACATCGGTTGTCCTCGTGTTTGTATAAATTAATACTGGACTGTTGTTGAACTCTGCCATTTAAAAACGTATCGAGGGAATTATTTTCGAAGTTTTTAATCATAAAGTCAATTACAAGCCGTTATGTAGATTATTATTTTGAGCACGGTAAAGTCTCTTCTGGGTTAAGTATGGCACGAGAAAGTGCAGATATGGGAACTTATTAAAGATTTTGGGAGCATGCGCTGTAAAAATTCGGTATAATTACTGTCGTTCTAGTTGCTGTACCGCTTTATTCAAAATAAAACATACCTAAGACCACTGAAGATAATAAATTTAACACACAAACAAACATGTGATTAACGATAAATTTCACCATGCAAGAGTACCAAGTAATTTTGGACAAGTGGCGGGGGACATCCGCATTCCGATGTGAAATTCATTCACGGGTCGTAACGAAGTTGTCTAGACTGTGTGTCGGAGAAAGGTGATCAAGACCATTCACCGGCGCGCGGTGCTCGGAGGCCCGATCCGCGTTGCCAATACGCTCCCATAGACATGATGTGCTGGTTTGCATAGCATACCGGTGTGCGGGGTTTTTGTGTCAGTAAAAACATTTAGCGGTTAAGTGTTGATTAAGTGATGGCAAGGTCTTTTTACGTAGCAGTCGTTGGCTTCTATGTATTAGACAGACAAAATACCTATAGTACAATCTCAGTCGGATGTTTTAACCCCAGTGTAGTTAAATACTTTATGTTGCAACAAATTAAAAGTTGGATATTGGTTACTCCTTCACGCAAAAACCACTGAACCGATTGCAATAAAACTCGGTTGGTTATGTAGATAGCTAGAGATCTAGATTAACACATACTAGGTACTTTTTATCCCGATATTTTCACGGGATCGGGACTTCCGCGGGTGAAACCGCGGGACGCAGCTAGTTTTTATTTTTAATAAAACTGCCATGTTACTTCGATGACGAAATTGACGAAATTTCGCATTTGACGATGTCCAAATGCGAAAATTATACAACTTATTAAAAATCAGTGCACATGAGCGCAGGTAATCGAAAAATATGAAATCGCGGTAAACACAAAAGTAAACTAAGTAACTATTTCAAAAGCGGACGATATCATCTACATGGCATGGCTTGGCGTACACGAGTCGAGGTTCGGTTTAATGACGGGGCGCACCGTAAGGCCCGCATCCGCATAGCAACAGTAATCAGAAACTGAATGAAAGTTGATCACGCCGCGCCGCGCCGCCGGCCGACGACGCGTCGACGCTTGTCCGTCGAAAAAAAATGAGAGTTCGCCGACGACGGTTCCGGTACAAGGTACAAATGACCCGCTCGTAAATATTTGGTATTCACTCACCCTCCCGCCGCCACCCGCACCGCCACGCATGAAGCATTAGCTACTTAAAACTCCACAATCCAAGTATACAGCATAATTTGATACCAAGACCAGCATTTCTCCATTTATAAAAACATAAATTGTAACCACATGAGATAAATTAACATTTTGCTCTAATATAAAATTCATGAATACCAAAAGGAGGCCGTTAGCGAATTTGTCATGACATCTTTTATCGTTATCCTCATGTTATGAACGAGTGAGATTTCCCGCTTTAACCTCGCTACTGGTGGGGAAATCCCTGATGTTTATTAACACAATGGTTTAACAGGAAACGGTTCAAATAATCGTCAATCTTAAAAGTGCCTACCTATTAATTTGATAAGCGAAAAATTATACTGTTTACAATCCGAATAACGATAAGAGAGTGGGATAAATGTCCACGTGGGAATATTTTTATCACTTCGGGGCTATGGCCTGACTTACTGAGAAACTGGGTATTAAGAGCAGGTAGAGCTCGTGTTATTTTCTTTAGAACCAGACGAATGCATTGAACAGTGAGCACTCGTGCCAAAAGCGTGGGTGTAGTCTCAATAATAAAATTGAAAGAACGCTAAATCGAAAAAAAATCGACAGCATGCACATTGTCATTTCATTTCAAATGGAGTTACTTTGTCTAAAATTGTTTACCTGAGAACAAGGTGCGGAATCTGGACAAAAAAAAGGATGCTACCGAGCCAAACAAAGACAAGTTTCCCGCTCAGCGCATAAAGAAAAGACCCATTTTGACACAAAAACACAAGTCTTTTGAATAAAAACATCATTGTAAGTAACTATCTGAGGGCTTAACTGAACATGGAATAAGGTCAGTTAGGAACTATGTAGAATGTAGAGAAGACTGATCATAAGGGATGATTTACATTAGACCGGGCCGGGCCGAGTCAGGGGCGGAGCCCGTCCGTGCTCCACGTTTATATTGACGACCCAGTTGGCACAATGGTCACCATGCCGAACTGCCAAACACAGGGTTGCAGGTTCGATTCCCGCCTCAGAAAAGTATTTATGCTTAAATATTTGTCTATGGTCTGGTTGTTTCTATATATTATAAGTATATTTACAAAAAAAAGTATATAAGTAGTATATCTGTTGTCTAGCACCCATAACACAAGTATAGTTACTTAGCTTGGAGCTCCGGGCTATCTGCCGCCGAGGAGGCAACAGGGCGGATGCGTGTCCGGGCCGGGACGGGACACAGATCATGCACGGTGTATATTGCAAATTGCTTCATACAAAATGTATGTAACGCATGTTAGTGTGTGGGCCACGTACACGGCCCCGTGTAATGTAAATCTTCAATAATTCGCTCCAAAAATTAACGTCCAAAGACGTAAAACAAAATCAGAACACGTCTCTGTATCAAATTGTGTAGGTAGAATAGAAAGTTAAGTTGTATGAAATTTCTTAATTATGCGTAAGTAAGTGGGTGTATCCAAATTGTTCATTAATGGAATGGCTAACTAATTAATAGGGTCTACCTTCAATACAATAGAGGAGTTTTGAATAGAGAAAATCCTTGGACTACTTTTTTTGTTTAAAAAGCTCTATTTAAGATATAAAAAGTGATACTTTATTTTTATAGATAACTAGCTTTTGCCCGCGGCTTAGACCGCGTGGCCTACGGGAAATGAAATTTTGAAAAACCCTTTATACATCTTACAATCCATTCTCTACTATAGGGCCAGCAGTATAAGCTGTACATTGAAATGAGCCAGTCAATCAGTCAGAACTTAAAAATTTAAATATATAGGTATAATAACAATATTGACAGTATTTTTAAATTAACGTGGTTGTCTTCACTAGTATAGACAGACATATACACTAGTCATATTATGTATTCCGTGCTACATTGCTGAAACAGCTCGAGCTCTAAATAAACAAAGTATGTAATGACAAGGCTATATAGGCTCCCTTTACCTGCCTTATTATTTTAAAATTAAAATTATAAATGGCATTGTCTTCTCCAGAGATATCCTGCAATTTCTATTGAGTAACTCGGAAATAGTTTAGAAAAAAAAAAGCAATTCAGAGTGTGAATATTGCAATTAATAACTTTAGAATAATGACAGGGTATAAATAAATTAGGTCAGAGTGAAACTAACCTAGGTCAGTTAACCCACAAGTGGGTTAAGGGTTGTGTGCATTCGCCAATTTATACATACCCTTAGGGATTGGTTCACGTCTAGTTGCCTTTACTCAATGAAGTGTTAGAATGGAAAATTGCATTAAAGCGAGGGCTGTTATGTGGACACTGGACTACTGTCCAGCTACAAAAGCTTACATTTATCTCCTAAAACTACTAGCTTGGGGGATAAATGTAAGCGAATTTACATAGGTCAAATAAGATGGTCTTGTAGATTATCTCAATAATTTTACTAGATATAAAAAACAAATATTGTTCTTAAAAATTAGTAATAATCATTATTAGTGTGGATAATTGAAGCAAGTTTTAATATGTAAGTAGGAAAAATATGAATATCATTCCGCCTGTGAAAATATGTTTATACCAATAATATTTTCGTTGTAATCTTGTTTTTGCTCATTTCTTATTATTTCAGTTCATAACAAAAAGTAAAAGATGATTCACATTGTTTAAAATGTAAGTTATCAGTTCATAAGTTGAAGATTCATAACAGATGAGTCAGAGATTTATAAACAAAATAGATGCATCATATTAGGCATACACATGGTATTATTTATTACATCATGATGAGAACATTGAAAGCAAGTATGGATTGAAAGGTGCCAATTTTCTTTGAAACAGCTTATAAACACCTGTGTGACAGGAATATCAGGATAAAAAGTAGCCTATGTTACTGTCAATGAATCCCTCATACCTTTCATCTAAATCTGTTCAGTAGTTTCGGAGCCTCATCAATGCAAACAAACAATCAAATCTTTCCTTTATACAATACTAGCAAACCCCGGCGAACTCCGTTTCGCCACCAGATTTTCCTGAATTTTCTTTGCTATAAACCTTACGGAGCCCGAGACCTTTCCAACGAATGCAAAACCGTGGAAATCGGTTCGTGCGTTCTGGAGTTATAGCGTCAGGGAGGAAAACCCGACTTATTTTTATATATTAGATTAGTATAGATTAAAGTTAATATATTTATCAAAGATAGAAGATTATAAAGATAGATTTATTTGTAAAGAAATCCAGTAAAGTACACATTAATCAAACATAGGTACATATTATGTGCATGAATGAAGAGTTGAGTGACAATCACTACTGATTTTTAGCCTGCCCCTCATATGAGCTTATAGGGGGATGATGTGGCGAGGTGACAAGTATGACTATTTTTAGAGTCGGTAAACCAACTTAGACGAGTGCTTAACATAATTTGACACTTTTATAAGGGTAATGTTTACCACATTACCCTTATAAAAGTGTCAAATTATATTAAAACAAAGATTGTTATTATTGGATAGACATAAGACATTTCTTAATGATGCATGGTATTTTTCTGAGTTTGTTAGTATTGGATAGAAGTTTTTTGCATGATGTATGGTATTTTTCTGAGTTTGTTGGTATTTAATGGACATTTTTGCATGATGCATGGTATTTTTCTGATGGTCTTAACAGATGATATAAAGTTTATTAGTATTTATTGGATATTTTTGCATGATGGGTGGTATTTTTCTGAGGGTATAACAGATTAAATAAAGTTATTTAGTATTAAATAGACATTATTGCATGATGCATGGTATTTTTCTACGGGTCTAACGGATGAAATAAAGTTTTTTAGAGACATTTTTTTTTATACATGGTATTTTTCAGAAGGACTAACAGATTTAAATAAAGTTTATTGGTATTGAATAGACATTTTCGCATGATGCATGGTATTTTACTGTGGGTCTAACGGATGAAAAAAAGTTTGTTAGTATTGAATATATGCATGATGCATGGTATTTTTTAGGGGCCTATTAAATACTAAAACAAAAAATTTAAAGGATAGTTAATACTTACACTTATTTTTAGCGTTCTCATCCATGAGCATGAAGTGATGATGACGGTTCCACGCCATTTTGCCTTCGTGAGGAGCCCCAAGAAGCACCAGGGCCGCCCCGGCGGGCCCAACTCCGTCTAGGGGCTCCAGTGTTTTCAATACACCAAAACTTTATCACACACTCATAACCCAAGAAACATATTATCGTATCACACACTGGTGCTCAGATAGAAGACAGCAAGCACGGCTCAAGCGGTGTCATCGGCGCCAACGCGCGCACATGCCTTGCACTTCCGCTACACGCACTTATGCACACGCGGGTAAACAAGCACGATCAAAACGGCACCGAGCGGTGATTCACCTCGAGGGCGACGCGGACGACGCGCCGGACCCGCACTGCAGGCGCACGGCGCACTCACTGTAGCGGCGGCGCCCGTCAGCCGCAACTCGCAACCGACTGCTGACGACCGAACGACACCCAAACACTCGGACCCTGTCACGTGTGCGTCGCTACCCGCCTCCGACCTTCTACACTCAGCTCCTCTAACTACATACACTAACCCGCACTTATTTATATTTTACATTCGATTACAAATCACAGTTCAATATCGCACGAGATCCAAAATAATTTATATTGTAGCGCAACGCACGACTGAAGCGAGAGAGACGCGCGACGCGGCTGCCCTACCTCGCACCGATCCTGACTGCCAGCTCTTGATCGAACTCACGAACAACAATAATAACAAATGTGCATGAGATACTTGCTATATCATGTGCACGTGGGTTGCGTCACTCACTAAACCGAATAAATGTTGTGAAATCACAGTTACTGACGCGAATGTTTCCAATAATGCGATGGAATTTCTCTGAACAGAAACGCCAGGCAGGTACCGAATATAAAATTTTATGAAATGCGAACTACACCGTCGTCGCACACACCAATATCAAAAACGGTTGATTATATAAAAGTCTGTAAAGCATGTTTGTAACACCAGTAGAGTACACTATTAGTAAACAAAACACAGCCCGTAATGCATTCAGAAACCAAGAAATTCTGAGCACTAAACGCGAACGCGTTGATCAAGCGCGACAAATAGCACAAAACATGGCAGACTCGAAAAAGTAGATGATTTTGTCTATGACAGTTTTTTTTTTCAATGTTTGGTTATTTTGCGTTCCATTTTACGCTATAACAGTTATTAATCATGTTTTCTCTTTATTAAAGCGACGTACATTTAATTAAAAAATAAATCACTCGGTAAGTTGTTTGCTTAAAACGACATGCCTAGAATCAATTATTTATTGCTTGCATATTATCGTTAGCCTGAAATTAAATAAGTAATTACGTTTTAAACTGCGTCAGTTGAAACGTAATTGTTAAACCGCTATACACGATGGGCCAACTATGGCCATTCCCATACTTTCTTTTTACACGGTTTATAGTGGCTATCGCACTGTATGAAGGGCCAGTTCGTGTTTAAGTGGTTTTGACGGTACGTCATTAATGGAACGATATTTATGCGCAATAAGCGTCCACATTTGATATAATAAACACGTCATTTTGTCACGTGTTTTGAAATGTTTTATTTATAATTTTATGAATTCTCTCTACTTATTTTAGTGTTTTTGTGCCACTGTCTGTCACGGCTATTCCGGGGGCATCACGTGGCAATTAATAACTCTAGCTTTTTAAACTCTAGTCAAACAAAGATCCTAATTTTAATTATTGTGTTCCGTACCATAAACTACATTTATTCGGTTTAGTGAGTGACGCAACCCACGTGCACATGATATAGCAAGTATCTCATGCACATTTGTTATTATTGTTGTTCGTGAGTTCGATCAAGAGCTGGCAGTCAGGATCGGTGCGAGGTAGGGCAGCCGCGTCGCGCGTCTCTCTCGCTTCAGTCGTGCGTTGCGCTACAATATAAATTATTTTGGATCTCGTGCGATATTGAACTGTGATTTGTAATCGAATGTAAAATATAAATTAGTGCGGGTTAGTGTATGTAGTTAGAGGAGCTGAGTGTAGAAGGTCGGAGGCGGGTAGCGACGCACACGTAACGACGACGTAAAAATTTAAATTCAAACGCATTGGCCAATGATTGGAGCATCGTGTATAGTGACAAACCAACCATAGACACACTATCCAAAATAGAAGGTATTGCCATTTTATTTACTACCACCAATTTGGTACATTATTGGTAGATTACAAAAGGTCAAAGAACTTCTAAAATTTCCTTTTTTGACGTAATAACGTCTAATAAATTGATGGAATTGACCTACATTCACACAAAAGTGTCATGTTCCAGTAACATGACGCGTCCCGTTCCCGATGTGTGACGTCATGCGTCATGGTAACATGAGAGTATTTAATGATAATATCGTTCATCTGGGCTTGTGTTACGGTGACAAGTGACGAATAGAATAGGTAAAAAAAACTTCTTAAGTACGACTATCTAACCATACGCAATACACTCACAGCCAAATTAGAAAGTTGCGCACTAAATGTGCGCACCAAAAACGTGACACGATTTTCGTTACTTGTTAGTAGGTTTTACCCCTCGGATTTTTCTCATACCGGGCGCCTTATATATGAAAATCGATTCTTAAGGAGTAAACTCCAATAAACTCCAACAAAAAAAAACTAAAAAATTTATCGTTTTCATAAAACGTTATCACATAAAGGGTTGCCGGTTCGCCAAACCTAATGGCTGGACAGACCAGCCAGATTGGCATTAAAAAGGTACTAGTACTAAACAATATAAAACAAACATGAGGCGCGTGACGTTTACCATTACGCCGTCATGATACCGGAACATGACGGGTGACGTCACACTTTTTTGTGAATGCAGCTGTGATAAAAATAATATTACAAACAAACATCATTACTCTTTTCTTGCAGTCAGATAATAACATTTTTACGTTCCCAGTTCCCGCTAAAAGTACAAGATTTTAGAACTTCTAAAAACTCAGATAAATTTAGTAGAAATATGACAAAAACCAACCGGCAACTCTGTTGTCTCAACTAGGGAAGCATGATTGATACCGATTTATCGATTGAGGGACACCTATTTAAAATACATACAACTTTTTTTACATGTATTTTTGTACATTACATGGGGCAATATGGTCGAATAATTATTGGAGCGAAGTTCCTTATGACGCGTTGCGAAAGGGGGCTAGACGGAAAAAATTAAGACCAAAAGTTTTTTTATTTTATTACAATTCCTTTATTAATTTAATCGAAAGAAACTTCGAATCATTTCATTTAAGGTTCTCATTTTAATGAAAAAAATAATATATAGGTAGGTATGTCTATTATTAGAGAAGTTCAGCAGTTATTAATGCCTACTCTCTCAAAAATCGAAATTACCTACATTATTATAATTATGATGTCGTCCATTGCGTTTTGTTACCCTCGATTTTGAAATTTTTAAATCTTTAAATTTGAATAAATCCATTATTAAATTTTATAATCGTTATTTTCGATGCTGTTTTTATAAATTACCACTTGTCAACTTGGTCATTATTGTGCGAAATCATAGGATTTTATTGATATTTAAGTCGATATCGATATTATTTATCGATTTGTTAACTACTTCACTTCACTGCCATCCGCCATTTTGAATTAGGTCAAAAAAAACATAGAGAGGAATTATTGCACTCTGTGTTGATTTCGTTGCTAATAGTAGCTTTTATTAAATTTTCCTCGAATATTTATGAAGAATTAAATTGATTGTTATAGTGGCGTGAAGTTTAAAGTATTGTGGCCTAAAATACCTACGAGTACACTTTTTCTTTGGCCTACCTGCGTCATTCACTCAGCCAGCACTAACCTCAATTTGTTTGCGTCAAGCGAGAGGAGGAAAAATTTACGATAACTCACAAAATGCCCAAACGAGGCGGTGGTCGAGTGAGAAATTGGAAAACTGATAAAGAACACTTCGGTAAGCACAGCGATTTCATTGGTAGGTACCTAAATAATAACTAACATGTTCAACATCTTTATTGTTTGTAACTCTAAATTCTGTGTAACAAATATCGTGGTATTTTTTTTAGAACATGACGACCGTACGCACAGTAACAACACAAGGCGTGTTAGTTTCAAACCTGGTACGAATAAAGGGAAGAATAAGTTTAACAAGAACTGGAATGATGCTAAGGCATTGCTTGACGACGATGTTGACATGGGAGCGATGGGCCCACCTGGGCAGAGGCCGAGGAAACCATTCCGGGGACGCGGCGGTATGATAAACTCGGGCCCACAGCGCGGGTATAATACTAGGAAGAAATTTGTAGCAGGCCTGCTGCCCTGGTACCAAGTAATCATTCCATACGGAGCGAAGCACGAAAAAGATGTCATTTTGCGGACGTTACTAAGTCACATTACACCGGACGTGTTCATTCCCCATTACTACAAGATAAATGGCAATGCAGCAATATTCTATGTCGATGATGTAAAAATTGCTGAGAAGTTATACAATGCAGATCGTAAGATTACAATGTCTGATGGATTCAAGTTGATCGTGATGGTGAGAAATGCTGTACCTAATGTACAAATTGGTCCGGAAATGAAGGAGAAGATGAAGCTGACTATGGCTAAGCGATATAACGCTACTACTAAAGCTTTGGATTTGACAAAGTTCCATGCCGATCCAGGTAAATTTCATTAAAACTTGACAATATAAATAGGTACCTATATTATTATCCTTGTAAGGCCCATTACATTTTTGTGAAACTGACAAAAATATTGGCCTCTATATCTAATCTATAAATAATGATTTTTACATTGCCAGCAACTTTTTCTCCATGCTACTTAGTCCAAGTTTTAATAATACAAGTATCTTTTCGTCCCATCAGATCTAGCAGACATATTCTGTGCACTATTCCGCCCAAGTTTTAATAATACAAGTATCTTTTCGTCCCATCAGATCTAGCAGACATATTCTGTGCACTATTCCGCCCGATGATAATGCTGGCTGCAATAGACATCATGGCTGAAAACATTCCAGATTTAGAAGCTTTAAACCTGAACGATAATAAACTCTATGGAATTGAACATCTTAAGATTCTACCGTCAAAGTTTAAGAATTTGAAAATTTTATACATGGGAGACAATAGGGTGAGTAAAAATGTTTTATTTTAACGGTCATATAGGTAAGCTATTTTTATCCTGATATAAGAAATGAACAAAGCTATCTGAAAAATCAATTCCCTTATTCACAGATCTCGATACTTTTCAGATATTATTCCTCGGCTCACTGGACGGACTGAAGCCACTGCCACTCACCGAGCTTTATTTGAAAGGGAACCCACTCGTGAACAGGTTTAATGATCACGAAATATACGTCAGGTAATGTTTTTGTTGACATTTTAATATAAAGTTTGTTGAATTTTCAATGGTGGCCATTGGAGACTTGAGACATTAAAGAAGACCTTTTCGGTTGAAACCTAAGAGGAAAACTTCGTATGAGGCATTTATAATGGGCTCATGTCACACATTCATTAGGCCGATCCTTAGCAATTACATCTGTCGATAAAAAAATACAAACACCTCCTTTTTTGAGGTCAGTTAAAGATGAAATGTAATTTAATTACTTTGGAGAATCGTGTTGGGAAGTTGGAACTGCACATTTCACGCTTTTCTCAATCTCTGAAAATGTCCAATTGTTAAAATGTTCCATTACCTATATGTAACATATAAGTATACGTTTAAGTAGACATTTTAGAAATTGTACCGAAATGTGCAATTTCTGAAATGTTTCCTATTTATTAATGTTTGGTTTTATTATAAGTCTTCTAAACATTTTCCGCATAAATCATGAATAATCGATGAAATAAAACAAACAAGAGACGAACAACAGATATACAAATATTGGACATTTTAGGATATGAAGATTAGTTTTTTGTATTTCAATACAAGTAGAATGAAGTTCTAAACTTACGTGAAAAAACGCATGTAGTTGCTGAATTTTTACGCATTTTTACAAAGACTTAAAAATCTACATAAACAAACCGCTGCGCTCAGAAACGATACTTAGTGGATCATTAGTTATCATGCTTTCGCTATCGTACAATGTCACTTTTACAAAAGCAAGCATTTATTAGTTTATGATTCGCTAAGTAGGCAATGCCTGCAAGTAATGATGAGATCGCCCATACATGGCTGGAATAATAAATAAGTGATTAATTTTTTAATAAACCTAACCTAACTAGATAATTACAAAGGATTTTTTAAAGAAAAAATGCATCTGCCAGTTAGCACCATCTGCCGATTTGATACTTGTTTAAATTATTTCTATTTATTTATGTTTGCGTTTCTGAGAGCTAACGGCATGAGTAACATAGTAATAACATTTTTTAACCACCAATAACATTTTTTTGTTAAAATTTTACATACATTACAAGCATAGCTAATAATTAAATTAATTAAAAAACAAAAAAGAAACACCGAAATCGGACAATATTAAGGGGAGAAAAGATCTATTTCTTTTTGTATACATATAAGTAAGTACCACTTAAGTACATACTTACTTATACATACAAAAAGAAATAGCTCTTTTCAGTCACATGACCCTCTTAATTTATCTAGCATATAAGAACTGAAACTAACATTTCATTGTGAGTTTCAGAGGTAGTTATTATCATCTGTTGCCATGTTGTTTCTTATCTCCAGCGAAGTCCGGAAGAAGTTCCCCAAGTTGACGAGATTGGTAAGTAATTTTATATAAACAGGATTTAAGGTCGCTGCATACGTAACGGGATAAAACCTCGGACGGGACGGAGACGTGACGTGCATTGTTCATAAAGTGTTCGTGGTCTTTAAACATGCGTAACGTGATTTTTCACGTGCCGGACGGAACGTGACGTTTTCTTGACATCATTTAGAAAATTTAGACAAAATCACGTTACGTATGCAGCGACCATTAGTTTTTGGCTTTCGGGGCTAAAATGCATTACACTGACGGACACATAAACTGCATCATAGTCGACTATGAAATAATAAAATCGACTTTGAAATAATAAAATATTTATTTCAAAGTTGTCTTGTTCTATGATTTTTAACTCAACCAGAGTTTCGGTACAACAATATGGATAATTTTTTTTGTATGAATAGTTTGCATACTTATTAAAATATTAATTTGAAAGTTATCCTCAACTATGATGCAGTTTATGTGTCCGTCAGTATATGATTTGCCATACTATGTTTCTTTTTCCAGAATTTGATCTTGTATTAACGACACTGTTGATTGATACAACAATTTTCTTAAGGTATTTTTTGTTGCAAAATTAACAGGTTCGATTTCTGGCTAAGGTCCACTTTAAGACTTTTCCAAACATCTAAATATGCAGTTCCAGTTTATGTCAAAATTGGACTCGTAATAACTTTCAGCATTTTTCGCTATCTCTCATAGTTTAGGAATTCACCATGAAACTCCATTTCCAACATCAATTTTATAGTAATTATTGCTTAATTTATTTATTATAATATGTATGCTACAATGCATGCTTGCATTATTGCTTACTTGTTTAGGAAAGTAACTGAGCTTCAACTAAGGACCAAAATAGCGGCCCTGTTATTAAACTAATCGCCACACGAATCTTTAAAGCGTCCGCTACACTACTTGTGAAGTTACTCTACGAAGTGTTCGACGAGGTTGACCGAGGTCCGAAGTACGTGTCTACACACTCGTGTAACTTCCCGACAAACGTTCGTATTCGAAATCTCCGCGTCACCTCGCGCCCTTTGACTCGGGCACAAATACCGAAAACCGAGGCGAGGCGATGTTGCCCGAAGTACCCAGAAGTAAACCGAAGTGCCTCCCCACACTATCAAATTCGGGTTACTTTGATCAACTTCATGACTAGTGTAGTGCTGGCTTAACGCTAACCCCTATTAGATACCGATTTAAACAAACTTTACTACTAAAAATATTTTCCAAGGAAAAATGCGTCTTCGAAAATTGCAACTGAGACGAGACTCGAACTCGCATCTCTTGAATACCGTTCAAGTGCGCTTACCAATTACGCCACTCAGTCAAGTACCGTCATAGTTGAATGCACTTTAAAAAATACAAAAAACATTTACTACTAGTTTTGATTTTTTGCCCTAAATTTCCATGCTGTTACAAGCACCATTTTCACGAGACTGGTGTTGCGGGTAAATCTCATCTAAAATGTGTATATAAAATTATTTAACTTAACAGGACGGTATAGATCTACCACCAGCGATCGGTTTCGACGTATCAGAAGACGCAGCACTCCCCCCACGTCAGCAATCCTTCCTCGTAGACCCGGCAGGACAGGATCTCGTCCGACAGTTTCTCACGCAGTACTTCGCCATATACGATTCTGAATCGCGGCAGCCATTGCTAGAGGCGTACCATGAGCACGCGACGTTGTCTATGGCTTCTAGTTATCTTACCAATGATGTGAGAAATTCGGCGCTAACTAGGTCAGTTTAAATTTAGTTACTTATTGATTTGTTATGTAAGGTACAGTCGGCTGCATAATTGCAGCCCTCGGTAGAGTTCGAAAATTACTATTATTGGAATGTTTACATTCTAATAATTTTTGTTTGATTATTTGATGAGTTAGAAGACTTTAAACTGCAGCCGACCGTACAATTAAAACTTAACTTAATTACAATTATAAATCTAGTTAATCATTAACATTTTCTTTAAATAATAATAATAAATATTGCAGGATATTCCACACATCGTCACCTAGCCCCAAGCTAAGAATATAAGTTGCGAAAAATCTCGAATATAAGTTTTCTTTTTGTTTGTTTGCAGATTAAACGCATACCTACCAAACAGTCGTAACATCCTCCGTGTATTGGAACGCGATTACCGGCGTCGACACTTGCGCACGGGCAGGCTCCAAGTCGTATCTTTTCTATCTGATTTACCCAAAACTACGCACGATTTGATGGGCTTTGCTGTTGATCTACTTGTATTTACGGTAACTAGCTTTATTATTCTCATCTATACATATAAAATGCTTTGTCCTGAAGTACTGACTGACTGACTGACGGATCTACGCACAGCCTAAACCGCTTACTTAGAGACCTGAAACTTGGAGAGTGTGTTCTTTGTATGACGTAGGCATCCGATAAGAAAGGATTTACCGAAATTCTACCCCTAAGGGGGTGAAAAAGGGGGGCAAAGTTTGTATGGAACAACGTGATTACTTGGTCTATTTTCGACTTCTACGCGGACGAAGTCGCGGGCAAAAGCTAGTAGCTATATAAAACTTCGATTTTTGTTCCGAAGGTAGTGGGTTTCAATCCCAGATGGCCGTGCACGAATTAATGTGCGTTAATTAACATTGCTCTTACGGTGAAGGAATGAAATGAAAACATCGTGAAGAAACCGGCGGCTTAGTTGGCTCAAAAAATATTGATAAGTTCTTCTTTCCTCTGGACACGGTCGACTAAGTTGATAGGATAGTATAGGTGCTGGGCAAGCCTACTCTATCCTCACGCAAAAGGACCCAATTGAAGAGGTCTCGCGGAAAACAGCCTGTATACCAGTACATGTTTTCTTAATCTAAATATGCTTAAAGCTATAGTTCTTTAATAAGTGCTACAAAGCGTTCTTTAACATATTGTATGGGAGCCCCACTTAAATCTTTTTTCCCCCTGTTTTTAGTATTTATTGAGCGGCAACAGAAATACATAACATGTGAAAATTTAAACTCTCTAGCTATACCTAACTGTTCATGAGATACAACCTGGTGACAGACAGACAGCGGAGTCTAATAGGGTCCCGTTTCTACCCATTGTGTACAGAACCCTAAAAATTCTAGAAGACCAATTTTAATGTTTAAGACTCAACTTATAAGACCAATTTTAATGTATAAGACTCACTTATAAGACCAATTTTAATGTATAAGACTTAACTTATAAGACCAATTTTAATGTTTTTTCCAGCCTGCAATGATAGTATTAACAATGAATGGAGTATACAAAGAGACTGTCACATCTGGTACTCCGACGCGGTCATTCCACAGAACGTTTGTGATCGTCCCAAACACCGGAGGTGGATTCTGTGTCATTAACGATATGCTATTCGTAACCAATACTACTCCGGAACAGGTTAGTTTCATTTCTGAACCGGCCAAGTACGAGTCGGAGCATAATATCATTATATTCTGTTTTTAGTATTTGTTGTTATAGCGGCAACAGAAATACTTCATCTGTGAAAAATTTAACTCTCTAGCTATGATGGTTCATGAGATACAGCCTGATGACAGACAGACAGTGAAGTCTTAGTAATAGGGGCCTCTTTTTAAACCTCTACGCAAAAAGAAAGGTGTTATAAGTTTGACGTGTCTGTGTGTGGTTATATCTACAATAATATTATAAAGAGAGGATTTGTTTGTTTGTACTGTATATATTTATATTAATACAATAATTAGAATAAAAATAGAGTAAAAACTGTACTTATCAAATTTTCTTTTGACGTAATAGTTTTTGACAAGGTTACTATAGCAACATGTTACGGGAACGTGATATGTATTCATGGCAACGTATTGTCGTCCGTAAACGGACTTTACCGACAACTTTTTTTTTCTAAACAGGAAGAAAAAGCGTTCGCCTCAGGTGCGATAGAAGCTGCCCCCGCACCCGCAGCAGCCCCCGTAGTTGCAGCCCCCGCACCGGACGGACAATCGGACGAAGCTAAGAAAATGATGCTCACCATGCTCAGTCAACAGACGGGCATGAATGAACATTGGAGCATAAAGTAAGTTCATCACAAACCATTCAATAAATAAAAAAATAAAAATAAATATGGCTGAACATTCCACACATCGCCATTTAGCCCCACGATGTATATCTACTTATTATACTTTTGTAAATATATACTTATAATACATAGAAACAACCAGACCACAGACAAATATCTAAGCATAAATACTTGTCTGAGGCGGGTATCGAACCCGCAACCCTATGTTTGGCAGTCCGGCATGGTGACCATTGCCCAAAATTTGCCCCTCCCCCCTTTTCACCCCTTAAGTGGTAGAATTTCGAAAAATACTTTTTTATCGGATGCCTACGTCATGCAAAGAACACATCTTCCAAGTTTTAGGTCTCTACGATCAGCGGTTTAGGCTGTGCGTTGATCTAAAACTAAGCTAAGCTAAAACTAACTTAGTTTAGAATGTCAATCAAAAAGTTGAATCCTTTGAAAACAAAATTAATTCTTTGTATTTTTTTCAGTTGTTTACAAGAAACTGGTTGGGATTTCCAACGGGCTGTTTTCATCTTTAATCAATTACAATCACAAGGGAAAATACCAGCCGATGCGTTTATCAAATAATACCACACATTAAGTACTTGAATATAAACAAAATAATGAAGATATCTCTCTAGAAGTGATTCAAGAAATATGACAAGAATTTAGCTAAATTGTGTTTTTCCATGTATATAATTTATGTCGTAGAAAGATAATCCTTAAGATAGGGATGTCTGAATAAAATTAGAATATAATAGAAAATGATGGGAAAACGGATAAAGAAAAGAGAAACAGATTTTTTTCCAATGTTTGGAAAAATTGATCTATGATATTGCATACGCACAATCGGCAAGTGTTTTCATTTAGGAAAATTAATTTAAAAATCCATTGACGGACGTTTAAGTGGAAAATCACATGAATAATATCAAAAGATTCGGAATAAAAATGCTGAATAGTTGGCAGAAAGTTCCATACTTACTTCATTTTGAAGCAACGAATCAAAATTAGCAATTGTTTCAAAATTGTGCCGCTTTACTACGTGATGTCTCTTCATATGGATTTTATGTAAAATGGGCTGTATGGGCTTTGATTTCATTTTCCTGCTCCGCAAGGAACGAAGCAAAGCGTGCAAAGGACCTTTTCACTCTGCACTTATTCTAAAATAATGCATCTAACAGAAGATTTCACCGGACACCAAATCTATGTATATAAAAAAAAGTATTATGTACTTTTTTTGTTAAAACTATGCACATAATCTTGTTCGACTAATCGGCGCGGGCGCATATCCGCATTCTATTTTTAAAGAGCTTAGCGCAAACGATTCCGTTTTTTTTTTCAATTTCTATTATGATTCTCCATTTGAAATTCAAAAATAGAATTATAATCATTTTTTTCTATTAGGAAAATACCTATTTTCCCTCTAGTTTCAGAAAATTGTGACTTGTTTGTGCTAAAAATCTTTTTTATTTCATAGTAAATTTGATTATATGCATAGTTTTTATAAATAAATGTTATCTTTTTTTCCCTATTCAATTTTTAGTAAAAAAACACACTGGAATTTCTATATGTGCGAAGTAAAACACAAAAAGATTAAAAAAAGGAAAGATAAAGAAAAAACAAGAATCTGATTTTGCACTTTAGTGTGTATTTGTTCCTTTAGTGTTATATTTAGAGTCAATATTTTTGTATTTAGAGATAAAAGTAAGATATTTTAGTTGAAAATATTTTTTTTTTTAAAGTACAATGTACTAGTAACATTTTGCGTTAAGGAAAATTGTATTTAAATTAATTTCCCCTATGGAAAATTAGATAAATGGAAAATATTGTTAACCACACTAACTTTATCTTTATGTCAATAGTTTTAAAGCTCAATATCAAATAACTATGTTAAACAATTTGTAGAACTGTAACGATATGTTAATCAACTTCTTGTTCGTGACTGATTTTAAAGAAAAAAAAAAAGAAAATTTGAAGTAAAAAAAAATGTAAATATTTAGCCTTCGGGGGTTGTTAAAGACACAGTGTAAAGGAATACGGTGGTACACTTGAAGGGGCAGTAAATGACGTGATGGCGTTATGGGGACGGTTTATTTTTTTAAGCCGATATTGTGCAACTGCAGTGTTTTATACTGTGGCACGATTGTGACGGAACCCAATGTTGGGCTAGTCGCAAAGTTTGGTTGTATGATCCCTGACTGCGCTCGGTTTTTGTGAAAAACTGTAACCTGACTGTTGTCTTTGGGAGGGGCTTAGGGTCTGTTATTGTAACTTAAGATTAAATAAATCTTTTCCTTTAAATTTTTTTAAAGATTTCGGTTGTTTTATTTTATAAATACTAGGTAACAATACACATAGTTACACAGAATGTAGAAGAAAGAATTTAGGGATAGAAAAAGTGGGAATCATATTATTTTACGCACTTATGTCGTTCCTGCAAATCTGGGGACGAATGGGAATAAATCCCAGTTGTCTCTAGGCGTATGATTAGTGATTTTATTACGCAGAAAGATATAGGTACCATATGTATTTTATTATGGCAATAAAACGTGCATGGACTGTATCTATGTAGATTACTGCCTATAAATGCACTTTTACGATAACTTTTGTTGTATACTTACTATAGTGATCTTCACATAGGTCTGTATACATACCACGAGTTGTTTTCGGACTATAACCTTAGGTTTTGAGTATTTATCACGAAACTTCAAGACTAGAATCGGCCAATACGCGAGATAGATAGCTTAAGGTGAAAGGGTACCGGCGCTCTCTCCATACAAACGTAGTCGACTGTTTCCTCCCTGGATAATGACACTAGCACAAATATTTTTGTGCCATAAAGCCTATAACTGCCATGACAATACCCTTATGTCTTGTTTTTTTTTCATTTACTAATTACCATAGAAATTAAGATTTAAAAAACAAAAAAAAACATTGGTCATGGCAGTTATAAGTTTTAAGCAACAAAAATATTTGCCCTAGTGTCATTATCCAGGGAGAAAACAGTCGACTACGTTTGTATGGAGAGATCCCCCGGTACCGTTTTCTCTTAAAACAGTACATACTTAATAAAATGAAACGAACAAAACAAGCGGAATCGACACAAAGGTGTCAGAGTTATTAGGATGACCAAAAATTAATTTGTGGGTGTGTGTGTGTTTTGTGCTGCTAAAGACAGATTTAGTAAAGCCATCTATCTCGGCTCGCGTATCAATGGCAGATTCAGTACGTTGGTAAACAGTTTTTTGCGTGAGAATGGAGTAGGCTGGCCCAGCACCTACTACCCTCTCAGCCTAGTCGACCATTTCTAGAGGAAAGAACTTGTCAATACTTCTGGAGCCTACTAAGCTGCGGGTTTCATCACGATGTTTTCCTTCACCGTAAGAGCAATGTTAATTAGCGCACATATTTTTTTCTTAAGAAAAATACATTGGTGCACGGCCGGCCGGGATTCGAACCCACGACCTTCAGAATGAAAGTCGAGGTTATCTACCACTAAGCCAACACCGCTCGATATGTTACTGAGGCGTTTGATTAAGTGCGTAAACAACTCGTGGTAAGAGTACTGGATTACAAATGAAATCTTCCACTATATGTACCTACCTACCAACCAGATGTGTCTGCCTGATGGTTTATGTTTACGCTAGATAACATTGTTACTATAATCAGTTTATCAGTAGGTATCATGGGCAGACGACATTCGTTAAATATTTATTATGTTGTTGCGTTATGGGGTAGGTAAACAGTGCAACCTACCTACTATATGGAATTATTTTAATTAATTAAATATTTTATCATTTGACCCGGTTTTCTATGAACAGAGGCATTTTTTGTTGAAACAATTCTATATAACACAGTTGTGAAATTTGTTCAACCCTACTTAACAATAATTTAGAAATCAAGTTATTTGCAACAGGGAAGGACCTGTTCTCAAGTCTGTTAAAAAGTGGTCTCAAGTCTGTTAAAAAGTGGTCTCAAGTCTGTTAAAATGCGTCCGCTATGAGGAGAGGTAGGAAAAGGTCTTAATTAAAGTTAGTAAGTAAGTAGGTATGCATATTATGTAGTTTTCTAAAACTTTTTACAAACCACGCTCTGATTTATCGGTATGTTTCGCTTCATTTCATAAATCTTCTGTTTTTATTCGTTTGTAATAGAAACCCAACCGTTAATTCTATCTTTACTTAAGTAATAAAAGTGTAAGAAATCATTTTACTAAGTACCTAGACCTTCACGGATACCTTGTACATATTTATTCTGTGTGGATACAGGCATAGGTATAGTCCTAGATAGGTATCTGGATTTTATGGTGATTTATCGGCTTACCATCAAAGAAATGTCACCCCTCGCTACTGCTACCCAAATTATGTTCCATGACGTAGGTATCCTAATTAGGACACACGTATCTTATCAATAAACAAATTGGGTCCAAATTAGGTCAATTAACACGCTCGAGCCTATTACTTTTATCAGTGACGTTGAAAGAGTGTAAAAATTCATCATTTTGCGGTTTTGTTTATTTTGTCGAAAGTTACTTACTCTTAATTAATCTAGATGAATAATCTAGACACTATTCAAAACGCTCGCGTTGTAACGCCTGAGACTTAAATGGAGTAGGCTTGCTCAGCACCTAAAAATTCATTCTGTATATTATAATATTATAGAATTCAATGACTGCTTTGCAATGACACTTATAATTACCTTCCGCTATATTATTTCATTTCCCTAGAGGTCTGTCATTTCAGAAAACTCTTCACAGGGCTAACCCTGTGAAGAGTTTTCTGCCGACAGACAAGCAAACCCGGAGACATTTTATCCACAGGGAAAGGATAAAATAGTCTTTCCCTCTGTTAGTTTTGTCCACCCCCCGAGCATGGGCGTAAAGGTGGATATACTATACACGGTAGACAAAACGGGGAAATTCTTATCCCCGTAATGATTGCCATCATAAGAAAACCACATAAAATGTCGTCGCAAATCAACCTAATAAATTCGTCTTTTTATACATCTGTGCTTGTAGGTGCTTGTCATTCTTGTCAATGTCATGCTATATGCGGGGAATAGATGTCCACGAGTCCACGTGTTATGTCAAATGGGGATATCCTCCTTTCCCCTTGTGCCGTGCTTTGGCAGGTGGACAATAGTACATTACGATATAAGTGTGGTAAATTGATCTTTGCATAGAGGCGGTTTATGACGCGCGAGCGGTAGCGAGCGTGTTAAAGACGCCAAGATGCAAAGATCAATTCCACACGTATATCGTACGACGTTTTTTATCACAGTTGTGAATAAAACAAAAGACTTGAAAGAAAACAAAATAATAATTAACAAAATATTTGTGATAAGTCTATGTTTACATTTTTTAAGGCAATATTTTTTTGTTAATTATGCTCCGGAAAGGCCAGGCTAAAGACTTTTAACCTATACAGCCTCGTCTGACATACAATATTTTTTAGGGTTTTTCTATTTGTTTTTGCGTCGGGGGTTAAGAACAAAATACAATGGTACGGAAAAACAATATATTTAAGTAAAGAAAAAACAAAAAATAAACAACTCAATTTTTAATCGTTTTCTAAGTCATTATCACGTAAAATTTTCGTTCGTAAACCGACTTTAGAGACAACCATTTTTGCTAGCTAAAAACTCTTTGGTACCTACCTTTTTTATACATCAAAACAGTATGTAATTAGCAGTAAGATACGTATTTAACCTATCGGGATAACTTTACAGCACTAGGTTGGCAATGTAAAACGCACGCGTGCATAATATGTTGGATTACGAGCCTAAAAGCCGTTGAATAAGATCCACTTTATGAGCAACTGTGATAAAAAATAATTTTCTGCATTGACAGAGAGGACATAACGGATGGACATAACTAAAAGTAGGTACATTGGCTGACCTAATATTATGTCAGTTAATACCAAAGACTTAACATAACGTCACAGTCTAGAACTTTGTAGTGTAGATGCAGGCGTGGGCATGTCCATCCCATTATCAAAACGGTAGGTATGCCCAGCTTGTAAAAGAAACATTTTCTCATAAAGTGTCACAGAATACCATGAAAGATGGTTGGCGATATTTCGGCCAATTCGGAGAACAGTTTTTCAATGTAACGTAACGCAGTAACAATACATCGACTTAATAAGGAATCGCAGTATAGAGTGATAAGATGAAAAGTTTTCGAAGAAATTTGATGATTCTTACGGCTTTCACAGTCAAGTAGGTAATCCGATTGAACCTAAGCATTATCCTATGATCGTAGACCGTAAGATTCATTTACATTCTCAGTAACTCTCTTTCATATCAACATTATTCTGAAATTCATTAACGAATTCATGGTAATTAAAATTCACTCGAGTAAAAGTAGTTTCCATTCTAATAAACAAGAATTTTCACCTTTCAAACTGCCAGTGGCAACTGGCAGCCTGCTACATTTTCACGGTTGATGAAGACGGGGCTGAGTCATCGACCGGTGCTTGACTGACGTGTTTAGTACCTAAATACGAAGGCAAGTAATTATGGAATCTTGGCTGACGGTAATATAAACGCACAGCTCAGACCAGTGGAAGGATGGGGCCTAAATTTGGCATGGATAACTGATATAACGTAGGGATCCGGTAAGAAAGGATTTTAAACTCTAAAGGGACGAAATTGCGAGCAAAAGCTAGCTTAGTCTAGATAACTAAGACTTTTTTTTAAAATGATTAATGGCTTCACACGACTTGTTTATACTGTTACGTTAAAATATTTGCATTAGAGTAGTGTGTGCAGAAAAATTGTGCAATCTTTTGCACTTTTTTTACTTACTGTATGTATTATATTAATTGGTTAAGATCTTTTTCTGCGTATTGATATTGGTGTTGTTATTAGCTGACATTAGCAAATGTACAGTTATCAAGGCTGGAGTGACAGGATAAGAGGTGCAGCATACTTCTGTTCGAGAGTCTCGATCATACCTACTCCATCTTCCAAGGTAGGTAATGGATCAGTATTTATATAAAAGTTATGCGACCGATCGCTCTGGAAGCCTTCGGGAAGACCTATGTTCAGCAGTGGACGTCCTGTGGCTGATATGATGATGTTTTATAGAAATTGTAACAGGTTCTTTAAGTTGGTCTTTATTAGGCGCATGATATGAGTCTTAGATCTAATTTATGTAGAAAGCTGGCTGGCGTTGAACAGACTATTATCGACAGTTTTCCTTTTGTAACTAGAGCCAAAAACGGTCGATTGTCATTACCAAGAAAACTCTCTTTGTTGACGCTGATAAAACCTGATTTTTCGTGAATACCTTAAATAACTGCGTTCAGATAGATAAATAGAATAGAATAGAATAGAATATAATTTATTCGAACAAACACACGACATAGTATAGAATAGATACAAATAAGAAACAGCAAGAGATAGTTACAAATAAAAGAAATTACAAAAAAACAGACAGTAAAAAACAAAGTATCTGAGAAGTCGTGTGTTGCCCGAATGGGTGAAAGCCTCAGCATATGCTGCAAATACGCGGGCGCATCTGCAGCGCTGGTCTTCCGCTTAAATAAACGCTTTCTTGAACCATAAAAAACATTAAAAAGACAACAATTATAAAAGACAAACTAACACAGGAAACTTGAATATAGGGAAGAATCCTAGGGTGCCCTTATCGGCTAAGGACGATCTCATATATAAAAATGAATTGCTGTTCGTTAGTCTCACTAAAACTCGAGAACGGCTGAACGGATTTATCTTATCTTAGTCTTGAAATGTTCGTGGAGGTCTAGGGAAGGTTTAAAAGGCGAGAAAAAATCAAAAAGAGCCCTTTTCTATTTCCCATACAAACGTTTTCTAGAGTCAATTCCTACGGGATCGGGACTTACGCGGGTAAAACCGCGGGGCGCAGCTAGTAGTAAATAAATAATAATAAATAGATATTGCAGAACATTCCACATATCGCCATCTAGCCCCAAGCTAAGTAACTAGACTTGTGTTATAGGTACTAGACAACGGATATACTACTTATATACTTTCTTTTGTAAATATATACACATAGTACAAAGAAACAACCAGACCACAGACAAATATCTAAGCATAAGTACTTGTCTGTTGCGGGAATCGAACCCGCAACCCTGTGTTTGGCAGCCCGGCATGGTGACCATTGTGCCTACTGGGTCGTCTAGTAGGTCATAGTAGGTTCTAATAACTTACCTTCACAAAGATATACCTAGGGTAAAAATTTAAACTGTCATTAATAAAGTGCTTAAAAATTTCTTTGTAAATGATGTAATATTTCAAAATGTATTTCAAACATATAATTCCCAATTAGTAATTCTAGAAATTTCTAAAAAAATAACTTTTCACACGGGCAAGATGACACTACGATGACGTGAGATGTAATAAAAAGAAAAAACCTTAATTACTTACGCGTGATGTCTCTTCCAACAACTAGCTTATCAAACATCTAGCCATAACAAACATACAAAGAACGCGTTCGTTACACTCCACCTAATTGAAGGTACAATACGAGTCTGATTGACGTCCACCGTTTCAGAAGCTATTGTCGGACGATCCAGTTAAGCAAACTATCACTCGACCCCGAGACTAATCGTACATCTTCCAAGATTTTAACACTTGCCAAATGAAACAATGTAACTAAATAAATATTGCAGAACATTCCACACATCGCCATCTAGCCCCAATTAGACTTGTGTTATGGGTGCTAGACAACGGATATACTACTTATATACTTTTCTTTGGTAAATATATATTTATAATACATAGAAACAACCAGATTACAGACAAATGTCTAAGCATAAATACATGTCTGAGGCGGGAATCGAACCCGCAACCCTGTGTTTGGCAGTTTGGCATAGTGACCACTGACCATTGTGCCAACTGGGTCGTCAAACTATACCACTTCTTCGGCGAAACACTCGCTCCATCAACGTCATGACCGTGTGTACCTGCCTTTACTTTTACCTTGCATTATCTCGATTCATTTTATCTAAGGTGGGTATTCACTGCGAATATGTGTACTAGTCAGTTTTCAGAGTCGGCGAGAGGCGGCCGTCCGGGATAGATTATTCTAAGTTATTTTTTATAGTGTTTTGTGAATGCAGTGCAACGGTAAAGGGCAGAAAGCGGACCGTAAAGACTAGGTAAGCAAAGTTATACTTAGTCTAAGTGTCAGTGAGTTTCATTTAGCTTTTTATAGTGCTATTGTTCCGTGAGATATGAGCCGCGGTTACGGTGAGTGCAGACCGCATTTCCACGCTCCTTATTCCATGACGGTTTGGTTCAAAATTGAGTGTTTGTGAGATATTTTTAAGTGACCGTTTCGGTTGATTTTATTTACCTGTTGTTTTCTTAGAATATTGGAGTAGATGTGTTGGTTGAATAGTTTAATGTTATAAATACCTATCTATGTAAAAATATTAGAGAATGAATTGTATTTTACTACCACTACCATGTTTATTTTTAACCCCCGACGCAAAAACGGGTGTTATAAGTTTGACGTGTCTGAGTGTGTCTGTCTGTGGCATCGTAGCTCTCCAACGGATGAACCGATCTTGATTTAGTTTTTTTTCACTAATAAAGTTGCGTAAAACGGGATATTTATCTTGGTGTTTGTTTTATTTTGTGGAGCTCGATATTTTAATGCTGTTACATGCAGCAGCATTTTCATGGGACTCAAAATCAGACGAGCTTCATAAAATAAAAATATTCCGTTTTAAGTAGGTAACTTTGTTAGAGTTTATTCAAGATTTATCTGTCTAGGAGTTCTTGCTTCAATGTTTCTGATTATGATTGTTTGATGGTTATTTTGTTATTAATAATTTTTTTTCAATTATTTCTTTTTAGGACCAAGTTTTGGATACACTTTTTTAAAGGGTTTTGAAATTGCAAAATATTTTTTTTCGACTTTGATCATTTTTAATTACGTCATTTTAATATCCAGACGTTTTGCAACTAGGGCATTTAGCGTTCATCTCTATTTAGTAACTATGACATTTTGGAGCGATATCGTCATTTTGAAACATTAATAATCTTTTTTTTGTTCTAACCAGACAATTAACACTGAAAAATTGCAATAGTTTGATTGTGGTTCCGTAACCGGATTGTAAACCTGAAACTTAGCTGTTGAAAAAGAAATCTAGTTGATCCGTGTCTGTTTTTTTTAATATTTATTTAACCAAAAAGTACACAATTTCTTATGTAAACGAATTTCCCGCCAAACTGCAGTTTCTTGGCTTATTTACTAACGTATCTACATGTGCACTAACTTATGTACCTACCCGCTTAATTTAGTTTCAGAGTTTAAAGATTGAATTTGAAATTCAATTTTAAAAAGAAAAACGAAATTACCGAAACGTTAGGAATTAATTTAATATTCCTAACAAACCAACGAATAAGGTTCGTTATGACAGATTAATAGTTGATGCATTTGAGTCGGTCGGTTAAGTTGTACGAAAGGGAAGTTCTAGGACATTCTAAGAGCAACCCTGATTTCCAGATGTCTTGAATATATATTTATTCTGTATTTAGATTCTAGCATTATGGGAACCTTTACGCCGGGTACGATAAAACTAACTGGTGACTTAATTTTTTGTATTTATAGCGTTATATATGTATGTCTTTTTCTAGTTGTATATTAGGATAGGTATTTGATATCTCTTCAAATAAAAGTTTGTTTAATTAGATTTTAGTTTTTTAAATTTAGAGTCATGTATAATAAGGATATTTTAAAATGGGCTTTTTAAAAGTATAATATCAAAAATGCATTTAGTTCAGTGGAAATATCTTCATGTAATAAAATAACTCCATCAACCTACCACTTTATTCTAAAATAAACAAAACTGAATATTTGTATAAACTAGATAAAGAGATAAACACATGCTTTTAGTGTCAGTACAGTACATAGAAGCAAATTAATTATGTACAAGATAGGTATAATAAAACTTATCACTGATAACATTATCTGATTTATGAAATGTATGAGAAAATATGCACATGATGAAGATTTTATATATAGGTACACACTAACCTATTATATTTATACATGCTTTAATATGAGCAAATATTATAAAACAAGCCAATTTAAATAGAATATTATTTAGTTATAGTTGGAGATCCCTAAAAGAACGACCTTCATCGAGCTGTTTTATGGATGAAAAGTATTTCAAATCAAATTAAATAGATCAATAAATATATTGCAAATGGGTTGCCTAAAAATTTCAGTTCAGAATGCTTTTTTTAAATTAAGCTACTATAATGAAAATAAAACCTAACATCCCCCACTCCGCCTACCATGTAGCTCGGCTGAGCATTCGTTTAACGTGTATGTATATGGTACGACTGTACGAAGCTCGCACGATTCAATAGCTTTATCGCGGCAATCCCCGAGTGCGTTTTTTATTATTTTAATTCTTAATACCCAATTTCAGTATTTTAAGCCAATTAGGTAGGTACCTATATGTTATTCCAGCACTTCACCTATCTACCAAGTTTCATCGCAAACGTTTCAGTAGTTTTTGAGGAGTAACAAACAGAAACTTTTACAATAGTAATATCGAACCGGCAATAAATAATAAATAAATATTGCAGGACATTCCACACATCGCCATCCAGCCCCAAGCTGGACTTGTTTTATGGTGGTAGATAACGGAAATACCACTTATATACTTTTCTTTTGTAAATATATACTTACTAGCTGCGGCCCGCGGTTTCACCCGCGTAAGTCCTGATTCCGTGGGAATATCGGGATAAAAAGTAGCCTATGTGTTAATCCGGGTCTCCAGCTATCTAGATACCGAGTTTCATCGCAATCGGTCCAGTAGTTTTGCGTGAAGGAGTAACAAACACACACACGCACACACACACGCACATTCACGCACACACAAACTTTCACATTTTTAATATTAGTAGGATAGGATAATACATAGAAACAACCAGACCACAGCCAAATATCTAAGCATAAATACTTGTCTGAGGTGGGAATCGAACCCGCATCCCTGTGTTTGGCAGTCCGGCATGGTGACCATTGTGCCAACTGGGTGTTCACAAGCCGGTGGTCGCCCACCGCGCTAAAAAGGTCGTATTTCAATTGTTAGGTAGTTAGTTAACTGGCAATTTGATCTACGCATTTCCTCATTTCCATGAAACAAATCACAAATACGTAATATTTCCGTTGAAATACATAAAAATCGATTTGAATTTCATAAGCGGAAGGTGATTTTAGTCAAGTCACACTATTTCCGCGGCCCGAACACGCTATGATCAACTTGTATTAGAAGTAAAGCTTCCTATGTGGTTAAATTGTTTTCATAGGCAATTAGCAAAATAATTAAATTAAATAATGTGAAAGTATGCCGCGACTCGGTAACCTATAATACATGCTTACTTGGATATTTTTCTGTCATTTTCACGTCAAAACGAACCCTACTTCCTCTATGACCCTACCTGAACCAACATTTTCAAGTCAAAATGAACCCTACCCGAACCAAGGTGGCCGGCCGCCCTGAGCCGGAAGTGTCAAGATCCACTAGAAACTCCAGTCTCGTTGAAAATGATGTTTGAAAAAACATCGAAATATTGAGCTCCACAAAATAAAGACAAATGAATAATGAGAAAAAAAAATACAAAACATAGGGGTATGGTCATGGTAGTTATAAGTTACATGCAATAAAAATATTTGTGTATATGTTTATAGTGTAATTATCCAGGGAGGAAACAGTCGACTACGTTTGTATGGAGAGAGCGTTCGGTACCCTTTCCTCTTAAGGAGGTATCAAAAATACCAGCTAAAATAAATCTTCTTTATACCTACTTACCTATATATAAAAACATATCCATATAGTGAATAAATATATACTCATAATAAAGTAAATGGTTGTAAGCCATATTAATCTAATTTCCATTCTCTAGTACACCACAATCACAAACAATCAAAGTTCAAACGTGAACGTGGAATGGCAACATTATAATGATTCAAGTGCGTGGTCAATTTGGTCAATATTACCATTAAGAACACCATAATGTCGACCCCCCGCTAACCCACAATCTACAAACGCTTAAATAAAAGAAAGTATAATCATACTGTTTCTTTAAATTGCATTGTTTGTGTATCTGTAAAATAGAAAACTAACGTTTTGACTGACAGTGATTTAGTTTGTGAAATTGCCTCTGACTTACCCTTGACCGGGATAACAGGTTAAATTAGCCCGGACTTACTCCTTACCGGGCACATGTGTATCCAAGCCTGTCGGTCGTGGGCTGTGTTGGACTTAATTTTGACTGGAATTCAAAGTAAAATTATTCTTGAATTACCTACCCTTTATCGGGTAAAAATGTGAAATTACTCCTGACTTATCCCTGATCGTAATGTAAACATAGGTATAGACTAGAGTATTTACTAGTAACAAAAAAATGAGAATTCGCTAAGTACTTTTAAATTTACTCGGACCACACTTCGAACATTTGCCTTGCATTTGCCTGTAGGTATTGTACCATTCGTAAGACCGTTAATTGAAATGCTCCAAGTTATGCTCAAATCTATAATACTCACCAAAAGCGAAATAACATATAACTAAACTTACGATAGAGATAAACTATGAAATTACCCCTGACTGGGATGAAAGGTGCAACAATCCTAACTTACCCTTGAATGGTATAAAAGGTGAAATTACCCCTGACCGGGATGAAAAGTAAATTGTCCCAGACTTACCCTTGTCCGCGATAAAAGGTGAAATTGCCCTTGACTTACCCCTGACCAGGATAAAAGGTGAAAGATTAAAATTCTCTATCCAAACTGGTCAACCATGAAAAGGTAACAAACAAATAACCAAACTTTCACAGTTATAATATTAGTTAAAATTAACGCATCGCACCTTCCGAATAGTGAAAAAACACGCGTATAAGCAACAACATACAATTTGGAAGAGGTACAGACTTGGCTTTGTTTACGTGAAAGTGCGAGCAATTACCCGTGGCTTATCGGTAACATCGATCGTGAGGTGGACGTACTCTATATTGACATAGACAAGACATACCTACCTATAGGCATATTGTTATACTTTACGTAATTATGATTGAATACGGCGTTACTTTTCGGAACTCCATATCAGTAATGGAAGTAATGGGGGAAAGGAATGGTGTCACTAATACAAATTTTTGCATGTCCTCATTGCATGCCTCTTCAAGAGGGCGGTCATATTGCATTTTGGCACTAGACTCGCAACTAACAATTAAATATTAATACTTCCATTATAAATAAAAAAAGACATACATATTTAACATTATAAATACAAATACAAGTGACCAGTTAAACAAATAACCCGCCCCTTATCGTACCCGGCGTAAAGGTTCTCATAATGCTAGAAGCATTGCCACGCTGAATGGCGATGGCTAACCTCTCCGCCAGAAATGAGCCGGAGCGGGAGTCACCCCCATTCCCCCTAATCCTATCGCCCAACTCTTTAACTAATTTTTTGGCGTCATCTCCCCAGCACCCCAACGTCTCCACAGCAACAGGCACAAAAATATAATTGGAAACCAAGTCCATTATGTAATTATGTTTTGGCCAAAGAACCGAGTGGGGGCAGAACATAGGTTACCTTCGAACAGATTTGACATGAACTAGTATGTAACTATAGACTTGGTCTCATAGGAATGGAATAATTTGCCTGCGTCTATCTGTTCTTTATTTATTTCTTTACTGACGTGTAAAATTTGGGGTTTTCTAGTCGCGAGTGAATAGGTATTTTCTAGGAAAGCGTGTTACATATTAAGCAGCATTCATCTACCATCACACAAGTGTGATAGATAATAAATATAGGTAAATATATAAAAAAATGTAAGTATTAGGTACCTACTTTTAATAAGACGAAAATTGTAACCTGCTTTGTGAACTTAAACAAAAAAAATGTATTAGTTCGCACGTTAAAGTTTATGTATTTTTAAACGACGAATAACTAAGATAACACTTTTATGAGGACGATAACAGTTAGTTGACTAAAATCATGACGGATTTCCCCAGTAAATTAGGAAACTCATTAATTGCGGTAAAATCTTGGTGTGTTTAATTTTCACATCTGTTGCCGAAAAATCCGTTCTATTCTTTATTCACAACCACTGCGGATGTCAACTTAGTTTCACAACCATTTCGTAAAAAAATTAAATTCAGAATTAAAAACCCCAGACTTTCATCTCCTATAACTTTCAGACGGCTGAACCGACTTGGATCAAACACAGCTAAGATTTAGCAATCAAAACCGTCGACCATTTTTGCGTCGGGTGTTAATAAAAATTATTTTATTATAATATACTAGCAACCCGCTCCGGTTTCGCACGGCTATAATATGCTATAGTAATATACATAATATAATCCTTCCTCTTGAATCACTCTATGTATTAAAAACCGCATCAAAATCCGTTGCGTAGTTTTAAAGATCTAAGCATACATAGGGATAGACAGCGGAAAGTGACTTTGTTTTATACTATGTAATGAAGTATTATTAGGTACTGTTGTCCTTTTGAAGAAGAAAACTTTGTAAGTTTTTAAATGGTTGTATTTTTATTTTATGTAGGTAAATAACATTTGTAGACGTACCGCAATCGTAAAGCGGACAGTCCACTGTCCAGAGTGTCCAATTAATTCTAATTTTACTGTTGCAATGACGCGATTTCCGTTAATGATGACGAACTCCGTTAATGATACCTACCTATTAACCATGGAGGGAAGTTCATACATATTTCATTTTCCTTGTGGCCGTTAGAATTTCAAAGAATTCCCTGTTTGGTTCATTGACGTGGGAAAGTAAAGTAAAATCGAGTGGAATACGTATTTGTTTTAATACGTTGGCTCTGATTAGGGAACATCATTAATGGAAACCACACAAAATAGATAAATATACAAAAGCCACTCACAGACTATGCTTGAAGATAATTTTCTTCAATTTTATAGTCATCATCATCATCATCATATCAGCCCATACACGTCCACTGCTGGACATAGGCCTCCCCCATATGACGCCACAAACAGCGGTCCTGAGCCGCCTCCATCCACCGACTACCTGCCACCGCTAAAATGTCATCGGAATGAATTTTATATTATTTTAAGATGAATACATGAGAATATTTTAGAAGAATATAAAAAATAGGTCACGTCAAGTGTGTTTCAGAAATAAGGTCCTGAGCGACTATTTAAAACAAAGCACAGACTCGCCAACTCTCAAACTGGGCCACCCTAAATTAGCTGTGCAAATTACAGAAGGCCAGCCTTTCTGTAATTTGCACAGCTAATTTGCACGGCTGAAAGATTGAGAGGTCTGGATTTTAAACCATATATATTAATACTAGCTGCGCCCCGCGGTTTCACCCGCATACTCCGGCTATCTAGATACCGAGTTTCATCGCAATCGGTCCAGTAGTTTTTGCGTGAAGGAGTAACAAACATACACACACACAAACTTTCACATTTATAATATTAGTAGGAGTTTTGGTTGTAATTTTCATGGCTCTGAAACTACAGGACTACAGATAATGTGTACTGTAATTATTTCAAAAAGTTACTCTAGATTAAATAAAACTGACTTTTACCAAAACTGAAGGCTGAAGGAAACATTGCCTAAACAATTGCCTTCACGGTGTGTAATTAATTAAATATTGGTTTATTAAAATTAACTGCCACTATCTACGCGATAATTGTTGCCTTTTGTCTATAATAAAAATATACGAATAGATATATAGGTACAGTCGGCTGCATAATTGCAGCCCCCGGTAGAGTTCGAAAATTACTATTGTTGGAATGTTTGCATTATAAGAATTTTTGTTTGATTAATTAATGAGTTAGAAGACTTTAAACTTCACCTAAAGCAAGTGCCTAGAATCTTGCTTATGTTGAAAACATTCTCATAACAGCCGTTTTGGAGCTCTACGGTGGGTCTGCAATTATGCAGCCGACCGTACCTTACTAACCTACATTGAGAGGTGTTGTTCTAGAACATGCCTCGACTTTCATTCAGAAGGTTGTGGGTTCGAATCCTGGCCGGCCGGCCGTGTACGAATGGATTTCTGTTATGGAAAAATTATGTGCCCTATTTTAAATTGATTTACGGTGAAGGAAATCATCGTGATGAAATCCGCAGTTGACTCCAAATGTATTGATATCTTTCTCCAGACATGGGCGACTAAGCTGCAAGGGCTACTCCACCTAATACATGTCCTAGGCACAACAGTGCCTTAAATAGCATGGCGCTGTATAAAAAATAATCTAAACTTTGAAATTCATAACAGAACTAAGCGAAACAAATCAATGAAAACGTATAAAATGTACCTAATTGTTACTGTTATTATAAAAGAAGAAGTTGTTGGTATATATACAGTGTGTAAAGAAAATGCTATAATTCCTTTTAGGTAGGTACATGACGGTGTACTTACTCATGGAGCTTATTCAAAAAAATAAAATAAATAACACCCCGACGTTTTTGCGTCGGGGGTTAAAAATGGGAATGTTTTTTAAGTTTGGGAAAAAAATCCTAATTTATACAAGGGTTTCGTGAATTTTTATAATATGACAACCCCATTAAGGGCCTGCTTTCATTAATGGTGTTGCCACATCTAGATAATTCAATTTTTTTAGTAGATTAGAGTAATTATTAAATAAATAATAAATCATAAAAAATTGAAAACAATATTTTTGCATGAAAATCTTCCTCTTCTTTGCCTCTTCCCACTTCAGGTGGTGTCGGCTCGGCGCCAGGACATCCTGTCCTGGGTTGTCGGGTGTGATAATCCTTCCTTCTTCACTGGACTAGAACATTTTTGCATGAAAATTAAATAGGTTAATATTTTAATGTAAAGTTCGGAAAAACTATTCAAATATGCTTAAAATGTATGGAATGGTAGAGGGATTTCATTACACACTGTATACGGTAGGTAATTGAACTTTCTAATTCGTTTAGATTTATCATGCATTCAACGAGGTGCATGCATATGAAAAATGTTACGGTTTCTAATCGGTTTAATACGGTTTTGGTTTAAACTAAATTTTAGTAGAAATATATAATATGTTTTTAGTTTATGACTCATTGCACCCGGTGGCTGCGCCCGAGTAAGTTTTATAAGAATATCGGGATTAAAAGTAGCTATGTCTTTCTCCAAAAAAAGTCGTAAAATGACCCTTTTGCAAAATATCAATAAATTTATTTATTTAATAAATTCAGTACACAAGGAAAATACAAAAAAGAAAAGATTACATTATAAAATTATTACTAAGGTAAGTCTAACCCTGTGAAGAGTTCTCTGCCTACAGACCTCTAGGGAAAGGAAATAATATAGCGGAAGGTAATTAAAAGTGTACAAACAGTTTCAAAGAGGAAAGCAGTTAATGAATTCTAAATATTATAATATACAGAAGGAATTACGCAACTTATATAAATATTATTTTTAAATAAATAAAAATGGTTATTTTCGCATAGTTCTATTTTTTTCTATTTATTTTGGATAAGGTCAAAATGACAAAATGAACCTATAAGGCCACAGAGTTTTCTATACAAACTGTATAAATAAAATTTATAAAAGTCTTATTTGTCTATGATGATAAATATTGCAGAACATTCCACACATCGCCATCTAACCCCAAGCTAACTAGACTTGTGTTATGCGTGCTAGACAAATATACTACTTTTCTGTCGTAAATATATACTTAAAATACATAGGAACAACCAGACCATAGAAAACAAAAAAGACTGATAATTAATGGTGACATTTCTCGTTGAAGCAAAAAACTCCACGACAATGTTTCGTGGCATGAAATCTGAAACTCCAGGTTATCTTTATAATCTAGCTCAGCTCGCCGTGCAATATTGCTAAAGCATATTTTCTCGCTCGGCCGCTCTTGCGTTAATATCTAAATAATTATCTAATTTCACAACTATTACTTAGTTATAAAATACGTTGTTTTGAAAGAATAATTAACTGAATTGCACGTAAGTTGTTCATCAAAATATCTTTGCAGATTCAACTTTACCTACGTAAGTAATCATTGTTTGACGCAATTTTCCAAAAAAAAAGCCATAACAATAATTAAAAAAATCGAAAACCAAAGTCATGTTTGCTTACTATTATAATATTATCCTGGTATACATTTACCTACCTGCAATATTTTTATTATCAACTTTTTTGCGTTAGTTTTAAAAATAAAATCTACGTTTACAAAGGTCATTTCCTCTGAAATATACCAACCAGGACAGCCGTGAAAACCCCAGATTTTGTGGAGCACCAAACACACAAAGCGAAAATGAAAACATAACATAAAACTATAATATCAATACTATAATTTAAAATATCAGTTATCTAGTTATTATTTTAGACCTGCTGTACTGAATCAATTGAAACGCAATTTTATTAATATAAATTAGAAAAAGGTTGTTAATTAAATAATCTGAATTCTGTCTGTAATTGAATATGCTGTTTATATTAATTTTCTTTTAGCAGTCATTTACGTATGTTAAAAATATAATTTATTTTTTATTTATATGTAATAATTTTGCGTTTTGTGTCTATGGTGTAATATAGTGATTATCTATCTATCTGTTTTAGTCCTTTTTGTCAGTCATTCATCTAGTTATATTTAGTTGTTTGGTTAGAACTAATTTTAATAACTTTAGGTGCTGTATTCCTAAAGAATTGATTCAGTACAGCTGGAAGAATAAAATCACAAATAAAATAAAATCCTACTTCACAATTTATATCGTTGACAGGATCAATTGAAACGCTATTTTAACTTTTTCTAATTTTTTTGTTTATATAAATTAGAAAAAGGTTGTTAGTCAAACAATCTGAATTCTATCTGTTATTGAATATCCTGTTTTAGTCCTTTTTGTCTGTAATTCAACTAGTTAGATTTAGTTTTTTGGCGAGAACTAATTCTAATCACTTTAGATGCTGCATTCTTTCGTTCAACTGCACTGAATCTTGTTTCAGTACAGTTTATTGTTGGAAGGATAAAATCAACGTAGATTCCTACTGCACAATTTATCTCGTTGACAGGATCAATTGAAACGCAATTTTCTGTTCTATTTTAATCCCCTCACACTCTCGTAACGTAACAAGCTCTATTTCACGTAATTGCAGCGATGGGAACCAACAATCAATGGTTACAATTATCTGTTATTATTTATTCTAAAGTTTTTTTTCGTGGAATCACAATGCGGTAGTCACTAAGTACATGAGATTGCTTAGTATTTAATTACACAGGTATTGGATACATCTGACATGATCACATGGTGATTCCATTTGACGACGCAGTTGGCACAATGGTCACCATGCCGGACTGCCAAACCTAGGGTTGTGGGTTCGATTCCCATCTCAGACATGTATTTATTAGATATTTGTATGTGGTCTGGTTGTTTCTATGTATTATAAGTATAAATTTACGACAGAAAAGTATATTAAGTAGGATATCCGTTATCTAGCACCCATAACACAAGTCTAGTTACTTAGCTTGGGGCTAGATGGCGATGTGTGAAGTGGTAATAAAAAAAACGTTTATAAGAAAATGGGTGGCTTAGTAAAAACATGCCCTATGCAAGGAATGCCTTATTCTGAAAACATCCTATTCGCGAAAAACTCTATTCTACTTTGGATCCACTCGGACAAAGACCTATTCTCGAAGTGCCCAATTTTTAATATCTTAGACCTATAAACTTTGGAAAATAAGTAACACAGATTGCGTTGTAATTTGAATTAATTAAGTTTAAAATTAGGTAATATATAATAGAATAGAATAGCATTTATTAGAAAAGCACACGAACAAGAAAACAAATATAAAATAGGTAGACATAATTACAAAACAAAAATAAATAAAAAATAAGTTAATTTAAACTGAAAATAGAACAGACAGAATGAGAAAACAATCTATAGGCTTAGACTGTTGCCCGCGACTTCGTCCGCGTAGAAGTCGCAAATGGACCAAGGAATCACGTTGTCCCATACAAACTTTGCCCCCCTTTTTCACACCATACGGGGTAGAATTTCGGAAAATCCTTTCTTATCGGATGCCTATGTCACACAAAGAACACACCTTCCAAATTTTAGGTCTCTACGATCAGCGGTTTAGGCTGTGCGTTGTTCCGTCAGTCAGTCATTCAGAATAAAGCATTTTATATGCATAGATGATAGGCATGGCGTGGCATGGCGTAGGGATGCCGTGTGCTATCTCAAATGGATCGACCTCAGTTGTAATGTTGCAGCAAGCATAACGCCAGACTACAGCGCTGGTCTTCCGGCCAGGCCAATATTTCACCTTTAATATTTTTTTTATCACAGTTGCTCATAAAGTGGATCTTATTCAACGGCTTTTAGGCTCGTAATCCAACATATTATGCACGCCTGCGTTTTATATTGCCAATCTAGCGCTGTAAAGTTATCCCGATAGGTAAAATACGTATCTTACTGCTAATTACATACTGTTTTGATGTATAAAAAGGTAGGTACCAAAGAGTTTTTTAGCTAGCAAAAATGGTTGTTTCTAAAGTCAGTTTACGAACGAAAATTTTACGTGATAATGACTTAGAAAACGATTAAAAATTGAGTTGTTTTTTTTTTGTTTTTTCTTTACTTAAATATATTGTTTTTCCGTACCATTGTATTTTGTTCTTAACCCCCGACGCAAAAACAAATAGAAAAAACCCTAAAAAATATTGTATGTCAGACGAGGCTATATAGGTTAAAAGTCTTTAGCCTGGCCTTTCCGGAGCATAATTAACAAAAAAATATTGCCTTAAAAAAATGTAAACATAGACTTATCACAAATATTTTGTTAATTATTATTTTGTTTTCTTTTCAAGTCTTTTCTTTTATTCGCAACTGTGATAAAAAACTCGTGCGATATACGTGTGGAATTGATCTTTGCATATTGGCTACCGCTCGCGCGTCATAAACCGCCTCTATGCAAAGATCAATTTACCACACTTATATCGTAATGTACTATTAACAGTAGCTGAACATGATTTAGGCTCAAAAACATAAAACAAAACTCATTCTAATTTATGTTCAGTTAGGGTTACCTGCGCAAATGTATGCACGAAAGTTGTATAAATAAAAGATGCCATGTAAATGACCTGAAGGTTCAAAATACGTAGAATGCCAGGAAACTTAACCGCAGCGAGGTTTTCCCCAAGAACAGCATTGTTTTATGACTAAAATTCATTATTGCTTACCGATAATAGGTACATTGTTATTAGATTAGTTCTCAATTCATCTACACTAATATAACCAAGAGGAAAGATTTTTTTCGTTTTATGTTTGTAACAAATAGGTCCCGAAACTACTGGACCGATTTTGATGAAACTTTGTATGAGGATACATTGAGTCATTGGGAATAATATGGTTTTCATCCCAATATTGCCACGGGATCGGGAGTTACGCGGGTGAAAATAAAACCAAGTCGTAAATAAAACCAAGAAAATCCAGTATAAAAAAATAAATTATTTAAAATTAAAATTAATCAAAATTTTCCCAAATATGTAGAATGTCCCTAGGTCCTGCGTCTTATTTCCCCACCCACATTGGTGGTATTTTCCAATCACCGTAGAAACCTTAGAAAATATTTTTAGGTTAGTAGGTTTTTTTCAAATAGTTAGATATAGGATGATTCTAATTTTCTTTTACGCATATAAGGATAAAAGAAGAAATAAAATAGTACATTGTTACCCTAGGTGTGAAAGCCACTCATTGAGTCCCGAGACGAAGTTTGGCGCCCGAGCGTAACGAGGGCGCTAATATTCTTTGGTGTTTCCTAAAGCAAGGAGGTTAGGTTTTTGAAGTTTCTAATGCTTAATGATACTGATACTGGCTACAAGCAAATGGCACAAGCCGCGCGAAGCCATAATTTGACATGACAGCTGTCAGTGAAAGCGATTTTCCCTAGGGCTGAAAGTTTTTCTTTCTACACGCTCTTCAGGCATCTTTAGACCTACTTTCGGAGTATGAGTAATGAAAAAATATATTCTTATTTAACAACCATTAACCTAAAGTACATTTATAAAATTACAATAACTATAAAAAATAGGTACTAAGCTTGATGCTGGTTGCTATCTCAAAGCGCTAGCAGCGCTGATTTTCTGTTACAAACTTACGTCTTGCCGGGGGTTCTCTCCATACAAACGTAGTCGACTGTTTTCTCCCTGGATAATGATACTAGCACAAATATTTTTGTGCCATAAAACCTATAACTGCCATGACGATGCCCCTATGTTTTGGTTTTATTCATTTTCTAATAATCATAGCAATTAAGATTAAGATTTAAAAAATAAAAATACAGGAAACCGTCGACTACATTTCACCTTAAATACCTTAAAATTCATAAAAAATATACCAAAATTGGGTTTTTTTGTTTTGTATCCACGGATATCGTGATCAGATGGAATTAGCCACTGATCATGCCAACTTGTATCCATTGATAACATGATCAGTTTCCAACGACAAACAAATAAATATACCCCTATGAGTTTCTTGTGCCTTCTTCTCATTGGTGGGCGCGTTCCGAAGGCACACATCCTAACTTAGTTTTTAAGACGTGGCCAAGTGATCTTGTACCTAGGTATTAAGTATCCAAAGGAAATAAAGAATTTTGACTTTGACTTGACTTTGACAATATTTTTACTCACTGACAACGTTATCAGCGGCTACAAAGTAAGATGATCTAATTCTCAAAATTCTCTTTCAAAATATTCTCAAAATACATAATTTATAAGGCATCGTATCATTAGAATACACGCTTTGCATTATAATAACATTTACTTACGTCTATTATACGGTGATATTTCTCTTTCGTTACACTTGCTGACGCAAATCTCTATTGAAAAATGGAAATACCAAATGATTCATGGTATGTGTTACATATTGCGTATTGCTCTCGATTTGTTTATTTTATATTAGGTTAGGAGGTGTGTGATTAGGCTTCGCTATGATTGGTCAATTTGCTTGTTTGGGAAAGGACGAAAAGATACACACTTTCCTTATTTCTTTAGATTCAAAAACATGTATTTTGAATGTGTGGTTTTGGAACACGCCCTCAAGAGTTAATAAACTTATGCCCCCTTATTCAAAACGAGGTTTAAGGATAGTCCGAGATGTGGATTTAGATACAGATTTACTCGTGAACTATAGTCTAAACATTATCTCTTTATATTCTATAGGGATAGTGTTTAGACTATAGTTCCCCATATAATCTATAGGGATAGTGTTTAGACTATAGTTTACGAGTCAATCTGTGTCTAAATCTAAGGTTTAACTCCACATTTCAGACTATCCTTAAATAAAAGGGATTGGGTTTTTTGTTTTGTGATCATGATGGTCTTTTTTAAAGGTCTTTGCTCACTTTATCGCAAGTTACCGGACCGGACCGATATTTTTCGGTTCTTGGCCGATCGTCTATTGACGTCGATTCTTAACGTTGACATACAAATTATTGTGCCGGTCCATTTACTAGCGTAATACAGTATAGTTGACGTATACTTTTAGTGTCTGGCCATTTCGTATTTACTATATAACTTCATGTATGTCTATGGTATATTTATTATAAAAAAATGACGGTCTCTCATATGTCCCTTTAAGAGGAAAGGGTACGGGGGGCTGGACTGGCACTCTCTCCATACAAACGTAGTCGACTGTTTCCTCCTTGGATAATGACACTAGCACAAATATTTTTGTTGCATAAAATCTATAACTGCCAAGGCTATGACCCTATGTTTTGGTATTTCATTTTCTAATTATCATAAAAATTAAGATTTTAAAAACAAAAAAATATAAAAAAACAAAACATGGGTCATGGTTATGGCAGTCAACAAAAATATTTGTGCTAGTGTCATTATCCAAGAAGGAAACGGTCGACTACGTTTCTATGGAGAGAGTGCCGGTACCCTTTCACCTTAACTCTTCTTTTTATCAACATTAATTTTAATTAGACTTCATTCTTATCGTAAAGGAGTCATCTAGTTTAATTAATACCACTTACTGCCGACAGAGAAACTAAACTTACTTGAATCAATTTAAAAAATATTGGTGTCAACTAACTGATGTTTATTTCTTTCTTTCAGGTTAGCAAGATATGAGAAAAATTTGAAAGTTTTCCTAAAAAAATATTCATTTGCAATAAGGTTTGTAACGTTTCTAAACTTGTTTTTTGAAATTGTCTAAATATTATTCTTGCATCTGATAAGTTTACTTATTTTATTATTGTTTATCATTCCAGAAAGATGCCACGTGTGGAGCAACCACCTCCGGATGACTTCCGTCGCGTATTGCGCGAGAAGGCACTCAGCCACAGCCTGTTCTACCTGAAGCTGGGCGCGGGGAGCGGCGCGCGGGAGACGGCTCGCCGCACTAGTGCGAACAGTGCGTGCGCGCGCGCGCCGCAATCCGGCCGCGTCGCCCGCCACGCCCAGCCGCGGGTCTCTGAGCTACTGCGCCGCTTCGAACCCTCCCCCATGCAGTACCTTCGACCGCCGCGTCCGCCCTCGCCCTGCGAAGACATCTCCTCGTCCGATGACGACGATCGAGCAGCGGTGCGTCGCCGCAGCCGCGACCTCAGCGACGACTCCGCCGTCGAGCTGGAGACGCGTCGCCGGCACTCGCATCCTAGAGACATTACGCCGCCGCCGGACGGGATGTCACCGCGTCGCGAGCGCACCCTCGTCGAGGCCCGCGAGGTAGAGCTGGGCCGGCGAGGGAGCGAGGGTTGCGAGATAAAGGGTCGCACTGTGCGAACGCCCAGCGTCGTCGTCAGCGACTACTCGGACGGGACTGCTGTCGGTGCTACTGAGGAGGAGGTGAACTGGCTAAGGGCACGCTCACTGTCCGCCGACTCCGCCTGCTCCTCCTGCTCGACGCTCTCCAGCCGAGATGACGAGGAGTTCGACTCACCTACTTTGCCAAAAAAGGTAAGTTACTTTTAAATTCCAACATTCCATAAACAAATTGCAACAATTTAATTTATCAATAAATCAATAATAGATTGAACAAATAACAATTTATTGAAAAGTTCCCATGCGGGCACTACGATAGTTATCACGTTTTTGATAATAAGCACCCATTAGGTATGTTTTGGTTATCGCTTAGAGACTTCCTTGTTAGGAAATGTTTATATTTTCTGCGATACCATGCACAATTGCTGACGTTGTTCGAAATTATATCGAACATTTATTACGATCGGAATGTTAATTTTCGTTTCGTGAGCCTGTATTTAAACGCCAATTATTTCGTTCTTAATTGAAATCTACGTAAGACACGTCTCTAATTAGGCGTAGTTTCTTCAAATACTTGCTTAAATAAAAGATTTATCGTGCCTACTTATCGTAATTAAAAGTCGAAGAAGACTCTTAAATAAAGTTCTTTCCGAAATACTTCTAATACAAGTTGCGTTAATTTATTTTTCTAGACTAAACTGATAGACAAAAAACAATTACGTATTCAAACTTACAAGGCTGTGACGTAACCCAGAAAGAATTTAAACTTTTAATGTCCGTCAGTTATTTATAATAACCAAAGAAAGGAACAAAGGACAAAAAGCCTGTGTTTGGGAGCAAATTAAAGAAAATCCAGTCTTGGATCTTAGTGTAATAGAACACGTTCCAGGTTTTAAAATTCAAGTCCGTCTGTCTTTCCGTCTGCTACCTAAACCTACTAAACTGATTATAATCTGGTTTTCACCATTAAATAACTTAATTTTCTGGGAAGGTCGTCGTATTACTTTACATAAAAATTACCATAAAAATCTGAATAATCAACGAGAAACTGAGGCTGGCCTTAGAAAATGCGCTCTACTATTTACCCCGATTTTCCACAGGATAGGGATCTCTAATCTATCTATTCATATAAAATTCTTTGTCCTGAATGACTGACTTAGTGACTGACGGATCAACGCACAGCCTAAACCGCTGATCGTAGAGACCTGAAACTTGGAGGGTGTGTTCTTTGTATGACGTAGGCATTCGATAAGAAAGGATTTCCCGAAATTCTACCCCTAAGGGGGTAAAAAAGGGGGGGTAAAGTTTGTATGGGACAACGTGATTCCTTGGTCCATTTTCGACTTTACGCGGATGAAGTCGCGATCGCGAGTGACGATGGCGTGGTTTAAACAACGGGGTATAATTAGTACTTAATTAGTATAATTTGACAAGTGTGAACTAATTAAATTGATAAATGTTATTCTATCAGCGGCCAGTGTAAATATAATTATTTTTTTATAACAACCATTAAAAGTTAATTATTTTTTTATCACAGTTGCTCATAAAGTGGATCTTATTCAACGGCTTTTAGGCTCATAATCCAACATATTATGCACGCGTGCGTTTTAGATTTGTTAACTAGTGCTGTAAAGTTATCCCGAAAAGGTAGGTACCAAAGAGTTTTTTAGCTAGCAAAAATGGTTGTCTCTAAAGTCGGTTTACGAACGAAAATTTTACGTGATAATGACTTAGAAAACGATTAAAAATTGAGTTGTTTATTTTTGTTTTTTCTTTACTTAAATATATTGTTTTTCCGTACCATTGTATTTTGTTCTTAACCCCCGACGCAAAAACAAATAGAAAAACCATAAAAAATAATGTATGTCACACGAGGATGTAAAGGTTAAAAGTCTTTAGCCTGGCCTTTTCGGAGCATAATTAACAAAAAAATATTGCCTTAAAAAAATGTAAACATAGAGTTATCACAAATATTTTGTAAATTATTATTTTGTTTTCTTTTAAAGTCTTTTCTTTTATTCGCAACTGTGATAAAAAACGTCGTACGATATACGTGTGGAATTGATATTTGCATCTTGGCTTCTAAAACACGCTCGCTGCCGCTCGCGCGTCATAAACCGCCTCTATGCAAAGATCAATTTACCACACTTATATCGTAATGTACTATTATGTAATTAATACCTATTGTGTTGTTTCTGTTCGCGATTTCTTAGGTAAATTTGAAAAAAAAATTGACAATAATCAACTGACGTCGATAGTCTAGTAACGGGCTGGCGATTGTCATTAAGGTGAAAGGGTACCGGCGCTCTCTCTATACAAACGTAGTCGACTGCTTCCTCCCTGGATAATGACACTACAGCAAATATTTTTGTGCCATAAAGTGCTAAGTGTTTAGACATAGTTCACGAGTAAATCTAAGGTTTAAATCCACATCTCGGACTATCCTTAAACCTCGTTTTGGAAGTGTTTAGTGAATTCGCTTATAATAATAAATAAGGCACGTATTGTCAGAAGATTCCTTTCTCTGCGGCCCTAACAATCTATTCTACGTTTAGGTTTTTATAATGATTTACTGTTTTATATACAAAATTTATACATTATTTTTATACTTGTAAATAACATTTTATTTAGGTTAAGTTTAAATGCTTAAATAAAATTATTTTAAGTTTTTATAAATAAACTAGCCGCGCTCCGCGGTTTCACCCCCGTAACTCCTGATCCCGTGGGAATTCGGGAAAAAAAGTAGCCTATAGCCTTCCTCGATAAATGAACTATCCAACACAAAAAGATTTTTTCAATTCGAACCAGTAGTTCCTGAGATAAGCGCGTTCAAACAAACAAACAAACAAACTCTTCAGCTTTATAATATTAGTATAGATAAATAAATAAATATTACAGGACATTCCACACATCGCCATCTAGCCCCAAGTTAAGTAACTAGACTTGTGTTATGGGTGCTAGACAACGAATATACTACATAAATACTTTTCTTTTGTAAATATATACTTATAATACATAGAAACAACCAGACCACAGACAAATATCTAAGCATAAATACATGTCTGAGGCGGGAATCGAACCCGCAACCCTGTGTTTCGCTTTTATTTTGTTTATATTTTTACTAGCAAAGACCCACAGTCCTGTAGGATCCCGTGGGACTAAGGAAATGATGAATAAGCAGGCTACTTATCTTTTCAGCTTCGTTAATGGTTACTTTTATTTTCACTTAATAATTAATCTTGTTAATCTTTAACTTTCTTTCTTTTGCCACTTTTTATAACATAATTATGAAAATAGGTTCACTCTTTTTTGAGATCTAAACGGTCATCTAAGCTTTGCCTTTGTATTACACCATTTTTTTACCGAAGGGGTTTTAAAACGAAAGGTGGTGTTTTCTAGACGTCTAGGCGAACAACTTTTGTTCTACGACTTTTGGAAATTCGAACATTTTGTTCGAAGTTTTTGTATGAAACATGTATGAAACAGCTTATTTTCAAGTAAAAATTTCCTCAGAATTATCGAAAAAAAAGTTCGAATTTCCAAAAGTCGTAGAACAAAAGTTGTTTGCCTAGATGTCTAGAACAACCCCCTTTCGTATTAAAACCCCTTCGCTGAAACACATTCTACTTACACCCGCGACTTCGTTCGTGTAAGGGTGAATTTCCCAAAATCCTTTCTTAGTGGAAAGCTACGTCATATTTAGCTAGCTGTGTTGTGGCTGTGTGCCAAATTTTGGCCTGATCCATCCATATTGGCTTGAGTTATGCGATGATATATTTTATTAGTCAGTAAAAAAAACCTCGTTAAAAAAATGTTTACAAGTATGTTCAGTAAGGTACATACTCGTATTTGTTGATTTGCATTTGCAATTTACAAACAAAACGAAACATGACTGAACAAAACCATTCTCATTGCATTGAATAGTGATGACGATTAATGACGGCTATGTGTTTATGCATTTTCATAATTTGTTTGTATTTCAATATATAAACTTACAGACTTCATTGGTTATTCAATCTCCATCTTCTCTTGTCCTTCCTCTCCATGCAAAAAAACTGTGTCACTTTTGGACCTGTTGATCAGGACTTAAACGGGTAAAACCGCGGGGCGTTGGCAATCTACTTCTTCTATAAACATACAATGCAAAGTCCTGACTGACTGATTGATTGGTCAACCCGTTCCAACCACTAGAGTTAACCACCACCTTCATAATTGGAAATTAGGGGGGCGAACGGCCAGACCCGACCCATGTGGTTAACGGCTTCGCTGTTTTCCCGGTGGAATACATTGTTTGAAGTCCAAAAATGTATTATTCAATATATTTACTCAATAAAAAACTAAAATTTAGAGATTTGAACCACGCAATATGAAGGCAATGATGACTGAATGACAGACAGCTCAATCAAAGCACAGCTCAAACTAATCTTATATCTTATCTTATATCTTTAATAAATGAGCAATTCTTGTATATATATATATATATATAATTGGAATCTTGGAATCGGCTCCAACGATTTTCATGAAATTTGGTATATAGGGGGTTTCGGGGGCGATAAATCGATCTAGCTAGGAATCATTTTTAGAAAATGTCATTTTATTCGTGCTTTATCGAAACTTACTTTTTTTTATCTGAGAAATATGAAATATGACATCTATTTGCGAACTACTAATACTATTTTTTGTGAGCAATAAAGTTATTCCAGCAGATGACGTTGTTAAGTGACACGAAGTCAATGAGTGTTTGCTTTGAGGTTAGGCTAAGTAAAAAAAAAACCGAGCAAAGCTCGGTCATCCAGGTAATAAATACAAAAACCTAATTTTTGAAAAGAAAATTGTTCAAATTACATTGAAATATCATTTCAATTGCGTTTCGATTGCAAAATACCCTCAACGTAGCTCAAAATACCCTCAAAGTAAGCTTTTTAGAAAAAAAACTAACAAAAAAAAGGTATTTTTTTTAAATCGAAATGCAATCGGTATGATATTGCAATATAATTTGAATAATTTCATTTAGGAGAATCAGCCTTCAGATGGACAAAATATGACGTAGACATTCACTAAGAAAATATTTTGGAAAATTCATCTCGCTAGTAAAGTTGCAGTACCTAATATATGCAAAGAGCCTTTTAAGTTGTAAGTATACTCTGATTGCTCAACTTTGTCCGTCCTTCACCTTAGGCAACTTTCTCTTTGTCCATTGTTCGTAGTTCGGACGAACACAACAACAATAATGTACCTACTTACACATGTACATATTTACCAACGTACATTTGTACAAAAGTACAGTATGCGTCATAAGTCACCTATCAGTTTGCTACCATAATACTATCAATAAGTATTAGACTTACGACCTTCTTCTAATAGACGTTACACACAAACATAAATACTTGAATTGAAAGTACTCAGTGTGATTATTATTTTCAACATGTTAGCTATGCTATATTGGCCAAGTGGTATAAGCCTCTACACCAATCAACGTGGGTTCGGTTTATAGGTTTTACGTTGTTATAATTTTCCAATAGTGCTGCACAGGATGGACCGTTGATTGTAAAGTTGTACAATCAACGTACATGTGTACAATCAAAGTTCAAAAGTCACCGCCACCGTAACGTTTACAATCCTGTGCAGCATAATTTGAACATTATAACAACGTAACCTGTAGATCGAACCCATACGTTGGTTGGTGTAGCGGGTGGCGTCGGCCAATTAAACTAAACAAAACTTAGCTAACATATTGAAAATAATAATCACACTGAGTACTTTGAATTCAAGTATTTATGTTTGTGTGTAACGTCTATTAGAAGAAGGTCGTAAGTCCAATACTTGTGGATTACAATGTCGCCAACTGATAGAGGACTTATGACGCATACTGTACCTACGTACATATATATCAACGTACAGTCGGCTGCATAATTGCAGCCCCCGGTAGAGTTCGAAAATTACTATTATTGCAATGTTTTCATTCTAATAATTTTAGTTTGGTAAATTGATAAGTTAGAAGACTTTAAACTTCAACTAAAGCAGGTCTCTAGAATCTTGCTTGTGTTGGAAACATTCTTATAACAGCCCTTTTGGAGCTCTACGCTGGATCTGCAATTATGCAGCCGACCGTACATTTGTACATAAGAACATACCTACAGACATAAGTTTACTGAAGCACTCTTCGTTTTTTGTCTGGATAGTGAGCATGCTTGGGTTTCTTTGTTCTAGAACAAAGTTCAGACTGTGCCAAAGTAGGCAAAACGGGTTTCGGTTTTCCTATAAGCAATACTGATTAAAATCAAGGAATTCAATTATAACAGCTTTAAGACTAAAAGTTTTATGAGTTAAGAAATTGAAGTGAGGTTTGGTGGTCACTTGATCAGTTGAATTTTCAAGTAATTAAACAAGAGACAATATTTTAAAAGCGTATGTCATCTTCTATCCTATCCTACTAATATTATGAATGTGAAAGTTTGTGTGTGTATGTGTGTATATTAAATAAATACCTGGATGACCGAGCTTTGCTCGGTTTTTTTTTACTTAGTCTAGCCTCAAAGCAAACACTCATTGACTTCGTGTTACTTAACAACGCCATCTGCTGGAATAACTTTATTGCTCACAAAAAATAGTATTAGTAGTTCGCCAATAGATGTCAGGAAGAGTCATATTTTTCAGATAAAAAAAAGTAAGTTTCGATAAAACACGAATAAAATGACATTTTCTAAAAATGATTCATAGCTAGATCGATTTATCGCCCCCGAAACCCCCTATATACCAAATTTCATGAAAATCGTTGGAGCCGATTCCGAGATTCCAATTATATATATACAAGAATTTTTTGCTCATTTAAAGATATAAGATAAATAAATAAGTAAAAGAAATGCAATCGGAATGATATTGCAATGTAATTTAAACAATGTTATTTACAAGAATTGGCCTTCAGGAGTCAACTAAGCAGCATTGCTTTAACGGTGAATGAAAACACCGAGATAGAGAGCTTAGTTGAGTTCCATAGAAATCTTCAAAACATTTACAATGCTGGATATAAAAGGTCCAATTCATATATATAAAATATTTAAAATAGTTATATAGGATTGGACATAACATAAGGCTCTTAGAGGTTTAGGCTGTGCGTTGATCCGTCAGTCAGTCAGGACAAAGCATTTATAAATAACTAGCTGCGCCCCGCGGTTTCACCCGCGTAAATCCCGATCCTGTAGAAACATTGGGATAAAAAGTAGCCTTTGTGTTTATCCAGGTCTCCAGCTATCTACATACAAAGTTTCATCGCAATTGGTCCAGTGGTTTTAGCGTGAAGGAGTAACAAACATACACACACACACAAACTTTCACATTTATAATATTAGTAGGATTTGTTATAATTAATTTAAATTTGTTTTAACTACACTATTGCATTGGGGAATCCTGTAATGATAGATGTAGTTTTTCTGATGAATAAATAAATAAATAAAAAAGGACGCTATTAAACCAGTGAGATGAAACAGTTTCGTGTAGCCAAGTTTATTTTATTTTTATTTATCTACCTCTGGTTGACATATCACTGTCCATACTAGCTTTTGCCCGCGACTTCGTCCGCGTAAAAGTCGAAAATGGACCAAGGAATCACGTTGTCCCATTCAAACTTTGCCCCCCCTTTTAACCCCCTTAGGAGTAAATCTATATAAATAAAAATGAATTGTTGTTCGTTAGTCTGATTAAAACTCGAGAACGGCTGAACGGATTTATCTTATCTTAGTCTTGAAATGTTCGTGGAGGTCTAGGGAAGGTTTAGAAGGCAAGAAAAAAACGAATAACCGATATTGCCACGGGATCGGGACTTACGCGGGTGAAACCGCGGGGCGCTGCTAGTTTTTAATAAATTCTTATCGAATGCCTACGTCACCCAAAGAACACACCTTCCAAGTGTCAGGTCTCTACGATCAGAGGTTTAGGTTGTGCGTTGATCTGTCAGTGGTTTAGGACAAAGCATTTTATATATATAGATTAGTTCCGCTTGATAAACCTATCAGTGTATCGTTAGTCATTGACGAAAACAGGATATGTCCCTGGAAAATATTCCATTCCACATACCCACGGATAGATAAAACTGAACATACCTATTGTACGTCAAACCATCAGGACTGCATGACCCCTGATTTAATCCACTCAGTTACATAGGGGACAGACAATACAGCAGTTTAATAATTTTTTTATAACCATACATTTTAAACTTGTAAATTTTACTTATCTAAATAGATATGGAAGAGATCGCTGGCCGCCTTTTTAATACTTAGACTTAAGCTTTGTTTTTTATTTAAACGAAGTTCCTTATGGCGCGTTGCGAAAGGGGGCTAGACGGAAAAAATTAAGACCAAAAGTTGTAACGACACTTTTTGATTTTATTACATTTTCTTCACTAATTAATCGAAAGAAACTTCGTATATACCATCCGGGTGTCCCTTGACACCTCTCAAGTTTTATTATTTTATAATTAATGTTATTTGAAATTGGTGTTTATAATAAAGAATTTATCTATCTTATCTTATGTTATTTATTGTGCAAATCGGTATCTTTCAGACAGTAGACGGTTTCTCTTTCTTTTCTTAGAAATTGTAATGTTTTTTCTCTTACGTCCTTGTCATTTTTTTGTGTCTTTTTCTTCTGTAGCTATGTTGCGGTGTGTTTCGCCTCAAATAAACTATTTTATAATATTGATAAAAAATATTTGTTTCCACTGTAAACTGCTCTATGGAAAATCTCAGTTCAGAGCTATTTTTGTTAGTATTATTAGATTGAACTATTTTTTTTACAGTACATAGGTAAATATTTATTTAAAAAACTAGGTGAATATAAATACAAGGCAATAAGTTCTTGAGACAAAATCTAGTTTTCTTAGAGCAAGGTAAGATGTAAGTTAATTTTAGATCAAATCCTATATTTAAAGTTATTATATATATATACTAGCTGCGCCCCGCGGTTTCACCCGCGTAAGTCCCGATCCCGTAGGAATTGACTCTAGAAAACGTTTGTATGGGAAATAGAAAAGGGCTGTTTTAAGGGTTTTCCCGGAAAATATTCGATTTTTTCTCGCCTTTTAAACCTTCCCTAGACCTCCACGAACATTTCAAGACTGAGATAAGATAAATCCATTCAGCCGTTCTCGAGTTTTAGTGAGACTAACGAACAGCAATTCATTTTTATATATATAGATAAACACTTTATTGCACCATAAAAACAGAACGCAAAATCCTACTAATATTATAAATGTGAAAGTTTGTGTGTGTGTGTGTGTGTTTGTTACTCCTTTACGCTAAAACTACTAAACCGATTGCAATGAAATTCGGCATGTAGATAGATGAAGACCTAGTTTAACATATAGGCTACTTTTTATCTCGATATTCCCTCAGGATCGGGACTTACGCGGGTGAAACCGCGGGGCGCAGCTAGTGATCACATATAACAAAAACAAAAATGAATTCTAACTTATAACTACTTATATGCTAAAAGAAAATTGATATTTAGTACCTTACAATATGGCACAATGGGCGGCCTTATCGCTAAAAGCGATATATCTATATATATAAAAGAAAGTCGTGTTAGTTACACCATTTATAACTCGGGAACGGCTGAACCGATTTGGCTAAAAATTTATGGGGAGGTAGCTTACAACCAGGAAATGGACATAGGATACTTTTTTTATCGATATTCCCACGGGATCGGGAGATACGCGGGTGATACCGCAAAGCACAGCTAGTTAGTTTAAGATTGAACTATAGACAACTGCATGGTCAGAAAAATTGTGTTATACATACATTTTATACAAAACGGATGTCGGTTTCCGTTATTTCTAAAGCATATTGTCTGTGCTAAGTGGAGCATGGATATATTAGTTACAGTGGGTAAAATTGAGGACAATGTTTGATTTGTACGAAGGTAGGGTAGCAAGCAATTGTTTATTAGCTGCTGCACCTTTTTCAAACTGGTTCTCTTCATACAAACGTAGTCGACTGTTTTCTCCCTGGATAATGACACTAGAGCTAATATTTTGTTGCATAAAACTAATAACTGCCAAGACCATGCCCCTGTGTTCTGTTTTTTTTTTGTTTTTTAAATCTTAATTTCTATGATAATAAAAAAATAAATATTGCAGGACAATCCACATAGCGCCATCTAGCCCCAAGTTAAGTAACTAGACTTGTGTTATGGGTGCTAGACAACGGATATACTACATAAATACTTTTCTTTTGTAATGTTCTTTTGTTTTGTTGTTCTAATTATTACTGTAACATAAAAGGAGCTTTTTTATTCGCATTTAGGATTACAGTCTAGATCATTAGATTTGATAGTCTAGATCATAGATTGTATACTTTCCTACTTTTTGTGATTGTAATCTGCTGTGTGAATTATTAATAAAATAAAAAATAAATAAATACTTATAATACATAGAAACAACCAGACCATAGACAAATATCTAAGCATAAATACATGTCTGAGGCGGGAATCGAACCCGCAACCCTGTGTTTGGCAGTCCGGCAAGGTGACCATTGTGCCAACTGGGTCGTCAATTATTCAACTTATAAAAAAGTATTCGGGCGTTAATCTATTAGATTTATTCATCATTTACTTAGTCCCACGGGATTCTACAGGACTATGGGTTTGTTAGTAAAAATATAAACAACTTAAAAGTTAAAACTTAAAAGTCACGTGTTTATCATTTTCTTAATCAACATCACCATTACACATTAATATGTGAACTTCAAGAGTAATTTTTGTTTCGAAGTTTGGATGAAAGTTGGTATGTAAATAGCTGGATACCTTGATTAACATATAGGCTACTTTTTATTCCAATATTTCCACGGGGTCGGGACTTACGCGGGTGAAACCGCGAGATGCAACAAGTAAAAAAGTGACATGCGGTTTTTAAATATACTAGATTAGAAACTCGAAATTTCACAATATTTAACCAGTAAAGTGTCTTAACCTTAGCCTCAGTTTAACGAGTTGGTATTTTAGTGAAATAACAGGATAAAACCACTTAAACTAGGTTTACTAGGTATACTTGTATACTGGCTGTTTTCCGCAACTAATAGACCATTTTAGTTGGGTCCTTTTTGCTTGAGGATGTTGTAGGAACAGCACCTATGCTACCGTGTCAGCTTAGACGACCGTGTCCAGAGGAAAATTCGTCAATACGTCTGGAGACAACTATAAGCTCTGGTTTCATCACGATGTTTTCCTTCACCGTAAGAGCAATGTCAATTAGTAAATTTTATTTAAAAAATGAGGGTTGTCCACTTGCCCAGCATTTAAACTAAACTCTCAGCTTAGTCGGCCGCGTCCAGAAGAAGATGTTTTCCTTCACCGTAAGAGCAATGTCAATTAGTAAATTTTATTTAAAAAATGAGGGGTGTCCACTTGCCCAGCATTTAAACTAAACTCTCAGCTTAGTCGGCCGCGTCCAGAAGAAGATGTTTTCCTTCCCCGTAAGAGCAATATCAATTAGTAAATTTTATTTAAAAAATGAGGGGTGTCCACTTGCCCAGCATTTAAACTAAACTCTCAGCTTAGTCGGCCGCGTCCAGAAGAAGATGTTTTCCTTCACCGTAAGAGCAATGTCAATTAGTACATTAAACGTAAAAAAATCGAGGCTTGTCCACTTGCCCAGTATTTATACTAAACTCTCAGCTTAGTCGGCCGCGTCCAGAAGAAGAACTCGGCAATACGTCTGGAGTCAACTAAGCCGCAGGTTTCATCACGATGTTTTCCTTCACCGTAAGAGCAATATTTATTAGTAAATTTACGTAAGAAAAATCGATTGGTGCTTGGCCCGGTCGGGAATCGAACGACCTTCGGAATGAAAGTCGAGGTATCTATAACTAGGCCAACACCGCTCCTATAAGGTGTAGAAGCAGGTAAAGTAAACGAAAACAGCTCGTTATCATTCAGTCCCTGAAATAAATGGGTATTTGCTTATCTGATAACAGTGTTCATTTACGATTCGCGGAAAATTTTGCAACGCATTGCTTTGAAAAGCTTTTTGTGTCTTTCTAGGATTCCGATTTTCGACCCAATTACCTACTAAGACTCCGCTATCTGTTTGTCTGTCACCAGGCTGTATCTCATGAACCGTGATAGCTAGACAGTTGAAATTTTCACAGATTATGTATTTATGTTGCCGCTATAACATCAAATCAACAGACGGACGGACAAAAAAGTGATCTTATAAGGGTTCCTTTTTTACCTTTTGCGGTACCGAACTCTAAAAATTAAGTGGGGCTCCCACGGAACCCGAGCCCGACTCGCACTTGACCGATTTTTCTTCTATGTTTGTCGTGGGTTTCGTCTTAAATAAACTATTCTACTCGTATTTGAAAAACATGATTGCCTTCGATTAATAATTTCATTCAAATTGTTAACTACGGTCATAGTAAGCACTAGCAGCGCTCCGCGGTTTCACCCACGTACCTCCCGATCCCGTGGGAATATCGGGACAAAAAGTAGCCCATGTTACTGGTATTGAATTAGTGTACCCTCATACTAAGTTTCATCGAAATCGGTCCAGTAGTTTAGGAGCCTATTCAATGCAAACAATTAAATCTTTCTCCACGCAGCGCACGCAACGGAGCCAAATATGAATAATTTTCCTCGTTTATCCAACATTTTTCACTGATCCTACTGGCCGCAGCGTTATTTTATATATTTTAAAACCTTCCTCGATAAATGAACTATCCAAACCAAAATAATTTTTCAATTCGACTTTGCAGTTCCTGAGATCAGCGCGTTCAAACAAATAAAGGAAGCCCTCAAAGATGTTCAATTTTCCCCGTTTTTTCTACATTGCCCACTGATTCTTCGCTCCTGATGGTCTTAGATGTTACCTTTCTCGATAAATGGACTATCAAACACAAAAATAATGTTTTGATTCGAACCAGTAGTTCCTGAGATTAGCGCGGTCAAACAAACAAACTCTTCCGCTTTAATATTTTCATTTTAATATTAGTAAAGATTTATTTGGCTTCCAAAAGATTATTGACCTTAATAGTTATACAAATAGCTTCATAATATGTAGCTTCATAATACATATATTGTATGACTTAACATTTAACCGTCTCATGGACAATATTGACGTCATAAACGACAAGTCATTTCGACTACTACGGTCGCCAAGTGTCCCCAGCATAGGGTTGCCATCTCAAAAATCTGTCAACTAGAACACTAATTTAATTAATTTAACTGTATGAAACCAATTACAATAATTAACAGTATTATACACTAGTGCAACAAAAATTAATATTAAACACATAAGGCACATAATACAAATAAGAGTTTATTCAGACACAGATATTCTCTCAGAAACGCAAACACACTGACATCAATACCGACCATTCATCCACAAATACATCAGGGTAAGCATTCGGGAGAGCATTGCGTGCGACAAGAATACGTGGAATAGGCGACTAAGCGTGAAAACTCCGGATTTCGGAGCAATCCCGAAAAAAAACCCAAACTTTTTACTAAATCATCTTTATTTATTTTAAAAATAACATGTTAGTAACCTATTAGTAGTCAGTTTTTCATTTTTATACAATTAATATAAATCATAAACGGGGTTCCGCTCACGAAGGGTTCCGTATAATTATTATATTCTGTTTTAGTATTCATTGCTATAGCGGTAACAGAAATATATCATCTGTAAAATTTCAACTGTGGACCTACCACGGTTCATGAAATACAGCCTGGTGACATACAGACAGACAGACAGACGGACATTCTTAGTAAAAGGGTCCCGTTTTTACCCTTTGAGTATGGAACTCTAAAAATTACCTCTAACGTCCAGGTTCTTATTTTGCAATGCGGGCAAAGCGACTCGAAACTTCGTAATTTTTAGTTTTTTGAGTGTCATCAGCCGGGGTTTTTCGTTTTTCCCGGTTTTACCCTTACTACAAATGATACACCGCCCGGACGGTCCCCGGACGCATTCTAAACTAGGACAAATCCGTGGAAACCCGGACGGATGGCAACCCTACCCTAGCCTCAACAAATATTTATATAGACATCTGTCCCATAAATCACTTTACCCATACACATAACAATCTGTTAGTAAACTAACCCATTCAAATACCAGTTAACTTTGATTTAAAAACAATACTTACTAGTTAATAATTTATTACTTTTTCGTATTTATTATGCTTGCGTAGTTAAATATAACTGTTGTAAGTTGTTACGTCATTGTAAATAGTTTAATGTTATTGTTGGTAGTAAATGGAGTTATGGGACGGGCTTGGTTAGTGTGACATTGGGATGTTGAATAAGTGGAACAGTTAAAGTATTAAAACGCCAACAAAGCGTGGTTTATCCTATGTTAAGGTGAAAGGGTACCGGCGCTCTCTCCATACAAACGTAGTCGACTATTTCCTCCCTGGATAATGACACTAGAGCAAATATTTTTGTTACATAAAACCTAACTAACTGCCATGACCATGCCCCTATGTCTTATTTTTTATATATATTTTGTTTGTATTTAACTCTTACTCTCTATGATAACTAGAAAGTGAAAAAAATCAAGACATAGGGGCATAGTCATGGCAGTTATAGGTTTGACGCAACAAAAATATTTGTTCTAGTGTCATTATCCAAGGAAAAAACTGTCGACTACGTTTGTATGGAGAGAGAGCCGGGTACCTTTCCTGTTAAAAATAACAATAAACTACATATTTTTCTATTTCTTGATAAGCTCGTTCCTATCTATACTTATATTATAAAGCTGAAGAGTTTGTTTGTTTGAACGCGCTAATCTCAGGAACTACTGGTTCGAATTAATTTTTTTTCTGTGTTGGATAGTCCTATTATCGAGGAAGACTATAGGCTACTTTTCAGTTTGATATTCCCACGGGATCGGGACTTACGCGGGTGAAACCGCGGAGCGCAGCTAGTAATACATATAAGTAGATTCACCCCGATCAGACAAAAAAAATCTATAAGGTACCTGCGGGGAATAAAGGCCACTAAAATAGATAGATAGATAGATAGATATATCTTTATTTGGCGAAGAACAAAACTAAAACTTAGACATAACTTATTTTTGAAATGACTAAAAATAACAGACAATATTTTTAAAATATTTTTTTAAAACCTTGATTTTATTCACCAAATAACAAAAATAAATTAACTGTTTTTCAAATTGATAATAAAACAAATATTTATCTAATGAACTGTTTTTGAGTAGTTTTTTAATTTTTACGAAATACGGTTTAGTATTTAATTAAGGTGGCTCTTACTGCACACAAGTCCCTTAAATTAATATTTGTTTGAGGCGGGAATCGAACTCGCAACCTTCTGTGTCGCAGTCAAAGTGCTTGAACCCTGTACCATTCTCTAAATGTTGTATCATCCACTAACCTGTCCAGTTGCGAATCTGTCCAGTTGCTACTACTGAGCCAGGTATTTGCAGCAGCAATATCAAATAGATTTTAAATCAACAGAGAGAACCAAAAGAAATTACTCATGTCAAAAAGGTGACGTTTGAGGATAAATGTTGAATCACAGTATCATTTCCCGGAACCCTTTGAAATTCTGCTTTAAACTGGCTTACATTCAAAACGTCATATAATATTTTGCTTTTGCCCGCGACTTCGTCCGCGTAAAAGTAAAAAATGGATCAAGGAATGACGTTGTCCCATACAAACTTGGCCCCCCCTTTTTCACCCTAAGTGGAAAATCTTTTCTTATCGGATGCCTACGTCATACAAAAAAAACACCCTCCAAGTTTCAGGTCTCTACGATCAGCGGTTTAGGCTGTGCGTTGATCCGTCAGTCAGTCAGTCAGTCGTTCAGCACAAAGCATTTTATATGTATAGAAGATTACTAGCTGCGTTCTGCGGTTTCACCCGCGTAAATCTCGATCCCGTGGGAATATCGGAATACAAAGTACCCTATGTGTTAATCCAGGTCTCCAGATATCTAGATACCGAGTTTCATCGCAATCGGTCCAGTGGTTTTAGCGTGAAAGAGTAACAAACATACATACACAAACAAACTTTCTTATATATAAAATTAGTAGGATAGGATTTTTACTAACATTTTTACCCGACTACGACGAGGGTTATGTTTTTGACCGCGATGTATGTCTGTTACGGTTCTATTTATTTTATCAGTGACTTTTTCCGCGTCTTTGTTTTTGACTCTTGTTACCTTTAGTCATGTGGTTGAGGTTTTATTTCAAGTGACATGCGACCTGTTTCGCATACTTCTTTTTAAGTTATGCTATGTGCCAGTGTCAAGTTATATTTTGCATCAATAATGTTGTGTAAAAAAAAAACTCACGGATTTTCAGAAATCGAGCGAGTTTTTCAAAAAACTTGTATGTAAAAATGAGAAAAATCAATTTTCGGCATTGATTATTACTTTCAATGTACTAGTGTAATTTTACGGCACTAAATTGAATAATATTCTATCAGAATGATACAATTCAAATGGTATTGCAGCATGATATTGTTGGCTCGTTTTCAATTAACAAAAAGTCCGTTTTGTTTTGTTTGGAAGGTGACAAACTACCACTTTCGGCTCGCTGAAGTACGCATTTGATTCAACAAAAATCGAGTACGCTTTGGTCATTTAAAGCCAACGAATCGGTAATCGAGTAGAAGACCATGGCTTAATTTTTCTCATTACGCGGTTTTGCATACCAGCATTTTTTTTAACGTGATAATGTCTTATTAATCGACTAGCGACCCGCTCCGGCTTCGCACAGCTATGTTATAAACCTTCCTCTTGAATCACTCTATCTATAAAAAAACCGCATCAAAATTTGTTGCGTAGTTTTAAAGATCTAAGCATATATAAGGCCAGACAGCGGAAAGTAACTTTGTTTACACCTGCACTCACAAAAAAGTGTGACGTCATGTCACGTTACCGTTATTGACACGGTAACCATAGCAACGTATTAAAGTATGCAAAATGGCAATGTCAACGATACAAAAGAGTTCTTAGGACGTTATCACGTAAAATTACGACAACCTTTTTTTTAATTATTTTCTGGTGAAACCGTGGGTCGCAGCTAGTTCTTCATATTCCTTTCGGAAAATATTCATACGAACCGAATATTAAACTACGATTTAATCTCAAAATTATTTCCATAACAGGTGATTGATAAGCTTACCATCAATGATAGGTATATTTAGGTATTGAATACAAAACAATGGTATGTTATGATTTTATCGGTTATCCGTAGTAAACTGATAGGTTTTTTATTATTCTCGTACTTGCACGTCTGACGTCAATAGACCGGTTGCACGGCAGATGTGTGACTGTGTGTGTGTAGGGCTGTCACACAAGGGCGTAATGTATCAATATTTATACTTTAGGCTGGCTGCGCCACGCGGTCCAGCCGCGTTGCGACACAGGATACATAAAAGTTACTCTTAATAAAAGCATCATCTAAGATCGCATCGTCCTATAGTCAAACGTTGACCCATCATTTGTAAAAAAAAAACTATTCACTCGAAACTTTAACAGCCAGCGTTACCTCTTTAATCTCCCTTTAAAGATCGAATTTCAAAAAAGCTTTTTAAAAGCTTTTATTTAACTTGCAATGTTTGTATATTCAACTGTTTATTCAATTCTAACTTCATTTTGATCCACTTTCCTGTTACAAATTGAGCTGAAATTTTGCATATGTGTAAATCGGGTGACAATGCAATATTTTAGGGCTTACGTCCTCCGAAGCCACCTTCAGACTAGTGGCTCTTGCAGTTTCAGAGATTACGTGATCAGTCTTTTTACCCGATTGCAAGGAAAGGGTCACCATCTTTGTATGTTTGTAATTCTGTTTTAAATATATAATATTATAGATAGGTGTAGGTATTTGCACATCAGTAACTGAAGGTTACTGATGTGCAAATACCTACACCATGAGTTGTTGTTGGAGTATGGGCCTTGGTGTAAACCGTAAATATCATAAAAGTGCTCCCTACATATAAATGGTAAAAATATCTTTTAATATTTTAAACCGACTTCAAAAAAGGAGAAGGTTCTTAATTCGTCACGTAAATATAAATTTTGTGAAGTTATATAGCTATCTAAACATAAAAAAATCTTTAAAAAAAAGTCAATAATAAGTATTTTAATTAATTTGATTTAGCGATATTGATGCATTTGACGCCAGAAATAGCTAGAGATCGGGACAATTTGAAGATAAGGTCTAATACCCCGGACACGTTGGGTTAACTAAAAAAAAATTGCCGCAGTATAGACGTCAAAACGTATTATTTAAACCAACGAGTTCTAATTTTAATGCAATAAACTTAATAACCCAAAGAGGTTGGAATACATCCGTTACAAGTTAAGATGTATTTATGACGTCACATCTTCGTCATTTGCTTTTTGCAAGTATAGGGGCACTTCTAACCTATTTTAAAGACATTTGCGTTAAAAATATCTAATGACATTTCAAATTAAATTATAATTGTATAGACAACCCTAACTTTATTGAGCAAGTGTCAAATCGCTCGTACAGCAATTTGATATGGGTACATACGGATACATATGTACATAGCTACATATATTGTGTACATTTACACATACCTAACCTACTATTAGATAGTTAAGAGGGCGTTACAAACGATTACAGTTTCATAGAATTGTATGAGAAACGGTTTTGTAGTTGCATGAACAAAATAGAAAAAAAAACTAAGTTAATAGTTTATTTCGAAAAACATTGATAAAATAAAACCAATAAATAAGTACTCCTTTATATAAAATTTGTGTTAGACATTATGGTAAGCAGATTTTTAGAAATTACACGCTGGAACATTGTTTTCTTTACCAACTGAGTTATAGGGACTGCTTCCACGGAGTCAAAATTACTTAGAAAGCTTTATTTTAATCAGTGTTAGGTGTACGAACATGCCAAAAATGCCTAGCAGTTTGCTTCTAGATGTCATCTACATTTTTTGTTTTTGTTGTTTATTTTTTGTTTGTAACGAATATGCTTCAAAACTACTGGACTGATTTTGATGAAACTTGGTATGAGAATAAATTGATTCATTGAGAATAACATAGGTTAGTTTTTATCAGGATAAAAACTTGGCAATATCAGGATATTGCCAAGGGATCAGGAGTCACGCGGGTGAAACCGTAGACTGCTGCAGCAAATGTGTCAATAAATATTGCAAGACATTAGGTTTCTGCTGTTTACCAGATTACAGAATAACTTCCTAACTCTTTTCTTGTAAAAACATACATAAAGATACTTACAGAAACACTCAGACCACAACAGATATTTGTTTACAGAAATAAATATCTATGCCTACACAAATCGAATTGGGAATCCAACCTCTATTCTGCATCACCATACATTAATTTACATGGAGGTGACATCGAGGTAGCGAGATAAGCCTTGATCACGAAGCATCGCAGGCATCTTTGGCATGTCCGGACACTAAGTGTGGGTTTTTACTATCTAGTCTAATTTTAATAAGTTCTTGATTCTTTGCATTTTATTTTTAAATATCTACAGGTTATCCACTCGCTCAGGTCGCTCAAGGATCTCTTTTTAGTTTTTTTTAATTTATAAAATTAACGAAGAAAATTACTTGTTCCAGATGATAAACGCGGATTGAGGGCTGAGCGACCTGGGCGAAGCTGGCGACCTCATCGAAAACCGGGGACCAATCGTGGTGAAGCTTTACAACCTCATCTATAACTATGGACAAATTAGGGCGAAGCTGGCGATGTTATCTATAATTTTGGACATAGCGTGTAGAAGTTTTTTTGGGCTTAACTAACTACTGAATAATCGTGACGAATTTTTACAACTTCGCCAATTATTTTGGACCAATTGCAACGAAGCTTCATCTTTAACTCTGGACCAATCATAACGTATAATGTAACGTTTCATACATCGTCATCTAGCCTCAAATTCAGCAACTGAACTTATAATATGTACAACAACAAGTAGCAGCAGATAAAGTTTCCAACCTCATCTATAAATGCAAGCAGTGCTACAGATAAAGTTTCCAACCTCATCTATAAATGCAAGCAGTGCTACAGATAAAGTTTCCAACCTCATCTATAAATAATTCAAGATCAATAACTGTGAAGCTAGCGATCTCATTGTTAACTGTCTGACCAATCATTATAAAGTTCACGATTAATATGGCTCAGTTACTTGCGAAGTTACAACCTTATTGAGTTATCAAAATAAAACTTTCAAAATCTTGTTTCGTTCGAATAATTTTGTAAACTTTTATGGATTTTCCATGAATGTTAATTGGTACAACAATAACGAGGGATTTGAATTATAAAAAGGAAATGAGATCTCGCTATCTCACAATATAAATCGCCACTGGCTTCTGTTAGTTTATTTTTAATACAAATCCAGTTTAACAAGTTTAACTAATTCATTTGAGATACATTCTAAAATTATACTTTCGGTCCTTTAGCATTTTAATTGGGACATTTATTAAGATTTAAAATGGAATAATTTTTAAATTCTTAGGGTTGATGCAGACGACGTAATATGGATGATCGGCCGACTGGTTCGCGATCGTTCAATTGATAAACACATGATAACTTGTTTGACGATCTATGGCACGGTGGGCGAACACCCATCTGCGACAAACAAGTTTGTGGATTCGATTCCCGCTCATTTCTGGTCTGTGTGTTTATATTTACAAAAGAAAACCTTTTATTCATAGGAAAATATTATGTTACTTATACAACTAAAAAGTAAAAAGAAAGTTTAAACAAAACACCATATTTCTTCTACACGTTTTTCTTGTATCCGCTGTTTACTCACCATAGTTTAGTACACCATAACAACAAGTCTAGCTACTAAGTTAAGCACTAAATGGCGCTGTGTGTAATGTCCTTCAAATTTTTTTTAGGTTTACCTTTAAACGCTTCGATTTAATAATTGCCTTCGCCCTAAATACGACTACCGCACATAATATTAATTTTTAATTATTTTATCATTGTTGTTTATATTGAAATGTTGATTTATAAATTAAACTAAGTTTAAGATCTTACTCAAATTGGCTGTCAAAATGTTCAGGTGGTATTTTAATGATTCAGTGTCCGTAGGTGTCGTTTGCGCCTCGCATTGAATTGAGGCTATTCATTTTCTTTTAGTTTCGGGCGCTTGTTTAGTCGAAAAATGGTTTTATGCATTTATTTAACCATCATTCACTTACTTATAAACTTGAGTTCTTATTACAGCAATTTTTGACTATACAAATGCCCTTTTAACCTCGCAGATGAAAGACTTTCTATCAGTTGATAGTTTAAGGAATGCGATGTTGAATCATCTGACCTCAGGGTCTGATCAATTGGCCGATAAAAAGTCCGTAGTCTGCGAGGGGTCATAGTATAGGAAAATTAGGTTTAATTACTAAAAATAAATGTAAGGTTAGTGATGATTCCAAGGCAACTAATTTATTTATGAGTTTGTTGAGAATGTTTGGTTTATGACTTGTTTGATTTTTATTTTACCGTTCAAGTATTATTTTGTAGAATAGTACCTAACTTTTTAATATATTCTATATTTCATTAATTAACTGACATACATTAAAGTCTTGTAAGGGTTAACTCGGGATTTGATGACCTATTATACTTACTTCAGTTAGTCAAGGATATCTTATTCTGTAATTCATTCGTGATTATGACAGCTGCGGTCCAAATTGAATAAAAGCAGCGCTTAACATGAGTGTACTCACATTTCATTTCGGACCGTATCTGCAGTGGGCGTAAGGCTACAAAAGGATGATAGATAATTCTTTAAAAAATCAAAAAATCTTATCTTTTTTTATTTAATTATATTTTTTAGATTTAACTAACATTGCTAGATTTTCTTATGTTTTTTCCTAGAGTAGGTCTGTTGATATAAAATTAATAATTATGGATGACTATTAAGATGCAAAAATTGAAATTGGAATTTTTGTTAAAAATGGAATAAAACTTGTTTGTTAGTTTTTTTCGGTGAATACAGGCATATTAATTAGTTAAATAAATAAATAGATTTTTCAGTCTGAAAATTCACACGCTCTATTAGTAATTTTTAGTGGTAGTGTGTACATTTTTAGACTGAAAGATTTCTATTCCCACTTAAATTTTATCACATGAATTGGAGAACATTTTTTTTTCAAGTATGCCTAAACTTTTAAGGGGCTGATGAAATTCAATTTTTCCTTACAAATAATACAAAATTTTTAGAATTCGTGAAATATCCACCTTATTAAGGTGTTTTTCAGATTTAGACAGTGTTTTTCCACGTTTCTAAAGACCTACAATATTTTATTTTTATAATTATAATTATAATTATGTCATTATATTTTATTCGTTTATATTGAGCCTGTATCTACTTTTAATTTTAATTTCAATCAAGAATAACAAAGAATAAACATATCATTTATTTAGATATTAGTTTACTAACGTTAGTTAGTAATACAAACGTTTTTTCATGTAAGTAAGAAAAAAATGGAAAGCAAAAAATAGCGAAAAATTCTGAAAGGAGTTGCGTGGCAGGAATCAAACCTATTAACTTTGCAAAAAAATAATCACCCTATATATTTTGTATCAATCGATAGTATTGCGAATAGAGATTAATTCCTGGAAACATAGTATAGCAAATAAAAGGTGATTTTTGTAGTTTTCAGCAATTTGTCAGATATAAAATCACGATCCACATTTGGTTATTTTTTATTTAACAGAATTAGAACTACAATTTTGAAAGACTGTTTCATCCACAAAAAATAGTAGGTAAACCCATTTTATTTATTTTACTCGTACGTATAATTACTTTACAACATTTTGAGGAACTAATTTAAATATTTTATTAATTTTTAAAACGATTTTTCGAATGCCAAAATGTTTGAACCGATTCGAAACAAAATGATAACTTTTTTTAAATTAAATGTTTTTTTTTGTGTTGAATATATTGCGTTTGACTTGCTAATATCGTTAATGAAATGTTTTTAACGAAATAGTATAGAAATATAGTAAAAATGACAGACAGACATAGTGGTCAGACATTGTTAACATAAGTACTTTCAAGTTCTTCATACAATTTTACTTGAAAAAACGTTTGTATTATTCTCCACTATATTAATTTCATTAATTATCTCTAAAGCTTCCTTTGGAGATTAGTATATAATTATGAACTCAAATAATTTAAAAATATTATCTAGTTTATTAAATCTATTGTTAATTATTAAAACATACCAATTACTTAATTTTTTTTATTATAATTTATATTTTTATAATTCCTAGCATGATATTGGTATATTGCAGAATTAGAAAAATATATAGACTTGGAAACAAAGCATCCAATATAGATGATCATTTCATCGCCAGCGGCTTATAGTCCATGCCATTTTTAGGGCGCTGTAATGCTTGTTACATATTTAAGATGGAGTAGGATTGCCCAGTACCTATACACCCTCAGCTTAGTCGACCGTAGGCAACTAAGGCATGGGTTTCATCACGATGTTTTCATCACAGTTTTAGTGAGCGGTGTTGGCCCATCTCTTCCAGGTAACCATAAAAAGATTTTTCAAGTTCCATGGTTCTAAAACTGGTGAACCAAAGGGGAATCTTCCTTTGTTCGAAAGCCCTTTTCATTCACTCATGACATAACATACGTGACGCACAAACCGACCTCGTTGTACGCGGAAATTCGAAGTACTTATCACCATTACTTACCATCTCTCTCTAACTTATACTTTTAAACGGGTATTTCGAAATCATTTTATATAGCTGACTCTTTCTCGCTCACCTTTAAGGTGATGTTTATGATTATTTTCTTACTTTCTTTATTGATGTTAATTGAGGAAATGTCAAACATGTTTGCTGAGTTACGCATCCTATAGTTTCGGAAGCGGGGATTGAACCGGCTCATCCTTTGCATTTTATCTATATGACAACAAAATTAAATCATTTATAGCTTAATACTACTTTACTACAGCTACAGATCCTGACTGACTTATACACAAATACTTTTCATGTTTTTGGAAAATTAGAACATTTTCCCCATATCTTATAATAGTTTTTTTATCGTATTTTTTTACGACTAAGTCACCTTTATCTATACTTCTATACTAATAATAAATTAATACTAGCTTTTCTCTGCGACTTCGTCCGCGTAGAAATTGAAAATGGAACAAGGAATCACGTCGTCCCATACAAACTTTGCCCCCCTTTTTCACCCCCTTAGGAATTTAAGAAAACCCTTCTGCTCGGATGCCTACGTCACACAAAGAACACACCCTCCAAGTTTCAGGTTTCTACGATCAGCGGTTTAGGCTGTGTGTTGATCCGTCAGTCAGTCATTAGAAGTCGTAAGAATTTTATATTTATAGAAAATTCAGGATTATAAAGATGAAAGATTTGAATTGAATAAGCTCCGCAACTACTGGATCGATTTTGATGAAACTTGGTATAAGGATATATTGATTAATTGGGAGTGACATAGGCTATTTTGTGGAGCGCTGCTAGTGGTAAAGGAGTGTTCCTACTTAAAATGTAGTCGATAATGAACATCGATTACCTCAATCGAATATGGTATTAATCAGATTTTATTGACGGACGTCATAATAATAAAACATAGGCAGATAAGTTCCTTTACGTCACTCTTCTATAATAACAGTTGAAACACGTCAATAATTATGTAAATCGAAACCTTTATGGGTAGACATATTAATTTAATTAGTACAATTTATTAAAAGAAAAAAAAAGTAGGTATGTATCTACGTACTGACCAAAAAAAAAACGCGCGATCTAAACAAATCAAAAACTGCGCGCGTATCGTTTCCTAGAGCCTTAACAAAACTGCTACTCCTCGGAGTATATTTTGATGCTATAGAAATCGCGTTGATTTAAAAGTAAATAGGTATGAATGGAAACGATTCAAAATTTAATTTCATTGAATAAAAGCCAACTCTTATTTTTCTTTTCGTGTCAGGGTACAATCTTTAAATTCTATCTGACCAATATCACAACGTGAAGGTAACCAGGACCAACGGCTTAACGTGCCTTCCGAAATACGGAGGGGCTCACAAAAACACATTTTTGCCACACTACTAATCGAAGTAATGACCGCGCCAGGCGTCGCTTAACCCGCACGACTGTTAACGATCAGCGAGCTTCGCTTAGCTGTGAGCCTACTCGAGGAAGTGGAAGAAGTGATCCATCGATTGTGTAAGGGCCTCACAGTCACAGCGCTTCTCCGGAGTAAAACCCCAGTGCCAAAACAAAACACACTAATACAAAGGCTGCACTAAAAGTATCGGGAATGGAATATTTCCACTGTTCCTGTCATATTTAAATCTTTTTAATTGAAAACTCCTTGGTTTTAAACATCGAATACCATTAATTTATTTAAAAAAAGAGTCTCGGTCTTGTCACAAGGTTTTGTCAAACTTGTTTAGTCGTTGAGCAAATGGAATTGACTCGAGAAAAATCAAGAGCGATGATTTATTATGACTTTCGAAGTGGTTTATCACAAAAACAGTGTGTTGACCGGATGATTTCTGCATTTGGTGATGAAGCCCCATCCAAAACCACAATTTATCGCTGGTTTGCTGAATTTCAACGTGGGCGTGTCAAGCTCAGTGATGATCCCCGTCAAGGTCGTCCAAAAACTGCACTCACCCAAGAAAACGTTGATGCTGTGAGTAAACTGATTGAGGAAGATCGACATGTAACATACCGCGAAATTCAGGCAACTTCAGACATTGGCATGAGTCAAATACAAATAATCTTGCATGTACAATTAGGTGTAAAAAAGTTGTTTTCCCGATGGATACCGCATTCGCTCTGTGAAGAGCAAAAAGTGGCTCGCGTTACTTGGTGCGTCAGAACTCTCGAAAGATTCCACGCAGGATCCTCAAATGCTGTATACAACATCGTATCAGGTGACGAATCCGGGATATACGCGTACGAACCCGAAACAAAAAACCAGTCACGATTTTGGGTGTTCGGAAATGAGTTAAAGCCAACAAAAATTGTTCGTTCGCGGAGTGTTGCAAAAAAAATGGTGGCCACGTTTGTCTCCAAAACCGGCCATGTTGTGACTATTCCTCTTGAGGGACAAAGAATGGTTAATGCAGAATGGTATGTTAGCATTTGTTTGCCACAGGTCGTTTCTGAACTCCGTAAAGAGAACTGCAGCCGCCGCATCATCCTCCATCACGACAATGCGAGTTCTCACACCGCGAACAGAACAAAAGAGTTTTTAGAGCAAGAAAACATAGAATTATTAGACCATCCGCCGTACAGCCCCGACCTAAGCCCTAATGATTTCTATACTTTCCCTAAAATAAAGAATAAATTGCGTGGTCAGAGATTTTCATCACCTGAAGAAGCTGTGGACGCCTACAAAACGGCCATTCTGGAGACCCCAACTTCCAAATGGAATGGTTGCTTTAATGATTGGTTCCATCGTATGGAAAAATGTGACAAATTTCGCGGAGAATACTTCGAAAAGCAATAAATACATTTTTAAATAGTAATGTTGTGTCACTTCCTTGATTCCCGAAATTTTCAGTGCCGCCCTCGATTATAACAACGTAACCTGTGGATGGAACCCACGTCGGTTGGTGTAGCGGGTGCCGGCTTATACCACCTCGTAGACTATGCATGTCGATAATTTGTGTAATTTTTCTTCTTATTAAGTACCTAGGTAAGGAGTACCTACTTGAAAATATCTTCTCAGTTAAGTGGGTTTACAAACCAAAGAACCAGGGCTTATTCAGTGAAAATTTCGTGAAAATGCTAAAATTAGTTTGCCTTAAATATATTTTATAGCAATGCTTTTAACATTTTGCTCTTATGCTTTCACAAGGTATCTTTAAATTAAGTCGTGGGCTCTGTTTATACAAACGAAATAGAAATAATTTTAGAGCATGTTCTCCTGAGTAATTTCCAGCAAAATCTTTTCCTTTTATTTATATTAGTGTAAATGTAGATATACTTATGATAGTTCCAAGTTGAAAAAATAAATAATCTTTTGGCATCTTTATGCGCCTTCTTGATCTTCTCGAGCTGCATGTGTTAGCCCACTGCAGGGCATATGCCTCTCCAATGTCTCTCCACATCTTCCTATTACCGGTGTTCCTGGATTGTTATATGCGCCTTTTAAGGCTTGACGTAGCGTGGGCCACTGTCACCCAGGGCGGAGTCAAAATTTGCCGCCCTTTTGACGTCTAAAAAATAATAAAGTTAGCTATTTTCCGCCCTATTAACATCAGAAAAATAATAATGTTGACAATTTACCGCCCTTTTGACGTCATAAAAATAATAATTTTGGTGTTTGTGTGAAAAACGTAACGATATGAAAGAATATAGCAAAAAAAATATTTCTTATAACTGTATTGGGCGGGAGGGAAATTCAATATGTGAAAGTGAGGAAGTGCTAATTTGACTGCCAGTAACCGCGCAAAATAGTTTATTTTCAATTTTACCGCTCTCCTAATAGTGGCGCCCGGGGCGGTCCGCCCTTCCCCTCCCTATGCTACTGTGCCTATTCACAGGAGCGTAATGAGGTAGCGGAGTGGTGTAGATAGAATTATCCAATAGAATTGTTAGAAAACTCTGAGTTTGAGAGAGTCCGATTACTACGTTACCTCGCGCCTCTCCTGTGGACAGCAGGCAGCCTAAAACCTGATATATTTAAAAGCAACGTCCTACTACCGAATCGATACTCTGTATTATTAACTCGATATTCAACATAACAATCTTCGTCTCGATATATAATATATGAGGTGTCAGCAGTTGATTTATTCGCGTGCCTTCCGATGTGTAATGTTCCACGTTTTAAAGTTAAGGAGATGGAATTTATTGCTAGTTGTCGAAGCTTGGTTACTTGTAAGTAATTGCTGCATTTATCATTCGGTTTTTGTTGGTTGTTGCCGTGGCGCTAATGATATTGTAATTTAATTAGGATTTGTTAGGCTAAGTTTAGCTACGGAGAGTCTATTTGATTTTCTTAATTTTTAAGAAAAATTCATTTACAAATGCATACTCAATTCAGAGTGAAATTCTGCATCTGAATGGTGCAGGTTAGCAGAAGGTCGCAAATTCAAATCTTGTTGCTGTACAATTTTTGGATTTGTAGGTATATTTCTTAGATAATATTTCTAAGAATTAAATGCTAATCAGTTTAATTAATTTTCATATATCAAAAATGGTTTGGAAAAATTGTAAAACATGGAGAACAGTTTTTTGAACTTTGGGAAGAGATTTAGGAATTTATTAAATTTGACAACACTAATATTTACCTTATGGCCTGTTGTCAATAATGATGCTGCCAAATTTTATTTTCAGGCTAAAATGTTTTTGTTTAGTGGCTAAATTGCGGCTTTTTGGCGTGCAGAAGCCACTAATTAAGAAGAAGAAGTTTTTGTTTAGAAATGTCCGGGAGGTTTCAACATATTATAACTATCAGTAGATAATATACAATTTGTTTCAGCGAAGGGGTTTTAATACGAAAGGGGGTTGTTCTAGAACTCTAAGTGAACAACTTTTGTTCTACGACTTTTGAAAATTCGAACATTTCGTTCGAAGTTTTTGTTCATACAAAAACTTACTTCGAACGAAATGTTCGAATTGCTGAAAAGCTGATTTTCAAGTAAAAATTCCCTCAAAATTATCGAAAAAAAGTCTCGAATTTCCAAAAGTCGTAGAACAAAAGTTGTTCGTCTAGACGTCTAGAACAACCCCCTTACGTATTAAAATAATATAATAATATCTATGTATGGCTCTAGGTTCCTTTTTAGTTTCGAAATTTAGAGGTTTATGGAAGCTCTTAAAAATAATAGTCATAATAAAATAAGGGTGTAAATAAATATTAAACTGATAAATGAATTAATGTCACATACCAATAATGTGGCCACAATCATACTAAAAAACTCAGTAGTTTTTTTATGCAAAGGATTATAAATTCCTGTTCGATACTTCACGTGTTGATCTTTGCTAAAAAACCCAGCCAAGTGCGAGTCGGACTTGCGTACGAAGGGTTACGTTCAATTTTTTCTTATTTAGTACCTATTTGATGTTATAGCGGCAATAAAAATACATAAACTGTGAAAAATTCAAATATCACGGTTCATGACACACAGCGTTACAGACAGACAGACGGATGGACAGTGAAGTTTGAGTAATAGGGTTTTTACTGTTTTTAACACGCTTTTATAAGGTCGACCTGTATGCACAGTCGGCTGCATAATTGCAGCCCCCGGTAGAGTTCTAAAACTACTATTGTTGGCATGTTTTCATTCTAATAATTTTTGTTTCATAAATTGATGAGTTAGAAGACTTTTAATTTCAACTAAAGCAGGTGTCTAGAATCTTGTTAGTGTTGATAACATTCTTATAACAGCAGTTTTGGAGCTCTACGGTGGGTCTGGAATTATGCAGCCGACCGTACCTATGTAACTATGTATTCAAATCTTGCAAGTTAAATTTGATCCACTTCCTGTGAGCTGCATTAAGCTGAAATTTTTATCCGTTTTTACCCTTTTTGTAACTATGAAATCAAATCTTGCAAGTTAAATTTGATCCACTTCTCGGTTACCGATTTAGCTGATTTTTTTACCCGTTTTTATCCTTTTTGTACGGAACCCTAAAGACGTCGCAAGCACCAAGCCTCCGAGTTATCACAGATCAGGAATTATACCGCTCAGAAGCAAGTACCCATTACTCCATAGGCTCTAAGTTTAATACCTCAGTTGACGATATACCAGTGCGCTGTTAGCACGCATCGAATCGCGCCAAAATAATTTCGAAAATGATATCGATAGTGACGTGGTAATTCGAATTATCGACTCGAATGGAATAGTGATCTGATTTAGTGACAGTGTAAATTAGTGTAAGTGATAAATAGTGTAGTGTTTTACTGAGATTTCGTGTTGGTGCTGTATTTACGTAATGTATTGATTATTTTGAAATAGAGGTAGGCTTAGGTACTAAGTCTAGGCTGGTATAAAATAGTACTAGATTAATTTATTTCAAATATTTACGGTTTAATTCTTAGGTCAAATTCATAGAGAAGTTTATCAAAGTTTATTTCTATTTTTGAAAGCCTATTTACATTAGATTTCAGAGCGGTGTTGGCTTAGTGGTAGATACCTCGACTTTCATTCTGAAGGTCGTGGGTTCGAATCCCGGCCGGCCGTGCACCAATGGATTTTTCTTAAGAAAAATTTATGTGTGCTAATTGACATTGCTCTTACGGTGAAGGAAAACATCGTGATGAAACCCGCGGCTTAGTTGACTCCAGAAGTATTGACAAGTTCTCTCCTCTGGGCATGGTCAACTAAGCTGAGAGGGTAGTAGGTCCTGGGCAAGCCTACTCCATCCTCACGCAAAACGGACCCAATTAAAAAGGGTCCAATGGCGGAAAACAGCCTGTATACAAGTACAAGTACAAAGTACATTGCATTTCAATAGAACTTACTAATGAATAGTCTAAAGTATTTTGTTTATATTGAAGATTCTACGTATGTTTATTTTTTTCAGTTTATATAATATAAACAAGCATGCATATAAGCATCCATCCATATATATGAATCCGCGGCTTCGTCCGCGTAGAAGTAGATTTTTTCAAAATTCTTTCTTATCGGATGCTTACGTCACACAAAGAACACACCCTCCAAGTTTCAGGTCTCTACAATCAGAGATTTAGGCCGTGCGTTAAACCGTCAATAAATAGCATTTTTAACCGACTTCGAAAAAGGAGGAAGTTCTCAATTGGTCGCGTATTTATATTTATTTATGTATGAATACTCGAAAACTCCAGGACCGATTTGGAAAATTCTTTTTCTGATTGAAAGGGGATAACTCACAGGTGATTCCATAAAAATTTGATGAAGATCTGATGAGGATTTTCGGAGTGATGAACAGAATTGCACCTCAAGAGTGCAGTAAATTGCTCGGTTTTCGATTTAAACCAATAGAATTGTATATGTATAGAAAATAGACGATAACCCAAAGGCAAATCTAAAAAAACATGGTATATATTCGATTCTATTCAAATAAAATCAGTTCATGGCTTTATGTTAAATTCTCTTCGCGCTATCTACGATTTATGCTTTTGTTAGTTACATACTAAATTATCGAAATCTTTTACCATTTATCTGTGAAAAAAAAAATTACTCATTGTTACTTACTATTTCTAATATACATACTTTTCACCGCTCCTTGATTCTCGTAGAGATTGATTTTTCCAAAATCCTTATCGAGCCTACGACTTAAGAGGAATGAGCACCGGGGCGTTCTCTCCATACAAACGTAGTAGACTGTTTCGTCCATGGATAATGACACTAGAGCAATAACTGCCATGACTATGCCCCTACGTCTTGATTTTTTTTATTGTCTAACTATCATAGAAATTAAGATTTAAAAAACAAGAAAAGGGCATGGTCATTGCAGTTTAAGTTTTATGCAACAAAAATATTTGCTGTAGTGTCATTATCCAGGGAGGAAACAGTCGACTACGTTTGTATGGAGAAAGCGGCCCGGTATCCTTTCCTCTTAAGGGCAGGTGCTAATAAAGCTACCAAAATCGACCTTTGTTTTAAGCAACTCTAAGTAATCAAATACTCTTTTTTTGTTATTTGGATATAAATGGATATTGTAGTTTAATAACCATATTTTTGTTTATTGTGGTTAAAAACATGATATGAACAACTTCGTTCGATAAAAAAAATGTTAGAAAACAGAGAATTATTAGATCGTTTATCGGGTTTTATTCATAAATAGTTAACGTTTGTTTCTAAAAATGAATCAAATGATAGGTTTTGACCTCTAGGAACTATATTTGTGGATAATAATGCTAAAATGTTTTGAATATCGATCAAATATAACAGTTAGCCCGCAGCACGCTACGTTTTTGAGAGCGGGGGCTAAGGTAAGGTGAATACCTACACACGGTACTGGAAGAGCGCCTTAAGAGCTCTGTGTGACAAATTTTAGACAAATCCGTCCATTGCAACTTTAATCCATGCTCTATTTAAGGCGCTGTTATGTAGTAGGGACATGTATCAGATGAAGTAGGCTTGAACAGAACCTATACCATCCTTTAAGCTTAGTCAACCATGTCTAGAGGAAAGAACTCAATACTTTTGGAGCCGACTAATAACCAAAATCCATAATCTATAATATAAAAATGAATCGCAAAATGTGTTGGTAAGCGCATAACTCAACAACGCCTGGACCAATTTGGCCAATTCTTTTTTTGGTCTGTTTGTTATTATCACGAGAAGGTTCTTATGAAATAAAAAATTAAGAAAGTTGCGTATAAAATTATTACGCGGGTGAAACCGCGGGGCGTAGCTAGTTAGTAATTAAAATTAAAAACAAATAAAACTAAAAGAAAATTGCAACTACTAACAACTAAACTTAATTTCAGGTTTGTCATAAACCAATACTAAAAAAAAACAAAGCAATAATCAATGGGTTCAATGCGCGTTCCATATAAATTATTCAATTGAATTGATTCAATTTATCTGCGGATCGATCTTCACGCTGTCCGTGACGCTAATTGCCACTATTTCTTATCGACATCGCATCACGAATACTATCGATAATCGATACATTTGCATTTGTTATTTAACAACACTACAAATGCAAATTAATGGTTTTCGATGATAATAAAATAGTAAAAAGTTTTTCTTATCGACATCGATCACGAAATGTAATAAATATCGATAAACGTTTTATCGATAAATTTAATAAATATAATAAACGATGAATGTATCGAACTTCCACACAAGCTAGGGTCTATTTGGCTCAAAGAACGGGTGGGTAATGTGCATTGTGTTAATTAATGGATTTCGATGGTAATAAATAGTGAAAAGTTTTTCTTATCGACATCGATCACGAAATGTAATAAATATCGATAAACGTTTTATCGATAAATTTAATAAATATAATAAACGATGAATGTATCGAACGTCCACACAAGCACGGATCTATTTGGCTCAAAGAACGGGTGGGTAATGTGCATTGTGTTAATTAATGGATTTCGATGGTAATAAATAGTGAAAAGTTTTTCTTATCGACATCGATCACGAAATGTAATAAATATCGATAAACGTTTTATCGATAAATTTAATAAATATAATAAACGATGAATGTATTGCTGGTTTACACAAGCACGGATCTATTTGGCTCTAAGAACGGGTGGGTAATGTGCATTGTGTTAATTAATGGATTTCGATGGTAATAAATAGTGAAAAGTTTTTCTTATCGACATTGATCACGAAATGTAATAAATATCGATAAACGATTTTATCGATAAATTTAATAAATATAATAAACGATGAATGTATTGCTGGTTTACACAAGCACGGATCTATTTGGCTCTAAGAAAGGGGTGTGTAATGTTAATGCACATGTTAAATTTTTAACCCCCGACGCATAACGACGGGGTGTTATAAGCTCATATAAGTTTGACGTGTCTGTGTGTGTCTGTCTGTGGCATCGTAGCTCCCGAACGGTTGAACCGATTTTGATTTAGGGGCCGTTCATAAAATACGTCACATAAAATAACCCCCTTGTCACATCTTGTCACACTCAGCCAGACCCCTCCCCTCCCCATGTATGCGAACGTATTTTATGAATGGCCCCTAAATCAAAATCGGTTCAACCGTTCGGGAGCTACGACTCCACAGTTTTTATTTTGTGAAATAAAATCGATACATTTTTATTTGTTATCTAACAACACTACAAATATGTGTGCAAATTAATGGTTTTTGACGGTAATAAAATAGTAAAAAGCTTTAATTAGGCGTGCAAAGTGTACTTTTACGAGATTTTCAAACGGTATCAAAACAGCTTTATCTTTACGATGTTGAAAAAAAAACTTGGAATTCTACCAGTCATATTATTAATGACGTTGTTAATTAGAACTCAGCATGCGTTTTCCATTAGACATCTATCTATACAACCTATGTTTGATTTATTAGTTAGATAATGCTATTTTTAAGAAACCTTAACCCCATACAAATTACATAATACCTACGTAAGAAGAGTTCATATAAATAACAATTCATTTTGTAAGTAAATATGCAAATAGAAGTCTAGGTACAACCAAGCGCTGTTAAGAAGAAAGGTACCCCGGTCGCTTCTCCATCCGTTTCCTCCCTGGATAACGACACTACACCAAATATTTTTGTGCCATAAAACTTTAAACTACCATGACCATCCCTTATATTTATATATTTTTTTGTTGTTTAAGACTATTAATTCCTATAATCTTCTATAATATAAAAATGAATCGCAAAATGTGTTGGTAAGCGCATAACTCAACAACGCCTGGACCAATTTGGCCAATTCTTTTTTTGTGTTGTTTGTTATTGTCCGGAGAAGGTTCTTATGAAAGAAATAATTAAGAAAATTGCGTAAAAAATTATTACGCGGGTGAAACCGCGGCATAATTCGCGCTAGTAATTAGAATATAAAATAAACAAGACATAGCAGCATGACCGTTTTAGGTTTTATGGCACAAAAATATTTGCTCTAGTGTCATTATCGTTTGTATGGAGAAGCGACCGGGTACCTTTCCTCTTAAGTACCGCGGAAGAATCGCACCACGTTCTCGCAGTCCAAGGCGAGTGAGGTGAACTGGTGGAGATTTTAGTGAATAAATCTCTGATTTCCTTCCACCTTTAGACCAGAGGAAGTCCCACATCTGCCCTAATAGGTCGGATTTTCTCCACCTTAAAAAAGAAAAAAGTTACAATACCAAATTGTAGATCCAACATAAAGTTCCAAAACTGCTATCATTAGAATGTTTTCAACTAAAGCAAGATTCTTAGGTTCTGCTTAAGTTGAATCGTTAAGGTGAAAGGGTACCGGCGCTCTCTCTATACATACGTAGTCGACTGTTTCCTCCCTGGATAATAACACTAGAGCAAATATTTTTGTTGCATAAAACTTACCTATAACTGCCATGACCATGCCCCTATGTTTTGTTTTTTTTTATGTTAATTTCTATGATAATTAGAAAATGAAAAAAAAAATAACTAAACACGACTACGTTTGTATGTAGAGAGCTCCCGGTACCCTTTCCTCTTAAGTCTGACACTTTCCCTGTACCGCGGAAACTAACAAAAGACGATCGAGGCCGATACAAAAGACAATCAAAACGGAAATGAAAGACGATCGAAATGGAAACAAAAGACGATCGAAATGGAAACAAAAGACGATCGAAAGCGGAAACAAAATACGATCGCAACGGAAACAAAAAACGATCGCAACGGAAACAAAAAACGACCGAAACGAAAAAAAAATGATCGAAAGCGGAAACAAAATACGATCTCCACGGTAATAAAAGACGACCGAAACGAAAATAAAAGACGACCGTAACGGAATCAAAAGACGAACGAAACGGAAACAAAAGACAAACGAAATGGAAGTAAAGGCGATCAAACCTTGAGGGAGTCCCATCCTGGCACCCACGACCGATAGAGTAGGTACCAATCAAATACGATTTACGTCACAAAACAAACAGCCCATTAGAACGTTTGTGTTTATTATAATAATATGATGATACATTGTAGGAAACATGCTTCACAGATGTTTCGTTTTAGTGGAAATATTTTGATATTTCGTAGGAACTTTGATCTTTTCACAAAAATGATTAGAAGTGACTCAAAATAAAGACAATTTGCCACAATTTTCCATAGCTAGGTTTATTATTAATTTGTTTATTAAAAAGACAAGCGAAAATTCGCGCTGTACTTTTTCCATTTTATTCTATTATCTGTACACTTACTAGATTTTACACACGACTATGTTCTCTTAAATGTTGATTTTTTAAAATCCATTCTTAGCGAATGTTTATATCTAAATAGCCGAGCTAAATAGCTATTTTAATGCCAAGTTTTAGCCCGATTCGTTCATTGGCTTTGGATGTGGTCGGGACTTTGAATTTTATATTTATAGCATTACTAGCTTTTGCCTGCGACGTTGTCTGCGTAATAGTCGAAATAATTTTTGTGCAAAATTTGAAGAAGATTGGACCAAGGAATCACTTTGTTCAATACAAACTGTGCCCCTCTTTTTCACTCCCCTTACAAGTAGGTACAAGTACCCTTCAAATTTCAGGTTTCTACGATCAGCGGTTAAAGTTGTGCGTTGATCCGTCAGTCAGTCAGGACAACGCATTTTATATGTATATAGGTTGTGCCTGCGACTTCGTCCGCGTAGAAATCGAAAATGGACCAAGAATTCTGGTTGTTCAATACAAACTGTGCCCCCCTTTTTCACCTCTTAAGGGCTAGAATTTCGGAAAATCTTTTCTTATTGGATGCCTACGTCATACAAAGAAACCAGTCAGTCAGGACAAAGCCTTTTTAATGTATAGATAGATATAGAAATGTGGTCATTGCTTTTTTATTATACTTCATTGTGGGCGAAAACTTTAATAAATTCGTATAGATAATGCAACCTCGTAGTGTGGGTGGTTTAAATAAACTGAAGGAGCAACCAATAAAAATATCACTGCGATAATGAAATAAAGTTGTAAACGATTTTATTTAGTGTTATTGGTTTCTTTAATGGGTTTCAAGTGTTTGTTTTGTGAAGTTTATAAAAAGGTTTTGAACACAACCTAAATGGCGCGAATAAATAAATACTCCACGACATTCTACACAGCGCCATCTAGCTCTAAACTAAGCAATTAAATGTACTTAGTAGCTCCCGAACGGATGAACCGATTTTGATTTAGTTTTTATTAATAAGTAGGTGGTTCTTATTACTCGCAGGTATCTTAGTCGAATTAATAAACCTCCTTCTTTTTAGAGTTCTGTACCTCAAAAAGTAAAAAAAGGAACCGTTATAAGATATGTTTTATGTCCGTCTGTCTGTCTGTTTTAAAGTGTATTGAGTAGGTATACACTTAATATAATATAATTCGAATCCCGGCCGTGCACCAATGTATTTTACTTAAGAAAAAAATATGTGCGCTGTACGACATTGCTCTTACGGTGAAGGAAAACATCGTGATGAAACCCGCGGCTTAGTTGGCTCCAGAAGTATTAACAAGTTCTCTACTCTGGTCATGGTCGACTAAGCTGAGAGGGTAGTAGGTGCTCGGCAAGCCTACTCCATCCTCACGCAAAAAGAACTCAATTAAAAAGGGTCCAATGGCGGAAAACAGCCTGTTTAAAAGTACAAGTACACTTAATATAAACCCATTTACGCCGTGCCAACTGAATTATAATCAGGGCCAGCGTATAATTAATATAAGCAAGATAACATGCATTGGTTACTTATATAAATCATATGCAGGATTAATGGCTGGACCGTGTGACATTATAATAAATATGGCGTATTATTGTATGAACTAGATATTTCTTGTGGTACAGGATTATATTGTACAGTCAGCAAAGGACTGAGGGTAGCAGGTGAATATTTTAAAGTTTTTTTTTTAATTATATTCTAAAATATTTTATAGTATTCCAAATAGCAGTTTTTATTAATCATTCGCCATACTATTCTGGCATTGTTTGTAAATGTATTAATTTGCCTTTCTGATGCCTACATTAGATTATCTTAAAAATGCTATTTGGAATACAGATGGTTATGATGTCGCCTACGTCATAATAACTATCTGTGTTCCAAATTATATTCCAAAATATATTATAGTATTCCAAATAGCAGTTTTTATTAATCATTCGCCATACTATTCTGGTATTGTTTGAAAATGTATTAATTTGCCTTTCTGATGCCTACATTAGATTATCTTAAAAATGCTATTTGGAATACAGATGGTTATGATGTCGCCTACGTCATAATAACTATCTGTGTTCCAAATTATATTCTAAAATATTTTATAGTATTCCAAATAGCAGTTTTTATTAATCATTCGCCATACTATTCTGGTATTGTTTGTAAATGTATTAATTTGCCTTTCTGATGCCTACATTAGATTATCTTAAAAATGCTATTTGGAATACAGATGGTTATGATGTCGCCTACGTCATAATAACTATCTGTGTTCCAAATTATATTCCAAAATATATTATAGTATTCCAAATAGCAGTTTTTATTAATCATTCGCCATACTATTCTGGTATTGTTTGAAAATGTATTAATTTGCCTTTCTGATGCCTACATTAGATTATCTTAAAAATGCTATTTGGAATACAGATGGTTATGATGTCGCCTACGTCATAATAACTATCTGTGTTCCAAATTATATTCTAAAATATTTTATAGTATTCCAAATAGCAGTTTTTATTAATCATTCGCCATACTATTCTGGTATTGTTTGTAAATGTATTAATTTGCCTTTCTGATGCCTACATTAGATTATCTTAAAAATGCTATTTGGAATACAGATGGTTATGATGTCGCCTACGTCATAATAACTATCTGTGTTCCAAATTATATTCCAAAATATATTATAGTATTCCAAATAGCATTTTTTATTAATCATTCGCCATACTATTCTGGCATTGTTTGTAAATGTATTAATTTGCCTTTCTGATACCTACATTAGATTATCTTATATTAGAAAATCCAACTTTAACTCGGGTGAAGTTACTGGTAAAAATTTATAGGTACCTTCGGCTACATAATTGCAGCCCCCGGTAGAGTTCGAAAATTACTATTATTGGAATCTTTTCATTCTAATAATTTTTGTTTGATAAATTAACTAAGGCAGGTATCTAGAATCTTGCTTGTGTTGAAATCATTCTTATAAACAGCCGTTTTGGAGCTCTACGGTGGGTCTGCAATTATGCAGCCGACCGTAAATTTGAATACTTTTTTTGGTGTGTTTAATAAAGCGTTATATATATATATCTAATCATTGAATCTATCTAGACAGTCTGTCTGTCGAGGTGTGAACCATAAAACGGCCAACTCTTCATGCTACATCTGATTCTATTATACCGCCTTTCAATTGAACAGCGATAAGGCGGGTCGACGTATTGTCTATAAAAAAAGTTTTGAAAAGTTCATAGAGGTGTTTTGAAAGTTGCCTTTGTCTTATACTTTGAAATTAGCATAGTAGACATAAAGCTAATATTATGAGTAGGTACATATTAATCTCTAATTTAATAATACCTAAAGTTCTTAGGATATGGTTGACTAAGCTGGGAGAATTGTATAGGTACTGAAAGCCTACTTCATCCTAGGCACTATATCGTCCTGAACAGCTTGGTTTAAAGTTGCTGGTTCTGTATAAATTCTCTCACATGTAAATAGTACATTAATTAAATAGAAAGAAATAAAACAAAATTAATAATCTAAATAAGTCTCCCTAGGTAGGGTGGCCAAAAGGCCTGGCTGCATTGCCTCTTTGGATTGCAATGCCGATCCGTTGGCCAAAGTAGCAGCCACCCCTTTGGTCACCTGAAGCTAAGAGCGGTGTTGGCTTAGTGGTAGATACCTCGACTTTCATTCTGAAGGTCGTGGGTTCGAATCCCGGCGGGCCGTGCACCAATGTATTTTTCTTAAGAAAAATTTATGTGCACTAATTGACATTGCTCTTACGGTGAAGGAAAACATCGTGATGAAACCCGCGGCTTAGTTGGCTCCAGAAGTATTGAAAAGTTCTCTCCTCTGGACATGGTCGACTAAGCTGAGAGGGGTAGTAGGTGCTGGGCAAGCCTACTCCATTCTCACGCAAAAAGGACCCAATTAAAAAGGGTCCAATGGCGGAAAACAGCCTGTATACAAGTACAAGTACACCTGAAGCTAATACTAATAATTTTGAAATATTTTTGTAAAAATCTAAGACCTCTGGTCCCCACGGGCCCAGGGTCTCCGTGGCACATGTAGCCATCACCAATGGATACATATTTCTGTATAAATAAATCTAGGCCAATATTACCACATATTTAAACAGTAAAATTACGAATATAGGTATCATGAAAAACCCATTTAGGTGTCCTAGCATTTTATTTAAATTTCTTAACGTGCCCGCGGCGTCGTCGTCTGCGCTGCGTTGTAAACAATCGATCAGCCCCCATAAACAAGATTATTATCCATAATCGACAGATTTTTTCAAAATGAAATTGACATAGATAAGCCAACTAAAAGTCACGTGATCTTGCCTTATAGAAAAAAAATGTTAGTATAGACAAGTTTCATCTTACATAAATTTCATACAATGCTTATGTCAATTTTATACAAAAAAATCGGTCGATTGACGATATCGCTAATAGAAAGAAATCTAGTCTAAGGGGGCACAGAATTAGGAAGATTTTTCTAGGGTTACCAAATCATCTCTCATAAAATGGCTTACCAATAAAAGCTATTTTCTGGTTATCCCCTCAGTCTCGAAAGACCTTACCTATACCTGTGATTAAATATTTTGTATGTGTTTGAGTGCAACTGCAATCGTGTTTTTGGACAACGTCTGTCAGATCTGCTAGCATCGTATGAAAAATAATACTAACAATGGCAAAGGTTACCTGGAAGAGATCGCTTTTAGCGATAAGGCCGCCCATTGTGCCATATTGTTTGGTATAATATTGTTTTTAGCAGGATGTTATGTTAGAATTAAGGTTTAATGTGGTACAATAAAGAATTTATCTATCTATCTATTTACCAATGCAGTGTAATGTCGACGAAGGTTTCCAACAAGAAGTTAATTAGCGAAGTAAGAAATTGAACTAAATATTCAACTGTAGCAAGGATAAATAAATTAAACCCCTGATTAACCAGTTTAACAGAGAAACCGTGGGAAAAGGTTTACAATTATATTAATTTGCATGCTGCGGTCTTTTTTTGTCCACATTCCATACTTATGCACCTAATAAGTTCCTATAATATTAAGCAGTTAATATTTGGTGGTATGTTGCTTGGTATTTGGTGGTGTTTGATTCAGGCAAAATATAGGTAGGTATGTTCAAAATTTAAGAGTTGCACATTTCCTTGAAAATAATTATCTCATATATTTTTTTCTTATCTGGGTGTTTCTGTTTGAATAATAAGTAGAGACATATAAAATGATGATGATACTGCTACTGTTTAATATGTCCATGTAAGAATGTCCGATCATGATAATGACGGATTTTGCTGACCATCTAGCCCGTCTGTCGCGAATTGCGAATAATTATAGAAAGAAAGAAATGTCAATAGAGAATAATAACATAGGCAAGAACTAGAATTTGAGGAAATGGAACATATTTTTTAGGCATAGAGAAGGAAAATAGGTTTGTGGGGGGCGCAAGAAGCAGATAAAATCTTCTGTAAGAAGCACCAGTGAAATGCAAAGTAATGTGGTAAGAAAGAGGCGAAACCGATAATAATAAAGCTAGGGGGTAAGTGCTTTGTTCTATATGTATCTAGGTAGGTGTCAAATCTAACTTCAAAGATGGTTAACGAATGATAAGAACTTGGTGGAAGCAGGCATGGGGAGGCGAAGATTCGAGTGGCCATTTCCGGGCCTTGGGCCCAATATCCTAAAATACTGAAAGATCATCAGACTGGTGATTAAACTTAGTGATAAGATATGGTTTATAGACTTTGTTTCTATATCTCAAAGGAACTTACAGCACCGTCGACGGTGTGCTCGTTCGTGACTACCCGATTTTGGCAGAAAATGTTAACATAAGAACATACAAAACAACATTATGTATTATCTGTTGTCCGGCACCCATATCAAGTCTGGTGATTTTTTAAAAATGCTAGCTCAGTTTGTATTCCATACATTCTCGTTTGATTTTATTCAACCACGCATTGAATGCTAGATAAATATTCATTAAAAGTTAACTTATTCCGTCGATTTGTCTCGCTCTCTTTTACAATTTATTGTGTTACCTTATTAGGCTAATTTAACATTTATTGTTACTCTGATATCTTTATTGGACTTATGTCCAATTATGGTTCGATTAAAACGAAGTTGGCATAGTTTAAAGATTTGTTTTGAATTGTCAGCGACCAATCAATCTATCTTGCTATATAAAGTTACAAACCATTAGCTTATATAAGTAAAAGGTAATTCGATATATTACGTATGTTTTTGCCTTTAAGGCGCTCTTTAGGGATCAAACGCGTTGACCGTTTTTGAAAATCTATTTATATATATAAAATGCTTTGTTCTGAACGACTGACTGACTGACTGACGGATCGACGCACAGCATAAACCGCTGATCGTAGAGACCTGAAACTTGGGGTAAAAAAGGGGGCAATAAAATCAATAGACCTATTGAAAATATAATAAGGCTTTTGGACACTCAGTGCATGCATGGCCCATTGACAGCTAATTACAATAATTTAGTAACCAAGAACCTACCAAAGTCAATTTTTGTCAACAAATATTTCCCGTCGCACTCTTTCTGAATAGAAATTGAAGATTAAAATGTGTTTGCATGTGGAAAAGTTGCAATATGTTAAACAAAAAAGCAGTTCCATCAGTTTTGGTAGTCGGTATGCATAAGTATGTATGAGTTCCGAGTAATTCGTCTCTGAATGTGCCGAGTAAATTGATTCTTCTGGGTAATGATTCCTTCGACTATTTTAGAGTTCCACAGACAGAAAACTTAATGGAAAAGTAAAAATATAGTAGGTACGAAGTATTTATGTTTTACTATGTTGGAGTGAATATATTTTCCATATAATATAAATATAATATAACATAGCATAATATAAAATTTAAAAGAAAATGTATGTGAACTCAATTAGGACTTATGACTAAATTTTTAAATATAAATTACAAACTAATATTTTTTTATTCATTATAAACATAATTTTAAATTAGGTACATCAAATTAAATTACAAATATTAATATAATTCAATTAACAAGAATACAAATAAGAAGGTAATACACACATCTCAAACCTCTAAGTAAAATTTATAACTCTGTAAAGAATTTGCGAAGCATTTTAAAGCACTGTGATATTTCATTTCGTTTCATAATAAAATGAAGTACAAAAACTACGTAAGGGTAATAGTACATTACGATATAAGTGTGGTAAATTGATCTTAGCATAGAGGCGGTTTATGACGCGCGAGCGGTAGCGAGCGTGTCATAAGAAGCCAAGATGCAAAGATCAATTCCACACGTATATCGTACGACGTTTTTTATCACAGTTGCGAATAAAAGAAAAGACTAGAAAAGAAAACAAAATAATAATTAACAAAATATTTGTGTTAAGTCTATGTTTACATTTTTTAAGGCAGATTTTTTTGTTAATTACGCTCCGGAAAGGCAGGCTAAAGACTTTTAACCTATACATCCTCGTCTGACATACAATATTTTTTAGGGTTTTTTCTATTTGTTTTGCGTCGGGGGTTAAGAACAAAATACAATGGTACGGAAAAACAATATATTTAAGTAAAGAAAAAACAAAAAATAAACAACTCAATTTTTAATCGTTTTCTAAGTCATTATCACGTAAAAGTTTCGTTCGTAAACCGACTTTAGAGACAACCATTTTTGCTAGCTAAAAAACTCTTTGGTATCTACCTTTTTTATACATCAAAACAGTATAACCCAGATAAATTAAGAATGTTTTACCTACCTAACATGTAATTAGCAGTAAGATACGTATTTAACTTATCGGGTTAACTTTACAGCACTAGTTAACAAATTTAAAACGCACGCGTGCATAATATGTTGGATTATGAGCCTAAAATCCGTTGAATAAGATCCACTTTATGAGCAACTGTGATAAAAAATATTAAACGGAACCCAAATAAACAAAGCCAGAACTCTATTTTAATTTGATCAATTTAAAAGCCTTGTTCCCAGGGGTCCAACAAACATCTCAGTTTCCACAAAGTTATTTTGTTCAAATAGTTAGAAACTCGTATTTAATTGGTTTTAATTTGTTGCAATTTATTTTTTGTTAAAATACGCCATACTACAAATTCTTTAGGAAATTTAGAATAAGGCAAGCAATAATATAATTTCGTTTATTAATTACTGTTGCCCGCGACTTCGTACGCGTGGTAGTTTTGAGTCATAAACTAAAACCTTCCTCTTCAATCACTATATGTATTAAAAACCGCATCAAAATCCGTTGCGAAGTTTTAAGGTGAAAGGGTACCGGCGCTCTCTCCATACAAACGTAGTCGACTGTTTCCTACCTGGATAATGACACTAGCACAAATATTTCTCCATACAAACGTAGTCGACTGTTTCCTCCCTGGATAATGATACTAGAGCAAATATTTTTGTTGAATAAAACTGCCATGACTGCATAGTCATGGCAGTTATAGGCACCAAAAACCAAGGCATAGGGGCATCCCCATGTCTTGGTTTTTTCATTTTCTAATTATCCTAGAAATTAAGATTTAAAAAACCAAACAAACAAAACATCGGGGCATGGTCTTTACTACTTTTTTTTACAAAACTAACAGCGCTCCGCAGTTTCACCCGCGTAACTCCCGATCCCGTGGAAATATAAAAAAGTAGGCTATGTTATTCCCAATGAATCAATGTATGCTCATATCAAGTTTCATCAAAATCGGTCCAGTTGTTTCGAAACCTATTCATTACAAACAAACAAAAAAACTCCTCTTTATAATATTACTGTAAATGGGCTTGCATTTGATCTTTTCTCACCTGTTGGAAAGCGAAGATGAGGACGAGAATGTGCTTACCCTGGAGGTGCCTTTTACTATAGACTAGAAAGAAAACGCTGAGTCCACGCAGAGTCCATGCCTATAAATACTTTAGGGATGGCCAGAGTCAGATGACTAATTTAAAAAAGATTAAAGTGAAAATTTCACATTAATTCAATATAATGCAGTTATAATATCAGAACCTAATGACATCTAATGACCTGTTTTTTTAAAGTTATTTTTTTAACTTAAAAAAAACACGACTGTAAGAAACTCGCACGATGGAATAGCTTTACCGCGGCAGTCCCCGAGTACTACATTGTTTTTTTTTATTTTATAGTACTTATTGTATAACTTGTGTGTGCAATAAATTGTTCTAGACTTAAGTTTTCAGATAGGTAAATCTATCTTAGTACTTCAGTTTTTGTGTAAAAATAAACTTTATATTGATTGAAAAAATAAACTAAAAAATATACTGACTTAAGTTACTTATCGTACTTGACTTAAGCACTTAAGAACTTATCGTATTATAAGTACATTTTGTACAATCTATATATATAAAAAAGAAATGCTGTTCGTTAGTCTCACTAAAACTCGAGAACGGCTGAACGGATTTATCTTATCTTAGTCTTGAAATGTTCGTGGAGGTCTAGGGAAGGTTTAAAAGGCGAGAAAAAATCGAATAATTTCCGAGAAAACCATAAAAACAGCTCTTTCTATTTCCCATACAAACGTTTTCTAGAGTCAATTCCTACGGGATCGGGACTTACGTGGGGGAAACCGCAGGGCGCAACTAGTCGTATATAAAGTTATCGACTAAAACGGCTAAACTTTGTTATACTACTAGCTTTTGCCCGCGAGTTCATCCGCGTAGGAGTTGAATTTTTCAAAATCCTTTGTTAACGGATAACTACGTCATATAAATAACACACCCTCCAAGTTTCAGGTCTCTACGATCAGTGGTTTAGGCTGTGCGTTGATCCTTCAGTCAGTCAGTCAGTCAGTGATTTAGGACAAAGCATTTTATATGTATAGACTAGCTTTTGCCCGCGACTTCGTCCACGCTAAAGTCGAAATTGGACCAAGGAATCACGTTATCCCATACAAACTTTGCCACCCTTTTCTACCCCCTAAGGGGTAAAATTTTGGAAAATCCTTTCTTATCGGATGCCTACGTCATACAAAGAACACACTCTCCAAGTTTCAGGTCTCTACGATCAGCGGTTTAGGCTGTGCGTTGATCCGTCAGGCAGTTAGACAGTGATCCAGGACAAAGCATTTTATATGTATAGATTACTACGAGTACATATGTATATCTAAATTAGTAGTAATCGTGAGTAAGATATGTTCTCATTTAGTTGGTTGGTAGGTATTTGTTATGTTCCGGCGATTTAGCGATATGTAACTATGAACAGAATATTTTTTGCGAAAGTTTTTTCTTGTTTATTACCAGTAAGTAAGTAGGTACTCGTAGGCAGTGGCGTAGCGTAGGTCACTGTCGCCCTGGGCGGAGTCATAATTTGCCGCCTTTTTGACATCATTAAAATAATAATGTTTGTAATTTGAGCTCTTTTGGCGTCATAAAAATAATATATGATATGAAAAAATTGAGTTATTTTTTTTTAAAACGATGTAAGGATGCGGGGCGACTCGTTATTTGCAACAACTGTTTTGGGCTGGATGGACAATCAATATGTGCAAGTGGGTAAGAGCTAATTTGTTCAAAAAAATTTTGTCTTACTGACCGCCAGTGACCGCGCAAAATAGTTTTTTCCCAATTTTGCCGCCCTCCTAATAGTGGCACCCGAGGCGGTCCGCCCCTCCGCCACCCCTGGCTACTACGCTACTGCTCGTAGGTACGTATAACGTAGAGTGACAGCCAAGATCGAAGGTCGAGCCTGATCAGATATTAATAGTCATTATTAAGGTAAAAAGATTGATTGACGATGTGAACAGCAGCAGAGAAATGGGCGTAAACCAACCTAATTAAATTTTTGATTAGTTTACCTTTTAATTTTTTATGATTTTCTTTATGTCTACCCTACGGTCTATGCCTTCTATAAGTACCTAAGATAGATAGATAGATAGATATATAACTTTATTTGTACAACACAGGAAGGAAAATAGAACACGATATACACAAAGCAAAGTAATAGCTATAATGTATAAGTAGCACAAATGGGCGGCCTTATCGCTGAAAGTGATTTCTTCCAGGCAACGCAAATATAATCATCATGCAATTTGATCGTCATTTTTCTTAATACTTACTTTGGCGTAAACTGTCATGTAATTGTCTAATAGTACCTAATCTGCGTACTGAGATAAATGAACTTTGCTTGTTTCTTGGGTCATGATTTCTCTTTCCATTCAAATGGTTTTGCCGAAACCAAATTTTTTACTATACCAATGATTTCTATAGGATTGTTGCTTGCTCGTCTGTTTTCCTTTTTTCGGTAAAATTATTACTGAAGGACAAATTTTCATTTTCTTTCATTGATAAAAAATATATATACCCGATGAAAAGAAAACCTCCTCCTTTTTTGAAGTCGGATAAAAAGGAAACACAGAAATAAAAAAATGTATAAAGAAATTAATGTCTGTCTATGGTTTGATACTGACGTCTGCTCTTTAAAGTAAGTCATAGACTTATAAAAATAAAAAATATCAAAGTAGGTATAACTGAGTAGATTCATTGGAAGAGTACCTAAAATGGCGGGTTGTCAGAGAAGTGACTACTTATATTTCAGTAGTAGTCACTTCTCTGACAACCCGCCATTTTAGGTACTCTTCCAATGAACCTACTCTGTTATACCTACTTTGATATTTTTAGTATTTATTTTATTTTTATAATTTTAATCGATTTATTTTAATTTTATTTTAATAAAACGAAAATAAATCGTTAAGACGACCCGGTCAGACAGTGGTCACCATGCCATACTGCCAAACACAGGGTTGCGGGTTCGATTCCCGCCTCAGGCAAGTATTTATGCTTATATGTATTATAAGTATATATTTACAAAAGAAAAGTATATAAGTAGTATATCCGTTGCCTAGTACCGATAACACAGGTCTAGTTACTTAGCTGGGGGTTGGATGGCGATGTGTGGAATGTCCTGCAATATTTATGTATTATATATATTTATTTATTACATTATTTTTTTATTAGGTTCAGGTAGGGGCTCCGACTTTCTCAGGCTAAGTCTACCCATTGTGTGTAAGTTTTTAATAAGTTCTATGGATTGTTTTTGAATTTGACCATGAAATCACAAACATTCGCGTTTTATTTTGACTCTGTGATCTCAAAGATAGTATACAATCTTTTTTGCCACTAGAACTCATTCTGTCAAAAGCATAACGAGAAATGAACCGGGGGGGCTACCGCAGTTATTGCGTCGACATCGGCATCGCTTTCATTTCGACAGCCAACGGCGAACAGGTGATCATTTCGTGCCGCGGTAATGCCATAACGACGCCTCGATTACGATGGCAATTGTTGATTTCTAATAACGATGGTAACAGGCGTTGTGTTGCGATACCAACGTGGCTCTAAAATCAAAATACACAGCGTAGGTTTAGTAAGTTGTCAAAAAACTGTAACAAGATTAATATAGATAGAGCTAGCTGTTTTATCAGCGATCTTAATAGCAATTTGAATGAATTATGTTTGTCTTTGGTAACGGTAAACGTTTTTTCTGTCTGTCCATCAGTTAAACTACTGTGACAGGTAGATAATATTTACGAGTTATACAAAATCAAACATATCAGTTTTTTTTATAGTTTCAAATCTACCGATAATTGGCGTTATTTAATTGGAAGACTTGTCTCTGGCTTAGAGCAGGTAGGCAATTTACTTGCGTTTTAAAAAAAAAAAAATATAATAGATAGAGATTTCCTTTAAAATCAAAAATATTTATGATCTTATTATAGACTTTCTTTTATATTTTCGTATTCTTTCTATGAAGTGTCAATCTTTAGAGGCATAATGGATCAGTTTTTTTATTTAAATCTCTCATTCTGGAGTTCAAGACTTTGAACTCCAGAATGAGAGATTTAAATAAAATCTACTGACGTTGGAATGAAACCTCACGCCTGTCGACATGATGATTCTATTCCTCGCTGTTAGTTAGAGCATCATTTAAAAAGTGCAATCTTTATACAATGTGTTTCGACTGGGGTATTTTAAGATGACAGTGGGTTGATCTAGACGTCTATAGGCTAACAACTTTTGAAGTTTCGAAATTTTACTTAAATTTAAAATTTCCAAAAGTCCAAGAACAAACGTTTTTCACCTCTAGACGTGTTAAATAACCGCATTTCGTGTAAAATAAGCTCTTTGGAACGCATTGTATACTATAAATTTGTCAAAATGTTACCTAAATAAGATATTTTGACACTTTTTATGCCGTTTTTATATGCATAATATTGTAACCTGTCAATATATCGAGTTAACATAATTTTATAATATCAAAAGGTGTTATTTATAGTACCAATACTTAATCGTATAAAAAATTTACAACCGCAAAAAATCGATGATCATAAAATCAATAATAAGTTCAAGCCGAAAAATCAACTATCACTTGCGTAAAGTTGTAGTAGCTTGAGAGCTGGTTAAAAATGGGAACACTAAAATTTGTCTGTATTTATTAATGAAAAATTACTAAATTAAAAAAATGGGATTCTATTTGTCATGTGTTTTTGTCGGGATTTAGATATTAATTAGGGCATACAAGGAGGACGGGTCGGAAAAAAAAATCCTACCATCTCTCGAGTCCCTGGAAGGTCCCCGTTTATTTGGGGGTCTTTATTAAATCACTAGGGTTAAAAATAAACCTGAAAACTAAATAGCCCTGAATTCCACATTGAAACAATGAAGGGCAAATTAAATAAATTACAAATAACTACTTTTATATAAACTTTTGTCGTTTGTATTGTCGTGAGATTGTTTAACAGACGCTTTTATATACTTAACAAATAATACAAGCGGAAAGGTTCTGGTCTGTACATATAAGAATAAGAATATAGAGAAAACGATAGTCTTTACTTTCTTTCACAAGTCATATATCGGTTCTTTATAAATATGGGGTTTTAAACTGTCATGGCTATTTTCACTACAAAAGATATTTCAATCGGGATATTTTACCATGTTTTTCGTGATTGGATTCGTCCTATATTTTTGACCCAATTAAGGCGAACTTGAGGGATCAAAAATAAATTAAATGCTTTTACAAGCGCAATTTTCACAAGTATGAAGTTATTAGTTAGAAGCGACCGTACCGGACTACCTCGGTAAAAATTTAAATTTAAATAACAGTACTTATAAATAATTATTTAAAGTTTATATATGCCTATTTATCTGAGGGCTCTTGGGCTATAACCTTATTAAAACTATAACAAATGAACTGTTATAGTACATTACGATATAAGTGTGGTAAATTGATCTTTGCATAGAGGCGGTTTATGACGCGCGAGCGGCAGCGAGCGTGTTAATGAAGCCAAGATGCAAATATCAATTCCACACGTATATCGTACGACGTTTTTTATCACAGTTGCGAATAAAAGAAAAGACTTGAAAAGAAAACAAAATAATAATTAACAAAATATTTGTGTTAACTCTATGTTTACATTTTTTTAAGGCAATATTTTTTTGTTAATTATGCTCCGGAAAGGCCAGGCTAAAGACTTTCAACTTATACATCCTCGTGTGACATACATTATTTTTTAGAGATTTTTCTATTTGTTTTTGCGTCGGGGGTTAAGAACAAAATACAATGGTACGGAAAAACAATATATTTAATAAAAGAAAAAACAAAAAATAAACAACTCAATTTTTAATCGTTTTCTAAGTGATTATCACGTAAAATTTTCGTTCGTAAACCGACTTTAGAGACAACCATTTTTGCTAGTTATAAACTCTTTGGTACCTACCTTTTCAAGATAACTTTACAGCACTAGTTAACAAATATAAAACGCACGCGTGCATAATATGATGGATTATGAGCCTAAAAGCCGTTGAATAAGATCCACTTTATGAGCAACTGTGATAAAAAATTTAATTAGTGGTTAAAGTTTGGTTTAACATTTCAAAATGGTATTTGGGTGTTAATTTAATTTTATTACGATATTGAACTTTTCATTCGACTTTCAACAAGCGAACTTGTCGATGGAGTTGAATTATTTGTTTTTGTGTTGATACTTATCTGATTCAAGTAAAGGGGGTCAGATTTAATCAAGTTGCTTAATTTAAAAAAAGTTGAAAGGATCGAAGGGCTTAGGGTGGATAAAACGAATAAATGTCATTAATTATTTTCAGAACAAATACAAATCCCATTTTTTAAGTCAAACTTAGTACTAGTGCGGCAATTATGTCAATTAACAATGAAATCATGTCAATCATACACTTATTTGTGTGTTACGATTTGAACATCACAAAAGTGCCTCTGAACCGGTGACTTAATAAATAATATCTGAAAAGGTGATAAAAAAATAAGTTTAAAAACTAAAACCCCGACTACAGAAAAATTACCCACTAGAAAAAATTAAAAATACCCGATTGCAAAAAAGTTGAAAACTAAAAAATAAAAAATAAAAAGTGCGTAAAAACGAAAATTAAACAAAATCTTAAAACAATTACATAAACCGAACTTGCTATCGGGTTTTTTTTTAATTTCTAGAACATTTTTCCATAGTCGGGTTTTATTATTTTTATTTTTTGATTCATGACTCTATTTCCTCTAGACTTTGAGTTGGTATGGACATGCGATGAGGAGAGAGGAGATGCGTGTGAGTAGAAGAGTAATTAGTATGGATGTAGAGGGATGGAGATGAAAAAGTACGACCTGAAAAAGTATGGATGGACGAAAAAATTACTACTGAAAAACTAATTGGGACGATGGTTTATGTCAGACAGGATGTGAGATGGATGTGAACGATGATATGACTGTTAATAGAGGAGCATGGAAGAAGAAGACATAATACACTGACCCTAAACTAATTGGATCGATGGTAGACAGAAGAAGAAGAGAATAGAACGGCCAAAGAACTGTATCATTCTTAATTTTGGTAATCAATTCGAACTATGAAAGCAATTTAGGAACCTATAATTAAATTCTTTACAATCCAGTGGCATAAACCGTAGCGTATTATTTATAATAATAATAGATATTAATTATTTCTAAATTACAACTTCCAAACAGTCTTTAAATTAGAAATGTAAAGGAGTGTATAGACTTTATCGTTAAAAAGTCAACGAATAATTAGTGAAGTCAAACTTTCAAGGACAACGGACATTTTATCCACATAAGCAGATTTTGGTCTGCAGAAGTGCACAGAAAGTTCCCTAATTATAATTCCTCACACACATTCCGATTTTCGAAAATACCTACCTTACCAACTTATCATAAACTTAATAACTCTCTTTCTTAAAAGATTAATCACCCAGCCGTGATTGCTTTAGCAAATCACTATTTGAACCAAATTTTCTTAAGTGAAGTTATTATATGAAGTATTTTCCTTATAAAATGACAGGGCACGATTTTATTATAAGAAGCGATTAATGTGAATGTATCACAAAACAAACTCGTTTAAAAACTGTGCCAGTGATTCTGAGGTGATTGTAGTCCATCAAATTATGTTTGATTGAGTGTTTATCTTTTCGTTTTATTTTGTTTGTATGAATGAAGTCGTTCTCACACTCAATAGCACTTAGATAAGTTCACGCATACCTTTCTCTTGCGCACTGCTAAGAAGTGGAACTCTCTGCCTGCGTTTCTGTTCCCCAAAAACCTTGGAGTCTTCAAGTATAGATTGAATATTTACTTCTTAGGCGAGCATGCATCCTCGACCTCATTTTGCGTGAAAACGACCTAGATATCCAATATCTATTTAATTTGCCTATGATATTAGGTATATTTTCAACTATCGTGCCAAATATTGTATGACCATAGCTTTCACGCGGGACTTTGTTCGCGTATAGGGGATGAATTTTCTATAATCCTTAGCAGAAGCCTTCGTCATAAAAGCTATCTTAGATGAGGTCAAATACAAGCCTATTTTGCGTAAAAACGACCTAGATATCCAATATCTATTTCATTTGCCTATGTTATTAGGTATATTTTCTTTTATTGTGACAAATATTGTATGACCAGCTTTCAAATGCGACTTCGAGCATAAATTTTCCAAAATCCTTAGCGGATGCTTTTGTCATAAAATAACTATTTGTGTGCTAGATTTTAGCCCAATCCGTCTGTTAGTTTGTGTGTATGTGTTATTATAACTAACAAACTAAGACGAAAGTGTAGTGTCATGGAAGTGCTACTAACATAGTTCTAAGCAATCTCTGAAACACATTCAATTATTATTATAAAATATGTATGTTAGTCTATTAGGTATGTGCTTATGGGCCTTTGTAGCCTGAAATAAATGATTTATTATTATATTCAGTACGTTAAATTTAATTTAAAGATTAACAACATTGCACCAGCCCCAAACTACGCTATCTCTAATAAAAGAGTCAGAAAATAGATGGATTCTTTTTTATATTTTTTTAATACACATGAACTAACAACATTTCTTCTATACTGAGTTGTATGTGCAAGAATACGCAGTATTTCTTTTATTTTGTGTCCATGTAAAAATTATCATACCACCAACCAATAAGATAAATCACCACACACATACCTTCCTTCATTAGTGAATACCATCACGTTTATTCCCCGTACTGCATAAGAATGCCAACAATGAACTGGGGCCACGTGAGAGACCACACACAGAGTTGACTCCTGTTCTGTCAGTTACTGTGTGATTTTACTTGGCACTTTACGTTAAATTGATGAGCTTTGTGCCGTGGTTTCATCTGCGAAAACGCCAATCCTGGGGGAAAATCTGTGTAATTACTAACCTATGAATTTTACGTTCGTACCAGAGGTCTTCTCATTTCTCTGGCTATAGGTGCTGGGCAAGTCTATTCCATCCTCACGTAAAAAGGCTCCAACTAAAGATGTCTAGTTGTAAAAAACAGTACACAATTTTAATCTAGAACAACCGTTCTTTCAAATTGAATAATATTCAAGTTTCAACAAACAAACTTCTAATATTTTTTATAATATTGATTTTAATCCAGTTTAATGTCTGAATCGAGATTTAATGGTCTCATAAAGTAGTTTTGCATAAATTAGTATTGATTTATGTGGTTTTTGGCGAGTGCGTACGCGTTGATGTCTTTTATATGACAAGTGAAAGGTTGTACTCTGCGAGCGTTGTAAATTATTTTATTTTATAGCTATTGTCAGTTGTGAACAAGTTATTTTTTGTCTAGGTATTTTTTAGTTAGGTTTAGAAACCATCCGTCGTACAGGATTGTTTTAAATCTGTTTTAGAATACTTCATTATTACATAATTTAAAACAAAGTCACTTTTCTCTGTCTGTCCCTATGTATGCTTAGATCTTTAAAACTACGCAACAGATTTTGATACGGTTTTTTTAGTAGATAGAGTGATTCAAGAGGAAGGTTTATATTTATAATACATGCATAACATACCCCCTTGCATTTTTTTATATCGTTACATTTTTCTCACATACACCAACATTATAATTAGTAAAAAGGACGGAAAATGTCTAATATTATTATTTTTATGACTTCAAAAGACCGGCAAATTATGACCACGTTCCGGGCGACAGTAATATAACCCACGCTACGCCACTGAGCAGCTAATCCATTGGTCCCCGAACCAATCATGTCAAAATCTTCTTAACCATATAAAATGCTTTGTCTTGACTGACTGACGGATCAACGCACAGCCTAAATGACTGATCGGAGAGAACTGAAACTTGGAGGGTGTGTTCTTTGTATTAAGTAGGCATCCGATAAGAAAGGATTTTACAAAATTCTACCCCTTAGGGGATGAAAAAGGGGGGACAAAGTTTGAATGGGACAACGTGATTCCTCCAATACACCAATTTAAATTAGTTTAATAAAATTCTCTCTCATAAATCTTCAAAAGCGATAATAACTAGAATACCTCCACTACTATCTTCTTTTTCGTCACACTCTTCACAGAGCGGTCGTGATCATCATGTAGTAGAGGGGGTAGATGTTGCGCGCTTCACGACTGCTCGCCATCTCTCCCTGCTGGAGGTCATCCTGCTACATTCGTTCAAAGAACCTCCCACTGCAGCCTTGACTTGGTCAGTCCGCTACTATGTACAGTCGGCTGCATAATTGCAGAACTCGGTAGAGTTCAAAAATTACCACTATCGGAATGTTTTAATTCTAATAATTTTTGTTTGATAAATTGATAAGTTAGAAGACTTTAAACTTCAACCAAAGCAGGTGTCTAGAATCTGGCTCGTGTTGAAAACATTCTTAACACAGCCGTTTTGGAGCTCTGCGGTGGGTCTGTAATTATGCAGCCGACCGTACAAAGTTAAATAATTTGCACTCCACATTGTACAAGCTGCTATTTGTCAACGCATACTTGTTGGAATATCCCAAATATGTCAGTTAGGTGATATTGGAGCTGTATTTGGTGTACAGTATGAAATACTTTTGTCTAAATAAAGTGGTTGGATAACGGGTAGTAAGTATAGTACATTTTTTTGGATAATATTTGTTGAGACAGGTTGAATTATAGTGTATTTTTTGGCCCAGGTAAATGACCAACATATTAAATAAAATAAATAAATAAATATTGCAGGACATTCCACATATCGCCATCAAACCTCAAGCTAAGTAACTAGACTTATGTTAGGGGCGCTAAACAACGGATATACTACTTATATACTTTTCTTTTGTAAATATATATTTAAAATACATGAAAAAAAACCAGACCACAGACAAATATCTAAGCATAAATACTTGTCTGAGTCGAACCTGTAACCCTGTGTGTGGCAGTCCGACATGGTGGCCATTGCGCCAACTAAGCCGCCATATTAAGTATCATTTAGGGTTTCGCACCTCAAAAGGTAAAAAAGAAACCCTTATAAGATCACTCTCTTGTCCTTCTGTCCGTCCGTGTGTCACCACCGATTTTTTTGATAAACGTGTTTAAAACTACTAAAATAACTTTTAAGACATAAAGGTATTCCGGTACTTAAAAAAGCTTTACGACAAGAACATATCGATTGTCGCATCTATCAGAATATACAAAGACAAGTATTTTTACACTTGAAATAAAATAATTGGTGAATACATAAATACACATATTATATACGCGACGAATCGAGAACCTACTCCTTTTTTTAAGTCGGTGAAATAAGCTGTGTGCTTGTTTCAGCTATTGAAAATCTTTCGCAATGAAGTCGTCTTTAAGGACCTGGCTGTATATTCTCAGGTCCTTAAAGCTTAAATTACTCGAGAGTATCGCATGTAAAGGCCTGTATGATTTTACCCAGAAGGTAAATTCTTGCACAAAACATATTCTTGAGAATACCAAAAGCTAATTTTGAGGGTATTTTGAGTTATTTTGAGGGTATTTTTGTAATCGATATGCTATCGGAATCATATTGCAATGTTATTTAAAAATGAAAAAGAGAATTTGAAAATAATGCTCATTTCTGGCACAGAGGTTAGCCATCGCCATTCAGCGTGGCAATGCTTTTAGCATTATGGGAACCTTTACGCCGGGAACGATAAGGGGTGGGTTATTTGACTAACTGGTCACTTCCTGTATTTATAATGTTAAATATGTATGTCTTTTTTCTATTTATAATGATGTATTCCTATTTATAGATAAAACAATAAAGAGATTAAGTAAAATTAAAAATGACGAGAATTGGCATTCGTTGAAGTGGAATAGACCAGCAATTTAAACGTATTCTTGAAGCGATTTTAATTTGCTTTCAATTTGATCATTGAAAATTAAAAACGCAAGAAGCAAACAGTCATTAGTGTAGCAATTACTAATTTATTTCTCTTAACTACTGTAGTTAGTTACATACGAAATATCGCGGATGTTTCACAGTAAGTGAATTAATCTCAGAGATCGGTGAGTCTTGTGGCGTTTCCTGTCGTTAAACTTTTTATATTAATCGTTCCAACTGATCTCGAGCCATTTTAACTGCTTATTTAAACAGTACTAAATGATATATGTTTGTGGGAAGAAATGATGGAAAGTGGGTTGTTTGTTATTGAAATGTTTTTATTATTTACTAATTGCCTACCATTTTCACCTACGACTTTGTCCGCGTAGCGGTTGAATTTTCCAAATTAGAAGATGCCTAGATTATAATAGCTATTTGTGTCCAAATTTAGCAAGATCCGTCTATTGGCTTAAACTGTGCATTGATTTATCGGTCAGTCAGTCAGGACTTTCATTTTTTTATATAATATTATATTAAAGTGATTTATTGTTTTTTCCATACAAGTGAATTCCACTATTTCTTACCTTCAACGCCTCTAGCTAACACTTTTTTATGAAACCTAGGTCCTTTCTTTAGTAATTAGTTGTAAGAAATAAGGCAAACAGAAGGGACCTGTTTGCCTTATTTCTAACGACTAATAACTAAAGAAAATATGCACTTGTATAAACCTTTAAAAAATAAAAAGTAGTTATATTACCGGAGCATGTGTACAGCAAACTTTGGTGTAATGAAAAAGAATGATTGCTCTAGAAACTAGAAGCATTATAGCGAAATACAATTGTGTGAAGAAATCGCTTCTAGGATAACCGTCTTCCGCACCTCAGCACGTGCAAAATATCTAGTTTTCCATTTATAAAATGTCGTCGTACACCTTAAAATTGTTTTACTGAGTATTTCCAAAAGGTTAGTTTAGAATGCAGATCATGATTGTGATCGTGCGCAGGTAGAATTCTGATAAGTATACTGTACGAGGACTGTGAATTTGATGTAGGCTACATGACACATATTATTGGAACGATGTTCCTTATCGCGCGTTGCGAAAGGGGGCTAGACGGAAAAAAATTAAGACCAAAAGTTGTAACGACTCTTTTTGATTTTATTAAAATTCCTTCGCTAATTAATCGAAAGGTACTTCGTTCCATCCGGGTAAATTATAAAAATTAAAATAGTATTATTACTTCGTCTCGTATAGATAGATAGATAGATAGATAGATAACTTTATTTGTACAACACAGGAAAAAACAGAACACTATATACACAAAGCGAAGTAACAGCTAGAAAGCATAAGTTGCACAAATGGGCGGCCTTATCGCTGAAAGCGATTTCTTCCAGACAACCTTTGGATGGAAAAGAACTGATTCAGCTTTAATGGTAGGTTGTGAATTTCCTCAAGCAGGATACCAAACATAACCTGTAACAGGTGATAATATAAAGTATTTACATAAATATGGCTTTAAAATATCAAATTATACATACAATACATACCAATATATAATTATATACATAGATACAAAAAAAAACATATATACATACATAAATAATACAGGAATACATATGGATATTAGACAGTACTGAGGTAGTGATCAGTTACCATAGATTTGAAAATGGGTAGGGACTTAGCAGATCGGATGGTGTGGCTCACCTATTGTTAGAGTTTTCAGATCTCCCTAAGGCCTCTAACTTGATCTAACGACTGCTACTAGAGGAAGCAACCGGGACCAACGGCTTAACGTGCCTTTCTACTAATTGGCCACCCATCGAAGTAATGACCGCTCCAGGCGTCGCTTAACCCGCACGACCGTAAACGATCAGCGAGCGTCCCTTAGCTGTGAGCCTCCTCAATACTAGTTATTATATCATTAGATATATTATAAAGCAAATATTTAAAAAACCTAATCAAAATTCCATAACAAATATTCAACAGGTTGATTAAAATTTAATGATACCAAAATCAATTACCTCGGACATTCAATTACTCCAGAAATCAATCAAAAGGCGTTACAACAGTATGTTAATTAAATAACGTAATTAAAATTAATATCAAATACCAACACCTCGACAATTAATCATAAGATCGCTGTTCATAAGGTTTTCTAATTTATTATTCAAAAGAGTTTGAAATATTTTGACAGGAAATTTTAATACTTGTAGAGTGAGAAGTGAACTTATTGCCCATATTCTGTCTTATTATCATTTTACCGTCAAAAATAGACGAAGACTGGCTCTCAGGGCCAGAAAAAACGATAACCTTTATCGTCTTAAGATCAAGTTAGAGAAAACTCTAACAAAGGTGAGCCACATGACTATACGAGTAGAAGAAGATGACCCGCAGGGTTTAAAAAAATGTGAGTGGGCCGGATATGTGTAGAAGGGAAGGTAGATAAAACTCTAACAAAGGTGAGCCACACGACTATACGAGAAGATGACCCGTAGGGTTTAAAAAAAATGTGAGTGGGCCGGATATGTGTAGAAAGAAAGGTAGAGCTAATATTCTCGAATAGAGACCGAATGAGTCTATTAGTATTTTTTAATTGCATAGGTAACATATTGGAGGCCTGGGGCAGAATGAGACCCCAAGTCTCTAATCTGCACCGAGAACGGTTACCGGTTTATAGTCGGTTTGATTCCGAAAAAAGTATCAAAATCATATACAAATAGTTATTTAAATTCTAAAAACTTAGAAATATATTTCTACAAGCGATATTATGCATATATTTCGCACGGCTATATTATGCTGCATGTATTTTACATATAAACCTTCCTCTTGAATCACTCTATCTATTACAAAAACCGCATCAAAATTCGTTGCGTAGTTTTAAAGATCTAAGCATACATAGGAACAGACAGCGGAAAGTGACTTTGTTTTATACTATGTAATGATTTACAGAATTTGCTTCTTAGTGCAGATTTTTGTCCTTTCTAGAAAAAAGGACAAAAATCTGAAAATTGAAATATAGAAATATTTCAAGCAAAGATTGCGTATCCAATTTCGCGTACTAAGCGTCACGCATCTACCTTTTTTGTTACTGCTTACTGCAAAGAAGTGGAAGTTTCTACCCGCGTCTCTAATCCCCAAATAAAATTTCCTTAAAATTTTCAAGTCCTGAAATTCTCGTCGCGTAATTGATCATGCTACATCCTCGACGTCGCGTCATCATTAGGTGAAACGAGGTCAAATGTAAGCCTATTTTGTGTGAAAAGAAACTTTAATTTAACTTTCATCAGGTACACTTATCTCATTACAAAATATTGTACTTAATATTTAATTAGTTCACGTGTAAAATGTCAAGTATGTAGACGTACATAAGTACACCAATTTTAAGAATTAAAATGACTGACAGGTTGATTCGTAATAATTTTCTGTAATTTTGTATGACAGTTACAATACCTTTGTATGACCTACACGGGCACTACATTCACAGCCGTCATTCAGTTGTCATTTAACGTTATATCGATTGGTATTTCCAATCTGTCTGTTGAATATTGCCTATTTTATTAACAAAATTAATGTTACCTACTTGTTTATACCTACTTACGGTCAGCGCTACTTAGCATTAAGAATATGACTTACTAGCAGCGCTCCGCGGTTTTACCCGCGTAACTCCCAATCCCGTGGGAATATCGGGATAAAAAGTAGCCTATAGCCTTCCTCGATAAATGGACTATCCAACACAAAAATATTTTTTCAATTCGAACCAGTAGTTCCTGAGATAAGCGCGTTCAAACAAACAAACAAACTCTTCAGCTTTATAATATTAAGTATACATTAAATAAAGTCTTTAGTCTTTGCCAAGCAACCATTGTTTTAATATGTATTTTATTTAATACTTGCAGCGGCCTGCGGTTTTACCCACTTAACTCCCGATCCCATAGAAATATCGAGATAAAAAGTAGCTTTTAGCACTCCCAATGAATGAATGTATCATCATACCAAGTCTCATCAAAATCAATCCAGTAGTTTCAGGGCCTTTTCATCTATATATATATAAAAGAAAGTCGTGTTAGTTACACCATTTATAACTCGGGAACGGCTAAACCGATTTGGCTGAAAATTGGTGGGGAGGTAGCTTATAATCATAAGACGGACATAGGATATTTTTTTCGATATTCCCACGGGATCGGGACTTACGCAGGTGAAACTGCGGGGCACAGCTAGTTTCAAATAAACAAACATGCATTCAAATATTTCTTCTTTATAATCTTCTCTTCTTCTATATCTATAAAAATCAATGCCACTATTCGTTGTAATTTTATAACTCAAGAACGGGCTCACCTATCTAAACTAAATGTTTAAGCTTTGTTCGGACTATTTAGTTAATGGTTTATGTGAAGTTTGCCCAAAATCGGTCGAGCGGTTCTTAATTTACCTATCACATTTTTTGTAACAAATTAATTCAATAGATGGCGGATCATTTTGTTAATGGGGTATAGATATATACATTTTTTCTATATATATTAAGTCCCGATTCCGAGAATATTGGTGTAAAAATGTTACTTCCAATGAATCAATGTATCCCATATAAATACCAATTTCCAAAACAATAGAGCAAGTTTAAGAGCCTATTCTTTACAAATACAAATAAAATAATATTATCTTTATATATATATAAATTTCGTGTCACGTGTTTGTCCGCGATGAACTCCTAAACTACCGAACCGATTTTTAATTTGATTTGCACACCGTGTGCAATTCGACCCAACTTGAAAGATAGGATAGCTTACATTTCAATTTATAGTCGCAAATTCCCACGGGATCGGGAGTTACGCGGGTGAAACCGCGGAGCGCTGCTAGTCTTTCTTATAGGTGTTGCCTATTTTGCGATATCTCTATATAGTCTATTTTCATTGTAAAACTTGATTTAGGTTTGAATTTGTTTGTTCGTTTGTAACAATCCCTAAACAAGGCTTGACAGACCCCCTGCCAAGAACTACACGCTTATCGTCCCCTTGGACTAGGGGAGACGCTATTTTAGCGTAATAAGCGCTAATTTAGTCTCGCGGACCTCCTTTGCTTTCACAGGGAAGGCGTTAAACTGTTACCCCCTTATTCCAAAACGAGGTTTAAGAATAGTCCGAGATGTGGATTTAAACCTTAGATTTAGACACAGATTTACTCATGAACTATAGTCTAAACACTATCCCTATAGATTATATAGGGAACTATAGTCTAAACACTATCCCTATACATTATATAGGGATAGTGTATAGACTATAGATCACGAGTAAATCTGTATCTAAATCTGTATTTAAATCCACATCTCGGACTATTCTTAAACCTCGTTTTGGAATAAGGAGGATAAGATTTTTTCAATCTCATCGAACCTATTTTAATTTTAAAATTGAAAGACGAACTAGACCTAATGGCAACATTAAGCTTTAGCTTATAATAAATAAATAACATCGTGCGAGCTTCGTACAGTCGTACCATATACATACACGTTATGAAAATGTTCGGCCGAGCTACATGGTAGGCGGAGTGGGGGTGTTAGGTTTTATTTTCGTTACGGAATTTCTTGATTCGCTCGCCGCGCTCAAAGCCAGCGATAAAAGCTATACAATAGCTTAAAATATTTGTTGTTAAAATCTCTCAGTTATGATGATCGGGTCTCTCAGTTATGATGATCGGGCCTCTCAGTTATGATGTTCCAATGACAATAATACGTTCCATATAAAGACGTGATGGTACAACGGAGAAGAACGCTGGTTTTTTGCACACATTGATGAGATGATCAAACATCTGGGGATAGGGTTGTCATGAGGGGAAATTGAAGTTATTAAAATAGTCATAATTTTTTTGGCTTATTTTTTTATAATTCGACGATTTCATTTATCCTGATATTTATCGTAATTTTGCAATAGTTCCATAAAAAATACAAGGTAATAATTTAATTATTTTATTCGAGTCCACTGCGCCCCAAGATTTAAAATATAGACTGCAAGAAAAAAGTTTTGTTTAATTCAGGATTAATTGATATTAATATGATTTTAAACTAACATGGAATTAAAGTTATTTATTACGGGAAATTTACTATGGTTTTGATATTATTTTCTTAATGACTTCAAGCAGTTGCACTGAATCTCACATGGACCAATCGTGCTCCACCTTCCCAGATTCACCCTGCAGCGAGCAAACTGAACTTTATCCTGGGGAAACACAGCTTCGTCAGCTGTACGCAGCGCCTGTATCTCCAGTTTGAGAAAATATTTAAAAAAAAAGAGAACGCGTTTGAACCTTTAACTTCCTTCTTTTTTTGTCAGTTTTTTTTTCATAGTTTTGTTACGGTTTTTCGTTTCACGTTTCGAGTAACATTTTTTCTTCTTGGCTAGGTCCCCTCCCCAACGAAAAGAAACTTCGTTCCAAAATTAAAAAATACGACAGATAGGCAGTAGTGGCAATTTTTCTAAGGTAAGTATGTTAATAAAATATTTTAAATTTTCATCAACCCTATAAGACCACCCGCTGCGCAAACTTGTACCAACGCCATAACCTGACTACACCATCTGATTTATTGTGTTCATAATTACTGTCACTAACTATACCCTACCTTGGATATTATTGTTAATTAACAATTTTAAGTCTTAAGTCTTCAAGGTAAGGTTCATATTTGTAAAGTAAACGTTGTAGTACAATTCGCTCGATTTTCGATAAGCTCTCACGATTATTGAATGTCAATATTTACATTCTAGCATTTGTTAGACAATCTGATTGATAGGGTTACATTAAAGACATTAGCTTACTGTTAGGCAATGAATTATCTATGGTAAATTTAACCTTTTAGAGCGAATAATCAAAGTTAGGTTGGGTTAGGTTAGAAAACAACATAAACTTATTAGAAGAGTTTGAAGTTGTAGTGGATTTAGACTTAAGAAAACTCAGAATTTTTAAACATAACTCTAAAGTTATATTGGATGAGTCCATTAAATTGGAGATTTCGAATTTATTTTAAACTGACTTCAAAAAAAAGAGGTTTTCAATTCGACGCGTTTGTATTTAGTCATTTTCACGCCTGCGTACTCCGGCGTTTGAAGATTATTCTATTTATTTATTTTGAAAACAGGTAGGTGGGAACATAGGTCTTCCTTTTGAGGTGCCATCTAATACTGGAGGTATCTTAAGGGTTAATTTAACCCCGACGCAAAAAGAGGGGTGTTATAAATTTTACGTGTCTGTCTCTCTGTGTGTGTAAATGTGACTGGCTGTGGCATCCTAAGATTTTGTTAGAAAGGTGAATTAATTACTGTTTATTCTGCTACACGATCTTTGCTTGAACTATGTCATAGTTCTTGAGCTATGAGGTGCACCTCCTTTCAAGTTATCACTTCCCTTGAATGTTTTCTTGTATCACTAGTTGGAGCAGTTCGTCCTTATCATTGCGTATAGGAATTTAGGTAGGTATATATAGTTTTTTGTTAGCCTACATAGTCCTACTGCTGGACAAAGGCCTCCCTAACATATTTCCAAATAGTTCGGTCCTGGGTTAGGTTTAGCCAGTCTGTATCAAATGCATCGAGATCGTCACGCCATTGTTTTCGGGGCCTGTCTCAAATCCGACGTCAGTCTTCCGTAATTTCTTTTTAATTTAATTTTATCTGGTTAAAAAAAACAATTAAAATCAATATCTGCGCATGCGCAGTACAAGGTAGATTTGTCCTAATATTTACTCTGTTAGAGAAAATTGCAAACGAAACGAGTAAAATACATTTAGAAGCAAACTTACGATCTACTCACGATAAATACACTTCATAGTTTTCTATTTGAAATTCAAAGCTATAAAGTAGATCTATTTATCGATATAGTAAGGTAAGAAGTTGCCAATATCACTACATCCTAATCCTAACTAATACTATAAATCCGAAAGTTTATTAATTTATTTGTCTGTCTGCATATTTGTTTGTTTTCTCTCTTTTCATGGTCAATCAACTGGACCGATTTTGATGAAAAACGGCATAGTGGTAGTTTAGAGGATGGAGAACGATATAAGATGCTTTTGATTAAGAAATTCCCATAGTAAAGGGACTTACACGGGTAAAACCGCAGCTGTATTATTATTAAAAAAACCCCCTTCACGTCTGTATGTCTGAACACGATAAACCCGAAAATTACTAATTTTCCTACCGTTTTTGCCAATAGACAGACGGAATGATTTATGGGGAAGGATTTGTATTTTTTTTATTTAATTTTGTTTACCCTTAATCTGAGTTTAGGGAATTTAAAAAATATTACAAATCATTATTTATCTAAGAACCCACTGCCAATAATGAAGTCGCCACATCTTAAAATGGCGTAATTTTTCAGTAAAATATGCTAAAAAATTAAAATAATAATTTTAGTTTCATGCAAAAATATTTCTTAATTTTTTACGTAGGAGAGATTCACACAGACAATCACATCATATTTTTATTTTATACAATTTTGTTCAGCGAGGGTTATCAGGGTTTCTGTAATGTATTGTTAGTTTTAGTTAGTTAGTTAGTAATAGTTTTACCATGATTTTGTTGTTACAAGGTAAATATTCCGTTATTATTTTATACAATTTTGTTCAGCGAGGGTTATCAGGGTTTCTGTAATATATTGTTAGTTTTAGTTAGTTAGTTAGTAATAGTTTTACCATGATTTTGTTGTTACAAGGTAAATATTCCGTTATTATTTTATATAATTTTGTTTAGCGAGGGTTATCAGGGTTTTTGTAATATATTGTTAGTTTTAGTTAGTTAGTTAGTAATAGTTTTACCATGATTTTGTTGTTACAAGGTAAATATTCCGTTATTATTTTATATAATTTTGTTCAGCGAGGGTTATCAGGGTTTCTGTAATATATTGCTCTGCTACCCATGCGAAAACGGGGCGGGTTACTAGTACCAAATACTAACTATGTATGAATGCACTGAACGCAAATACATTTCAATATTTTTCCATTAGATTGGCAGTATAGTAAAGGAAACGTAGATTATTCGATTATACAATACTATTACGACACACTTGGAACAAAGATATAGAGCACACTAAATGAGACACCTATTTAGGTTTTTTATTCATTTATTCACCATAAACACTTAAAAATAATTTCACAAATTATAAATATTGCAGGACATTCCACACATCGCCATCCAGCCCCAAGCTAAGTAACTAGACTTATGTTATGGGTGCTAGACAACGGATATACTACTTATATACTTTTTCATTTGTAAATATATACTTATACATAGAAACAACCAGACCCCAGACAAATATCTAAGGATAAATACTTGTCTGAGGCGGGAATCGAACCCGCAACCCTGTGTTTGGCAGTCCGGCGTGGTGACCATTGTGCCAACTGGGTTGTCCCATTATTCTATAATATGTATAACTAGTTAAAAAGACCTAAAAATTAATAAGTACCTATACGTATTATGTTTGTTTGTTTGTAATGTTTCGTAGGTAGTTATTTGTATAAATTGTGACCCAAATGACAAGTGTTGTCTTTTTTTTAGTGTTTATAGATATATGAATTATTTATTGCAAAAATTACATTTAGTTAAAAAAAAGCTTAAGTTTAAGTGTCACAAAAGCGGCCTTATCGCTCACACCGATATCTTCCAGGCAATCTTTTGATGGATAAGAAGTTAAGCCTTTTTGAAGTCAGTTAAAAAATATAATTAATGAAATACCAGGAGATCGATCTGTGGTGCTTACCCAGCTGTGTACTGGCACACAGCAGGCTAGGTATTTTTAAGCTATTGCATAGCTTTTATCGTGGGCTTTGAGCGCGGCGACCGAATCAAGAAATTCCGTAACGAAAATAAAACCTAACACCCCCCACTCCGCCTACCATGTTGCTCGGCCGAGCGTTCGCTTAACGTCTCCCATTGTACGAAGCTCGCACGATGCAATAGCTTTACCGCGGCAGTCCCCGAATGCCACACGTTTTTTTTTATCATGAAGGAATCAAAAGCTCATCCAGCAAGTTTATGAAATCATTGGGTAATCTCCCGCTTAGCGAGCAGGTGTGGCGGACAAGTCGTGCGAAGGCAGTATTTCGCTTGTGGATCGAATAAATAACAACCTCCTGTTTCTATATGCTGCGATGTAAACAAACACGATTGTACCTCCCGTCTTATCTGTCACTGCTGCGATTTGTTATAGGTTAAGTTAAACGCCTATTGTACTGCTAAAGTTAATTAAAATGGTATTAAAGTGATATTTATAATGTTTTTTGACGTGATAACGTCTCATAAATCAATGAACACTGGAATTTACAAAAAAGTAAGTATTATGCCATCGCTCACGTTTCGTTATTGACAAGGTAACCATAGCAACGTATTATCGTTGATATGGTTACCATTCATGTTTTCTTATTTTGTATCGAAATATAAAAAAAAACATGGTTATATGTTAATATTTGTATTAAAACAACATATAAATAAAATTAAATTTGCGCAAAATACTTCCATTGAGTTTAAAAACAATTGGTAGGTATTATATAAATTTAAACTACCGTGGTTATTTTGGATATTGACCATGTTTTACCATGTTTTGTTCATCATCATCCGATCGATGTTCCCGGTTGCATCCCTTTCGGGAGCCCGGGGTCCGCTTTCCTACTATTACGCCTCCACTTCGCACGATCTTCGACATTCTGATTTGTAAGGCCATTTGCACGCATATCACCCTTTACGACGTCAAGCCAGCACTTCTTGGTTCTACCACGTAACATGTTTTACCATGATTTTGTTGTTACAAGGTAAATATTCATATAACTTTAATTGGTACTTTCCTCACGGTAAATTAAGCGTAGACCTTTACCAACAACTAATATCTATAAATGTGAGAACGTTCAGCAAAAAGGTACCGGGCCTATTCTATACCGGTACGGCAATGCACATAAAAGGCCGGCTATGAAAGCCGTGACAAATTACTCTACAGAAGTTACCTGAATTTCTATGTTAATATTTTTTAGTTTATCGATTTATCTATTTGATATGTTTTTTTTCATTTATTATCAATGTAAAAAGGAACTTAAATAACATTTATTATATGTAGCTATCTATCTATCTAATAATATCTATCTATATATAAAATATCTATCTATCATTAGATAGATAGATAGATATATTCTTTATTGTAAACACCATTTTCAAATAACATTAAATAAAAACAAAGCTTAAGTCTAAGTGTTACAAAGGGCGACCTTATCACTCAAAGCGATCTCTTCCAGGCAACCTTTGGATGGACAAGAAGTTGAGGAAGGTGAAGTATTCAAACTTAAGATAATTAACATTAACTAAGATGCAAATAACAACAAAAACGATATAAAAGTAAATTACTATTGTATTATAAAATAAAATACCCACCGACATACAATGATTACCCACAAGTGCAGAAGGTACACAAAAACTGATAGGGGTAGGTAACGTAAGGATTGCGTGAGGCGTTGGGTAGATACAGTTCACATTATAATAATAGATACAGTTAACATTATAATGTAGTCGATTACTTTTATTTATTGACAGAGATATTCATGGGTCTGGGCTAGAATATCAGGGCATCAGTCAAGCATGCTTGACTGTGGCTCTTAACTAAGAGCAACCTATTTGATTATTTCACTCGAATTCCCTTTCTTTTTCTTAAAGTGTTAATGGTTTTCTTCTATGTCCTTATATTTTTGTGTGTTTTTCTTCTTTTATTTTGTTTGTCGTTTGTAAGTCTCAAATAAATTATTCTATTCTTTGATTAGAAAGATTTACTCCTAAGACTGCATTTTTATTTTGCTTAGTTTCAGTAATATTATAAGTTTAAAACTTCTAATGGAATTTAGCAAAGTGACATATTTTAAATTGTGACATTATTTTTAAATTAAATTACTTATCAATAAATTAAAAAAAATTAAACCTAGCATTAGATATTATTTTGAAAATGAATATCGAAATCCGAGTTATCACAGTTAGATTGTTTGAAGTAAAATTCGCAATAACAAGATTTCGATTGGAAAACAAGTCTTCGCAATGTGGTATTTTCGCAGTAATGTTGTTCGCAGCAGGTTCAGTTTTTCGATGTAAAGTAACATCGCGGAATATAGAGATATCGAGAAGTTTTCGAAGAAAAAAAAATCGGTGATACGGCATTCGCAGTCAAGTAGGTAATCCGTTAAATTGTAGTAGATCGAGTTGTAAGCTACTATCATAAATACAGCACCAACAGAAAGTCTTAAATGTATATATTTTCTTACATTAATATCATACAGATAGGTAACCGTGAATAATTGTCAGGAAGTTAAAAACAATACAAATGCGGGCGACAAAAATGACGTCATCACACTGCCGGAGCGTCACGCCTCCGCTGTCGCGTGCTTCATCCACAGACTTATCAATATGTCCTTTGTCCCCCGATTTGACAAGACGGACTCTATCACCAGACTTCGGTGGATCTACTTCGTTGAACTTCGTCCGACGCCCGCTATCCCCCGACGTGTATAGACCGCTTTCGCCAGACTTCTCGCGATCCCGATCACCAGCCAGACCAAGATCTCTGATGGAATCCCTGTTAGTAGCAAAGATGGAAGCTTTGAGTACGGGGAAGTTGGTGCGGACTGACTCTATGGATAGCTGCAGCAGTTTCGGATCAATGTCTTCGTTGCCCAGTGACGTGTGCAGGTGTGATGACTGCTTGCTTGGGATTGTTGACTTCTACATGCCTAATCCAGCGAATGCTAACAAGACGTTAAAAAAGGTATGTGTTTATTATTATTTCCCTTATGAATTACGTTTGTTCTAGCAATGATATGTCTTTGTCTATTCAATTATTGTTATTAAGATCTCATTTAATAAATACCATGTTTAGTAAACTTTTCATCTATTCTACTAATAGGTACCTATTATAAAGAGAAAGTATTTTTGTTTGTAACGAATAGGCTCCCAAACTACTAAATCGATTTTGATGAAACTTGGTATGAGGATACATTGATTCATTGGGAGTAACATAGCCTATTCTTATCCCGATATTCCTACGGGATCGGGAGTTACGCGGGTAAATGATGTAAATATGAAGTCGAGATTTCAATAACATCAACCACGCTGTTATTAGCCCAATAAAATACGCGTGACGCCATCTGTACTTCACGTTCGACATTTCGCATTGATCTATAGATCGTTGCGCGGAAGGTTCAACTTTGAAAGGCTTTAGTTTTGTTGTAAAACGAGAGATGGCGCTACTAGGTGTAAATTATCAGAACTGAGTAGATAATAAACATTGTAAATAACTGGTTAACTTAAATTTTTTTAAAGTTACTTTGTAACACAAATAAATATTTGTTTTTCTACAATTTTTTTTTAATAATTTTCTACTGTAAAAGTTATGCATGGCCTTTAAACTCTTTCGAAACGCAGTTAAAAAATCCGCCAATTGAAAAACAATGAAAAATTAAATGTAGTAGGAATAACTATTAAGAGGAAGGGTACCGGGGGCTCTCTCCATACAAACGTAGTTAACTGTTTTCTCTCGGGATAATGACACTAGCACAAATATATTAAAGTCGAGCGTGACTTATAGGCGTATACCTAAGACGAAGCTATGTCACACGAGCGATTCTAAAATAGAGCCGGTCCGATTGCTATGAAACTCGGTATCTAGATAGCTGGAAACCTAGATAAACATATAGGCGACTTTTAACCTCGATATTCCCAAGCAAATATGATATAATAATGAATAAATAAATATAGTTAGTTACATATAAAAAGGCCCGTTTTTTTCATAACTAAAAGTGACATAAAACATGATCATATGACGCAGTTAACTATTTAAACGTCGTGCTTACAACAACCTTGGGTAGTTATAAAAAACCGATTTACGACAAAAGACAATTGGTATGAGAAATTTTTATCTTTTTTTTTTACGTAATTGCACTTAAATTATGGTATTACAGCGTCTTTAATTATATTTTTCTCACACCATTCGTCATTTATAACTAGGTATAAAAAGGATTTAATTAAATGTATGCTCTAAAGAAGGGTTGGCAGAGGCACTCTAGTAAAAGTCTTGTGGTTAGATTCTTGATATAATCCTATTTAATACTACAAATGTGAAAGTTAGTGTGTTAGTATGTTTGTTACTCCATCAAGAAAAAGCTACTGAACTGATTGCAATGAAACTAGGTTTTGAAGATAGCTAGAGATCTGGATTAACATATAGGCTACTTTTTATTCCGATATTCTTACGGAAGCGGGACTTACGCGGGTAAAACCGCGGGGTGCTTTTAGTAAATTATATTACTTACTACTACAGCATATATATAAAAATAGAACATATATTTTTGTATGAATATAAAGTAATTATGTTAATTTTAAGTTCCTGAAAATTTCCTCCTACTTTACAGATAATATAGGAATTTCAAAGATTTGTGGCTGGCATTACTATTTTTGGCAGCGAACCCTATAAATAATGGTGTTATTATATTTTGAAAATTCCCCAACCTCTGGATAAAATAGGGTAACATTCCAAAAATATAAAAAAAATCCTTATTTGTTTAAAATGTGATTGTCAATTATGTTAAATTTTGTCCGTTTAATCATCTCTGTTTAATATAATGACAGGCTTCGGCGAACGGTGCCTAATTTGACTACATTAACGAGAGTTTTCACTGATTGTTCAGCTTTTAAACAGTATCATTTATAATTTAAGTAATTTGTCCAAAAGTAGCAATTTATTGGAATTACATCACAGCTTTTTTAACCTTTACTTTTGAGCCTTAAAGGGAAATGAGTATACCATGTTTTTTCAAATCTAAATTAACAAACAAAAAATATAATAAAATACACCCTAGAAAATAAATTTAACGAACCTGGACGATTCGATCTCACTGTTCAAAATTTTACCATTAACAAACAAACATACAAAGATAGGCGCGAAAAACTTAACTCTTTGCGGTTTTTACCCGACTGTGAGGAACACAGTCGGGTAAAAACCGCAAAGATTAGTATAAATCTTTATATATTGTGAATCCACACTCAATTCAAAGATGGTCCCAAAGAATAAAAGCATAATCATTTTCTCAAAATGAAAATAATTTTTAACCGTTTCCAAAACAAGGAGGTTCTCAATTTAGTTGAATGTACTTGTACTTGTATACAGGCTGTTTTCCGCCATTGGACCCTTTTTAATTGGGTCCTCTTTGCGTGAGGATGGAGTAGGCTTACCCAGCACCTACTAACCTCTCAGCTTAGTCGACCATGTCCAGAGGAGAGAATTTGTCAATACTTCTGGAGCCAACTAAACCGCGGGTTTCATCACGATGTTTTCCTTCACCGTATGTAAGAGCAATGTCAATTAGCGCACATAATTTTTTCTTAAGAAATTGGTTGAATGTATTTTTTTAATTGTACCATGTTGTATGGGAGCTCATTTAACTTTTAGGGTTCCGAACCTCAAAAGGTAAAAAATGGAACCCTTATAAGATTTCTTTCTTGTCCGTCTGTCTATCTGTCCGCGTGTTTTTCCTGTTTTATAGTATTTCAATTCAATTCAACTTTTTTATATGGCTGATTGCTGACATAAGGGCGCTATTCTGCCAATGTCAAGTGAGTCGAGGAAAAAAACTATAGCAATGAGAGTGAACGGTATTAGATTTTGACCGGTAATTGAGATCCCTTTTGCAGAATAATTTTGGAGTAAGAGTAAACATAAAAAAACAACACAACAGTACCTGGATGATGTGCTTTGCTCGGTATTTTTTATTTTTTTTACTTAGTCTAACCTCAAAGCAAACACTCATTGACTTCGTGTTACTTAACAACGCCATCTGCTGGAATAATTATTGCTCACAAAAAATAGTATTAGTAGTTCGCCAATAGATGTAAGGAAGAGTCATATTTTTCGGATAAAAAAAAGTAAGTTTCGATAAAACACGAATAAAATGACATTTTCTAAAAATGATTCCTAGCTATATCGATTTATCGCCCCCGAAACCCCCTATATACCAAATTTCATGAAAATCGTTGGAGCTGATTCCGAGATTCCAAATATATATATATATATATATAAATATATATACTAGCTGCGCCCCGCGGTTTCACCCGTGTAAGTCCCGATCCCGTGGGAATATCGGGATAAAAAGTAAAATAGCCTATATGTTAATCCAGGCCTCTAGCTATCTACATACCGAATTTCATTGCAATTGGTTCAGTAGTTTTAGCGTGAAGGAGTAACAAACACACACATACAAACTTTCACATTTATAATATTAGTAGGATATATATATATATATATACAAGAATTGCTCATTTAAAGATATAAGATAAGCAGTGAGATGTACATAAGTAATAATAATATGCATACATTATTTTTAAACTTGTAAATTACATTTTATTTAGGTTAAGTTTAATCGCTTAGATAAAAAAAAATATTTTATAAGTTTTTATAGTGATGTATATATTTTATATTCAGTTTATTTTTATAAAAATCTAAATTTAAGAAAAATAAATGAATAAAGGAGAAAATATGCATACAAAAAATATGGTAAAAAATATCAAATAAAACAGGTAATTGATACATTTAACTTCAAAACTAATTAATAAATACCATGTACAAATATACTAATTTATAGTTGATGTTATAGTGGCAACATAAATACATAATCTGTGAAAATGTCAACTGTCTAGCTATCACTGTTCGTAACAGACAGACGGATAGTACGGAACCCTAAAAAGAGAAAGAAAAAGTGAAACAAAAGAGAGAAAATAGAGACAAAGAGTAAATGCTTATATGAGTTTTGGCGAGAACGAGTTAACAACATGTCGTGCTGCAGTTTTATTTTCATAAAACTTAGTTGTAACCCGAGTTGAATTGTATAATTCTGGTGGAATGTTATTCAATTTAGTTCTGTGAATGTGCACAAGTGTAGTGAAAGTAAAAATCAGTGTCAAACATGAAGTTTTCTCGTTGCCTCCAAATCTACTATTAAGGTTATGGTAAACTTGCCACCGCTTTACTATAGCCCCTGACTTGACGGACTTTGACGACTTTGACTGTTTTGAAACACTTTAGGCCCGATTTATGAAAAATCTGGTCATAATTTAATGCAAAATATAACTTGACACTGGCTAAATGCACAAGCCGTGCGAAGCCATAATTAATAGAAAAAAGGGTTATAAAGAGAGTTGTTGTAAAGAGTTTATTATGTACTTCAATAAAATATTTTGTATGCTTCGACCATTTGTATGTCATCACAATTGGACGAGCTTGTATCAAAGCGAGCCTAACCCATAACCACATAACCACAAAATATGCTTAATTTACTAATTAGACTTATATGACACGCATTCTTGTCTAAACCAATTCTAAAATTAATCATTCATTTACCGTAACCTTTATATCAAATAGGATAAAAGCTATTTTAGATTATAACAATTGTATATTAAAAGTTGGTTGCAATGTAGTCCAGTGACGTCATCGGATGCGCTTGACGTTGCGTGCGTCATTGTGACGTCAGAACGCTTTCTACTGTTAGTCGATTTTCGTAACCATGCACTTTGAACACAGTGCCTTTTCTTGTTATAGGTGACAGAAATCTGCATGGATGTAAAAATCGTGTAAGACCATATTCGGGATGCCTCATTTGTAGAATCTCTGACGTTTTGGAATGCAAGCCGTCCATTGCATTTTAATTGGTACGAAAGTGGATGGTTATCAAAAGAAATTGGCCTGGTTTTTAGGGTTCGGTATTCAAAGGCTTACGGCCACGGCCAAAGGCAACGGGAGCGTTTAACTAAGACTCCATTGTCCGTCTGTCTGTCTGTCACTGGGCTATATCTCATGAACTGTGATATTTAGTCAGCTGAAATTTTAACACGGTGAAGGAAAACATCGTTATGAAACCCGCGGCTTAGTTGGCTCCATAAGTATTGACAAGTTCTCTCCTCTGAACATGTTCGACTAAGCTGAGAGGGTAGTAGGTGTTGGGCCTACTATAGTAGGAGGATGTAGCCTACTACATCCTCACGCAAAAAGGACCCAATTAAAAAGGGTCCGATGCCGGAAAACGATGTCATGGAAGTGCTACTAACATAGTTCTAAGCAATCTCTTTAACACATTCAATTATTATTATAAAATATGTATGTTAGTCTATAAGGTATGTATCTATGGGCCTTTGTAGCCAGAAATAAATGATTTATTATTATTATTAGTAAAACAGCCTGTATACAAGTACAAGTATATGTATTTCTATTACCGCCATAACAACAAATACTAAAAACAGAAAATAATGGGTACAGGACCCTTCGTCCTCGAGTCCGACTCGCACTTGACCGGTTTTATTATTTTATTGTGAAAGGATTCATAAATGCGAAAGTTTGTGTGTTGATTCGGTTTTCAAAGTCAAACTAAGTACTTAATTTATGTAGATAAAAATTTACAAGGGTAGTCTATATTAATTATATTTTTTATTGATTTAACTAAAAAAGTAGTCTAATATTATTAAAAATGACATTAAAATTTGACGACTCCTTTGGCGCAGCGGCCAAACACTCGCTTGCGACGCAGAAGATTGCGGGTTTCTCTAATAAATATTTTTGTAGAGTATATTTGTTTCTGACTATGTTATACAGACTGAATATTATATTTGTTTGAAGTGAATAGGCTCCGAAACTACTGGACCGATTTTAATGAAACTTGGTATGAGGATACATTGATTCATTGAGAGTGACATCGACTTTTTATCCCGATATTCTTACGGGATGGGGAGTTATGCGGGTGAAACCGCGAGGTAATAATAATGTACTTATATAGATTACTAGCTGCACCCCGCGGTTTCACCCGCGTAAGTCCCGATCCCGCGGGAATATTGGGTCAAAAAGTAGCCTATATGTTAATCCAGGTCTCCCGCTATCTAGATACCGAGTTTCATTGCAATCGGTCCAGTAGTTTTTGCGTGAGTAACAAACATACATACACACACACAAAAACGTTCATATTTATAATATTAGTAGGATAGGATATTTTGTTTAGGTGCACTGAGTGCAAGTTACACTGGAGGGGGACATGTCAAGCAATTTGCCTCGAACCGACACCGACAGCGCGAGGCGTTCGTGCATGTGTCAATTGTGGTTGACTTTGCGGTTCATAGGCACCGCAAAAATTGCTGCAAACTTTTCGCTTGACTGTCACCTTCAGTGAAACCGGATCTCAGTGTTTATGTGTGTTTTTCATTTTTATTTTTCTCACATGAAAAAAACACAAAAAAACATCGTGTTTTGTTATGCACATTATGATAAATTGCTAAACTTTTTGCTTTTGATTGATGTACCAGTTGTTCACGACGGTTTTTTGATTTAACAATCCGTAAAAACTAGTTCCCTAGACGTAGAAAAAATATTATAGACATACCTACTTATTAATTATTGGGTCCAAAATTATGTCTGGTAATTTTTTATGAAGTAATAATCTAGTAATTTGATAACAAAATAACATTCAAAAACAACAAACAAAAAAGTATTGCGTGCGAGCGACCATAAAATATTTTTAATTTGACAACTTTGAAGATTTTAACTGTTTGTTTGAAACGTTAAGGCGCATAGGTAGAAGAGTAAAAAGCAAATGCATTAAATAAAAAAAAAACAGCGAAGAACACTCCCGACTGATTCACCTTTTAAATAAACAACTCTCTAGCTATCATGGTTCATGAGATACACACTGGTGACAGACAGACAGATGGACAGACGGACGGTCTGCGAAGTCTTAGTAATAGGGTCCTGTTTTAAATCTTTGGGTACGGAACCTTAAAAACAAAATCGAAATCGGTTCAGCCGTTCGGGAGCTTCGATCCCACAGACAGACAGACACACACAGACACGTCAAACTTTATAACACCCTTCTTTTTGCGTCGGGAGTTAATAAATGTGAACGAATTTGAATTTCCTAAAGTTGTAGAACAAACGTTGTTTGTTAAGGTGCACAGAAGTATAGCCCTAGTTTACGGAGATTGGTAATTATACTAGTAAGTCGTTGAGGGCTAGGAGAGTCTTCTGAAGAGCCCAATTTATCAACAAACAATCTCAGTTATCGGCGACAGGCATTTTGCGTTTTGCACCTAAATGCACCTTAATAGTTTTTGTTGAGTTTTTTTTTCTATTTTAGCACAAATCAGTGTTTTTAAGAGATTTAGAGGTGATTTTTAATTCAGTTAATTTTTTAAGTTCACTTTGGCTTTTGTGATAAGTTCATGTCAATTACTTACAAATATAATTACATTAGCATAATAGTTTGAATAATGTATTTTCGAAACAGATATTCGTTATATTACCTATAATAATCGGAAAACATAATAAAATATATATATATATATATATACGCGACGAATAGAGAACCTCCTCCTTTTGTTTGAAGTCGATTAAAAATAAACAATTTGTCCCAAATACAAAATATTTTTCTAAAGTTTCTTTACAAAAATAAATAACTAAATAAATAAATCTCTCTGATTGTCTGATTTCAGTGTTTCTTTTATTGTGTTATTAATTCGAACTAAGCTTGTTTTTTTCTTTCTTTTAATTATTATTATTAGAAGCCTTTTCCACTGCAAGGCAAATGTCCATTCATCGGTATCCGAAGTGTTTTTAGGGTTCCGTACCCAAAGGTTAAAAACGAAACCCTAATACTAAGACTTGGCTGCCCCAGAAAGTACAATTTTCAAAAAAAAAAAAGAACATTATATACCTAGGTATAAATTTTCTATCCGTTGTTTGGCTACCATAACAAATTCTTAGATAGCAATTTTTTTTCTGGGGCGTCCGTCGGACAGACCCAGAAAGAAAAATTTGCAAAAAAACTATATTATTATATACCAAGGTATACATTTTCTATCCGTTGTTTGGCTACCACAACAAATTCTTAGATAGCAATTTTTTTTCTGGGGCGTCCGTCGGACAGACCCAGAAAGAAAAATTTGCTAATAAAACTATATTATTATATACCTAGGTATAAATTTTCTATCCGTTGTTTGGCTACCATGACAAATTCTTAGATAGCAATTTTTTTCTGGGGCGTCCGTCGGACAGACCCAGAAAGAAAAATTTGCAAAAAAACTATATTATTATATACCTAGGTATACATTTTCTATCCGTTGTTTGGCTACCACAACAAATTCTTAGATAGCATTTTTTTTTCTGGGGCGTCCGTCGTACAGACCCAGAAAGAAAAATTTGCAAAAAAACTATATTATTATATACCAAGGTATACATTTTCTATCCGTTGTTTGGCTACCACAACAAATTCTTAGATAGCAATTTTTTTTCTGGGGCGTCCGTCGGGCAGACCCAGAAAGAAAAATTTGCAAAAAAACTATATTATTATATACCTAGGTATAAATTTTCTATCCGTTGTTTGGCTACCATGACAAATTCTTAGATAGCAATTTTTTTCTGGGGCGTCCGTCGGACAGACCCAGAAAGGAAAATTTGCAAAAAAAACTATATTATTATATACCTAGGTATAAATTTTCTATCCGTTGTTTGGCTACCATGACAAATTCTTAGATAGCAATTTTTTTCTGGGGCGTCCGTCGGACAGACCCAGAAAGAAAAATTTGCAAAAAAACTATATTATTATATACCTAGGTATAAATTTTCTATCCATTGTTTGGCTACCATAACAAGAGCTTATAGTTGCTTGGGACTAAATAGCACTGTGCTGCAGTACTTAATTTTTATTACTGGCCCATCCTAGCCCAACATAGAAGGAAATGGAAAGAAGGAACAGAACGGGCTAATAAATAAATTATTTATATTTTTTCAATTATTCATTTAATTGCCCGTCAAACATAATCAACTTCAATATTAGTGCCTTGCCCTTAACTGTAAACTCTAAAGATGGTAGGTATCATGATTTCACAATAGAATGACGTAGGTATTGTTTGTATAATTTAAAAATCAATGAAGATCTCTACACTAATTATTCATAATGTTTTTATAATGCTTTTTTGGTTCCATTTGACGTAGTTTAATAGTTATTTATTATAGTGTTATGCATTTATAATAAGTATATTTAGTTTGTGCGCATGCTTTTGGTAGATAGGTAGGTAAGTATCTATCAACACTATAATATGTAAAATCTAAATTTTATATTAATGTATTTTATTTCGTTAGTAAGTTAGGAATAGGCTCCGAAATTTCTCAATCGATTCTGATGAAACTTGGTATGAGGATGTATTGCTATGGATGGAAGTATGAAAGTAATATGGTGCTACTTTTTACCCCGGTAATGGGGCTACTTTTTATCCCTTTAATGGGGCTACTTTTTATCCCGGTAAAGGGGTTACTTTTTATCCCGATAATGGGGCTACTTTTTATCCCGGTAATGGGGCTACTTTTTATCCCGGTAATGGGGCTACTTTTTATCCAGGTAATGGGGTTACTTTTTATCCAGGTAATGGGGCTACTTTTTATCGGGTAAACAGTAGGGCGTGGCTAATTTACTAATAAATGAAATAAAATTTTGTTTCCAAGTTAAAATGGCGGATCGTCTTTGTTTCAGAAATCTCCACGGCGAGGTTTCGTTAATGATTGATTCATTTCCTAAATTAAAGATAGAAGAAATAGTAATTACTAGAAACTGGCTATTAGCATAAAACGTATAAACTTAAAACTTGAAAAAAGCTAAAGGTCTTCTTCAAATACAAATAAAATGCTTGGTCCTGACTGACTGACGGATTAACGCACAGCCTAAACTGCTGATCGTAGAGACCTGAGGGTGTAGTCTTTGCATGACGTAGGCCGGTAGTCCGATAAGAATTCTACCCCTTACGGGATGAAAAAAGGGGGCAAAGTTTGTATGAGACAATGTGTTCCTTGGTCTAAAAAACTAGTACATTATTATGTAGGTAGAAATTATTGTTCTTAAATTGATAATAATTTTTAAACTTAGACTTGGTATAATTAGAAAAATATGTTGAAAATTATGAATCTACATAGTGATTCTACGAGAGAGGTTAAAAATATGGCTTATATAGGTATTTTAAAATTATAATAATGGTGGTGCTATTAGTGAAATAAACTACACTTAGAGGCCACAAAAGATAGTCATTCACGATTAGTACTTAATTAATATTTTTCCATTCCGTAGGTATAATTTTCAAAACAAAACTTTAATCTTCAATGATTACTTAATGTCAGATGATCATTAAATCATGTATTTCATGAAAATTATTGGCAATTATGCTAATTTTAATGTGATCATAATGCTAATTGAGTCTTAGCAAAAAAAAGATACCTAATGTTGCATTCTATGGAAAATAATTTTAGTTTTACCTTGACAATCTATACTAATATTATAAAGCTGAAGAGTTTGTTTGTTTGAACGCGCTATTCTCAGGAACTACTAGTTCGAATTGGAAAATTATTTTTGTGTTGAATAGTCCATTTATCGAGAAAGGCTATAGGCTTTTTATCCCGATATTCCCACGGGATCGGGAGTTACGCGGGTGAAACCGCGGAACGCTGCTATAGTTTTAGATAAATATTGTTATGTATTTTTTATCACAGTTGCTCATAAAGTGGATCTTATTCAACGGCTTTTAGGCTCATAATCCAACATATTATGCACGCGTGCGTTTTAGATTTGTTAACTAGTGCTGTAAAGTTATCCCGATAAGTTAAATACGTATCTTACTGCTAATTACATGTTAGGTAGGTGAAACATTCTTAATTTATCTGGGTTATACTGTTTTGATGTATAAAAAAGGTAGATACCAAAGAGTTTTTAGCTAGCAAAAATGGTTGTCTCTAAAGTCGGTTTACGAACGAAAATTTTACGTGATAATGACTTAGAAAACGATTAAAAATTGATTTGTTTATTTTTTGTTTTTTCTTTACTTAAATATATTGTTTTTCCGTACCATTGTATTTTGTTCTTAACCCCCGACGCAAAACAAATAGAAAAAACCCTAAAAAATATTGTATGTCAGACGAGGATGTATAGGTTAAAAGTCTTTAGCCTGCCTTTCCGGAGCATAATTAACAAAAAAAATCTGCCTTAAAAAAATGTAAACATAGACTTATCACAAGTATTTTGTTAATTATTATTTTGTTTTCTTTTCAAGTCTTTTCTTTTATTCGCAACTGTGATAAAAAACGTCGTACGATATACGTGTGGAATTGATCTTTGCATCTTGGCTTCTTATGACACGCTCGCTGCCGCTCGCGCGTCATAAACCGCCTCTATGGAAAGATCAATTTACCACACTTATATCGTAATGTACTATAAAGTTTAAGATATTGTTGGTACAACAGATTCACGTTTTTGATAATTTCTTACATTTACGACTATTTATAATATTCGGAACTTTCGGATATTTTGCAGTTACCATGGTCACAGATGAAAAATAAGTTTTTGTTGGGTTATTGAGCGATCTGTCCCTGTTTTTAGTATCCTTTAATGCTGACAAACTTATTATTACTGTTTAAACTAAATCAATTTACAGGATATTTTTTTTACGTGGGCCTTCAGGGCTATATTCTAAACTATAAGAGATAGCGAAAAATTTTGAAAGGAGTTGCGTGCTCGATTTTGACAAAAACTAAAACTTCATTATTATATTTTTAGAAAAGTCATTTACCCTAGCCAAGAATCGAACCTGTTAATTTTGCAAAAAATAAACATTCTATATTTGTATACCAATCGATAGTGTTGCTGATAGAGATTAATTCCTGGAAACAAACATAGTATGGCAAATCAAAGAAAATAGCTTATTTTTGTAATCTTCTTCTGTTTTTGTTTTTGTCAAAATCGGGCACGCAACTCCTTTCAAAATTTTTCGCTATCTCTTATAGTTTAGGATATAGCCCTAAAGGCCCACGTAAAAGAATCACCCTATATAAGTACTAATTACTTTTTATTAGTGTTTGTTATTATTTTGTTCTTGATTAAGATGAGATGATATTAATCAATTGTTGCTAAGCAACAGACTTTGCAAGAAATTTGTCGTAAATATAGGTGAACGCGGTATTGGCTGACGGTATCATAAGGTCAAGATGAAGATGATGATGAAACTTGATCAAAAGTACAGGGTTCTAAATCGATGGTTATTCCAGACCAACTTCTCTGTTGAAATTCGGATGTTACTGAATTTTATTTGCCTCACGAAGTATCCATTTTTACCAGACTACGGCGAAACCAAAAGGAAGGGGTTATGTTTCTTAAGTAAGTATAAACAGAATCGAATTGAGCCGATTCATACGGTAAAAAAATGTTTGATTCTAAATTGAAAAATTAAAAAAAAATTCCAATTCTGTCCAGGCGTTTTCGGGTAATCGGCGAAGATACATAAAAATATATATATATACGCGACGAATTGAGAACCTCCTCCTTTTTTGAAGTGGGTTAAAAAGGAAAAATACAAAAGCACCATAAAAATTTAATGAAACACGTATTGAGGATAACAGTGGTATCTATAATTTATTTATTTATAATTTTATATTTAATGCGGTTACTAACGTCATAGATTATAATAATATTGCAAACTTGCACCAATTTGGTTTGCATTTCTATTAATGATGTCACGTACGATGCTTTGGCGATTTCTAAACCTATCACCCGCATAGCGTAGTGTCCGTACTATAAACTACAGTCCGTGTAGTATCGCTGCCAGCGACTCAGTTGCGCGCACGCCTGCTTTTACAACAGACGCGCGTCCGTCCGCCCGCGTTCAGTGCTTGTTTTAATAATGTTACTCCCAAAACTGGGACGCCTGGTGAAGTGACAATGCCGGAGTGCACCGAACAGTTCGCATTCACGATACCCATAATACGGTACACCATGGACCCCGACGACCGAAGCGAAGAGAGGCAGACTCTCTCTAAAAAGATGTCTCTTGTCACGACTGTGAAAATTGAGACCCCAGATAATAGCCGAAGGTTATCGGAGCCGACCAGGCGATACATACCGCCACAGTGCAACAATAGACTGTCTCCAAGGAGTGCTAGGAAGAGGGACGCAAGGAGGAATTCAAGGTCGGATGTGAACGAGGACTCTCCGCCTAGAGAATCCTTAGGTCTTAAGCCGTGTAACTGTGAGGAATGCAGGGCGTCGAGTCCATTGCCGCCTGGTTACGGACCTCAGACGCTATCTCCTGGCTACGACCAGATGAAGATATCCTTACTGGATGTGCCTTGGAGCGAGGACTACACCGAGGCGTCGAGTGATGACCTCAGCTCGGAGTGGGACTCCGACGTCTCCTCTTCAGAACCACCTCCTCCAACACAAAAGGTAATTTGAATTAATATGTAAAAAGGATAAGAATGTGATGCGTTTCATACGTAGATAGTTGAATACCAAACAATAAGTCGAATAACTTGGTCTGTACGTCACAAAGTGGTTCGATTTCAACGATCGAATACAATTAAATTTATATGCAAATTACATGTTGAATATAAATGTGGTTGTTAAAGTTTGCAACGGTCCGCCCGTCGCCCGCCGGGCGCCCGCGCCGCGCCGGTGCGTTTCACAAAACATGTATTTTCTCCACAAAAACATGGTCCCAAATTGTAGAACAGCGATGAACCTTGGCAATGACGTAGGCTGATACCCAAATTTATTTATTATTTATCAAATTTATTTCTATAGTCAACATATAATTTTGTTTATATTTGGGCACATTAGGATTGCCATTCCAAAACAAAATATCAACTGCGCATCAACATCAAATTCAATCTTATAAGCACATAAAATATTTCCGAATTTTGAACATTGCTCAACAACCGCTGATAAAAATTGAAATTAAATGATCTTTATGTTATTATGTGGTGGCGATCAACATTTCGATGCTGTTACATACACCATTTTCATTGTATGGTAAATATCCCGTAGTGAAAGTAACCATATTAGTTCTAAGCGCCCCGCGGTTTCACCCGCATAAGTCCTGATCCCGTGGGGGTCAAAATAAAAAGTAGCTCGATTAAAGGACTATCCAGCACAAAATATTTTCAATTCGAATTAGTAGTTCCTGAGATTAGTACGTTCAAACAAACAAACAAACTCTTCAGCTTTATAACATTAGTGTAGATATAAATATGTTATTTATTCCCATAATAACAGCGAAATAACTATTTATTTTGAGCTTACGAGTATTATTATACTAAGTTTAGAAGGAAGCATTCAGATTTTGTATTAATATTATAACACGTCTATTAATAAGATAACCAATCATATTCATTATTATGTCAATGCTTAAGAAAGATGATTCGATCAGTAGATACAAATATCAATAATATCTTATATCTTAGTCATCTTAGGCAATAGAAGAGAAGTTTCTTCAATAAACATTTGTCAGAAGATCCACAATAGGTACGATTGACAAGAAATAGAATTTCTCGAACATATTATTGCAATGATGTCATATAAAGACGTTCATTAAAAGAAATTGCGAAGTAACAGCCCGAAAAATATTTTTTTCCCTTCCTAGTAAAAATTACTAAATTTAGAAATCGACATTTTTTGCAAGATGTGCTTGTAGAAGTCCAGTTACTAATTTCTTTATTAGGTTTGGAAGGTATTCCAAAAAATTAAAGTGTCGTTTATGAATGAATCTTCAAATGATTGTTCCTTACACTGTTATTTAAATTTGGGATAATTTCAAAGAATAATAAGAATTTAATAGGAGGAGGAGGAGGATTATGGAGGAGTTCTTTAAAAGGTGAAAGGGTACCGGCGCTCTCTCCGACGTAGTCTGTTTCCCACACTAGCGCAAATATTTTTGTGCCACTAAACCTATAGGTAACTGCTATGCCTATGAGCCTATGTCTTGGTTTTTTTTCATTTACTAGTTCTCATAGAAATTAAGATTTTAAAAACAAAAACCCTTTCCTGTTAAATTTGGGATAATTTCAAAGCCCAATAAAGAATTTACTAGAAAAACCATGTTTTAGAAGCGCGTTTTGATTTGTAACCCGGTAATTTTAACAAAAATCTACATTGTTTCGAATTTGGCGGTACACCGAGCACATCACCGAGTACAATTTGTCAATAAGGAATTATTGTACTAAATTTGATCTTCCTCAATATTTTATTAAAGTTCTCAGACTACATGACAGTTTTAACAATATTTATGTTTGATTTTAGCCTATATTGCTTCACTTTGAAAAAACTTCTTCTAACTTCTTTCTATTATTTGTCAACGAATTAAAATCTATATATTTTATTTATGTTTTATTAATTTATGCATCATCGTCAATTAAAATGTGTCATTCATAATTTTTAATAGACTGCTAAAAACATATTTATGATAAAGCTATTAATTCATCAACGTTCAGCATGGCATTGACCCAGTTTTTAAATAACACCGTGTATTTTAGACGGATTTCTCGTATTTAGTTTGTATCATTCGAATATTTATGGAATCATCTGGTTTCATATGAAAATGTATGACTCTAAATAAATCTATTTTTAGATAGAAGGCAATACGTATTTCATTATTTAAAGACGAAGTGGTAAGACCAGAAGCGCGATAGAGGTGTCTTGGAAACAGTTTTTGGGTATCAACCACTAAAATCCATAGAATGATATGTCTACTGTCGTAAAGGTGAAGAAATGCTTTGTATTGTCATACACTTCGAAACGCGATTAGAGTGATTTGCTTCGATAGAAAAATCCTTAAAAAATCGTTATCTTTTTGAGCTTTTTAATTTTGTACTTGTTTTTTAAAGAAAAAACAAGTACAAAATTTATATTTTCATAAACTTTACTTCAAATTCTATAAGGTAGTACAGATGGTTTTTCACTAAAATGGATGTGAGTCTTTTAATTACATAAAACAGTTAAACGGCGATTTCGCAGCGCGCGGGGGAAAGGATAGAGTCATCGCACAGCGCGCGTGTGGGAAAAGGATAGGGCTTTTCGGGTCCTATTTCACCTTAATACGGTTCTTGCTATGCTATTGCCTCATGCAGCGAAATAATGGTAGGTCTTTTAGGCTCGCTATTGAGAAAGGACAATGGCCACTTCCATAGAAGATATGGTTTGCACTCCAACATTTTTATAACGTTTTATTATTTAGATTCAATTGCTAAAATTGCAAGGATCATAACAGCAAAATATTGGAGTGCCAGGATATTTCTATGAGTTTTATTCCAAGGTCCTTATCGGTGAGGGCCTACTCGTATTTACTACGAATCGATTTCGTTCACATTGCGTTATGTTTGATTCATATTATTACTAACTTGCAATTGACTTAGTTATGGCAACTCAATTATGACAGTGATTTAACAAAATAGAGATAGTTGGATTGAAGTTTACTGTGATCCTATAGATTATAAAATACAAAAAAAAAATTATAAATGCTTTTCACTCCGCGGTTTCACCCGCGTAACTCCCGCTCCCGTGGGAATATCGAAATATAAAATAGCCTACAGCCGTCCTAGACAAATGGACTATTCAACACACAAGAATTTTTCAATTCGAACCAGTAGTTCCTGAGATTAGCGCGTTCAAAAAACAAACAAATTCTTCAGTTTTATAATATTAGTATAGATTACCCTAGAAACTACTTAGAAAAGTAATAACGAGGCGTGGTATTAAAAAATAATCAAAATTTATTAGAAAAAAATATCTTTAAGGACGCTTTGTTTATGGAAAAGCCAATTACGGGTTTTGTCCTTTTTTTTTTCTTTTTATTATGGCTTCGCACGTGTGCATTTAGCCAGTGTCAAGTTATATTTTGCATCAAATTATGACCCGATTTTTCATAAATCGGGCCTAAAGTGTTTCAATACAGTCAAAGTCGTCATAGTCCGTCAAGTCAGGGGTTATAGTAAAGCGGTGGCAAGTTTACCATAACCTTAATAGGAGTTTTGGAGGCAACGAGAAAACTGCATGTTTGACACTGATTTTTACTTTCACTACACTTGTGCACTTTCACAGAACTAAATTGAATAACATTCCACCTGAATTATACAATTCAACTCGGGTTACATCTAAGTTTCATGAAAATAAAACTGCAGCACGACATGTTGTTAACTCGTTCCCGCCAAAACTCGTTTTGTCCTTTGGAAATAGAAAAAAAAGTGACCATAAACAATTATTAAATAGTTTGTTTTTAAATTATGACATTAACATTTAAATAGTTCAAGAAATAGTTGTATATTTAAGTCGCTATACAATGTGGAAATTATCTAAATTCCAGAATTAATATAAAATAAACTTAAGAATCAATAACGGTTGAAATGTAAATAAAAACTAGTCCCTATCAGCTAGACGTCCTTACTCTAACTAATGAATAAAACAATTATAAATCATCAGTTTTTTTTAGTTTTAATTTGTTAATCTTAAAGACGTATTGACGTGACATGATAGATCACTAGTTAACCTACTTAAACACATTAGGAGTTTTGGCGGGAACGAGTTAACAACATGTCGTGCTGCAGTTTTATTTTCATGAAACTTAGTTGTAACCCGAGTTGAATTGTATAATACCGGTGGAATGTTATTCAATTTAGTTCTGTGAAAGTGCACAAGTGTAGTGAAAGTAAAAATCAGTGTCAAACATGAAGTTTTCTCGTTGCCTCCAAATCTCCTATTAAGGTTATGGTAAACTTGCCACCGCTTTACTATAGCCCCTGACTTGACGGACTATGACGACTTTGACTGTTTTGAAACACTTTAGGGTCATAATTTGATGCAAAATATAACTTGACACTGGCTAAATGCACAAACCGTGCGAAGCCATAATTAATAGCAAAACACATTAGACTCTAGATATAGTGTGAGTTTTTGCAACAATGTTTACATTACTATCGCATCTTCGTTACTTGTACTTTGTACTTGTTCGCAGGCAAATTTTTCGTAACTAGACCTCTTTTGTTGGGTGCTTTTTTCGTGAGGTCCCTCTCGAAAGAACCAACCCAACATATAGGTTCCCAATGCTTCAAGCATTATGGGAACTTATACGCCGGGTACGATAAGGGGCGGGTTATTTGACTAACTGGTCACTTCATTTTTTGTATTTATAATGTTAAATATGTATGTTTTTTTCTAGTTGTAAGTAATAGATATTTGTTATCTCTTCACATAAAAACATTTGAATATATTTATATAGGTAGACCCAACAACATTGTATCCAACTTTATCGATCATAAAATTTCATAAATTCACAATCCACCTCGTGTTCTTGTCATCTAATATCAAGTTCTCCTATTTTGGTGTCGATCTGTATTTATGAATCAATGTAATCGATTTACGATCGAGTACTCGATATAATTCGATGTCGGCAATCGATCATGCTTTCACTACAGCAAGAGACCACAACACCGTTACTGTGGTACACCCATTACGCATGGTCGTGCCAATAACCTCAATTTGAACTTCGAATTGTTAAGTACAAGTTACTGGCTGGTTAAAATTACATGTTGCTAAGCAAAAAGGTTTTATTTATCAACCTCATGAAACTAAATACATTAATTTGCGCATACTTTCTACTGGATACTTTCTTTTTGCCTTTTGATTTATAGTATTTACTAGTTTTTGTCCGCGACTTCGTCCGCGTAAAAGGTGAAAATGGACTAAGGAATCACGTTGTCCCATACAAACATTTTCCCCCTTTTCACCCCCTAAGAAGTAGAATTTTGGAAAATCCTTTCTTATCGGATGCGTACGTCATACAAAGAACACACCCTCCAAGTTTCGGATCTCTACGATCAGGGGTTTGGGCTGTACGTTGATCCGTCAGTCAGTCAGTCGTTCAGGACAAAGCATTTTATATGCATAGATAATAAATGATATATAGTATCTTCTCTATACTAATATAATAAAACTGAAGAATTTGTTTGTTTGTTTGAACGCGCTAATCTCAGGAACTACTGGTTCGAATTAAAAAAATGTTGGATAGTCCATTTATCGAGGAAGGCTATAGATTACCTTTTATTTTGATATTCCCATGGGACCGATCCCTTGGGAATATCGCGGAATAAGTCTCGGGATTTACGCGGGTGAAACCGCATGTAGAATAAAAAACGTCTGAAACTATAAGAATAGCTACAATTCTGAAATGTATGGGGCTTTTTTTGGGAAAGAAGGTTCTTTCTTTCTTTAGCCCTTTAGAGGTCTAAAGGGCTAAAGAAAGCTGATAAAGTTAGTAGTTCATAGTCACTACTATGTATTCTGTGTTTTAAATAAAATCAATTTTAAAGAGCACACATGTGGGATAAACCGCAGTGTTCAAGTAGCTTAAAATAAATATCCCAAACCCTACGAATATTATAATAACATTTTTTGCGTTTAATATTTTAACTCAATTAATATGACATACTATTTCTGTATTTTCCTAGAAAAAATATTTAAGTATATGTTTTAGACTTATTTTATGGAAGTTAAATGATTACCAAGTAACCTGAGTAGGTACCTATATGTCTAACACCAACTTAATTGAATTAGTCAAATTGCAGATAATGTTTAAAAATAGATAGAGTTTGATAGATAGATGTTTAAAAAAAGATAATTTTGTTACAAAATTATATTTATTCTAACATTCAAATTTGCCCTCTGACTCGTAAACACGAGTAGCAAAATAACTTGACTAGACAAACGTCTAGTCAAGTTATTTTGCGCGTTTTATCTTTCAGGCTATAAAATTAAGGACAAAAATGAGTAGTTCCATTATGTCTGGATAGATAGCAGAACCATCTTATTTAATTATGTTTATGACCAGTAAAAATCGACGAAGTTTTTCAGAAGACAAGACTAAGCTCACCACCTTTGCTTTTCCTGATAACTGGATAAAATAAAAAAATGACAATATCTTGACTACCTTAACTACCATTAGACCCCAGCATCATCTATCGAAGGTTCGGAGTTATATTAGAAAAAATAAAGCCAATCTTGTAATAGTACATTACGATATAAGTGTGGTAAATTGATCTTTGCATAGAGGCGGTTTATGACGCGCGAGCGGCAGCGAGCGTGTTATAGAAGCCAAGATGCAAATATCAATTCCACACGTATATCGTACGACGTTTTTTATCACAGTTGCGAATAAAAGAAAAGACTTGAAAAGAAAACAAAATAATAATTAACAAAATATTTGTGATAACTCTATGTTTACATTTTTTTAAGGCAATATTTTTTTGTTAATTATGCTCCGGAAAGGCCAGGCTAAAGACTTTTAACCTATACATCCTCGTGTGACATACATTATTTTTTAGGGTTTTTCTATTTGTTTTTGCGTCGGGGGTTAAGAACAAAATACAATGGTACGGAAAAACAATATATTTAAGTAAAGAAAAAACAAAATATAAACAACTCAATTTTTAATCGTTTTCTAAGTCATTATCACGTATAATTTTCGTTCGTAAACCGACTTTAGAGACAACCATTTTTGCTAGCTAAAAAACTCTTTGGTACCTACCTTTTCGGGATAACTTTACAGCACTAGTTAACAAATCTAAAACGCACGCGTGCATAATATGTTGGATTATGAGCCTAAAAGCCGTTGAATAAGATCCACTTTATGAGCAACTGTGATAAAAAGCCCATTACTTGATTTTCATGCTTTAATATCATCAAGACTCTGTTATGCAATTATCGTCTACAATGATAACCTTCCACCTACTGTCTGCACGAGATATCGTTACTCGATATTGTAAACTGCTTTTTTTATACAATACTAGCGACCTGCATCGGCTTTGCACGGGTAGCATGAAAAAATATGTTTAGTAGCTTTTGAGGTTACGCGGCGCGCGCCAGTAGGGCTGCATGTCCACAGAAGCCTAAAGCTTGCAGTTAGGCATGATTTCTATTCCGACATTCTTCAGCCAATTCACAGAAAACTTCAATAACTTATCCTTACATCTAAATCTTCCTTGAATTACTACGTCCATTGGTAAAAATCGTATTAAAATTCATTGAGTCGTTTTTGAGTTTATTGCGTTCATGCCCGAATACTTAAAAAATTAGGAATGCCCCAAATATTAAAGACGCTGCCACCCTTTGTAAATATGACACTTTAATGTCAATTTAATCGCTACTTACGATAAGCAACCTTTTAGCATTCGGGCGACAGATAAACAGATGCGATAAACATATTATTATAGGACTTTGTTTTATAATAAGTACCTAAAAAAGATATAGAGATATAGGTAGATATAGACTAGCTGAACCACGTGTAAAACTCCAGTGAGACTTTGAGATTAAAGCGAAGCTTTCTTCATGCCATTTTTTTTATTAGAAATGGTAGGTCAGCCTTTGTCTATTATCACACTTGCCTGATGTTAGGTGACGATGCGACCTAAGATGTAGCACGCTTTCCTAAAAGATTTCATTCGTGAAACCCCCAAACATATTATATTCATACGTCAGGTCACGTGACGTGTATACGTTAGGAAAGACGCAGAAGGTACTGATTCTGAGTTTGAATTTTAACAATTTAGTAAAGTTGCGTATGAGCAATTAACACACACAATCAGAGACAGACAAACTTTCGTACGCCACAAATTACTAGATGTTTTTAATGAACAATTAAAGGAATATTCCTTATGACGGGTCAGTATTATCTTATCGCAAAAAAATAATATAAAAGGTTTTTTTAAATATTGAGGACATTGAGGCCAATTTAACGAGTTGAATTGACAAAGTTACTTGTATTAGTAGAAAAATACCTACTCGTTTATCTTCGACGGTAGGAGCTTTATTTGATGGAGGTTATTCGTTTCGTATTATTTTCGTTATATATTGCTTAGGTAAGAAGTACTTAAATTTTAGTACTTATTTAAATTTAAGTACCTCTTACCTAAGCACAACCTTTCCGAGGCATAATACATACCAGACTGGACATTTTGGTTGACTTAAAAAGATGAATGACTGTCTTTAAGTTTGAAAATTATTATGTTTTATATTTTAATACCTATTTTTATATATAATATGGTAGGTCAGTGTTTGACCACTATCACACCTGCCTGATGGTAGGAGATGATGCGGCCTAAGATGTAGCACACTTTCCTATTCATTTTTTTAAATAATATGTAATTAATCGAATAGATTTGAAAGTGTAAAGCCCTCCTTCCTTTATCCTAAATAATCTCTTCTTCTTTTTTGGGATTGCTGAAATACCTCCGTCTCGTTCTTACATCACCCTCTATAAACTGTCATCTAATCATTCACACCCATATCTTTCTGATATTCTGTCTCAAACGGTACATTCACCTTTTTAGGGTTCTTTACCTCAAAAGGTAAAAAGGAGCCCTTATAAGAACATTCTCCTGTCCGTTTGTGTGTTCGTGTGTCACCACCAATTTTTCTCAGGAACGGGTCGGGAGCCCAAAATTGCTAAGTATTCAATTGCCATGAGACGAAGATTTATCTGTGGCGCCTATTAAAGTAATTCCTAGACTTGTTATTCAATTGACCCAAGTCTAAGGTTACACTTATCCGGCTACATCCGATAAATAGGTTATAATACCTATTTGATACCTACAACTCATAATAATTTATATTTATTTATAACTAGCTTAAACCCGCGACTTCGTCCGCTTATGAGTAGAATTTTCCAATATCCTTTCTTATCGGATGCCTACGTCACACAAAGAACACACCCTCCAAGTTTTATGTCTCTATGATCAGCGGTTTAGGTTGTGCGTTGATCCGTCAGTCAGTCATACAGGACAAAGAATTTTATATGTATAGAGATATAAGATTTAATATAATAAAAGTAAAAAAAAAAATATATAATAAAAGAGCTACTTATGTAGGTAATACGAAAAAAACGCAGGTTTTCAAGCTGATGCGTAGGTAAATTTTATTATTTTTTTTTGTATGATCAGACGGTTCAACCGATTGATATGATTGTTTTTTTTTTTTAATTTTAAGTTTGGAAAGTTTACACTAATTTACGGATTTAACCAGATGTGGCAACACGCATTAGATAAATAGTGCATTATTTGCAGCGAGTCATTAGATAAATAGTGTTGTCACATTTAAAAAATTCCAAAACTCTACGTAAATTACTGTAATTTTCTAAATTTAGAAAAAAAGAGACAAGTACTTACTTTTTATTGATCGTGTAAGAGCGCTATTAGTTTCATAATAAATTAGCGGTCATATAATAGTGATAACAAGTAATAAATTAATGTTTAAGTTTTGTTCGAAGTGGACTTTGAGATCATTTTTCTATGTAAATTATTGTTAAACTTAGAGCGTTTGATTGTGTCAGATATGACATGAGTTTGCTAATAAAAAAGTAAATAACTACCGAATTAAAATAAATGACAGTAGGAATAACGTAAGTTAATATTAACATAATAACTTAACTTTTGACGTGATAAAGTCTAATAATTGGTGAAAACCTGCATTCACATAAAAGTGTTACGGTAATATTGTGTGATGTCATGCGTCATGGTAACTTAGGAAACAGAGTATTTAATAATAATATCGCTCATCTGGGCTTGTATTGTGGTGACGAGTGACGAATAAAAAACTTATATAAAGGAAAAAGAAGAAAAAATAAATATATCCTACTATCCTACTAATATAAATGTGAAAGTTTGTGTCTGTGTGTGTGTGTATTTTTGTTACTCCTTCACGCAAAAACTACTGGACCGATTGCGATGAAACTCGGTATCTAGATAGCTGGAGACCTAGATTAACACATAGGCTACTTTTTATCCCGATATTCCCACGGGATCGGGACTTACGCGGGTGAAACCGCGGGGCGCAGCTAGTACTTAAATAAAATAAAATAAAAAGGAATAACATTTTATTATAAATTTTATTTGTTTTATTATGACGTTATCACGTAAAATTATCGTCCGTAAAACGACTTTACAGACAACTATTTGCTTTTTATTCAAAATTATTTTATTGACTGAGCGATCGAAGTGTCCCTGTTTCAAGTTTGGCAAGGCTTTTCCCTGTCAGTATGTATAATTGTTGGAACTCCTCTAAAGGTATTGTAACAACGATCTGGACTAAACTTGGTGTACTGGTTTGACTTTTTTTACACAAAATAGGCTTACATTTGACCTCATTCCACCTGATGCTGGCGGACGATGAGATCGAGAATGTAGCATGCTCGCATAGAATTAGATTTCTTACGGTTTTATTAGATTTTTTGTCATTGGTGATATTTGATTGTGGTTTTTCTTTCAAAAAGAGGCAAAAGGGGGTACTGGAAATCACTGCCATATGAGATTCGACCTTTTTTTAAGGTAGTCACTTCACGTGGAACTTATACAAATTTGGTCAAGATCTGATGAGAATCTTCGCAGTGATGAGCAGAATAGCTCCTACTTAAATATCTGCCAGTGGAGTGGGCCCTTTAACAATAAAGTAGGGAGGGTTTGACCACCTGGAGCCACCTTCTCATCATAAAAAACTCCTTGTTTTTTGTGCTCTGGCTGTTTATAGAACACTAGTTTTTATAGCGATGTTAATTATTGTACTTTCCGATTTTTTACTGATTTTCGATGTTATACTATTTTTTCTATGTTCGCTAAATTTTTTTTGGAATAAATTATCTGAGCACTTAATTTTCCTCAAATGTTTAATTACAAAATTAAATTTAAAAAAACGTAAGTCACGTAACACTACTATTTATAGAAATAACGAATTTAACTATCAATTACAAAAAAAAACCAGTTTAAAAAGATAGGTAGTCCTTCAAATCAGGTTATATTAATCATGCAGATCAATCTCTCAAAATCGTACTACAAAAGGAGGAGAATTTCAGAAAATCCTTTCTTATCGGATGCCTACGTCACACAAAGAACACACTCTCCAAGTTTCAGGTCTCTACGATCAGCGGTTTAGGCTGTGCGTTAATCCGTCAGTCAGTCAGAACAAAGAATTTATTTTGTATAGATGGTCCATTTCAAACATAATAATCCTGACTTTTATGAGCATGTTCTTGGAACGAGCTCACAAAAGAGAAGACACAATAAATTCATTCTTACTTTCTGCATTTTTTATTGTGCACAAAAATAAAGTAAAATGCAGGTCAGGATTACAATATTTAATTGCTCCATTTTAAATATTCTTGTTAGGGTGTTAAAGCCACTATCATGCGAATGTTTCCAACTGATATAAATAAAAATGCACACAAAAACCCCGTAAAATACAAAAATAATAAATATACAGACCTTTGACTATTTAATTCTTAATGGAACTAAAGATAATTAAATTAATCATAAGTATGTAGGTAAATTGAATTATCCGGGTTCACTACGCTATATCACGTTTCCACTTGTAATATTTTAACTATGATGACGAATCACTTTAAGGGCAGGTGCTAGTAAAGCTACCAAAATCGACCTTTGTTTTAAGCAACTCTAAGTAATCAAATACTCTTTTTTTGTTATTTGGATATAAATGGATATTGTAGTTTAATAACCATATTTTTGTTTATTGTGGTTGAAAACATCGTTCGATAAAAAAAATGTTAGAAAACAGAGAATTATTAGATCGTTTATCGAGTTTTATTCAAAAATAGTTAACGTTTGTTTCTAAAAATGAATCAAATGATGTTTGTGGATAATAATGCTAAAATGTTTTGCATATCGATCAAATATAACAGTTAGCACGCAGCACGCTAAGTTTTTGAGAGCGGGGGCTAAGGTAATGTGAATACCTACACACGGTACTGGAAGAGCGCCTTAAGCTAAATTTAACTAAACTTCATTACGACTAATTATATTACACCGATGCTTCATTTCACCTAATGACATGACATCACATCAATGACATCAAATGATGTTTCATCTAAGTGCCATTCGATTAAGACTCGTTTGACCATCGAATATTTCATCTCACTCAAATAATTTTATTTATTTACTAACTAATATACCTTCCAGTGGTATGGTTATAAAAATCAATGTTCTTACTAAACGAGTTATCTTTAATTGCAAAGTTAAATAGCCTAGATAAATCTGTATCGAGTATATTTGCTATACTTAGCAGAGAGATAAATGAAAGTAGCTGGTTCATGCTAATATTTATATGAAACAGCTCTTTGTAAACTGAGTCCGCGCAAATATAGAATATTTCCATTACTTATTTGAACATATTTACGCAGAAAGGAAACAACCCACAATCAGTGCAAAATAGTCGTACTAAATCCCAAGTTGTTTTTTTTTTCAATAAATAAATGTAGTTAAAATATTAGTCGCTTTAAGCGATAAGGTCGCCTATTTGTACAAATAAAGTGTTTTTATCTAACTATGCAACTAGGCTTATGTTATGATGACCAGATGAATAATTAATGTATTAAAGTACTCATACGTTTACTTCTGATAGATAGGTTTAGAAATACGCACACACCTTGAAACAAATTAAAAAAAAACCGGCCAAGTGCGAGTCAGACTCGCGCACCGAGGGTTCCGTACAAACCTGTAGGTATATAAGTAAAAGTTATGGTATTTTTATTGCTAAATGAAATCCATAAAACATCTGTTTTTTTTTTAATCGCTGAACAACGTTTGCTGGGTCAGCTAGTAAGTTTATGATTATTAAAAAAAATATACTATGTGATGTAACTAAAAATTTAAGATTTTCGGAATTTTTCCTATATGTGTACTTTATAACGTTGCTTCATGCCAAATTTCAAGATTCCAGGTCGTCTGGAAGTATCCTTTAGGTTTTGATTCTCTTGCGAGTAGTTGCGAGTTTCAAAATATGCGGCTTTAATTGCTGTATCTTTTGATTGCGTTGACGTAGAAGTTTGATTTTGTTACAGCTTAAAGATATTATAGACTTGAGTATTTGTTAAGAATTTCAATATAATACCACTACGCGTTCATGAGTAAAGGGGTAATAAGTTTAAAATTATTAAAAATATTTTTATTATATGATGTAACTAAAAATTTATGCTTTTCGCAATTTTTCCTTTATCTGTGTTATAAGACGTTGCTTCGTACCAAATTTCAAGATTCTGAGTTCACGGGAAGTACCCTGTAGGTTTTGATTCCCTTGCGAGTAGTGGCGAGTTTCCAAATATGCGGTTTTAATTCCTGTTTCTTTTGATTGCGTTGACATAGAAGTTTGATTTTGTTACAGCTTAAAGGTATTATAGATTTGAGTATTTGATATGAATTTCAATATAATACCACTACGCGTTCATGAGGAAAGGGGTAGTAAGTTTAAAATTATTAAAAATATTTTTATTATATGATATAACTAAAAATGTATACTTTTCGCAATTTTTCCTATATCTCTGCTATAAGACGTTGCTTCATACCAAATTTCAAGATTCTGAGTTCACGGGAAGTACCCTGTAGGTTTTGATTCCCTTGCGAGTGTCGAAAATTTGCGGCATAAACGGGAGTATCTTTTGATCGCGTTGACTTAGAAGTTTGATTTTTTCACAGCTTCAAGAGACCATAGACTTGAGTATTTGATATGAATTTCAGCTTGATACCTCCACGCGTTCCTGAGAAAAAAGGTCTTGACAGACAGACAGACAGACGGACAACAAAGTGATCCTATAAGGGTTTCCGTTTTTACCTTTTGAGGTACGGAACCCTAAAAAGATAGATCATCAACTTACTATTTGTTCCACGTCGGGAATCGACTTCGGTACCTTCTGTCTCGCAGGTGGTTATTGTTACTTTTACTTACAGAATCAACAGCACTTAAAATATATTAGTTATTAGACGTTAAACAAATCCAATAACAGATTCTTACTAATTTCAATAGTATATCCTACTAATATTATAAATGTGAAAGTTTGTGTGTGTGTGTGTTTGTTACTCCTTCACGCTAAAACTACTAAACCGATTGCAATGAAATTCGGTATGTAGATAGCTGGAGCCCTGGATTAACATATAGGGTACTTTTTATCCCGATATTCCCACGGGATCGGGACTTACGCGGGTGAAACCGCGGGGCGCAGCTAGTTATAATAATATGTCAATCATTTTTCAATATTGTTTTAATTTTATAAAATTTCCACTTTGTTAAATTATGTTTAACTTGATATTTAAAAGTAAATCCTATTTTAGGTAGGAAAGTGCCTGACATTTTCTGAATATTTGTGTCAATATTATACTTATAAATATTAATTATTTAAATGTCACAACAATAAAAAGTGATTGTAATTGTGTTGGAAATATAAAAAAATGGCATCGTAATTACGTATTATTCTTCACAATATGGTGTGCAATTACTTATGGAAATCAGTTGAGGGTTTGTCACTGGCAATCCTTGTTCATTGAGCAATTTAAAATATTATATCACTTTATTAACGGTGTTCGATCTTAAATTGATTTTGGTATTATTTATTATATTTTATAAATATTTTTAAAATAAATATTTTTTATATTTTATCTACACTGTCATAAATATATTTTTTATATGTGAATGCGTAAAGGCGCATTTGATCTTTCGAAATATTTTCTACGAAAAATGCAAATTAAAAATTGCAAATTGCAAATCTCATCGCGGTAGAATTTTTGGATATTATGCATTTCTTTAGAAAATTCTAAGAGTATTGGTTAATTAAAATACAAAAAAAAACCAATTATGGTTTCTTTTAACAAAAATACCTTCATACATTTTTAATATGGCGCCATCTGTTGTTGCCAGTTGATGAAATATACATATTTGCTACGAACGCGTCCCCGATTTTTATCTTCTTATATTCACCCCATACCGGTATTTTACATTGTATTTTGTCAATTTTTAGGTTTTTCTACGACTTATACTTTTACAAGGTAGGTATACGGACTGTTTTTCGCAATTAGACCCATTTTAATTGGGTTCTTTTTGCGTGAGGATGCTTATTCTGGTAACATTAAGACCTTGTGGATCCTTATAATGAAAGATGCCTCCTCTAATCAATATCAATTTAGATAGCTGAGCACGTATTGATATAAACACAAAGGTGGTCTTGCTATTTTTATTAATATTTTGTACGTGTGTGGGCTGAGTTCAAAGAAAGATACTGTGACTTACACTGAACTAAAATAAGTATAATTGGCAACACTGGCTTAGAGTTACAGTAACTTGTGTTTTTACGTCTATGATACCTCTATGTTTTTTACTGTCTAGGGCGTTTGCTTCGTCTCTGGTAATTCTTCAAAGCCACTTATCGCTTCTGACGTGTGGTACGGTAATAGTACATTACGATATAAGTGTGGTAAATTGATCTTTGTATAGAGGCGGTTTATGACGCGCGAGCGGTAGCGAGCGTGTTAAAGAAGCCAAGATGCAAATATCAATTCCACACGTATATCGTACGACGTTTTTTATCACAGTTGCGAATAAAAGAAAAGACTTGAAAAGAAAACAAAAGAATAATTAACAAAACTTGTGATAAGTCTATGTTTACATTTTTTTAAGGCAATATTTTTTTGTTAATTATGCTCCGGAAAGGCCAGGCTAAAGACTTTTAACCTATACAGCCTCGTCGACATACAATATTTTTTAGGGTTTTTTCTATTTGTTTTTGCGTCGGGGGTTAAGAACAAAATACAATGGTACGGAAAAACAATATATTTAAGTAAAGAAAAAACAAAAAAGAAACATAACTCAATTTTTAATCGTTTTCTAAGTCATTATCACGTAAAATTTTCGTTCGTAAACCGACTTTAGAGACAACCATTTTTGCTAGCTAAAAAACTCTTTGGTACCTACCTTTTTTATACATCAAAACAGTATGTAATTAGCAGCAGGATACGTATTTAACCTATCGGGATAACTTTACAGCACTAGGTTGGCAATGTAAAACGCACGCGTGCATAATATGTTGGATTATGAGCCTAAAAGCCGTTGAATAAGATCCACTTTATGAGCAACTGTGATAAAAAATATTTTTATGAATCTTTTATCTTTAAATGAGCAATTCTTGTAATTCTTGTATATATATATAATTGGAATCTCGGAATCGGCTCCAACGATTTTCATGAAATTTGGTATATATGGGGTTTCAGGGGCGGTAAATCGATCTAGCTAGGAATCATTTTTAGAAAATGTCATTTTATTCGTGTTTTATCGAAACTTACTTTTTTTATCTGAAAAATATGACTCTTCCTGACATCTATTGACGAACTACTAATACTATTTTTTGTGAGCAATAAAGTTATTCCAGCAGATGGCGTTGTTAAGTAACATGAAGTCAATGAGTGTTTGCTTTGAGGTTAGACTAAGTAAAAAAAAAAAAAATACCGAGCAAAGCTCGGTCATCCAGGTACTATTTCATTTATTACTAAAAAATGACACAAAATATTGACAAACATAGACTATTAGTGGGTTTAGTATCTTAAAAAAAAACTATTTTGTGCGGTATATATTATTACTTTCTTAAATAAACGGGATTGATTAAAAGCGGGTTCAATTCCGGCCTTAAACATATATTTTAAACAGGTATTTATTTCTAGTCTGGGTGTTTCAGTATGTATATTAATAGGTATTTTATTAACATAGTTCTATGTACTATTCTATCCGTTGTCTTATTACCATAACACAAGTCTAGTTTTGTTAGCTTGGGGCTAGATGACCGTCTCAAGCTAAGCAACCAGGCTTGTATAATGTCTTGCAATATTGTATTAATTTATTGCTGCAGACGTATTTCGGACTCTCCCCCTTTTTTGAAGTCGCTTAAATAGTCATGTGGAATACTAGCCCTGCCAGTGAATTCAGTAGTCCTGTCTAGATCTTATAAATTAAATGTCCATTACTATACCGCGGGACTTAGTAGGTACCTTACTGACGTCACAACTGTCCTACATAGTAACTCAGTCAGGGAATTGACGTCATCACCAAGGATAGTTGTAATTACTGCTATTAGGCCCTTAATGACTGTTGTAGACGATCAGTGTCTGGTGTCAAGGAAAATTTAAGGTACGTCTGTAGTTTGGTTTACCCCGCAATTGGTAGTCGTAGGCCCGGATTTTTGACGTGACAATGTCTTATAAATCGATGAACACCTGCACTTACAAAAAAGTGTCATGTTACGGTCACGTTGTTGACATAACAGCTAATCATAGCAACGTATTAAAGTGTGCAGAATAGTTATTTTAACGATACAAAAGAGTTTAATAAAGAGAGTTTTTAAATAATAATAATAAATTTAAGTTTTAAATAAATAAATAAGTAATTCAATTGAATCCATAAAATTATGCAATTTTTCATCAACATGACGTTATTACGTAAAATTATTGTCCGTAAACCGACTTTACAGACAACCAATTTTTACAATTTCATATTTAGAATTAATTTAGGTAACCGCAGCCTTTAAATTATTGAGAGACTAGCAGCGCTTCGCAGTTTCACACGCGCATCTCCCGATCCCGTGGGAATATCGGGATAAAAAGTAGCCTATAGCCTTGCTCAATAAATGGACTATCCAACACAAAAAGATTTTTTCAATTCGAACCAGTAGTTTCTGAGATTAGCGCGTTCAAACAAACAAACAAACAAACAAACTCTTCAGCTTTATAATATTAGAAAATAGATTACAAAATAGCGTATGTGAATTTTAGTAAAGTCTGTTACAAATGCAATGAAACCTACAAACTTTTAAAAAGTCAAACAGATGGCGTTTAATTAAAAAATAAGATAACTCTAACACCCATATTCTTAGACGTTTCCTCGAGATTTCCTCGACTCGACTCAAACTCCACTCAACAGATTCGTATTCATAGTTGATAAAAAACGTCCTCCACTCGAGAATCTCCTCACTCGAGTCGAGTTTGAGATGAGGAGAGAACTGTCAAACTCAAGGTACCTCACGACCTACCTTGAAAACTTCCTCAACGCGAAAGTGTGTTTATTTTCTATTTATTTTGTTAAAAATGAATGAAATTATGGATTTTGAAGAGTTTATTGATTACGTGTATGACGAGCCATACACTTATCCGGCCCGACGATATATACGCGACGCTATAAATCCCCTAGAATTTTTCAGCAAAGACGAGTTTCGCAAAAGGTTTCGATTTGCCAAACAAACAGTGCTTCAAACTATTTTTCCCCTATAAACTTTTACATCAAGTGGTAATAATAGAGGGCTGCCTGTGCCGCCAATAATGCAATTGCTAGTAGCTCTAAAGTTTTACGCTACAGGATTGTTTCAGGTAAGACGCAAATCACAAAATCTCTACATTAATTTATGCATTACGGTATTTATCTAGCTAGGTAGGTAACCCAAGTATTTTGCTAACTCAATTACCTACCTACTTACCTATATACTTTGGTAGGTACATAAACAAACAACACGCGGATAGACGTTGGCTAGTTGTCAATGTCACAAATTTTGACAGTAAAATAGACAATTACTAGTGGTGGCCAACATAATAGCAATAAAATCTCCTCGAAATAATGACGTCACACCTCCACTCGACCGAGTTTCCTCAGTCGAGGAAAGGTTCGAGGGACGTCTAAGAATACCGATTTCGAGGATGCCGCCGAGAGACTTTCGAGGCTTCCTCGGTTGAGTTTGAGTCGAGGAATGTTCGAGGAAATGACTAAGAATATGGGTGTAAGAATTTTTTGATGATTACAAGTGATTTTTCTGAGTTCAAAATGAATATTTTACTCTTCATTTGTTTTTAACAGGAGCTGTTAACATTACTTATGCTCAAAAAGTCATAAATTATAATTAAAAAAATAGCAGTGGCGCCATCTGGACAAAGGGTTTTTTAGGTAGGGTTATGTTTTTGACCCGTATGTATTTGTGGCTTTTTGTTTTGAAGTCTGATAATTATTGTCCTTAAATATTTATTTATTTTATTTATTTATTATGTCAATGCTGTTATATAAGCAACCTATAAACATAATTATTTTATGTCTATCTGTTGTTGATAGAAAGTTATTTATTGCACATGTCATTTCCGTTTGATTGATAGATAACATTCTTGTTGCACTCAAATGTAGGTAAGTACATATACATATACGATAAAAAATATATTCAGCTCTGTCATTTATTTGCAATGGTTGGTTAAGTTACTTTAAATTATGGACAAGTTACCTAAGTAGTAACTTATTACTTAATTATGTTATTATCCGGTAATCTGGTTTGATACTTAAAACTTATATTTAATTTGACGTAATTTAACTATGAAGTTAGGTAATAGTGGAGGCTAGAGAAGAAGAAAATATAATTGTGAATCTCACTTTTAAAGGTAGTTTTGCATAACGGAACCAACTTAAAAATGTTGAAAATAAGTTACATACATACTTACATAATAAAAATGTATTGCCTATTTCGAATCAGATTTGTAAAAAAATATCGGATAATATGGTAGTATTTTTTTGATACTTTCTAATTGCTGTTTTCGTTTAAACCGTACGAACGTGTCAAATCGCACGGCGGCAGTAAGCCTACATATATACCTACATTTTTTTTTCTGATTTTTCAAATTCCAAACAATGACTCCTTACAACGTAGATACTTATGTTAAAACCATTTGCACAAAAATAACCAAAGACCATCACAAGAATGTGTAAAAAGGTCATTCACACAATTCAAATTATTGCAACGACCTCGTATTGCAGTTTCTCAGTTCTGTATTTTAACAAACCATTAAATTTTACGATCATGATGCGCGATTTATCATGATAATGTCCTGTTACAAAGTTGTTTGATGTCCCAAAAAATTTATTTAAGAGGAAAGGGTACCGGGCGCTCCCTCCATACAAACGTAGTCGACTGTTTCCTCCCTGGATAATAACAGTAGAGCAAATATTTTTGTTGCATAAAACCTATAACTGCCATAACTATGCCCCTATATGTCTTGGTTTTTTTTTTCATTTTCTACTTATCATAGAAATTAAGAATTAAAAAACAAAAAATATAGGGCCATGGTCATGGCAGTTATAAGTTTTATGCAACAATAATATTTGCTCTAGTGCCATTTGTATGGAAAGAGCGCCGGTACCCTTTCACCTTAATATCCATTTTTAGGTTATTTTGATAACTTTTTTAACTACCTCACGATACGTCCCAATTTTAAGTCGTGTCAGTCTTGTCGGAGTTTTTTGGCTTGAGTCATTTGGATTAACCTAAACTACTATGCCATAATTGAAATTGTATTTAATTAATTTAACCACCCACGGTCACGCACGATATTTTTGTATAATTTTCTTTACAATAGTATTACGTTTACAATTGTATTGTAACGAAGATTGACGTCAGTTTGACGCGTTGTCTTACTAGACTGACGAACATCAAATAACGTAGAAGTTTTGTAGCCCAACATACCTACCCAATTAATCTAAGAATAGTAAGTTTCTGTTTAATCAAAGTAGAATTTAATAACTATATGAGATAAACGGATTGATTGATTAATTTCATTACTATTACTAAACAAATAGTATCAGAGTTTTGTAATAAAGTAGCTCTATGTTCTATTCAACCGATAAAATAATTCAATCTAGGCAGTAGACATTAACCCATAACCGCAATAATAGATAACTATATATGATTCCTAGAATACAGATTGATTTTCAATAATTTAATAAATATTTCAGGACATTCCACACATCGCCATCTAGCCCAAAGCTAAGTAACTAGACTTGTGTTATGGGTTCTAGACAGTGTATAAAATATGTAATACGTAGAAACAACCAGACCATAGACAAATATCTAAGCATAAATACTTGTCTGAAGCGGGAGTCGAACCCGCAACCCTGCAATGGTTTTTATGCAACTTGATTTATCAATGTGAGTTTTTAATATAGAAACCGTTCTCTAAGAGTTTCCTATAACATACATGATTTAATACTCTCTCTGTCCTTACTCATTCAATATACGAACTTTAACTTATAAATGCTCAATCAAACATACAAACTTTAATCATATAATTCAAGCGACTACAGACTTCTGCTGCGTCATTTTGTGAAAAATTATAAAAAAATAGCATTTTTATTAATTACGTACATGGTAATACATTTTTTTTGGCCTTTTATTACCATTCATAAAAACTTAAAAAACATTCAGTACTTAACCTAGCACAGCGAAACCACTAAAGTTTATAATTATGCTAAGTAGACATATAAGACTCTCTAGAATATTTTGTGTGTGTTTTAAAATGATTTTCAAAACACTTAAAACTGCTGTGAAGCACCATAACTTCAAAGAGACATTAATGTAAAGTCTACATAACTTTACCTCAGTAATACCCAGTCTTTTTACAAAAGTGACTCAATTGTCCAAATATGGACCACTTAACTTATTTCGGTCTGCTATTTTCGGCAACATCCTTTTATCTCTAATTAGACGTCTTAAATTAAGTCAATTTAAACAAAGGCTACTGACGCAGAGCGGTTCAAGAAAGGAAATTGCGACGTCATTCTATGACGTCGAATATTGACCCCAAATTCGTCGAGGTTAAATTCTGTTGATTCATTTTTTTACATTTAAAAAATAGAATGAATTGTTCGTGGTTCAAATTGGAAATTGTAACTGTAAAAGAAATGGAATATTAACTCTGTACTTAAGAAGTTCGTCGTTAGAGATGGGCTTTTTTTGCTATACTTTGTTAATATGCTTGTTGAAATATTCAAGATCATATGGGCGAAGACTCTTACTTATAAGTTTCTTCTTAGAAAACAGGTCGATTGCGGTCATCGAATAAATAAGACTTATTGACTTTTTGTTGCTAGACGGATTCGCTAACAAAAGTGTGTGGTTTCTGTAAATAATTAGGTTTTGTGGGTTTAGATACAATGGTTGATGACGTATTACCTACGTAATACTTACTAGGTAATCATACGAGAAATTCCACACAAAATATCTAGATAAAGACGACCGTTGACTATAGACTTTTCGACTCATATTAGGGACAAACGACACGTTTTTTATGGCGCGTTGCGAAAGGGGGCTAGACGGAAAAATTTAAGACCAAAAGTGACGACACTTTTTGATTTTATTACAATTCTTTCACTAATTAATCGAAAGAAACTTCGTTCCATCCGGGTGTACCTTGACACCTCTCAAGATTTTTTTCCTATTTTGACCTCTGTTGAAACGGTTAGCAACATATCGGTTAATTGCAGATTGCGTAGTCCGCTTTTGCTCTCATTGTACTTTGACCACGACAATAAATCCGATATCTCTATGCAACAAGATAAGAATGGACACATAATCTAAACAACAAAATATCATTTTATGGGGGTGACTCCCGCTCCGGCTCGTTTCTGGCGCAGAGGTTAGCCATCGCCATTCAGCGAGCGTAGCAATGCTTCTAGCATTATGGGAACCTTTACGCCGGGTACGATAAGGGGTGGGTTATTTTACTAACTGGTCACTTCATTTTTTGTATTTAAAATTTTAAATATTTAGGTCTAATTTAATAAATTATTTATTTATTTTGTGCTAACACAGGGGAACCGTCAATCGTGAAATAAATCTGGACAGGGGACCGTTAGGGGGACGGTCAATCGTGAAGCGAAAAAGAGGGAATAAATTATTTTTCAAAAATAATAATTTTTCCCTCTCTTCATCCAATGGACGAAATAGCTCTAAGTGATACGACCACCTATTTATGTAGCTTTTATTTAATAAGCTTTTTATGTAACTGTGTCTGTTATGTATATTTTTTTTAATGATTTTTTTTCCAAACCACTGTAATTCGAAAGAATGCAGCATCGAATTAAACTCGTTCGAAAGAACTCTGCTACCAAACATAAGCCCACTTATTACAAAACGAGGTTTAAGGATAGTCCGAGATGTGGATTTAAACGTTAGATTTAGATACAAATTTACTCGTGAACTATAGTCTAAACACTATCCCTTTATAATCTATAGGGATAGTGTTTAGACTATAGTTCACGAGTAAATTTGTATCTAAATCTAACGTTTAAATCCACATCTCGGACTATCCTTAAACCTCCTTTTGGAATAAGCCCCAAGGAGGCTCGACGAACGTTTGTCCTAAAAAACGATCATACCTAGCTTAGTGGTAATGGGTGCTAATTTGTAGTTGAGATCCATGTTTAAAGTAGTTATCTCGCGAACAACAACATACATCACGAGGCAACCCGACGTCAGTGTGTTATACTACTGTATTTACCTTCACTACAACTGGACCACCTACATAAACAACAATTGACTTGAATCTACACGGTTCGCTTCGCACGGCCGATTTTCAATACATTTTTTTCTGGACAGCTAAATTATTGTTTCCGCCGACGATTTGCGTCATCATAGAATGGCTTGGACACGGTCAAGCAGAATTACGTTCTTAGACTTGCCGAATATAATTTTGAGGTTTTCTTTGTTTTTTTCTTCTTTTTCTTTTCGTGTCAGGGTACAGCCCTTAATCTCACCAATATTGCGCCATAACCACGACAGAATAAGGCCAAGGATTAGGCCAACATTTAAATCCTTAAAGACATTATATTTTAACTTTTAGATCCTTAAAGACATTATAGCATAACTTTTATCGCGGGCTTTGATCGCGACGACCGAATAAAGAAATTCCGTAACGAAAATAAAACCTAACACCCCCCACTCCGCCTACCATGTAGCTCGGCCGAGCGTTCGCTTAACGTGTATATGGTACGACTGTACGAAGCTCGCACGAAGCTTTACCGCGGCAGTCCCCGAGTGCCACACGTTTGTAGGATATTTCGGAGGAGAGCCGAAAAATGACAATTTTTACTTCCACTACTCTTGTGCACTTTCACGGAACTAAATTGAATCATATTTCACCAGAATTATACAATTCAATTTAAATTACAATTAAGTTTCATGTAAATAAAACTGCAGCATTACAAGTCATTAACATCGACGAAACTCCAATTTCATCTATCCAAATTACAAGGATATATCTAAATACAAAACACGAAATTAACAAAAATAAAATATAAAAAAAACTATACAAATGTCATACTTACTTACTTACTTTTTAATTTTATTGTCTGTTTTTTGTAATTTATTTCATTTGTAACTACCCTTACTGTTTCTTATTTGTATCTATACTATGTCGTGTGTTTGTTCGAATAAATTATATTCTATTCACAAAATTTAAACATTTTCATCTTTTGGATCTAACGGTTTTGGCTGTATACGCGTAGGCTGCATTTTCCAACTCCACCTCACCAGTTTTAATAGATATTAAAAAAAGCTAAATTGTATGTTGCTGTAATCATATTCAAATGATGATGGGGAGTTTTGGCGGGAACGAGTTAACAACATGTCGTGCTGCAGTTTTATTTTCATGAAACTTAGATGTAACCCGAGTTGAATTGTATAATTCTGGTGGAATGTTATTCAATTTAGTTCTGTGAAAGTGCACAAGTGTAGTGAAAGTAAAAATCAGTGTCAAACATGCAGTTTTCACGTTGCCTCCAAATCTCCTATTAAGGTTATGGTAAACTTGCCACCGCTTTACTATAACCCCTGACTTGACGGACTATGACGACTTTGACTGTATTGAAACACTTTAGGCCCGATTTATGAAAAATCGGGTCATAATTTGATGCAAAATATAACTTGACACTGGCGATGATGATGATGGGACCGGGGGTGGGAACCTGGTGATCTGTAATACAGGTTTTATACCTACGTCAGACACCAGCTTCTCACAATTGCAAATACAATATACTTAACTTACAACTTTATTTTTACCTACCTACATGTAAACTGGTTTATGTTATTGTGAGTGAAATAAACGATTTATTTATTTATTTTTATTTATGATGCTTGAGTTACTTTTGACCGTGTTGGCGATTTCATCATTACATAGTATAAAACAAAGTCACTGTCCGCTGTCTGTCCCTATGTATGCAACGTTTGATACGTTTTTTTTAAATAGATAGAGTGGTTCAAGAGAAAGGTTTATATGTAAAATACAATACATGCACACAGTTGGCACAGTGGTCACCATGCCGGACTGCCAAACATAAGGTTGCGGGTTCGATTCCCGCCTCAGACAAGTATTTATGCTAAAATATTTGTCGGCGGTCTGGTGGTTTCTATGTATTATAAGTATATATTTACAAAAGAAAAGTATATAAGTAGTTCGTTGTGTAGCATCCATAACACAAGTCTAGTTACTTACCTTGGGGCTAGATGGCGGTGTGGAATGTCCTGCAATATTAATTTATTTTATTTTATTTTTAATATAGCCGTGCGAGTCGGGCGGGTCGCTAGTATATTAATAATGGAAATGATGATTGACAGATTTGTTTTTGTTACAGGTAATTCATCATTTTTTGAAAAGTTCCATCGTTATTATTTGAAGCGGTGAGTATTTATTTAGATAAAGAATTGCCTACTACTTAACAATGTCGATAAATTGTGGGAAAATATCAAAATAGATATCGTAGGAAAACTACTGGAAACAAAAGGCGTGTTGATTACCAGCTCTTTGGTTCATTCGATAGCCTTTTTTGATACGTTACCAAAGTTAACTGTTTTTAACAATACACTGAGTGTCTATGCTTACAACGGTGTTGACCCAGAGTGCTTGTTGTCGCTGTAAAATTAATCTATACTAATATTATAAAGCTGAAGAGTTTCCTTATTTGTTTGAATGCGCTAATCTCAGGAACAACTGGTTCGAATAGAAAAATTATTTTTGTTTTGGATAGTCCATTTATCGAGGAAGGCTAAGGTTACTTTTTATCCCAATATTCCCACGGGATCGGGAGTAATCGGGTGAAACCTCGGAGCGCTGCTAGTCTATAATAATACTAGCTGTCCCGGCAAACGTTTTTTTGTAGTATAGATAAATAACCTAGATACCTACTGCAGCGCCATCTGCCGGGCTGATTTCTGAATGTAAACCATCCTTGGCGCAAAAAAATTCATTAAAATTGGTCCAGCCGTTTAGGAGGACTTCAGTGACATACACACGTACAGTAGAATTTTATATACAGGGTTATTGGTAATTATACTAGCAAGTAGCCCTTAACGGGGCTACTTCTGTGCACTTAAACAAACAACTTTTGATACTTTTGGAAAATCGAACATTTTTATAATTGTTGAGGTTCAGTTTACCTGAAAATCAGTTGTTCCTCACATGGAGAGGTCATTAACCTTAAAATTTTACTTATTTTTTAAGTTTTGTGTACTGTTCTTATCTGAATGAACTTTGTTTTACATAACCTCAACATTCTCAATTTTTTTCGAATTTTCAAAAGTCGTAGAACAAAAGTGGTTTGTTACGGTGCACAGAAGTAGCCCTCAACGGCTTCATAGTATAATTACCAATAACCCTGTATTAGGATAATATATATAGTTATATGTCACTATTACTATTACAACGTTAAAAGAAAGTTTACAACTTATAAATCAAATCAAGCTGACTATGTCCGAAATAAAAGTGATATACATAATGTTGTCTAATAAGGTTAAAATGACTTGATACCCAATAGTCTAAATCTCCTAAGAAAATGGATAGATTAGTTCGCCAAACATGTTCAGTTTGACCTAAATTCTAGTATAAAAATGCGTTTACCAGATAAGTAGGTAGGTAAGTATACCTAGCTTATTTGAATACGACCATACTAGAACGCGACATTACCATGTTTTGCGAATGTATCGAAAGTTGTATTTTGCGGGACGGGTTTTTTATACTTAAATGTTTGTTTAACTAATAAATTTTACTAGTATTTGCTTAAGAGGAAAGGGTACCGGCGCTCTCTCCATACAAACGTAGTCGACTATTTCCTCCCTGGATTATGACACTAGCATTAATATTTTTGCAGCATAAAAATTATAACTGCCATGACCATGCCCCTATGTCTTATTTTTTTATACATTTTGTTTTTTTTTAAACTCTTACTTTCTATGATAATTAGAAAATGAAAAAAATCAAACAATCAAACAAATATTGCATTCCACACATCGCCATCTAGCCAAAAGCTAAGTAACTAGACTTGTATTATGGGTGCTAGATAACGGATATACTACTTATGTACTTTTCTTTTGTAAATATATACTTATAATACATAGAAACAACCAGACCACAGACAAGTATCTAAGCATAAATACTTGTCTGCGGCAGGAATCGAACCCGCAACCCTTGTGTTTGGCAGTCCGGCATGGTGACCATTGTGCCAACTGGGTCGTCTGGGTCATCAAGACATAGTCATGACATTTATAGGTTTTACGCAACAAAAATATTTGTTTTACTGTCATTAGCCAGGGAGGAAACAGTCGACTACGTTTGTATGGAGAGAGCGTCGGTACCCTTTCCTCTTAATGATTTAGCTTTACCAGCTTTAGATACTGATATTTTTAGGGTTCCGTATTTAAAGGGATTCTTTTACTAACACTCTACTATCCTTCTGTCTGTCACTGAGCTGTATCTTATGAACCGTGATAGCTTGACAGTTGAAATTTTCACAGATAATGTTTTTTTTTTTCTTTTATTATGGCTTTGCACGTGTGCATTTAGCCAGTGTCAAGTTATATTTTGCATCAAATTATGACCCGATTTTTCATAAATCGGGCCTAAAGTGTTTCAATACAGTCAAAGTCGTCATAGTCCGTCAAGTCAGGGGTTATAGTAAAGCGGTGGCAAGTTTACCATAACCTTAATAGGAGATTTGGAGGCAACGAGAAAACTGCATGTTTGACACTGATTTTTACTTTCACTACACTTGTGCACTTTCACAGAACTAAATTGAATAACATTCCACCAGAATTATACAATTCAACTCGGGTTACATCTAAGTTTCATGACAATAAAACTGCAGCACGACATGTTGTTAACTCGTTCCCGCCAAAACTACACAGATAATGTATTTCTGTTGGCGCTATATAGTAAACACAAAATATATTGGTACGGACCCGTACTTGGCCTTAGGTACATAATACATAAATGTTTAACTATTGATTTTTCTAGTATTTGCTTAAATGATTTAGCTGATTTGGCTGATTTGATATTTTTTAGGATATATTTACTTATGTGCACGAAACTTGTACGTAGGTATTTTTATGAGGTTTAAGGTGTAAAGGAAAGTCGTTGGACGCAAAAAGCGCCCCCGGGGTTTATTGACCTAAGTGTCAATATGTCCAAGGGGTCTAGATGTCCAGATGCCATAAACACCAGGTCGGGAGTTTTGGCGGGAACGAGTTAACAACATGTCGTGCTGCAGTTTTATTTTCATGAAATTTAGTTGTAACCCGAGTTGAATTGTATAATTCTAAATAAATTGTGAATTAAAATAAATTGTATAAAAAGTAAAAATCAGTGTCAAACATGAAGTTTTCTCGTTGCCTCCAAATTTCCTATTAAGGTTATGGCAAACTTGCCACCGCTTTACGCCCCTGATTTTGACTTTTTTGAAACACTTTAGGCCCGATTTATGAAAAATCGGGTCATAATTTGATGCAAAATATAGTTTGACACTGGCTAAATGCACAAGCCGTGCGAAGCCATAATATTAATAGAAAAAAAACGTTGTTCATCCCGCTGTTTATCTAATTTGGATCGCACATTAGAGCAAATAACCTATAATCGGTTATGGTAGACTTCGACTCTAGGAAATATAACTTTAAAAAAAATTGAGTTTCTTTGACTCGTCCTAAGCTGCTCAAAGTTAGTAAGCACTTTCTTTGTAATTCCAAATTCGAGGTTCTGTATTACGTTTAACCTAAATCTAAGAATGTTTACTAGTTAGAACATAAATACCTTTATGTATACAAAACAAGTGTCCTCGCAAAAACAAAACTGCTTGAAAACAATGATGCGACATGACGTAAACAGCATAAAAACAATAGCTATAGCGAATAATTGCAAGTAAACACTCAAAGTTTAAAGTAAACACTTCCAAGCTTGTCGTTAAACTCTTACAAAAGGTAGTTTTGTGAAAACAGTATAGGTATTAAAATTAAAAAATCTAATATCCATAAATTGTTTTCTAAGAGTCCAAAACATATTTATTTTTAATATTAGTAACAAACAACTAAAAAAAAAAAAAAATACATAATGTTGTCTAACAGATACGGTGGATCAAACATTCAAGAATTTGGGTCAGTAAAATGGTAGCTTTTGACAGCACTGACAGTATTGACACCTACGTCGTTCTTATATTTTTAACGTTTGACAGCCATTGACAGCACAATAGCTTCAAAATAATTTATGTACTGTCAGCAGAATAAGAGACAGCAAAAATGACGCGAACACTTATTTTGAAATTCTAAACTGAGTCAGCTACTTTTGCTGCTTACTGTACCTTAACACTATACAGTTGACGTAAACAATAAACTGAATTTCAAATTATTCACTCCTAGCACATCTCGGCCTTGTATTTCGTATAATTCTATGAAATGTCGTTGTCCTTTGTAAAAATGTATACCAGACACTTGTCGCGTATTAACGATCTTGTTAACAATGTACTACCGATTTAGTTACTTCTACCAAAAATGTAGTGTAATATATTTTTAGATTTTTATTTTAACGACTTAAATTTCCGTCACATAGTCGTGGGACATTTTTTTTGTCCCACGACTGCAGACTTGCTGCTCATCAGAGCATAATATTAGAGGAAACCACAAAAAGTTATTTTTTTTTTCATTTAACTTTTTGTTGATTTTTGTTTTTCAAGAATTTCCTCACCTTCCATATGTGAAGAACATCATTTCTAACCTCCTTCTAAGCTATACTAATATTATAAAGATGAAAATATATTTTGTAACTAATAGACTCCGAAACTACTGGACCGATTTTGATGAAACTTGGTGTGAGGATACATTGATTCATTGGGAATAACATAAGCTACTTTTAAGTTAGAGAGTATTCAAAAACGGTTCATAAAATATCTTTGTTATAAGGGTTACCTTATCATTCTGATGATTATCATATGTTGTGTAAAAAGTTTCATATTTTACCACTTGGGCAACGTAGGCAAATTTCAGACTTTATTACTTACCTCAAAATTTTAAATAGTGAAATCGACTGTCCTGATCTTCTATCAAAAATATATTTAAGAGCACCGAGGTCTAGACTTAGGCATAACTCCTTGATACATATACCTAGACGGAGAACTAAATACAGGAGGAACACGTATATGGTGCGAGTGGCGAGTGAGTTCGATTTACTCTGTGAGGAAAGTTCAGTGGATCCTTTCTTCACTAGCGTTAACTCTGCGAGAAGGCAGCTTAGTCTTATCTTCTTTCAAGGCTCCTAATTTTTATTGTTTTGTTGTTATTTCATATTTACGTAATTGTTTATCAGTTTTAGTATTCTCTCTATATTTATATTGAATGTACCTACCTATATTTTAATTCTTGCTGGATTGTGATTTGTGTTTTTGCTTGCTTGTTTTGTATCTATACCTATTCTATTTTCTACTCGTGAGAACCTATAATTGGCTTTCTGTTTCTTGTTTTGTTTCTTATTATTTTTGTAAAGGTTTTCCAAATAAATAAATATACTGATGGGAATTACGTGGGTTAAACCGAAAAACGCTCCTAGTTATGTTTTAAATTGGGAGGGAATGGAATCAGTTGCCAACTGTGGTTGCCTGCGTCTGTTTCTCATGGGAAGTACTATTTGGGGGTTTTCAAGTCATGAGTGAACAGGTATCTTCTAGATTCGAGTGCTCCATTTTAGACCGCATCGTCACTTACCATCAACCAGGTGTGACTTGGTCAAATCAGTTGAATAACTATTTTAAAAATTAGAAATAACCTTAGTGCTAACTTTCACATTACTTATTCAAATATTCATTATTAAAATTATAACTATGAATGTATTGTTCTGTTTTTGTTTTCGTCAGCATTGATATCTACGATAGCACTAGATTAGTTTTTCTATAATTAGTTACTATTTGATAAGGTATTTTTATATCTAGAGAAAGTTTTCTTGTAGCTGCTGATCAGTTCAGTGACCCCTATTCAAATTAACCACTTTGTATAGTATTTATTACTACCTAGAGTTGCAGACTATACAATGCATAATTCATTAGAATTAACCTTTAAGATAATTCGAAAAACCTTCGCATCATCACGTAACAATTTAATACATTAGGCAAAATACTTTATCTTCTTACGAATTACAATACTGAGTTTGCATAATCGCTCAGCTGAATGTCTTGTGTGTGTCCTTTGAGAATATATGTCAAGTACAAGAGTGGCGTCACGAGGTACCACTGGTGACGTCACCTTAGAGACTTCACAGACAATTTACTGACAATAATCTGTAGACTGCTTTGACTGCCTGTCCACAGAAGCGGAGCGGCGTTTCCACCAATAGCGCTCCGTATAAATTCCGCGTGCATAGTTTTTATGCAATTCTATTGGTGGAAACCACTCCGCTCCCTTCCGCTACGCTCCTGTGGACAGTAAGCCTGCCGACCCCTCTCCTATTGTCATAAAGCTGACTCATTTCGTATTGCTAAAAAACTCTGTGTGCTAGAAGTAGGTTATAAAAGTATTTCTTTTTGATTTAGGTAGTTTGTCATAGTCTAAAAGCTACTTTACTTGAATCAAACTTTACATTACATAAAATGTTATTCAAATTATTTAATTTGTCTCATATTTTTACTTGGCGCCAAAAACTTGTTGATTTCTTTATTTATCGCTGATTAGGCATACAGAATATCGTTAGTCTGCTGATTCTTTAACAATACCTATATGTGACAATACACAACAATATTGTGTTATTTAAAAATAAATTCTATTACCTACTATGTTGCTCTGTAAACAATGAAGATTTTTATTATCATAACATTTTATTGCTTTTAATTGTTCTAAAAATGGTTTTGTTTTGAACCAGAAGGTTTATTTAGAAAATAAAAGTTGATTTAATTCGTTAATTACAGACTCTTGCAGAATGGTCGTATATCGTTAGTTTTGAAGGCAACGATCGATTTTGCTGAGCCAGCGTAAAAAGCGGTTGTCACTTCTTGTTGGTTGTAGAAATAAAATTAAAAATAGTGTGATAATTTTATGGTAGGTAGATTTAGTTTGCCAGTGGCATTGGGTGGCTTCGTCTTCACTCTACTCGATCTCATCTCTACCTGGTTTAAAATTTAAAATAAATAAATATTCCAACTCTACCCGACATGATAAAGAGTACGGCGTTTGAATGTTCAGTTTTTTATAATTAGTAAGCAATTTATTCGAATATGTGCGTTTTTAATTTCATTTTTTATGCTATCTGTACTAGTTTTCTGTACACCCATTAATTGAAGCTGAATTAAAAACATTCTGAAATTAAAATACTTCGAAACGCGAAACATAATGTTTTCCTGATGCATTTTGTAAAAGAAAAAATCTTTTTCAACCACAAATCAATCACTTCAAAGCAATATAGGTTGGTACGGTCGGCAGTATAATTGCAGACCCATCATAGAGTTCAAAAATGACTATAAGTAGAATGTATTCATGCTAATAATTTTTGTTAAATAAATTTACGAGTTAAAAGCAGGTGCCTAGAATTTTGCTTGTGTTGACAAAATTCTTATAACAGCCGTTTTGGTGCTCTACGGCGGGTCTGTAATTATGCAGCCGACCGTACCTACTCATAATTTTTTGAATTCCACACAGTAATGTCAATTATGGACAATTATTCCAATAGTCACTGAGTCACTATGAAGTACTATGAACAAGAGGAAAATTTACTGAGGTGTATACCACATCATGACGCAATTAGGTACTTCAATGTTTTCTATGACAGTCAAAACGTAGAGTTTACATAAAGAAAAACTTACTTCTAAGTAAAAAGTACATGTGTTTGATTAATTAATAATTAGACACTTTATGTATGTATTGTATGTATGTTTACGGGCTTTTTTCCGCAACTAGACTCTTTTTAATTGTGTTCGTTTTGCGTGAGGATGGAGTAGGCTTGCCCAGCACCTACTAACCTCTCTGCTTAGTCGACCGTGTCCAGAAGACAGAACTTGTCAATACTTCTGGAGCCAACTAAGCCGTGGGTTTCATCACGATGTTTTCCTTCACCGTAAGAATAATGTCAATTAGCGCACATAAATTTTTCTTAACAGAAATTCATTGGTGCACGGCCGCCTGAGATTCGAACCCACGTATCTACCACTAAGCCAACACTAATTAGACACTTTAACAAAATAATTGTACGTAGTATTTCGCGGTTAAAACGCGTGTTTTGTTGGATGACTAATAGTGGAATGTAAAGGGTAAATACCATCGATATATATGTACTAAGTAGGTAAATACAGACTGTTTGTTTCATACTTTTACCCTCTATTAAGTATACTACGACGTAATATTCTTTATTGATCGACCGTGTTTGCTTAAATTCTGGTTTCGCTCCGCTTTCGTTACGATTTTATAGATGACAAGCTGCGCTCTGATCCCGTGGGAATATCGGGATAAAAAGTAGCCTATGTTTTTATTCAGGTCTCCAGCTATCTAGATACCGAGTTTAATTGCAATCGGTCCAGTAGTTTTTGTGTGAAGCAGTAACAAACATACATACACATACACACACGCACACACAAACTTTCACATTTATTATATTAGTAGTATAGTTTTTATTTAGTACAGTATCTATCTAACTTAGGTACTTACTATACTTATATTTTACTTTGATATTATAACAATTAAATAATAAAAACTTTAATTAATTATATAAACTAAACTTTTACATAACGGGATATTATGTAAATAGCGTAAAACCTCGACTTTCATTCTGAAGGTCGTGGGTTCGAATCCCGACCGGCCTTGCACCAATGTATTTTTCTTAAGAAAAAATTATGTGCGCTAATTGACATCGCTCTTACGGTGAAGGAAAAACATCGTGATGAAACCCGCGGCTTTATTGGCTCCAGAAGTATTGGCAAGTTCTCTCCCCCTGGACATGGGCGACTAAGCTAAGAGGGTAGTAGGTGCTGAGCAAGCCTACTCCATCCTCACGCAAAAAGGACCCAATTAAAAAGGGTCCAATGGCGGAAAACAGCCTGTATACAAGTACAAGCTTACAGATGGTACAGCAAGTGAATGGAAATCCCTGCGTTTGTCTTTCTTTTACAATTTGACGACCCAGTTGGCACAATGGTCACCATGCAGGACTGCCAAACACAGGGTTGCGGGTTCGATTCCCGCCTCAGACAAGTATTTATGCTTAGATATTTGTCTGTGGTCTGGTTGTTTCTATGTATTATAAGTATATATTTACAAAAGAAAAGTATATAAGTAGTATATCCGTTATCCGCACCCATAACACAAGTCTAGTTACTAAGTTTGGGGCTAGATGGCGATGTGTGGAATGTCCTACAATATTTATTTTATTTTATTTATTTTAATTTGGGGGTCTGCAAGTCGCGAGTGAATAGGTGAATAGAATCTTCTAGGAAAGCGTGTTATATCTTAGAGTGCATCGTCACCTACCATCAGACAGGTGGGACAGTGGTGAAACGTTGAAAAAGTTAAAATAGAGTCTTAGGTTAGCCACCATGGACAGTAAGATGTAAAACATATCGGACTTATTATTTTATTTTATTTTTATTTTATTTTATTAGGTATAGTTACAGGTAACAGATCAAAGACTTACAAAATTCCAACATACAATAGATAAATCTAGGTAAATCTGAGACCCACTTACAACTATACACAACTTACAGTTAAAAACCATGCACACAGTTAGGTGATTCTAAAAATAATTATTATTACAATAATTATTAGAGAAATACTAGAAATTGAAATTAAAAAACTAATAATAATTAAAATTTGTTTTCTAAATGACATGCAGTAAAATAAACTATAAGGTACTTAGTATTGATCTCACTTTCAACTTAAATGAGTTGCAGCTATGATGAAACATGTCTTCATTTCCGTCGCAGATAACTTCGTTATAAGTTCTACACATTCTAGCAATTGGGTCATTGTGAGAAACGTTATTATTTGTGTAAGGTATACTAAACAGTTTAGCAATACGAACCGATCTTGATGGCACTTTGAAGTGGACGTTGCTCAGTAACTTTCCATTACTAATTCCGTTGCATATTTTATAAATCATTATGGTGATGCGGGACCTTAAAATTCCCTACCAAACAGAAAAAAAACTCAAACAAATAATATAAGGAAACGCAAACTACTATATTATAAAATATAATATAATAATAATATATTAACAGGCAAATAACATCGAAAGGTCTTGCTAGTTAGCAGATGGATGCCTGTTCAAAGTCGCTCCGTGCGTCATCGTTGATCTTGACGCTAAGTGATTGTTGACTGTGAAATTTTACGTTTTCATATTTTTTTTGTTTAAGGGTCAGACAGGAGTAAAACGCGACTATTATAACGCATAGAACTATATGATTTACTTTAATGAACCAACAAAAATATAATTATAACTATTTTTAAAAGAAAAAATGGTTGTCTGTAAAGTCGGTTTACGGTCATAAGAAAACTAACGATTTTTATTTTTGATTTTCCTTTAATTTTTTGAAATATTTTTTTTCCTTATTTTTTTTCCTTTTTATAAGTCTTCTATTCGTCACTAGTCACACCATAACACAAGTCCATATGAGCGATATTATTATTAAATACTCTGTTTCCTAAGTTACCATGACGCGTCTGATCATATTACCATGACGCATGACGTCACACAATATTACCGTGACACTTGTTTGTAAATGTAGGTGTTTCATCAATTTATTTGACGTTATCTCGTCAAAAAAGACACATCATGAAATCTGTAATACTACTAGTGCTACGAGTCTGAAAATTCGTATGGGGTCTCCTTTTAGGACGTTAGGCGAGCACTAAGTACGGATTTTTGGAAAATTCAACCTCTGAAGGGGTAAAAAGAGTAACAAGTCGACGGTTAAAAGGAAATAAGCGACATTTTTGTCAAAAATGACTTTTGAATGCCTTGCATTTTTCTCGATTTTAAAGCTGTTTTCATTTTAACGTTACGATAATAAATAAGAAAGTTGTGACCATTGTTCTGCAATTTCAAACTTTAAACAGCTGTCCTGAACAATTTGGTTTTTGGCGGTTATACCCTATTCCCTTTTAACCGTCGATTAGTATATTCTTTACGATATATACTACACAAAACATAATAATAGGTCGATTCGATGGTAAAAAATCACTATGATACCTCTGAAAACTCTTTTAACGAGTAAAAAATTTATAATTACCTGCAATTATTCTGGTTTTTCGAAAGATTTTTTTATCAGTATACTGGCAATTAATGTGTATTGCTAAATTGCTTAAATGTTAATAATTGAGCAACATCTCGCATCTCTCTCATTTCTATGCAGTTCGACAGTGTCACCAATATTTTGCTCTTGTAAGCCTCTTAAATATTGGCTGAACAAAGTAAATTGTTAAAAAATATTGCAAAATTGTAACACCTCATAATTATAAAGTAAATACGCCCACTGCATTGTACACTACCATAATTGGTTAGGACTAATTTACACTGTTCTTTGTGACAAAATCTTGTGATTTTATCAATTAAGTGTTTTTTGTGTGGGAGTGCGTTTGTTCTTCACGCAAAAAACTACTGAACCGATTGCCAGAGTTCCAAAACGGCTGTTATAAGAATGTTTTCAACACGAGCAAGATTCTAGCCCAAGCAACACAAACTAGCTGACTAATCTTTGTATAACAGCAATTTTGATGACTAAACGCTGAAAAGATGTAGGGATAAGGTTTGAATAAGCGCTTATACAGGCGATATTCAAGCAATTTGGGCACAAAATAAATCGCTTTAATCTGAATAACATTTTATTAATAGCTGTATATAAGCTAGATAAATGTACAAAAAGGTTGGTTAACTTCTGCATTAATGCTGATCGACCCTTTATTCAGATGTTAAAACTCTATTAAGCAGATAAAAATATCAAACTCTGATATTCAGACAATATTCATAATTCAGATCTTTCTCGTAGTTTTATAAAGAAGTTATGTAATGAAATGTACAAAATTGGTAAGTATTTTGTTTCTCAAATTTAATTGACGTGATCTATCTATATATCTTCTATATTATATTATCTTATATATAAAAATCAATTGCTGTTCGTTAGTCTCGCTAAAACTCGAGAACGGCTGAACGGATTTATCTTATCTTGGTCTTGAATTATTCGTGGAGGTCTAGGGAAGGTTTAAAAGGTGAGAAAAAATCGTTCCCACGGGATCGGGACTTACGCGGGTGAAACCGCGGGGCGCAGCTAGTCTATATATATAAAAATGAATTGCTGTTCGTTAGTCTCACTAAAACTCGAGAACGGCTGAATGGATTTATCTTATCTTAGTCTTGAAATGTTCGTGGAGGTCTAGGGAAGGTTTAAAAGGCGAGAAAAAATCAATATTCCCACGGGATCGGGACTTACGCGGGTGAAATCGCGGGGCGCTGCTAGTCATTAAATATTTGGTGTTAAATTTCCAAGTGTAATAGTAATTTTGTTATATATTTTATTGTCTAAAGAATTTAATTATTTAAACGCATGCCACTTTACTGTGAGAATATATATCAGTTTATCGTAAAATTTTCGAGCGCCACACGATAAAACTACTTTATAAAAAGAAACAATTGTATTATATTAACTCCATTGCGTCGAATAATATATTTTATGCATTGTTACCAATCAAAGCGCTTGAAAAAAAATCAGTAGGTATTTGAATACTACCCAGATGTTTTTTTAATTAAACATGTATTTATTATCTCTATATATATATAAAAGAAAGTCGTGTTAGTTACACCACTTATAACTCAAGAACGGCAGAACAGATTTGGGTGAAAATTGGTAGGGAGGTAGCTTAGAGCCAGGAGACGGACATAAGATACTGTCTGCGCTCGGCTGAGACATAGGTGATTTATTTCTAGAAAAATAAACCCAATTCGTGATAGAGAAGTATTTTTAATTAACTTTACAAAATAGACACGTCTGCTACGCAGAAGATGACAATTGTACCCAACAAGAGGGTAGGGTTTTGCCGGTACTTATAAAAAAATATATTTGACGCCTAATGAAAATGTGTACGAAGTAGCAATGGCGTTCACGACGATTCTTGGAATGCAGCGACCTTTGCGTCAGGCTGCGACATATTGCGCCCCGTTGAAAGACTCTACTTTCAACAGTCTAGAGTTCTTGCTTTGGTAGAGGGCAGAGACGAACTAGAGCACGTCGTATGGTACCCGAAGAAGTGTTGAGATCTGCCACGCGGGTTATGCCATCAGGTCCTGGGTATAGCCTTGTAACTCGTCCAAGACGCCAGCATAATGGGGGAACGGAATCTTCTTTAATTAAAGTTAGATCGCCCAACTGTAGAGATGTATTGTCCTTGGTCCATTTTTGTCTTTGCTGGAGTTCGCAAATGTATTCACGTTGCCATCTTGACCAGAAATGTTGTCGAAGTTGCTCCAGCTTCTGGTATCGTTGCAGCTTGTTTGGATTAATGTCCTCCAATAGAGGAGACGGCATTGACGTCAGCGACCGCCCGATGATAAAATGTCCGGGGGTGAGGGATAGAAGGTCGTTTGGATCGGAAGACATGGGATACAAGGGTCGGCTATTAAGTATTGCCTCTACCTGTGTAAATAATGTTTGTAACTCTTCGAAAGTTAAGTGGCTATTGCCAATTACACGTTTGATATGAAATTTTGCTGATTTTATACCAGCCGACTCCACCGAAATGAGGAGTGTAACTCGGAATAAACTTGAATTCAATCCCTTCCTGAGCAGCAAAATCAGAAAGAGAATAATTGTGTTGTTTTAGGAACGATCCCAGTTCATTTGCTGCGGCAACGAAATTTCTACCATTGTCAGAGAATATTTCAGCTGGCTTGCCGCGGCGGGAAATGAATCTTCGAAGTGCCAATAAATAATCGTCCTTAGAAAGGCTACTAACAGCCTCTAAATGTACGCACTTGTATCGCATACAAATAAATAGACAAAGATAGCATTTGATTAGCCTAGAGCCACGTCCTTTACGATTAAGTATGTAGAACGGACCGGCGTAGTCTACACCTACAGATATGAATGGATAATCAGGAGTAACCCTTTGACTAGGTAGGTTGCCCATTTTTGGACATAATGTTTTAGCTTGAAAACGTCTACAAATGCCACAATTGTGAACGGTACGACGAGCTAGGTGTCGACCGTTTAAAGGCCAAACGGTTTCTCGAACAGTAGCCAGCAATAGCTGTGGCCCTGCGTGTAAATGACGAATATGTTCGCGTTCAAAGTAAAGTTTTGTAAAATAATGGTTAGAATCTAGTAAAATTGGATGTTTCTTACTGTAGGTATAATTAGATGCATTTATTCTGCCACCAACTTGAATTAACTTATTGTCTATAAATGGTGATAATGGCAGAAGTTTAGATTTATGATTTAAAGTTTTGTTTTGATTTAAAAGTTTGTATTCAATCGGAAAAGATTGCTGCTGTGCAATTTGACACAAGTGTAAAAAGGAATCGTTCAATTCGTCAGTGTTTAAAATACCAGTACGTTTGTTGACTGGGTTTCGTAAATTGTATAAAAATCGTTTGACGTAGGCAAACGATCGGTGTAGTCTAGAAAATTGTGAAAAGTCTTCGAAATTAAACAGTGTTTGTGTGATAACTGCTGCATTAGATTTTATTTCAGGTAATTCGATTTTATTATTATTTGTTTGTAGAGTAGGCCATTCTGATTCGTTTTTAGTGAGGAAAGTAGGACCATGCCACCATAGATTAGAACCTAGCAACTGACAGGCATCGGCGCCTCTAGAGATTAGGTCAGCCGGGTTATCTTGGGTAGGTACATACTTCCAGGAAGATGATTGGGTAGTTTCAACAATTTCACCTATGCGGTTTGCTACGAATGTTTTCAGGTTCCTAGGTGAAGTTCGGATCCAGGCGAGCACAACGCTGGAATCACACCAATGAACCATACGATTGGGTAAGTATCTTATTGATTCTAAAACAGCTTTAGTTAGTCTAGCAGCAAGTAGGGCCGCGCAGAGCTCTAAGCGAGGAATTGTCATGGGTTTTAGTGGTGATACTTTAGATTTTGCGCATAGTAAATTAATTGAAACTTGATTACTTGCATTAATAGACCTTAGATATATGCATGCACCATAGGCACACAAAGATGCGTCACTGAATGAATGGAGTTCAATAACCACTGGATCATCACATAAGACTGTGCGAGGTATTTTAAAATTGAGAATGTGAGGCAAACTATCAGAAAACTCGTCCCACGATTTTTCGATTTCATGGGGAACAGACTCGTCCCAATCAATATGAAGGAGCCATAGTTTTTGTAATAACATTTTAGGTTGTATGATGCATGGACTCAATAGTCCTAGGGGGTCAAATATCTTGAAAGCATTAGATAAAATAGATCGTTTAGTTACCTTATCTTTAGTAGACATAGAGGCAAGTTTAATGGGATAATGTATATAATCGTTGGTGGGATTCCATCCTACACCAAGTGTGCTCGAAGCTTCGCTTAGGATTAGTTTATCATTTTGATTATTTTCGTCAATTTCAATGAAATTAGGTAAGTTGCTTTTGTATTTTCGAAGTGGAAAGCATGCTGCGCTGAGGGCTTCAGAAACAGCCTTCTGAGCTCTGCGTAACTCAGTCTCACTGTTAAATCCAGATATTAAATCGTCAACTAGGAAATCGTTTTGTATAATAGTCTTAATTGATTCGTCTTTGCATTCTTCTCCGACCTGCCATAAACATCTTGTACTTAAGAAACTAGCACTAGAAGTACCATAAGTGACTGTTGCTAATTTTAGAGTTTGAAGAGATTGAGATTCTTCTTCTCTCCATAGTATTAATTGAAGGTTCCTGTCATCTGAATGCAATTGGCACTGACGGTACATTTTCTCAATATCTCCAGTTAAGAGGAATTTATATTGCCTTGCTCTAACTAGGATAGAGAACAAAGAGTTCTGAATATTTGGTCCTACCATAAGGATATCATTTAATGAATAACCAGAGGAGGACGGAGTTGAACCATCAAACACGACTCGTATTTTGCTTGATTCAGAATCTTCTTTAAAAACCGCGTGATGACATAGGAAATAATTTATAGTTGGCTTAGGGTTTTCACTAATCGATAGATGCCCTAAATCGGAATATTCTCGAATGAATTGTGAATATTGTCGCTTCAGATCGGGATCTCTACGAAATCGCTTCTCTAGGCTGAGAAACCTCTTTTTGGCTAAACTATAAGAGTCGCCCAAACAGTCTGGATTATCAAGCAAAGGTAATTTAACGCAAAATCTACCATTGCTTAAACGCGTTGTATTAAATAAAAAATGTTCTTCGCATGCTTTCTCACCTTGACTTAAAATTGACCTTTGTGGTACTTCCTCGACTTCCCAAAATTTTGATAAAGTATTGTTTATTGTTTGTGTTTCAAATGATAAAATGTTGCTATAATTACAAAGAGTTTGTTTAGATTTACTTGCATGGATAGGTCCGGCTACAAGCCAACCAAACTTGGAATCAATCAATCTAGAAAACATAGGCCCTAGTGATTGTTGGTCAGAACCTAAAACTTCCCAAAATATGTCTGCACCGAGCAGTACATGTACCTTAGACGGTAAGTGAAAGCTAGGATCTGCTAATTGTATATAGTTAGGTAATTGTATAGTTTGTATGTTTATAGGAGCCATCGGCAGCTCGCCTGTCAGTTCATCTAGCACCAGACAGGTAAGTATAGTATTGTATGAATTGTACATCGATTTTAGCTTAATAGTACAGCTTTCAACTACGTTATTGCATGAATTATTGCCTATACCAATTATATTAGTTGTATTTATTTTGTTTGTATTTAATTGTAGTTTTTGTTTCAGATAGTTCGAGATAAAAGAAGATTGACTGCCACAGTCAAGTAAAGCGCGCACCTTCTCGGTGTAGCCAGTCACCGGATTCGATACTTCGATGATAGCTGTTGACAAGATAACTTGATTAGGATATTGCTTCGAGAAAGTCGCTATGGATTGGTCTGTCGTGCCAGGGGATTCTACTAGTATGTCAGAGTTATGTAATAAAGTATTATGCCTTTTATTACATTCCCTGCATGGCCCAAGTCGGCACTTAGACACGTGATGACCTGGACGTAAACAATTAATGCATAAGTTACGCTGTTTCACATCATTTAATCTGTCTTGAATAGATTTACCTCTAAAAATACGACACTCATATACTCTATGAGAATCGTTGCAAATAACGCAGATAGGGTTTATGATATTATTTTGATTTGTAGTAGTAAAAGATTTAAGATTAAAGTTTCTATTTTGATTATTGTTAGAAGACGAATTATTATGTTTGTTATGTATGTATGTTTGTTGTGAATAGAATCTTTGGTTAGGTTTTAATAGAACTTGTGGCGTTTTAAATGAATTCTCGAACTTGCTATGCTTTTTAACTGAGGCTAGGACGCTAGCTCGCTCAACTAAAAACTTATGAAATTGATTTAAAGTAGGAGTATCTTTGTATGTATTACGGGTTTCTTCCCATTTAACTAAGGTAGCGCTGTCCAATTTTGATGAGTATATGTATACGATGAGAGTATCCCACTGGTCGGTGGGTTGACCTAGACTAGACAAAGCCCTTAGATTTTTAGTAACATGATCGACTAAGCCTCTTAGACTCTCAGAATCTTGTTTAATTAATGGTATATTGAATAATTCAGATAAATGAAAATCAATAAGTACCTTTTTGTCGTCGTAACGTTCACATAGAAGTGACCAAGCCTTAGTGTAGTTGGAAGATGACACTTCGAAGTTGGAGAGGAGTCCCTTCGCGTCACCTTCAAGATATGAATTTAAGTAACGAAATTTATGTATATCATTTATACGTTTGTTATTGTGGACAAGGTCTTGGAACGTATCACGGAATTCAAGCCAGCGGAAACATGACCCATCAAATTTTGGTATTTGTATACGTGGTAAATTGAAGTCTGGATCTTCCTGGCCGCTGTGATGACAAAGGGGAAGCTCGGGCGCGAGCGACTTGCGACGTGCTTCTATTTGAGTATCGTTTTCTTCGATTATATTTTTCGCATTAGCTATACAATAAATAATGTCGCTCTCGATAGCATCCCTTTCATCTAGCTCAGCGGTTAAATTGTTGGAATTTAAGACTTCAATCTCGGATTGAAGACTATCAAACTTGACGGAAAGCGATTCAAACCGAGTAAGTTTTAATGATAATTCAGCCAATTGTATGCTTGACAATTCAATTGACTCTAATGACGCAAGATAATTCTTAAATTTAGTTATTTGTCCTTTTATGGAACTGCGTTTTGTTGATAATTCTTTGTAACTAGAGATTTTAATTTGTTTTTCTGTTTCAGAATTAGCCATGATGGACTATCGTTGAATATACACCTACTGTAGATATTCTGCAATGAACTGGTTTCGTTTTTTACGATAAATAAACGCGAGGTTGAATATCAAATAACGAATTAAACTTTCTGACTTAGCTGCAATTGGATAGGTGATACAACTTATCACACTCTCCTCCGCTCGGTGGTACTCGGGGCCGCTGGACTGGTTGTACACGGCCGGGTCGTTCGCCTTATCAGCTGATCGCGTCGAGTCGGTAGTATAATGCGGGCAACCTGGAATTCCCCGTTAAAACGATTGAGAGCACGAAATTATCACAGTTGCAATGTTTTATGATAAATACCTAGTTGTCGCTATATGAATGAAAAAGTATGATAGGTATTTACCAACAAAAAGTTTATTATTTGTAGTTAGATATAAACAAATAGACGTAAGTTCGCTTGTAATAAGTTAAGTTTAATGAAATTAGTTGCAATTTATTTGTATGAAAACAGTAGGTAGGTAACAATAATTGACTCCTATTTGGTTGTGTTTAATTTATTTACCTTGTATTTCGACTGGTAATCCTGGTTTAGGTTAAATATGTGCTGAGGAAAGATTATATTTTAGTAAACAACTTGTAAATAGTTCGATTTTAAGAATTTTTATTAATAGGTTATGTAGTTGAAGTGAATTGCAAATGGATGATGCAATATTGAATGACGTGGTAGGTACTTCGTAATTATAGTGCAAATAATTTGTATGCGTAGGACACTATTTTGTATGTTTTTAATTAGATTTGCACGTAATTTGTATTGATTTGTACACAGGGGAGACAATAGCAAATATTTAGAAATATTAGAGATGTAGGTATGTATGGATGGATTGGAAGGTCAAAGGACGGACACTTATCTTTGAACGGTGTGCCGTAATCGTAGCCGTGGTCCTGGTGAAGTCTTACAAGCTTGCTGCACTGCCGGCACCTGACGGAAACGAGATTGTGTTCTGCTTCTGATATTGGCCTTCTTCTTGAATGTATGTGTGACGCCGTTTTCTATAGTGAAACTTGGCACGTCACGACGAAGTGGAAGTTGAATATATGGACACTTGACGTCCTTTCACCGAGTCGCCAAAAAAAAAAAAAACCTTATATGTCTGCGCTCGGCTGAGACATAGGTGATTTATTTCTAGAAAAATAAACCCAATTCGTGATAGAGAAGTATTTTTAATTAACTTTACAAAATAGACACGTCTGCTACGCAGAAGATGACAATTGTACCCAACAAGAGGGTAGGGTTTTGCCGGTACTTATAAAAAAATATATTTGACGCCTAATGAAAATGTGTACGAAGTAGCAATGGCGTTCACGACGATTCTTGGAATGCAGCGACCTTTGCGTCAGGCTGCGACAGATACTTTTTATCCCAATATGCCCACGGGATCGGGACTTACGCGGGTGAAACTGCGGGACGCAGCTAGTTTGTAATAAATATCATTTGGTTTTAGTAAGGATAAATTATGTTAGGATAGGTAATGGCGACGATGTTTATTTTGAATATAAGCTGCTCACGTAGACGCTTTGTTATATATTTCTGCGTAATAGGTAATTTGTACCTGTCTTATCCAGATATTTTTTGGTTAACATCACATTTTATATCGCAATTCTGATAAACGATTCTAAAGCTGCCCGTCTCAGTATTCTTACGCAGATTATTAGGGTTCAATTGAAGAAAAAAGCATTCATTGAGAAAAAAGCATTATTAGATACATAAACATCTCATATACATAATATTTACCACTTTGACCTGCATACAAAAGTAGTGGTGCGCTTCTCTCGCTATAAGATTGTCATAAGGTCGTATTCAACTTTATTTATGCAGAAGTTGGCTGTATAAACGCTAAAAAAGTAGTCAATATCCATATTCTGTATAAATGAGTACGATTTGACGTGTTGTGCAGCTTAAAGAAACCAAACAAATAAATATTCAGAATCAACCTGTATAATTGAAATATTTATCAAAGTTATTCAGCACAAAGCTGAATTTTCAGCTGTTATATAGCTATTAGCTGTTTCAGTCACTATTATTTGAATATCATTAACGTAACAGTAGCACATATTATAGGTATTAAGCCTAAAGAAATAAAACCAGTTTTATGCAGAAGATATCAAGCTTTTGGTGTGATTAAAGTTTAAAGAATTAATTATTCAATAACGTCATCACGTCAGCTTTTTTAACAATGTAATTAAGCTATAAACTACCAATTGGTGCTTAATTTTGCTATTATCTGGCTTACGTGTTGCTTGGGAGGCACCTGCTTTAGTTTAAGTCTAAAGTCTTCTAACTCATGAATTTATCCAATATTTTTTTTAGATTGAAAACCTGCCAATAATAGTACTGGAACAGTCCAGTACTATTATTGGCAGGTTTTCAATCTAAAAAAAATTATCATTTCTATTTATCATTTCAGGGACCCACAGCTATGTAGGTACAGACCTACATAGCTGTGGGTCCCTGAAATGATAAATAGACAACTTTAATCCTAATATTTCCATGGAATGGGTACTTTATTTACATAAAAATACAAATGTTTTTGCAATACTGATCTATTACAAGTACAATACCTTAAAATGGTTTTTTTAATCAATGTTGCTAGCAATGTTGGTAGTGAGTATTTTCTTTTTTAGTTTTAATCAAGCTTTGCTTAGTGCAAGGGTCGCTGTTCCTTATAGTTACTTAAACCATCGTCATTTTTAGGGTTTCGTAGGTAACTCAAAAGGTAAAAAAAGGAACCCTTATAAGAATCACTATCTTGTCCGTATGTCTGTGTGTCCGTGTGTTACCACTGACTTTCTTAGGAACGGGTGAACCTAGCAAATTGTTTTTTTGTAACACGTACGGTCGGCTGCATAATTACAGACCCACCGTAGAGCTCCAGAACGGCTGTTATAAGAATGTTTTCAACACACTAGCAAGATTCTAGACATCTGGCTTTGTTGAAATTTAAAGTCTTCTAACTCATCAATTTATCAAACAAAGATTATTAGAATGAAAACATGCCAATAATAGTAATTTTAGAACTCTATCGGGGGCTGCAATTATGCAGCCTACGTACTTAGACTAACTAGGTTGTATAAGTTATCTCTTAATTAGTTTTGTAAATAAACTTAAATCTAAATATTAATCTACTTACTTATTTTATGTCGGTACCGTTTGAAGCACATTGTAGGGGGAAGTAGTGGCATCTATTTCCCTCTACAATGACCTACATTTTTCACGTTTTGTGGTATTTAACCTACTTTACTTTTCCTGGTTATTTATTAAATTAACAGAAAACGCCTTAAAAATCATTTGGCATACAATTTACCTTAAAAATTGTAATTCATAAAATCCCAATGTTACCATTTGTGTTGACTGACACTCATTTTGTAAATTCCCAATAACGTATGGTTTTATTTTATTAGTCCTGTTTTAAAACTGTGTAGCAATGATTGTTTTTTTTTGCAATGTGTATGGGAAGAGAATGCTTTAACTCTTAGGTATATGGTAGGTGGTCCTAGACTTTACCCGAAAAAGAAGAAAAAAAAATGTTTTTTGAAATTTACTCTAAGAGAAAGTTACGGAAGTTTTCAAAATATGACAACATCATTATTAACCTAACGACCCGCTCCAAAAATGATGATGTCACATTAAAAAAAAATCCTTTATTATCAATTAATTGGGTAAATTCCTTAATCATAAGTAAAATTGGTAAATAAATTCTTTAATAACAGTAATTTACCTGCACTATAAATTAAAATGAATTATTTTACTTTCATACATTAGATATATTTTTTATATGCCCTGGGAATTTTCAAGATTTTACAACACCATTTGGGAGAATACGAATTAGACCCTAGTGCCTTCAATTTGCACCGAAGACGACCACACCGGAGAGTTTTTTTGTTAAATAATTGTGTTTCGAAAATTCCCCAAACTCTAGGTAAAAAGGGTCATTTCCAAAACATAAAAAACCCTAATATTTCTTGGGTAAAATCCAGGGGTACCTTAAACATTTCTTCATTTCATTTCTTTTTTTTTAGCGGGTTACTTAGCTTGGGGTTACATGGGGCGATGTGTGGAATGTCCTGTAATATTTATTATTTACTAGCTGCGCCCCGCGGTTTCACCCGCGTAAGTCCCGATCCCGTGGGAATATCGGTTATTCGATTTTTTCTCGCCTTTTAAACCTTCCCTAGACCTCCACGAACATTTCAAGACTAAGATAAGATAAATCCGTTCAGCCGTTCTCGAGTTTTAGTGAGACTAACGAACAGCAATTCATTTTTATATATATAGATTAATTTATTTGAGGATTACTGCGTATTACAGGGTTTACCTCACATACACACTGTGTAATATGAACAGTCATTGCTACGCAGTTCTAAAACCTACAAAATCCCTGTGGTTTTTGTTGTATTCAGAGTTATTAACTGCGTGTTTTGCCTACGTAGGTACTTTCTGCGTAATATGAACAATAATATTACTAGAACATTGTTAGTAAATTACAGTTAGATTAATGCTGGCTACATTTCCTGTAACATTACTCTTGCGTGACCCATACCTACATATACCTTAGTAATACAGGGTTATTGGTAATTATATCAGCAAGCGCTTGAGGACCACTTCGGTGCACCTAAACAAACAACTTTTGTTCTACAACTTTTGGAAATTTGAACAACTTTTTGTAAATTTTGCAAATCAGGTGATTTTTAAAAGAAAGGTCATTCAGACTTAGAACAGTAGATAAAACTTAAAATATAAGCATAATCTTAAGGTTAATGACCTCTCCGTGTAAGGAACAGCTGATTTTCAGATGAACATAACCTCAAAATTCCCATTAAAATGTTTCAATTTTCAAAAGTCATAGAACAAAAGTTGTTTGTTATGGTGCACAGAAGTATCCCTCAACGGCTTGCTAGTATATTTACTAATAACCCTGTATGTACATATACTACCCGCGGTTTTACCCGCGTTAGTGTCTCCTTAAAAGTGAAATTGATTTCCTACATACACAGAATACATAATACCTAGTTACTATAATCTTCATACTTTATCAGCCCTTTCGAAAAATCAGGCACGTTCTTAAGGTATACATCTTAACTTAGTTTTTAACACGTTTCAATGTGATGTCATGTAAATTAGTTGGTTGAATTTCCAAAAATCCTTGTTGGTGCTTGCCTACGTCCCAATAGGAATGCCCATGCGAAGTTTCAAACTCGTAATTCTTGTAGTTTCAAAAATTTCTTGATGAGTCTTTTTCTATTTTCTATCTAAATTAATTAATAAAAAAATCGTCCGTTTTTATTCCACTGCTGGGCAAAAGGCTCCTTTTCATCATTCCACACATCCCGATCAACAGCGATATCTAGCCAGTTTTTTGACTAGGCGCTAGGCGTCAAGTTCGTCAACGTTTGCGTCAAAACGTATGGAAAACGTCACATATCCAACAGTGGCAACTGAGATAAGTAATTTCCCAAATATCTGCGGTGAACACAACGTCAGTATATGTGGTAGAAAACCTAATGGCGTAGAATTTCCGTTTTTGTATTTATACGTGAGAGCGGCGTTGGCTTAGTGGTAGATACCTCGACTTTCATTCTGAAGGTCGTGGGTTCGAATCCCGGCCGGCCGTGCACCAATGCATTTTTCTTAAGAAAAATTTATGTGCGCTTATTGACATTGCTCTTACGGTGAAGGAAAACATCGTGATGAAACCCGCGGCTTAGTTGGCTCCAGAAGTGCTCTCCTCTGGACATGGTCGACTAAGCTGAGAGGGTAGTTACATTATAGAAAGTGTACATTGCCAATTTCAAATTTTCGGAAAGAAAAAAAAATTGTTCGCTCAGAAAAAGTTATGAACCGGCGCAACTACTTCTTTGTCATAGCAAGATTTTTTAAAATAGTAAGTACCTATTTTCTTTTTGGAAATAATGTTTTTTTTAGTAAAAGATATCATACATCATATATTTCCTTATTTTTCGAAAAATAATACATACTATAATATTTTAAAGCTGAAGAGTTTATGTGTTTGGTTGAACGTAACCAGATCAACCAGGATTCGGTTCAGAAAAATGTTGCTAAAACGGGAAAAGTAACTCCTTCTGAGAACTTCCGTTGCGTGCACTGCGTAAATTCTTAAAAACAAACTCTAGAATCTTCTGTTCCAAAAACACGAATAATAGTGTTGGCAAATTGTTCCAATGGAACACAGTCTTTAATTAAAATATACAACGACTTTATTGAACAAATTAGTACAATTAGTTTAATGATTCTGAGACTGCAACGTGTTGTCTCACGTGACCGAGAGACAGACAATCAATGGCGTTAATAAATGATAATAAATTCTAATAAATGTGATCATTAGTTTAACCAGGCATACCAGAGATTTTAGAGTGTAAAACACTATGTACTTTTTTCTTTTTATGGCAGTGTGCGTTTTATATATCCTGCCAATGTCAAAAAAAATCTATAGTTTACAAGACCCGTCCATATCGATAAATTAATTTAAATATCACTTTGTTTTGTTATAGGTTTTTTGCTAAAGTCAAGGCCTATAATTTAGTTTTTGCGTATATTATTATTTTAAAGTTTTTATTCGCATAAATGCTAGATGTTTTTATAGTGAACAATGCTTCATTACGTTGGCATACTTATCTAATTCATTGGATTTGCATTCACGCCTTCACTCCGCCCACAGTCTGTGATAAATTAAGTATAAAGTTATAACCTGGTTCCTCTTTAGGCATGATAGACATACATCTTCTTTCTTATATATAAAAATGAATCGCAAAATGTGTTGGTAAGCCCATCACGCCTAAACGGCTGGACCGATTTCGCTAATTCTTTTTTTGTTGTATTTGTTATTGTTAGGATATGAAAGAAAAAAATTGGAAAGTTGCGCAGAAAGTTTGTTACTTTACACTTTACCTAATAAAATTAAAATCTTACATAGATAGATAACTTTATTTGTACTACACAGGAAGAAACAGAACACGATAAACACAAAGTAAAGTAATAGCTAGAAATTATAAGTTGCACAAACCGGCGGACTTATAGCTGAAAGCGATTTCATCCAGGCAACCTTTGGATGGAAAAGAACTGATTCAGCTTTATTGGTAGGTTGTGAATTTACTCAAGCAGGATACCAAACATAACCTGTAACAGGTGATAATAAATAAAGTATTTACATATATATGGGTTTAAAATATTAAATTACACACAATACATACCAATACATAATTTATAGTTAAAATTCAAAGTAAACAAATAACCCGCCCCTTCCCGGCGCGCAAAGATTCCCATAACTCTAATAGCATTGTTCTATGTTAAATGTCTAATCTAGCCACATGGATAGCCAGAAATAAGCCGTAATGGAAGTCACCTCCATTCCCTCTAATTCTATACTTAACTAGCTTTTGCCCGCGACTTCGTCCGCATAAAAGTCGAAAATAGTTCGAATAGGATAGAACCAAGGAATCACGTTGTCTCATAAAAACTTTCCTTTCACTCTCTGAGGGGTAGAATTTAGGAAAATCCTTTCTAATCGGATGCCTACGTCATATAAAGAACACTCCCTCCAAGTTTTAGGTCTCTACGATCAGTGGTTTAAGCTGTGCGTTGATCCATCAGTCATTCAGGACAAAGCATTTTATATGTATAGATTAGTCATGTCACAGTTTCCGAAAAGGTGCATATACGTATGACAACCTAACATCTTCTTCTGCCTGTCCTTGTCCCAATTTATTTGGAGTCGGTTCTTTACGTCTTTTTCTTCCATCTTTCATATTTTCTCTCATGCAGTTCATTCATGTTAATTAGGTTGTTCTTGCCTTCTTCCTTGTCACTCATTAACTACATTCTAGTCCCATGCTTATGAAAACGTCATATATTCGACAATCTTCTTCTTGTATAGTGGTGTCGCTCATCTATTGTTAGAGTTTTCAGATTAAGGCCTCTAACTTGACTTAACGACTGCTACTAGAGGTAGCAACCGGGACCAACAGCTTAACGTGCCTTCCGAAGCACGGAGGGGCTCACGAAAACACACTTTTGCCATACTACTAATTGGTCACCCTTCGAAGTAACGACCGCGCCAGGCGTCGCTTAACCCGCACGACCGTAAACGATCAGCGAGCGCTGTGAGCCTCCTCTTTCTATTCCACAATAAAAAAAGATAAATAATAATAATAAATATTGCAGGACATTCCACACATCGCCATCTAACCCCAAGCTAAGTTACTAGACTTGTGTTATGGGTGCTAGACAACGGATTTACTACTTATATACATTTCTTTTGTAAATATATACATAGAAACAACCAGACCACAGACAAATATCTAAGCATACTTGTCTAGGCGGGAATCGAACCCGCAACCCTGTGTTTGACAGTCTGGCATGGTGACCATTGTGCCAAATGGGCTTCAAAAACAATAAGATCAATCACAGAGATCAAAAACATACAAATTGCTGGTAAATACATTACCCTCCTTCTCCTCTGCAGTCGGGTAAAAATGTGACTATTCAATATCCTTATGGGATAGTCATTAGTCCCCTATATTAAAATTCCCTGTAGCAACTAATCATTTAACTATAACTTTACAAACAAAGTAGGTATTTGTTGATGAATTTTCCTGACAAATAGATACCTATGACAACGGCTGAAACTGCATTCTGGTTTATGGAATTATACAATGACGTCAAATATGGATTCCGCTTTGATTTGCTGATTTGATTGACCCGTTTTCTCTCCTTTCATACCTATTAAGGTGACTCTCCAACGTGAATTTTCCTCGAACAATCATAGTTTTTTTTAAGCCGGACTCTGATCAAACTTAACTGTGCCTAAGTATTTAGGACAACTGATATCTAATAGAACCTTACTTATTTACGCAGTAGTGCATAATAAAATGTGCTTACCAACATATTTTTGCTATTATATTATACAATAAAATATTTATTATACGTACTCGTAAATGCAACAACATTTTATTAATATTGCAAAACCCTGCGTCATTCCACTTTCAAAATCATGACGTACCGGCTTAAGCTTAACCATTTTTGTTCGTAATAAAACGCCCTCTTTACGACAGGATTTCCACCAATCACGTAACGTTTACGAACCTACGTAATCTGACGTCACCAATAGTTTGCGGTCTCTTGACTCATATGGATTTGTCGAGTTTATATTAGCGAATCGGATTTTAAACTGTACAGTACGATTGTATACTTTGCCCGAGTTTAGCGAAGCTAGTTTGTGTTAAATAATTCTGAATTTTTATTTTTTTGTGTTGTGTTTCTTGGTTCTTCATAGTAATGTATTCGATGAGCATTATTCAGAATATTGTGGCGGATAAAATGGATTTTATGGACGTTGTCTTCTGCGTATACGTGACTAATACGAGAAAGGTTTGTTTGTTTTATTAAATCTACATATTATTTTTTATTCGGTATGCGACTTAAAATTAAGCCAATGTCAAATCCTTCTCTCATTTCTGAGCTTGGTGCTTTTCAGTATCATGTTCTGTCATAGTTTTTTTTTTACTTGGAATGGAAAAAAGTAGGTATTTAAGTAGAACTGCGCTCCAACTCAGTAGCATTCTATTCAAAAGCTATCTAAATGCTTAAAGAAATATGTAATAGAGGAGGTCTCCAACCCCTACCATGACTTCTATACGCACTCAATCAAAAGTATTGTATTCAATATTTACCACAAAACTTCAAAACTAGAATCAGCCAAAACGCAAGCTACGAGAAAATAGCTTACCTATTTGAAAGAAATCAAAGTAATTTTTTTGTAATAAGAATCTAACTAGTTACTAAATTTGCTGTTTTATTTTAACTAAAGAAGTGAATCACAGAGCAAACATTGGTTTTTAAATTAATTATTGCTCTAGAGGCATTATTCATGAAGTTGGGGAATACATTTGCATGAAGAAATCGTTGCTATGTTGTAGTTGATGTTCGGGGTTTTAGGTAGTTGTACTTGTATACAGGCTGTTTTCCGCCATTGGACCCTTTTTAATTGGGTCCTTTTTGCATGAGGATGGAGTAGGCTTGCCCAGCACCTACTACCCTCTCAGCTTAGTCGACCATGTCCAGAGGAGAGAACTTGTCAATACTTCTGGAGCCAACTAAGCCGCGGGTTTCATCACGATGTTTTCCTTCACCGTAAGAACAATGTCAATTAGCACACATAAATTTTTCTCAAGAAAAATACATTGGTGCCCGGCCGGCCGGGATTCGAACCCACGACCTTCAGAATGAAAGTCGAGGTATCTACCACTAAGCCAACACCGCTCCGAAAATTTCACTTAATCGCTAACATAATAAAATCAAAGTCAAATCTGGAGTAATATTTTATAATTGACGTAGATATGCGAAATATTTGGTTACTTAGGTTTGGACCCAAGTCCAAACCAAACATGATCAGAGGCAAAGTTGATAAAGTAATTAAACATAATATTGATAACAACATTTCCTGTTATTTTATTTACGTACCTAGATGATAGGTATTTCCCGAAGCATTAGTATTGTACGGAGTTCAGAGAACAAGGTCCAATATTTTACAAATAATGACGTTAAACAAAATGCCCGCAATTTAATAACTCTTTTACGAAAACTGTGTTTATTTTTCCTCTGTGATGTTTTCCTTTTATTTAAGGTAAAGTTAAACAATTTTGGTAGGAAGAGGTGTCATATATATATATATATGTCATATTTCATTTAGTTAATTAGATAGATAGATAAATAAACACCTTATTGCACCATAAAAACATTACATATAACAAAATTAAAATTAATTCTAACTTAAGTAACTAAATATATGCTAAAAGAAAATTCATATTTAATACCTTATAATACGGCACAATGGGCGACCTTATCGATAAAAGCGATCTCTTCCAGGCAACCTTTAGTTATTAGAAAAACCATTAGTTGTTAGAAAAAAGGAAATCACAGGGGCATGTAATTGTACACATTTAAAATAGGTTTTATAAAAAACTATTGTTCGAGAAGAAAATAATACGGAGAATAATACGGTTCGGACATTCGCTAAAGGGACATTCGCTAAAGGGAAAGGGAGAAAGCAAAACCCGCGTACTTATAAGTAATACATGTTATTCTTATAGCATTTTAGGGTACAGTTGTGACCTACAACTTTGTATGCGCCTTAACAATTACTTAGTGGGATCGTATTTAATATCTATGCACATTTTAATGTTTATGGCATGAATAAAGGAATATTATAAACTATGTTTTCGCACATGCGGTCAAGGTACGGAGATACGGTCTGCTGCTAGTACAAAATTTACATTTTAATTTTTAAAAGAGTTGTTGCAAAGATTCATATTTAAGTTGATTGTAATCTCCACTTTATAAAGAGGAAATATTTTGTTTTTGTTTATAACGAAGCTACTACGAACTACTTGACTGATTTCCTTGGCTTCGAAACTACTTGACTGATTTTGATGAAACTTGACAAGAGGATATATTAATTCAGTAACATAGGTTATTTATCCCGATATTCCCACGGAATCTAGACTTAAGCAGATCTATCTCTATTTAAAACAGAGACTTTTCATGAAATCTCTAAAACTAAAAGAGCTTGGGTAAAACTTTTCTTTAAATTTTTGAAATTTCAAAATTTTATCTCTAAAATCAGTGATATGTCAACCAGATAGATTAACGATTTAGTACAATATAAACGAAATAAATAAATATTGCAGGACATTCCACACATCGCCATCTAGCCCCAAGTTAAGTAAACATACTTGTGTTCACCTTCCTCAACTTCTTGTCCATCCAAAGGTTGCCTGGAAGAGATCGCTTTGAGCGATAAGGCCGCCCTTTGTAACACTTAGACTTAAGCTTTGATTTTTATTATTAATGTTATTTGAAATTGGTGTTTACAATAAAGAATTTATCTATCTATCTATCTGTTATGGGTGCTACACAACTCATATACTACTTACATCTCACTGTCTAAATTAGGTTAAAAATAATATGTAAACTGGTACAATAAGCGAGGCGCAGTTGGTATCTTATAAATTGCATTAAACCATAACAATTAGCAATGAATAATGTAACGTTACAATTATCTACAATCTCATCTTGAATGGACATTGTTGCGTGGGAAACGGACGGTCTCACACGGTTTAATTGAACTTGAAATAGATGTTTTGAAAACAATCGACAATATTTAGTTTACTAGGTTCGGTTTATGTTGGAGACAATCTAACTGAACGGATGTAAACATGTCATTATAATCATTGCGGTTAGGATTGACCTGATTTAAAACAGCGTCTCAAAAAAGTTTTCACTTTTTTTTTCTATTAATAATGGCTTCGCACGGTTTGTGCATTTAGCCAGTGTCAAGTATAAATCGGGCCTTGTTTCAAAACAGCCAAAGTCGTCATAGTCCTTCAAGTCAGGGGCTATAGTAAAGCGGTGGCAAGTTTACCATAACCTTAATAGGAGATTTGGAGGCAACGAGAAAACTTCATGTTTGACACTGATTTTTACTTTCACTACACTTGTGCAGTTTCACAGAACTAAATTGAATAGCATTCGACCATAATTATACAATTCAACTCAGGTTACAACTAAGTTTCATGAAAATAAAACTGCAGCACGACATGTTGTTAACTCGTTCCCGCCAAAACTCTAAGTTTTCACTTTAACGAAATAAACTTAATAAGCCAAAGAGGTTGGATTGGAAACATCCGTCTGCTCTTTTAAATACACTAGCCAAAAGTATGATTTCTGAGCCACTTGGATAAAGTGGTTTAAACTCTATCCATATTAAATCTAGTTTAAGGCCCAATCTTGACAAAAAGTCGGGTTGAATTGGTAAATAATTTGGGCAGACATCCCTAAAAGCCATAAAAAGAAAACCTATTAAATATAGTATTCTTTGTTTGTACTGATCCATACGAGATCGAAATCTATAGTAAGATTTTGAAAAAACGTGTTTCAATTTCAAGTTTCCCTAGTATTACGAGTCAATTATGTTCCATCGTGCAACGGTGTCTCTTGCCACTTCAAATTTCGTCACTACTGGTTTGCTGTCTTAGACCGAAGGTTCAAATTATCTTAAAATTTTGCCCCGGGCACAGAAAATGTACAACCCTGGGGTAGAACACTTGGGTTGAAAATGTATGCCAACAAATCTAACAACTTTAACCATGTTTGACCTTATTTTTTCGTTCGTTTCAGCAATCTGAAAGATGGCGAAAACTACGAAACATCGTCCAGTGGACTCCATTCTTCCAAACGTACAAGAAACAGAGGTACCCTTGGATCCAGCTTGCTGGACACCAGGGGAACTTCAAGGCTGGACCTGATCAAGGGACGATATTGAAGAAACTATGTCCGCAAGAGGAGACATGCTTTCAGGTACTTTTACCACACTTTTGCCTTGTTACGAGTATATATGGTCAATTTCACTTCTAAAGTAAATTTTAAAACGGGATATTTACCATTTTTTATTTTTTTATTTGTGGAGCTCGAACATTTCCATTTGGGGGATAGGGGGAATATTTCGATGTTGTTGCAAGCACCATTTTTACAAGACTGAAGTTATTGCGGGTAAATCTTGATAGTTACAGACATGGAAATATCCCGTTTTAACTATAATAGAAAATTTATAAAAAAAATCGCCGCTACTGAAAAATAGTTTATCACAGTGATATAAACATAGGATTTTTCTTGAGTTTTCAATTCCGATCTAAGATTACTTCTTCTTTTTCTTCATGGTATTAATTTTCAGCTCCAGCGTGTCTGGTCCACTAGGTCGTTAGCACTATTATATTAGCCGCAGCTTTTACCATGTTCCTAACAAAAATGATATGTTTGGTTTCTGTGGCTTCTCCGAAATAAGTTTGTTTTTCGCTGAAATTACCCAAACGCATCAATGATTCATCAAACACATTAATCATAATATTTAGTAGGTGATTCGCATTAGAAGCTTTTTTTTTGTTTCTTTTTATATGGTGACGAATGTAGAAAAAAAAACTATACCAAATAGGTTTTAATGACAATGATTCACATCATATTCATCATATTTTGGTTGTTCAATATCCGACTACCATAATAGTTTAAGATCCCTTTGAAAACGACCTTCACCGAGCTGGTTATTAAATTAAATTATTTTATATTTCACTAGCTTTTGCCCGCGACTTCATCCGCGTAAAAGTCGAAAATAGACCTAGGAATCACGTTGTCTCATACAAAATTTGCCCCCTTAGGAGTAAAATTTTGATAAATCCTTTCTTATTGGATGCCTACGTCACACAACGAACACACCCTCAAAGTTTCAGGTCTCTACGATCAGCGGTTTAGGCTGAGCGTTGATCCGTCAGTCAGTCATTCAGGACAAAGAATTTTATATGTATAGATAACAATGTTAACATTCACGATTTTCTAATGTATTGTAAGTATATATACCTACCAAGTAAAATATGTTGCATCCCGCGGCTTATTCCCACATTCACTCCATAAAAAGAAAACATCAAAATCTAAATTGATAGTCAGTCGGTCAGGTCAGGTCAGGTCAGTCGGTCAGGGGCGGTTTATTTGAATGACGCTTAATTTTTATTTTAAATTACAATATTAATATTTGTGAATTTTATACAATTAAACCTATATATAGTTAGTAATTGATAGTAAGGAATAAATAAACCAACATACAAACTTTCATGTAATATACGGTATGAAGTCTATTAATTATTAGTACCTATTTCAATTAGTCATTCTCCAAAAACCCAGTATTATGAAAGAATTTACATTCAATTGAATTTCATTTGCCATTTTTAGGACAAATGCGTTGTTGGGTTTTACAATATTCAATATGGTAAACCTAACTAATATTAGACTTTTTCTGAAGTTTGTACTTATGTTTGGCGCCCAACGGGGTAGGGTACTACCTAGTTGAATGTAGTCTTAACTACAAAGTGAATGATAAATAACATGTATTGAATAATAAATATTACAGGACATTCCACTCATCACCATCTAACCCCAAGCTAAATAACTAGACTTGTGTTATAGGTGCTAGACAACGGATATACTACTTAAATACTTTCTTTTGTAAATATATACTTATAATACATAGAAACAACCAGACCACAAACAAATATCTAAGCATAAATATTTGTCTGAGGCGGGAATCGAACCCGCAACCCTGTGTTTGGCAGTCCGGCGTGGTAACCATTGTGCTAACTGGGTCGTCTGGAGTCGTATATCGTGCATGATATCATTAAAAAGTGATAAAGAATACTTGCCGTTGGAGACAAATCTAGTAAAATTAAATACACGTATTTCTTTAATTAATTGAATAAAAACTGTCAACTAATTGAATGATAAATAAAGTATTACGTTGTTGATGACGTCAATTGATTGTTAATCGATAACAATAAATGATGATTATGAGGTTCATAATCTAAATAGTGTTTTGTTACTAATTAATAAGAATTACAATTAATATTGTTGGTTTTCAATCTGACGTAATAGCATTCAATGAAATTGATTACAATATTGCTTCCAGTGTTTTAGTAAAACATCAACTCTATAAAATAATAGACTTATTGCACATTACTTACCACACCCCCTCGCTCTATTAGCCAGACAGACAGACAGACAGTATTCTATATTACTATTTGATGACGTCGTGTGTGAAACACGATTTCTACAATCGCTTTTATTTATGAAAAGATGAATGAAACTCACACAAAATAGTAGACTTCACTACTAATATTATAAAGCTGAAGAGTTTGTTTGTTTGAACGCGCTAATCTCAGGAACTACTGGTTCGAATTGAAAAAATATTTTTGGGTGGCTATTTTATATTTTGATATTCGGGATCGGGAGTTACGCGGGTGAAATCGCTAAGCACTGCTAGTTTCTTAAAGCCATTGACGGACCATGTTTGTTTGTCGTTTGTAGTTTGTCGCATTTTATTCTAAATTAACCTATTTATACATTATTTAAAATGTGTCAAAAATAAGGTAACGTAAAGAAAAAGCGGGAAGTGGGGTTACATAATTAAGGTCCGCGAAGAAAAATATTTAGATATTATGATATTATAGATCTATTCTACCACCCGGTTGTGCTACTTGGATTTTAATATCAAGACAGGATGATAACATTTTGCAATATAAATATTCTGATAAGGACTCAAAATAAATTAGTATGTTACAAACTAAATTAACATTATAGATTTTTAATTTTTTAAAGTGCATAGCCTGCACTCGGCTATCTAAAAATATTTAATTATATTTATTTAATGAATGTTTATTTTTAATTTCAGTTGCTGATGAAAGACATCCTACGGCCTTTTGTACCAGAATACAAAGGCCAAGTCACGTGTGATGATGGAGAACGTATCCTTTTATACAATAAATAATCAAATCAAATTATCTTTATTGACCACAAAAAAAAACTACATCGAAGTAAAATTCTTATTAAAACATTAAAAAAGTAATGTAGAGCTTTCGCTGAAAAGAAGACTGAGTACTATCGGAAAGAATAGTGAAGAATTATAAATTTACTATTATTCTAGCTTTCGCTAAAAAGAAGACTGAATACAGTCGGCAATAATAGTGAAGAATTAAATTTACTATTATTCTAATGATTTCAACTCATGCAGGGCTTTATGGTTAAAGAACTTAAATAATAGTTCAAATAATGACAGAAATAAACTGAATGAAGCAGGGACTTTATTAACAAAAAATAAAAATAAAGTTACTTTTCTTTCTTTATTTAATTTTCATATTTAATAATCATATCTATTAACATTAATTATCTGTAAATGAGTGTAATTTGCCTGAATAAAGAGTTATTTTATTTTATTTATTATTTTACTTATTGATTTGAATCTTTCTAAGGAAATTCCTTAACCAATATTTTACAATCAGTCTACCTACAATTACAAGACTTACTGAGCGATTTCGACAGTCCCTGCGTGATGGACTGCAAGATCGGAGTCAGGACTTACTTGGAAGAAGAACTTGCTAAAGCTAAGGAAAAGACCAAGTTAAGAAAAGTAAGTTACAATAATTAAGCTACTGCTTTTTCTAAGACTAGACTATGTAAATATTAGGCTACCATAGACAGTATTTAATTATATGAGAAAGTGGTTAAAAGGAAATGTACCTCTCTCCATACAAACGTAGTCGACTGTTTTTTCCCTGGATAATGACACTAGAGCAAATATTTTTGTTGCATAAAACTTATAACTGCCTTCACCATGTTTCATTTTATGTTACATTTTTTTAAATATTTTAATATATATGATAATAAGTAAATGAAAAAAAAAACATAGTGGCATAGTCTTGAACGTTATAGATTTTATGGCACAAAAATATTTGTGCCAGTGTCATTATCCAGGGAGGAAACAGTCTACTACGTTTTTATGGAGAGAGCGCCGGTACCCTTTCACATTAAGGGGTGCTTCTGTGTACCTTAATATACACCTTTTGAAAACTCAAAACTCGAAAAAATCTGGTGTTACAAGGAGAGGTCATTTACTTATTTTTTAAGTTTTATCGGTCGTTCTACATTTGTATGACTTTTATTAACAAAATCAACTAATTTACAAATGAACATAACCTCAAAAATTTTCTAAAAAAATCTAATTTCCAAAAGTCGCAGAACAAAAGTTGTCTGTTAAGGTGAAAGGGTACCGGCGCTCTCTCCATACAAATGTAGTCTACTGTTTCCTCTTAAGGTGCACAGAAGCAGCCTTGAACGTTTTTTTCTTATATAATTATCAATAGCCCTGTATATAAATACGTATGCCGAGTGTAAAATGACGACCCAGTTGGCACAATGGTCACCATGTCGGACTGTCAAACACAGGGTTGCGGGTTCGATTCCCGCCTCAGACAAGTATTTATGCTTAGATATTTGTCTGTGGTCTGGTTGTTTCTATGTATTATAAGTATATATTTACAAAAGAAAAGTATATAAGTAATATATCCGTTGTCTATCACCCATAACACAAGTCTAGTACTTAGCTTGGGGCTAGATGGCGATGTGTGGAATGTCCTGCAATATTAAAAAAAAAAAAAAAAAAAAAAACGTATAGATTAAAATAATTATCTCAAAATTATGGTTCATTGTTTTGTCTTTTACGATCTTACCATTTTTGTTTGTGGGTGTGAACTCACACCTACAAAAATAATTTTAATTACGTATTCTAATAACCAGTTTTAGTAAGAAACATAATACGACATTTGAATATTTTAAAATTCACCGAGAGAAACATCAATATTAATGAAAAAATTACCTTTTTAACATAACTACTCATCTCTAAAATTACACGCAAAAAAAAACAACTGTTTTATTTATTGTATAATTTAAAATAGAACTTTATTATTTGTCTAATATGAAAATAAAGAAGATAAGATATTTAAATATTTTTAATCGTTATTTTAATTGCGACGTTCAACTCTTCTATCACCTACTTATAGGTATGGTATTTTATATAAAGTCTCTATTATATAGATATCAATTAAAAGGTTTTGTTGAAAAGTCGATTGAAAATACCAAATCGAACTATTTTGGACGATTCGACCTCAGAGCGTTATTAAAAAATACACGCTTAGATTGATTGGTGGGAATAAAAATCTAGTAAATGTTTACAAAACACTATTCTTTCTTGGAAACCAAAACACGATTGAAAAAGGAGGCTCGATGGAAATCTATCTTAAACTTCCAAAAACTTTAAATAAATTATTGAAAAGTCTCTTAAATTTGTATAGTTTTAAACTTTTTAAAAAAGAGAAAAACAACGACCTAAAATATTGTAGGTGCCTTCATAATATTGCGCAGATATTTAATAATTTATTTCGGCATTAAAATATAATTTCTCTACCCTGACCTCTATTATCTTAGTTGTTTAAAGTCAAAGAATGTTATAAATAGATAAACCAGTTAACCGAAGTCTCTTGCGTCAAAGATAAGGATTTAAAGTTCAGAAAACAGCTTCTTGTTAAAGGTATAAAAATAGTTTGATGTTATAAAACAGATTAATTATGTATAATGTTTTGTTTTTGTTTCGTCAACATGAGAAGCCATTAATGTAATATTAATAGGTATAAATAACATACTTACTTTTTGTGGGGCTTAGTATCATTTTTTGCTCTATTCGGTCTAAAGTTATGTAGAAATGTTCACATACAAACTAATAATAATATACGTCTAAAGACGAAAATGTAAATTGTTGTATTAAGCTTAATCCCTCAAATAGTAATTCCTCTAAATTAAATAACCTTAATTAACACAAAAATGTATAATTTTCCAGGATATGTACGAGAAAATGATCCAGATAGACCCCAAAGCTCCATCTGACGAGGAACATAGAAGTAAAGGAGTCACGAAACCTCGATACATGATCTGGCGGGAAACGATCAGCTCCACAGCGACTCTTGGCTTCAGAATAGATGGTGTGAAGAAAGCTGACGGCACCAGCTCCAAAGACTTTAAAACGACGAAAACTAAAGATCAAATCGTCGAAGCATTTAAGGATTTTACAAGCAATTGTCCTAATGCCGCGGTATGTGTTGTTTATGATTTGTATTGATTATTTTGACAAACTACCTTCGACAAACTTTTGAATATACTTATAATTAATTAATAGAATTGATTTGATAATAATCACTAAAAATAAACTATTTTAAAATAGAGTTTGGTTGACTTAAAATAGAGTTTGAGAGATTGGTTTCATAATGGATTTTGATATAAATATTTTTTACGAATTAGCCTCTATATTTCTTGTTGTACAAGTATACTTATATTATTTCCTATCTTTTACAGATAAGATACTTAGACCGTCTCAAGAGCATCAAGTCAACGCTCATGGAGTCTCATTTCTTCAGGACACACGAGCTTATCGGCAGCTCCCTCCTCTTCGTCCACGATAAACGGAGAGCCTCCATCTGGATGATTGACTTCGCTAAAACTGTTCCGGTCCCCGAAAATGTCTCCATAGACCATAACACTAAATGGAAAGTTGGTAACCACGAAGATGGCTACCTCATAGGTCTTGAAAATCTCATATCAATTTTCGAATCTTTAATAAAAGATGATAATGGTAATATAGAACAGTGTTACGATAGTATAGATAAAGATACAAGGCAGGATTTAAATACTTGAGACATTTCAAACTTGACTTAGGAGCTGGCTCCTATGAATGATTTACTTCGTATTAGGCAGTAGTTTAACTGCAGTACTGTGACGCAAGACGATGTACCTTGTAAATATGTAAATAGTATTATAGGTAGTATAAGGTTTAAAAAAATACTCATTCTAGTTGTAGGATAAGACACACCTAGATTTTCGTGAAATAATTTTGTATTTTTTTAAATATTCAATGATCAATCTTATAAATTCTCGTAGTGTTTCCGTAGTCTTTGATTCCCGTATTTTATTAATCAGACTGACTATTTATACCACTTAGCTATTCACAGCTATGCAATTGGAATTATTTTGTACGTAACAATACATTTATTTATTTGTAATAAGTACACTATATTAGTGTAATGACTTTATACCTAGGCTATGTTGAGAGCAAATATATAAGGCTATATAAATAAAGAGGTACTAATTAAAAATAGTTTTTATTTCATTAATTTTATTTATGTTCATAAGTGGCATGATGTACGTTTTGGACGGCTTTTTACTTACCATAACTAAAATAGGTAGTTAAATAAATTAAAATAATTAAATTAGCTACTACTTTTTATAAGGCACTTTACGTATTGTCTTTCATGTTATCTATCACTATATCAGTCAGACTACTTCGTCTCGAATCACTTTCTTCTGCATTTGATACGCTTTCTTTTTTCATTCGCGAGAAAAGTCTTGGAACAGGACCGGTGCTTGGTCTTGAATCGTTTGGTGCGGGGGAATATCTTCGGACTCGAGGCTTTTGAGCTTCATCTTCACCGGCTGTCTCAGTGTATGGAGGGGGAGGTTGAGACAACATTGACATACGATTCTCTCTCGCAGCGGTAGCAGTCAATTGTAACTCTGCTCCAGCTTTAACAGTTGCTAGAGTAGGTGTAAACTGAGGCACAGCCGCTCTCGCAGAAACGCGTCTACGTCTAGGACCTACCATTTCTTCGAATTCGTCTCTGCTTGGAGGTGTTGAACTGGCGAAATCCGGTCTTATTGATCCGCGTCTTTGAGATGTACTTGGTTGCGTTATCAAATCTAACAACCCTGGAGGTTCACCCCCACTAGAACCATTAGAAGTTTCTAAAACGGCTAATGCACGCAACAAGTCAGCAACACTTGTATTCTCCAAAACTTCCACTTGTTCGTTTTCAGGTAGACTAGTTATGTTAACATCAGGATCAAATAGACTAGGTCTTCCACGTTTTGTTTTATTCTTATAATTTTCTAATTCATTTGAAAATAAACTGCCACGGCCGCCTCGAGTAGCGTTCTTGTAACTTTGCAAATCTCCTTCAGTAACGGAGCTGCGGCCTCTTTTCGCTTGCTTCTGAAACTGTTTAATACTAGCTTCTAAGTCACTAGTACCTTCGTCAGGTGAACTAATTTTTCTCTCTTTACCAAAAGAAGGAAATAAACTTTTGCGACCTCCGCGAGTTTTAGCTTTGTAATCAACAAGTTCATCCGAACTTTCAGGTAGCACCTCATCGTCATCACTATTCTTTTTAGATTTTCCGAAAGTTGGAAATAAGCTCAAACGGCCTTTCTTTGTACGATTTTGATATTTTTGAACTTCATCCTCGTCTATAGTATCATTTTGTTCGGTATTAAGGTTACTAAAGTTAAATGTAGGAAAAATACTACGTCTTCCACGCCTTGTACTTTCTTTGTATTTTTCTGCATCATCGTCTGGATCACTGAAATCGAATGTTGGGAATATGCTCCTTCTTCCTGATCTAGTCTTATCTCTGTACGCCTTAATTGTGGCATCTTCGTCATCTTCGCTAAAATCAAAGGTCGGGAATATACTGTGTCGTTTTGTTTTCTGTTGATATGATCGTATTGCAGCAGCGTCTTCATCTTCAGAAAAGTCAAATGTTGGAAAAATACTTCGTCGACCTTTTCTAGTTTTTTCAATATATGCATTTGCCATATCATCACTATCATCTTGATGAAAATCAAATGTTGGGAATATGCTATGCCTACCGCGTTTTGTTTTTTCTTTATAAGCTTCTGCTTCACTTTTGTCTGAATCTGTACTGTGTCCAAAGGTAGGGAAAATACTTCCACGCCTTGGAGAATCATTATTATTTGTTTGTGCCGAACTAACTCTACCTTTCATGGTATTCTTTAAATACTCAGCAGGATTTTCAGTCGAACTTTGTTTTCTGAGAAAAAATCTGGAAATTAGATTTTGCGGTGGAACATTTTCAGAAGGTATTATGGAGGGTAAAGATATTTTGCCACTTCTAATGTTAGCTTCTTTACGAAATTTCTCAGCTGATTCCCCGTTGGTCCACGTATAGTCATGATCAGTAGATGCAACAGGTTCAGCTCTGTAGTTTGGTACTGCTACACTTTGTGCTCTAACTCTTTTAGGAGATCCAGAAATGAGATCCTGTCCTATGCTAAATTGTGGTGATTTTTCATTAGCCAAAATATGGTCGTCATCAAACAAGTGGACTCCTTGATTTCTTTGGGGATGCTCTAAACCTCCTAGTACATTAACGACTCTTGCAAGTAATTCAGCTGGCTTCACGATAGCTGACGCTGTAAACGTTTTCTCTTTGTCGATACCAAGTAAATCTGTATCAGATTGAATTCGTAGCATATCTTTGGCTGACAAGCAAATATTTTCAGAATTAGCTCTTTTTCGTTTGTATATTGGATCTCTTGGTTCAATATCGTAGGTGAAAATAGGACAGCTTTGGCTTCTGTAGATAGGCGGGATTTCTTCTATATATATTGGCTGAAATAATGAAAATAGAAAATCAAAACCTAACTTTAAATATTGTAACAATATTCAGAGAAAATTAAGAAGGTACCTTAATTTTAATAAGATTAGCTTCATTTATAATTTTCCTTATCGCACCGATATCTCTCGTGAACCCTTGAAGTATCTTGGCTTGCGTATTCTTAAACTGAGAGGCAAACTTTTGTTCCAGTTTATGTATGCTTTCGGACCTCAGACCGCTTGTGATAAATCCGAGTAACATGACAATGTAACCAAGGCCAAATGTGATCCAGATAATTAAGAATATTTGGTACGTGAAGAAGTAGCCGTATTTGAAACCGTTATTGATGGTGCCTGAAAAAATGAGATTGAGATTAGAATTTTTATCTAGGTACCTTTAGATGGTATAATATTTTACACAAATACATAAGTATTTATTAAACATAAACAGACATTTACTGTAGGTGCAATTAGTAAGTTATTTTCAAAAATATTACATTAGAAAATATACCTTTTTATTTCCAAAGCTGCATGAAAGAGAAATAGCTTTTACAGTGCAAATAACATTGGATTTAATAAATAATAATAAAATAACATTAAACAGTATGTAATTTTAATATGTTATTTCAGATGTGATATTGAATCCCTGGTTTAGACTTTATAGTGCTAACTTAAAATTGTTGAATTATCCAATTTTCAAAATTCCTGTTTAGAAATTATCTACTACTGATACTTAATCACTTCCAGAAATAAGTATATCAACAACAGTGGAGTAAGTAGATTTAAAAAAAATAGATGAATTGGTATCCAAATTTCAATAGACAACATTTGCACGGCGCGAAGCTCAGTGTGTCCAAAGACTTTCGTTTTGTTTGGAACATTTAGCAAGCTTTATGTTAGCTCTGAGACTCCGCAAAGTCAACTTCTGTACTGCAGAACTGTAATTTTTTTATCCTGTAAAGTTAGTAACGGATGCAATTATTAAAGCAATTTAAATAAATCTCCATTACCTGCTACCATATCACCAAATCCGATAGTCGTTAAGGTTACAAACGCGTAGTAGGTAGCTGATACATAATCCCATCCTTCGAAGACTACGAAGATACAGGCCGGTAAGAATATAAAGAAAAGGAAACCGGGGACGAGGTAAAGGAAAATCTGGCCCAGCATGCCCAGGTTATTGAAGAAGAAGTCCATGCGGTCAGCACGTTTCTCGTTCCGTCTTTTGTATTTACGATAGACTGTGATTAGCTGAAAAACAAAGAAAATTAGTTGTTAAAGTTCTAAAAGGCCTACGATCTTTTAGGCATATAGGGCCAAATTCAAAATTCTAGTCCAAAATTGTTAGTTATTGCGTAGAAAATTGTTGCTAATTGGATCAAAATCTACACTTTTTATGGTATTTGGTTCCGTAGGGATATTTTTTTACATTTATAATATTACTTATTATGCCCAGCGGTTTCACCTGCGTAAGTCTCGATCCCGTGGGAATATAGTCTATATGTTAAGCTAGGTCCTCAGCTATCTACGTACCGAGTTTCATCGCAATCGGTTTAGTATTCTTTGCATGAAGGAGGAGCCAACATCCAATCAAACGTATGTGTTTGTTTGGATGTTGGATGTTGCTTTTACTACTCTCCTGCTCCTAATGGAGAGTAGTAAAAGCATTGAAAGACAATTTACCTGAAGTCCGAAATATTCACCGAGGTTGGCAAGTAAGATACCATTAATAGGTATACCGAAGAGACCATAGAAAATCATCAGAATTTTTGACAAATGAGTCGTAGGCGCTAAGTTTCCGTAACCTGAAATGAACAACCATAAGTAAGGTAAATAAATAAATAATATAATTACTTAAAGCTATAGGCTTAATTAGTTCCAGACGTTTTGACGAGTTCTTTCTTCTGGACACGATCTAGTGAATTTTGAACACATACAAAATTCACGGAGCATTCACAAGGAGCATACTAAAGAGGTCTAGTTGCAAAAAGGAGCATACTAAAGAAGACCGCATACAAGACAAGTACTAGTTGACGCATAAATACAAAATCAATGCTTCTATCGTCCATCATAGTTTACCACTGACATAATAAGGGAAGCAGATAGTAATAAAACAAGGCTTACCAATGGTACTGACAACTGTATAAGAGAAGAAGAAGGAGTGGTAGAAGTCCCATTTGAAAGGCGGTTCTTCATCCACAGTTGTGTAGTTATTTAACTTCTTATCTTCCCCGCAGTAGTCTGTAAGCTTTTGTAGTAGAACACTTTGTTGTTCCGGGTCATTTGGTAGGTAGTTCTCGTATAAAAGATCTATAAGGAAAACAAAATGGGATATGTATATAGTTCTTTATTCATTTCGAATTGTGAAATAGGCTAATGCCTGTGATATAATTATCACATTAAATTGTCTTAAAAACTAAGTTAGGATGTGTGTCTTCGGAACGCGCCCACCAATGAACTAAGGCCAATTCTCGTAAATATTGTTCAAATTACATTGCAATTTCATTTCAAAAAATACCCTCAAAGTAGCTCAAAAATACCTTCAAAGTCAGTTTTTGGTATTCTAAATTTTTAGTGCTCATGCTCACAGAGGTCCAGATACAGAAGAATTTAAAGGTATTATTTTGTGGAGCAATCGAAGCCGTGTCCATGGGTTCTTATCATTGAGGTACGGATTGCACTCATATTTTTTATACCTAAACTAGCAAACCCGGCGAACTCCGTTTCGCCACCAGATTTTCCTGAATTTTCTTTGCTATAAACGTCACGGAGCCCGAAACCTTTCCAACGAATGCAAAACCGTGGAAATCAGTTCGTGCGTTCTGGAGTTATAGCGTCAGGAAGGAAAACCCAACTTATTTTAAGATATTAGATAGTATTTAAATAAATTCATTATATATAAGTATATATAATTCAGATCCCAGACTAACTGCATATCACAACTTAAACCGCTCGGTGGTCCTAGAGACATAAAATTTGGAGAGTGTGTTCTTTGTGAAATGTAGGTAGTTAGGTACTGAGGTTTTTTCGGGTTTTCACTCGTAAGAGGGTGATATAGAGGGTGAAAACGCTAGCAGTTGCCAGTCGCGCTTAAATAAACTCAGTATTGATTGAATTCGCTGTTACTTTTCTGAACTCCATATCCGTAATGGAAGTATTAATATTTAGTTTTTAGTTCCTAGTTCGATTTTTTTAAACCCAGTGATATAAACGCGATTACTGAAGTCGTATTTCTGGTTCAACATCATCAAATTTTCATACGAAATACTAACCCAGCATTACGTAAGTAAATCATTTAATTATTTTTTAAACATCTTGAAACAAAAAATTAGGGCATTAATTACAGAATGAAACTTTTTATAGACAGACAATTTTACGCGCGATTCAACACAAATTACAACTCGTAGTAGAAGGTACTTGTTTTGGTATTGTTTGTTTTCAAACAGTTTTAGTTTTTATTGTATGAGCAAAAACTGTTTTGGAATTTATTAAAATGTGAGAAAGAAGTTTCAATTTAAACGTTTATTAGAGCGCAGAAAGATAACCTAGGATCCCATTAATATTATCAGATCGATATTAAAATTGTGTTTTAATTTAAATCATATCAGTAATTATTACCTACTGCACCTTATACCTATTGGATTTTTGGGCATTCTTGACGTGTTTTTAATTTTTTATTATTGTTAAATGTTATTTTATTGTACCTCAAGCTCCTATTTTAGACAAGACTAGCTTATAACAGCGAGAAAATAGAATTTTCTAAAATCTTTTCTAAGAGAAATAGCTGTATGATAAATTGCCCGATCCATCCATTGCTTTGAGCTGTCTTTGAACTTTATATTTATCGATACCGGAGATGAATGAACAAATTCAATCATATTCTAGGTTAAAAAACATAATTAAATAATAAACATCCAATACTTATTCAGGTACACAAAAATCGCGGTTACGGAAGTAGTTGTGGTTTCATAATAAAAGTGCGTTCAATGAACGTTGTCGTTCGATTGAAGAGGGTGCGCCGGCGCAACAATAGCTTGTACACAATTAAACCGATATAAAACCGTTTAACGATTAATTGAATTATTGTGTGACAAGGTCGATGTCACTGTCAAGTGCAGTGTAAAGGGCATGTGAGACGAGTTGGACAGTTGGACTCATCACCAATGTATCTGATAGATCTTTAAATAATTATAATATCCTATAATTACCTCCATGCAATATTGTCAATTATAATAACAATATTGCGCGGAGGGTGATTGCGGGTTCAATTTCCGCCTCGTACAAATATTTTTGTAAATATCTATACTTATATTATAAAGCTGAAGAGTTTGTTTGTTTGAATGCGCTAATCTCAGAAACTACTGGTTCAAATTGAAACTTTAATTTTGTGTCGGATAGGCCATTTATCGAGAAAGGCTATACTTAGGCTACTTTTTATCCCGATATTCACACGGGATCGAGAGTTACGCGGGTGAAACCGCGGAGTGCTGCTAGTTTAGGATAAAATGCTGATAATATGACGTTTTGCTACTAGATCATTTTGATAGTGTGTCACTCTAATAGTAGGACGTTTAGCTACTGGGCCATTTTGATCTGGAGTCGTTTTGAAAATATGTAGGATATTTTGGTTTTATGTAGGATATTTTGGCTTTCTAATATGTAAAGGTACTGCAAGAATAGCATGAATTAATGTTGCTGTCGTTGAATAAATAATCCTGATTTGATTCGATAAGACACTATTTTGATCAATATCAATGAAATTATTATTATTTTAACAAAACATATATGCTTATTAAAAATCAGGGTTATCTAATGATCTTTCAGTTAATGAAGGTTCAGAAAAAGGTGATAGTACAGCTATTATAAATACTATAAAATTTATAGTTATACGGGCTGCTGTAAGAGAAAATTATACAGGTAATAAGGTCGGTGCAGCCACAACAGAAATACGTGTTGGAAAAGTTCTTACTCTACTGACTGTCGTTTTCTTATCTTCTCTCGTATCCCCGCTTATTTGCGGGTCTTAAAGTCACGAGTGAACAGATTTCTTCCATGTAAGAGTGCTACATCTTTGACCACATCGTTACTTACCATCGGGTGTGATACTGGTCAAACGCCATATATTAAAAAAAATTTAAAGAGGTTTTTACTATTTTTTTGTAGTAAGGGCATTTGATAATAATTAGGGATTCGGTTTAATAACCTTCCCAAAAATTAAGGTTTATAAACCTTGCAAATATTGAAATATATTCCATAAAGATTCAATGTCATTTTTCAATAATGACATGGTGATATTTTAATACACAAACACATTCTAATGCAGCAATAGCGACATCTCTAATTAACAGCTAATTTTCAGATCACGAAACCACTGTGTTGACAAAGGCCAACTATATTTGCTTACAAGTGTCACACGAAAACGTCACATAATGGAAATTATCAAGTATTTTCCTTGAAAATAATGCCAAGTTCAGGTCCGGAAAATATTTTGTCCTTAAGTTTCGAGTTGGTTAAGGCTTTCTTGACCTTTTTGACTATGTATATCAGAGATCAAAGATAGGCAAAGTAATGGCCTTTTAGTCTAGCTTGGCCTTTGAAATTTACTGAGATAAGTGTCATTGCCTACTACGAAGATTGTTTTAAAGCTCATAATTGGTTCCGCAATTAAAAACCGACATTCAAAAGAGGAGAGTTACTTGGGAATAGGCACACTAAAGAGTTTTTTACCATTTTTTTTTAAATATGTGAAACAATTCTTAGTACTAAGACTATATTATTAATAGGTTCTGGACCGTAAAAAGGGGAAGCATTCTTCGTTTCTTTGCGCCTCATTAGCGATTAGGGGTACCCAATAACTAACCCTCATCGTTTCCGACGAATAAAAAAAATCTTAAAGAAAAATCTTTTGCTTTTCTTCATTTTCTATTTAATTTTAAATTATTCTATTGAGTTTTTTTTAGTTTTCATTAGTTTCTCAGTTTTGTTTTACCATTTTAGTTAATTAGTATGCCTAATATTTTGTTTATAAGTGGTTTTATTTTAATAGTTCATTTTAACGTATTTTGAATATAAATAAATTATTTACAATAAATGGGGTACATTTAGTCAAAAAACCTGCTCCTTATCGTTCCCGGCGTAAAGGTTCACAAAATAATATTTTTTTTTTTATTAAGAAATAAACATTTATAAATATGTTTTAACGTATGTTTCTATGTATGTACGTATGTATGTTTTTGATTGATTTCCTAAAATAAATAATTTTTAAACGAATTTTGTAAGTTTCCCTATATTATATTACAAACATATTCACTGTCACGCCTAGCTGGGCGTGAACACTTACAAAAAATTATAACAGTCATATTTCCTCAAATTATATCAAAATATTGCTATTAAGACACCTCAAATGACGCTCATCATCCGGTCTTCAACGCATTAGCATTCCGTATACATGATGAGGAAGGTATAAGGAAACTGGGACAAGAGGATAGTGACAAGTGTCCGCCAGAACGGTTCTGAACTATTGATGGATGTTTGAAGGAAAATGGAATTTTCCCTGTTATGATTTTTGTTCTTTGTTTTATGCTGATATGATAAATTATATCAAAATATTGCCAAAATCTTTTAAAACTTTAATAGAAGTTTTACGATTAATTCCATAGTACCTGGATAACCGGTTTTTTATACTTAGTCTAACCTCAAAGCAAACACTCATTGACTTCGTGTTACTTAACAACGCCATCTGCTGGAATAACTTTATTGCTCACAAAAAATAGTATTAGTAGTTCGCCAATAGATGTCAGGAAGAGTCATATTTTTCAGTTTAAATTGTTTCGATAAAACACGAATAAAATGACATTTTCTAAAAATGATTCCTAGCTAGATCGATTTATCGCCCCCGAAACCCCCTATATACCAAATTTCATGAAAATCGTTGGAGCCGATTCCGAGATTCCAATTCTTGTATATATATATATATACAAGAATTGCTCATTTAAAGATATAAGATATACGAGGGCGGCACTGAAAATTTCGGGAATCAAGGAAGTGACACAACATTACTATTTAAAAATGTATTTATTGCTTTTCGAAGTATTTTCCGCGAAATTTGACACATTTTTCCATACGATGGAACCAATCATTAAAGCAACCATTCCATTCGGAAGTTGGGGTCTCCTAAATGGCCGTTTTGTAGGCGTCCACAGTTTCTTCAGGTGATGAAAATCTCTGACCACGCAATTTATTCTTTATTTTAGGGAAAGTATAGAAATCATTAGGGCTTAGGTCGGGGCTGTACGGCGGATGGTCTAATAATTCTATGTTTTCTTGCTCTAAAAACTCTTTTGTTCTGTTCGCGGTGTGAGAACTCGCATTGTCGTGATGGAGGATGATGCGGCGGCTGCAGTTCTCTTTACGGAGTTCAGAAACGACCTGTAGCAAACAAATGCTAGCATACCATTCTGCATTAACCGTTCTTTGTCCCTCAAGAGGAATAGTCACAACATGGCCGGTTTTGGAGACAAACCATTTTTTTTGGCCACCATTTTTTTTGCAACACTCCGTGAACGAACAATTTTTGTTGGCTTTAACTCATTTTCGAACACCCAAACTCGTGACTGGTTTTTTGTTTCGGGTTCGTACGCGTATATCCAGGATTCGTCACCTGATACGATGTTGTATACAGCATTTGAGGATCCTGCGTGGAATCTTTCGAGAGTTCTGACGCACCAAGTAACGTGAGCCACTTTTTGCTCTTCACAGAGCGAATGCGGTATCCATCGGGAAAACAACTTTTTTACACCTAATTGTTCATGCAAGATTATTTGTATTTGACTCATGCCAATGTCTAAAGTTGCCTGAATTTCGCGGTATGTTACATGTCGATCTTCCTCAATCAGCTTACGCACAGCATCAACGTTTTCTTGGGTGAGTGCAGTTTTTGGACGACCTTGACGGGGATCATCACTGAGCTTGACACGTCCACGTTGAAATTCAGCAAACCAGCGATAAATTGTGGTTTTGGATGGGGCTTCATCACCAAATGCAGAAATCATCTGGTCAACACACTGTTTTTGTGATAAACCACTTCGAAAGTCATAATAAATCATCGCTCTTGAATTTTCTCGCGTCAATTCCATTTTCTCAACGACTAAACAAGTTTGACAAAACCTTGTGACAAGACCGAGATTATTTTTTTAAATAAATAAATGGTATTCGATTCTTAAAACCAAGGAGTTTTCAATTAAAAAGATTTAAATATGACAGGAACAGTGGAAATATTCCATTCCCGATACTTTTAGTGCAGCCTATGTATACAAACACACAAAACATTGAAAAATATCAAAAAGGACGAGAAAGCTTAAACAGGTGACTTTATCGCATATTGTAGAGTTGACCATAATGACCTTAAAGAGTTTTGGAGTTTCTACTAATTTCGATTTGTAGGTAAGTATTTAATTCATTTAGATTGTTGTCTAATAAGAAAAATATGCTAATTCGTTTATGTATTACTAGCTTTTGCCCGTGACTTCGTCCGCGTAGAAGTCGAAAACTTGAAGTAGATTGGATCAAAAAATCACGTTGTCCCATACAAAGATTACCCCCTTTTTTACCCCCTAAAGGGTAGGGGATTAGCCGGAGCTGTAGACCAATACATGGACTACTTTTTAAAAGCTTTTATTTAACTTGCTGTGTATGTATGTATGTTCGGGTGGAATCTTGCAACTTAATTTTGATCCACTTCCCGGTTACCGATTGAGCTGCAATTTTGCATACATGTGTAAATCGGGTGACAATGCAATATTATGTTGACATGGTGCTGATCTGATGATGGACCTGGGAGGTAGCCATAGGAACTTCGCAATGAAACGACACAACCTAATCGAGTTTGGGCTCGTTGGAATCGTCTTGACGAGTAGTTTGTGTTTCGATGGTAACCAGGGTCTGATGATGGAGCTGGAAGGTGGTCATAGGAACTACGCAATAAAACGACACAACCTCATCGAGTTTGGGCTCGTTAGAATCGTCTTGACGATTAGTTTGTGTTTCGATGGTAACCAGGGTCTGATGATGGAGCTGGAAGGTGGTCATAGGAACTACGCAATAAAACGACACAACCTCATAGAGTTTGGGCTGGTTTGAATCGTCTTAACGAGTAGTCGAAATGACAATTTTGACATCACCTTTATAGACCAAGATCTCGCTGCCACCGAACTTTCGTGATTTTATATTAGCTGAGAATTTTTCAGCGCATACCCCCAACACCGTTTTGAACGATGTGCAATTATGAAGTTCAGACCATAGTGGCTTGGAGAGTTAGCAGGTAGCAAAGCCAAGAACCGAACCTATTAATTTGGCAAAAAAATAAATCGCCTATATTTTAGTACCAATCGATAATGTTGCTAATAGCCAAACAGTTTCAATAGTTCCAACACCTTCCAGACTACCGAAGATATAATGGAATATAATACTAAAAAGTTAAAAATAAAATAAAACAAAAAACTTTTTAAATAAAGCTTTTATTTTAATGCGCTAAAAAACAATAATAATAAAAAACGTATATGATAAAATCGCAAATATTTAATACAATATGTAAAGCTTTAGTTTTTCTTATCAAGTTTAAATTATTATTTTTAAATTTTTATTCTTCTTATTTTATTAACAATAACATAATAAAAGGTTATTTGAAACGTTTTTTATTATTATTGTTTTTTAGCGCATTAAAATAAAAGCTTTTTTTAAAAAGTTTTTTTTTTTTTTTCTTGATATTCCGATGGCATCGGGACTAAAGCGGGTAAAACAGCTGGAAGGAACAAGTGATTATTGATTGCAATAAGTACGATTCCAATAAGCATTAAAACGCAGGCATAACCATTAAGCCTAGCATCTAACCTGTTCGTGCTCATGACCGAGTTGCGATTTTAAGGTAATCCACAACATATATTCCGCAATATATTAGAGTGACTGTATTTTTACCCGACTGGAAGGAAAGGGTTATGTTATTCACAACTGTCTTTTTATGTTTGTTTGTAATATTCTTTATTTCAAACTACTTGATGAATATAGTTTTTTTTATTTATAGGTATAAATAAAATAAATAAATAAATAAATATTGCAGGACATTCCACACATCGCCACCTAGCCCCAAGCTAAGTAACTAGACTTGTGTTATGGATGCTAGACAACGGATATACTACTTATATACTTCTCTTTTGTAAACATATACTTATAATACATAGAAATAACCAGACCACAGACAAATATCTAAACATAAATACTTGTCTGAGGCGGGATCGAACCCGCAACCCTGTGTTTGACAGTCCGGCATGGTGACCATTGTGCCAACTGGGTCGTTTATATATACACGGGACAAGTATATAGTAAGTATATTTATATATACATGTAACAAAGGAGGTGGATCATCGGTTGCTAGAGGGTGGGGGACCTCAGTACCTATCGATTTAACCCCCCTGTATGTTCTGCAATAATTAGTGGTTCAAAAGTTATTTGAACTTTAGTGAAATTTTAGTCAGTTATAAGGAGTAACAAACATACACACACATACAAACTTTCACATTTATAATACTAGTAGGATACAATTAGCTTCACCCCGCGGATTCACCCGCGTAATTATCGATCCCGTGACAATAAGGTATATAAAACCTATGTCTTAATCCAGGTTTCCAGCTATCTACATACCGAGTTCTATCGCAATTGTTCCAGCAGTTTTTGAGTGAAGTAGTAACAAACTAGCAAACTAACACACAAACATTCACATTTATAATATTATTAGAATTTAGGATTTAACTACTTGAGAACATTTTATGTAATACCTACCTACCTAATTTAATGTAATACATAAGTATAAAGATATATTGGTTTAGTACCAGGGACAGAATCTACAATACCCAATAAACCAATCAATGTGTTTGTTCAAACATAATTACTGTTCGAGACAGAATAAATTAGTAATAACAGTTGCAGTAAGAGGAAATATTCCTTTTAACTATACCTCCTTTGCTAACAAAAGAGGTAATTTACTTTATACATGGTACTGAAGAATAGTTCTATCATAGTTTGTTGTAGAATTATCGTTTTCTCCGTCGATAATGGTTGTTAGAATTGTTATATTGTTCTTAAATTAACAAATTAGCATAATATGCTAATTTGTACATATTATGTAATTATAAAAATATCTCTAACTAGCTGCGCTCCGCGGTTTCACCCGCGTAAGTCTGAATCCCGTGGATATCTTCTTCTTCTAATATATAAAATTCTCGCGTCACAATGTTAATTATACTACTCCTCCGAAACGGCTTGACTGATTTTCATGAAATGTTATATGCATATTCAGTAGGTCTGAGAATCGGTTACTGTCTATTTTTTATTTTGTAAATAGCAAAACAACGTTTGCCGGGACAGCTAGTATTAAAAAAAACTTGAGAGGTGTCAAGGGCCACCCAGACGGAACGAAGTTTTGATTAATTAGTGAAGGATTTGTGAAGTGAAGGATTTGTGATAAAATCAAAAAGTGTCGTTACAACTTTCGGTCTTTTTTTTCGTCTAGCCCCCTTTCGCAACGTGCCATAAGGAACTTCGTTTCAAAAAAAAGTTGCCTATAGCCTTCCTCGACGATCCAACACAAAAAGACTTTTCAGTTTGAACCAGTAGTTCCTGAGATTAGCGCGTTTAAACAAACAAACTCTTCAGCTTTATAATATTACTAGCTGCGCTCCGCAGTTTTACCCGCGTAAGTCCCGATCCCGTTGGAATATCGAAATATAAAGTAGCCTATAGCCTTCCTCGACAAATGGACTATCCAACACAAAATAATTTTTCAATTCGAACCAGTAGGTCCTGAGATTAGAGCGTTCAAACAAACAAACTCAGCTTTATAAGCTTAATATATTAATACTAACTGCGCCCTGCGGAAGTCCCGATCCCGTGGGAATACCGGGATAAAAATTAGCCATTATTTTTCAATTCGATCTAGCATTCCTGAGATCAGTGCGTTCAAAAAAAACGGAAGCCCTCAAAGATGAATAATTTTCCCCGTTTTTTTTCAACATTTCCCACTGATTCTTGGCTCCTATTGGTCGCAGCTTAATGTTATATAGCCTAAAGCCTTCCTCGATAAATGGACTATCCAACACAATTAGATTTTTTCAATTCTAACCAGTAGTTCCTGAGATTAGTGCGTTCAAACAAACAAACTCTTCAGCTTTAAAATATTAGTATAGATGTTTTTATATGTGCTCATGCACGTACTTTTTGCGACCCCGGAATAATACTAAAGCTACATAAATCCTGTCCCCATAAGGAACTTCAGGATAAAGAGCCACTTTTTTGTTACTCCGGTTGGCACTGTCTAAATACTATAATGTTCTATCGCAATCGGATCAGTAGTCTTAACGTGTACTCCAATCTTATCAACTAGTGATTAAATTTATCCCATTTCAACACAGGTCATCATCATGGCGTATGGCATTAGTCCTGCGTGGATCAAACCTCTATATCCAAGTTTTTCAACCAGCTTGCGGCGGCAGCTGTGAATTTACAGGTGATGAAATTAAATAGTCTACATAGTAATGAACATATTTAAAGTTTGTATATATCGACGGTTAAAAGGAAATTGGGTATAACCGCCAAAAACCAAATTGTTCAGGACAGCTGTTTAAAGTTTGAAATTGCAGAACAATGGTCACAACTTTCTTATTTATTATACGTAACGTAAAAATGAAAACAGCTTTAAAATCGAGAAAAATGAAAGCATTAATTGTTTTTTTTTTATTTATAAGAGTAGAATGGCATTTAAAAGTCATTTTTGATAAAAATGTCGCTTATGCCCTATTTCCTTTTAACCGTCGATATGACGTATGAACATGGAGAAGATTTAAATTAGATAAATGATATACCTACGTCAGTGACGCATTAATTACGAAATGTAAGATGTAAGTAAATATTTTATGATAAATACGTATTGTACGTGTATTTTAATACAATACTATTCATACATATTAATATTTTAAAGAGGTAATGTTTAGATGATTAATCTTCGAAACTACTGGACCGATTTCAAGCTGGTGCCGAATAACAAAAGGCGACCGAAAATGTATGTTCAAAACACGAAATTCTACTAGATATGGGCCCTGTCAGGGTGAGGCAATCTGGCCACCCCATTTCGTGAACACGCGCTACGAGAATACGTTCTGCGGCTCCTATTGATCCATATATTCTAACGGGATCGAGACTAACGCGGACAAAACCGCGGGTAACAGTTATACATAAAAAATATCTTCCAAAGGCATCCCGAAGGTATTTTCCCCAGAAGGCTGGCAACACTTCACTGCTATTTCATTAGATACTTTGAATCAAATCAAATTAAATCAAATTCATTTATTCGCATAAAGTCGTAATACAATAGTTGGTAAGTTTAATAATAAGGTGGTGCCGTACTTCGTCGAATCCTCCGACATACGAAATTTAATGATACATTACGATACAAGTGTGACCAATGCCAAATAGAGGCGGTTTATGACGCGCGAGCGGAACGCGAGGGCGTTAAAAAGCCAAAATGAAATGATTAATAATCCACACGCGTATCGTACGACGTTTTTTTTATCGCAATTGCAAATAAAAGAAAATACTTGTTAAAATAATAAAAAGTTTATATATTTGTGTTTGGCGGCAATATTTTTTTTAATGGTCTAGGTCCAGTTTATATAATGCCATTTATTCAAGTCTTTTTAAAATTCGAACTGTTTTGCTGGCCTAAAAACTCATCATTGCTACCTACCTTTTTTGTTATACATCAAAACAGTATAACCCTGTTAAATTTAGAAAGTTTCATCTACGTAACATGTAATTAGCAGTAAGATACGAATTTAACTTATCGGAATAACTAGCACTAGTGTGTTATGGTAAAGTAAAATGCACGCGTGCGTAAAACGTTGGATTATGAGCCTAAAAGCTGTTGAATAAGATACACTTTCTGAGCAACTGTGATTAAAATACTTTAATTAACTATTCACATTTCAGTTTTTACACATTAATAATTAATTATGCAGTTCGTTATACATTTGACTCGTATTCGTAAACATTTTTAAGCTATTCTAAGCTTTCTAAGTCAATTGATACCTATCATGATCTCATAGATATTTAATCGTACGTGACTTTAGTTTACAGTGGCCGATTATACGAATCTAATTGTCTTTACCTCTTGTCTGACGTACGTACTTAAAGGATTGTTGGATAGTGGTCGCAAATTCTTTAAATTGTTGATAAGTTGGTTTTCCAATTGACTGTAGGTGATTCCCGGGATTCCTTTCAAGACGTAATACTTTCTACTTATTTTTCCTCAATGTTGAGATCAGTTGATCAATGCCTATTCTCTCTTAAATAAAAAGAATAGAATAGAACATTCATTAGAAGAGCACACGGACAAGAAAACAGTAAAATAAAAATCAAATCGGTACTTAATTTAAAAAAGCACAATAAAACAGACCGAATATTAGAAAACAATTATTCGGAGATCCCTGTAAGGACGACCTTCATCGAGCTGTTTAATAGATGAAAAGTATTTTATATATCAAATTAAATATGTCAATAAATATATTGCAAATGGGTTGTCTAAAAATTATTAGTCCAGAATATGATTAATTAACAATTTAATTTTTTGTTTTGTTTTTTTTACCCTTCATCGGGTTTGTTTAAGAGACAAATTCCACCATACCAATAGAAAGTATGAAGCCCATAGAATATGTAAACTTTAGGTTGACTATTTTTCCCGTCACAACTCTTGGGGAGGCAGGTAAATCGATACTAGTCTTTTGCACTGATCTGGTTAATGAATTAAAGTTAAGTTACAATAAAGATTATGTATTTCATTGGTACGGAATTTGTCTATTAACCAAACCAGTGAAAAGTCTAAAAACAAAAAAATAAAAATAAATTAATCATTCTGGACTTTTAGGCAACCCATTTAAAATATATTTATTGACCTACTTAATTTGATAAAAAATACTTTTCATCCATTAAACAGCTCGATAAAGGTCGTTCTTAAAGGGATCCCGTACTAAATCTATCAATCAATCTTTTAGGTCTCCTGTTGGTGCATGGAGAAGACAAGATCTTTCCATTTCGCTCTGTCGGAAGCAGGATTTTCCTCTAGCAGTCAAGATCGTTTGGCTTGAGCTGTTACCTACAGTAGGTACATCGTCATATCTGCTTTGGGCGTGCACTATTTCTCTTCCATTGCGGATTCCAGTTAAGAGCTTGTCTGTTTACATGGCTGGCATGGCGATGGGGCAAAAAGTGCCCTATCTAATTCTCTTTACACCGTATTTAGCCAATGGCCAATGCCTGGTTTCGTCAAAATTTTTGTGCTTCAAATTCTTTCACATAGAACGTTGACATTTTGGTTAATATAGCAATTTTTAAAATTGAATCACTAAACATCTGCTTGAGTTAAACATGCTTAGTTAAAAATAGTCGTTATTTACTAATTAAGTTTATCTATCTTTATCTAATCTATATGATTTATACAGTTTCAGCAACTTTAATCCATGCTCTATTCAGGGCGTTGTAGTGCCTGGGACATATTAGATGGAGTAGAAGCTGAGAAGGTGGTTTAGTAGAACCTATACCACCACCCTCAGCATAATCGACCATGACCAGAAATAGAACTCGTCGATATGTCTTGAGGCATCTAAGCCGCGGGTTTCATTACGATGTTTTCCTTTCCCTTGTTAATTAGCGCACATACATTTTTCGTAAGAAAAGTTCATTGTTGCGCGGCCAGCTGGGATTTGAACCCACGAACTTCGGAATGAAAATCAAGATATCTAACACTAGGCCAACCCCGCTCACTGCCACGTGAGTAAATAGTTACAGCTATCTTTGCACTAAGACTGGATTAACCGTAATAAGATTATGTATTTAGCACAAAACAAGTACTTAAGTTGTAGAAAAATGATAAATTTTAATTTCTAATTGAGTAGTAAAAATAGCAAACAATGAATTTGTTATTCTTGGTGATAGGAAAATTAATGCTTACTATAAATACCCATGATATCAAATTCAAATTAACTCCTTTCTCTTTAATTCAAACTATATTAAATCATGACATACCAATTCTACGAGTCAATAACATCTACCTACATAAACAAAATACAGACATGACTTTACGGAATATACCTCTGTTGTTTCTTAAATAGGGTAAAACCGGGAAAGATGGAATGATAGGATTCCAGGTTTCCACTTCGTCAGGTCCAGATTAATCTGATTTGCTATTGATTTTATAAAGAGAAAAAGTGGAATTTAATAGCTTGTATTGCAAAAACTACGTATGAAGCATAATTGGCTAAAACACCAAACAATTAAATTTTGATAGGTGCGTCCCGCACTTTCACCCGCATAAGTCCGGTATTGGCATCAGGATAAAAAGTACCTTATCGCTTTCAGCGATAAGGCCGCCCATTTGTGCAACTTATACTTTCTAGCTATTACTTTGTGTATATAGTGTTCTGTTTCTTCCTGTGTTGTACGAATAAAGTTATCTATCTATCTATCTATCTATCTATCTTATATCATTCTCCAACGTCAAATCTATCTCTATATCAAAATTCATCATAATTACCCCCGAATACTGAAAGGCTACTTAACTTTAAGAGGCGTTTAAATTGACGTTAAGTGTATGCTTTCTATTGAAGCTTACACTTAAATTTCAATTTAAACGCCACTTAAGATTAAGTAGCCTTTCAGTATTCGGGCGTTAGTCTATTAAAACAGCGGCTTCAGCATAGCAGATAGACAGAGTAATATACTCATTTACAATATTGATCTGGTTTTGAGTATGTTAGTTTTGTGAAAATTAATGACTTGTTATGCATAAGACGCAATTTTTTTTAAGTAACTAGACTTGTGTTATTGGTGCTAGACAACGGATATACTACTTATATACTTTTTTTTTTGTAAATATACACATATAACTCCTGATCCCGTGGGAATTTCGGGGGATAAAAAGTAGCCTATAGCCTTCTTCGATAAATGGACTATCCAACACAAAAACATTTTAGCAATTCGAACCAGTAGTTCCTGAGATTAGCGCGTTTAAACAAACAAACAAATTCTTTAGCTTTATAATATAAAGTATAGATAATACATAGAAACAACCAGACCACAGACAAATATCTAAGCATAAATACATATCTGAGGCGGGAATCGAACCCGCAACCCTGTGTTTGGCAGTCCGGCATGGTGACCATTGTGCCAACTGGGTCGCAAATTATTGCGTTCTATAAAAATTAAGTACTTAATAATTATAGGTTTTCAGAAAAATGAGTCCATCTCTCCCGGTTTTACCGTACAGTAAAGTTTTCAGGAATAGTAATTAAAAATTTAAACGTGTCTTGTTATCAACACAAAGCTTTATTATAAACAGAAAGATGTATTTCTGTTTATATGTCATTTTAAGCTTTGATTTCGTTAAAACTGTAATATCTTTCTTATTTCAGTTCTCATTAACTTAGTTAACATTTAGTGACAAATTTTTTAAATTTATTCTTATTTTTTTTTGTAACATTCTTAACTCACTGTAATCTATCTTTAATACATTTAAAATTCTTTGTCCTGAACTACTGACTGACTGACGGATCAACGCACAGCCTAAACCGCTGATCGTAGAGACCTGAAACTTGGAGGGTGGGTTCTTTGTATGACGAAGACATCCGGTAAGACAGGATTTTTCGAAATTCTACGCCTTAAGGGGTAAAAAAGGGGTCTAAGTTTGTATGGGACAACGTAATTACTTGGTCTATTTTGCGTCTTCAACTTAGTTAACTTTTAGTGACAATTTTTTTAAATTTATTCTTATTTTTTTTGTAACATTCTTAACTCACTGTAATCTATCTTTTATACATTTCAAATTCTTTGTCCTGAACTACTGACTGACTGACTGACGGATCGACGCACAGCCTAAACCGCTGATCGTAGAGACCTGAAACTTGGAGGGTGGGTTCTTTGTATGACGAAGACATCCGGTAAGACAGGATTTATCGAAATTCTACGCCTTAAGGGGTAAAAAAGGGGGGCTAAGTTTGTATGGGACAACGTAATTACTTGGTCTATTTTGCGTCTTCAACTTAGTTAACTTTTAGTGACAAAATATTTAAATTTATTCTTTTTTTTTGTAACATTCTTAACTCACTGTAATCTATCTTTTATACATATAAAATTCTTTGTCCTGAATGACTGACTGACTGACGGATCAACGCACAGCCTAAACCGCTGATCGTAGAGACCTGAAACTTGGAGGGTGTGTTCTTTGTATGACGTAGGCATCGGATAAGACAGGATTTTTTGAAATTCCACCCCTAAGGGGGTGAAAAAGGGGGGCTAAAGTTTGTATGGGACAATGCGTTTACTTCAAATTTTTGACATCTACGCGGACGAAGTTAGCATTACATAGTATCGTAGTAAAACTCTTATCAGTATATTGTTATATATTGGATTTATGACAATAAGCCGAGATTTATATTTTATCTCTGCTAGACTTTCCGTTAAACTGACTTGGTGCGGAAAAATCTAGATTCTTTGAATTTGTATCTCTACAATGTTAATCGACTGTGACTTTTGTAATTATCTGAACCATAAGTTACACTGTCAGGTATAGAATTCTTCTCACTCTTTCAAATATAGGCTAAGTAATATAATTAAATTTTGTAAGGTTATGAAATATCAGATGCCTGCCCGCGAGGATTTAAACTAAAATTACACGTGAAGAGGAAAGGGTACCGGCGCTCTCTCCATACAAACATAGTCGACTGTTTCCTCCCTGGATAATGACACTAGCACAAATATTTTTGTTATATAAAACCTATAACTGCCATGACTATGCCCCTATGTTTTGCTTTTTTCATTTTCTAATTATCATAGAAAATAAGATTTAAAAAACAAAAAAAAATCATGGCAGTTATGAGTTTTATGCAACAAAAATATTTGCTCTAGTGTCACTATGCAGGGAGAAAATAGTCGACTACGTTTGTATGGAGAGAGCCCCCGGTCCCTTTCCTCTTAATAAAAAATATATCTAAATCACCAACCAAAACCATTTATTCTTTTGACCTGAAGAAAATCTAATTTATAAATTCTAAATAAAGATCATTACCGTAGTCAAAACTATTTAAAAATAGTTAAAAGGATGCCCAGGTATTTTTTTTAATTTTTAAAAGAGTCAGGCAGATTACCTGTGGCTAACTACCCTTCAATAAGCAGACAAGTATTATTGCTACGTAATACGATGGTATTTGACTATCAAACCTGATGATAAGTGACTATGTGGTCTAAGATGTTGATGATGAAGAATATACCTGTTCACTAGTGATTAAATACCTCCAAATTGTATACTATAAGAATGACAGACGCAGGCAACTAATTCCATTCTCTTGCAGTACGAATAATTTTGTAAGCAAAGTAAATATAAATATCTATGTTTGTATAAGTATGACAATTATTAGGTATACATTGTCAATCTTAATGCCAGTCTCCACAGACACAATTTTATTTCATTCGAGTCTAAATTTATCTAAAATTAAAACACGTAATTAGACTCAATTTAGACAACCAAACTGTAGCAGAGGCCTTGTTTTCAACCATTGATAAGTCATAAATAAATAGTTTATAACAATATAAACACACCACGCTTTGAAGGCATGGGATTTGCCAATTCGAAGTAGGCAACCCAAACCTATCTTCTATCTACGAGTATACATAGAAGATAGGCTTGGGTTGCCTACTTCGAATTGGCAATTTATATCTACGAGTATACATATAAAATTCTTTGTCCTGACTGACTGACGGATCAACGCACAGCCTAAACCGCTGATCGTAGAGACTTGAAACTTGAAGGGTGTGGTCTTTGTGTGGTGTGGGCATCCGATAAGAAAAGATTTTCCGAAATTCTACTCCTAAAGGGGTGAAAAAAGGGGCAAAGTTTGTGATGGACAACGTCATTCCTTTGTCTATTTTCGCGGGCATAAGCTAGTTTTATATGTTATAGAAGCGCTCCACGGTTTCACCCGCGTAACTCCCGTGGGAATATCGGGATAAAAAGTAACCTATTATTGCCAATGAATCAATGTATCCTCAAATTAAGTTTCATAAAAATCGGTCTAGTAGTTTCGAAGCCTGTTCGTTACAAAGAAAAAAAAATGTCTTTCCTTTTTATAATAATTATAAAGTAAATTATGTATAGCTATAATGCCAGCCTATAATATATATATATCTGTGGTCCTTTGTTGCCTAAAATAAGTAGTAAATAAGTAAGCCCTTATGAGAAGAAGTTTGAAGAAGAAGTGATTTGATGTCAAAAAAATAAGAGAAGATTAATTTTTTATTTTTAACATAATAAGAAAACTTGACACTAAACGAAATTTCGTAACATGGCACTTGTCTTTTTCATTTTAATGTTCTGTATTCATTATAGGGTTCAAAAGTTTGGTATTTATGATATAGGTACAACTGGTTTCAGGTTAGCTTCTTGTAGGTTGATAAATTCTTCAAACCGTGTTCTGTTGTTTTCTATTACGGACCAGCACGTGCTAGCTATCCTTATTAAAAAATCGCCTGCAGTTTTAGTTGTCTCCTTCCTTACCACGTTTCTTACGAGAATAATTAATTAATCGATTGAATTTTCTCTCAGCACAACAATAACACTTCTAATAGATTGTGTGTCATCCATTGTCTTCGGAAAAAAACTGTAATTTATATCATCTGTCGAGGTACCTACCGAGCTGCCGTATATCTAGTCGTTGCATCCACTTGAAGGAATTCTTAGTTATCCGTCGATATAATAGGTACTTTACTTCGAAGAATACCTACTTAAAGATTAATTTTGCAATTTTCATAGAGTAATATCTTATTATTCTATTTGTAGAGTATCTTATTTAGATCCTAACGGGCCGCGTTTCGTAATTTTGTTTCCAGTCGTTCCTATCTAACAACGTACTCACTGGGAACGAATAGGAAAAAATTGCATTCGTTATTTAGATCGTCTTTTGTTTTTTTTTTCGATTGTCTTTTGTTTTTAATTTCCTTGGACTAGGGGATCCGATTTAGAATTTATAAGGTGAAGTTTTGTTTCCACTTCATCTTGGTGGTAAAATTTACAAGGTGGTGTTTTGCGTTTGTGGAATTGTGCGTAGTTTACGTAATTATATGTACTAATCCGTAGGACACCACAAAATCTCGAGTTAGTGTTTCGCATATATGTTATGGTGTTATGCGTCTAAAGGGTTACAACAAATGGCACATTTTCAATAGTCGTCTATTCCCTGTCTTTGCTGCTAGCAACTTCAGTCGTCCTTAGCAACACATCTACTTAATTGAAAGATTTAATACATCTGATGTACCAGGCATTCATAGGCTATAAGGATCTCTCATTGTAATTGGCTACATGACTGTAATAACGATAAAATATGAAATATGTTGAAAATGGAAGCTAACAGGTTTACAATAAATCTACAATATTTATTTCGCATTCAAATGTGTTGTAAATATTTTATTTTCGCAAAATAAATTTGCAATATTTTGTCTACTGACTAAAAGAAACAAAACGCCGGTGGCCATGACTGACCTTCGTGTGACGTCACGATTTTTAATTTTCCTGGAGAAAAACAAAAACGCGCGCTTGGTGCAAGGGGAGGTGACGTCACAGATTAAAATTTATGGTGGCCGACTGTTTTCGGAGGACAAAGAAAGATGTAGACTTTAGGAAAAAATAATAAACGTTTTTCATAAAAGTTAACGCTGCGTTCCATCATTGCGACAACAAAATTATGGGCGAACTTTGCGATCTCTTTGTCTTTCACGGTCGCCCTACAATATCTCACTCGTTAATAAGTAGAGGTACTTGGTTTAGTATCTGATTATCTATCTAACCCTCATACCTATTAGATAAACGTCCTCGTTTTTCAACAGTAAAATCTATGACACGATGCATAGTTGTTTACATTATTGTAAGTATTGATAAGTGAGTACAGATATTGCAAATATTAAGTGCATCACGATGTTCATCCATTGGAAGTTTATTATTTATCTTATTGAGCTGCTGGTTACCTGATAATGGTCCAAGGTTAATTGGTTATAATGAATTTAATAGACCACTAGCTTTTGCCCTCACCTGGAACCACGTTGTCTCATACAAACTTTGTATAAAAATCCTTTCTTATCGGATGCATACGTCACAAAAAGAACACACCCTCCAAGTTTTAGGTCTCTACGATCAGCGGTTTGGGCTGTGCGTTGATCCGTCAGTCAGTCAGGACAAAGCTATTATATGTATATATAGAAGACTAGCAGCCCTCCGCGGTTTCATCCCGATCTCGTGGGAATATCGGGTTCTTCTTCTTCGTATCGATAGCACAAATTAAAGGGGGAATGGATGAAGTAGGGTCAGATCCGCCTACTCCAGTGTGCTGACAGCTGACATCAGGTCAGTCAATGTACTTCCATTGGGGCTGGAGGGGCAGGTCAAGAGGTGGATCATAGTTTGTTCGGGAGTCCCGCAGTCGCACTGAACCCGACATGAAAGGCTATAAACATGGAATATTGGGATAAAAAGTAGCAATGAATCAATGTATCCTCATGCCAAGTTTCATCAAAACGGGTCTAGTAGTGGCCTATTTAGTTCAAACAAATGATCAAATCTTTCCTCTTTATAAGTAACTAGGTTTTGCCCGCGATTTCGTCCGCGTAGAAGTCGAAAATGGCCCTTTTACACCCACTTAGAGGTAGAATTTCGAGAAATCCTTTCTTATCGAATGCCTACGTCACACAAAGAACACACCCTCCAAGTTTCAGGTTTCTACGATCAGCGGTTTAGGCTGTGCGTTGATCCGTCAGTCAGTCATTCAGGACAAAGGATTTTATATGTATAGATACTAGCTGCGCTCCGCGGTTTCATCCGCGTAAGTCCCGATCCCGTGGTTATATTAAAATGAAAGTAGCCTATAGCCTACCTCGATAAATGGACTATCCAACAAAAATATTTTCTCAATTAGAACCAGTAGTTCCTGAGATTAGCGCGTTCAAACAAACTCTTCAGCTTTATAACATTAGTATAGATTAGTATAGACCAGCTTTTACTCGTGGCTTCGTCCTTATAGTTGAATTTGGTAAAATACTCTTTTAGAGAAAACATACATTATAAAAGATATGCTAAATTTTAGCCCGATCTATCCTTTAGTTATAACTCCCTGTGCGTTTGGATGATAACGCTCAGAACGTTATCATCAGTTAGGACGTAGAAATTTTATATTTATTGATTTGTTTGATAGAAGAGCAGAAAAATTAAGCGGACCAATAAAGATGCAACGACTTCTAATTTTAAAGTTTTAATTGACCAAGGTTTATATTGCATGCTCCCATAATGTGTACATATAAAATAATCATAATAGCTAAGAGAAAAGGGTACCGGCGCTCTCTCCATACAAACGTTAAAACAACAAATATTTTTGTAGCATAAAACTTATATCTGCCATGACCATGCCCCTATGTCTTATCTATACATATAAAATGCTTTGTCCTGAATCACTGACTGACTGACTGACTGACTGACGGATCAACGCACAGCCTAAACCGCTGATCGCAGAGACCTGAAACTTGGAGGGTGTGTTTTTTATGTGACGTAGGCATCGGATAAGAAAGGATTTTCCGAAATTCTATCCCTAAGGGGGTGAAAAAGGGGGGAAAAGTTAGTATGGGACAACGTGATTTCTTGGTCCAATCTTCTTCAAATTTTGCATAAATATTTTTTAACAGAATTGATGAAACACGTGTTTCGTATTTTTTTGAAATTCATCTCCTAACGGGGTTAAAAAGGGGTAAGACGTTATTTTCGGGGTGATTTTCTTCAAAGTTGATATCAATACTCCTTTTAACTTACCTACATTGTATTTTGACACATGTTAAAAAATGGATTTCAGTTTTTATTCAAAGAGGTTGCACTTTTAGGACTCGGCCTCAATGGACGTAGAATTCGAAATTAAAAATGGTAAGAACTAGAACATTTTGGTTAAATATACGAATTATTCAAGTCGAGTCAAAATATTTTATTCAGAACATAACCCGCGTAAGTCCCGATCCCGTGGGAATATCGGGATAAAAAGTATGCTATACTATTGTGTATTTGTAGTCTGTGTGTTTCGTAGGACGCGTTCGTGTCGTCACGGGGCGGGCGGCCGGGGTTTTTCGTTGATTACTCAGGTTCTACTAATTGGATCTTCCTTAAAAAAGAGCTATCTAATAGTGAAAACTAGGTTTCAATTGGTTTGCGTTTTTTTTATATAAGTAATGCGTACAAGTAATGCGTTTTTATTATATAAGTAACAAAAATTATATAAGTATCTATAGAGGAAAATAATTTTTAAACTAACTTTCCGATTTTGGTTATTTTAAAACCCTAAGAAATATATTACAGTTAAACCAATTAAAAATCCTTTTAGAACCATTTTCGACTTCTACGCGGACGAAGTCGCGGGCAAAAGCTAGTTTTTATATATATTTTGTTTTTTTTTAACTCTTACTTTCTATGATAATTAGAAAATGAAAAAAATAATAAGATTTAGGGGCATAGTCATGGCAGTTATAGGTTTTATGCAACAAAAATATTTGTGCTACTATCATTAACCAGGAATGAAACAGTCGACTACGTTTGTATGGAGAGAGCGCCGGTCTCCTCATAATGATTAAAATTAAATGTTTCAAAATTTATCATGAAAATAACAGTGAAAGGTAGAATATGGAAAAATTGAGATATGTAACCTGATTATTTATACATAGTCCCCCTTATTCCAAAACGAGGTTTAAGGATAGTCCGAGATGTGGATTTCAACCTTAGATTCTTAGATAATCTATAAGGATAGTGTTTAGAATATAGTTCCATAAATAATCTATAGGGATAGTGTTTAGACTATAGTTCACGAGTAAATCTCTGTGTGTCTAAAGTACGTCGGTAAAATCTATTTTTCAGTTTAGTATATCTGCTATTTATTTATCCTGATAATCTATAATAACTAGAAAGAATGATAAGTCAATTATGAAGAAGAAAGTTTCAAATGCGACCATAAATTCCATACCTATTAGAATTCCAATATGATGGTAAATTCCTAATCTCCCTTTCGAAATAAACGATGAAACGTCGTCTCCTAAATTAGTTAAGAAGTTGTTGACTTTTAAACGAAAACAACAGTTTATTTTCATTGTAAAATGTTATTAATGTGTATAAATAATTTCAATTAACGTCGGTAAATCCTAACGTTGTGCCCGGTTGAGGTCAACTCGCTAATGGCTACTTACTTTGGATTTCAAGTCTTTCTAGTTTGTCCTGTGCCCTTTGCTGGACCTCCAATGGACTCTCAATATGGTAGAATATACTCGCGCCGACCAATAAATACATTATATGCAGCGCAAGCATGCACGCCAGTTGCTTCTTAGACATCATCTTGATAAGTTTATAAATTTATGTCCTTTTTAAAATAAACACTAGGATAACTTCACTATTCGTCACTGATTCACATGAAAATCCATATTGTCCTTTTGACGTTGTATTGTAAACGTTTCATTGTCACAGGTGCATCATTGTATCTGTTCCAAATTAAACTGAACCGTTGCGGATATCGTTTCCCATTTTTGTAGCACATCTCTTCATTGATGACAGTTTGTTAGCGGCTATCAGATGGATGACACTCTTCGATTGAACGTTCGATTGTAAGTGAAGACACGATCGAATAGATCGTGCGCTCGTTGTCGCTCGCTGAATCAACCGCGTCCTTTTTTTATACGACAAGCACTAAATATTTGAGTGACAAAGACGAGTATTAACTCGTCGTAAAGGATAATAAGTAAGGTTATTGCCGGCATAGTTTTAGAGACGGCACTGACGCAGTGCTAGTGCTAACACCGTATGAGCAAAGATTTCGTTTACGACCGGGGATTAAAGCGGACTACGAATAGGAGATAGTGTTACATCATTTAAAATTTGATAGCAAAAGTACACACTTAACCTTCGTTTTCGTGAAGGTTTCTTGTAAATCTTGGTTTCAGTTTTTCAGCATATTTTCGTTAGTAAATATTTCCGAAAAGTTATACCTACCTACATACTTAAATCGAGTTTTTATTGAATGCAATAACAATAAATAATAAATAACAGAAACAAAATACTGCGACAATGTTACTTTTATTTTCTACTGATACTGAGATAAATAAATATACATATTTACCTACAAATAAAAGATATCTTACAGACTTACTTAGATTTTTTATGGAAAGAACTAACTTCCATCCGCGAGTTTGTCCGCGTAATGTTCCGGATCCGTTTACTGGCTTGAGTTGTGCGTTGATATATCAATCATTGAATTTTTTTATTATATTAAATAGCTATCTTTTCAAATACAAGAATAAATTAATTATATTTTATGTTATTTATTTAATAGATAGGTACAGTCGGCTGCATAATTGCAGCCCCCGGTAGAGTTCAAAAATTACTATTATTGGCATGATTTCATTCTAATATTTTTGTTTAATAAATTCACGAGTTAGAAGACTTTAAACTTTAACTAAAGCAGATGCCTAAAATCTTGCTTGTGTTCAAAACATTCTTATAACAGCCGTTTTGGAGCTCTACGGTGGGTCTGCAATTATGCAGCCGACCGTACCTATAATTTTTCAAAGTTTCAAAGTTAATGAACGACCACGACCCCGTCAACTACTTACGAAACATGTCGCGTTTGTTATGACTCATAGAAGGTAATGGGAATCGAAATAAAAATCATTTAGCACAATATTAATTGTAGAGCATAGTCATACCGCATCCTTTTTCGCCAGTAGAGTAGGGGTCACTTGCAAAAACACAGGTCGGACTCCTCGATACTGGGGCACTGGTTGCATCTCCATGCTACTCCTAAGAGGAGAGTCAGAGTGTGGTGATTATTGGGAAATAAAATGTAGTTTAAGTAGGTAGTCATGTAATTTCTATAAAATGTAATCTTATCCTACTAATATTATAAATGTGCACGTTTGTGTGTGCGTGTGTGTGTTTGTTACTCCTCCACGCAAAAACGACTAGACCGATTGCGATGAAACTCGGTATCTAGATAGCTAGAGGCCTGGATTAACACATAAGCTACTTTTTATTTCGATATTCTCATGGGATCGGGACTTGCGCGGGTGAAACCGCGGGGCGCAGCTAGTAATTTAAAATGTATAACTTTGTAATCTATGGAATGTAATTATTGAAATAAATGATTTATTATTATTAAAAACCAAATGTAAAATTTATAATGTTACCTATATCAGATTTAAAGAAATATGACAAGACGTTTTACGTAGATAGGTGTCTACTGTTCTGCGCGGCTGCGTCCATCCTACCCAATTGTTTTATATTTAAATAAATAAATAAATATTACAGGATACTCCACACATCGCCATCTAGCCCCAAGTTAAGTAACTAGACTTGTGATATGGGTGCTAGACAACGGATATACTACATAAATACTTTTCTTTTGTAAATATATACTTATAATATAATACATAGAAACAACCAGACCACAGACAAATATCTAATACATGTCTGAGGCGGGAATCGAAACCGCAACCCTGTGTTTGGCAGTCCGGCATGGTGACCATTGTGCCAACTGGATCGTCATTTACATTGAATAAAAGAGAAAATCGTTGAAATATCTATAAATATAAATAAGTAAGTCATGGCTGACAGATATATCAATACATAGCTCAAACCAATCGAGGGATGGGGGTAAAATTTGGTACACAAATAGCGATTATGATGTAGGCATTCGATAAGAAAGGATTTTGGAAAAATTTCGGACGAAGTAGCGGGTGAAATCTAGTCAAACATATGATAGATTGTATGTAAAATAAAATAGAATGTTTTATTTGAGAAGAAAGACACGACAAACATAGTGACAGAAGAAAAATATACAAAAATTTACAGGGACTTATAAGAAGCAACATTAAAAATAAGAAAAGAAAGAGAAGCCATGTGCTGGACCTCAGCTATGAGCCACAATCAAGCATGCTTTTATTGTCCCAAGTGGGTTGAACTTAGATCTGCATGAAGCATCATCAATTATGCTTGACTGCGGCGTTGATCTTTTGGCCAGACCCACTATGTCGTCTCGATACGCGACGCGAAGTGAATTTCTTCAACAGCTTTGAACTAACCAGCTAACTGCGGAACGCTTCGTTATAAATTTATTGGGATAAATAGAGTTATCTTCATCTTAAACTCAGTATAATTTAGTTAATCATTGTCGGAACTTCCAATAGAGATGTTGTTTCTACGATTAGTTTTTATTCCTGTAAGTTGAATGACTTGCAGGGTTAATAAATTAACTTTTATGATCTCAATTGTACCTAGATTGTTATTGTTTATTTGATTGGGAATTTTGAAAATCTATGATCGACACAAATAGTCACCTTATGTAATATTTCCAATTAGGTACATTATGGATTTTACAGCTGCGGGAAATCCTAGTATTTCAACGTAAATAATACATTCGAAGATGGAGTTAATATTACTATTGCGAGTAACATACTTGTAAAATACGACCGTAGCGGAGTACCGACATGTATTTACGGTCCAAAATTAAAATACTTACTTTAAACTTTAACTCGAGCAAGACCTTAGAATCTCGATATAGTTGAAAACATTCTAACAATATCTCTACGGTGTAATAAAGTGATTTAAGAGGAAGGTTTAATGCATACATGCATAATTTAGCGGTACGAAGCAGGGACGAGTCGCTAGTCAGTAATATAAGTCAATTATTTCTGGTATTATAAGATTTTTATATCAAAATACAAACAATAATTTTCCCAACTACCTACCTAAGTACATGTCGAATTTGAGTAGGTACAATAAACGAATAAGCTTCGCTGCCATAAATTTTTATAAAGACACGTAGTTACGCGAAATTTAAATAATGGGTTTTATCATTACGTCAATATTTCAGGAATTTCAAACAGTATTTCTGTTTTATTGTGGATGATGAAAATGTACCTAATATTGATGTTGACGACCCAGTTGGCACAATGGTCACCATGCGGGACAGGGTTGCGGGTTCGATTTCCACCTCAGACAAGTATTTATGCTTAGATATTTGTCTGTGGTCTGGTTGTTTCTATGTATTATAAGTATATATTTACAAAGAAAAGTATATAAGTATATCCGTTGTCTAGCACTCATAACACAAGTCTAGTTACTGAGTTTGGGGCTTGATGGCGATGTGTGGAATGTCCTGCAATATTTTTTTATTTTTTTAAATATTAGTCTTATAGTTAATTAATTACTTATGCTACCTGCATAAGTAATTAATTAACTATAAGACTAATATTCTACTTGTTAATAAGCAATTTGAATTGGCTGCTACTTTGGACAACGGATCTGTATTGCTATCCAAAGAGTCAATGCAGCCATAGCCTTTGAGGCTTCGGGAAACATATTTAAATTTTTAATATTTGAATAGTATTGAATACTAAAAAGAGATCAAATCCTCTAGACGAATGTGCTTACTGAGAGGAAGCAGCTACGCTGGCACTTGCACCTCTAACGCCATTAATGCACTGAACACAGCTGATAATAGTTAAATTTTACGACTGATGGCAGATCAACACGAAAAAAAATAATTGAATACTTATTCCCTAGTTTAAATGTGAAGGAATACATAGTGACGAAACTAGATTTATCATATTCCTAGATTATAATTTAAAAAAAAAAACATCCTGATTGAAAATCCCCCAGTTTAGTTGCCTCCAGACGTATTTACGAGTCCTTTCCTCCAGACACACGACTAAGCTGAGAGGGTGGTATAGGTTCTGCGCAAATTTACTCCATCCAATACATCGCATGCTGAGAATGAAAGTGACTCAACCCAAAATTCACAACTTTTGGGAATCGAGGGAAATGTGTTTGAAAATGAGGAACTCAATCATTTATTAGACCTGTACTTATCTTTAAAATATTCTTTTTTTTGTTTTAACTATTTAATAAGGAATTAGTTCTAACCAAATATTATCATTTCTGTTTTCGTCAGCTGAAAGAATGTTCGTTTTTAAGTCATTGTATACTTAAGAGGAAAGGGTAAAATCTTAATTTCTATTAAAATTAGAAAATGAAAAAATAAAACAAAACATAGGGGCATAGTCATGGCAGTTATAGGTTTTATGGCACAAAAATATTTGCTCCAGTGTCATTATCCAGGGAGGAAACAGTGGATTACGTTTGTGTAGAGAGAGAGAGCGCCGGTACCCTTTCACCTTAACACAGTTTCTCGAATTTTTTAACTAGGTCACTTTCATTCTCAGCATGCTGACGTCCTGAACAGCAAAGACTAAGGTTGCTGGGACTGTAGAAATCATCTAGATTACGCTAATATTATTTGTTTATAAATATAAATGCATATAGGATTACAAAGTAATACGCAAACCAAATACTGTCATGTTCGGTGCTTCCCCTATGTAAATTTACATATCTACCTAAATAAAATTTCCTGATCCTACTCACGTAAATCTGACCAACGAGTTAGATTTTTCGCGGAAAAGCTTCCATATGACATCATCTGTCTAACACTATTAGAGTGCGTTTCATCAAATAGTTTATTTTTTGGCAGCAATGTAAATAACTTACTGTTTTAATTAATAAATTTATTCATCAGCTAGTACAATCCATTTGTTAGTAAAGTCTTACAGCTATGTTAGTTAGCATAGAAAATGTCCAAAAGACAAGTAAATCAATAAAATTCATATTTTCAATAAAATTATTAGATTTGTGATAGGTTTTATCTGACATAATGCATTCTATTCCATTGTCTAATTATAGGACAGTCTAGCCTCTCTAGCAGTGTTGCCTATCGATAGTTCATTATAAACCGATAGTATCGATAGCTCAAAAAGAGGCAATACTATCGATAGTATTGTTGCTCGCGAAGAATAAACTATCGATAGTATACGCTATTTTTAGATGAAAACTATCGATATTAAAACTTTTCTATCTATATCTATCGATAGTAAAAGTTCGGCAACACTACTTTCTAGTAATGTGTTCAGAAGACTGCTGGAGCTCTCCCGCACACGGCGCATTAGCGAGGTAACTCTTTTTCGCAAAATCATCTATTACCTCCGCAAACATTCCTGATGCGCTGCAGACCTTACCTGATGCCCCGCAGAACCATGGCAGCCCCAGCAGCATTCTAAAACATTTACTGTTTTTTTTTAATACTTACCTAGAATGTACTAGCTTGAATGCAGAAAGACAGGGGAACACACTCTGTAGATTGAATCTTTAGACATGACAGACAAGTAAAATCGCAGACAGCCTCTAACTCCTGACAGGGACAGACAGAAGATTAAAACCCAGGATTTTCCAAAAAGAGTCACCTTGAGACGCCTGGCATCCTCGTCATTCGTCACAAATATTTGCCACACATGGCTAATCCTCCGTCTCTAATCCATCTTACAGCCGGGTTTAATGTGAAAGCCTGTATTATACGTCATGATGGTGATTTCAAATGTATGCCGAAGGTTTATTGATGCCAATTTGGTGCTGTTTGTTCGAGGAGTGGATTATGGGTGTAAAGATGACCGTGTTTTCTTCTTCTGAACATACCTAGAAAGCGTTAGATCACATGATTTTTTTGGTTGGTATACATACTTCAGATTACGGCACGATTCCGTACAAAAGCATATCAAAAATGTTTCATCACAAACATTTTGATGACAAATCACTGACCGATAATCGATCCCTGATGGATACTGTAGTGCCATCTGAGTGGTACTACGGTAACTTTTTCTTAATATTGTATACATTGGTTACGGTTAGGGAAAATTTACCGTGGTGGTTCTACTGGGTTACGGATCGAATTCTGAATATCCGTTTTTCTTATTGAATAGTGGCTATTGGCTTAAAGCTCGGCCTGTGGTTCACCTTTGATTTTTTTTACTACTAAAACACCTAGGTGCACATAAGTAGCGAGGAGTGTTTTTTTAAGGTAATCCACCATAAATTACTGGAAGGAATTAGTGGAAGGAATGCATTAATTCGTAAGAGTTAGCCATTAGAAATCGGGTCATATGAACCTCTCGCTACTGGTGCCTATACTATGAATACAGAAACATTTCTAGGAATTGTAAGAAATATAGACATTTATTGTAAACTTATGTACACAAGGATCTTAAAATAGGCTTAATTAATTAACAATAAGTTAGGTAGGCAATTTAAAAAAAAATATCTTTTTTCTTCATAAAACTCAGACAAACTATAAAAGGTTTTTACAATGAGACATTTTTTTAATTTTGACTTAAATATATCATTATTATGTAGAGCTTTGATTTCACTTAAATGAGCATGTACCTAGATCTTTATTGCGGTAATATAAGAGCTTCCATGATACATTGGATTATTAACTTCAGGCATGCAAATGTTGTGCTTATATTTATTTCTGAGGCTATCATGACGTAAAGATGTATTGGAAAAAAAGTATTTATGATTATTTTTAACAAAAGTGCATAACTCTGGTATGTAAATACCTGTTATTGTAAGAAGATTATATTGTTTGAATAGCGGGCGTAAAGTGTCAGTGCTTTTTAAATTAAATGTGTATATATTTCAAGTATCTTAGGTAAGTACTTATTTCCTTGCCTGTACACTGTACAGCATTCAGTACAAGGCGAAGAGTGTAAATTATATGCCTAGGCTATTTAGGTATTAATGACATAAAGATAGGTATCCTTGATTATATTTAATGGTTGTAATTAAAAAAGCTTAAAGTCAGCTTAAGCTTAGGAGCTGGCTTTACCCAACGCTTAGCAGATTAATCGCGAAAAAACTTACCTATAAGTAACAAGACGACCTCTATGGTGCGTCTTTCCATTATCTGGTTACCATAACACAAGCCTAGTTGCTTAGCTTGGAGCTAGATGGCGCTGTGAAATGGTCTGCAATAATTATTAATAGTTTCATACTATAAATGTGAAATTTTGATCATATAATGCAACTCTATAGGCGACAATCTGTCGGTGAGTACCTGAACTTAGTCAAAAACATTTAAGGAAATAAGAAAAATCATAAAATATGAATGTTCATTGCATAAATTGTGTACAATGGATGATAGGTTGTTTTAAATGCAAATTGTGTATCACTTTTCCTACATTGCTTTTACGGAAAACATAATGATGATGTTGGCTGCAGGCGTCTGGACACGGTCGACTAGGCTGAGAGGATAATATAGGCGCTGGGCAAGCATACTTCAGCCTCAAGCAATATAACCCAATTAAATAGGTCTAGTTACGGAAAACAGTCCATATAAAAAATACAATCACTTTTCTTTTACGTTCGTGTAACTCCAATTTAATCAAGACGCGTGATATGAAACACTAATATAGCTAATTTAAAAGTACCTATTTGACTTAAGCAGCTCCCAAAAGCAAGATCGATTGTTTTGGATGTTCATCAGTTCAGATTCTTCTAGTCCTTTTAACCTTCGATTACTTCCGATCATCTCTTTGATATTCATGTCAGAATTTAAATGCAATATTGCAACAGTTTAGCATTAGGTAGTTATAGTGGCGAGGTGAATATTTGATAGGCGACAAATAAGCAACAATGGCCAATCTGCTTGTGATTTATTGTAATTTATTATTTATTAATTAATTAATTTATTGTAATTAATATAATGTTTTTTTATTGGTACTTTTACTATTATAGTAATCTATATACACTTATAATAAAGGAAAAGAGGATAAAAAGTCTGCACTTGAAAGCAAATGAAAAAAAAACAAATGTTTGTCTGTAAAGTCGGTTTACGGACTATAATTTTACGTGATAACGTCATAATTCATCTACTGGCACACAGATGGCGCCATAATGAAAAATGTATGAATCAACCTTTTCTGCCAGTTCAACTGGCAGAAAAGGTTGATTCATACATTTTAGGGATAAGAAAACGATGAAATATTGAGTTTTTTTTTGTTATTTTTTATATTTTTATTTTCTCTTTTTTCCCCTTTATATAAGTCTTCCATTCGTCACTCGTCACACCATAACATAAGCCTAGATGAGCGATATTATATTATTAAATACTCTGTTTCCTAAGCTACCATGACGCGTCTGGTCATATTACCATGACGCATGACGTCACACAATACTACCGTGACACTTTTGTGTGAATGCTTGTTGTTGGTGTTGCACTTGTATGGTCGAAGTGTTGCACCATTGTTGCACCAATTTATTTGACGTTATCACGTCAAACGTAGAGAAGAATATTCTAAATTGACTGCCAACTTTCGCTAATCGGAGAGGCACCATAAAAGAAGAAGAAAATATTAGAAAATATATATTATTATATTATATTATAAAATCACGTCAAAAAAACTTAGATTAAGTAGTAGAACAATTTAAGCGTTCGTGCTCTACTATCGCATTTGGCATGTCTTTGTAATTTTCATTAAATATTGAGCACAACATTTAAAATCAGCCTACCTACGTATGTTGGTATACTTTTGATTAGTGAACATGGCTTCAAAATCATACTTTTTAATACCTACAAAATTAACTATGGTACCTAGTCATGCGTCAGCACAGCTTACTGTAAATACCTGCCTTATGTAAGAATTTTTACGTCATGGTGATAGGTTCTTAGCAACTCAGTTTTGCCTAAGTAGGTACATTAGAAGTATATTTATAAAATATGTGTATATGTTCCCATAAATAGTAGACCGTTTAAAAATTTTTTTTTTGTAATTTTAATGAATACAATTAGAACTTTAAAAGAAAAATAAGTACTATTAAATACCTACAGTCAATAATACTAAATTAAAAGTCCAAATGGACCTACGAAGGGTGTCCAAAAGACCTACGAAGGATGTCCAAAAGAGTGGTTGCGTTACCTTATTCGATGGCAGTTGAAATTTTTATTGTTTATTTTCGAAAATTTTACTTCTGACAACTAAGTTCTTATTCAAAGTTAGGCTTTGTTTATGTAACTTCATTATCGAGTTCTACTAACGAACCAGAAATATTCTGTTTTTATTTAGCAGTTTTAAGTTTTCTAATTGGTTGATACCGATGCTTTATCGACAACCATTCAATCATGGAGTGATCCAGTTATTATAGATACCGTCACAAATTTTGAGTGCTAGTATTACAATAAGGCAGGCATGCCGTATTTTTTTTAGGCTAGTATGCTACATCCTTGACCGCATCAGGTGAAAATATGAGGTCAAATGGAAGCCTATTTCATGTAAAAATAACCTTGGAACATACTATCTGTTGGGATTATTTGGGAAGAGTATGCAGCAGTGGAAATAAAAGCTAACATTTCAGGTAGACAGGCATATATATTGTCATGACATTCTATAGGTGAAAAAAACATCAAACACCAAACCAACCTGTGAGATAAGACCATGAAGGTGATACATGTAAATATTTATTCCAACACTACCTGAAGCTACGGTTGTCTGGTAGAGATCGCCTGGCGATAAGGTATGTGTGCCACTCTAGGATCTTTCCTTATACTTATGTTTGTATTTTATATGTTATTATTTTTTTAAGTTTTATTTCTAATGTACAATAACGGGCTTTGTCCCAGTGGCTCGGTTGGGAGAGACAACCGAACTGTTGCAGCTTTTCGATGAGTTGAAGATTCGTGCCCGAAACTATACTTAACTACCTCGTGTTTATTATGGTGTTTAACACTTTAGTGACATTGATTTTGAAGTTAATTGAATACCTATTGGTAGGGAGAATCCTTCTAATAAAAATCCGAAAGTTTGTGTGTGTGTTTGCTACATCTTTACGTTAAAATTACTTAACCGATTGCGATGATACTTGGTTTCTAGATGGCAGAAGTTCTAGTTTATCACATAATCTACATTTTATCCCGATATTCTCACGGGATCGGGACTTATTCGGGTAAAACCGCGTGGCTTAGCCTGTATTACTTTATAATGAGGTTTGACATGACCATTTACTTTGCGTTGATCACGATTTCGCACATTTACGCAACGTAATTCTAAACGACATATTCGTGAATAATGACGACAAAACACGAATAAATGATTATTTAATTTAATAAAGAATACAAAAAACCTTAAAATAGGCTATTTTATTGCCTACTAATTTTGTAGTAAAAATTTGTAATAATAGGAAAAGTACCTACCTACCTCAATTTAGATTAAGGCTTTAGGTGGCCGCCAAATCTTTATCTATGACTAAAATCTTTTCTAAAATTAAAAACTATCTTTTAACTATCGAATCGAAAAAACAAACATACATAGGTACAAAGATATACACGAAAAACATATTTAACCCTTTCCTTGCAGTCGGGTAAATAGTTGTTTTTATCACAATTTTCAATCAGTTTTTAAGGTATTATAAGACAAAAGGCCCTAGCCGTTTCGTTTCGTTTAATGAATGTCTTGATTCCTATGTATGTGATTTCTATGTACTTAAAGCTTTTATTTTTTTCTTGGACATACATTTTTTTAAACGTCAAGATTTTTTTATCCCTTCAATTAAGCTTAATTTGCTAGAAAAAGCCCTAAACTTGAAGTGATGCTTATGGCCGCATTTTCTCCAACTTAAAAAAGTTTATTATGCCCTAAAATGGTACCTACTAAACCTATGGAAATCTATAGAAAGCTAGGCATGCATGCACAAGTACCTAGAGTCGTAAGGTATCGATAGCTCGCTACCTACCTACTCATGTGCTATAGCTTTTGTCAGTCTCTGTCAGTTATTACTTTTTATCACAGTTGCTCATAAAGTGGATCTTATTCAACGGCTTTTAGGCTCATAATCCAACATATTATGCACGCGTGCGTTTTAGATTTATTAACTAGTGCTGTAAAGTTATCCCGAAAAGGTAGGTACCAAAGAGTTTTTTAGCTAGCAAAAATGGTTGTCTCTAAAGTCGGTTTACGAACGAAAATTTTACGTGATAATGACTTAGAAAACGATTAAAAATTGAGTTGCTTATTTTTTGTTTTTTCTTTTCTTAAATATATTGTTTTTCCGTACCATTGTATTTTGTTCTTAACCCCCGACGCAAAAACAAATAGAAAAACCCTAAAAAATAATGTATGTCACACGAGGTTGTATAGGTTAAAAGTCTTTAGCCTGGCCTTTCCGGAGCATAATTAACAAAAAAATATTGCCTTAAAAAAATGTAAACATAGAGTTGTCACAAATATTTTGTTAATTATTATTTTGTTTTCTTTTCAAGTCTTTTCTTTTATTCGCAACTGTGATAAAAAACGTCGTACGATATACGTGTGGAATTGATATTTGTATCTTGGCTTCTATAACACGCTCGCTGCCGCTCGCGCGTCATAAACCGCCTCTATGCAAAGATCAATTTACCACACTTATATCGTAATGTACTATTACATCATCTCTACAAGAAAATGTAAAGTAATAACGTTATTATTGTTGTTGTATACTCACTGACTATTCAAAAAAATATTTATTAAAATTTGTTATAGCGCCATCTATTTTTGAGTAGGCGGAACAGAAAACATATTTGCACATGCGCTCCCTCGTGGTAACGTCAAAGTGACATTGACGATAACTAAATTTTAGACAGCTGACATCAAGATGACAGATTTTTTCCGTGTCGCCAAAAGCGTAAATTTTATGCAGTTTATGTTATTTCTTAATTCACTGTAGGCACGTTTATTTTAAGTTTAACGTTTAGATGCGTCCGGATTATTGTCCCGTACACTCAATATGGACGTTACATTCGGTTTTTGCAAGTAACCTCAATCGTCAAAAGATTTTGTTTGCGGGAGAAATATGTGTATTTTCTTTAAAATTATACATCTTTAAATTTAAAGACTTGGCAACACTAGCTGTCTGCATGCATGGCGTTGGTGATAGGTGGAATCTGAATTGTCTACGTCCTCCGGTCTCTATTTTACGAAATTAAAGTAAATTATTAAATTTTCCTTTAAAAATCTAACATGGACTACCAAAGCAGACAACTGGCTGAAGATTTCTTTTTACGAGAACCCGTCGACGCTCGTATCAGGCAAGTAAAACTCATTTCAATATCGAATAATATTGCACAATGTTTAACAAGGGATTTTTACCATAATAATTTTTTTTAATTATAGGAAACCTAAAGAAGAGCCTAAGGAAGACAACCACCCTACGTTGAAAGTGGAACTGCAGACTATTCGCCTCAATTCTGACTCCCAGAAGCTTGTTTTGGACACCCTTCGTTTCATCCATGGCCCTGACTTCAAACTTGGAAGTGCTAGTGTTTATAAGGTAATAATATTTAATAGCTAAATACAATACATTGAAGATATCGTCATTTTGCGAACGGAACCTTTAAGTACCTACTACATACCTAGGTACCTACATTGGTTAGCTACCTATAGAGTTCAAATAAATAACATAGCACCCTAAATATCTGACTAAAAACCTAATTAATTTTAGTAGACTGAATGGATAATCACCAAAGATTGCTTAGATCTCCTCATTGAAGATTTATAATATAAACACCAACAATTGCACAATTTGCAATATTTAAAAAACCTTTTTTTTTGTAGGACAAGGGATCAAATCTCGGCAACCGTTTTTGGATGGAAAGAGGCAATCTTATTGTGCAAGGAGGCTGTGACTATTCCCTGACCTCTAAACCAGATATACAAACATCGGAGGCTAGATTACGAGCATTTGCACTTGCAAAGCTAGAGAAGTACTTAATTATACCTTATCTTCATCTCTACTTATACTTATCTATGGTTATTTGTAGTGTCTATCATCTATCTATTGTGTTATATTCTTTGCAGTTGTGCAAATATTATTGAAATATAATTTTTAACACAAATACTTAAGTATCTAAATAAAAAAAAAGCATTCTCTCTCAGAATTTTTTTTCTCAAAAATCTCTTTATGAATTATTTAAGATGCCATTGTGAAACAATTGTGTCATAAATTGAAATAAATCTAGATTTTATTTTATTATTAAGGTCAAAATATTAATATTTTTTTAGAAAATTTGTACACCGATAGGCTTGGAGGCAGATGAGGAAAGTGCTAGCTCCTGTCCTGGAGTGAGATTGCTGGGGTGCCCTATAAATATCTAAATAAAACTATATATTTGCTTATATAGTTTATCATTACATTAATTGATTATTTTTTTTTCTTACTTTTCAGATACCATTTTCATAAAGCTCACTGCTCAGAAGCTTTGGAAGTTGCAGCCGAAAGCGTCGACAAAGCTCTCGAAATATTATTTTACAAATATTTCCGAGTCAACCCCGAAGATAAACCCAATGATATTCCAACAAAAACTGAACTCAATGAAATGAGAAACGACGAACAAGCTGTCCTCGAATCTATATACGATTCGAGCTTCAAATTAAAAGACAATGGAATATGGTGCATGAAAATAAACATGGCTTACTTAACTAAAATGTATAGCACAAAAGATTTGCCAAAAAGAAAAGAAAATATAAATTATAATAATAAAAATAATAAGACCAAACAGAAAGAAGTGTGTAAATTGTTCCTCAAAGGGCCATGTCGATTTGGTGCTAAATGTAAATTTCTGCATGAAGTCAAAGAAGAGAAACCACCAGACAACTCAGATAATAATGAAAATGTGAACATTTCATACGAATTAGAAATAAGGTATGTAATTTTTGTTCAAGTTTTGGCTTTACAAGTTTTTTGCATAAAGCCAGTAGTGTCTTTAATTAGAAATATTGTGCTGCTTCCTTGATAGGTCTGAGGGCAACCATAACTCATTCGTGTTTTTTAAATATATTTATATTTTTTTAGGTTTCCTGAAGACAGCATATATCCATACCAACCGCCTTTAATATTCTTCAAAACTGACCATGCAACTAATATAATACCAGATTTAACATGTTTAAAAATAACAGCCCGTCTATTAGACGAAGCAAAAATACTCGCCCAAGATGGTATACCCAGTATATACTCTTTAATCGACTTATTAAATAACGAAGAAGATATTATTAACTTTATACAATTCGATACTAGAATATTTTTAGAACCAAGTGAGGCTTTATTCCCACAATTAATTGAAGAATCGAATACTAAAGAATTATTGCCGTCTCATTATAAGAAAGCAACGCCACAGGAAAAGAGATTTAATGTCAATTTCGATGAGATTTTGAAGGAGAATAAAGAAATTGCTAAGAGATTTAAGCAGAAAACGGAGAATGATAGGTATAATAGAATGTTGGCGGGTCGAAGAAAGTTGCCAGCTTGGAAGAAGAAAAACGAAATATTGAATGCTATTGATAAATCGCAGGTAAGTTGATAAAAAAACAAATTTTATAAGCACCCATAATTGACCATTATTCAGTCAGGTAAAACGTCAAAATGTTTAAACAAGTGCATAAAATAAAATTGTTTGGTACAAACTAAATAATTTTATATAGAACAAAATCAATAGGATAATTAATATAATTTTGATAGTTCTTGTAACGCAGAAGGTTGCGGGTTCGATTCCCGTCCTAAACAGGTATTTATGCTTTAGATATTTGTTTCTGGTCTTTGTGCTGTGTGTATAATAAGTATATATTTACAAAAAAAGTATATAATGTATTCTATCCGTTATCTAGCACCCATAACATAAGCCTAGCGTAGCTTGGGGTTAGATGGCGCTGTGTAAAATGTTCTACAATTTTTTTTATTTATTTATTTTATTTATTGTTGTCTAATGAACCGGCGCTCTCTCCATACAAACGTAGTCGACTGTTTCCTCCCTGGATAATGACGCTAGCACAAAACCTATAACTGTCATGGCTATGCTATGTTTTGCTTTTTTTCATTTTCTAATAATCATAGAAATTAAGATTTAAAAAACAAATGAAATTTGAAACATAGGGGCATGGTTATGGCAGTTATTTGTTTTATGCAACAAAAATATTTGCTCTAGTGTCATTATCAACGGAGAAAACAGTCGACTATGTTTGTAAGGAGAGACCCCCGGTACCCTTTCCTCTTAACCCTAAAAAGAGATATCTTCCATCAAACCTTGGAGAGTGCAAGCAATCTGTGTGTTTAGCTCACTAATATATTCGTTTAATTTTATAAATTTACTATTCAACTGTCCTTTACAGATAGTAGTAATCAGTGGTGAAACTGGTTGCGGTAAAAGCACACAAGTACCACAGTTCATATTAGACAATTGGTTACAAAATTACAACAAAGATGGCGCTGAACACGTTGAGATTATCTGTACACAGCCGCGGAGGATATCGGCTATTGGAGTCGCTGATAGAGTAGCCGAAGAGAGAGTGGAGAAAACTGGACAGGAAGTTGGGTATCAGGTAAGGATAAAAATATGAAAGTTAATCTATTTCCCTTGGTTACGCCATAACTTGAGAAAGGCCGGATTTCTGGGTAATTTTTTGATGAAAAAATTGAATACATTAAATTGTGGGTAAAACTGTGTGGCCAGTTAATCGTCACTAATATTATAAATCTATACTAATATTATAAAGCTGAAGAGTTTGTTTGTTTGTTTGAACGCGCTAATCTCAAGAACTACAGGTTCGAATTGAAATAATATTATTTGTTGGATAGTCTATTTATCGAGGAAGGCGTTATAAGATACTTTTCATTTTGATATTCCCACGGGATCGGGACTTACGCGGGTGAAACCGCGGGGCGCAGCTAGTATTTAATATGTCTAAAAATTACGTGTTAACATTTTTGAGTCTATGTGTATTTATTACTACTAGCGGTTTCACCCTCATGTGCCTCGATCTCGTGGGAATTTTGGAATAAAAATCCTATCTACTCCTATCCCAAGTTTCATCAAAATCGGTCCAGCAGTTACAGAGGCTATTAAGAACTTTCTTTATAGATTAAAGTGGGATAATTTAGTCGGTGCGAGCTTCGTACAGTCGTACCATATACACGTTAAGTAAACGGTCGGCCGAGCTACATGGTAGGCGGAGTGGGGGGTGTTAGGTTTTATTTTCGTTACGGAATTTCTTGATTCGGTCGCCGCGCTCAAAGCCCGTAGTAAAAGCTATGCAATAGCGTAATAAAAAAAAAAGAATTTAATTTAGTTTAAGACTTGACTACAAAACTTGTGTTAATTAAAGTAATATCTTTTTTTTTCAGATACGTCTCGAAAGTAAAATATCATCTAAAACTCGGCTTCTATTCTGTACAACCGGTATCCTACTACGTAGACTCGAATACGATCCACAGTTGAAATCCGTCACTCATATATTAGTCGACGAAGTGCACGAACGTTCCGAAGAAAGTGACTTTTTGTTGCTAATTCTTAGAGATTTGGTTAAAGTTAGAAAGGATTTGAGGGTCATATTGATGAGTGCTACGTTGAATGCTGATTTGTTTTCGGATTATTTTGATAAAATTCCGGTTTTAGAAATACCAGGTATGTATGATTTATATCGAATGCTTCATAGACGTTAAATTAAATTGAAGACTAATTGCAAATTAGTCCATATGATTTTAAGACAAACTGCCACATAAGACGACTTGCGTTTTAGACTGTCTGATAATAACCCCTATTTAAGTCGTATATCCGTTGTCTAGCACCATAACATAACACAAGTCTAGTTACTTAGCTTGGGGCTAGATGGCGATGTGTGGAATGTCCTGCAATATTTATTTATTTACTTATAGTGATTTTTTAAGTTCTCGATAAAATTATTTTGACGGATTTGATTTAATTTATCATGTTTGCTATAGATTTTTTTTTAAACTTGTATATGTTTGAAGTGTTTAAGAAATAAGTAGAATTATTTAGAAATTTGTGTTTTTGTATTTGTTTAGAATAGTTTAATTGTTAATTTTTGTTTAAAATTTTAAATGACAGTTGTAATTTCTATGAAATGAATAAATTAAAAGTCCTGACTGATAAATTAGCGCACAGTTCAAACCAAAAGGCTGATTTGGTTCAAATCTGGCATAAACATAGCTATGACGTAGGTATCCACTAAAGATTTTGGAAAATTCAACCCCTACGCGAACAAAGTCGCGGGCAAATGGTAGTTTTTCAATAAAAACCTGATGTTTCTTTTCATCAGATTTTGCATAATTTAAATATAGTTGAGCCCCTTTTTTGCTTTTTTTTTCCAATGTTCTAGTTCTAGGGGATATATTCGAACCTGTGACTTTTCTCATAAATAAATTATTTGTTTCAGGTAGAACATTTCCAGTAGAACAATTTTTCTTAGAAGATATTATGGAAATGACGAATTATGTTTTAGAAGAAAATGGACCATATTCTAGGAAGTTGAAAAAAGGTGAGGAATATTGTATTACTAAAATAAATAATAATAGTTTTTATCCTACTCCTACTAATATTATAAATGTGAAAGTTTGTGTGTGCGTGTGTGTGTGTTTGTTACTCCTTCACGCTAAAACTACTGGACCGATCGCGATGAAACTCGGTATCTGGAGGCCTGGATTAATACATAGCCTACTTTTTATCCCGATATTCCCACGGGATCGGGACTTACGCGGGTGAAACCGCGGGGCGCAGCTAGTATCCTACTAATATTATAAATGTAAAAGTGAGTGTGTGTGTTTTTGTTATTCCTTCACGCGAACTACTGAACCAATTGCGTTCAAACTTGGTATGTAGATAGCTGGAGACCTGGATTAACACATAGGCTACGTTTTATCCCGATATTCACACGGGATCGGGAATATGCGGTCCGCGGGTGAAACCGCGGGGTGCAGCTAGTTATGATATATTTGTTTATGAGCATTTTATCAATAAATCTATCTTATCTATTGTTCTTAAAAAACTCACTTGAATTAAACTTTACTTTTTTATTTTAGGTGAGAAAAAACAAGATCTAGAAACGGAGTTGGAAACGTGCGACGTTCGATCGGAAGCGAACGAACCACCGAAACTGACGATACGAGATGAAAACCTTAGTGTTGGACAAATAATAGCGCGGTATCCTACGTGTAGTAAAACTACTTGCAAAAATATGTACCTCATGGACACTGAGAAGGTAAATCCAATCAAAATTCTTAATTCAACAGGAATCATACAATGCATGACATCACTTTGAAGCGTTTTAAAAATTCAGTTAGGATGAGTGCCTTCGAGACGCGCCCAATTTATTATTTTTATTTATTAAAAATGACATATACAATTAATTAGTTAAACAAATGCCAGGAAACCTAACTAGGTTTGTCTTGGCATCTAGGTACAGTCTGCTGCATAATTGCAGCCCCCGGTAGAGTTCTAAAATTACTATTATTGGCATATTTTCATTCTAATAAATTTTATTTGATAAATTGATGAATTAAAAAGATTTTAAACTTCAACTAAAGCAGGTGTCTAGAATCTTGCTAGTTTTGAAAACATTCTTATAACAGCCGTTTTAGAGCTCTACGGTGGATCTGCAATTATGCAGCTGACCGTACAATCGACGCTACATCATTTTATTGATTAAAAAAAAGCTCAAGAGCGTTTCATAAGCGCTCAAAATAACTTTCAATTGAATACATTTAAAATATTTAGAGAAGAACAGTGCATACGAATATCTTAGTAGATATATACCCACCCATTAAATAAACAAATCAATAAATAAAGTAGGTACTTAATAAAGGCTACACAACACAAATGACCAATGAGAAGAAAGCACAGAAAACTCTTTGGGTTTTTTTTTGTGATCATGCTCACAAAGGTCAGGATAACAAATATTTTTGAAGATAAATTTGAAATAGAGCAATTAAAGTTATGTTCATGGGTTCTTATCATTAGGGTGCGACGAAGTATCATAGTACGCCTTACCGCAAAATTTTAACACCATAATATTATCCGCGATTTGGTTCTAAAATTCTTTCTTAGCGGATGGCCAAGTCATATTAGTTATTTGTACTAAAGTTATTAAAAATTAAAAATGGGACATTTACCATGTAATAAAAAACCCATAGGAAAACCGATGTTTAGTACTAAAGTTATTAACAACAAAAGAGTTTTCCAAATTGGTCCAGGCGTTTGGAGTAACCGGCGAACATACATAAAAAAATACGCGACGAATTGAGAACCTCCTCCTTTTGTTAAAAATGGAACAATGTAACATAAAAAAACATGTTAAATGTCCGGGTTTTAATAACTTTAATAATGAAGATAATTGAGGTGTCTGGGAGTAGCGACCCCGCGGTCCCGAGGGGGAAGCCAGTTCTTCATCTCCTGCTTGCCTTTGTTGGTTGGTCGGAGTGAATACTGACGAGGAAGTGGTACCTAGCCTCTATCTTACCTTTACCAGCAGTCCAGACTGGGCTCACGAGAGCAGAAATGCTTGAAGGATGGATGCCGAACGTTAGTGATGAGTTAGCCCTCGGACTTACTACAAGTGCTAGTTTAAAATCAATTGAGGCTTGGACAAGCCTCATCCAACAGGAACGTATCTTTTGGCCGCTCACGTTCCTGTTACCCCCTTGCTGTAATCTTGCTGACGCTTCATGGCCCCGCAAATTTAAGCCGGATCCGTTCGTCAGTCAGTCAATCAGCGGGCCGATCGCCGTATTCTTATGCAGCGCGGTTTGACTACGTTAGCGTCATAACTATAGATTTCGTATTGCTGTAATTTCTTAAGACGCACCTAAACGTCGCTCGCTCGCTTTATCGCGCTAAATTTTGACGTGACATAAATGACAAATTAAGTAACCTAGGAATATAAGTTTAAAATTTTTTTTGTACGGCAACAGCTTGATTTACGCGTGGGATGCGCGTAGGTGAAGTAGACGTGCAGTTTATTATTGTTGTTGTTTGCGATTCGATCGATTATTGTTTGCGTGCACGTGACATATGCGTCATAAGTTACGGCAATTGGGGGGCAGGTCTTTGAATGTCATACTTATAGTTTTTGTTTTTTGTTTTCAGATAAATCTAGAATTAGTTGAGCATGTGCTGAACTATATAGTTGTAGGTAATCATAATTGGCCTAGAGAGGGAGCAATATTGATTTTCCTCCCCGGTATAGCTGAAATTATGGCTTTGCACGATCAGTTGGCGGAAAGTCGTACTTTCAGTCCTAAGTAAGTGGAAAAATACTAATTTGAATTGCAAAACTATGTTTATGGCTTAAATAAATATTACAGGACATTATACACATCGCCATCTAGCCCCAAGCTAAGCAACTACGCTTGTGACAATGGAAAGAATACACATATACTTTATTTTTATAACTATTAAGATACTTATAATACATCCAGAAACAGCAGCAGAAACAAAAAATATTTGTTCGACGGCGAGCATCGAATCCGCAACCTCCTGCGTCGCATGCGGATGGTTACCCGCTGTGTTATAGAGATCGTATGGCATTTGTCTAACCCTTTCCCATTTCATATTATCTTATGTTTATTTGCCATTTGATCTTAGAAGTGCGCTCCTAGACATTTAACAAATAAATTGCATGTAATTAGGACCAGTGATTTAAACTGAACGTTGATCCATCAGTCAGTCAGTTAGGACTTTGGAGTTTATATATATAGACTAGCTTTTGCCCGCGACTTCGTCCGCGTTTAAGTTGAGGTGGACCAAGGAATCACGTCGTCCCATACAAACTTTGCCCCCCTTTTTACCCCCTTAGAAGTAGAATTTCAGAAAATCCTTTCTTATCGGATGCCTACGTCACACAGAGTACACACCCTCAAAGTTTCAGGTTTCTACGATCAGCGGTTTAGGCTGTGCGTTGATCCGTCAGTCAGTCAGGAGTCATTTTATATGTATAGAAGATTAAAAGTGTTAAGTGCTTTTGTTAATGAAAATTTTTCTCCACAGGCCACAGGCTATGCTTGGAAGGATAGTGTACATAAACTTTTATTTTATTTATTTAAAATGTTTTATTTATTTATTTATTTTCAGAACTGGCAATTACATGTTAGTGCCACTACATTCGACGTTATCAAGCGAAGAACAAGCGGCAGTTTTCAAAAAACCTAGAAAAGGTGTCCGTAAGATAGTACTATCTACTAATATAGCAGAAACTTCAGTCACGATTGACGACTGTGTGTTTGTTGTTGATTGTGGAAGAATGAAGGAGAAAAGGTAAGGATGTACTTGTTCGTTGATTATAATCGATGGACTACACTGGATAGTCACAGACTGGCCAAATTAGCAGTAGTACTTCCTGACCTAAACAGTAGTCTAAAGAAACGCTTGCTGAACTTAAACCGGTCTCGAATACGCTTAGGGACATGAATATCGAATACGCTTAGCCCTATGAGTTTCTTGTGCCTTCTTCTCATTGGTGGGCGCGTTCCGAAGGCACACATCCTAACTTAGTTTTAAAGACGTTTCTATGTGATCTTTATACAAATGTATTAAGCATCCAAAGGAATACATTTTTTTGACTTTGTTACTAACTAAGAGTTTTTGAATTTGGAATTTTGTAATTCGTGTGAAAAGTTGAGTATGCACCTCGGGATAAAGCATGTCTGCGTCTTGGGCGACTTAACCCACTTACCCCTCGTTTTTCTCAGGACTCTACATAACCCGAAGGTCTCTCGCACTCTACACTCGGGGTTCGACATGCTACCCACAACATAAGACATTGTTCCTTGTTGCTTAATCCACTATTAAAAGTATATATGAAGAAGAGCAATTAAAATCAAGTACTTATCATCAAATGCAACCTTACGTTTTTCGACTTATTTTAGATTCGATTCGAACCGTAACATGGAATCATTAGACCTAGTCTGGGTATCCCGAGCCAACGCGAAACAGCGTAAAGGTCGAGCCGGACGAGTGATGCCGGGTGTCGCCATACATCTGTTCACCTCACACCGATACAACTATCACATATTGGAACAACCCGTGCCTGAAATACATAGGATACCGTTGGAACAACTCGTGTTGAAAGTTAAAATCCTGCCGCTGTTCCAGAAGATGAGTGTTCATGAGGTTTTAGGTAAGATTTCGTTACAGTTACCTTAATGGTGAAGGTAACTATAAGTTGAATGAGGCTAATGATGCGGCTAAGAGCGGAAACAGCCCCGCAGAACTAAACTAAGGGTCATAGTTACCATAATGCTAAAGTTACCGTAAGAGTCATTGTAGTTACCTTAATGATAAGTTATCATACTTGTCAACGTGATACAGCATAAAGGTTGCTACAAACCAGTAATGCCGAGTACCTACTCGCAGAAGCGAGTAATGGTCAAAGTTGCTTTAATAATTTAAAGCGTTAGGTACATTAGGGTTATTTCATATTTCATTCGACCGTTTGCGCGACTTTATATTTTCTTTACAGTCTAAATCGATATAGATTTTAACATGTATTTACATAATGTTTCGCTTTGCACACAGCAATGTCTTTAATGGTCAAAGTTACCTTATTGGTCGAAGTTACCATCAAAGGTGCAAAAGTTGCCATAAAATAACTTCTCAATTTCTCTTTACAGGTAAAACGATAGAGCCTCCAATAAAATCGAACATAGACGGGGCCCTAACTAGGCTACAAGACGTAGGGGCCCTAGACAAACACGGGGCGCTAACAGCATTAGGGGCCCACCTAGCCGCGTTACCAGTCGATGTTAGAATAGGAAAGTTAATGTTATTCGGGGCGATATTCTGTTGTGTGGACTCGGCTTTAACTGTGGCTGCTTGTTTGTCTCATAAAAGTCCATTTGTTGCACCTTTTGGGAAAAAGGTACGTTAATTTTTTTTATTACGTAGAACCCTCCCTATTGCAAGTCTAATTGAAGAATGTTTGGGATTTCAAACTTTTTTTCGAAAATTTTAAAGTAATGAACGCGAAAACAGTTGTTTTTTTAGGGTTCCAAAGGTACAAAGAAAAAACTCTAATAAGATCACTCTCTTGTCTGTCTGTTTGTGTGTCCGTGTGTCACCACCGATGTTTTTAGTGTTTATTGATTTTGGACTACTATTGGTTTTTATTACGAAAACGGTTTTTTTGCCTGTGAACATTACTTTAATTTGTCGAAAAAAGGTTCGAATTTTCAAAGTAGTAGAACAAAAGTTATTAATTACCCTAGTTGTACACATTGTAAGAAATTAATACAGCGTTTGAACAAATGTACTATTATTATGTGCCTTCTTTAATATATTTCAGACAGAAGCAGATGCGAAGAGAAAAGAGTTTGCGTGTTCGAACAGCGATCAACTAACTACTTTGAGGGCTTATAGGGTAAGTCGAAATACTATTGAAGAGTTATTTCCGTAAAAATATATAATTTGACGTGATCACGTGTAATAAATTGATGGAACACTTGCATTCACAAAAAAGACGACGTCATGCGTCCCGTTCCGGGAACGCCACATGATGCCACAAGGACCAGGATTGTAAGGTTTCATACAACGCTCTGTTATAAGTAAGTACACTACTACAAGCTTGACGCGCATATGTGCGTGACTAAGCTTGTGTTATGGTGACAAGTGACGACGGAAAAAAGAGAAAAAAATAAGAAAGGAAAAAAACATATAGGAATAACATGATTTACAACAGATGTTGCTAATCTGACCTATTTGGACTATTAAGTTTATTGCACTAAAATAAGAACTCTTTGTTTTAAACAAGATGTTTTCATGGCTTAAATGCTGCTTTTTTTTTTTTTTTTTTTTTTTTTATTATGGCTTCGCAAGTGTGCATTTAGCCAGTGTCAAGTTATATTTTGCATCAAATTATGACCCGATTTTCATAAATCGGGCCTAAAGTGTTTCAATACAGTCAAAGTCGTCATAGTCCGTCAAGTCAGGGGCTATAGTAAAGCGGTGGCAAGTTTACCATAACCTTAATAGGAGATTTGGAGGCAACGAGAAAACTGCATGTTTGACACTGATTTTTACTTTCACTACACTTGTGCACTTTCACAGAACTAAATTGAATAACATTCCATCAGAATTATACAATTCAACTCGGGTTACATCTAAGTTTCATGAAAATAAAACTGCAGCACGACATGTTGTTAACTCGTTCCCGCCAAAACTCCTAAATGCTGCTTTGTCCCTACCCTATTTTTATCTTTTCCAGAAATGGCAACAAGCAATGTCTCGAAGTACGCATGCAGCCCTCGTATTCGCCAGTGAAAACTTTCTCTCCCACAAGACTCTGCTAATGTTAGCAGATATAAAGCATCAGCTGTTAGGTCTCCTTGCGTCTATAGGGTTCGTACCTGATATGCCGGATTTGAGACGGAAAATGAGGAAGGATTCTGTTGCTAATTTGACGGGAGATGAGGTAAGAAAATATACCTTAGGGTACGACTGTGCCCATTCAAATACAATTTAATTTGTTTTATGGCGCAGTAGCAACTGGACAGATTCGCACGCTGGACAACCATAGATTAAAAAAAAAATGACAAAACTTCGTACAAAAATTACTTGTTTGCAAGAAGGTTAGGTTCCTGAAGTTCCTATATGTGTAATGGCGTCATATGCTGATGAAAAAAATAAAAAAAATACGTGACTTTAAATGGTTATATCTTTTTTCCACATCTAGTTCATGAAATACTATAAATTTCATTGTAATCTAGAAAAACGGATTTATCATATTTTTCTATTTGTGTATAGTATGCTTAAGTTTTTCCTTGCCATCATTATTTAGACTACCAGTAAATAAATTTGTCTAATAAATAAGATATCTAAAGCGCTGTAAGTTGTAAAATGTACTTTGAATGAAGATTGTTAGGCATCGAAATGTTTAAGTACCTACTGCAGACGACCTCAACTGGGCAACAGATAATGCGATTGCCGTGGCTAAGTTTTGGGCGGGAGTGCTTTGTTCAAGGTGTATTGCATTGGCCGCCGTTGACACGAAGAAAAGAAGAAGAGTACCTACTAGAGCAACCTGGTGGTAGGGTACCAGATTTTGCGAGAATTGGAAAACATGATGAGCCTTGCCTGTATGATAATTTAGCTATAGGGGTTTAGCGGAAGCAAAATTATCATTACTAAACATTATTTTTTAACAGGCTTCAGATTTTTTTTTAATTAATTAAGAATAAACATAAATACAAAATATAAACACCTATTAAACCACAAGAGGTTTATGTTAGGTGTACATTCCTCATTTACTCACTCAGGTGCAGGGTAGGTAGGTGTACTTATTGTCAATATTTGTTTACGTCGTCGTATTCAATGCAGTCGTTGCATGCCTACTTGTACTAGTTTATACAGGGTCATTGGTAACCAGTGCTTCCTACATCTACCTACTTGTTTTTTTTAAATATTTAGTTATAAATGGTTGAGGTATCATATTTAATCAAGACTAGTCCAGTTTTTGAAACGATTAGACACTATACTGTAAAAAAAACATAACGCACTTACCTACTTTACTTAAAAATTCTGATTTAACTTTAGTACAGTCAAATTTATCAATTCCACTGCAAGAAGCCCTTAGTCCGCCTTACTTTTTTGTCAGAAAGTTAATTTAGAGTTTTAAATTCACAGTTATTATTTTCCCTTCAATTGATTTTGTGTTCTCCGTTTCAGTTGAATGCAAATGGTAACAACGATCGGTTATTGGCTGCCATTTTGTGCGCAGCTTTATACCCAAATGTTGTCAAGGTATGTATTTAGTTATGTTGATTACAATTGTAACATTTGGTTTAGTAAACGCAAAACGGTCAGCCATTGTTTTTTGTTTTGCGCGGTAGCATAACTTGGCACTTAATTTTTATAATGTTACTAGCTGCGCCTCGTGATTTTACTCGCGTAATTATCAAATAAATGCAATGTAAGTGATTGGTTTTTTACAAACACAAAATCTATAACAGTTACTACGAACTTTAACAGCCCTTTTCAAAAATCCTTTCTTAGTGTTTGCCTACGTCTTATAAGGAATCCTCTTGCGAAGTTCCAGATTTTTAGCTCTTGTAATTTTAGAGATATCATGATCTTTTTCTCTATCTCTATAAAAAGTAGGATCTTATTTAAGGTGGGTCAATACGCCAACGACCTTGCTACACAGCCTACTAAATAGTTAATACCGCCACCGGTCGCCTTCGTTGGTGAAAATTGTTGATTGTTACGAATGTGTTTTGTTTTTCTCGAAAGTGCTGAGATGTCATTGTAGATGAGATCAAACTATAGGGAATTTGGCTCGAAGTCATTTTGGTGTGACTTCGAGCCAAAATTCCCTATAGTTTTGAAGTTATCCTAAAATTATGAATTAAAACTAGTCTAGCTTTGAAATGACAAGGAATTTTCGTCTCAAATTACCCCAAAATATCGGTAAAGATTTCACCTACAATTCTATCTCAGCACTTTTGAGAAAAACAAAACACATTCGTAACAATCAACAATGTTAGTTGTAAGCGACGGGTGTTCCTAGCGCGTTGCGTTGGGCAGCTTAGGTACCCTTAATGTAATAATTCCCAGGTTCTAACACCGGAGAAATCGTTCCACATGCAAGCCGGAGGGGCTATTCCACGTCAACCGACTGCCGACGAGTTGAAGTTTAAAACTAAGACGGATGGCTACGTGGCATTGCACCCGTCTTCTGTCAATTCTACCATAGGGTAAATATAGATAAAACTTTTATTACAGACTTGCAGCGTTCTGCGGTTTCACCCGCGTAACTCCCGATCCTGTGGGATTTTCGGGATAAACAGTAGCCTATGTTATTCCTAATTAATCAATGTATCATGTACCTAATACCAAGTTTCATCGAAAACGGTCCAGAAGTCTTGGCGCCTATCCGTTACAAACAAGAAACAAAAAATCTTTGCCCTTTGTATCGATAAATAGAATATAGATAAGTTTACGTATAGTTTACGATCTTAACAATGATAAAATAAGGTATATCCTTTCTAAGAAAAAAATAGTCATCAAAATCGGTTCAAATACAACGAAATTATGCCCGTACAGACTATTCAAAAAAATTCAATATAAAACGTTCTTCTTTTTTTAACGTCGGTTAAAAAACAAGCATTAACTTGGCACAAAAAAGCCTGTAGTTTTACTCGCGTGGATGTGTATATACAAAAGAAAAGTATTTATTGTATTCTATCCGTAATCTGGACACCATAACACAAGCCTAGTTGCTTAGCTCAAGACTAGATGGCGCCGTGTCCTAAAATATTTATTTATTTACTTAACCATACCACAAGCCTAAGTTGCCCAGGACTAGATGGCGCCGTGACCTAAAATATTTATTTATTTACTTAACCATACCACAAGCCTAAGTTTCCCAGAATTAGATGGCGCCGTGACCTAAAATATTTATTTATTTACTTAACCATACCACAAGCCTAAGTTGCCCAGGACTAGATGGCGCCGTGTCCTAAAATATTTATTTATTTACTTAACCATACCACAAGCCTAAGTTTCCCAGAATTAGATGGCGCCGTGACCTAAAATATTTATTTATTTATTTAATTTTCAGATATTATCCGAGCCCATACTTGGTATACCAAGAGAAAGTGAAAACTTCAAGAGTGTTTATCAGAGAGTGCTCTATGGTGCCTCAACTGCCTCTAGTGCTATTTTCGGGTAAATATATCTTACTAACTACGCTCCGCGGTTTCACCCGTGTAAGTCACGATCCAAAGGTATCCTATGTCCTTGCCTTAAACTACTACGATGCTAATTTTCATCCAAATCGGTGCAGTCGTGAAAAATTAACAAACCAAAAAATATACGTAGGAGGTTCCCATTCACTCTCAGCGCTCATGTACTCGATGAATATTATTTTAAATTAAAAATAAAATAAATTAAATTTTATTTTAGAATTAATTCTCAACTTACTTACAAATTAAATTAAATTAAAAATATTTCGTACGCTCGGCTGCATTATTGCAGACCCACCGTAGAGCTCCAAAACGGCTGTTATAAGAATGTTTTCAACACAAGCAAGATTCTAGGCACCTGCTTTAGTTGAAGTTTAAATTCTTCTAACTCATCAATTTATCAACCAAAAATTATTAGAATGAAAACATTCCAATAATAGTAATTTTCGAACTCTACCGGGGGCTGCAATTATGCAGCCGACTACATAGTATAAAACAAAGTCACTTCCCGCTGTATGTCTGTCCCTTAGCTTAGATCTTTAAAACTTCGCAACGGATTTTGATGCAGTTTTTTTTAATAAATATAGTGATTTAAGAGGAAGGTTTTAGTATATAAAACATAACCACCAGGCGTACGAAGTCACGGGCAACAGCTTAAATAATAAATGAATAAAATAAAATACGTTTTTTTTATAAAGTCATCTACAAAAAAAGATAATGAATTTTTTTAATTAAATAATTTTTTATAAACATAATTTATTCAATATAAATACAAATAAAAAATTTCATTTTTAAAGAATTATATATTTTTTAATGATTTATAGGTTGCAGTTTGTCAGTGGAGTTACACAATGGTACCTTTATAGTTTCATTGGAAGATGGCTGGATTATGTTTCAAGTTGAAAAACATGAGGTTTGTCTTACTTATTTAACACTAGCTGCGCCCCGCGGTTTCACCCGCGTAAGTTCCGATCTCGTGGGAATATCGGGATAAAGTAGCCTATAGCCTTCCTCGATAAATGGACTATCCAACAGAAAAAGAATTTCTATATTCGAACCAGTGGTTTCTGAGATTAGCGCGTTCAAACAAACAAACAAACAAACTCTTCAGCTTTATAATATTAGTATAGATAATGACGACTTAGTTGGCACAATGGTTACCACGCCGGACTGCCAAACACAGGGTTGCGGGTTCGACACAAGTATTTATGCTTAGATATTATAAATAAATAAATCAACTGTGGTCTGGTTGTTTCTATGTATTATAAGTATATATTTACAAAAAAAAAGTATTTATGTAGTACATCCGTTGCCTAGCACCCATAACACAAGTCTAGTTACTTAACTTGGGGCTAGATGGCGATGTGTGAAATGTCCTGTAATATTTATTTATTTATTAGCTGCGCCCCGCGGTTTCACCTGCGTAATCATTTTCTGCTCAACTTTCTTAATATTTTCTTTCATAAAAACCTTCTCTTGACAATATCAAAGACAACAAAAAAAGAATTGGCCAAATTGGTAAAGGCGTTGTTGAGTTATGCGCTTACCAACACATTTTGCGATTCATTTTTATATTATAGATAGATAACGACATAAAAAAAACTCCCATGAGTTTCTTGTGCCTTCTCATTGGTGGGTTCTGAAGGCACACAATATCCTAACTTAGTTTTAAAGACGCTTGTAAGTGATTTCATGCAAATTGTATGATTCCAAATGAATAGTTTGAGTTTCTTTTGTAGTATAACTTCTTCACGGCTTAGCCCGCTGCGCTAGGTCAGGATTAGCTACATTGTAGACGACGACCTAGTTGGCACAATGGTCACCATGCCGGACTGTCAAACTTGCGGGTTCGATTCCCGCCTCAGACAAGTATTTGTGTTTAGATATTTGTCTGTGGTCTGGTTGTTTCTATGTATTATAAGTATATATTTACAAAAGAAAAGTATTTAAGTAGTATATCCGTTGTCTAGCACCCATAACACAAGTCTAGTTACTTAGCTTGGGGCTAAATGGCGATGTGTGGAATGCCTTGCATTATTTATTTATTTATTTTATATTTTACTTTCTGTTTCAGGTCGCCGAAATGCTGAAAATAATACGGGTCGAATTAATAGATCTATTAGAGAAGAAAATCAACGATCCAAGTTTGAATTTGTTGAATTACGAGAAAGGGAATCGAATAATAAAGACTATAGTTCAAATTATAAGTAAAGATTAGAGAAAAATTAACTGTAACGCCTTGGTTTTAAGGTCGATTATGTAGTGCAATTTAAACGAATTTTTTGATATTATGAATTGTTTCTACTTATTTATTTTTTATTAGTAACTAGTAGCGCTCTGCGGTTTCATCCGCGTAACTCCCGATCCAGTGGGAATATCGGGATAAAAAGTATGACCTGACACTCCCAATTAATCAATGTATCCTCATACCAAGTTTCATAAAAATCGGTCTAGTTTCAGAGTCTGTTTAATTCAAACAAACAATTTTTTCCTCTTTGTGTGTTGTTGGCGCTGTCGTAGAATTTTTCTTTTATTTATGGATTTTTGAAAAATTTAGTTAATTTTTTTCATGCAAAAATCTTACACAGTAATAGTATTTACTGAACTTCATAAATTATGTACAGTCTGCCACAAAAGTGGAGGCCCACCGTAGTGTTCTAAAACTGCTATTTTTACAATGCTTTTAACTCAAGCAAGGATTTTAACGACCTCTGTGGTACGACTTGCGAACACCCGGGTTTGCGGGTTCGATACCCGCTGACGAATAATTAATGAGTGCGAATGAGTACAGATATGTTACCGTAAACGAAAATTTGTTGTCTGGGTGTTTCTGTTAGTTAACTGTTGTCTGGTCACCATAACATAAGCCTAGTTGCGTTGCATAGCATAGGTCTAGATGGCGCTGTGTACAATGTCCTGGTATTTATTATTATTACTTTAAAGTCCTGCTTAATTATTAGCTATTTTAGAACTCTACGGTGGACCTGCACTTTTATTGACTGACTGTACAAAATAATAAAATAAAATAAATTTGATATTTTTTAATTATTTATTTTTGCTAAAATTGTGATATAAATTAACATCTATATAATAAATAGTGATTTTTACTGTTATTGCTAATTTTTATGTGCACATTTTTATGTACCGAAATAAAATAAATGAATAATTATTATTTTTGTTTTATTTATTATTATTTTTATGTTTACAATTACAATTTCAATTTCTTACCATATAAAAAACTGTCACCCCCCGGAATTGGGCTATCAAATGCATTTAGATTTTTTTTTTAAATCGGGTTGAAGTTCCAGAAATAAATAGATGAATTATAATGCTATTATCGCGGGCTTTGAGCGCGGCGACCGAATCAAGGAATTCTGTAACGAAAATAAAACCCCTCCATTCCGCTTACCATGTAGCTCGGCCGAGCGTTCGCTGAACGTGTATGTATATGGTACGACTGTACGAAGCTCGCACGATGCAATAGCTTTACCGCGGCAGTCCCCGAGTGCCACACGTTTTTTATAGTTTACACATACCTGACAAATAAATCCTTCAAACAGACCCAACAAAAAGGTTGCTAAAATAAATCGTAAGACTAAAAAACCAAGTCTACAAATCAAATATCAGTAAGTACCGAACCTATTCATACAAGGTGTAAAGACGCGGGGGTTTAGATAAAGTATCGCGTTTTGATACAGCACAACAAATCACAAAATAAAAGTATTTAATTTACACAAATAAAAAAAACCGGCCAAGTGCGAGTCAGACTCGTATGTTCGATCGATATGTATATGCAAAAAACCCTTAAAATATTGTATGTCAGACGAGGATGAATAGGTTAAAAGCCCTTTGCCTGCCCTTTTGGGAGTATAATTAACAAAAAAAATAATAGTAAAAAAAATAGTAAACAAAAAAATCTAAAATTCTTGAAAAGATACTCAAAAAATATTTACCATTTTCTGTTTTTAGTTATTTGTTGTTATAGCGGCAACATAAATACATCATCTGTGAAATTTTCAACTCTCTAACTATCATGGTTCATGAGATACAGTCTGGTGACAGATAGACGGAACGGACGGACGGACAGCGAAGCGAAGTAATAGGGTCCCGTTTTTATCCATTGGGTACGGAACCGTAAAAAACAGAGCTGTACCAAGGATGCAACAGTATCTAAGTTCCTTATTAGCGCCTTGCCGCTAGACCTATCTCGCTTCTCGTTTCTCTTTCGCTTTCTTTTAGCATATAGGTAGTTACTTAAGTTAGAATCAAAATTTATTCCAATTTCAAACACAAAATTAAATGTTAATATATACATCAAATCAAATTACACCAAATGAAAAACCAAAAATAATAATAATAAACACAAAATAATTAAAAAGACGCCAAAAAAATACCTCCACCCAGAAATTAAATAAAAAACTAAACATTACAAATAAATAAGTAATAAAATTAGTATAAAATTAAATTCATTAAAAATCAACCTAGGCCTTAACATTAAAACAAGAGGAAGCGAGTTAGAATTAATTTTGTTATATGTAATCATTTTGCGTTTTGTTTTTATGGTGCAATTAAGTGTTTATCTATCTATCTTCGCTCGCTCAATCAATAAATAAGCCTCAAAATTGTTACTTTTGAATAAAATCACCCATCCAGTTCCACCTTGTATATGCAAGTTACCATAGTGAAATATGAGAGGCATCAATCAACGTTGGTTGCTGCTAACGGTTGGACAAAATGGTTGCCAGTATGTACCTACCTGCTTTACGGACATAGGGGGCTAACGACAGTCCGATTTGGCACCCCTATAAATCATAGGGGGTGTTTTCACTGAGTTTTTACACGAGTTTCTAAAAGAGAAGCTTCGTGGGTCGTGAAAAACATGATGTTGTGTGTATTGGGTATAATTAGTGATAGTTTAAGTTAAATGCCTGGATTTTCGGTTTTACAGGTATTTGGACTCAAAAACAAATAAAATACAAATATATTTATTATCAAAAGGTGAAGTACATAATGCTTACATGTCTAGGTAGGCACCTTATGATATTACTACAGGTTATATCTAGTTATAGACTCTAGTCCCCACACTAGGATACCCTGTGTTGTGGGTGACTAGTCTCTTCCTACTAGGCGCAAGATACTTACTTAAAATAAGGGGGAAAAAAGGGAAAGATATTTAGGTAAGTAAATCGCCTTATCAGCAAAACGACATAAGAGGCACCTGCTAATTTAAGGTCGCTGCATACGTAACGTGATAAAACCTCGGACAGGACGAGGACGTGGCGTGTATTGTTTATAAAGTGTTCGTGGAGTTTAAACAAACGTAACGTGATCTTTCAAAAGTCTCTAAACGTTGATATTATTAGATGTCAAAGTTTTTACAGGGCTTCATATAAGCCCTGTAAAAACTTTGACACGTCCCGTCCGACACGGGACCGACGCCACGTATGCAGCGACCTTTAATTTTACTATTCTACCCTACTTCCTACTAATATTTTGAAAACGATTCAAAGTTTTATTTTTACTTGATACTGGCTAATGCACGGATCGTATGAAGCCATTTAGATAAAATAAAACTTGAGAGGTGTCAAGGGACACCCGGATGGAACGAAGTCCCTTTCGATTAATTAGTGAAGAAATTGTAATATTTTTTTTTTAAGTTATAATATTTTTTTTTTATTATTAACAAATATAATGTTATATAAACTTAATCAGTAGGCTCAATTTTCGTAATAATTGGCTTGTGGTAACTGAAGTAGGAAACATATGTTTGGGATTCTATTTTATTTAAATGGCTTGAAAAAACTGCATCAATGGTAGTATTATATTTTGTTGTTGATTCTGCTGGATTATTGTTAATTCTTAAATCAAATTCTTCCGATGAAACGATAAGCGATAAGATAATTACGCAACAACTGCGGCCGTACCACTGAGGCGCGTGCGGTGCGGGTGGGGAAGCGGGGTTGAGGGGTAGGTTCTGGTGGTCAACAGGTTGAGCTTCGACGCGAGTTTGCTAAAATTTAATGAATGAATAACTATTCATTCATTAAATTACGCTACGCCTACCACAGAATAGAAAGTGTTTAATAGTTAGTAATTTTTAGCGTTATGTGGGACAAATCTTTGATTTAATTTTTAATATTTTTTATTTCAAATATGGGTTCAGTAACTGCTACAGATTACCCAGTTTTTTTTGTTCTGGTAATTTAACTGTAGTCGTGTATATATGTACTCTGTCTGTCTATTCTTTCATACACGTCATAGATGCGCGGGACTTTGTAAACACAACAGAGTGTATATATATATATACTCTCTCGACTTCGTAAACACAACAGCGTATAGGTTAGAACACGCACGGCTTGCTAAATACATACGTTCTGATATTGTAATATTAAAATATGATTTGTTTTTGAATTTATTAAAATTATGACGCGTACACTTACTAAACACACAAAATGTGGAGATTATAATGCGTATGACTTGGTTAGCACAATAATAAAGAGAGGTTATAGTGCGTACTTGCTAAAAATACAAAAATATTTATTATTATCTGTATATAATCTCTACTTACCTAACTCCATCAGCAATATCCGGAACTTGTACAGAAACACTGTCAGGATTCATTATTATTATTATTTTTTACTATTTATTATTTACAAAAAACCTGTATACACTCGTGTCGTGACAACTTTTCGTAAGAATTTTTTCCGTCTAGCCCCGTCACAACGCGCGATAAGGAACTTCGTTCCAAAAAAATAAAAGACTACTTTAATGAATACAAACAATAAGTTTATTCGAAAGTTTCTCTTGTTTTTTTTTTGACGTGATAACGACTTATAAATCGATGAAAACCGACAGCACTCACAAAAAGGTGAGCATAGCAACGCCTCTCGAATCACGTTCTGGGAACGTGAGTTATTGACAAGGTTTGTTCTAATGTTTTCTAATGACGTAAATTATCGTCCGTAAATCGACTTCACAGACAACCATTTTTTTAAATTAAATTATAATGAGACATTGCAAAAAGTTACTACGAAACATCTAGCAATAATTTATATGATAACTTTGCCCTAGAAAACTAAAACTAAAAAAAGACCCGTGTAAAAATCTAACCCTTCAAGAGACGAGCGAGCAGTAAGCACATTAAATCACCCCGGCACGTTATTGGCAATAGAACGGACCCCGTCCTACTGCTAGACTAGTCCAATAGTGGGTAGATCGTAAAATGCACATGTTTTTGGTCCCGCTACATGTGTACTTTAAAGGGCGAACTTTTGGGTTAGGACCGTCCGAAGTGTTTTTCTGTAAGGTTTAACGTGGACATGACTTTATATTTTAGGCATACCTAAATCCTCCTAATAGAGTTTTGGCGGGAACGAGTTAACAACATGTCGTGCTGCAGTTTTATTTTCATGAAACTTAGTTGTAACCCGAGTTGTATTGTATAATTCTGGTGGAATTTTATTTAATTTAGTTCTGTGAAAGTGCACAAGTGTAGTGAAAGTAAAAATCAGTGTCAAACATGCAGTTTTCTCGTTGCCTCCAAATCTCCTATTAAGGTTATGGTAAACTTGCCACCGCTTTACTATAGCCCCTGACTTGACGGACTATGACGACTTTGACTGTTTTGAAACACTTTAGGCCCGATTTATAAAAAATCGGGTCATAATTTGATGCAAAATATAACTTGACACTGGCTAAATGCACAAGCCGTGCGTAGCCATAATTAATAGAAAAAAAAATCCTCCTAATACATCATCACTACATGGAAATCTTACAGCTAAGCGACACTCGCTGATCGTTTACGATCGTGCGGGTTAAGCGACGCCTGGCGCGGTCATCACTTTGATGGGTGACCAATTAGTAATGTGGCAAAAATGAATTTTCTTGAGCCCCTCCGTGCTTCGGAAGACTTTAGGTCAAGTTAGAGGCCATAAGGCGATCTGAAAACTCTAACAATAGGTGAGCCACACCACTATACAAAAAGAAGAAGAAGAATCACCGCTGTCTGTATGTCCCTATTTAAGCTTAGATCTTTAAAACTGCGCAACGGATTTTGATGCGGTTTTTTCTAGATAGGGATTCAAGAGGTAGTTTATAAAACAAAACTATCATGCGTATGATATGTTAGATAACTATTTGTTTATTATTAATAAAGAAGTACCTGCCTATTGTTTTTTTTTTTCTTTTATTATGGCTTCGCACGTGTGCATTTAGCCAGTGTCAAGTTATATTTTGCATCAAATTATGACCCGATTTTTCATAAATCGGGCCTAAAGTTTCAATACAGTCAAAGTCGTCATAGTCCGTCAAGTCAGGGGCTATAGTAAAGCGGTGGCAAGTTTACCATAACCTTAATAGGAGATTTGGAGGCAACGAGAAAACTGCATGTTTGACACTGATTTTTACTTTCACTACACTTGTGCACTTTCACAGAACTAAATTGAATAACATTCCACCAGAATTATACAATTCAACTCGGGTTACATCTAAGTTTCATGAAAATAAAACTGCAGCACGACATGTTGTTAACTCGTTCCCGCCAAAACTCCTACCTATTGTTAGTATCTAAATTAAATGAAAACCTTTATTATTATTCCAAGTTTAAAAGTTTCTAAACGTTGTTATTATTTTAAAAGTCTCTAAACGTTTGGATGACGTTACACTTGTTTCTCTACGCAAAAACGAAGAGAGGGGCCGACAAGGCTCACTTCTTCTCGGAGTGTCAACCAGTACGGATCTCGGGTCTTCTGATTAAAAGTTAAGTACATATTTAAGTAAATAGTTCGAAATGTTTATCATACTCTTATCCTATCCTACTAATATTATCCTACTAATAAACCGCGGGGCGCAGCTAGTCCTACTAATATTATAAATGTGAAAGTTTGTGTGTGTGTGTGTTTGTTACTCCTTCACGCAAAATCTACTGGACCGATTGCGATGAAACTCGGTATCTAGACAGCTAGAGACCTGGATCAACACATAGGCTACTTTTTGTCTTGATATTCCCACGAGATCGGTACTTACGTGGGTGAAACCGCGAGTCGCAGCTAGTTATAAATATGTGAATGTTTGTGTGTGTATCTATGTATGTTTGTTACTCCTTCACGCTAAAACTGCTGAACAGATTCCAATGAAATTCGATATATAGATAGCTAGAAGCCTGGATTAATATATAGGCTTTTTATCCCGATATTCCCAAGGGATCGGGACTTACGCGGGTGAAACCGCGGGGTGCAGCTAGTAAATACATATAATTAGAAATAACGTCTCCTTATTTCATTGTAAAGTAAATCCCTATAATACAAATACTTATTTCACCTATCACATATGATGTTGCGGGAAACAGCTAGTAATATTAGAAATTCGTAAGTTGTGTTATTTAATTTTGTTTCTTTGTTCCTCTTCGACGAAACGATTTAACCGATTTGGATAATGTTCTAAGAAATTTCTTAGAAAATATCCTATAGGCTATAGGCAAAGTCTAAAGTTGGGAAACACTGGAAGATTTTAAATGCTTTAACGCCATCTATTGTGAAATAGCGGTACTGAGTCCATCGAACTTTGAAGTATCTACGTAGTTAGAGATTTTAATAAGAGATGGCGCTAGTAGCTTATAGGAATGTCTTTTAGCTTATAGTAAAGACGATAAAATAAGTTAGTAGGTAGAATGCGCTACGAACGTTTTGCTTTCATGATGATATTTTTGTTTGATTTGATAATTTGGGAGCTAAATGCCTATAAGGACGTTTTGCTCTAAACACTACCTGCCCCCTGATTCACAAACCATCGGAAAGCTACCGAAGCAAAAAAAAAAACTTAAAAGGCAATAATGGCAACACGCCAAAAGTCGCGGGAGTAAAAGAGCAGCAAATTTTTTTTACGTGTCTGTTGCCTTCTGACGGTTTGTGAATGAATTTTTGTAAAGTATAAGAATCCAATAAGAGTCTGTTTCCAAACAAGATTCGTCTAACATACATAAATTCTAATTAGATTTATTTCCTTCTAAGCAGTAAATGTAATTTAATAACCAATATGAGTCTTATCCATACAATTCTAATCCTCACAACGTAGGTCAATTTAGATCCGGCTCACGTACGGGCCGGCGCGTAATTGGGCCCATTTACCGCCCCTGGCTGGCCGAATCGTTACGTTTCGTCCGACGTTCGCAATATGTGGATAACTTCGTGCCTTGGATTCGTACAGCTAGTTTTGTTCTAAGCAAAGATATTTAACTGAATATCAAAGAAATATAGGTACTTACTTATATATTTTACTTATTTATCAATGGTTTTTTCTATAATAAATCAAAGATTTTCTTGGAAGCTCTATATTTTAGAAAAAGAACTGGGCCATGAAATACCTACATTGGTTAAATAGGCAGATTTTAATTTTTAAATATATGCTTATTAAGGTTTCCTGGAAGTAATCGCTTTAAGCGATAAGGTCGCCTATTTGTATAATTTCGTAGTTAATAAGCTTTCTCGTCCTTTTTGTTATTTTCAATGTTTTGTGTGTTGTACAAATAAAGTGTTTATCTACCTATCTAATTATATAGAATAAACTGAAATTGATTTCCTACAAACACAGAATACAAAATAGTTACTTAGACCTACAAACTTTAATAACAGCCCTTTTTTATAACTTTTATTTAGTTTCACCTGTCCCGATGTTTGTCTTCAAATCTTGCAAATTAAGATCCACTTCCGCTTATCCTGAGGAGTTGAACTTTTGCACGTTGGTTCAGTTGCGATGATAATGCATTTTATTACCCCTTGAGGTCGAATTTCTAAAAATCCTTTTTTGTGCTTGCCTACGTCATAAAGGGAAATTCCTATGCGAAGTTTCAGACTAGTAGCTCTTGTAGTTTTAGAGCTTTGTTAATGACTATTTTTAACACCCGCTCCCCGACGCAAAAACGACGGGGTGTCTCTCTCTGTGTGTGTGTGGTGCGTGTGTGTGCGTGTCTGTCTGTGGTATCGTAGCTCCCGAACGGATGAACCGATTTAGATATTTTGTTTTTTTTTCACTTATCAATATATTATTACTTTTTCATACTATGGTCGTTCAGGCATTTTAATTAGGAATTTTATCGTCTCGTTAGGGAAATAGACATGTCCTCTTTTTCCTTTTATTTTAAATGTCTTTGATTCGAAGGCGATATTGTAAAAAGATTGTAGTTTTTGTTGGAGAAAATTGGCTTTTGGTTTATTGATGATTTTGTCTGTTTTTTCTGCGAATCCCACCTGATGTTAAGCAGTAGGCATCCTAATATGACTTGGAACTCGTAGTGGGAGCTGTTTCCTACTGAAAAGTTGAAAATAGAGAAATGAAGCTTTGCATAAGGTTTGCTATTAAAAATTAAAAATTTCGCGTTTTTACGCAAGTATAGTACAGTAAGCAAGTCAGATAAGAAAAAAACTTGCACTATGGGGTCAAATTGCGTTTTGTTCGTCAGTCAAAGATCTAAGGTGTCTTTAAGCATAGTAATACACATATTTTACTTTATAAAAGGACTGGATAAATAAGCCAATAAAATTTGAACTTACCAATCATGCCCCGACATTAGGTATAGATACCTACTTAAAATGTGTCAAGTTCTTAAGAGGAAAGGGTACCGGCACTCTTTCCATACAAACGTAGTAGACTGTTTCCTCCCTGGATAATGACATTATAGCAAATATTATTGCAGCATAAAACTTATAACTGCTATGACCATGCCCCTATGTCTTATTTATATTTTGTTTTTTTTTTAACTTTAAAAACAAATCACAGGAGTATAGTCATGGCAGTTATAGGTTTTATGGCACAAAAATATTTGCTCTAGTGTCATTATCCAAGGTTGAAACAGTCGACTACGTTTGTATAGACAGAGCGCCGGTACTTACCTTATCACCTTAATTTCAAGTTTAACAGTGAAGTTTGGATAGGTCTATCTTGGCTATATGAAATCTATAATTCTAATGATACCCTTTAAACCAGAACGGAGTTGTAAAATCGGCAGGCGGCGGCCAGTGATTTGGATGATTTTGACTAAACTACTTTCTTTTGTGGTAGAGCTGGTTTCACTTGTCTTTTTACTCAATAAATATACTAATGCTGGAAATCAATAACTTATTTATTGGTTACCAAGGGTTAAACTTGTATCATATTTGAACTGACTGCCAACCTTCACTAGTTGAAGAGGTACCCCGAGAAGAAGAAGGGTTAAATGTAGATTATTGACAGTTTTGCTATAGAACATGCGTAATACGTCAGTGTCAGAAATTCAACTTTGATGATTTCTAGTATTCGTCAAAAAAACAATTTTACACTATGGCGCTTTGTACCAGTGGTACCACCCAGTCACCCAACCCACGTAATCTAATCAAGCAACGATTCCCCATCGAACAGTTATAAACATCCCAACCTTATTATCAAACCCTGCGATTTCATTTCGTATAAATCAACGAGGCAGCCGAAATCCAACGATAAATTTGGACCCAATCCTGGTCATCGTAGACCCGAAAGGCGTTTTAGCGTTAACCCCGGGACGGACCTTTCCGCTAAATAAATCCCTTATCTGCATACGGCAACCTTGCTAGGGTCCAGCTTAATAAATTCAGGTTGGGTTTTGCGAAGTTTGACAGTGGAATGTCTTAGAGATGATATTGAATTAATGGTGTCTTTGTGCTATAGATTACTAGCTGCATCCCGCGGTTTCACCCGCGTAAGTCCCGCTCCCGTGGGAATATCGGGATAAAAAGTAGCCTATGTGTTAATCCAGGTCTCCAGCTATCTAGATACTTAGTTTAATCGCAATCGGTACAGTAGTTTTTGCGTGAAGGAGTAACAAACATACACTCACAGACTTTTACATTTATAATATTAGTAGGATATGAAGGTTTAAAAATTCGGCTAAGTGCAGTAGTAGGCATCCCGCCACGAAATCATTTATTTGATTTTTGTTTCATATTAGCTTTCAACTGCGACTTCGTTTAACTAGATATAGTAATTAAGTTAGTATGGATTGAAATGATTTTTCGAAAATCCTTATCACAACATACAAAGTCGCTTCCAGCTGTCTGTCCCTATATGTATGCCTAGATCTTTAAAACTACGCAACGGATTTTGATGCGGTTTTTTTAATAGATAGATTTGTTCAAGAGAAAGGTTTTGGTAAAGAAAACTACGTCGCGGGCAACAGCTAGTAATTACTAAATTAGGGATTGATTTTTCGATAATCCTTTTTTAGCGGATGCCTCCATTTTACATGAAAAAAAAAATATATATATATATATATATATATTGCAGTAACCAATAAAACATAGGTACAAACATGGTTGTGGGAGCCATCTTTTTAGTAAAAAATACTTGTGATAGATGGCCCTGCTCTTCTATATCTAGCATTAAAACATAAATATAATTTATGATACATTAAGATCCATAAGATACTTAAAATTACTGTTGCTTTGTTTAGTTTAAGCATTTGAATTCAATCAGTGAAATATGAGTATTTTTTAATTCATTAATGTAATTTTATCATCTCTATAGAGATATGAAGGGTCTGCTCATTTGAAAGGCGGTCGAGCGGTAGAGCTCCCAAATCAATAGTAATTCTGTGGGTAATCCTTCGGCCTACTGAAAAATATATTATGCTTTAGTTTATACAATTAAACTTCAAGGGTTTTCAGAAAGGTTGAATTAGTACTTGTGCTTGTATACGGGCAGTTTCCGCAATTAGACCCTTTTTAATTGGGTCCTTTTTGCGTGAGGATGGAGTAGGTTTGCTCAGCATCTACTACCCTCTCAGCTTAGTCGACCATGTCCAGAGGAAAGAACTTGTCTATACTTCTGAAGCCAACTGAACCGCGGGTTTCATCACGATGTTTTCCTTCGGAGCAATGTGAATTAGCGCACATAATTTTTTTTGTATAAAAATTTATTGGTGCACTACCGGCCGGGATTTGAACCCACGACCTTCATAATGAAAGTCGAGGTATCTACCACTAAGTAAACACCGCTCCTTGAATTAGTTATATTGATGTTTAGTTTAAGTATTTTTGAGGATACTGGCGAACTTTAGCTGGCGGTTTCTTGTCCTAGAGAGCCAGTCAGATAACCTCTTGAGCCATTACCCTTAAGATGCTGGCAGGATTCCTTGGATGATGGGTTGAACCAGCATCTTGGGGACAATGCGTCAAAAGGTTATTTAAAAAATCTTTTCAACTGGGTCGGTTAATTTTAGTTCACAAATTATCGAATTACAGAAATAAGAATTATTAATATCAACATACACTGTATATTTATGTGAGAATCAGAAGCAGTATAAATACTTACCTACCTATCTACTAACAACAATAATAATACCAAAAACACGTTGCAAAATACACCCCTAACACGCGAAAAGGGTTAACCCCCTCACATTATATTCCATCCTTTTCTTTCCAATACGTTTTCTAATCTTTCATCTCTTTTTACCACTGACCGCTTGACCATTGGTTGTTCGAAGGGTTCCTCATGAAGTGTTATGTTAAGGGGCGGAGAAAAAAAAACGGGAGCTTTTTTTTCAACGTGTTTTCGATTTATTTTTTTAGATTTTTAGCATGAATTTCAAATTAGTCTTTCGGTTATTTTCACGGTGTGGCTAACAGTTGTTAGATTGTTATTTTTAGAAAGAAATAAGTAAAATTGTTTTTGTGTGTAATTGCTTACATATTTTATTAAGTATCTACGAACTGTTCTCTGACAAGTTCTCTCCTCTGGAAATGGTCGACTAAGCTGAGAGGGTAGTAGGTGCTGGGCAAGCCTACTCCATCCTCACGCAAAAAGGACCCAATTAAAAAGGGTCCTATTGCGGAAAACAGCCCGTTCAAGTACAAGTACAATCTACGTACTAATAAGTAATATAAAAAAGTGGCTTTCATCCGCGACTTTTTTCGCGTAGTGGTTGAATTTTTCAAAATGTCTTAGCGGATGCCAAACGCCATGATCTGTGTGCCAAATTTTACCTAGCCCGATCCATCCATTGGTTTCAACTGTGCGTTGATATTTCAGTCAGTCAGGGCTTTGAATTTTAAATTATAAAAAACTAGCTGTGCCCCGCGGTTTCACCTGCGTAAGTCCCGATCCCGTGGGAATATCGAAAAAAATATCCTATGTCCGTCTTCTGATTGTAAGCTACCTCCCCACCAATTTTCAGCCAAATCGGTTAAGCCGTTCCCGAGTTATAAATGGTGTAACTAACACGACTTTCTTTTATATATATAGATGATTTAGTTTTTCTATCGTTATTAGGTTAAAGATATTTTATTAACGACTTTAGTCACAGTTTAATGTTTCGTTGTTTTTTGACCGATATATATATACCAAAATATTTTACTTACATATATAAAACTCCATTTAGTCCCTTCTCAACTGAATTCATCCTAGAAAGTGTTCCTAATTGAGTCGGAATTTATAAAATTTTAGAATTTATTATACACTAGCTGCGCCCCACGGTTTCACCCGTGTAAATCCCGATCCCGTAGGAATATCGGTATAATAAGTAGCCTATATGTTAATATAGGTCTCCAGCTATCTACATACCGAGTTTCATCGCAATCGGTCCAGTAGTTTTTGCGTGATTAACAAACATACACATACACACAAACTTTCACATTTATAATATTAGTAGGACTAGGATAGGATTAACTTTTCTGTATAACTTGTTTTTTTTTAATAATACTATTTTATTGTTCTAAATTCCAAGCTACCCAAACAAGATTCAAACCTGTGATCTTACTTCACATTGTGCTCATCGCTGAGTGACAGAGGGTCACTAGAATGCTTATCTATGAAGCTACATAGTTCCATATACATACATAAAACAAAGCCTTAAATTATATAATGTTTTCATTGTTATCAGCTGGTACCTAAATCTATAGATAGTAAACAGAGCCCCTTGGAAGGTCGAGGGATTGCGGCTTCAAACTTTTGGGTACTAACTATATATACCTACATAAAGATATTTAAGTGATATAACTGATTTTGTCCCTTCTATACCATACCACAATAGCTGTGCAGTTTCTTAGGAAGGATAGTACGAGAAGGGTGGCACAACCGACAGTTGGCGAAATGACGCCGTTCTTAAGTTGCTACTGGTTCCTAATCCTACTAATATTATAAATGTGAAAGTTTGTGTGTGTGTATGTTTGTTACTCCTTCAAGCAAAACTACTGGACCGATTGCGATGAAACTCGGTAGGTAGCTGGAGACCTAGATTAACACATAGGCTACTTTTTATCCCGATACTCCCACGGAATGGGGACTTACGCAGGTGAAACTGCGGGGCGCAGCTAGTAATATTATAAATGTGAAACTTTGTGTGTGTGTGTATGTTTGTTACTCCTTCAAGCAAAAACTACTGGACCGATTACGATGAAACTCGGTAGGTAGCTGGAGACCTAGATTAACACAGGCTACTTTTTATCCCGATACTCCCACGGGATCGGGACTTACGCGGGTGAAACCGAGGGGCGCAGCTAGTCGTCGAATATAAACAACCGAAAATATACCACATTTTCGGTTGTTTATTAAATTTTCTTAGTATATTACACAATAGTTCTATATAAGGATGGAAAATATAATTGGCAATACATTACAGCTTGTATTGTGGCAATCTCTTTGAAGAAAACTAAATAAAGTTGATTCTTTTCGTCAACGAGCACCTCAAAATGGGTATTATTTTGGAAAATTTACGAATATTTTAAGATTGATTTTTGTCGAACCAAAATTTATTAATTCTGATTTCATAAAAGAATAGAATGTTTTCTAAACATTCACTATATGTTTATTTACTGATTAATCTAAGCGGTTTTAAAGGTGTATTTATCAGTCATTAATCAGTCAAATAATCATCAGTCAAAATTTAATTCTAGATACTTAAATAATTATCTACATTTTTAAATTCTCGCCCGCGCTCGGCCACGCTCGGCGCTCGCTCGTTTGCGTAATGTAAAAAAAAGCCTTTTTGTTAGGCTTTTTTTTAACCGGACCGTTTATTTTGGCGGGACACGCAATAAAAAATCCTACCTATGTCCGGTTTTATCCAGACGCCTGACAACGCTAGACGTATTTAAAAAGAAAAGCTCAGGTCGAATCGTCCAAAATCGTTTGATTTAAAACTCACTTCGAGTTGCGGGAGGAAATAAGGTTACCTCCCGCAACTCGCTATTAACTGAGCAAGTGAAATTCCTTTAGTGGACCTATAGGTAAATATAACTCAGTATTGCTTTATTATGTGATTTTAATGTTTGGGTTAAGTTAAGGGTGGACCTACGTTTAGGGGATGATTGCTGTCGTAAGGGTTGATAGATAAATCGTGGTTTAGAGATGTTTGATGAATGCCTAAATATACTTATGTGTAATTAGTAGGAGCTTTATAGAAAAATTTAAATATTCATAAAATTCATTCAATAAGCCGTTTCCTATCCAATTATTTATTTAAAAAAATCTCTATTGATAGAAACTTTGAAAAATATAAGTACCTACATCGTTTGATGCGTTATAAGTAGATATCGGAATAAATGCATTATCAAAATGCCTAAATATGCACTTTAAAATTGCGAAATATGCACTTTTGTCTCTTATTATCTAAGATAAAAATAAAGTTACAAGTTAAGTATGTTGTATTTGCAATTGTGAGAAGCTGGTGTCTGACGTAGGTATAAAACCTGTATTACAGATCACCAGTCTCAAATTTGATTGTTAATTCATCATAGTCTGGACTGAATTTTTTTAGACAACCCATTTGCAATACATTTATTGACCTATTTAATTTGATATAAAATACTTTTCATCCATTAAACAGCTCGATGAAGGTCGTCCTTAAAGGGATCTTAGATTATACCCAGACCTACGTACAAAACAGGCTAACCCACCCATAAACAAGTATCTAGGTAGTAGGTAAACAAAATAGGTACTACCTATTTACAATTCTTCCCGCACACACGAACGCCGAGCGTTCAATGTTGCGAATCTAATTCACTCATTAGTTGGTAAATGAAGTGAAGGATACGTAGGGCGACTATGAACCTACATGTTTAGGATCAACTTTGTAAATGTGCGGACGACACTGTCTACCCGGACAGAAGAGTTATCGAGTCGACTTTTCATTTATTTTTTTAGATCATTTTCATGTGATCCGTCTTACATTTTGAACGCTAGTAATTTAATGAACTTACCTCAGACGCCAAACATGTAAAAGTTAGTTGGTTTTATTAATTTAGTTGTTTAAATCCGTTGCTTTAAGTATACCAAAACGTAATGTAAAGGCAGCAAAATTTCGACGCCTTAAGTAGTGAACGCAGCTCAGCCAAGCTGAATTAGGGTTAATATCAGTCAGGATCACTTGCAAAAATCAAATGTAACAGAAGCGGGGATATTATATTATGCGCAAATAAAAAATCTGTCAAATGTAGTGTGCAAGCACATAATTTAATATAGAATTAGTTTAATTAATCCAAAAACGAGCAATGGAATGTTTATAATAAGAGATTGACCATTTTTAGAGAGGTTATAGTTATTAACAAATCAAAGACGTTTAGGGTTACTGAGTTTTTTAGTGTTCGAATCGGCTTCGTCTCCTATGAAGCCGGGCGTCGACATGTAGAATCCGTCAATAGTAGACTATGATGTCAATAGTAAACTATGATTTCAAAAGTACAATGTCTAATGTTCGCTAAACGATCATAACATGTAACTGATGATGTAAGTAAAGATAGTAGCTAATCTAACCCTTTTGTAAAGAGATCTGTTTAGCTATATCTCTTAGATTTGTAAGTATCGACCTGAGCTAAGATGAAATGTTTTACAAACTCCATTTTTTTACCCGACTGCAAGGAAAGTGTTATGTTTTTCGCACCTATTTTTGTTTTTTATACCTATTTATCGAGTAATTTGATAGACAGACTGGAAACACATTATTTATTTTTAGTGAGGTACATGATTTTAAAACTGAAAAATCTCATTTGAACCTGTACCTATCCATCATTTCCAGGAACCAGAACCTTCTGTAATGCTAACCATAAAATAAACTGCATTTGGGCTTATAATCATAGATGCTGTTTATATTTTTTCTTTAAAAAAAAAATAGAACATATTTTATATTGAAATACTTTCACAAGCTTTCGATAAAGGAAAAGGTGTGAATACGTTTGCTTGTGTCTTACAATACTTAAAAATAAATAATATTTATTTTTATTTATTCAAAAAGCAATACTTCTCCACAGAAATACTTCTCCACAGTTTTGACTGTGCTTTCCATTTCCGAGCGTCCGGACGCGGGAGTGTGGGCGGTGTTTGGTCACTGCCTGAAACATACATATGGGACGTTTAACTGAAACATCTAGGGTTGTCCGTATAACAAACTTATTTAACAAAATTTGTATTTTTGATAAGTAGGTACTTTGTTCTTATAACTTGTAATAGACAAGTATTCCTTATTAATGAGAATTTTTTTGTTTTATTTTGCGTTTTTTGAGTGACAAATTTTTTATACCTACCTACTTTAAACTTTTCAAACCACAGAAAGTAGGATAAAATTCTATACAATTCCTTTTTTTAATCTGACCGTATTTACACGGTTTAAAGGTAACTTATATAACAATGATATTAACCTCAAATAATCTGAATTCAAATAACGACCCACCTTTTGACCCAACAAAGAAGTGACCGGTCGGATAAGATCAAAACTATATCAAGGGGAGAGGGATGCTGTATTTATTTAAGCTTTAGCCTTTATCTCTGTAACATAAGGTTCACAATGTTTTGCTTTTATGTTGGTTTGCCACGTGCTTTTTTTGAGATCAAAATTGTAGCAAGGGATGCTGAGGTCTTAGGTCAAATTTTTGTTCCATTTGTGAGGCAGGTTGGTAGAGGTCAGAGTTTTGTAATTGACGAATAATAATGAGTTTAAAATATCAAGGGGCAAATCTCAACTTAAAGAATACTTAAAACTTATTGTTATATTTTTTTCTGTAACTATATGTGTTTACAGTGTGCCTCGCCTCAAATAAGTATTCTATTTTTTTAGATTCCCACAGCACATAATTAAAATAAAAAATAATAGACTAAGAAAGTAATTCTAATGAGCTCCGGCAAACGTAATCGTGGCAGATCCCGTAAAAGATAGCGTGAAGATCTGGATGCATTCGATAAAGACTGGCCAAACATAACCCAGGACTGTCAGACTTGGACACAGATGTGGGAGATCTTTGCCTTGCAGTGGGACAACGTAGTTTATTAAAAAAAATATAGTGTAAATAATAATTTTGTATCTTTAAAATTGGTGTCAACCCTAAAGCTTGCATGTGTGAGGTATACGTGTATATACGGGTATGTAACGCATTTGTAACAGGCCGATGTAAACAAAGATATGGTAGGATCATTCACCAACGTTACTCTAGCAATTTCCTACCAGTGTTTGGTATATCACTAGGCCAGAAATCGAGCCTATTTGTTTGCTTGACTGTTTCTGATGGGGTTGGTCCTGTTCTGTTTGTAAATGCAAATACACATGATCACGGTTGCGTGCCATGCTATCGTAACTATGTTTGTTTGAAGTAATCCAGGAGTTAAATATGGGAAAGAAGATACGTGAAACGCTTAGAAAAACTAAGAATCGAACCCGCATTCCTGCGTTTGGCAGTCCGGCATGGTGACCATTGTGCCAACTGACGACCCAGTTGGCACAATGGTCACCATACTTACTTAGGTAGTAACATAATTTGACCAAATTTTAGATAGATAGATAAACACTTTATTGCACCATAAAAACAGAACGCAAAATGCTTACATACAACAAAAACAAAAATAAATTCTAACTTATAACTACTTTTATGCTAGAAGAAAATTGATATTTAGTACCTTACAATATGGCACAATGGGCGGCCTTATCGCTAAAAGCGATCTCTTCCAGGCAACCTTTGGATGGACAAGAATTAAGGAAGGGGATGGGTGGGTTGTTTATAACGCGTTGTTTATAGTAGCTAGTAATTGTCGTAAGCCGTAATATTACAAGCAATATCAATCTTAAACATTAGTTATATCTATTTATTATTACAATTACAAAATTAAAATATACGAACGGAAAATAAAATAAAATTACAAATAAAAGACATCCTCAAGCGCGTCTCCCCGAGGCATCGTTCCCAGAAGGCTGTCAACATTTCCCCTCTGGATGGCCAGATTGACCCTTTGAGCGAAAAAGCTACCAGCCCTCCGATCACCAGACACCTCGACAAGACGGGCGCCGAGGTCCCTAAAAAATGCAGAGGCTTCGGGACCCCAAGACCCCAAAGTCTCCACCCCTATCGGGACGAACATGAAACGATCCGCCAGCTCCAAATACTTGCGAGACTTAAGGGACTCCGCGCTCGCAGCCGCCGCACCAGCTCGCCCCGACGTTGCCGGAATATGGGAAGCCGCCAGAGTGTCCACACAGGTGGCATCCCACACCAACGACATCCCCTGCCTCCAAGGAATGAGCGTTAAGCCGTCGGGCCTCTTACCATCAGAGCGAACAATACCGTTTGGTTCTAACACTGCCGGAATGTTCGCCGAGGCAAGGGCGCGACGGATCACGTCATTCAAAGCGGCATGGTTATTTCTATTATATCAAATACCTAGATTTGTAGTGCGCTCCGATTTGAAATCTCGCTGTTTTGTAGACAATACTTTATTCATAACTTTCTAGTTACTTTGACTAATTGCTTGTATCTAAGGGACGACTTGGGCTTAATATTCCGACACAAATACTAATAAGTAACCTATCTACATACAAATTATCTTAAAAACCAGGGACAGCTGATTTTCAGGTAAATGTAACCTCAACATTTTCAAAAAACTGTCTGAATTTCCAAAAGTCGTAGAATAAAAGTTGTTTGTTTAGGTGCTCAGAAGTAGCCCCCAACAGCTTGCTAGTATAATTACCAATAATCCTGTAACACAGTAGATGTTGTGTCCAAATATCTCAAAAATATCAGCCTCTATTTTCACGACAGTAACACAACGCGGGCCACAGTGAATCTTTTCCTATATTTATTGATGTTTTCATAATTCAAAAGAGGGGACACACACACGACACTTTTTATTTGCCTCGCCCTGTTATAAGATTCATGATCTAGCGAGATATATTGGTATCATGGAAATTTATTGAGTTCGTCAGGTTTTTGTCTGTATAAATATTGATAAAGTTTTACGTTGGACATGATACACGCGCAGGTGTTTTCTATAGTCCGCGGTGATCGAACTTGTTTTGGTTTGTTAGGGTTTCTTATCTAAAGGGTAAAGGACTTCACTGTCTGTCCGTCTGTCTGTCAACAGGCTGGTATCTCATGAACCGTGATAGCTAGAGTTGCAATTTTACAGATTAGGTATTTCTGTTGCCGCTAGAACAACAAATACCCACTAAAAACAGAACCCTTTGTGCGCAAATTAGACTAAAAAGTCGTCAAACTTCAAAATTTCAACGACAAATGATAGGCACCTATATTTTAAAACATAACAAAAAAAAGATTAATCCAAAAACTTGTTTGTACTCTTTACGGAATGTAAAGTTCATACCATTTTGAAACTATATTTGACCACCTACTTAATTTTCCATTGCTACAGTAAAGTTCCTAGAAAACTGCTTATTAAAATATAATTCATGTTACTAGTTTCTTTGTCATATCTCTTCCACAGTGAAAGGGGGTTCTATCAAGAAATATCATAATAGTACGGACGGGGATTTGCCCGGCTGAGTCTCGTTGCTTCTATTTTTATTTTCAAGGTACTCGTAACTCGAGGTGGGTTCGTTTGTAGAGAGGTGAAGTGATATAACTTGGAAATCGACGTTTTTGGGTAATGTGATTTTTTTTTGTGATACGTATAATGTAATTGAATTAAAATTTAAATCATGCAACAAAATTTTATTTTAAAACAAAAGGACTTTCGTAAAATTATATACCAAAGGCAAACTTGTACTCTCATTAACTCTTAATTTTCGCTATGATCAAGTGTTTGAATTTATGGCAATAAAATAAAATAATTTATTTCAGATCAATTTGAAAATAATTTCCAAATTAAAAGTTTAAATTAATGTGAGATAGTAGCTACAACATTAAATTAAATGAAACAACTCTAAAGTTCACAGTGGGTAAAATAAAATTCAGTTCCTTTCTACATTTTTATTGTTTTTAACATTTTAATTGCTACATTTGGAAAATGGTCAACTACATCATTATACAAGAAGTAGATTAAATTTATGACTGGTGTTTAATATAACTTGATATCAATAAACAAAACATAACCAAGAACACTCCCTACAAATTTACCTTTCAAATCAAAATCGGTTCAGCCGTTCGGGAGCTACGATGCCGCAGACACCCCGTCGTTCTTGCGTCGGGGGTTAAAAATAATGGGCTGCCACAAAACAAACATGTCTCAAAAATTTAAAATTTCGACTTACCTACGTCGTTCCATATGAGGTAGATATCTCAACAATGGAAAGAGAGTATTATTACCGATAAGTATATGGGACGGTGCTCGCGTGGATTTTGAATAATATATTATTTTCTTATGTAAAATGCCCGATTACTCCCATCTTGGAGATTTTTGCGGTGGCACAGAGTAAAGCTCCTTTATGGCACTTTATACGTTTTTGTTCTTAAATTTTTGTTATTTCCCTTATGTTTGCCCGAGAAGGTTAAATGAAAAAAGTTTTTTATTTTCCATGTGGTTTCGAAGAAGTTTGATGTGATCAAATAGTACCAAATATGATGGTATAAAAGTGTACCTAACATTGTTAGGATAAAGTTGGAAATAAAACTTGCCAAAATCATTTTTTTTTTGTAGAAATACGGTGCCTTCACTTAATGTGAAAGGGTCCCGCGCTCTCTCCATACAAACGTAATCGACTGTTTCCTCCCTGGATAATGACATAAAACCTATAACTGACATGACTATGCAGTCGACGACGTTTGTATGGAGAGTGCGCCCGGTACCTTTTCCTCCTAATGTTAAAAAATGGTTGTCTGTAAAGTCGGTTTACGGACGATCATTTTAGGTGATAACGTCATTAGGAAACAATGAAAACAGAGCGTTGTATGAAACCTTACAATCTGGTCCTTGTTTATTCATGTTTCAACAGCAACGATATTAAGTTGCCGTGGTTACCTTGTCAATAACATGACGCGTTCCCGGAACATGACGCATGACGTAATCTTTTTTTTGAATGCAGGTGTTTCATTAATTTAATATACGTCACGTCAAAAATTTTAAAGCCGAATCTATTAAAAATGTAGACCTACAAACCGAACTTATAGACTGTGACATAAAACAGACATGTCCATAAAGCGAACACCTAACCATATAGCCACTGGAACAGTCAATTCCACTCCAGTTCGCGTATAGAACAAACTATTTAGTATCAACACACCGATGACGTCATAAAACAAATGTAAGCCGCGAGCCGAACACACTGGCTCGTAAACTGGTTCCCAATAATCCGAAGTCGGCGGAAAAAATAGCCATAGTAAAAACTCCTATCCGTACCTAATAACCCAAGAATATTATCAGAGAGTCGTCGGGTCATAACGCGAAATTGGTTTCGGGGTCCGTAAGTCCCCAGTTTTATATGTAGCATTATGAAGGCCGTCAAACGAATTCACGTAGAAAATCGAATCTATATACGGTGATATTACCGTCTCCCAGTGCTGGTTCGTTCGAGATAATAAAATAATATACCTCTTTTATGCTACATTTTTTAGGGGTTTGTTTGGACTCGGTGACCTGAACGTGTTGTCGTAATTTTCGCAATTTATATTGGTAATTTCGTTAGATAACCTTTATTATTTTTGGGTACTTTCCTAATAAGGTGAAATAATAATATTTGACGAACTTTCATTGTTTTAAAGTTGGTTGAAAAATAATATTTACAATTAATCAAACATTATGGGAACCTTTACGCCAGGTACGATAAGGGGTGGGTTATTTTACTAACTGGTCACTTCATTTTTAGGACTTATAATGCTAAATATCTTCTTCTATTAATATAATTATAATTATATTTGTATAAATCAAATATTAGCGTTTTTTAATTATTTTGTGTTTATTATTATTATTTTTAGTTTTTCATTTTGTGTATTTTGATTTGATTAAAAGAAAATAAATAAGTAAATACCTACATAAAAATAACACCTAAATCTGTTAAAAGACAAACAAATAAAATATAAGTATTCAGTATTCTTTATTTCCTTAAAATGTGGGTTGGTGTTTTAACATTTTTCAGAGCTTATTACATTTGACTACAGTTGCAGCATACAAAAATATAAACAAGAAATTAAATCAATAAATTAAATTCAATAAAATGCAATAAAAAAGTTAATTAAAAGTAAATAATAATAACCATAATGTTTTGACTAGTTCTGACACTGAGTAAAATGATTTGATTAGGAGTTTTAAAGAAGAAAACTTGAAGTGCTCTATAATAAAAAGCTACACTAATTTTCTCGGGCAATATATTTTGAATAAATCAAATACTAGTTTATTAAACTAAAAGGGTAAAATGGCTGATAAAGTTTATAGTTTAAATTAATGGAGGTGTAAATAAGTCGGCATGTCACAAATAATAATATATTTGTGACCTGCCAACTCATCGACTGGACCTCCATTACTATAAACTACAAACATTTTTACCCTTTTAGTTTAATAAAACTACTACTTTCCCATATCTGGTTAGTATTATAGAAGAAAAGAAAAAGTTCATAAAAAATTAACCCGCAATAAATGTCATAATGCCCCTTGTTCCTCTAATGTTTGAAACTTTAAGTTAGAATTCGGTTTATCAAAATTGGTATTATTTATAAATAAGTGACAAAAAGGTCTTATCAGTGAGATGGGGAGAGAACTGGTTGACATATCACATCGGCATTAGGTGCCCAAAAACAAACAAGATTTTTTAGATACTAGCATTACCTCGCGGTTTCACCCGTATAACTCCCAACCCCGTGGGAATATCGGGATAAAAGTTAACCTATGATACTTCCAATAAATCAATGTATCCTCTTACCAAATTTTATCAAAATCGTATCAGTGGTTTCGGAGCTTATTCAATGCAACCAAACAATCAATCAAATATTTCCTCTTTATAATATTAATATAGACATATATACATATATATATACCTAATTTATATATTAAAATATATACCTATACCTAGACAAATTGTTTGCTATTTAAACATAAATACACAGAATATACATTCTATAACCACGGCGCTGTTTTTCTGTCGAAACTTCCACGCACGTATCACGAACAAAATAATATAAAATAAAAAATATTACCCGGATTACTAGTTAAACCACCAAATCCAACCAATAAAGCAAAAACCCTTTTTAAAAACAACTCTAATCTTAAAAGCCCTTTCGAAAATCATCTGAACAATTTAGTCGTCACCTCACGTTTAAGTTACATAAGTAGAAATGGTTATATTCTTTATGAGATATCGACTATCATCCCTGGATCGAACAACACTTCTGATGATACGTGACCGTCTGGTATTGGTGGCAATAATGTTGTATTTGTTGTTATGAGACCGTTTTTGTATTGGGTAACTAGAATTACCTACTTTTATTGACATTCGCATTCACAAAAAAACTGTCATGTTTCGATACCATGCGTCATGGTAATCGTCACGCGTCTCGTGTTTATTTTATATTGTTTAATAATATAGGGTATTAAGTAGGGAGGGAGTGAGTGTGGTCTAGGCATATATTATGGTCAAATCAAATATCTTTATTTACCACAAAAAACTATGAAATAACATAGATTAGAATAAAAGGTATATAATTTTTAATAATAATATCGTTCATCTGGGCTTGTGTTATGGTGACGAGTGATGAATAAAAAAAGGAAAAAATATATTGAAGTACGGAAAAAAACTCAATTTTTTATCGTTTTCTTATGACGTTATCACGTACAATTATCGTTCATAAACCGGCTTTACAGACAACCATTTTTTAATGTGCATATCATATCTATAAAAGAAAAAAAAGCTCTGAAACTACAAGACCTACGAGTCAGGAACTTCGCATTGGGGTTCCTTTTAGGACTTAGGAGAAAGGATTTTGAAAATTCGAGTTTTGAATACCGAATTCTAAACAAAAAATTCAAACATTAGAAGAACATTATGTCAATGTTTAAGGTAAAATTTTTTGAAAAACTTTTTTTATTTTCTTCAAAAATATTAGCGAGAAATGGAAAGGAAGTAGTTTATTAAACTACGTTCTATATTCATAACGCATCACTGACACTATCGCAAATAATATCACCCCTGAAGATGCATTCGAAAAGAAATGTATCAGAAAATGTATAAAAAGCATTATTGTGAATATACGTCCTTGCCATGGAATTATATCAGCACTAGATGTGCCAAAAAAAACTCAATTCAAAACTAAAGGTCTCTACTCTGCGGCCTATAATTTATTATATGCTTAGATATTTGTCTGTGGTCTGGTTGTTTCTATATATCGCACCTCCGCTAATAGTGTCATAACTCAAAAACAATATTATTTATTTCATATTTTCAGGAAACCTAATACACCATTTTATAAAGTTAAAAAAATCATTCAAATCTACTGAAATGTTCATATCACTTATTCTATTAGTTTTCAAATTAAGACTAGAAAACCGGAAAAACAGACTATTACTTTAGACACCTTTTTCTCGACAGTTTTCTTTTTTGAGATATGACACTATTTCGGAGGTGCGATATTATAAGTAATATATTTACAAAAGAAAAGTATTTATGTAGTATATCCGTTGCCCAGCACCCATAACACAAGTCTAGTTACTGAACTTGGGGCTAGATGGCGATGTGTGGAATGTCCTGTATATTTTTTTATAATAATAATTAAATACTATATTAATTATAATTATATTGAAACGGGTATATTCGCCTTTATACTTTCGTTTTAAACCAGAAGTTTCGGGAACTTTGCAGATCCCATGGTAAGTTTTTCAACTTTTTTAAACAACATTTCAAATACGTTTTAGAAGCCAACCTTGTGTTCAGTAGCCATACTAGCTATGCCATGGTGACATCTAGAACGGGCTCTAACAATTTAATGCGTAAACGACTTTTCATGTTTGTGCTGGTAACCATTGAAGAGTTCCTTCATTTGGAGCCACTCCTGGATGTCGATTTAGGTCATGGTTACCATTAAAATGAATTGTCATTGGAACTGAACTAACATACAAAAACTCAACTCCGTAGGATAAAGGGCAGTGGTTCTAATCAAGCTTGCAAGATTTGACCTAAACAAACTGACATAGGTACATAAATACATTGCAACTATTAATAAATAATTATAAAAATGTGTGATTTTTATTTGATTTTAGTGTCATATCCAGTATTTCTACAAAGGGCAATAGGCATGTGTAGTATCCGTATGATTCTTGCTCAGCGATATGGGATTTTCAAACGTATAAGCTGGGCAGACTAGACTGGTCCAAGAAGGGTAGGCAACGAATTATATTACATAAAATTGTGTTCTTATGATTTTTTTATAAGTATATTGAGCTACTAGCTGCTACTAGTTTATCCCGTAGGAATAACAACGTGAAGTAGTAACAAACATACAAACACACAAACTTTCACATTTATTTATTAGTAGTGTTTTAGTAATTAGTTCAATGTGTATTGTTACGTGTGTACGTCACAACGAAAGTCCATGGATTCAGGTACTCCTACCTAAAAGGTAAGGTACTTGTACTTGAACGGACTGTTTTCCGCGATTAGACCCTTTTTAATTGGGTCCTTTTTGCGTGAGGATGGAGAAGGCTTGCCCGGCACCTACTACCCTCTCAGCCTAGTCGACCATGTCCAGAGGAGAGAACTAGTCAATACTTCTGGAGCCAACTAAGCCGCGGGTTTCATCACGATGTTTTCCTTCACCGTAAGAGCAATGTCAATTAGCGCACATAAATGTTTCTTAAGAAAAATACATTGGTGCACGGCCGGCCGGGATTCAAACCCACTACCTTCAGAATGAAAGTCGAGGTATCTACCACTAAGCCAACACCGCTCTCTCGGTAAGGTACCTTCGTGTAATAGGGCCACCTGAAACCTTAATTGAAAACTAAATATTTCTTGAAGATAGAAAAAAATACTTAAAAAGAGGTCATTAGAATAGTACATTACGATATAAGTGTGGTAAATTGAGATGCAAAGATCAATTCCACACGTATATCGTACGACGTTTTTTATCACAGTTGCGAATAAAAGAAAAGACTAGAAAAGAAAACAAAATAATAATTAACAAAATATTTGTGATAAGTCTATGTTTACATTTTTTAAGGCAGATTTTTTTGTTAGTTATGCTTCGGAAAGGCAGGCTAAAGACTTTTAACCTATACATCCTCGTCTGACATACAATATGTTTTAGGGTTTTTTCTATTTGTTTTGCGTCGGGGGTTAAGAACAAAATACAATGGTACGGAAAAACAATATATTTAAGTAAAGAAAAAACAAAAAATAAACAACTCAATTTTTAATCGTTTTCTTAGTCATTATCACGTAAAATTTTCGTTCGTAAACCGACTTTAGAGACAACCATTTTTGCTAGCTAAAAAACTCTTTGGTATCTACCTTTTTTATACATCAAAACAGTATAACCCAGATAAATTAAGAATGTTTAACCTACCTAACATTAGCAGTAAGATACGTATTTAACTTATCGGGATAACTTTACAGCACTAGTTAACAAATCTAAAACGCACGCAAGCATAATATGTTGGATTATGAGCCTAAAAGCCGTTGAATAAGATCCACTTTATGAGCAACTGTGATAAAAAATTATTTATTGCTTTGTCAATCTGAAAAGCAATTAATTTGTTTATTTTGTTTTTATTTTGTCACTAATCAAGGTTTTTAAAAACCCTCATTGTTATTATTAACACTTCTTGTCCATACAAAGGTTGCCTGGAAGAAATCGCTTTGTGCGATAAGGCCGCCCTTTGTAACACTTAGACTTAAGCTTTGTTTTTTATTATTAATGTTATTTGAAATTGGTGTTTACAATAAAGAATTTATCTATCTATCTATTGTAGATCTTATTACACGCAGGTAGGTGCCTTATTTAGTCGCTAGATTACTGAGCTTTCCAAAAAAAAAACTATTTTCAACCGACTTCAAAAAAGGAGAAGGTTATCAGTTCCATGCATATGTTTTTGCTCTACCCGATTTGAAAAAAAATAACTAGTTTTAAGACGAAAAGGGCCATATTTCCCAGTTTAACTTTAAACAAATAAATTATTTCGCAAACCATACTCAATGTAGCACCCGAATAATAAATGTAGTCTATTAATCTAAAGTACCTTATGGTACCACATTTAATATTAAAATTATATAGCTTGCCACCCCTGTCGCTAGCTGTTGGCGCCAAATGTACTATTTTTTACATTCAATTATAAGTGACCCCTCGTTTTTATATAAATTGGTCTGTCTCTCCCTTATAAATGGTGTTTCGGTAAGTGTAGGAGGTATCAGTTTGATAGATGATAGTGGATCGGATTGGCTATTGGCTGGTCTATGCTTCAGATGGGTGAATTTTTATTTAGTTTTTTTTTTTAGAGCGGTGTTGGCTTAGTCGTAGATACCTCTACTTTGAATCTGAAGGTCGTGGGTTCCAATCCCGGCCGGCCGTGCACCGATGGATTTTTCATAAGAAAATTGTATGTGCGCTAATTGATTATTTTATCTGCTCTTACGGTGAAGGAAAACATCGTGATGAAACCTGCGGCTTAGTTGGCTCCAGAAGTATTGACAAGTTCACTCATCTGGAAATGGTTGACTAAGCTGAGAGGGTAGAAGATGCTGGGCAAGCCTACTCCATCCTCACTCAAAAAGGACCCAATTAAAAAGAGAAAACAACCGCGCGCATTAATGCATTCTATAATTGCGGAAAACAGCCCAAGTACAAGTAGTGTTTTTGTCTTTTATTTATACTTTTTACTTTATTAATATATTTTTTAATGTTTTAAGAAATTAAGGGTAGTGGTACGATTATTGTGGTTCAACAATTTATCTATGGTACAACTATAAAAAAAGTGTGGCACTCGGGGACTGTCGCGGTAAAGCTATTAAATCGTGCGAGCTTCGTAACGTCGTACCATATACATACACGATAAGCGAACGCTTGGCCGAGCTACATGGTAGGCGTAAAGGTAAATAAAGGAACTGTTATAAGATCACATTCTTGTCTATCTGTCTGTCTGTTTTCTTATATATTTATATTATATTAAAGTTTGTATGGCATTATAAAATATTTATTTAACTATCTATCTAATCAATATTATTTTTTTAAGTAAAACAAAATAAACTTTCAATAATAAAATACGTTTTTATACGTAGGTGTATCTTAAAATTTCATTTCTTTATTACCTGTTCACCTATAAAAATATTCGTTGTTTTTTTATCTGAAGCTCTCTATCATATTCGATAGAGTTGGTAAAGCCAGAGGGTTCGGTTAACTCGATATCCTGCAGGGTAGGATTATAGGAAGAAAAGAGAGCTCTGGATCTGATCTCACTGTGTTGACGGATTGACTTTCGAATTTATAGAGATGACTAGAGTAACAAGAAAAAGGATTAGATTTTTTTTACCTTTTTGTAGGTGAATCGAAAGAGAAACCACCTTACGCGTAACTTCGACCTCGTAGGGGTTGAATTTTCTAGAATCCTTTCTAAACAGATGCCTTTATTATAATAGCCCTCTGTAGTACAGTCGGCTGCATAATTGCAGCCCCCGGTAGAGTTTAAAAATTACTATTGCATGTTTCCATTCTAATAATTTTTGTTTGATAAATTCATGAGTTAGAAGACTTTAAACTTCAACTATTAAGCGGGTGCCTAGAATCTTGAAAACATTCTTATTACAGCCATTTTGGAGTTCTACGGTGGGTCGATAATTATGCAGCCGACCGTACATATGCCAAATTTTAGACTGTTCCGTCCATTGGCTTGAGTTGTGCGTTGATAATTATCAGCTTAGATAATAACAGCTCAGCTTACTAATAAGTGAATCAGTTATTCAAATAATCAGAACTTTGAATACTATATTTTTTCATTTACAATGTTAATAATTTTATACCACGAGAAGCATTTTTTATGTAGGGAATTATTAACTAATGTTTTCTGTATCTTACAGAATAGAACAGGAAACATTAATCTGATTGTGTATTTAGGTATTTTATTGTTCATAGTACGAGTAGGTATCTAGGGAAAATATTGTGTATGTGACATCATTGCCAGCATTTTGGGCTCGTTTTTTCTTTGCAGAGCGGTGATTAGGAACTTAATTGTTGTTTGGTTTTAATCATTAACCCCCTTATTCCAAAACGAGGTTTAAGGATAGTTCGAGATGTGGATTTAAACCTTAGATTTACTCGTGACTTATAGTCTAAACACTATCCCTGTATATTATATACGGAAAGTGTTTAGACAATAATTCACGGGTAAATTTGCATCTAAATCTAAGTTTTAAATCCACATCTCGGACTATCCTTATACCTCGTTTTGGAAAAAGGGGGTTTAAGATTACATCATGAGCTTATAAATTTTTTCATTAAAGTTTCAAAATTAAGCATTTAATTAATTTGTTGTGTTTAACTTTACTTTGTGCCATGGTAACGCTTTTTTTAATGCATTCTTTAAATGTTTTTCGATTAATTCGTGAAATGACGCTCTATATTTTACGTATTCTATGTTCGGTCGGACGCATACGGTTGCAATGTAAATTACTTATAAAATATTCAGATGCCTCAATGGATTCGTCTCGTTGACAATGTTGGACTCTATTGACTTTGAAAACCTAACATACAAAAAAATAGGCACATCCTACTAATATATAAATGTGAAAGTTTGTGTGTGTGTGTGTGTGTGTATGTTTGTTACTCCATCACGCAAAAACTACTAGATCGATTGCTATGAAACTCGGTATCTAGATAGCTGGAGACCTGGATTAACACATAGGCTATTTTTTATACCGATTTTCCCACGGGATCGGGACTTACGTGGGTGAGCGCGGGGCGCAGCTAGTACTTCTATAAAAAGTATGAGTAGGTTTATTATTCTAGGTTTTTATAATTAGGTTTTAGTTTTAGATTTTTTTTTTTATTAAAAATTTTGCGCCAATGGCATTAAAAGTAAGTTTTTTATTTATAATTATTATAATTATTGTATTATTTATTTGTTTATAATTATTGTATTATTTATTTGTTTATAATTATTATAATTATTGTATTTATAATTACGAGTATTTTAATTTAATAATGATTGATTACTTAAACATAATACAAAATTGACACATCGTACTTTATAAGGCACATACCACATGAAAGGGTTAACTACGCAAATTAAAAAAAAAACTCGAACCACCTTTAGATTGCAGACCACACACTCATCCCGCATGTACACGTTCAATAGCGGAGTTTTTTTATTTAAAATAAGTGCTTAGAAAAAGCCGAGCCACCCCAGAAGCCAAATGGCCCAGAATTTGTTTAAATTGTCACGTACAGACACCGAACGGTTACACAATCTGTGTACTCCGGTTCCCAAACTTTTGGTGATTTGCAAATTGGAATAATTTCTATCTATAAATTACACAATTCAAAGTTCTGACTGACTGACTAACTGATAAATCATTGCTCAAAGCAATGAACGGATCGGGCTAAAAATGATTTTTTAATATTAACTCCTTTTAGCGCGGACTACGTCGCTAGTTTTAGTATATCCTAACATTTGATATATTTAATTTATAATTAGATTTAGTAGTAATTTAAGAATGACCCATTTTAAAAAAATGGCGAATGTTTTTTTATTAGAATAATAGTATTTTTATAGCGGCATTATTTCTAACACGATATACCTATGATAATGTCCAAAAACATTGAAAAATATTCATAAAACCAAAACATAAATATATCAATTGTTTCTCTGTTTGTAATGGAAGTATTAATATTTAGTTTTTAGTTCCGAGCCTAGTGCCAAACCACAAAATGCAATGTGCACCGCCTTCCCGCCCACTTGAAGAGGCATGCAATGAGGACAAGCAAAAGTTAGTATTAGTGACACCATTCATAAACCACGACACGTGTTTCGCGTCTACACGACGCATTCTCTGTTTCTAATGTTTTTTACCAATCAATGTTAATTTAGTTATTCCAAAGTTTAACAACCTATGTCACAGACATACGCTCAAGGGTTAAAAATGCATCGTAGCCATATAAAAAAAACTCTACACAGATATCGAATTTTAAATTTTAAAATGTGCATTGTATTGAGCTGTGGGGATCGGAAATCGATTGGTAGCGTAGCGACAAAAGGGTTAACCATTAAAAAAAATCTATTGATTCTGGAACGACAGCTTGCGTGTGAGATAATGATACGAAATGGGTTAATGGATGGTACTTCGTAATTAGATTTTATTTTATTTTTATAGATTTCTTTATATTTATTTTTTATTATAAAAAATAGATTTTTCAAAGTTGTAATTCTTTCACTAACTGTTTCGTATTTAGGTATTATACCTACTTAGTTTATCTTATTAAAAACTTCTCAAAAACATCAGGGAATAATATAAAATCATCTGAAAAATATAAAAATACCAGTGTTTGTGGGGATCAAATAATTTAAATTGAATTTAACAATGTTTGACGTGAAAATTATAGACGAAAATCACCTACTGTGCTATAATTTTGGCACCATGGGATCCAACCGGGCAACCTCACAGGTATGGGGTTACAAAGTGAATGGACAGTACGGATATTTGTGGAAATTTCCTAGTATTATTTTCCCAGCTTTTAATTGCGTATTTTTAATATTTTTATTTTTACAATTGGTGTAAATAATTGGTCTAAGGTTGCCTGGATCATTTTAAGCGATAAGGTCGCCTGTTTGTTCAATTTCGTAGTTAATAAGTTTCTAGTCTTTTTTGTCATTTTCAATGTTTTGTGTATTGTACAAATAAAGTGTTTATCTATCTATTTATCTAAATATCGTTTAAAAATCGTAATCCTAACTGAATTCCCAGACGACTCAGTTTTCACGATCCAGTTGGCACAATGGTCACCGAACTGCCAAACACTAGGTTGCGGGTTCGATTCCCGCCTCAGACAAGTATTTATGCTTAGATATTTGTCTGTCGTCTGGTTGTTTCTATGTATTATAAGTTAAAATTTACAAAAGAAAAGTATATAAGTAGTATATCCATTGTCTAGTACCCATAATACAAGTCTAGTTACTTAGCTTGGGGCTAGATGACGATGTGTGGAATGTCCTGCAATATTTATTTATTGCTATTATAAATCTGAAAGTTTGTTTATTTGTTTCTATATGCCTTCTTCACAGTGAAAGGACTGGACCGATTTTGAAAAAAAGTGGCGGTTTAGAAGATGATGAGACACATATGTGGATGAGACCGCGGAGCACAGCTAGTTATTTGATAAATACTAGTATTGGTGCTAAGAAAACGTTACCGATGTTAAAAAAAACAAATGATTGTTTGTAAAGTCGGTTTACGGACGATAATTTTACGTGATAACGTCATAAGAGAACGATGAAAAATTGAGATTTTTTTGTTATTCTTTTATAATGTACTTATTTTATCCTACTTTTCTATTTTTTCTATTCTTTTTTTTCTTTTATATAAGTCTTCTATCGTCACTCGCCACCATAACACAAGCCCAGATGCTCGATATTATCATTAAATACTCTCATGTTACCATGACGCATGACATCACACATCGGGAACGGGACACGTCATGTTACCGGAACATGATACGTTTGTGTGAATGCCAGGTGTTCCATCAATTTATTAGACGTTATCATGCCAAAAAAAATGATAATATGTTTGTAATTAATCGTACAATTGAGTTCTGCAACTTAAACGGCAGAAAGGGATGTATATTGATTTATAGAAGGAAAAACTCCTGGACAAAAATCACGATTTTATTCATACATAACAGAACGAAACATTCAACCAAAAACCGCGTATGACCTACATCGTTAGCGTAATGATACCGACATTCTCATGTGATGGACTGCCTCGGCCTTACAATGCGGAGAATAATCGAATTATATCAATATACAGTGTGTAAAAAACTTTATTTAATAATAAAATAAATATTGCAGGACATTCCACACATCGCCATCTAGCCCCCAAGCTGAGTAACCGGACTTGTGTTATGGGTACTAGACAACGGATACAGTACTTATATACTTTTCTTTTGTAAATATATACCTATAATACATAGAAACAACCAGACCACAGATAAATATCTAAGCATAAATACTTGTCTGAGGCTGGAATCGAACCCGCAACCTTGTGTTTGATAGTCCGGCATGGTGACATTCCCGATTGTAGGCAATCCCAGAACATTAATACCCCAGAACTAAGAAATTTGTAATTTAAAGTTTGGGATAATTACCCTTATTTACTCAAATAATGATTATGTGGCAACAGCTTCATTGGCGACAGTCTCTTTGTTGCCATATTTTGAAAATTCCCTAAACTATGCGTAATTCCCAAATAGCTTAGTTTATTTTCAGTTGTTTTTTTTCGGGTACGATCAGTGGGAGTACCTCTGAGGTTAAAGGGTTTTCTCAACAAACTGTATAATCGATAAAGAATATATAATCTAATACTTGGACGTATCGCCTATAATGTTTTATTGATGATCTGAGCACAGACTGATTAATGATTTCCGAATTCTCTATACAATGAAATCTTGCAACCCTGTGAGAAATTGTGACGTAAAAATTAATAGTTTATCGTATCTTTCTATATACATTGAAGTTTTTCTCAAAGGATTATTTAATATTGCTATAGATGTGCAGCAATGGTTTGGACTCATGTTATTTGTTGGTAGTAATGTATCATGAGTATAAAGGTTTAGTGTAGGGTTGTCGCCGTTATGATGACTTGTAATTTTTGCGTGTTTTATGGTATTGAATATATTTAGGAAAATTTAGAAAAAAAAATGTTTTTACATTTTCTGCGATGACCCAGTTGGCAGAATGGTCACCATACCGGACTGCCAAACACAAGGTTGCCAGTTCGGTTCCCGCCTCAGACAAGTATTTATGCTTAAATATTTGTCTATGGTCTGGTGTTCTAAGTATATTTACAAAAAGAAGTATTTAAGTAGTATATCCGTTGTCTAGCACCCATAACACAAGTCTAGTTACTTAGCTTGAGGCTAGATGGTGATGTGTGGAATGTCCTGCAATATTTATTAATATTGTGAACATTACCTACTTTATTATTTGTAACCTATATTTAACCTATGTATTGTGAACATATATGAAATATTCTTCGGGAAACGCGGATTAAAACCGTATCAACGAACCGATGAACGAAGCTTTGAGCGCTCATCCGTATATCGTGTTTCATTTTTGCTCTCCATGCAAAATTGTGCTGAAAATGCTTTATGAGATAAAGGTCGGTGATGGAAATATTTTAGCCGTAAAATGGTAGGTATCAACCTTAAATGCAAAACATTTTAGCATTATTATCCACAAATATAATTCCTACAGGTCAAAACCGATCATTTGATTCATTTTTAGAAACAAACGTTAACTATTTTTGAATAAAACCCGATAAACGATCTAATAATTCTATGTTTTCTAACATTTTTTTTATCGAACGAAGTTGTTCATATCATGTTTTCAACCACAATAAACAAAAATATGGTTATTAAACTACAATATCCAAATGGATATAAATATATCCAAATAACAAAAAAGAGTATTTGATTACTTAGAGTTGCTTAAAACAAAGGTCGATTTTGGTAGCTTTATTAGCACCTAAGGGATTATTTTAATGTTTTAAAAAGTAAGGAATTAATAAATTTATACCTATGGTAGAGATCAGGTATAAATTTACTTTGTTTTATGTTTTTTTTGTAACTCCACCACAAAATGAATACAAAAATAAACAACAATGTTACTTTAATAACTATGTTAATATAGTTATTAAAGGAACATAGTAGTTTAAATAGTTTAAAATCATATTTAAGTATAGGTAGGCATTACAACCTTAATCAATTTTAATAATAATATTTTTTACTATTATGTGCTGAGAGGCAACACTCGAAGCATAAGGGTTAAATTTAATTGTAGAAGAACATTACGTAAAAATACCTTCGCGATTCAAACGACCAAAAATTTTACAAAGCCATTCCATTGACCTACTAAAAACAAAATTCAAACTTAGAACACAGCAGTTGGAAAGTAAAGAAATACAATATGGAACCGGGATCGGGGCATCAGTCATCCTTGTTGAGAGGTATCCTATGGGAAATTACTTGCGGGCCGCGTCGACTCCGCCGTTTCTCTTGGATGATTTCATTTGGTTAACTCTGCATGCTGAAAACTGGTTATTTCCAGATTTTAATGTTCGGTTTATGAAAGGATATTAATTTGTTTATGAAACCGAAAAAATCGTTGTTTGTAAAATAGCGAATAGACTTTAAGGCTTGAAAATTTGGGTTATTGATTGATTCGTTTGAAACAGCTCAATTCCCCATGAAGCCCGCGTTTACTCCCCTTTCCTCCACATCCTTCCATACCATCAATTTCAATTCAATTCCCGTCTCAGATATGTATTTATGCTTAGATATTTGTCTGTGGTCTGTTTGTTTCTATGTACATCCGTTGTCTAGCACCCATAACACAAATCTAGTTACTTAGTTTGGGGCTAAATGGCGATGTGTGGAATGTCCTGCAATATTTATTTATTTATACTCGTTTCTAATCCTATCACTTCTTTTTACACCACATACCCATTTCAACATTTACATTTTTACTACTGGCATACAGTTTACAGAAGAAGAGAAAGAGATGTTGAAATATAAAGCAAAGAACAGTGTTATAATATGTACGCTAATTGACATTGCTCATACGGTAAGGAAAACATCGTGGTGAAACCCGCAATTTAGTTGGCTCCAGACGTATGGACCATAGGTATGGACGAGTCCTTTTCTGTACACAGTCGACTGAGCATATGGTAGGTACCTAGTATGGGTGCTGGGCAAACCTATATACTCCAAGCAATATTTTTTTAAATTTATTTTTTGCCTTTTAGTGCAGATAAAAATTGAAACGCTTTTGTTGTGCAATTCTGTTAATCACTCCAAAGATCCTCATCTTTATTAAGATTTATCAAAATCGGTTGATAAACAAAGAAGACATGAGAGAGCATAAAAAAATATACTTACATACAACTGAATTGAGAACCTCCTTCTTTTTTTGACGTTGGTTAAAAAGGACCGAACTAAAGAGGTCTAATTATGAAAAACAGTCCGTATACGTACAAATAGACCAAAGATTATTATTTAAAAAATGTACCACTATAACCTAACTGTATCAAACAAACATTTGTAAGCTCAACTTGCACAAATGGGTGCAGGTGACAAAACCTTCCCGTTACGTCTTCGCAAATTTTCCCACACGACTACAAAAGGGTTAAAAACGGTTCCAAAACGAGGATATCTAATTTCCTTCATAGCAAAATTGGCGTAACATTACTTTAAGATATGTCGCACCTCCGCTCAAATAGTGTCATATCTCAAAAAGAAAACTGTCGAGTAAAAGGTGTCTAAAGTAATAATCTGTTTTTTCTGGTTTTCTTGTCTTAATTTGAAAACTAATAGAATTAGCGGTATGAACATTTCAGTAGATTTGAATGATTTTGAAGCTTTATAAAACGACGTATTAGGTTTCCTGAAAATATGAAATAAATAATATTGTTTTTGAGTTATGACACTATTTGAGCGGAGGTGCGATGTTTTTTTCTTTCTTTTTTTATGACTTTTTTGTGCAACTTTGACGGCGCTTTTGTTAGTTTTTTTGTTAAAGCGCAAAGAAAAGGCGGTTGGTTTATATCCGGCGTCTTTTGACATTTGAAGGGTGTTCAATGTGTATTAATTATTTGGAGTGGGATTTAATTTTTTAAGGATTGACATGAATAGTGGGTGGTTTTGAAGTAGTTTGTAAAGGGTTATTGAATTGAGAACTAATTAATTCTTGAGGTAGGTAGGTGAAAGGCAGTGCATTAATCCCTTAGACTGTCTACGAAAACGTTTCGGAATTTCCAATCAATGAACAAATCATAAGTATTTTTTAATAAGTAAACCTTATGTGGAAGTCTTGAAGTCTTTGGGGGAGGCCTATGTTCAGCAGTGGACGTCCTGTGGCTGATATGATGATGATGAAAAAAACCTTAATTACCTTAAATTATCGAACTACAAAATTCTCCAAATATCCCGTCAAGCTTTCATGCACACTTCACACTTTAGACAAGTTGAATGTCAATCATATTTAAAAAAAATCCCGATTGACAGGGGAAATACACTGCATAACAAAATCTAGGGAACAACGTTGAAATAGTGTTTATTTTTGGAAAATATATCACATTGGCCTTAGATGATAGAAGTGACCTATATCAATAGAAGCAGAATTTAATATTTAAGAAAAAAACACTATTTTCTCTTGTTTTCTATTTTCTTTGTTAAGCAGTGTAGCATACCTATAACTTTAAAAGTACTTAAGCGATTTACGAAAAATATAGCTAAGAAAAAACTCACGGAACACAAACCCGCATTAAAATCGGTTCATCAGGTTTAGAGACAATAAGACATACTAGGGGTTAATAAATCAAAAACTTAATAGTCTTAAAAATTGAAAAGGAGCTATTAATTTTTACACTTCATCAGACCACGTGAGATTCGATCACAAATATGTCGCTTAGAAAAAAAAGATAATTTCACGCGGATCAGGGTGCATCTGCTAGCACCTGCGTATGCGCATAACCCTTGACTTGGGTAGTTTGGGCAAGGGTTTGAGAAACAGTTATTCGCCAGGTGGTCGGGACTTAGTTCCGTGTTCTCACGACGGATTTGGCGAAAGCTGTATTGACTTAGTAAGGGTTAACTTTAAGACATAGGGGTTAAGTTTTTAAAATCATTTTCGTTGAGAGGTCAATTAAAATTTGGTGCTGGTAAAAATGATTGTAATACCTACATATTTATCTTGTTTTTTTCACTGGCAAGAAAATATAAGAAGAAGCATGAGAGATAAACATTATTTTTAAATAACATTAAATTATAAAAATCAAAGTTACAAAGGGTGACCTCACCGCTTAAAGCAATCTCTTCCAAGCAACCTTTTGAAGCTCATCGTAGAGTTCCTAAACTGCTACATTTTAATTACTTTTTAGGGTTCCGTACGACAAAAGGTAAAAAAGGAACCCTTATAAGATCGTCTGCCCGTCTATTTCAAGCTAATAATTAAATTTAAAGTCCTATTTAAGATTAAAGCAGGCCTTTAAAAAAACATTCTATTAATTGTAATTTCAAACTCTACGGTGGGTCTCGACTGTAGGTACGGTCAGAGTCAGAATTGCAGACCCATCGAAGAGTTCTAAATTTACTATTACTGAAATGTTTTTATTCCAATAATATCTATCTACTAATGCCGAAGATCGTGCGAAGTGGAAGGGTAAAATCAAGAAAGCGGACCCCGGGTTCCTGAGTGGGATGCAACCGGGAACAACGCTCGGATGATGATGAATATTTATCTAATAAATTTTAAACTTGAACTCGAGCAAGACCTTAGAAGCTTGCTTGAGTTACAAACATTCTAGTAAAAGCAGTTTTGAAGCTCTTGTGGCTCTACGGTGCGTGGGTCTGCAATTCTGACTTTGACCGTACGTAAGTTCAGAAATGTTTGAACGTTCAGGTCATGTCTGCCTTTTATTCCGGTAGACAGAGCGCAGTAAAGGCGATGTGTGATTGACTATACTTTCGTTACTATGAGATACGTTACTATTATCTACTCTGTGAGTAAAAATATACCTCCTTTTTGGCACGAAGTTCCTTAACTGTCGTTCCAAACGCATGTTCCGCGATACGCTCATTTTTTACGTACGACGAAACGTATCTCCATAGTATAGTCTATCAAATATATGATTACCAGCAGCACTTACAAAAAAGAATCACGTTACGCTCACGTTACGCCGATGTTACGCTAACGTTACCGCTCACGTTCCGATATTGACAAGGTAACCATGGGTTAGTCGCTATCTGAGCCTCGGCACTGGGACCAGGGACCAGATTACGATTGTTGAAATTTATCAAAATGGAAACACAGGGTGTGGAATGCAACATGCATGGAATGGAAACACAACGAATGGGAAGTATATAAGAGTCGATTTTCATATATAAGGCGCCCGGTATGAGAAAAATCCGAGGGGTAAAACCTACTAACAAGTAACGAAAATCGGTCACGTTTTTGGTACGCACCTTTAGTGCGCAACTTTCTAATTTGGCTGTGAGTGTATTGCGTATGGTTAGATACTCGTACTTAAGGAGTAAACTCCAGTCGTGCGTCGGAGCTGACACACACACTTTTTTTTTTATATTGTAGTACATTCCACACTTCGCCATCTAGCCCCAAGCTAAGTAACTAAACTTGTGTTATTACTTATATACTTTTTTGATATATACTTATAATACATAGAAACAACCAGACCACAGACAAATATCTAAGCATAAATACTTGTCTGAGGCGGGAATCGAACCTGCAACCCTGTGTTTTGCAGTCTGGCATTGATGACCATTGTACCAACTGGGTCGGTTGGGTATCGTACTAAATCAGTAAAATCGGTAATTTCCAACTGAACTTACCTACATAATAGAGTAACATATCTGTCTTTATTCTAAAACTTTAACCTTTGACACAGTCCTGTTCAGGACAAATAAATTCAACATATTCTCTCTTGCTAACCGTATAATAAAATATGTTATGATGTTTATATTTGTGATCCTTCTGAAAAATATCAACAAATATTATTGATACGCCAATAATTTACCTTATAAATGTTAGATAAATAAGTAAAATATACAGTGTGTAACAAAAACATCCTGTAATCCTTTTTAAATACTTGTAGGGAGGTACTACCAGGACATTACAAAAAAAATATAAATCTCCCTACTAATATTATAAATGTAAAAATTTGTTTGTATGTATGCATGTTTGTTACTCCTTCCCGCAAAAACTACTGAACTAATTGCAATGTAACTCGATGAATAAAGCTAAAGACCTGGATTAAAACAAATGCTATTTTTTATCCCGATATTCCCACAGGATCGGGACTTACATGGGTGAAACCGGGGGGCGCAGGTAGTTACCAATAAGAACCAAAAATTGTATCTTTTATCTAGTAATATAAAAAAAAATGAATCGCATAAATGTATGTATGTATATACCTAGACTCGCATTACTTCCGAACGACTGTACGTGTGTGTGTGTGTGTGTGTGTGTGTAAATTGGATAATTATTTTATGTTCGTTATTGTCAGGACAAGGTTTATATGAAAATAAATTACGAAGCAAACGCGAGTGAAACCGCGAGGCGAGGCGCGACAGTATAATTTTTATTAAAAGTTTTAAAAATTAGCCTAATTTACTGAAAATTAAAGAAATTTCTTCAATTTGGCAACACTATTATTGGCGACGCTAAATGATAGGGTTGTCACATTTAAAAAGATCTCAAAATCTTGGTAAATTAGGTAAATTAAAAAAGAATTCCTTATTTTTCAATTTTTGGGTAAGGTCTGTCTGTATTTCAGAAGGACACAGCAGGATAATTTTGTTACACTGTATACGGTAAATAAGATAATTTAAGTATTTCGTGGAATACATTAGAATGTAATATTCCAAGAAATATATGATTACATATTATTATTCTATTTCTAAGAAGGTAATAAGACCTTTCATGTTGTTGAGGAGATATTTTGATACCATAAACACATAAGCACTCCTTTGTGTCGCTCAGTCGGGTAAAAATAAACCTGTATAGTCTCAACACTTTCAATTAAAGATATAAAATGCTAATAATATAGATAGATAGAGAAATTCTTTTTTGTAAACACTATTAAATAACATTTGAAAACAAAGCTTTAGTCTCAAAGGGCAGCCTTTTCGCTCAAAACGATCTCTTCCAGGCAACATTTGAGAGTTAAAACGTAAGAGCATTTTGTTTAGTAAAATTTTGTTCCCGGTTCAAGCTTACTTGAAATACTCATAATTTGAGTTAACTTAAGTTAACTGGAGTAAATTATCGTTTAGCTGCGCCCCGCGGTCTCACCCGTGTAATTCGCGATTCCGAGGAAACATCAAGGTAAAAAGGAGCTTTTGTGTTAATCCTGGTCTCAAGCAATCTACATACCGAGTTTCATCGCAATCAGTTCAGTAATTTTTGCACAAACAAACAAACATACTGAAACACAGGACTTTCACATTTATTGTAATACTAGCTGTGTCCTGCGGTTTCTCTCGGTCTCGTGGGAATTTTGGGATAAAAAGTATTCCATATTCTTCTCCAAAACTTTGAAATTTGCGGGTCGATTATGAAAAAAAAAGTATCGCTGGTAGGCTGGTAGGTATGAGTACCTACATTTTGAGGCCAATTTGAAAAAAAATTGGGCTAAATTGGAATAAGCCCTAATAATAATATGAAAATAGGCTAAGCTATAGTAATTCTTTATGGGGATAAACAATTACTATAGCTTAGCCTATTTTCATGGTAAGACCGTGAATAGGGAACAAACAAATAAAAAAAACCTGTGGCACTCGGGGACTGCCGTAAAGCTATTGCATCGTGCAAGCTTCGTACAGTCGTACCATACATACAGGTTAAGGTATAGGTAGGTGGAGTTGAGGGTGATAGGTTTTATTTTCGTTACGAAATTTCTTGATTCGGTTGCCGCGCTCAAAGCCCGCGATAAAAAAAAACAACTTTAGGATTTATAACATATTAAACCTAAACTAATACAATACAAACGAACACAAAAAATAAAATAAAATACATAAACAAAAATCAAGCAAACCGCCCCGAGTCACCCCTGGCGCAAAAGACCCCATCACACTAGCAGCATTACCACGCTAAATAGCTATGTATTAGTTAGAATTAGTATTACGATAATGTATATAAAATTACTTATAACCTACCATTCAAAGTAACTCGATAGCCAAGTAAAGTACAAATTGTTTGCGTAACTACAAATGCTATTTGCATTGCCGAATCCGGCGGCCATAGTCGATGTCACGCGCTATAAACCAAATAAACTTAATATTTGTATGTGTACAGACTCACGTCTGTTGGCGACGTCACAAATTGGTCGAGTTACGTTTTTAAAAGAGGTTTCGAACGCAGAAATCGGTGTGGCTAGTTACGCAACTCACCTATAATTTTATAGCTGCTGTGTTCGTTAAAGGAGATTTTTTCTATGAAAAGGTAGCTAGAAGCAAGCCCAGAAGAAGCTAATCTAGATGCGAATCTAGGCATCTAGGCCCTTACATTTGACTTCATCTCATCTGATGGGAATGATCTGATGATCTGTCGAGGATGTAGCATGCTCGCCTAGAAGGTAGTACCTACTTATTCACTCTAGACTTGAAGACTCCAAGGTTGTCTTAGGTTTTTTTTTCTCACAATATAAGCTTGAATTTGACCTCATCTCACCTAATGGGAAGCGAAGATGAGGATGTAGCATATGCGCCTAGAAGGTACCCATTCACTCTAGATTTGAAGAATCCAAGGTTGTTGTTTTGGGAGAACAGCGACGCGGGTAGAGAGTACTAGACCCCGCTGGAACTAGACAAGTAACAATGGAAGAAAGAGTGAGGCTGAAAATGCTAAAAATAAATTATATAGCGTTCAGGAGTTAAACAGCTTTTAGAGCTTTTCTAAGAATAATAGAAAATAGGTTCTTCTTCTAGCACAATGAAGTTTATATTGCAAGTTACTTTATTGGAAATTTAGGTAGTAAAACTTCGACTTAGTCCCGGCGCGGCGCTGCGCTTGGTCAGGTTTAGCTACATCTTTAACTTTTCGTGTTCAAAAATACGCAAGTGTTACAATCTTTATATATATAAAAAATTCGTGTCACGTGTTTGTCCGCGATGGACTCCTAAACTACCGAACCGATTTTCAATTTGATTTGCACACCGTGTGCAATTCGACCCAACTTGAAAGATAGGATAGCTTACATTTCAATTTATAGTCGCAATTTCCCACGGGATCGGGAGTTACGCGGGTGAAACCGCGGAGCGCTGCTAGTAAATAATAAATAAAAGGTAGCTAGACGAAGCTAATAAACTCCAAACATATCTGCTACAAATCTACTATCACGAAAAACCAAAATACACGAATAGGAAGCCATATTTTCCACCGATCCACCCCGACATCCGCGCGTCCGAAAAAATAGTAGATAATCTAACTTTTTCTAGCCCCCCCTTGCTTAACAAATACCGACCAATATACTTCGATCTCTATAAAGAAAAGAAGAGTTGGGAAATAAAGGCCAAGTTAAGTCAGTGATGATAGTTGGGGGCGTAAGATAGGGAAGCAGTAGCAAATCATTACTGACAGTTGACCAAACGGGGTGCATGCCCCCTGAAATATGTATGACTGTGGTGTCCGAAGGTTGATAAGCCAAGTTTGGGGGCGATGGGGATTGCTATTGGAATGCTACTTTTATGTTTGAAATTGGTTTGAATATTTTATGCATTTCGGCGAGTTGTCTATTTGATAGTTTTTCTTTCGTAATTCGATTTGGTGACCATTTTTTTGTTATGTTGCTGGATTCTTTTCTAGAAGTTATTTATCATTATAATCAGCCGGTCTAAGTCCACTGATGGGCGTAGGCATCTCCCAAGATGCGCCACTGAGCCCTATCTTCACTTCTTTTTTCCGTTGGGGTTAACGTGTCCTGGAGTGAAGACCGCGAATTGGCAAACGTAGTGTAGGACGATCTGTGACCTGGTGGAGCGACGTACGGCAGTGAATGAAAGTTATTCATAATAATCATTAATCATATTTTGTTAATAATCTATATCCATAAAAATCAATGGCACTTTTCGATAATTCAAGAACGGGCTAACCTATCCAACCAAATGTTTAAGCTTTTTTCAGACTGTTTAGTAGATGGTTTATGTAAAGTTTGCACAAAATCGGTCGAGCGGTTCTTCATTTATCACATTTTTTGTAACAAATGAATTCAAATAAAAGGCGGATCATTTTGTTTCACTTTGTACGTAGCGAAGCACGTACCGGGCCGCTAGTCTTCTTCTATCTATAATATAAAAATGAATCGCAAAATGTGTTGGTAAGCGCATAACTCAACAACGCCTGGACCAATTTGGCCAATTCTTTTTTGTTGTGTTTGTTATTGTCCGGAGAAGGTTTTTATGAAACAAAATATTAAGAAAGTTGCGCAGAAAATTATTACGCAGGTGAAACCGCGGGGCGTAGCTAGTTAATTATAAATATAAGTTATAAGAGTCGTTAGGTAATAGATAAGTACTTACTTGTTTAGTCAAAATAAAAACCTGACATTATATAGCACGATTTAAAAATACAAATTAAGATTTAGTTTCACCTTAATTTGTATTTTTAAATCGTGCTAAATATAAAAAAGTGGGATCGTGAGAATATCCACTAAAACCAAATAACACAATAAATCAAAACAAATATAGCACTACTCATTGTTGCCACAACAAAGTGTCTAAATCCTTTTAAATCCGAAAAATAGGATTCTACAAAAAAAGTTTCAAAAAAATCTGCTCGTTGACTTTGGAAAGATACAATGCGGAAAAAAAATGAGTTCAAAAGTGACGGTAGCTAGTTTTATGTAAGCTTTGAAATAAGTATACTTACAATTGATCGTCCCATTTTTTGCACTAAACGTATTAAAGGGTTTGATTTTATGTATCTTTGTGCGTAATTTTTTTTTAAACTAATGTCAATTTTAACCTTGTAGAGTCGGCAGCATAATTGCAGCCCTTGGTAGAGTTAAAATATTACTATTATTGAAATGTTTGCATTCTAATAATTTTTGTTTCATTAATTGATGAGTTAGAAGACTTTAAACTTCACCTTAAGCAGGTGTCTAGAATCTTGCTAGTGTTGAAATTATTCTTATAACAGCCGTTTTAGAGATCTACGGTAGGTCTGCAATTATGCAGCCGACCGTACCTACTCTACTATACATAGCTATAGGTCAAAATATAAGACTCAATGTAAAGGCTGTATCGTCTTTGAGGCGTAATAATGATTATCTATCCCGTTAAATGTCGCGTGAACAACCACTTTAAATTAAATTTAGAAAGTGTCAAATAGGTCGATCACTTTTTTTGTTATTATCTATGATTATATTTTAAATATAGGTTATAAATTCAATTTTAAGTATAATAGGTACTAGCAGCGTTCCGCGGTTTTACCCGCGTAAGTCCCGATCCTGTGGGGATATCAAAATGAAAAGTAGCTTTCCTAGATAAATGGACTATCTAACACAAAAATAATTTTTCAATTCGAATCGAGTAGTTCCTGAGATTAGAAACAAACAAACTCTTCAGCTTTATAATATTAGTATAGATTATTTTAACACTAATTTGGAATTATTGAATCTTAATGTATCAGATGGTGGTCATACAGTCCTTTTCAACTTCTAAGTTACCATGATAGTTGTGGTCCGAATCCCTAGTGTGGCACTTAAGATTCTCATTAAAATATAATCAAAATAAAAAAATAAAATTATGTACTTATTTTACTCTATTATTCTATTATTTTTTGCTGCCATGAAATGCAATAATTAGATCTTATGATATAATATGTTATACCTGTCTCTTGTATGAACTAATTAACTTCACTAATGGATGTTTGCATGCCAAAAGTTGGCAAAGTATGTGAAACTTTATATCCTAAGATCTGTACTACCTACTATACTTTATGCAAATAAATATCTTTATCTAAAAAAAAAAGAAAATATAATGACTCCATGACAACTCTATTCAAACAAACAATAAAATACCAAAACATTCAGTCGATTTCCCAAAAAAAGCACTCAGATTTGTAACACAAACATTTTTACAAAAACGGTAAACCCATACAAATATAATTAGTGAATACAATAATATATCACTCGTTTTTACCCCAAAATAAGGTGATTTAACCCTATTTCCCTGATTGGGGTCGTTTTTGTATCGAATATGACACAATAAAATGTTTTATGGTGTCAAGAGCTGTGTAATGTGCATTTTTTTTGGAATTTGCTCAGTTCTCACGACCCTTTGCTGTGAATTGGTGGCAATATAAAGTTTATCTCTAATAATTATTAGTGTATTAGGTATTAACTTTTAATTAAACAATTAAATTTTTACTTTAACTAATAAATAGGTTTATAATTTTACTTTAACTAATAAATAGGTTTACAATTTTACTTTAACAATAGGGTTACAATTTTTTTTTTAAATTAAATAAAAAAATATTAATGTTTAAATTGTAGCCCTACATCCTCAACTAAAATACATAAATTACTAATAAATAGGTTTACAATTTTACTTTAACTAATGAATAGGTTAACAATTTTACTTTAACTAATAAATAAGTTTACAATTTTACTTTAACAATAGGTTTACAATTTTTTTTTATTTTTTTTTGTTTTTTAACAATTAAATAAAAAAATATTAATGTTTAAATTGTAGTCCTACATCCTCAAGGAAATAAAATCCCTGAAAATAAAGACAATTTATGTGCCTTCTTGACATACGTTTTTAAGTTACCTACCTAGCATTTTTAGCAAAAATAAACCCGTTGAAATCGATAGACAACCCTATCATACCCAACAATAGGCTTAACCCTTCACCGTACGGACTAGTTTTATTAATTTGAATGTTGCAAATTTTAGTACCTGATCTATGACAATAGAGGGCTCAGCTATTCAATTTTTGCATAGAGGGTCATATTTTAATAAAAATAATGTGCATTGAAATGCGGTAATAGGCAGATGCTTCTAATCGTTATGCGCTCTTTAAAATCGAAAAGTATTATTAACTAAGCAGGAACGTTCAATTTTGTAAGAATTTAATGACATCCAAAATTATCAGATACTTAAATAATAATCGTTATATTATTTTTATGAATGCGAAAAGAAACTTTAATAAAAATTAAAAAATATGTTCCAAATAAGGAACGTGAAAAATTACAGTTTAACTTACCCGCATTCGTACCCTCTTTCTGTTAAATTATTCATAAACTTGTCCAATCTTTAATTCAAGTGATAGCATCAGAAAAAACTAGTTGAAAAACCACTTCTGTTATCGTCAGATCGACAGTCAGCATAACAAAGTAAATTAGGCGAATAATTAGAGTACTTGTGTATGTCAAGTAGGTATGAAATCTCTACGGAATCTAATCTCAGATCTTTGAATCAAGTGGGCTTGTAATTCCATTGTTATATTACTTTCAAACTGAACCAATTTTTTTACACAAGTTCCATATTTTACAGTAAAAAAATATATTTTTAGCACCTAGTCTTTTTTATATTTAGTAGAATGTCACTTAAGTTTTGTAAGATCACCTATAAAATATGACCTACATCATTTCCGCTTCAATTCAAATATCGAACGTATAACGGTTTGTTACAATCAAACTGATTTATGGCCAGAGACAAAGTTTTAAAAAGCGAACGCAGTTTTTTTTCTTAAATATTTGTGTTCGACGGGTGTTTTATTTGTGTCAAAAATTTCGCAAGGGTCGTACAGACAACGGGATTACGATAAAGGGTTATTATTACTAAAAAGTTAGTCTTGCTATTGTTGAGTAATGAATTATTGGGTCGTACCGTTTCAGGTACATTAGTTGCATGAAGGGTTAGAAAGGATGACAGTATAAAGTTTCACACGCGAAAGTGCAGTCAGGTATCTGCGAATTATTCTACTGCGCAAAATTTTTGCACACAAAAATTAACAAATCTATATACAAAATACATTTTGCAAGACAAAATAACAATTATCGGATTTAATTTTCGCGTAAATAATTTTGAGTATGGGTAAAATAAAATAAATCGAGCAACCTGTGTCCTTTTAAAGGAACATTCTAAAAATGTACTACTATTAACGTGAACATTTATAGTGTTTGACAGTAGTTAAAATAACGTCTTGAAGTAAATTAATTATTCATACTCACCTAACACGCGTGTAACCTCAAAGTAACCCAAAACCCGTCTACGAACATTCTACGAAGCTTCTTTTGTGTGCCCCTTAACCTTCTAATAATAATTAGACCTTTTGTTAGTTAACCCTTTAACGCGCCGGTAATTCTTAAGCCCGCTACCTGACCCCACGGGGTCTACCTTACTTCCTGATCCATTCCTTTTTCAAACCGTCTCACGAGTGCGTGTGCGCAGAGATCAGTGACGTTCGAATTTTAAAAAAGTTTAATGATGTGCCAGTTAAGTGTTCCAGTGAAGTTTTTCTTCAAAAAGTTTTGTTATCAATCGCTGCTATACCAGAAATTGTGTAAGTAAATGATGTATTCTAAAATGTAAGATACTCATTAGTAATTTTAAGTTAAAAGTTGTAATTTTAATTGTTTTATAAATATACTAGCTACGCCCCGCGGTTTCACCCGCGTAATAATTTTCTGCGCAACTTTCTTAATTTTTTTTCATAAGAACCTTCTCCTGACTATAACAAACAGAACAAAAAAAGAATAAGCTAAATTGGTCAAGCCGTTCACACGTGATGCGATGACCAAGGAAAATAGGGATTAATTTTTATATACCTATATATATAAATACTGTAGATAGGAGTTATGTGATGCGTACGTAAATTAGTATATATAAATACATACGTTCCATAAATTCAGTGCTTTTATGTAATAAAATCGAGAAACGCGATGCTAACACTCATAATGATCGCAATAACCTACAATTTTCCTTATTACTCCCCGAATCGTAATAAAGGCAAAACATAATTTTATTCATGCAAGACGAAATAACAAACATGAAATCGTTATGTACATAACGTCAGCAGTTCTACGAGACAATAAAAGGAGGCTGGACTCGTCTGAGTACGAATGTCCTCGTATGAGCCCCGGTATCCAGGCGAAGGATGATACGCTGTTATTTCCAACATATTCCAATATATTATTTTTTATTGCCCTCCCTTCGCCCGAGCGCGGGCGGTAGGGGGAAGACGCGTCATGCGTGATATTTGATATAAATTCGGAACTCAACTTCGTTATGCGATATTCTTTTTTCAAAGGACAATGGTTCGGCTGAGACGTAACATATTTTTGAGGAGATGGCTCGGTATTTTTCTTCAAGACTCTGATAGGTCCAATTATTGTCGACATGAGAATGTTTGCGATGTTAGTTTGTTACTCAGTTATTTGTGGCGTAAAACGTAAAGATGTATTCTTCAAGTATTTGCTTGTTATACATTGTACGAGCTTGTTACTGTTCGGTTTGTTTCTATGTATTATATACTTATTATTTTTTGAGTCTTTCTCTTTTCTTTGGATTCTAAATCTTTTGAAGAATTAATTCATCATCATCATCATATCAGCCACAGGACGTCCACTGCTGAACATAGGCCTCCCCCAAAGACTTCCAGAGCGATCGGTCGCATGCTCTCTGCGTCCAACGACTTCCCGCGACCTTAATTAAGTCGTCCGTCTATCTAGTCGGAGGCCGCCCGCGCTGCGCTTTCCGGTACGTGGACTTTTCGGCCCCAACGACCATCAGTTCTAGCCACAAGTCCCGCCCATTGCCACTTCAGCCTACTAATTCTTTGGATTAATTAAAATCGCATAAAACCATGAAAATTTTCACTAACTTACACAGACTCAAAAGTAATTAACCAATAACAAATCTGTTCCAAGTATCAATAAATTAAACAAAGAACCGAGAAGGGAACGCCATTTTCCAATAGTTCGCAATCCGGTCGCCATAGAAGCCATGTCGTGTGCAAATAAAATCCGTAGTAAATAGACCAGTGGTGTGGGGTCGGTCAGTTCCCCCTCGGACCCGCCCTCGGGACCATTGGTCTAACGCCCGTCGTGTCACGACACGAAGCATGCACACTGTTAACTGTTAAAACGGGTGTTCCATTTTTTAAAACATTAAAAAAAAAAAAACTCGATTTTTTCCTTCGGCCGCGTACGAAATTGTAGGTCAAGTAAAAAAATATTCATTTGGAATTATACAATTGCATGGATTCACTTTTAATAGTCTTAAAATAAAGTTAGGCTTTATGTGATACTAATTACTAAACATTTTTTTTGGTTCACATTAACTTGATAATTTTTCATGATTTATTTTGTGTCAGATTGATATTTAGGCCTTTAAAAGTACGCTTGTAACAAAAGGGTTAGATAAAAAAAACATTGTGATTTAATCATTGCCATACCGTTCATTACATCCTATTCATTCTTGCCTGGAAGAGTGCCACTCTAGGTTTAAGTTTTATTTCGTAATGTGTATATTTTTCTTAATGTGTCTACAAATATAGTATTGGCACACATCTTAACTTATTTTTGAGACGATCCAATGTGATCTCATTATATAAATTCAAATGAATTTAGACTTTGAATTTATTCAAAACTAGCAGCGCTCTGCGGTTTCAACATAAATCCCAATCCCGTGGGATTCCCGTCCTTTTATCGGGATAAAAGAAACACAAGTTACTTCCAACAAATCAATGAATACTCTTACCAAGTTTCATCAAAATCGGTTCAGTAGTTTCGGAGCCTATTCGTTACAAACAAAAAAAATCTTTCCTCTTTATTATATCATTGTAGAAAAAAAAAACAATTTTCTAAATCAACCTACTTTCCTTTAAAGCCTTATAAAGCTATACAGGTTGTTTGTATATTTAGAACCGTAATCTGTTCCCATCCTAGGAATCTCTCCTAATATCACCCTAAATTAGACACACACACTAAGCCGTCGAGACAAGCGGGGGGCAACAAATGTCGCGGTCACTACCCCCCTTGCACCCCTAGCCACTAGGGGGTTACCAATGTAATTTTATGTCAGCCTTTGTAGAATGGATACTGAAATTTTAGAGTCCAATTTTTAGATTTCGAATGTTGTGTTGTTTAGATTACTTTAGAATTCATTAAATTGTTCGACTTATGTTTTTGTGATGCGGGGGTTTTGTTTCTAATATTTTGTGGGGCTTGAAGGGTTTAGGATGAATTGCCCGTGTATTGTTTGAATGACTTAAAAATCGAAAAAAAATCTGTCATCATTTTAATTGAAGATTCTATATTTATTTAATATTCAACCAGCATCACCTCGAGGTTTCACAAGCGTTAGTTCAGATCCCGCGGGAATTTCGAAATAAAAAGTATTCTATGTCTTTTTCCATCCTCTAAACTATCATTACGCCGATTTTCATACAAATCGGTCTTGTCGTTTGACCGTGACACACAAAAAATTAAACAATATTTTGGATTTATTATATTAGTTAGGACCATCATATTACTCATAAGGTCTCCCACGAATATTTCGAAAAAATCGGTCCAACCGTTCTACTTTTAGGGAGACTTACGAACACCAATTCATTTTAATATCTGAAGTCATATAAAATCATGTTGCGCCACTATTAGTCGGACCACCTAAGTTAAAATTCCAATAAGAAAATAACATCAAATAAATTACAATCATTAGACATACAAATAATAATATCATTAATAACATGTTATTTGACGAACCCTTTTAGAGGAATCGAAGAAAAGCAATTTATTAGGGAGAAGGGTGGAATCAATTAGAGCGAAAGATTTCGAATTGTATACTTACGTAGTAGCGTAACTGGCCAAACGACCGATAAAATCAAATGGGGCAAACGTTATTATCTAGTAGTCCGAGCCAATTTGAGCTAACTGGCCAGGATTTCGTTATTTTACTTAAGGCTTTAGACGACTAAAATAAAGATGGATGGGCTGTATGGGAAGAATTATATAATTAAATAATAATAATAAGTATTTCAGGACATTCCACCCATCGCCATCTAGCCCCAAGCTAAGTAACTAGATTTGTGTTATGGGTGCTAGACAACGGATATACTACTTATATACTTTTCTTTTGTAAATATATACTTATAATACATAGAAACAACCAGACCATAGACAAATATCTAACTAAATATCTAACTGACTGAATAGGAATTTATACCAACGTTATAAAGAGGAAAGATTTTTGTTTTTTTTTTGTTTGTTTGCAACGAATAGGCTTCAAAACTACTTGACCGATTTTTAAAGATACCATTAAAAATCTTGTGCAATTTTTATTTTGGGGCATACACTTTTTTATTATGATTAAAAACGCTTATATTAGTATGTTTGTTTGTGATATTCTTCATATCTTCCAAACCACTGGATATATTATTTAATTATCTTATTTTATTTTTGTATTTTTAATCTGTATTTTTGACAAATCCGCGGGCTGCTGCTAGTAGTAGTAAGATTAGTCTCACTGAGTACCACTTATTTCCCGTAATATTTCTAAAAACACAGTAAAATACCTCAAGTCCATTACCCAATGTAAAGTGCCATTATCCTTTATAAATCTTAAACCTGGTTTTAAAGTAAGACGAGGTGGCCAAGACTTGTTTGGCCGGCAATTTGCCTTCCACGGGCCATTGATTTTTAAAACTTTGTTTCTACTTTATGTGGCACTAGTGTTTCAGGCATTTTATTGTTTGAATGTAATGAAAGTTCTACATTTAAACTATTACGACGAACACAGTTTATAAAAAACTAGCAGCGCTCCGCGGTTTTACCAGCGTAACTCCCGATTCCGTAGGAACATCGTAATATATAATTCACCTTTTAAACAAAAAAAATCCAAATCAAATCGGATCATCCGTTCGGGAGCTACGATGCTACAGACAGATACACACACACACACACACAGAGACACGTCAAACTTATAACACCCCGTCGTTTTTGCGTCCGGGTAAAAATAGCCTAACAACGTATTTTCATCAATGTTTTCTTATGACGTTATTACGTTAAATTATCGTCTGTAAACCGATCTTACAGGCAAATGATTTTCAAATTATTGTAATTTTCCTTTAGTTATTTTTTTATTTTTAAGTAATAATATTATTTTTATATTTTATTCTTTTTTAATTATGTCCAGTAGGTACCTAACAGGTAACAAAGAGTATTTACAGGGTATTTGTTACATACTGTATTAGAACTTATATCAAATTTCTGCGGGCTTAATAACTCGTAGCGGCTACTAAACTACGTCGTAGCAGCTCTACATTGTTTCGAGCTACGGTTACAGTTTCGTAGAACATTCGTAGTCGATGTTTCAGAATGCTTTTAGAATAGAATTAATGTTATATCGCCCGCTCTAAAGATTTTTTAGTAACTCCTTTAATTAAAAAATACTGTCAAGTGCGAGTCGGACTAGCGCATGAAGGGTTCCGTACCATTCTGTTTTTAGTATTTGCTGTTTTAGCGGCAACAGAAATACCTACGTCATCTGCGAAAATTTTATGAGAAACAGACAGACGGACAGTGGAGTCTGCTACCCACCGAGACAGGTCGATCTATACATATAAAATGCTTTATCCTGAATGACTGACTGTCTGACTGACGGATCAACGCGCAGCCTAAACCGCTCATCGTAGAGACCTGAAACTTGTAGGGTGTGTTCTTTGTATGACATAAGCATCCGATAAGAATGGATTTTCTGAAATTTTACCCTTTATGGGGTAACAAAGGGGGTCAAAATTTGTTTGGGACAACGTGATTCTTAGTTCATTTTCAACTTCTACGCGGACGAAGTTGCGGGCAAAAGCTAGTTTTTTATAAAACTTACATTTTGTGTTAACATAGACTTAAATTACTTATTCCAATACTACCTTGTCTACAAAACTAAATAATCTAACAAAATAGAAACCTTCCAAACGTCGGTAAAAAAATTAATCACGATCTATTTTCCACAAATAACCCCTACCTAACTATATTTTTGCAAATTTCAACTCTAAGATGATTCAAATAAGAATATTAGATTGTTCAGTGATTGTCGGTCACCATCGTTACGATAACTTAGCAACGGTTATGTTCTTATATATATGGTTATAAGGTTTGATTTCCCTTGACAAATGTGCGTCGGTATAAATAGCCAGACGGTTGTGGGGTTGATAGATTTACTGGATGTGTTATTCTCAAATTATTATTTACCTACGTTTTAATGTGATAACGTCAGTACTGCACTCACAAAAAAGTGTCATGTTATTGACATGTTTATCTTGTTTTCTTTCAGTAATAGCTTCGTGCGATTTGCGTATACAACCAGTGTTAATAAAAAAATATTTAAATGTAATATTTAAGTAATACACGAGATTTAGCCTAAATAGTCAGAAAATGTTAAATCAGGACTGGATTTTTTAAATATTAAATCCAGGCATAGGTTTTTGCCATGTTTTTTTGTTGAACATGGAAAATATGATAAATAATTCGTTTCAAATGACTTTGATGGTAAAAAAAATCCTACCTTAGGCGTTTCAGCCAAGCTGACTGAATGACGCCTAAAGGTATCATTGGAGTTCGAAGAGTTAAAAATAATCATCTCAATTATTTTCGGTTGGTCAATCGGAGAGGAATGGGTACCAGGCGCTCTCTCCATACAAATGTAGTCGACTGTTTCCTCCCTGGATAATGACATTAGAGCAAATATTTTTGTTGCATAAAACTTATAACTGCCATGACCATGCCCGTATGTTTTTTTTTGTTTTTAAAATCTTAATTTTTATGATAATTAGAAAATGAAAAAAACCTAGAATAAAAAGGCATAGCAGTTATAGTTATAGTCATGGCAGTTATAGGTTTTATGCCACAAAAATATTTGCTGTAGTGTCATTATCCAGGGAGGAAACAGTCGACTACGTTTGTATGGAGAGGAGCAGGTACTCTTTCACTTTAAGCCGTTTCCGAGTAAAAAAAATATACGGGTCGAATTGAGAACCCCATGTATTTGTTTTTTGGTCGGTTAAAAAGTCATATCTTGCATCTGTATATCTACGAAGACAGCGGGACAGTTAATATATTTGAAGTAAGGTAGAAAAAGGGTTTCTTGTACTACCTTTGTGTGCGGATGCCCTTTAGTGGGATCTAATAAAACCTTGTTACTGGCAAAGGGATACCAATCCCAATATTGAAAGTGTTCTTTTACATGATACGGAATTTAGGGACTTCTTTTCAAAATATTAAATCGGGAAAATCTTTTTTTACTGTAATGGCGTTTGTGATATCATAATGTTTGGGGTTTTTTTTTCGTTGAGGTTTTAAGAAAAAAACGTTTTTTGGGTGAATTGTCGAATGATATTTAGAGTAAGTACAAGCCAAAACTAAAGTACAGACCCATCGAAGAGCTCGAAGACGATTATAAGAATGTTTTCAACTCTAGCATGATTTTAAGGTCCTGCTTGAGTTAAAATTTAAAGCCTTCAACTCATGATAAATTCATGAAAGACAAACATTAGAATGAAAAAAATCCAATAATAGTGATTTAAGAACTCTATGGTTGGTCTGCAATTTTGTTGCAGACTGTACCTACCTAATGATTGGAGTAATTTAATTTTGGTTCGTCTGGAAATTAATTGCACAATTTTGATCGTCATTTGAAAAAAATAATATTAAGTATAGAGTTATATTTTTAACTAGCTGCGCCCCGCGGTTCCACTCGCGTAAGTTCCGATCCCGTGGGAATATCGAGATAAAAAGTAGCCTATATGTTAATCCAGGCCTCCAGCTACCTACGTACCTCCAGCTACCTACGTACGAATTTTATTGCAATCGGTTCAGTAGTTTTAGCGTGAAGGAGTAACAAACACACACACACACACACAAACTTTCACAGTTATAATATTAGTAGGATTAATTGATCTAGTAGTAGTTAAGAAGGTACTTTCAGGTGAAATAAATAAGTTTATACAATTTAATCCAATAAAAGTGACTTATGCACAAAATTTAAATGATAAGACAGTATACGCTAAAAACACTACGGTTAGGTACTGAATTTACCGAAATAAAGTTATTTATACAAAATCATATAGCAATGGCTGAATAGTGCGAAGCCAAAATTAAAGGAAGCCGATTATTGTTTCCTTTTGTAGCTAACTTTGCTTGGAATAATAATATTCTGACCTAACCTGGTACTAAGTTAATATTTAGAAATTTAATGCATTTGCACCACGAGTGCAATGCACTAAAGTTCCAAGTAGAATCCACTTAAGAAGTCAAATCAAACCAAATTCTAACTACGACTAAAAAATCCAAACCACAAAGTACAATCACCAACAAAACTAAAACATAAACCAACCAAATGATTTAAAACATTCAAGGTTTTTCCATGTAACTGTACCCAGATAGGTACATAATACAAGAGGTCAGGTACGCATGCGCCATAGTGGTCGGCTGAGACTACCTGACCGCGACCGGACACTGATCAATATTAAAGTCCGAGGGAGGACGCTGGGATGTCTGTTTGTCTGAGATAATTGTTAAGAGATGATAATACCATTAAAAATATTAAAAAATAATTAATTATTTTGCCAATTGTACGTACCCTAATCTGTAATAAATATTAATTCATATTCTGATTGCGATTAAAATTAAGTACCTATAATATTAATTAAATAAATATTGCAGGACATACCACACATCGCCATCTAACCCCAAGCTATGTAACTAGACTTGTGTTATGAGTACTAGACAATGGATATACTATTTATGTACTTTTCTTTTGTAAATATATACTTATATACATATACATAGAGAATACCAGACCACAGACAAATATCTAAGCATATTGAAGTAAAAAAAAAAAAAAAATCTTTTTATACGTAGTCTTCTAAATCAGCTATAAAACGTAAAAACTTAAATACAAATTTCTCGTATCTCGTGTTGTAAAGTCAACATAAATGAAATTAGTTTGAAGTTATTACAACTAAATGTTGCTACGAACTCATAATAAAAATAAATAGGATATTTATAAATAGTCTTCATGCGAAGTATATTTATCATTATCATCATAACAGCCATAAGACGTCCACTGCTGAAGTAGCGTAGGCCTTCCCCAAAGGCTTTTATACTTTCTGTGTTCAACGGCTTTCCGTGACCTTAATTTAGATAAGTGCATATTTTTTTATTTAGAAATACAATATGATAGATATATAGATAAATTCTATATTGCAAACACCATTTTTGTTCCAGGCAACATTTACCATATTAATGTTATGGGTACAAAATTTAACTTAAATCTATCCACGTGTCAATTTAGTCGCTGAAGTGTTTATTTTTTTTAAATTTGTAAATATCATCCCCTAGAAGTTCCATCTTAACTCACCTTTCTGCGGACACTACGGGGGAGGGTCCAAGAGAAATGACGACCCTTAACTAAAACACACACATATACACGCACGGCGATTCTACTCACACAAACAAACTTTCCTTTCACTTTACACCTCTCACGCTTGTGTGGGTTCGTCTGTGAATGCTTAGTATTGCGAAGTATTGCGAAACGAGGGTGCTTTATCGTTGTGTGGGTGTCCAGTTTCCGCGCGCCTGGGTTTAGTTAATTTAATTAGAGGTACAAAAAGATTAAAGCGTTAGGACGTAAGCATTATGTAACTGCTTTTGTTGCGGTTACTCTTTGTAAGTTTGTGTGTAGGTAGACGGAGGCGTATCTTTAAGATAAGTTGAAATGTTACTTTGTTTATTAAGATATTGTGTTTGTTGGTCTGTTATCTCAGTCTGTACAAAGCGCGTTAGCCTTTTTGGTTAGAATCACAAAAACTTTTGATATTAACATAGATTTCAAATCCTAAAGTTATCTATGGTACAAAATTTACGAAATTTCAAAGATTTGCCATTAAATTAATGAATTGATGCCAATATTTTTTTTTATTCATCGACAAAACATTCGATACTATAATAATTATGCTCATAGTTTGTCAAAATCAGTAAATAGTATGGATGAAAAGGTAAAGTAAGAAAATCTAATCTTATAGTGTCAATAACTGGTAAATTTAATTCATTAATACCGCAACTTATACTAATCTATCTTCTATACACATTAAATGCTTTGTCCTGAACTACTGACTGACTGACTGCAAATCAACGCACAGCCTAAACCGCTGATCGTAAAGACTCGAAGGATTTTTCGAAATTCCACCCCAAGGGGGGTGAAAAAGGGGGGCAAAATTTGTATGGGACAACGTGATTTCTTGGTCCAATCTTCTTCAAATTTTATATAAACACTAGCTGTTGCCCGCGACTTCGTTCGCGATGTGGTTTTGGGTTATTTAGAATACCTAGCATTTTTCTGCATAGATACAATTTATCATTCGGTGTAAGTTATAAAAACAAAATAGGTAGTTACATTGTTTTTAAACTATATTTTTAATTGATTTGGCAAAGGCAATTCTTATTCTAGGCTTACTCATACTCCGAATTTTTTTGAAATTCATACCGTCAAATTCATAGCCCTGGCCGAAAATAACGTCTTTCCCCTTTTTAAGACGTTATTTTCGGGTTGGTTTTTCCATTTTCGACGTGTACGCGGATGAAGTCGCGGGTAAAAGCTAGTAAATACTAATAAATATAGACATTTGTGAGAATAGAATCGGCAAACTCCGGCGTCGCAGTGGATTATTCGTCCATAACGTCACAAAAGTCCTCGAATATTCCTTCCATGAAAATAACACTGAATTAGCTAGTTATTTTCCCTTATGCCCGCGGCCTGAAACTGCGCAAGATTTTACCATAGAAACCTACAAGCATAACATAAGCAATGTTTGTCTTATAAACAGTAGCCCATTCCGACACCACGATTCTTCGAATATAAAAAGTAAGTCGATAGCTTACCTCTGAAATTTATACTTTTGGATATTCGAAATATGTTTACATGACCAGGTTAATCAGATCTCTTTCGATGCCCAGTTAGTTGGGCGACTCGGTATATTGGTATGTCATATGTGGGGTCTTCGTGGTCTGGTTGAATGGATGCAGAGTAACATCGTATAAATTCAGCCCACGGGTGAATATAACCGCGGTACTATCTCGGTTGTTTTCACATAATAGAGCTATTTTCTTTTGTTTTTGTTACGTTGCTTGCCTCGCGTCTCTCTCGTTATAGGTACCGAAGACAATGAAAACAAAAGGCGGTGTCTTATTTCCAGTTTTTACTCTCGCTTTTTGATAGTACATTTTATGATATTGTGTGTGGTGTTTTTGAATGTTAAGGCTTTAGTAGGACGTGGTATTGAGTTTTAAGCTCTTTTTCTTTTTAAGTAATGGCTTCGCACGACTTCTGCTTATAGCTAGTGTGTTGTTAAAATATTTGTAAAAAGTTTGAGGCAAAGTTGAGTTGAAATGTTTCAAGTACTTTATTCTTCGAACATCCTCTTTTCTTATATTTGTTATAAATGATGACTATGTTATTATGTTAAAAATAGCCCTGACTGATTAACTGTAGGGCTGATTTTAAAAAAAAATGGGCTAAATTGGAATAAGCCGATATATTAATGCACAGCTTAAATCAATCGGCGGGCTAAAAGTATTTATGCTGTTTTTTCGCAATCAAACCTTTTAGTTCGGTCCTTTTTGGTGTAAAGATGGATTATTGGCTTACCCAGCGTCTATACCACCCTCTCAGTTTAGTCGGCCGTGTCCAGAGGAAAGAACTTGTCAATACGTCTAAAGTTAACTAAGCCGCGGGTGGCATCACGGTGTTTTCCTTCACCGTAAGAGCAATGACTATTATCACACATAAATTGTCACACGGTCGGCCGGGATTCGAACCTTCCACCTTCGGAATGAAAGTCGAGGTATCTACCTCTAGGCCAACACTGCTCTCAGCCTTAGCTCTCAAGACGCTGTCTAATTACGTCAATTTAGATGTCAAATATGTATTTAACTTGAGTGACTCAATTCATACAAAACATATCACTGGAACAATTAATTTTTATTTTTTAAAGTGCATGGCCTGCACTGGGCTATCTATCTATCAAGGGATGCGAGTTCGAGTCTCGTCTCAGTTGCAATTTTTGAAGACGCAGTTTTCCTTATAAAATACTAGCTGCGCCCCGCGGTTTCACCCGCGTAAGTCCCGATCCCGTGGGAATATCGAAAAAAATATCCTATGTCCGTCTTATGATTGTAAGCTACCTCCCCACCAATTTTCAGCCAAATCGGTTTAGCCGTTCCCGAGTTATAAATGGTGTAACTAACACGACTTTCTTTTATATATATAGATATCACTAGAAACTTAGGTGAGTACCTACTTACATGTTCCTACTTGATAATATGTACTACTACCTATTGAATAGTTTAGTACAGTCACATTCATAAGTGCATTCCAAAGAGTCGCTCGGTCCAGTGAAATGGTCTCGGTTCTACCCACCAATAGTAACGTCTGGAATTTAGTTCCATTCAGTTACCGCTTCCTCTTCTAGCCTTTGGCAGCTGGTTCGTGTAGGGCGACCATATTTTGCAACACTTTTAGGATACACGATTTAAAACTATCCTGGTTATTTTCACTACTTAAGCTATTCAAAAATATTTTAACAAAATAAATGGTTAATATACCGTTTCAAATAACATGAGTACTTTTATATAACTTTTGTATTCAGTTGACCAAAGGGCTCCCTGCTACCTTTTAGTCAATGAATGGAGGGTATTCCCGTCCACACAGACAAAGCTTCTCTTTAGACAACCTTCTAGGGACACTTGTTTAATTTTTTTATCGTATTGCACTCCACTTAACTTTTGTGTTGTTTTATTCGTGAGAAATTCTACAAAAGTGTTGTCGTGTTTCTCTTGTAATTAACTAAAGTATACTCTTCCGACTTGTCGAGCATAAATGTCTATGATTCAGTTTACAGAAAACTATGATTTTTTACTCACAAAATTCTTCAACATGTGCGACCGGTGTGATTCATGCAGATGGAAAAAGTGTTCCAGTAAAAGTAAAATAGAAATTTGTTATAATTTCTTAAAATCCAAAATCATGGTTACCATAGCGATCAGAAACTTTGTAAAATGCAGTGCAACTTGTTACCGGTCTGTTTCGGTACAAATTCGTAATATTCACCGTTCCGGTTGCCCGGTTGCTAAATTGTTATTTGTGTTCACTAATTTCTTTTCAATTTTGTTGCAACCTTTTTGTGCTTACCTGTACATATTCTCTTTTATCAATGAAGATGTAGATAATATGTGTTACATTTAAATTTTTAATATGTGCTTATTGGTGGATACCCGTCTTTCATTCCGAAGGTCGTGGGTTCGAGTCCCGATCAGCAGTGCCCCAATGAATTTTGAGACGAAAAATGTATATGCGTTAATTAACGTTGCTTTTACGATGAAGGAAAACATCGGTTAAAAAGACTTAGTTGGTTCGTGACGTAGTTTGTAGGGTTTTTTGTCTCAAAAAGTTAAAAAAGGAACCCTTAGGATTTTACATCAAAATAGTCTTACATTTGACCTCATCTCACCTGAAGGATAGTGACGATGGGGTTGAGGATGTAGCATGCTCGCTTAGAAGGAGAAAGACGAGTTTTTCCTCTGGACACCGACTAAGCTGAGAAGGGGTAAACTGGGCAAGCATGTCCCTGGCTCAACAACGCCCTAAATAACATGGATTAAAGTTGCTAGAATTAGATTATATGTAAATAAATATTGCATCTAGCCCCAAGCTAAGTAACTAGACTTGTGTTATGGGTGCTAGACAACGGATATACTACTTATATACTTTTCTTTTGTAAATATATACTTATAATACATAGAAACAAACAGACCACAGATAAATATCTTAGCATAAATACTTGTCTGAGGGGGGAAACGAACCCGCAACCCTGTGTTTGGCAGTCCGGCATGGCGACCATTGTGCTAACTCGTCGTGGACTCTAAACTACCAAATCATCCAAAACAGTTAAGCCTTTCCGACCTACGTCATCGTATCGAGTATCGGTGTTTCGTGCCTTAGATACTTTGTTTATGGTCGTTAAATCTCTGATAACATATTACAAACTAATAACTGAATAAATGTTGCAAAAGATAAGAATAAAATGAGGTAAAGGACCGACAAGTATCTTAGGGCGTTTCCACATTGATAAACTGCTAAACAGAAAACTAAATTTTAAAACTTTTTTTTACTAAGTTCCGGGTTGTGGTTGCGGTCCGGCATCTTCTATACATATAAATGCTTTGTAATGAATAACTGACTGACCGACTGACGGACCAACGCACAGCGATCATAGAGATTTGCACGACTAATGTCAAAAAAGAAAAATGTGCAAAGCCAATCCATTATAAAAATGTCTAATTGTTAAAATGTCCAAAGAGACATGAAACTTGGAGGGTGTGTTATTTGTATGACAACGGTAAAGTCTCAGCATGTGCTGCAGATACGCAAGCAATATAAATCTTTGTAGTTATTTAAACAGAGTTAGTTTAAAAAAAATACATTTAAAAAGTTTTAGATTAAATACATATAGCTAGATTTTAGCTAAATTTGTTTAAGCAGAATCTCTACTTTGTCACTAGCGGCGGCCTCTTAGTGACAAAGTAGAGATTCCCATTGTGAAGTTCTCCTTTACCTACTTACAGCTGTGACCGCGGGCGGCCGCTGTCACATACCTAGAATGTGTCCAATGATAGCCCTGAAGAGGGTCACGGAACGAAAAAGTTTTAGATTAAATACATTTAGCTAGATTTTAGCTAAATTTGTTTAAGCAGAATCTCTACTTTGTCACTAGCAACGGCCTCTTAGTGACAAAGTAGAGATTCCCATTGTGAAGTTCCCCTTTTTACCTACTTACAGCTGTGACCGCGGGCGGCCGCTGTCACATACCTAGAATGTGTCCAATGATAGCCCTGAAGAGGGTCACGGAACGAAAAAGTTATTATTTCGCTTTTAAATGTTTGCGATTTTGAAGACGGTGTTACCTAAATCAAGTGGACAGATTTAGGTTGGCTTCCCCTGAAATTGTTTGGATTTTTGACATTAAAATTAATTGGGGATTTGTTGAAAATTAAAAAAATATTATGTAAGAGATAAGAGAATTATAGTAAGGTACTTCAAAATTTGTCAGCCCTTTTTTTCCTTAGAGGTAGATGTTTCAAAAACCCTTTCTTAATTGCATGCCTACATAGGTCCTAAGAGAAATCCTTATGCGAAGTTTCAGACTCGTAGCTCTTGTAGTTTCAAAGATTTCGTGATGAGCCTTTTTCTATTCTAAATAACTAAAAATTTCATTACACCTTGAAAGGTTTTTAACTTTACCTTAAAATGCAATTTTTTTTGCATAATTAATGTTGGTATAAAATATAACACTTAACTTAAGTATTTTACAAGCAAAAATTTCGTTACAAGAAAACTAAAAACATACTTAAATAAATAAAACTTCAAATTATACCTAAATAAAAAAAATCCACATTATAGTTAGGTAGGTCTTTATCTATGCATGCAGTCCACCACTGCACGCACGCGTTACCAAAAAAACTGCAACAAAAAAAATAACAAAACAGGGTGTTGGGTGGACTGCACCCCAAACCACCCACATTCACCCCTCTCTATCTTTGCTGACTAATCCTTGTATTTAATAAACGTAATTTGTTACCCAAACTCTCAATTCAAAACAAATCCTAAATCAAAGCAACAAGGTTAAAAATACCTTGATAATTAAAAGGATTTGTTCGCTAGTAAGTTTTCGAAAACAGCAGACAAGGGAAGGGAACTACCTAAAAATGTGGAAACACTGATGAATGTTGTCCATTAGATGTTATTTATTTAGAATGTGGGCAAGAAAGGGACTCAAGTTTACGTTAAGTTTACTTAGGACTCGGTATTGGGTTAAACTGAAGACGTTTCTTGAGTATGAGATAAATTACAGACTGTTACAGGGGTCCAGTGTTTTGGGTTTCGACTTATGATGCTGTTTTATCATGACGATGTGGGAATTACTTTCGTTGGGTGTTAACGCGGAGTTATGGTCGGATATTTTTTCTGTTTGTAACCTTTTATGAAGGTGATATGCGCGCGTTTTCGGTTCATCGAATAAGTATTTTTAAGCATATTTATGTTTTACAACGAATCTAGCGATGAATTAGATGATTTGTATAGTGCCATGTTTTTCAAGGCGCTTTAGATCATGGGCTTTGTATTAGATAGAGTATAGGCTTGCCTAGAAGCTATATATCCTCTAGACAAGGTCGACTAAGTTCAAAGGGTTCTGAGCTTAGTCGACCTTGTCCAGAGGAAAATACTCGTCAATACGTCTGAAGCCAACTAAGCAGCGGGTTTAATTACGATATTTTCATCACCGTATGAGCAATGTTAATCAGCGCACATATCTACATTTTTCGTAAGAACGATCCATTGGTGCACGGCCGGCTGAAATTCGAAACCACGACCTTCGGAATGAAATTTGAGATGTCTACTACTAAATTATATGTTTAGATAGATAGATACTTAAGAGTGGTATGGGCTTAGTGGTAGATACCTCGACTTTCATTCTGAAGGTCGTGGGTTCGAATCCCGGGCGGCCGTGCACCAATGTATTTTTCTTAAGCAAAAAATTACGTGCACTAATTGACATTGCTGTTACGGTGAAGGAAAACATCGTGATGAAACCCGCGGCTTAGTAGGCTCCAGAAGTATTGACAAGTTCTCTCCTCTGGAAATGGTCGACTGGCTGAGAGGGTAGTAGGGGCTGGGCAATCCTACTCCATTGTCACGCAAAAAAGACCCAATTAAAAAGGGTCTAATTGCGGAAAACAGCCCGTTCACGAGTAGATAGATACTTAGTTAAGAATTCTTAAATAAATAAAATAAATAAATAAATATTGCAGGACATTCCACACATCGCCATCTAGCCCCAAGCTAAGTACTAGACTTGTGTTATGGGTGCTAGACAACGGATATATTACTTATATACTTTTCTTTTGTAAATATATACTTATAATACATAGAAACAACCAGACCACAGACAAATATCTAAGCATAAATACTTGTCTGAGGCGGAAATCGAACCCGCAACCCTGTGTTTGGCAGTCCGGCATGGTGACCATTGTGCCAACTGGGTCGTCTTTATTTAAACATTTTTAATTTTTTTGTAGGTTATGGATCGACAAACCATTTATTTTCCAGAACACAACACATACATATATAGATTATAATACATAAGTCATTAAACACCAAACAACAAGATATGTGCGTGCCATGGAGGGTGCAGTCTCAGCAATATGCTGTGAGCTGTGTGGCCATCTCACCGCTACTGATTACAAATGTCTCATGACTTCGAACCAGGGTTGGATTTCTAAGGAACGTCAGTACTCTATCTAAATAATACTATACCTAGTAAAAAAAACACTACTTAGTTTAAAAAATATTTGTATTCTTCTTTATTTTCTATACATCAGTATATTCCCATTATTGGATAGGTTTTGTATTAAAATAAATGCCCTTTAGCTATCTCAGCGAGTTCCACTGAAACTCTAAACCACATTTATCTTATCGACTCTTCGAGTTACTCCCTTACTACATGTTTTCGCATAATAAATTTTGATGGATAAGAGTAGAACTCAAAGGAGAATTCAAAGCATTGATGGATTAGAGTGGAACAAAAAGTAGAAATTAATTCATCGATTGATTAGAAAAAAGTTCGTTTTATAGATTAGGATGGAACAAAGCATAATAATTTTGTACATAACACAGATTAAGTTATTTAAAACGTAGTATTTACCATGTTTATGATTTTTATTTTGTGGAGCTAGATGTTTAACTAGATGGTAGTTTAAAAACTACATATAATTGATACTGGACTTGATACCAAAACTATTTTATGATCGGTTAAGTGACTGACGTATCCAGATATAATTATATTCTTTATCCAAAACGGACATCGGCTCCTTAAATCATTTTATTTATAGAGCGTTTTGAGGTGTATTTTTCCTTGAAAACATTATAGGATTTCTTACTTTCATAACGCCAGTCCTCACCTCCAGATTTTTTTTTTTACATATAAATAGAATAAATAAATATTGCAGGACATTCTACACATCGCCATCTATCCCCAAGCTAAGTACTAGACTTATGTTGTGGGTGCTAGACAACGGATATACTACTTATATACTTTTTATTTTGTAAATAAATACATATAATACATAGAAACAACCAGACCACAGACAAGTATAAATTTACAAAAAAAAAAGTATATAAGTAGTATATCCGTTGTCTAATACCCATAACACAAGTCTAGTGACTTAGCTTGGAGCTAGATAGCGACGTGTGGAATGTCCTGTAATTTTTTTTTATTTCACGACTTGAAGACCCCCAAATTGCAAACGATCTCACATTTTTCTCACGAATTCGACTTAAACCTTCTAGTTTCCATAGTAGTAACGTAGACAGGACAAGCGGCACGTACCGATCTGTCTGTCGGTATGTCAATAGGTGACTAATGGTGCCATGACTGCCTGCCCACGACTGATGGATCGATCTAAAGAATCCACCTTTTTACGTTGCTTCCGTTTGATGCGGTGCATTTTTTATTCAAGGGGTTTAAACTTAAAACTATGGGAAATAATCACTAAGGGATGATTTATCCGTGCTGTACGGACGGGGCAAGGATTTGGAACATTAAATACATTTTGTTTGGAGTAATTTTTCATTATTATATTCCTTTCATATAAGTCTATAGATTGTTTTCTAATTCTGTCTGTTCTATTTTCATTTTAATTTATCTTATTTGTTTTATTTTGTAATTATGTCTACCTATTTTGTATTTAGTTTCTTGACCGTGTGCTTTTCTAATAAATGCCATTCTATTGTATTCTACATAAAATATAATTATATACGTGATACGCGATATAATTTATACGCGACGAATTAAGTCCTCCTCTTTTTTTGAAGTCGGTTAAAAAGTGAAAATACTTATCAAGAAAGCTCTGAAACTACAAGGGCTACGAGTCTGAAATTTCGCATAGGGGTTTTCTTTAGAACGTAGGAGTACACTATGAAAGGATTTTTGCAAATTCGACCTCTAATGTGTTAGAAAGAGCTGATAAAGTTTGTAAAACATTAATTTATACTAATATTGTAAAGAGAAAATATTTGATTGTTTGTTTGTTTGCATTGAATTGCCTCCGAAACTACTGGACCGATTTTGATAAAACTTGGTATGAGGATTATTGATTCATTGGGAGTGCATTGTTAAATAAACTTCATAAATTAACTTAGTCTGAAAGGGACATTTTGCGAAAATACTTACAAATCTTACCGTTTTAAACCTTTAGATGCACTAAACTAACAACTAGGTACTAAATCTAAGCAAAAATATTTACTTATGTAGGTAAAATGTTATATGAAAAGCTTAGGATTATTTCATATCAAATAGACTAAAAAGATACTGATTTACTTAAACAAGATCACTAGAGAGATGCTTTTAAAAAATTGAATCAGATTTTATCCACTATCAGATACAAATATTCGCACAGACAGACAGGTATGTTTATGTTATTATGTTGTAGAGCAGTCTAATGTATACTATTTTTTAATACATCTACCTATCAACTCACATTATGGACGAGTGAACAAGTACGGTTTGCAAAAACATTATTAAATCTTTTTTTACGCAAACAGGCTTTCATTTGACCTCATCTTACCTGATGGGAAGCGATGATGAGTTCAAAGAGGTAGCATGCTTGTCTAGAAAGAGAACGGTCATATTTGGACAACATGATGGAACGCGACGAGTCACTTGGTACCATGACTTTGTCCAGGACTGGTGTTAGAAGCCGCCGGTAAATTACCATCTTTGTAAGTACCAAAGTTAAGGAATCCAACCACACACATTTATGACATTAACATTTAATAAGCCTTATTAAGTTTCGCACTTTGCTAGATGACAAAGTGACAAAACTAAACCAGTGGTTTTTATAGTTATGTGTCTACTTAAAAAAAATAGTTTTTAATTTTTACTTTAAAAAGATAGCCACTTTTGTACCTTGGGTCATTACTATTGTAGTGCAAAAGTAACAAAGCACATTTAGCCACATAGCTACAACTAAAGAAGGCTAGATACTAAATGTTCATAAATAAAAGGGTAACTTTATTTTATGTTTTCGAAACGTTTAACTAAATATTAAAAGTAAGACACATTAAGCTTTGAAAAAAAATTCTAAGACTGGGTTCAAGGTTCTTTATTGGTAATGGATTTACAAGTCATGTATACATTTACAATTAAATACTAAAAACTATTGAATTTTAAACATAATATGAAATGTCAAATTTATAAAATACATGGAACTTAATGAACTCATTAAATGAATGGATGGCTTGCTTGATAAGCCATCAGTTTATTTTCGATTGATTACGGTAATTAGTAATGACTACCTCATTATTGTTATAGGTGGAATAATTTTATCTCCATCGCAGACAGGTATATATACCAAATTCAACATATACACAATTATCTGTATAGGGTGGAAATGAAAAACCGCTTAAAAAGCCCGACTTATTGTAGAAGGAACATCTTTAATAAATTTTTATTGGCAACAATATAAAAATATTCAAAAGCACTTTATTTGCGAACAGTACTCTCAACGTCCCCAGCAAATGTTGTGGTGAATTTCATATTTTTGTAAGTATCTACTTCGTCTGTTTATTCTACATGTGTTTTGGTTCACATGAAAATTTTCTTGATTTTTTACGCTTTCATAGGCTTTATGTACGCGTGCGAGAACTTTTACATATGGAATATCATATAACAGCACTTTCTGCTGAGTCATTTAGTTGTTTATTTTATTACTTACGTTTATTTTACCTAATATTTTTGTGAGAGATCTTATAAAATAAAATGTGCTGCTGCAATTTCAGACGTTTTGCTAATACTCATTCATTTTGCTTTTATGTTGTCCAGCTGAGTTGATTCTCTGCTGACCGGGTATTCTGCTTTTGTGTCATCTAGCTGAATTGTTTTTCAATTATCTGGATAGTGGATAAGCTGCTTTAATGTCATCCAACTGAAAATGTGTTTCAGCGAAATAATCATTCTGATAGTGACCTATTCTGCTGCTGGTTCCTTTTGGTATTTGAGCTTTAGGGTTTGATTTCAGAGGCAAAAAATGGAAACTGTAAAATTAGGATTTTTAAAGAAAAAATAAACGCACTTTTTAAATCCCGATAGTTCTAAAAATAAACGTTCTTTTTGAAAAGTCGATAGTTCTTATTTTAAATTTTATACACCCCACAAAGTTTCGAAAGATTCATTTAATCCAACCATGTTCAACCTAATGGTTAAATAGTCCGATCACTGTATGAAAAATGACCTCCAATATCCCCGGATTTATTTCCACCCCCAAATGGCATTTCACCCCTTCTTACAAAACCTGGCTTTGAAACGTACGGATTGCCATTGTCTAAGCAAATTCTTAAGTGATCAACCAATTTTAACAACCGAAGCTGCTACTCAAAAATTAACCCTATTATAAAGACTCAAAGGTGAATTTATCACAATGCTTTCTTCTTAAAACTTCCTAATTTTGACGAGAAAAAGATTTAGATTCAATATGTCATTGTTCTAAAAATATCACTACGTTTGTGTGTTTAGAGTTGAAAATAGCGTATTGTTCAATTCCTTGAAATGTCCGATGAGGCTTTAAATTTTGCGAATTTCAAAAGACTCTATCGACCTCAATTCAAACGAGCGAAAACTTATCTTGTTGAATAGAGCTAGGTTTGAAAATTGATTGAATTTTTGAATGGAGTTTTGTTCTCTTAGTAGAGGGTGGTATTGCCAGTTGTCGGTCCATAACAAAACACATAAATTAGGTGCTCAATAATAAATGGAAATGTCCTTTGCAGAGGACAGGGCATTAGGGCGGGATTATGAAGAATGTGGCATTGCCGGCCGGCATCGGCATGGGAGGCGGGCGGGCGGACGGCACTTTTGTCTACCACTGCACAACCTATAATTCTTTAGAATTCTATTTTACTTTTACAATAGAGAAATTGCTATTAATAATATTATTAATACTTAGAATATTAAAACTAAAAGTTTATTTCAACAATAATACCCACTTACCAACAAAGAGAGAAAACATTTATACCATTTATAAAACCGTAAAAAAAACTATTAATTATTCACAAACAGGTCCATAAACACGTGACTAAATATATCAATACAAAAAAACTGTATTTAGGGAGATGAATCTGTAAGAGATACTACTCATCCCCTGTCACTTCTAGCCACTAAGTGGCCAAATATATAGCCCGTGTCAAACTTCCTTTTGTCACACGAGTACCTGTCTCGAATGGACAAAAGGTAAATGTTTACCCGATCTTTTGAAAGTCAAACCAACATCCGAGGTCCATCGTCAATTTATACGCTATAAAAAAGTTACTGGGCATTTATTGACCGAACGCGTGTCCGAGGAGGGTGTCTACCCTTTATATTAGACTGGAAAAACTGGACAGAGCACGCGCCCGATGGGTGGGGAGGTGAAACCGGTCGGCCATTGGACAGTTGGAGTAGAAACTCTCGTAGTCACCCTACCGGTTTTATTGGTTAAAATTCGCCAGGTGCAAATATGAAATTAATAAGAAGCTAGTTTGAAATTCGTACACAAAAATATACATAATTTTAATCATAGACAATTATTTACCGATTTATAAACATAAAAAATATGGATTACTTTAAGTTTTATTAATTTTGATAAGGTAGAGACCGACAATTATATTTTAAAAACAAAATATTTAATTAATTTATGTTCATCTGTTACCTTAGTTTTAAACTGACTTTAAAAAAGGTGGAGGTTCTCAATTCGATTGTTAATATGTTTTCTATGACTTTTCGGGCATACATTATTTGTTTTTGAACTTTTTCCATTTGATGCTATTAATTGTAAAATAGGCAAAGATAAATAATTGAACACTAAATAATAAATACTCAATAAAACTGAAAATTAAAGCCTTTTTTATATAAAAAATAGGTACCTACCAAATAATTGCAAAGGGTGAATGGATAAAGGCGTGTGTCAATTGCGAATAAATCCGTTTGAAATTTAATATGTTTCGAGCTCTTCAATATGCATGAATGGATGCATTCGACCTCTATGCGATGAGATACTGATCGATTTCCCTCCATGAAAATGTGTATTTGAATCATCGTTATTAAATGTTACGATGTTTTGTATTTTTTCTATTGAAAATTTATTGTTTAGTTTATAAATTTACATTAAATACATCGTTTAAATAATAATATAATAATAATTAATTTATTTCAGATTAAATTACATTAAAATACAATTGAAATATTATTAATAATAAATATCTATTTCAGTAATGCCTATGGATTACTGAAATGGATCCAATTTAAAAATAATCAAATTACTAAACAAAGTCACAAGGTAAACAATATAAAACCAAACAGCACAAGCACAAGCTAATTATTTCTATACAGCGCAAACAAAATATTTTTTGTGCTATCCACGAGTAGCAAAAGCTGAAAGAAACTGAAAAAATAAAAACGGACAGACAGATGGACAAGAAAATGATCTTATAGGGGTTCCTTTTTTACCTTTTGAGGTATGTACGGAACCATGAAAAGCACAACTATTGGAAATTAAAAAAAATATTCGAAGAAAATAATAGAGAACTTCCTCCTCTTTTGAAATCAGTTAAAAATACGAATATTGGCCTTTTTACCCGACTTCAAAAAAGAGGAGGTTCTCAATTCAGTTGTATGTTTTTTATTTTTTATTAATATGGATGTTCTCATTACTTAAGTCTCTAAATCTTGAGCGTAAAATTTTCTGATTACAAATAAATAACTAAGCCTAGAAAAATAATACGTTTCTAAATAACCCTACATCTATAAAAGGACATAACGCAATATCCCCCATACATCGAACCGCCAGTAACTTCAAGAAACATTCAATAACACACATAAAACCCATCTCATTTGGTCGCATCACTAAAATAACTAAGCTTAGAAAAATAATACGTTTCTGAATAACCCTACAACTATAAAAAGAAATAACGCAATATCCCCCATACATCGAACCGCCATTAACTTCAAGAAACACTCAATAACACACATAAAACCCATCTCATTTAGTCGCATCACTAAAATAACTAAGCTTATAAAAAGAATGCGTTTCTAAATAACCTTAAAACTATAAAAAGAAATAACGCAATAACCCCCATACATCGAACCGCCATTAACTTCAAGAAACACTCAATAACACACATAAAACCCATCTCATTTGGTCGCATCACTAAATTACAATATGGACAGCCGTTTTGGGAAAACAAAAAACATTTATATCAATGGTGGGCCGGTTCTAAATTTTACTAGTCATTGACAGGTTGTATAGGCGGACGAGGTCCCTAGGGCCTCGTTTGTACCTTTCGTAAGTAGATAAGAAACAGTGTAGGTTGTACAGTGAAGTTACTGGACTGGTTGTTGTGGCCGTGACTTCGTATGGGGCTGATAGTACCTAAGTATCCTAGGGGCTTTTTAGGCCCCGTGGATACCAAAGGTCCCACTGAAATCAATAGATAGATAGATAACTTTATTTGTACAACACAGGAAGAAACAGAACACTATATGGCCAAAGTAAAGTAATAGCTAGAAAGTATAAGTTGTACGAATGGGCGGCCTTATCGCTGAAAGCGATTTCTTCCAGGCAACCTTTGAATACCTATAATAGCAATAAATGATACTTATAGTGATAAAAAGACCTATTTTACACGTAGGTAAGTACTTACACAGGGAACGTTTTAAATTGATACACACGATTATTGAAACAATCTTGTCCCCCTTTTTCCCCCTAAAGGATAGAATTTCGGAAAATCGGAAAGTCATACAAAGACCACAATCTTTAAGTTCCAGGTATCTACGATTAGCGTCGATGCGTCAGTCATTCAGGACGAACAATTTTATATGTATAGATCATAAAAAAAGTAGAAAATATATTTTCTATCTAAATTATAGAAAAATACATTTTCCTTGAGTGTATTTGTTGTAATAGTTTGGTTATGATTAAAACTTTGTTATTTAGGTAGGAGGTTCTTAATACCCCAAGACCCAATAGTTTTAACAACATAGAAAACAAAGGGCACGTAGGTATTAAACTGGTATTATCATTTCGGATGGAGCGTTATCTCGTAGGGTCAGAGGCAAAGTTTCGGACGGCGGTCGCCCCAGGGACTACCCGGGTCTAAACCCGGATAAAACTGCGGGTAATTCGCACGTACTACCGGGGTATTTGTCGGCCTTTGCCTGTACTGATAATAGTGTATCTGTTGGATGGTGGGGATGAATAAAATATAGGCTTGTTAAACATTAGTTGGGTACGTAATTGTAGCATGTTGGTAAAGGAATTATATCTTTTCATTACGCATACTTCGAAAGTAGGTCTAAGGATGCCTGAAGAGCGTGTAGAAAGAAAAACTTTCAGCCCTAGGGAAAATCGCTTTCACTGACAGCTGTCATGTCAAATTATGGCTTCGCGCGGCTTGTGCAATGTGCTTGTAGGCAGTATCAGTTTCATTAGGCATTAGGAACTTCAAAAACCTAACCTCCTTGCTTTAGGTAACAACAAGGAATAACAATTATGGCTTCACACGGCTCATGCATACTGCCAGAGGTAGTGTTGAGTGTAGGTAGTTTTAATCCCGTACTTCACCTTGTTTGTTGAATAAATATATTTGTATCCGAAATGTATTTTCAATGTAGCAATTATAGCAGTTTAACAATTTATTTAATCTGCCAAACGTCAACTATGACGCATTAAAACCGGCCAAGTGCGAGTCGAGTTCTCGCGCGAAGGTTCCGTACTATTATATTCTGTTTTAGTAGATATTTGTTGTTATAGCGGCAACAAAAATACATCTTGTGTGACAATTTCAACTGTCTAGCTATCATGGTTCATGAGATACAGCCTGGTGACAGACAAATAGAGAGACGGACGGACATTGGAGTTTTAGTAATAGGGTCCCGTTTTTATACTTTGGGTACGGAATCCTAATAAAAAAAGCATACAAAATGTAGATTTAAATTGATCTAAGTTACCTTCAATAATTAGAATATAATGTTTGATAATGTCTGAAATATAATAAAGTTTTGAAGCTTTCCTAAAATTAAGAATTAAATCTAGTCTAGCTTTGTATTGACAATAAACTTTCATCTCAAATTACCCCAAAATATCGGTAAAGATCTCACCTACGATTCTATCTCAGCACTTTTGAGAAAAACAAAACACATTCGTTGCAATCAATGAATTTTTTTAGGCAACCCATTTGGGATATATTTATTGACATATTTAAATTGATATAAAATACTTTTCATCCATTAATCAGCTCGATGAAGTTCGTTCTTATAGGGATTCCGTAATATACTTACACAAATAATAGATAATGAGAAAAGTTTTTTTGATCTTTAGTTTGTTGACCGATTTTGATGAAACTTGGTAGGAGGATACATTGATTCATTGGAACTAACATAAGCTACTTTTCATCCTGATATTCCCACGGGATCGGGAGTTACGCGGGTGAAACCGCGGAGCGATGTTAGTTATTCATATAGTAGTCATCTACATAAGCTTTTGCCAAAACCTCTTTAGTTACCTATCTTAGAAACATAAAAGTTAAAAGTGAGCAGGTAGCTTGCAAGTCTCGTCAAATATTTATATTGACTTAGGTTAACCCTTACTACGAAGTCCGTCCATCAGGTCGGGCTCTCGCGGGACTCGCCAGGTACAATATAGACATTGTAATGTATTAGAAAAGACGAAAATTAAATTCAATAATAGCTACATTAAATTTTAAAAATTTTTTTTTTACAACTTTGAAAAAAAAATCAATATTAAAAATCTAAATAATTATCCCAAGGTAGTTTTAGTTCTAGGAAAGTTTTAGTTTTGGGCAACTTAACTACGGACAAAGTAATCAAACGAAATAGAGATTGTTGGATTCAAATTTCCTGAGATCATATTAGAGACCACTGAAAATTGCATTTCTTATTAATTCAACATAACATATTGCAAAAAAAAATGTAACGTAATAGCGCATCATAATTTGAAACGGATATTCCTAATTCAATATCTATGGTTTACTAAAGTTTATTATTATAAAGTAACGTTGGTTTTGCGACTGTGTTCCAGTTTTTCTATCTTTTCGTCATGTTTTTTTTATTATGACAGCTTAATTAATTTTTGTAAGTATGATGAACCACTTAAGATATGCTAGTAATGTTTAAAATCGTTTTTTTTTTCAGATAACAGATGAAGAATGTCTTTACTAAGAATTCTAAATGAAAATAATGGAGCAAAAGAAAAAAATGAGAAGATTGAGAAAATAAAGAGGTGGAGAAAAAAAGAACAATTAAAAGAGGATGTTTATTATTGGAATTTTTTAATGTAAGTTGGTCCTGAGTTAATCTTAAGATAGAATTATGTGGTACTTTTTTAATCACAAGCAAGCATAAGTCACTCAAACCTAACATAAAGCCTCAAATAAATAATGCTAAAAAATATCTAGAAATAAATATGTACCTACTGTTAAAAATGGGTACGAATTTTTTCTTAACTGTGAAAGTTAAAACTGTGTGACAAAATGAAGGCAAGTAATTGAAATATGTAACAAGTTTTGACCTTTCAAAATTGTACCATAAATACCGGGTTTGTTTCTACGGATCCCGGTATCAGACTCAATTTGAAACCGATCACATCTAATTGTAGTCACGGATACAGTAATCAGTTTACAACAAAATTAAAATAGTGCTACAATACAATACAATCCCTATATCTAATTTAGATGATTTATACAGGGCCAGCAACTTTAATCTATTCAGGGGTCTGTAGTACCTGGGACATGTATTAGATGGAATAGACTTACCCAGCACCTATATCCTCTCAGTTTAGTCGACCGTATCCAGAGGAACTGACAATACGTCTGGAGCCAACTAAGCCGCGAGTTTCATCACGATGTTTTCCTTTACCGTAAGACCAATGATTATTAGCGCACATCAATTTTTCGTATGAAAAATCCATCGGTGCACGACCGGCCGGGAATCGGACCCACAATCTTCAGAATAAAAGTCGAAGTATCTACCACTAGGCTACCACTCCTCACCTATTATAAAGTAGCATTATTATTTATTGGCTATGTGGTAAGCAGGCTTTTTTGTACATTTCTCCAGTTCACAATATTCCTAACTCTACACGAAGATCCAAGGGTCATCCGTAGAACCGGCAATGAAATATGCGCGGCAGGACGGTAGGATGTAAAAATGTTGTTTTTAGAGCTCCTCTCAATAATGTATCCTTCAGGACCCGTTAAGTGCCCCCGTTCACCTATGTATGTTTATATTAGTTGTTAAACTGAATATTTTATTATGGGTAGGACTATCTTGATGGTAAGTAGTTGATTGAAAAGTGATGGGGGAAAACCGAGACGATTTACTTTCTTGCGCACATCACTAAATGTATCTAACCTTTTGACTTTTTATGAAAATAATAGTAGTCATGACATTAAAGCAAAACCTAAAAGTTCAGTCAATTTTTTTGTTACTTTTTATGCGCGGCAAACTTTCTAACCCATGGCAATGCATATAGGAGATAAATACAAACAACAAATGCCATGTAATTTAATGTTAAAACAGACAGACGGACGGACAATAAAGTGATCCTATAAGGTTTCCGTTTTTTCCTTTCGAGGTACAGAACCCTAAAATAATAATTAAGAAGTCTATTATTATTATACAAAAAAATAAAATATATAAAATTAAAATAAATAAAAATACATTTGTCTAAAACTATAACACAATCTACGCAAAAACATATCATTTGCCGCATAACAGGAAAACCTAATCTCATGACTTTACAAGTTTCTGAGATAAAAGATTAGATCTTTTTATACAAAAAACAAAATACATAAAATTAAATAATAAAGACACCACATAAACTCATTAGAGTTTTACCGGACGTCAGTGCCAACGACTTAAAATAAATAATAAATACGTTAGTCAAAACTATAATATAACTTTCGCAAAAACATTTCATTTGCCAAATAACAGGAAAACCTAATCTGATGACTTTACAAGTTTCTGGGATAAAAGATAAGATCTTTTATAAAAACAAAATACATAAAATTAAATAATAAAGACGCCACAAATGAGTTTTACCGGACGTCAGTGCCATAGACTTAAAATAAATAAAAAATACATTCGTCTAAAACTATAGCACAACCTACGCAAAAACTCATTTGCCACATAACAGGAAAACCTGATCTGATGACTTTACAAGTTTCTGGGATAAAAGATTTAAATTAGATTATCCAAACCACATTGAGCGATTGAGAAACTTACTTTTTCCCTCGATTTCTAACTCGTGTGGTTACAAAATTTTCCAAAAAGCCTTTCTTAGCGGATGCTGATTAGCGTGCACGTTGCGTATGCGTAAACTAAACGTGCACTCGACTAATCTCTATATCTATAAAAATCAATGCCACTTTTCGTTGTAAATTTATAACTCAAGAACGGGCTCACCTATCCAAACCAAATGTTTAAGCTTTGTTCAGACTATTTAGTAGATGGTTTATGTGAAGTTTGCACAAAATCGGTACGTAGCAAAGCACGTACCGGGCCGCGTTAGTAAGGACTTTGAATTTTATATCGGTTTATAGATATCGAAATTATACTACTCTAAACTATCGGTTAACATTCACTATCAATAAACTAGAAGCTGGTAGGCAAAGGGCGTCGGTGATCGATGGTACTTCTAATTTATACTCAAAGCCCTAAGGCCGTATCGATTACAGGAGTAAACTTTGTCGGCCCAATGTACCAGAGCGCGTTGCTTTTTGCAAAATGTACTGTCTCATGGGGCGTCCCGCGATTTCGATTGTGCGGAAATTAAATTTTTAATGCGTGGGAATGTTTTTCCTTTTTTCTTTTATGTCTTTTGTTCACTAACAAAAATTAGCTGTTTCTTTTGATTGGTCATACTGTATGTTTCTAGGAAATTGTTGAATATAGGGATAAATTAAGTTTTTTAGAATAGGTCAGTGACTTTTCCAAAAACAGAATTATGTAGTTTTTGTTTATGTGAAAATCGATCCCTGAAGGTCCATTCAAAAAACCTCACCTATATATTAGACAGTTTTAAGAAGCTCTTCCTATGTTAATTATACAATATAATATCTTTAGCTGAAATTAAATTTCTGCCAGGATTTAATGTAAGATATGGTTTATTGTATAGTAATTGAAGTAGAAAACTAAAAACTCCTACTAGATGGACGGACGACTTAATTAAGGTCGCGGGAAGTCGTTGGACGCAAAGAGCATGCGACCGATCGCTCTGGAAGTCTTTGGGGGAGGCTTGTGTTCAGCAGTGGACGTCCTGTGACTGATATGATGAGATGATGATGGTGAAAGTAAAAATGCAAGAGTAACTATACCTAAACACGTCAGATTTTTATATATTTACCAAAAATCTGTTTTACTCTTAAAAAGGTCTTCTTAGTAAATTCTCAAAATGAAATTCCGTTTTATTTCTCAAAGCTTTGATCGCTGATCTGTATTATATGTAGGTAGGTGAAGTTATCTATTACAACTCACTATAGACTTCAGCACGATGAAAATATATAACTTTTTCTTTACTAAAATTATTAAAAACGGATTTTATTTTGTGGAATTATTTATAGAAATAGAAATAGAAATAGAAACATTTATTCGCAACAAAAACTCACAGTGAGCTTATAAACTATAGAAACAAAAAACTAAAGGCTATTGAAACTAGTATTATATAAAATAAAAAATAAAAATGTAATAATATTGTTGCGAAACGGTCCTCAACTCAGCATAATGTTAGCCTTTCGACTAACGCTGGTCTTCCGTTGAAGCCTTTTCGGTGACGTCACTCGGACGGTATACATCGATCCATTAATAATAGTTACAACAAAAAATGAAATTAAGTAGTAATAAGTATATAAAAATAATAATCATTCAATAGAATAAACCTGCAGTTACAAAGGTCTATATCAGCAAATACTAATAAGTAGTAAAAATGAACTAAAGAGCACTCGTATTCATACTCGTATTTCGATGCTTTTACTAGCATCATTTTTATGAGACTCGAGTTTTTTCAACGAAATGATGTAGTACAGTTGCCTTTAACTCCAGTCTAGTGAAAATGGTGCTTCTAACAGATTCAAAATATCCAAACCAAAATAAAAACAAAAGAGGTAAAATCTCGTTTTTAGGGTTCCGGACCTCAAAAGGTATAAAAGGAACTCTTATAAGATTACTGTCTTGTCAGTATGTATGTCTGTCCGAGGGTTCCGTATATCAAAAGACTAGCAGCGCTCCGCAGTTTCACCCGCGTAACTCCCGTTCCCGTGGGAATATCAGGATAAAAAGTAGCCTATAGCCTTCCTCGATAAATGGACTATCCAACACAAAAAGCTGTAGTGTAGGGAACCAGTAGTTCCTGAGATTAGCGCGTTCAAACAAACAAACAAACTCTTCAGCTTTATAATATAAGTATAGATAAAGAAAAGGAACTCTTATAAGATTACTTTCTTGTCAGTATGTCTGTCTGTCCGTTTTATTAACTTTAGTAGTGGAAATAATCATGTTTAAAATCCTTTTTCTTTGGTCGGATAGTCATAGCAATCGTCCGATAGAAGTCTCAAATCTGCGAAGGCTTTAAGAAACCTAACAGTTCGTTAAGCAAGGGTCATCCCACGGGCAAGGAGGTCCCTTCCGATAGATTACCAACCTAAGTATTAATTGCTTATCTACCTACAAATATTCTAAGTTGTTCCATTTACTTTGATAAAATATTAATAGAGATATAGATATTTTATTTTGTTTAAATAGAGATATTTTGTTGCCTATGGAATTTTACAACGTCAGTAAATTATGATATTTTAATGATTTTTTTAAGTGCATGGCCTGTGTGCATATATGTCTCGTCTCAGTTGCAAATTTTGAAGACGCATTTTTCCTTAAAAAGGTTGATTTGCACAGCAAAAACATTTTGACCACTGTGTATTAAAATCGTGGACATTTTTACACATAGACATTCTGATTTCTGATCTTTGCACTAAACCCCCCCCCTCCAAGCGGAAAATTGTTTAGAACCTTTGCTTGGTCATGTATCAAGGAAAGATCTCCGACCTTCAGGACTTGGTATATAAGTAGAGACCATAGAATTTTTAGGTTCGAAGACCAGAACGGTAGGTACAAAGGGGTTAAAACTTTTAAGCAAGAAAATATGAAAAGAAAATAATTTGGGATATGAAATGAAAGGGCGTAACTTTGGTAATAGGCAGCAATTTAGTAGAGAAATCAGATCATAAACAAAATTTCATATACTAGTTGAAATAACCACTTCAAATCTAAAAAGTTGTCAACTCACCCATGGGTGAGATTATGAGGTACCGAGGGCTCTTTCCATATAAACGTAGTCGATTGTTTTCTCCCTGGATAATGACACTAGAGCAAATATTTTTTTGCATAAAACTTATTACTTCCTTTTTTTTATATCTTTATTTCTATGATAATTAAAAAAACCAAAACATAGGGGCATAGTCATGGCAGTTATAGGTTTTATGGCACAAAAATATTTGTACTAGTGTCATTTTCCAGGGAGGAAACAGTCAACTACGTTTGTATGGAGAGAGCGCCGGTACCCTTTCACCTTAAGCTATCACCTAAGCCCTGGTACCATGAAGGCCAAGTGATCATGTAATAAGTAAAGTCAACTATTTATAAAAGTGCTGAGCTGTCCCCTAAGCCGGACCATGGAATCCGTGTGACCATGAAAATGAACCTGTTCAAAACGAGCTCTTAGGTGATTCACACCGCGGTCCGAATCGCTCGCGGTGCAAATCAACTAATGACACGAAATTGGTAAATTTAACTAGATATAAAAGTGTAGTAACCCTTTAACGAGTCAGGTAAATAGCGGTACAGACTAATAAGTCCTCCGGAGACTCTCAAACGTTCAATCAATATGATAGGTAATTCAGTTACACAACCGCTGGACGAATATACTACCCTGGTTGACTGGTACTGGCGGGCACAACAGTTTATAATTAGCATGAAATAATTTACCATGGGATTCCATGGTAAATTATTGACGGCAAATTTGCCGTGGGGCCGCAGCGTAAGAATATCGACCCCTAAAACTCAGCCCGTAGATGTCGTAAGCACCGACTAAGGGATTCTACCAGAGGAAGGACAGCAGCTTCCTTCTGAATGTTTACTACCTAACTGCGATCACCAATCCGCCTGTCAAGCGTGGTGATTATGCCAACCCCCTCCCCCCCTTACGACCGCTACAATGTCGTCGGTCGTGGGTAGTCGGTGGATGAAAGCGGATGTTTGTGGCGTCGTTTGGGGGAGGCCTATGTCCAGCAGTGGACATGTATGGGCTGATATGATGATGAATTTACCATGTTCTTCGCTTAAAAGGCTCTAGACGTACCGACATAACTAGTCAATCCCAATGACAAAAAAAACCATTATTTTATTTTAACAAGATCTGTCGTGGCCGATTCTCCATTTTACTGACGCAAGTTTTTGTAATGGCTGTCAAACGTTGAAAATAACCCAACATCAAATCTAATTTTCATAAAGTTTGCCCGCAGTTTCTGCTGGTATGACCGATCCTTTCCGTAAGAAATTTCTAAGGTTTTTGGTCAGTCCAGACGGACGAGACGTGCTCGGCGTTCGTGCAATAAATTGAGATATAACTACCACTTTGGGTTGCCAACTCAATTGACCAGTTTTCCGGACGTCAGAGAGCCTTCGAACCTTTGGATTCCCGGACCTTTGGATATTGAAATGCTCACCAAGTGTTAGACACTTCTGTCTCTAACACTACTTCCACCACCAGCGACCACTCGCCCCCTATTCCCTAATTAATACAGTATCGTACGGATTCTCCGGAGTTTTGCTCCCGTAGGATGACCCGAGCTTAACTCGTTTATCTCGGAAACGTTGTTTATTTTCACTGTCGTGTTAACTTCAAACGTCTGACTAATTTTGTTGAGCGTTTGATTCGAAATGTATTTAAATTGTTTAAATACGCATCTATATATTAAAATTAGCTTACAGTGCAAGCTTGTAAAGTGAAATGTTTATATAGATAATGGCATTTTCTTCCTAAATGATGCATTAGAGCATTTTTTATAGTATAAAACCTAGGTTTGCTGGTACACATGCCAAGAAATAAATACGAAATGTACAAAGTAAAACGGAGTGACATGGGTACTACAAACCTACATTTTATAAAATAAATGATTGCTCTATTGTTTATAAATAACATTTCTACGAAGGAAGCAATATCCGCGCTCTTATTTACTCCTAGAAGAAAATCAAAGAAATTAAAAACCAAAAACCGATAACCAAAGGCTATTTTATCCCGAAAAACAAACAATTTAGAACAAAAACATAAGGGAAATATCAACAGAAAGTTTGATCCAATATACAAATGTGCAGTAAAATAAGGGTACAATACAAGTCTTAAACAAATATAAGAAGGTTGGCCGGTGACCTTTGTCCCTTCCTTGCCTGTGTGGGTAAGGGACAGCAATGACACACTAACACTTTGAAACACGGTCGCATTTGCAAATGTTACTTTGAAGAGTTAGAAATATTATGAAAAGGGCAATTAGTGTAAAATTTAAATACGTAATATTTAAAATATTACGGTGAAAGAAAACATCATGATAGATTGATAGATAGATAACTTTATTTGTACAACACAGGAAAAAATAGAACACTATATACACAAAGCGAAGTAACAGCTATAAAGCATAAGTTGCACAAATGGGCGGCCTTATCGCTGAAAGCGATTTCTCCCAGGCAACCTTTGGATGGAAAAGAACTCATTCAGCTTCAATGATAGGTAGTGAATTTCCTCAAGCAGGATACTAAACATAACCTGTAACAGGTGATAATATAAAGTATTTACATAAATATGGCTTTAAAATATCAAATTATACATACAATACATACCAATATATAATTATATACATAGATACAAAAAACATATATACATACATAAATAATACAGGAATACATATAGATATTAGACAGTACTGAGGTAGTGATCAGTTACCATAGATTTGAAAATGGGTAGGGACTTAGCAGATCGGATGGGTTGAGGCAGGGAATTCCAGAGTATCACTGAGTGAAAAGAGAAGGATTTTTTGTAGAAAGTGGAGTTGAGGGGAGGAGCCTGAAGGATAAAACCCCAGACTTAGTTTGATTCCAGACATATTTTGACGAGTTATTTTCTCTGGACACGGTCGACGAAGCTAAGAAGGCAGTTACAAGTTTACTGGGCAAGCCTACTTCATCCTCACGTAAAAATAATTTAACTAAAGAGGTCTAGTTGTACTTGTGTACAAGTATAAATTATTGATCTACTTATTACCGACAGTCTTCCAGAGAGGAGGTGACGTAGAAATGTAGACTTGACTTGACCCTTCCGAAAGAAGGTATTAATAAATTATCTTATTTTTATAGTTATACATAATCATATTCATCTATTTATTCATAATGTACATTACATTTTATATGTAATATTAATAATTGAAACTTATAGCAAGAAATCAAGACATTTATTGCAAAGTTATGTACACAAGGATCTTAAAATAGGTTTAATTAAGTAACAATAACTTACCCATCACAGGCATGCAATATAATAAACTTATATACTAAATGAATATTTGCATAATACTATAGTTAGGTAGGCAATTAAAAAAAAATGTATTTGTTTCTTCATAAAACTCAGACAAACTAGAAAAGCTTTTTAAAATGAGCCATTTTTTAAATTTTGACTTAAATTTATCGCTAATGTGTAAAGCTTTGAGGTCAGTTGGAAGAGCATTGTAGACCTTTATTGCTGTAATATAAGAGCTTCTATGATACATAGTTAAGTCGAGTAAAGTTACAGATACAACAATTAATAGTTCTATAAAGCTAGGAGTAGAAGCACCGCTTAATAAGTCACTGTTCGAGTTTAGTTTTAAAAAGTCAAATATTAAATGTTTACTGCTTAGTAAGTATCCATTGAAGACCCTCAAATATATAGGCAATTGATTCCACTCCATAGTAGCCTGGATATTTGATATTTCATAGCCCTGTCATTTCTAGTTCTTCCTAGGGCTCCGTAAGCCCGTTAAGGCCGGGCTACCTTCCGATACAATAATACCGACCGTTCCGAAACCCTTTCTTCTACGTAGTGTTGGACCCTGTTTATAAATTGCGGTATCGGACGTTCCAAAATACATTGTTTGTTCGCAATATTGTTTACTTTGCTCAGACAGTTACAACAGTTCTTGGATATTGGTTTGTTTAAATGAAGAACTTATTTCGGATTCTATCTAATTTTGTATTGACCCTTTTGGTATAATATACCTACCTATACCTACTCGTTGTTTTATCTTGTGGCTCCTCATTTTAAACAAAACAGGAAGAGTTGGTAGAAATTAACTACCATTATCAGAAGATCCATTGGTCAGTGTCAGTAGGTACCGATTATAAAACTGGGAAGAAATGATAAAACTTATATAAAATTGACGCATAAACCTTTTCTTTTTAAGTTAGTAAGCCGGCACTAGGTATTTAATTCCTAGAAAAAGACCCATGCGATAAATTTTTTGAACCTATACATTTTTTTAAATAATATTTTCTAAAATTTGACATAATTTAATTAACTTAACCATAGTACCTAATACGTACTATTCCACGCTTTCATTAATATGAACTCATAATACATAGGTATTATTTCAGTCACAGACTGCACCCGCCTAAAACCTAAACGTAACCTATTTTTAAATGATGAAGACGTAATGGTAGAGAGCAACAAAGCACGGGCCAGACCAGATTCTAGTGCAATACCAGATCAGATTTCAATTAAATACCGGATTAGTTCTAGTTTGATGCACTTCCTTTTGCATCGGAGGCAATTCTAAAGAAAACGAAATGAAATAGTTTATTTTCCAGACTAATGTCCACACAAATTACTTCTTTTAAAACCAAACAAACCCACACAAAACACACAATTAAAATTTTAAAATTTACAATGACTTAAAATTATTACGAATACCCTATTATAATTTGGCTGGTCTAGGTTCTAGGGGCATAATAGAAACAAAAAGATGATGGTAGAAAGGTACTTAACAAATTATTCAGACAAATATTCTGCAATCCATAAATATTAATATATTAGACGAAACTTCTTCTTCTTCTTCTCGTATTGTGCTATGGCTCACCTATTGTTAGAGTTTTTAGATCTCCTTAAGGCCTCTAACTTGACCTAACGACTGCCACTAGAGGTAGCAACCGGGACCAACTGCTTAACGTGCCTTGCGAAGCACGGAGGGGCTCACGAAATTACTTTTTTGCCGCACTACTAATTGGCCACCCATCAAAGAAATGACCGTGCCAGGCGTCGCTTAACCCGCACTATTGTAAACGATCAGCGCCGCTTAGCTGTGAGCCTCCTCGAGACAAAACTTAAACATCAATTAATAATTTCATCAAATGCAAATGAGATTCGTTTGGACCCAACAGTTTTGACCCAAAGGTTTTCATCAAAACTACTACAAGACTACTAGTTAAGTTAACTAATTTAATAGGAGGGAAAAGCTTAAAGATATCTGTGCCTAATGTATGCACGGAGGATTCACCCTTCGAGCCTCGTACTAACGTGCAAGTAGACTTGAACGTCAATTGGAAACTTTAGAAACTTTGGAAACGGGCAGAAATTACCTAACCACAACACCTGGATGGTGCTAAATGAACTTCAAAAATAATAAAGGCATTTATTGCTATACGATTAAATAAATTTATTGGATAAATTTCTTGTAAGCGAAATATTAATTATTTTTATTTATGAGTGGGTAAGTCTGCACTGATCATTTGATTCCTAGAAATATATTTTTAGGAAAAAATGATCCTCAATTCGTAAAATAAACAAAGTCAAATGCATAGCCAGATCCATATTTATAGCGACGTTTCTATACCTGACAGGTACCTACATAAAAAAGGACAGACAGACAAGAAAGCAATATTATAAAGGTTCCTTTTTTTAACTTTTGAGGTACTTACGAAACCAACCTAGCCTAGGTAACCTAACCTAGTTATTAAAAATATTTAAACCTAACAAGGAATTGTAATTTTTTTGCACAAAAGTTAATCTTTTTAATATAATAAAATTACGTCATTGAATTTGACACTATAACTATAATTCATCAACTGGCAGACAGATGGCGCTATATTAAAAATGTATGAAGGTATTTTTGTCTGCTAGTTGAGAGGATATATAACCTACTTGAAAATAATAAACACTTCGAAATTAAATTAAAAATAGCTATTTTAATTTCTTAATAATCTTGTATTACCCGCGTAATAACGCCATCTTTTACATAAGGTAATAAACTAACACACAAACTTTCACATTTATAATAGTATAATGAAAACGAACTTCCATAGAACTAAACACATACAAACGAAGCACGGACCGGCCGACCCTTTGCGGGCAGTTCTCCCTACAGCGACCACTACACCCTCCCTAAGCCCTTCTACATTAAAAAAACAACATAACTACCTTTCAAAAACCAAACAACAATCAACCTTGTGCCGTTATAATAGATTTTATAATTGCTAAGTAAATGAACAGTGGGCAGTAAAGGGGCGTACGATCGACCCATGGCTAGTATCAAGGATTGTGTTAGTTTTGATTTCAATATTGGGTTTGTTGGCTCTGATAAAGTCCATATCTTTTGTAAGTACATTGAGTTATTTGTATTTGGTCATATATTTTGGGATAAAGATTGTTTTGTTTGTACGGTCAGAGTCAGAATTGCAGACCCACCGTAGATATCTAAAATTACTATTATTAAAACAAAATCTAGTAAATTCATGAGTTGTAAGACTTTAAACTTGAACTCGAGCAAGACCTTAGAATCTTGCTTGAGTTGAAAACATTTTAATAGCAATTTTTGAGCCCTACGGTGGGTCTGTAATTCAGACTCCGTACGTATGGGATTGTTAGATTATTTGTATAAAATCAATAGGTTAGAAAAAATATCGAAAGTAACCTAGTTACAAGAAATAGAGGAATTTTAACAACGAAATAGTTAAAAAAAACTTTTTTTTATTATTTTTTTAATGCCTCGATTGATTGTATACCTAAGCCTTGACTTCGATTTTTCAAAATTCAAACATCTGCCTTCAGGACCAAAATAGGTACTGTTTTATCTCACTGGTTTTATCCCAAAGTAACATGAAGTAAATTTTCTTGTGACATTGACAGTTTTTCAATAATTGACATCTCTTTTAGTTCGATTACGATCTTCATTACATGGTATTAAAGAAAGTCACTTTCCGCTGTCTGTCAATATGTATGCTTAGATCTTTAAAACTACGCAACGGATTTTAATGCGGTTTTTTTTAATAGATAGAGTGATTCAAGAGAAATATTTACATGCAAAATATAGCTATGCAAAGCCGGGGCAGGTCGCTAGTAGTTAAAATGAAAAATGAAAAAGTATAGTGACTTAGAAAAAAAAACAACTTAACTAAGAAAAAAAATATCAAAAACTTTTAGAAATAAATCTTCTAAGAGAAGTCGATTCATATTAACCTTCAACTTTACAGAATAAACATTCGCACGTTGAGAACCCCCTTATTTTTAAATCGGTTAAAAACAATCAAAGAAATTACAAGAACATGAAACTCGAAATTGCTTTGTGGTACCCTTTTTTGGGACATGACAACGTCAGTGTTTGTTTACACACGCGGTGTCTGGAAGAAATATCCCCCATAAGTGTAGACGTTAACTTAGATACATATTGTACAGGACAAGGGACGAGCGATTAGCGATTTAATAAATTACACTATAAGGCTGTCTATCAACAAAAGCGGAGCGAAGTAGCGGAGCGGTGGACTCTGAGGGCGGAGTTTTTTATTGCACAATGTATTGCAATAAAAAACTCCGCCCTCAGAGTCCGCCGCTCAGCTAACTTGCTTCGCTACCTTGCTCCGCTACCTCGCTCCGCCACCTCGCTTCGTTACCTTGCTCCGCTTCTGTGGACAGGCAGCCTAACTTTGGTACAGTTGTTGTTTTTTTCTTACAGTCCTCGATTAAGATAGATAAATAACTTTATTTGTACAACACAGGACACAAAGTAAAGTAATAGTTAGAAAGTATAAGTTGCACAAATGTGCGCCTTATCGATTAAATTTCTTCCAGGTAACCTTTGGATGTAAAAGAACTGATTTAGCTTTTACAAAAAATTGTTACTGTAAATAAACATAACTTATAATAGGGTAATACCCTATTATAAGTTATGGGACCGGAAGTTTCCTTTCCTAGCGTATAAGCCTGTCAGTACAAAGGAGAAACGCCTTATTTTTGTACTGTGAGTTGTAATTTTGACCTTTATATTTTTGTATTTTAATAAATAAATCTCTGTATTGAGTTTATCAGGTTCAGGCAGACACACAGGCAAGACTTTGTTTTATAATAAGTATAAATGAATGGTCTCAATCGTTCCGCTACATTTCCCGCTACCTCTACCGCTACAGCTTATACCAAAACCCGCGCCAGTGTCCCGGGGCACGTGACAGAGCGTGACGCGGGTCCGGCCCGGTCCGAAATAGATATTTCACCAGCCTGTCCTAGTGTGGCATTTGCAAATTTTCTTACATGACGAGTGGGTTTTGTTTGAACAATTTATTTGTTTTGGTGGCTATGAATAGTAAGTAAGAAAGTACTACCTACTTACACTAACCTAGTAACATTATGGACATTGTCCTTCTTAATTCAGTTAGAATCATTTGTATGACATCACCGACACGATTTGACGACCCAGTTGGCACAATAGTCACCATGCCGGACTGCCAAACACAGGGTTGCGGGTTCGATTCCCGCCTCAGACAAGTATTTATGCTTAGATATTTGTCTGTGGTCTGGTTGTTTCTATGTATTATATGTATATATTTACAAAAGAAAAGTATATAAGTAGTATATCCGTTGTCTAACGCCCATAACACAAGTCTAGTTACTTAACTTGGGACATGGCGATGTGTGGAATATCCTGCAATATTTATTTATTTATTATTATTTATCACATTGAATCGTCTCAAAGTTTTTAAAGTAAGAATCCGTGTCTAAATAAAAAACGGTAGTGACACACGAACGGACATACGGACAACAGAGTACTCTTATAAGGGTTCTTTCTTACCTTTTGGAGTACGGAACCCTAAAAAAAGCCTCTTTAAAATAAAACGATTCGGTAAATAAATAGTTTACAACTTTTCAAAAGCTAAACCTTGTACAAACCTTTTGAGTAAACTAGCTAAAAACATATAATTCAGAAATTAATATTAAAAGCTTAAAAACTAAATATTCCAATAACAAATATTTCAGATAAGAAACATGCGTAAGCTGTCCTTAAATTCTAATAAGATTATTTTCGGTCTACAATAATGCAATCAGCGCCATCTATTAGCGAGTAGCCCGTCACAGTAAAGTTAGGGAAAGATAATTAGAAGGTTCGTATGTTGGCCGCTTGGAGTGGATGAGGTCGCTAGTGTAGCAAATTCGCAAACGGGTCTTTAATTTTTAATCTGATAGTTATTTGATAAATTCAAAAATATGAGAAGACAAATAAAAATATAATCACTAACAAAATACACGAACGTTCAAAATTTAATTTCATCTAATGCTTATACTTATGTACCTACCTAGGTACTTATTTTATATTTTTATTGTATCTACCTATTTTATGTAATTTGGTTTAGGGCAAATACAGATTTCCCGACTTTTTTAAGGCAGCCTTTGATTGATTGGAACGACTAGGCCAACTATCGGCCGATCTATTTTTTTTTAAGTCGCCTGTTAGTTGCCTTACTTATCGCGTCTGAGATGGCCCTTAATATAAAGATTCGTGTGGAATTTGACTCTGAACTTTTGTAGAATAATATTTAACTTTTCTATTTAGGTATAGATTATAATTTGAAACACGAGAATAAAGAATATTATAAAGAAATGAAATAAATCAATATTGCAGGACATTCCACACATCACCATCTAGCACCAAGCTAAGTAACTAGACTTGTTTTATGTGTGCTAGACAACGGATATACTACTTACATACTTTTCTTTTGTAAATATATACTTATAATATATAGAAACAACCAGAACAAAGACAAAAATCTAAGCATAAATACTTGTTGAGGCGGGAATCGAACCCGCAACCCTGTGTTTGGCAGTCATACTACTTATATTCTTAACAAACAAACATGCAAATATAGGCGCGAAAATAACTCTTTCCTTGCGGGTAAAAATAAAACTAACAACACAATATAAAATTAAGATTATAGTATTAAAACACTAAATAAGTATTAAACTAGTATCACTAAGTTTGACTTTTAAAACTGAACGTCGGAAGTTATCAAAAGCTCTACTTATCTGAAAGTTTTCAGTGAAAGTGTTGAATGAAAAATGTAAAGAACTTCCTGCAAGAGTGAGAGTTTAACATTTTCTGAGTAACTTGATACCCACTCCTCCTTTTTATATCTCTCTCTCTGTAGTCGGTCCCTCATGACTGAGGATCGTGGTCATCATTGGGTGGTCTGCATTTGGATCGGATGATCTGTCTCCAATGCCTTCTGTTCATCGCATCTCTTACAGTGTTATGAAACTTGACGGCTGATGAGTCCCTAATCTGATCCGTCCATCTGGTTCTCCTTTTTATATACCAAGGTCAATATTGGCTGTGTTATTTCTTACTTAAGACAATCTCTGTTAGATCCGATCGAAACAAAATTAAAATTTAGAACAGAAACAAAAAACGATACGACCGCCTACGACCTCCTGTCTTGGAACAATTATAACAAAAAAATAGTTTTAAGAGTTTCGCACCCAAAGGGTAGAAACGGGACCCTATTACTGAAACTTTACTGTCTGTCCGTCCGTCTGTCTGTCTGTCACCAGTCTGTATCTCATGAACCGTGATAGCTAGACAGTTGAAATTTTCACAGATAATGTATTTCTGTTGCCGCTATAACAACAAATACTAAAAATAGAAAAAAACTGGGTCTCACATACAACATGGTACGACATTATTCGTGCGTGAATCCGAGTCGCACTTGACCGGTTTAATTCTTTGTAATGAAACTAATTTTGTTTCCACAGATGTCTTATATAAAATGAACACAGCAGCGCCCTCTTCTCTAACAAGATAATAATAAAATAAACTATTTTGGAAATATAATATAAATTCTAATAAGAAATCCAAATCATCTTCGTGGTTAAACACAGCTCGACCGATTTCGATGAAAATTTGTACAAGTGTAATGCAATTGCTACATTTTCTTTGAAAATGGCATTTGTAACAACATCGAAATTTCAAGCTCCACAAAATAAAAACAAAAAACATACAGGTGAAACTAATAAAAGCGTGCTAAAAACATGATTAAAATCCTGTTGTAAATAACTTTAAAGTAGTATTTTGTAGCAAATATCTAAAATCTTATTGAACCAAAACATTCCAACTAGAATTCCTAACAAGACACAATAATACCAACCACAAACAACTAAAACTAAGTCCCCTGTTCCAATCAGTCAATCTGTACGCAGACCATCCCATTTCCCTTGCAAAAACCAGTTTATACCAGTTTATGCCAGTTAAAATGGGCGGGAAGGCGGCGGCGGCGGCCATATCCGCACCAGATTGATTCGGAATGATCAATCAATCAATGTGATTGAGTGTGTTATGACGTGGTTAGCTTCATTTAGAAGGATTTGGTTTATAGTTGTGTCCGTGTTTCCACTATATTGTGTGTGTTTTTAAACTCTGTACCCTCCAAAACTTAAACTCTGTATCCCTAAAACCTATTAGGAAAATTCTCTGTAATCTTTGATACCTAAGAAATCTTTCTGTAATCTCTTAAAACTAACCGGTTATTTCTAAAACCTAAGAAAATTCTTTGCAATCTCTAAATAATAATTTTTAGAATTACAAAACCAAAACCTTTAGTAAAACAAAACCTTTTGATTAAAGTGTAAGTAACAATAAAAAACTAGCTGAGTGCCGGGTCGATTTGCAAATGGTATAAGGTGCCAATTGGATACAATGGTGGTGACCCGCAACCCTGTGTTTGGCAGTCCGGCATGGTGATGCCGGACTGCCAATCACAGGGTTGCGGGTTCGTTCCCCGCCTCAGACAAGTATTAATGCTTAGATATTTGTCTGTGGTATGGTTGTTTCTATGTATTATAAATATATATTTACAAAAGAAAAGTATATATGTAGTATATCAGTAGTCTAGCAACCATAACACCATAACCGGCAGAGAGATGGGAAGACGAAATAAAAAAAAAATAGCGGGGAAAGATTGGATAACTAAAGCACAGAATAGAGACAATTGGAAAGCCATAGAGGAGGCCTTTACTCAAAAAGAGATCCTTGAATAGCGGACAATTTAATTTTCACAGTAGATAGGTATAGTTTTTATTCAATACTCTCATAGTAATAGTAAGTTTAGTATGATGCATGTTTTATAAGTAATTTTAATATTCAAAGGATAAATAAAAGGCTATATATATATATATATATATAGTTACTTAGCTTGGAGCTAGATGGCGATTTGTGGAATGTCCAATTGAAATTACTTTAGTATTGAATATAACCTTGTTAGTTTAAAATTCGATAGTCAATAAAACTGATTTCCATGTCTGGCCGGCCCCCTGACTGCGTCCGGTCCTAGAAACTTTGTTAAAATAGGCGGCACTCGATGAAACCGTTCGTTCTAGTAATTTAATGTTGTAGCAAACAAATGAATAAAATACCTACCCCTAGGTAAGTACAGTTGGCAACAGAATTGCAGACCCATCGTAGAGTTCTAAAATAACCACAATTAGAATCTTTTCATACTAATAAATTGATGAGTTGAAAGACTTTAAACTTTAACTCAAGCTAGCATTAGTAGTATTAGCAGTCGATATAATTATTTTAGCAAGTGTTAATTGCGATTTATTTTCACCTTGAAAAATACCGAGTGTTATGCTCTTTATGCCATCATAAAAAATAACAACAAAAATATTTGAGTATTTATACTCAAATATTTAGTATTTAGTATTTATACTCAAATATTTTTATTCTTTATATTTTATTCTTTATAAAATATTTGAGTATTTATACTCAAACATTTTTGTTCTTAATTTTTTTTTCTAAAAAAAAAAAGGCCGCTGACCGTATTTTATTTCTTAAAACAAAACCTTTTGATTAAAGTGTAAGTAACAATAAAAAACTAGCAGAGTGCCGGGATGACTTGCAAATGGGATAAGATGCCAATTGGACGAACTGTGAATGATACCAACTGCGGCTCGTCCCATTCAAAGTTCATCCGCAAATGGAACAACATGCAAACATGGGACGACTGTCAAACCCCTTGTATTTTATATTAAAATATTAATTTCTTATTCGTTAAATTAAATCCAAATCTATCTTCCTGTTTTCTGCATAAATTTAAAACGTTAACTCCTCATGTTACTTCTAATAATGTCAAGAGGATAAGTCTCTTATCAAGTTTTATCGAAACCGTTTCAGTAGTTTTAGAATTAATTCAATAAAACCCGGCAAAGTGCGAGTCGGACTCGTGCACGAAGGAATCCGTACCATGTTGTATGATAACCCCTAGTTTTTCAGTTTTTAGTATTTGTTGTTAAAGCGGCAACAGAAATAAATAAATATTGCAGGACATTCCACACATCGCCATCTAGCCCCAAGTTAAGTAACTAGACTTGTGTTATGAGTGCTAGACAACGGATATACTACTTATATACTTTTCTTTTGTAAATAAATACTTATAATACATAGAAACAACCAGACCACAGACAAATATCTAAGCATAAATACTTGTCTGAGGCGGGAATCGAACCCGCAACCCTGTGTTGGCAGACCGACATGGTGACCAACGTGCCAACTGGGTCGTCAATACATAATCTGTGAATATTTGGCAGCTGTCTAGCTATCACGGTTCATGATATACAGCCTATTGACAGGCAGACAGACAGACCGACGGACGGACAGTGAAGTCTTGGTAATAATAATAAATTAAACAAAAAACTTTTCTCTTTAGTACGATCAATGTAAAGGTCTAATGGTGCCACAGTAAACGAACATGTTAAATTCGTTAAGATATTTTTCTTATCCTACTAATATTATAATTGTGAAAGTTTGTGTGTGTGTATGTGTGTGCGTGTGTGTTTGTTACTCCTTCACGCTAAAACTACTGAACCAATTGCAATGAAATTAGATAGCTAGAGGCCTGGATTAACATATAGGCTACTTTTTATCCCGATATTCCCACGGGATCGGGACTTACGCGGGTGAAACCGCGGGGCGCAGCTGGTTATTAATATATTATTATTATTAAGAGCCTACTCCCCTTCCACTGTTCGCGATCTTGTGCGACGGATTGCCAATCTTTGTCATAAATTTGTCTATATCGTCTCGCCACCTTCGACAGGGTCTGCCGGGTAATCTTTTTCCGTTGGTGGGTGTCCAAAAAGTTGTTGATTTGGCCCAAAGTTCTTCCGGCATACGGCAGATATGGCCGGCCCAATTCCACTTCAGTGTGATTTCCACATTAAGATTTTTTTTATCACAGTTGCTCATAAAGTGGATCTTATTCAACGGCTTTTAGGCTCGTAATCCAACATATTATGCACGCGTGCGTTTTACATTGCCAACCTAGTGCTGTAAAGTTATCCCGATAGGTTAAATACGTATCTTACTGCTAATTACATACTGTTTTGATGTATAAAAAAGGTAGGTACCAAAGAGTTTTTAGCTAGCTAAAATGGTTGTCTCTAAAGTCGGTTTACCAACGAAAATTTTACGTGATAATGGCTTAGAAAACGATTAAAAATTGAGTTGTTTTTTTTTTGTTTTTTCTTTACTTAAATATATTGTTTTTCCGTACCATTGTATTTTGTTCTTAACCCCCGACGCAAAAACAAATAGAAAAAACCCTAAAAAAAATTGTATGTCAGACGAGGCTGTATAGGTTAAAAGTCTTTAGCTTGGCCTTTCCGGTGCATAATTAACAAAAAAATATTGCCTTAAAAAATGTAAACATAGACTTATCACAAATATTTTGTTAATTATTATTTTGTTTTCTTTTCAAGTCTTTTCTTTTATTCACAACTGTGATAAAAAACGTCGTACGATATACGTGTGGAATTGATCTTTGCATCTTGGCGTCTTTAACACGCTCGCTGCCGCTCGCGCGTCATAAATCGCCTCTATGCAAAGATCAATTTACCACACTTATATCGTAATGTACTATTTTTAGAAAACAAATATCTTTTACTAATATAAATTCAAAGATACCATGTCTTTTAAAATAAAAACAAAATTAGAATTCTTATTCTTATATAGTTCTCTTTGTTACAATTGTAGGTAGATACTGTAGTTGGTATCTCATTATTTTTGCGCTCTCGTGTGTAAGGAATCTGTATTTTCTTCACTCTTTTGTCCGTTTTAGTTTGTCGTACACTGTCCTTTATAAGTAGGTACTACTTAACTAAACAAAACCCTTTATATAAAAATGTGTAATTTATGTAAAAGTTTTCGTTACAATTTCGACTACGATTATATGATTTATTTAAATTAAGTTTGAACACCCTACCCTTCACCTTCCTCAAATTCTTGTCCATCCAAAGGTTGCCTGGAAGAGATCGCTTTGAGCGATAAGGCCGCCCTTTGTAACACTTAGACTTAAGCTTTGTTTTTATTTAATGTTATTTGAAATTGGTGTTTACAATAAAAAAATTATCTATCTATCTACTTGAGTTTGATACAATAAATTAATATTAGTCTTGTAGGCAACTGATAATTTGTAAAAATTATATTGTTACTAGCTGCCCCTGTTTCACCCGCGTAAGTCCTGATCTCGTGGGAATATCAGGATTAAAGGAAGCCTATGTGTTAATCCAGGTCTCAAGCAATATAGATACCGAGTTTCATCGCAATCGGTTCAGTAGTTTTTGCGTGAAAGAGTAACAAACATATATACACACACAACGTGGGACAAGTTTGAAGGATAAAAAATTAAAGTAGTACCTACTTTTTATCTTTTTTAGGTATAATCCTACTAATATTATAAATGTGAAAGTTTGTGTGTGCGTGTATGAGTGTGTGTGTGTGTGTGTTTGTTACTCCTTCACGCTAAAACCACCGAATCGATTGCAATGAAATTCGGTATCTATATTGCTTGAGACCTGGATTAACATATAGGCTACTTTTTATCCCAATATTCCCACGGGATCGGGACTTACGCGGGTGAAACCGCGGGGCGCAGCTAGTATATAATATAGACTCAAGTTCGGTCATCAAGAAAAGTACTTTAACGATTTTTCTTAAACAACCCTACAATATTCCTAATTAAAAATAATAAAAAAAACCGGCCAAGTGCGAGTAAGACTCGCGCACCGAGGGTTCCGTACAAACCTGTAGGTATATAAGTAAAAGTTATGGTATTTTTATTGCTAAATGAAATCCATAACATAACAATGTGGAAAGCTGACGGTACCTTGTCAATACATATATGAAAACATTATGTATGTTCGGAAAAATCTTCATCTCTTTAAGAAGAGAAGTGATAGACATAATTTTAATACTAGAAATAGGCACAATTTGGATCAATCTCGGTTTAGATTGGCTAAGGTACGAAATTCTTCTATGGGGAATTGTGTAAAATTTTATAATAAAATACCACTGCGGATTCTACAACTGAACGAGACAAAATTTAAAACATGCATAAAACGCACACTATGTAGACAAGCATATTATAAATTAGAGGATTATATCCTTGATAAAAAAGCTTGGCTTAATGCTGGTCCTGCTCCACAGTCACAGCCACTTGGGTCCACTAATTAGTTTTCTTTTATTTTATATTTGGAAGAGATGCTCTCCCTTTTATTTTTATAAACATGGTTTTTTTTTTTTTTTTTTTTTTAAATCGTATTTTTTTTTTTGGAGTAAATGTTAAATCTTTTTATTTTAAACTTTTGAAAAGTTATAGTATTGTATAACTTCGAAGCATTTTTTATTTATTTTGTAAATATGAGTACCACGTGTAATATAATGTAACTGTTTTTGTTTAGTTTGTCATGCTCACTCAAATGTCTCGCTGATGGTGGCACGTGTGTTGGGTCATTCGGTTCCCTTCAATATGGTTGAGCTGAGTAGTGCTGATCCACGCGTCATGTTCGTGAACGGGCGCCATCAGTTGAGACTGGTCATCTCTCAACTGCCACTAGCTTATTTTAATTTTATTGTTAATGTAATTTTTAATTAGCATTGTTCTCATATATTAGAAGTAATAAGACATGTAACCAGAATTTCTGTAATACATAATCATGGTTTAAAAGAGTGTCCATGGAGTTTCTTGCACGTTCTTCTCCATCGAGATCTACTCCTTGGAATGTGCTACTAGCTTCCTTTTTCTGACTGACCGACTTATTGACAATTCAAAAGTGCCTGTAAATGGTTTATTTGAAATAAATGCTTTGAGTTTGAGCTGGAGGAGCATAAAATGTAAGACAAAGGTCTCTCAGTAATCCTTTATTTTGTATTAACATATAGGTATTTATTAATATTTTTTTTTATTATTTTTTCTTTTTTTTTAATATAAATGAAATACCTAACACTAGCCTTGTAAAAATTATTTTATCAAAGTTATTTAGTCACTATTTAGAAATCTAGTTCAAAAATACTAATAATTAAGTATTAAATTTGAACCAGATCTGTAAATGGTGACTGAAAAAGGTATGAATAGTACCACATTGAACATTGAAGTTCGAAAAAACGTTATCTATAGTTGTACTACTTCGTGTAGTACTAGTGTTTATTAACGGAAACATGTTTATGGATGAAAAATATGTGGAAATTCCATTTTGGGGATTCATTCTAAAATTGATATTGAAGTCTCCCACAACTATCAAACGAGAACATGAAGTATACCTATTGAGGTTGCTGCCGTATATTGTTGTATTTATGCATTCTATTGCAACATTAATTTGACATTGTGGTGACCTATATACAGTTATCACTCTGACATTAAACATTTCAAAATGCAAGCATTCACAATGGCCGTTGGCATCGCCTGGGTTATTACTATATAGGTCTGAGAATCGGCCAAAATCTATTTTTTTATTTTTTTTTGTTAATCGCATAACAACGTTTGCTGGGTCAGCAAGTCTAATATATAAAATTCTCGTGTTGCGGTGTTTGTTTCCAAACTCCTCCGAAACGGCTGAACCGATTTGCATGAAATTTTGTGTGCATATCGGGTAGGTCTGAGAATCGGCCAACATCTGTTTTTTTTTTTTTAATCGCTGAACAACGTTTGGTGGGTCAGCTAGTAAGTTTATGATTATTAAAAAAAATATACTATGTGATGTAACTAAAAATTTAAGATTTTCGGAATTTTTCCTATATGTGTACTTTATAACGTTGCTTCATGCCAAATTTCAAGATTCCAGGTCGTCTGGAAGTATCCTTTAGGTTTTGATTCCCTTGCGAGTAGTTGCGAGTTTCAAAATATGCGGCTTTAATTGCTGTATCTTTTGATTGCGTTGACGTAGAAGTTTGATTTTGTTACAGCTTAAAGATATTATAGACTTGAGTATTTGTTAAGAATTTCAATATAATACCACTACGCGTTCATGAGTAAAGGGGTAATAAGTTTAAAATTATTAAAAATATTTTTATTATATGATGTAACTAAAAATTTATGCTTTTCGCAATTTTTCCTTTATCTGTGTTATAAGACGTTGCTTCGTACCAAATTTCAAGATTCTGGGTTCACGGGAAGTACCCTGTAGGTTTTGATTCCCTTGCGAGTAGTGGCGAGTTTCAAAATATGCGGTTTTAATTCCTGTTTCTTTTGATTGCGTTGACATAGAAGTTTGATTTTGTTACAGCTTAAAGGTATTATAGATTTGAGTATTTGATATGAATTTCAATATAATACCACTACGCGTTCATGAGGAAAGGGGTAGTAAGTTTAAAATTATTAAAAATATTTTTATTATATGATATAACTAAAAATGTATACTTTTCGCAATTTTTCCTATATCTCTGCTATAAGACGTTGCTTCATACCAAATTTCAAGATTCTGAGTTCACGGGAAGTACCCTGTAGGTTTTGATTCCCTTGCGAGTGTCGAAAATTTGCGGCATAAACGGGAGTATCTTTTGATCGCGTTGACTTAGAAGTTTGATTTTTTCACAGCTCCAAGAGACCATAGACTTAAGTATTTGATATGAATTTCAGTTTGATACCTCCACGCATTCCTGAGAAAAAAGGTCTTGACAGACAGACAGACAGACGGACAACAAAGTGATCCTATAAGGGTTTCCGTTTTTACCTTTTGAGGTACGGAACCCTAAAAAACAACTTACCAATAAATAACAACTCTTAAAACCAGGGGTCGAATTCAGTCACCATATTGCAAGCACCTACGTATCGCCCTATTTGGACCCTCGAGTCTAAACAAAAGGGAAAGTAGGTGGCGTGAGGGAGTCAACGAATGAGTAAGGGAGAAGGGGTACTAACTTAATGGGTGGACATTAATGGCGTCATCTGAGGACCTTTATCAAAACTAAATAACTATTCTTTGATAGAAGTGTCTAAGTTTTGTTTGGTTTGAATGGTAGATAGATAAGTTATTATATATCTTTAGGCATGTAAGGGCAGCACACAAAATGGTCGGACGATAGGTGTCCTGTAAAAGAGACAAATCATATTTTTTTATAATGGCGGAAAGCGACTGGGACCGTAGAAGGGATAAATTGTAAAGCATATAACCTTGGGAACCTCTAATGGGCTAATATACAATTTTTTTTAGTTGTTCTCCTAAAAAATAAATAAAAAAATAATTTACGATTTATCCCTTCTGTGATTCACGAATCTAAAATAATAATAAAATATTTCCCATCAAAATTATATAAAACAGACCTATTATACGTTTTTACTAAGTCTGTTGTGTACCACTGCTGGTCAGAGGTCTCCCCCACTTCCTTTCATGTGTCCCGATCTCCAGCTAATTTACACTATACTATCAATCTTTCTCATTCATTCTGATACTATCCATCTTTTTCCAGATCCAGGTTTCCAGCGGTACTCTCTCGTCTCCAAGACAACGGCTTTCTACACAGTATAAAACAAAGTCACTTTTATTACATAGTATAAAACAAAGTCACTTTCCGCTGTCTGTCTCTATGTATGCTTAGATCATTAAAACTACGCAACGGAATTTAATGCGTTTTTTTTAAATAGATAGAGAGGTTTATATGTATAATACATGCTTATTATAGCCTACATTTCTATAAAACTTAATTTAAAAATCAATTATGTTAGGATATTTAAAAATATATGTTTTAATGTTAATTATCTACTCATTTTTATATTTCTTAAAAGTAGTTTTTTATAAAAACAAACTGAATACAAAATATATGCCTACAGAACTATAAAAACTTAATAAATAGAATAAAATAAGAATGTTAATGATTATTTTACAGTATTAAAAATATATGTTTTATGATCATACCCAAATTTTCCATAAAGGTACCCTTATTCTGCACATTTTGTAAAGAATTTCCAACGTACTAATACGATAAATAGCCGCCCTGTCTGTATGTCCGTGATTAATGTACTAACACCGCATGATGGAGGTGTTATGCGTACATAATTTTATTTCCTTTGATGAAAATTTGACTGATGGCCGGATTTTCTTGAGGGTAGGTACTTATGGCATTATAATTATACATTGTGGTTTTATATGTCTCTAAATATAATAGGTAAAACACATTCCACATCAGAATATTGAAATCGATAATTTCATAAAAAATACTTTTATTAAATTTAAGCAAAAAAAATATGAAATTACGCCCATCTCAAAATAAAAAAATGGCTGACCATTAACCATGCCAAAATGATATAACCCCTTTACCACTATTGGAAAACTTATTTAGATTTTTACTATCATTATCTTTTGCATTGAGGTAATAGGTAAATTTGAATTAAGTTTTAGGAGGCTCACAGCTAAGCGATGCTCGCTGTGTGTATATCATTTTGGCATGGTTAACGGTCAGCCATTTTTTTATTTTGAGTTGGGCGTAATTTCATATTTTTTTTGCTTAAATTTAATAAAAGTATTGTTTATGAAATTATCGATTTCAATATTATGATGTCGTGCGGGTTAAGCGAGGCCTGGCGCGGTCATTACTTTGATAGGTGACCACTGACCAATTAGTAGTGTGGCAAAAATGTGTTTTCGTGAGCCCCGTGCTTCGGAAGGCACGTTAAGCCGTTGGTCCCGGTTGCTACCTCTAGTTGTAGTCGTTATGTCAAATTAGTGACCTTAAGGAGATCTGAAAACTCTAACAATAGGTGAGCCACACCACTATACGAGAAGAAGAAGAATATTTAATTATTGTATTTATCATTTTTATTCTGAAATAAAGGACTTTACAGCTTTTTAATTATCTTAATAATATCCTCAGTACAAAAACTTGTTTTACTGAAACTTATGATAAATTCTTGTTAGAAAAGGAAATTCCAATAAGATCAAAATAAACTAACTTTGTCACTAAAGTTTCATAATGCGAAGTTATTATAATAATTATTAATTTTCTTAATTATTATAATTATAGATCTTGTAGGTAGTGCCTATGTAAAATTATACCGCAACAAAACATCATTATCGTTCATTATAATTAATCGGAATTATCCAATACATAACTAAGATAACGCACTTTCATAAATTGAATTAAAAAAGATAAGTAAACACTATTTCATAGACGAATAATATATATTATATAGACAAACACTGCCTATAAAAGACAGCTTATTATTAAAAGACTGATTATTGAAGAAGAAGTCCATGCGGTCAGCACGTTTCTCGTTCCGTCTTTTGTATTTACGATAGACTGTGATTAGCTGAAAAACAAAGAAAAATAGTTGTTAAAGTTCTAAAAGGCCTACGATCTTTTAGGCATATAGGGCCAAATTCAAAATTCTAGTCCAAAATTATTAGTTATTGCGTAGAAATTGTTGCTAATTGTATCAAAATCTACACTTTTTATGGTATTTGGTTCCGTAGGTTTTACGTATAGGTACATATATATATATATTTTAATTTTATTTTATTTATCATATTAACAATCATACACAAACAAAGGTCTACTTAACATATAAAAACCACGGAGGTTTTATGTGATGCTAAGTAACAAATAAGTTAACGTCAGTCTATAGGTAAGTAGGTATTTAACGAGTACAACACTATTACATAATAATAATAGGAACCAGGTAGGTACAATCTTAGAAATAAAAAAACAATCTCAATCTTTTATAAATTATACAGAAAATAAGTTTGGGTTTGATTTTAATGTTTCGTTTTGTAATTTTTTCGCAAAAAACAGAAGAATTTACGAACAGAATTTATGCCATCTGTTACAAATCTAATAAGTCCTACAAACTTTTGGAAAATGAGTTAGGTACTTATACGTACAACATCATCTATTAGACCCATTTTTTAAGTAGTATATCCGTTGTCTAGCACCCATAACACAAGTCTAGTTACTTAGCTTAGAGCTAGATGGCGATGTGTGGAATGTTCTGCATTATTTACTATTAATAAACATTTATTTTTCAAAAGTTTTGTAGAATTAATATCTTAAAGATCTCCAATAAATATTTATTTTTACTAATTAATGAAAGTGAATTTTTTAGTAAAAAAAATTTTTACAACAAAAAAATATTTTAAACGCAAAATGTAAAATGAAAAGCAGTCTTCGGGATCGGAAAAGTTTTTTGTTTCACTGCCGTCTTCCTACCTTTACTTGCATTTCTCGAAGGCCCCGTTTATTTGAGGGTCTTTGAGTCACGAGCGTGCTTTTTGGACCACATCACCAACCATCGCGTGTGATAGTGCTTAAACGCTATTCTATTTTTTTATATAATAAAATGTGAAAAAATTGCAGTGGCGCCATCTAAAATTAAAGGTTTCATTCTGTCCCTTACTCTTGGCTCTGGAGGGACCACTTAAAGGCTAGTATATATACAAAACTAAAAGTAATCTCTTAAGATTACTCTCACCAAAAACTATATAATAGAGTATATATAGGTATCGTTTACATAAATGTAGATTAATTAACAAAAAGGGCTGGTACACACGCGCGAGATTGCGGCGCGGGCGCGGGACCAATGATTAACGAGGGACCGTTCCGGCGGTATATCGCATGATTAATACGTCGCATTGTGCGTGTGTGTGTACTATACTTACTATGTTTTGGTATTTTACTTAGGTAAATATATCTTAAGTAAAATATTTCGAATTACATTGCAATATTATTTCGATTGCATTTAAATCTTACTAATATTATAAATGTGAAAACTACTGAGCCGATTGCGATGAAACTTGGTATCTAGACAGTTGGAGACCCGGATTAACACATAGGCTACTTTTTCGGGACTTGCGTCTTAAAATTTTACTTGTTTTTTTTTTTTAAGTTTTATCTACTGTTCTTAGTCTGAATGACCTTTGTTTTAAAAATTCTGCTGTTTTTTCGAATTAATAAAACCTCAAAATTTTCATATTTTTTTTCGAATTTCCAAAAGTTGTAAAACAAATATTGTTTGTTAAGGTGCACAGAAGAAGCCCTCAACGGCTAGCTAGGTAATATATAATTACCAATAACAATATATATAAAAATCAAACTCCTCCAAAACGACTGAATCGATTTGTTAGGGTCTAAGAATCGGCCTATTTTTTTTTTGTATTTATGGCAAACCTACGTTTGCCGGGACAGCTAGTAGTCCAATAATCAGCTTAAATTTATGAAAATAGCCTCTCTACCCTAACCTTTTCTTTAATCAAACACATACATAAATAAATAAATAATAAATAAATAAATATTACAGGACATTCCACACATCGCCATCTAGCCCCAAGTTAAGTAACTAGACTTGTGTTATGGGTGCTAGGCAACGGATATACTACATAAATACATAAATACTTTTCTTTTGTAAATATATACTTACAATACATAGAAACAACCAGACCACAGACAAATATCTAAGCATAAATACTTGTCTGAGACAGGAATCGAACCCGCAACCCTGTGTTTGGCAGTCCGACGTGGTAACCATTGTGCCAACTGGGTCGTGGATACATGCCTAGATACATTCATTAAATAAAGTATTAAACACAAAAATGACAATTAAAAGCGCGGCAACAACATCCCAAAATGCCTGGCTATGATTGCATTCCTAATTTGAATACATACCTTCGTAGGTGGAGCTGTGGGGTCACCCCCCTGCTGGAGAATTTCCGCGTCGGCGACGCGACGTTCTTGCTTGGTCATTCTGTAACTCATAATTTTCCGGTTACGTTTACGGTTACGTACGTACGGGTAGTTTTTCAGCAAAAATAGTTTAATATCTACCTAGTAGTTTGATTGGAACTTTGTTAATAATAACGAATGAAAATTCTGTTTTCGTAACTGGGGAAAGAGGTAACTTCTTACTCGTAAGTGGTAAAGAGGCAAGTGATAATTTTCTTCTATTATAACTAGTTAAAAAATCAGGGTAACCATTTCGATTGTTTAAATTTGAAGGCCAATTATCGTAAATAAAATTGTTCAAATTACATTTCAAAATCATTCCGATTGCAAAAAAACACCCTCAAACTCCGCTTTTTGACAAAAAACTGACTTTGAGGGTATTTTTTGTAATCGATATGCAATCAAAATGATATAGCAACGTAATTTGAACAATGTTATTTAAGATAATTGGCCTTCTGATGGTTATACTAATATGTAACAAATAAATGATTAATAAACATTATGTTAGGTACCTAATATTTATTTGCATAAAACATACCTGTAAAAACATTTTGGCGTATAAGGCATTATAGCCTCGCTGATTATGACGGGTGATAATTTAGCTTATGATTCTGGAAAATTGTTATTCAACTTAACTTTTAAGCATAGCATTTTGAGTTAAAAACTTATGAGTATAATATTTTCAAGAGTATGGTTAAAGTGTAGACAACATGCGGCAACATAATCCTTCTTTGTCAGCCCTAAAAATGAAAAAACCTTAATGAAAACATAAAAAATATCCCGTTTTTAATTAATAATTATTATTTTCCTTCTTTACCACAACATAGTTTGACCAAGACAAGAAACTCAGAGCAGGCAACGTCACCCACCACCCTTTCCGCTTTGTGCTAATGGTACAATTCGCTTCTGGAATTTTGATGTTCACTATTCCGCATGGTCATTGCCCGTTTTCACAATTTCACTTGTACCGTACCACATTTGCTGCTCGATTAATGTGGAATAGAAGTTTAAAAATATTCTACTATAAAACTCAGTTTTTAATTATCAACTTTAAAAAATGATCCTCTCCATAAAAGCTAGAGAATCATTTATTGGTTATAGTAAAAAGTCATGAAACTGTAAACATGAATACTGTTTATTGTTTTCAAGAACATTTAAAATTATGTTCTTTACAAATAAAAATAGAACTCTACTATAGAAATCTTTTTTTCTGTGTATTTAATCAAAAACAAAAAATAGTCACATACTACTTAAATAATGTCACATGTCTGCACTCTATCAGATCAAACAAAATGTAGAAGTAGATAGAGTGTAGCCTTAACCCTTTACACCCGACGATACTTTTTTCAACTTTCAACTCTAAATAAAAAACACTAACTATCTCTATTTTACCTTGAAAAAGCAGCCTGTGTCTAAGTCGAGGGCCTTCTTTTACTTTGGGACATAATATTATGATTAAAAAAGTTTTTATATAAAAGTCCCAAAACCTTTTACAAACAAAGTGTTTCTTCATCTTAATAACTATGTAAATAGAAAAATAAATACTATAATATCAGACTTCTCACCTAAAATAATTTAAAGTTTCTTAAATTATGTTTGATAAAGCCATCTCTACATTATTTGACATAGATATTTGCAGAATGTGGGTCTACACTTGATATTTAAAGCGACTCGTTTTAATAGGTAATAACACTAAAATGAATAATTAAAATAATACTATTGCTATTGTCTTGTTTGTTTGTATTCTAAGCTGATAAAACTTTACGATTTAAATAGGTAGATACATAAAAAGATTATTCGAACTAAAACACATGCATACATTAAAAAAAATGTTTTTAATTTTATTTGTAACTAGTTGCGCCCCGCGGTTTCACCGGCGTAAATCCCGATCCCGTGGGTATATTGGGATAAAAAGTATCTTATGTCCGTCTCCTGGCTCTAAGCTACCTTCTCACCAATTTTCAGCCAAATCGGTTTAGCCGTTCCCGAGTTATAAATATTGTAACTAACACGACTTTCTTTTATATATATAGATAGATTTAGAACACTACTTGTTTATTAAATATTATTTTAATTATCAATTATTATCTGTATTGCTGGAATAAATACCATGAAATCTTTATAACAATATACTATTTCATGCAATAATTAGGCGACAGACATATTTTCCATTTGTTCCACTTAGAATTTATAAAAAAAAGAATATGAAATGAATATGCAATGTGAAAAAATAAGATTGTGTGAAATAGTCTTAATAGGCAATAGCTCAGTGTTTTTATTTGTCTAGGACCAATCAGCTTTTTCAGCTGCTTCTCTTTAGAGTACGAATACATTTGTGTCTCGATTCACTGTATTCTTGTGGGCTCACAATAAGTATTTCAGTTGCTTTTGAAGCACATTGTCTTATTGCTTATACTTATTAAATAAATAAGGAGGTAACTGAGCTAGCCTTTTGGCACACTTCCTTTTTATATACCAACTAATTTTAGTTTTTGAAGTGAAAACTTCTTTAGCGGCGTTGAGCACTTTTTCTGTAATGGGTATAAAATCTTAAACTCGCGTCAGGACACGTGACCTGATCGAAAAAGCGTAAGACGGATGGAGAGTAGACAGCTATCCCCTCTCTACGGCGCCGTGCGCGGGGTTGTAACACGGCCGCTCGCATTCATTTATGCGTTGAACTCGAATGACTCGAGGTCACGCGCACAGCGGGCACAGCTGATACCGCGCGCGTGTGTGCGTGGAACGAGCTCGCGGCTATGTCAGTGTGGGTGAGCGCTTGGGCATGCATTGTTTTTTAATATTTAATCTTGAAAATTTTCTTTGTGTTATAGATAGATGAGCGCTTTTAGTTTATTTAAATAAATAAAAAGGTTTTCTTATGGTATTTTTTTCAAGTTCTATTTTGCTATATACCTACACGGTAGTGTTTGAAATAATTACAGTTAGGATTATAGTCATGTACTTACAATCAACGGTCAAAAGTCTGCCCACCGTAAAGTTTACAATCCTGTGCAACACTATTTGAACATTATAACAACGTAACGTATGGATCGAACCCACGTCAATTGGTGTAGCGGCCAACTAAACACCTAGCTGACATGTTGAAAATAATAATCACACTGAGTACTTTAATTCAAATATTTATGTTTGTAACGTCTATTAGGAGAAGGTCGTAAGTCCAATACTTGGTTATAGTATTATTGTAGCAAACTGATAGTGGACTTACGACGTATACTGTACTTTGTTACTTTATTTATTCACTGCAGTTGTTTGAAACATTTTTTATGACATATTAATATATTGGACGTGGTTATTTTAATTAGTGAAGAAAGAAAATGATAATAAATTAACCGTTATTGCCTTACAATGGCTAAATAGGTACATAATTATATACAAACTCTATAGTTAAAACAATCACACGCAAATCCCAAAACACAAAGACAATAAATAATACCCCGAAAATCAAAATGGCGGTAACATTCGACCAGACTAATTACATTAAAATCACCGACAGAGCGCAGCACTAAATCACAGTACCTATTACGTACCAAGAGCCTTCATCCACTCACCCACCGCGGACAAATGTATAAATATTCCAAATATACTGAAATATCTACCTAAAACACATTCTCTTCTACAACTCCTAACTTCTAATCAACTAAAATGCAACCTTATTTTTAAAAGGTAAGACTTAAAATTGATCGATTCATCAGTTACGCTTGTGACGTTATTGGTTGTTTGAAAGGAGTCCTTAGAATCCTTTCTGTTAAACTATTCTCTTTGAATAATTGCTGCATGGTAGTGAAGGGTTAGAACGGTGTTCCCTATTGTGGTTAGGGTCTTAGGTACTGGTTGTCTGCTGGACAATGCGTGGATGTGTTCATTGAACTGTTACATTTACTTCGTTATTGGATTTTGTTCGTTTATTGTGTGGTTGGAAGACGAAATGTTAGGAAAAAAGTAGCTATGTGTTTCTGTATTCGAATTATCTGATTTTACAAATTGATTGTTTGGTTTGCACTTCTACTTAAATGGAACTACATAGTTCATCTTGATTACTATTTTAGTATTTTGAGTATAAAGATAATCGATTTAAAAAATAATATCATCTTGTTATTCTGCACTTTTTAAAAATGTTTTTCATACTAACCGTTGACAAACTAAAACAACTTTTGGTAAGTATTGAAATTAAATATAAACCTATTTTCATATACATCGTTTTTTTTTCAAAAGCAGCACTGTCAATAAAAAACCTCAAAGCCTACTATTTTTTTTCAATATTATTCCCTTTCTAAATCATAAACATTTTTCATGGTTCATACATGCCTCAACATCCATATACTATGTGATATAGGTACGAACTTTCTAAAAATATTTTTGTATGACCCTAATAAAATTACTAAACATGTCAAATGTCACAACTCAATAAGTAAGTACTGTATTAACCCAGTACCTATAATAAAGATCAAAGATCACATCATTGAGATGAATCCGGTTTGGCCCGACCGTTTTATAAAGTGGTCATTGGTCAGTGAGATCAAAAAGGCAAGGGATGCTGCGTTATATTTTTAAGGTCAATAATGTGTTTTGTATGACTTTTGACCTGACCACATGTTATTGGTCGGTGAGCTCCGAGGGATGCTGCGTTGAATTTTTATGTCAATAACGTGTTTTTTATCTGACCTTTGCCTACTCGAGTGGTGATTTGGCCGGTGAGATCAATGTGCCGAGGGATGCTGCGTTGTATTTTGAGGTTAATAACGTGTTTTTTGTATGACCTTTGACATGACCATTAGCCATGTATGCATCGGTAAGTGATATCAATGCGTCGAGGATTCTGTGTGTACGTTAAGGTCATTTTTTTTATTTGTATGACCTTAGAAATAATAATTGATCCGTTGATCAATATTTAGATACATTTAGTATTATGTTTTTAAATGCGTTTTTATTTCGTCATTTTAACTTTATAAATACAGACAGAGGTGAATTCATCTTATCCTACTATAATATAGTGAATGTGAATGTTTGTGTGTTATTAGGTATTCTAGGTATGTGTTTGTTTGTATATTGCCTGCTGATCGTTTGGTCACTAATGTCTGAAAAAAATTATGAAAGATTGAATTTAAATTTGTGGTAAGCTATTTTTCGCTGGCTGCCTGTCTGTGCGAGAGATCTTTAGAAAGTTTGTTTTATGCTTTATGTTCAGCCCCCAGAACATGGCTTTCTATTAGCGATATCGCCAATCGATAGACTTTTATTTTTACTTTTTTGTATAAAATTGACATAAGCCAACGAAAAGACACGTAGTCTTGCATCAGAGGAAAAAAAATGGTGGATAAGTTCTATCTTATGCTAATTTTATACAATGGTTTATGTCAATTTCATATAATTAAATCTATCGATTGGCAACATCGCTAATAGAAAGCAATCTTGTCTAAGAGGGCAGATCGTCTTTCGTTTGTTCGCTGAGTAAAATTTATTTATATTTTTTTGTAAATTAAACCACGGAAGTCAGAAAAGGTCGTTGGTCAAACAAAAAATGTTTGCTGAACCACGACCCTTGCCAAACTAGTGGAACCACCACCACCCAGAACTCGCTATAAATATCAAATTCACGCACAATAACCCAACGAACTAACTAAAGTAAGAACTAAGAAACAATCCGTTCCAGGCAAGAGAACTTCGTGTCTGAGTTCAGCCCCGCGCATTGGCCAAACCTCCCCACCCTCACAGTTTCCGAATTAATTGCAATCAAAAGGAAGGACACGAGTGTAGTCCACCCCTAACTGTGTGCCATGTTGAAAATTTGCCCGACCGTTGTCTTTGTGTGCTTTAGGTGACGTATTCTCTATTAGTAAAAGTGTATGTGACAGCCAACCCTTTTTTAAATCTTGTTTCACTAAAGCATGTGAAAATTTAACCATAACTCGCCTTGTAGTTACGAATTTTTAATAACTTTTAAGTTCAGATGACCCAGTTGGTACAATTATGGTCACCATGTCGGACTGCCAAACACAGGGTTGCGGGTTTATTATTTATTTATGTTGCAAAATTAAAACTAACCCTTCTTTTGACTTTGCCCTAATAACGTCTTGCCATTGTTTTACCAAGAAATACTTAAATGAATTTATTGAAACATGATAATCTATTATGGAAATGTTAAAAAATTAAGTATAAGTAAGTTCTAAAATTACCATTATTGGAATGTTTTATTCTTATAATATTTATTTAATAAATTCAAGAGTTGAAAGACTTTTTAACTTGAACTCGAGCTACATGAAAACATTCTGATAACAGTTTTGGAGCTCTACGGTGGGCCTGCAATTCTGACTCCGACCGTACCTGAGTCGATATAAATAATTGGAACGAAGTTCCTTATCGCGCGTTGCGAAAGGAGGCTAGACGGAAAAAATTAAGACCAAAAGTTGAAACGACACTTTTTGCTGTAGTTGTAAGCCGTGCGGCGTGCGCGTGTTTCTCTCTCTCTCTCTCTCATAGAAAGCAATTAGTAAAATTGAGCCTACTGATTAAGTTTATATTAGGTACATTATATTTGTTAATAATAAAAAATATCATATTATAACTTAAAAAAAAATTACTATTCCTTCACTAATTAATCGAAAGGAACTTCGTTCCATCCTGGTGTCCCTTGACACCTCTCAAGTTTTTTTTAACGGATCCGTAATGGGTTCTCATGTTTCAATTAATTCATTCAGGTCTGAAATTCTGACTCCAACCATACCTACCTAAATAAGGAAATTAAAACAATATTTCCATTTTTCTAATAAATTTTCCCATATCGATAAACAACGTTCATAAACAATATATAAAGTCAAACAAAACCAAACACACATGACCCAGTAAATCGACATCTATTACCGAATGTCTAGAAACATACCTATGAAACTACATTAATATTTCAGAGTTAGAAGGTACAAGTTGGGGTCCTTTCTAAACAGCCCTTGGTCTTCTAAAGTTATTCCAACTTTGCTGGCAAGTTTGGGCCCTCAGTGGGGTTAGAGATTATTTTGTAGGGACGGGGTACCGCCTTATCTTTAAGTTTGCTTCTAGTTGCCGCTTTTTGATAATAAATGGTGTTTATGTTGTACTAAAATCTCATTTCATTGGACATTTGGGATTGTTACCCCTTTTATAACGCTGTATGGTTGCATATTTATAAAGTCTTAATTACCTAAAGAACTTTCTTTGGAAGCTTTTTGTCGCCAATAGAAAAATAAAAAGTGTGTATGTCAGCTCCGACGCACGACTGGAGTTTACTCCTTAAGTACGAGTATCTAACCATACGCAAAAAGAGTTTATTCAACTGAAAAAAGATTAATATCATATGAAAGGGTAAATTCACAAATTAATGAAAAAAACAAGCCCAATAACATATAGTATATAGGTATAGTCGCCTATACAGCATACCATATGTACGTCTTAATACACTCACAGCTTTTACATTTAGAAAGCTGCGCAATAAAGGTGCGCACCAAAAACGTGACACGATTTTCGTTACTTGTTAGTAGGTTTTACCCCTCGGATTTTTCTCATACCGGGCGCCTTATATATGAAAATCGATTCTTAAGGAGTAAACTCCAATAAACTCCAAAAATTGTTAATTTAATTTAATTTTAATTACAACCTAACTAAAAATAACCGTCCGATTTTTGAAATTTTGTCTTGACAATAACGAACACAAAAAAAAGGATATTTTTCTTTTTTTTTGAAAACTTTGTTGGTATATAGCTTTACCAACAAAGTTTAACTAACTAACTACTAATATTATAAATGTGAAAGTATGTGTGTGTGTCTTTTGTATCCGTCTGATTCCGTTGAAGCTCGGTATGTAGATACCTGGACACCTGAATTGACATATGACACCTGATATGACATGTCCATTACCAGGTTCAAAACTTTTATAAAGCATAAATTGTGCAGTAAGGCGTACTATGATACTTCGTCTTACCTTAATGATAACAACCCATGGACGTGACTTTAGTTGCTCCATTTCAAATAATCCTTTCAAATATTTGTAATATTGACCTTTGTGAGCGTGATCACTTAAAAAAAACCCATGTGTTTCTTGTGCCTTCTTCTCATTGGTGGGCGCGTTCCGAAGGCACACATCCTAACTTAGTTTTTGAGACGATTTCAAGTGGTCTATGTACAATTGTATTAAGCATCCAAAGTAATAAAAAAAAATTGATTTGATTTGATTTGACATATAGGCTACCTTTTATCTCGAGGAGAGCGCAGCTAGTTTTTCATAAGTTTGCGGTGCAGTTTGAGACCCATACCCAAGATAGATTCGATATAATTAATCTTGACCAAAGAATACAATGACCAATCTAGTATCACTTTACAAATTAATTCATGACGTAGCATTTGAATTAACTTTACAAAACAATAACATTTAAATTCAGTTATATAATCATAACAATAATATTGGCTCTCGATAACTTTGAGAAGGTATAAGTATAATTAAGTACACTCGACGTCAAATGTTATAAATCTCTTGTACAGTCGAGTACATAACCTATTTGTAAAGCATATTGTGCGATGTTATCTTTCTACTGGGTGAGCAATGAACATTAGAATAGGTTGGTAGGGTGACATACATTATGGTAATCATGAAACTTATCCATACATATAAAATGCTTTGTCCTGACTGACTGCACATCTGCGGATCAACGCACAGCCTAAACCGCTTATTGTAGAGAGACCTGAAACTTGGAAGATGTATTCTTTGTATGACGTAGGCATCCGATATTCCGAAATTCTACCCCTTAGAGGGTGAAAAAGGGAGGCAAAGTTTGTATGGGGCAACGTGATTCCTTGGTCCTCGACTACTAAGCGGGCAAAAGCTAGTTTAATTAATATAATCGCTGCAAGACCTTGGCACACCGTTTGCCAATGGATCTGGGAAGAAATCAACTAAGAAGGAAAAATCTCATTTGATCCACAATTTCAAATCTGGATGATAAACAAAATCTCACTAGATCTATCCTGGATCTGGCCAATGGATCATCTGAGAATGATCGAATTCTGCGTATATAGGAAACGTTTTGATTATTTTTAATTGGACGGCAGTTTAACAACATTTGAAATATTTTATAATACTAATTGTCGCCTCAGTCTGCCTGTGACGATGGGATCTGCAAAGTTCTAACCAAATTTTTAAGACGATTCAAAGATTCAAGAAAAAAAAGCATGGTAAAGCATGGTATGATTCCTATTGAATAAAAAAAATTGAATTTGACTTTCTTAAAACGTCAGGTTTTAATAAACAAAATAAACGCAATTATATCCGATAAAAAATATGAGTAAGGGCATAATATATAAATATTTGAAAGTAAGTACATATTTGATGTTCTTTGCCGACCGTCCACTGCCAACTAAACTAAGTTAGCTTAGCTTAGCTCATATAGTTTAGCCAGTTTCTCATTCATGTGCGTCCATCGCAAACTATGCCAGCAAAGCTACGAAAAACTGAAAAACTGGCTCAACTATGCGAGCTAAGCTAAACAAACTTCGTTTAGTTGCCAGTGGATGGTCAGCTTATAAACTCCTAAGTAGGAGAAAATCCACGAAAAACCTTAAATCATGGTCAGCATACAAAACAAGGCTTAGTCAGAAGCAAACGTGATTTTGACCAATTTACGGCGTGCCAAGTGTAAAGATAAGCTAATACTGTTTTAGAGGGTGTTCTGTAGCTCCTACACCGTCTAATTTTGCATAAACCAAGACCCTTATACAACTATAGGAGTGCACTTCAGTGTGCAGGTAGTTTCTTATTAAATTGACAGCTCGTTTGCATAACTTACTTAAGTAAAAGAGGTACTTCAAAGTTCGTATTGAAATTATTTCTAGGTAGGCTTTAATAGTATTATCGTTTACATCTTATGCTATTGAATTAATTAATGTCATTAAAGTATTTAAAATACAATAATAATAGTACATTGTTACCCTAGGTGTGAAAGTCACTCATTGAGTCCCGAGACGGAGTTTGGCGCCCGAGCGTAGCGAGGGCGCTAATAGTTCAAGGGACTTAATGAGTCTTTTACCCGAGGTAAACACTGTGCTTTTCATTACGATAAATACATTAAATTCTTCATAATAACGAGAGTAAATGAGAGACTTCATACTACCTCTGGCAGTATGCATGAGTCGTGTGAAGCCATAATTGTTATTCCTCGGTGTTACCTAAAGCAAGGAGGTTAGGTTTTTGAAGTTCCTAATGCGTAATGATACTAATACTGGCTACAAGCATATTGCACAAGCCGCGCGAAGCCATAATTTGACATGACAGCTGTCAGTGAAAGCGATTTTCCCTAGGGCTGAAAGTTTTTCTTTCTACACGCTCTTCGGCATCTTTAGACCTACTTTCGGAGTATGAGTAATGAAAAATAAAATTATATGTTTGGACTTATAAATGATGTAGATACAAAATATTTATGTATAAGTATAATAAGTAACTAGATTATCGGCAACAAACAAAACTCGTCAATGCTATAGTAACAACCGATCATTAGCCACTCCTTGACCATATTTTTGAAGCTATTGATGGAGGCTGTATCTCGTATCGTTTTAGGTATCCTATTGTTGATCTAGGGACCCACCACGTATACCGATGATGACCGATGATGTACATAGATGATTTATGACTTTAATCCATGCTTAGGACGCTGCACCGGATATGTATAAAATGGAGTAGGCTTGCCCAACACCTACCAATACCTCCTTCTCAGCTCAGTCGACCATGTCCATAGGAAGGAACTCGTCAATACGTTTGGGACAACTAAACTCTCGATTTTCTAAATATACATTAGGATTCAACCTAGGTAAGTCTACGAAGTTGCTTTTTTGGTTAGATTTGTGATTTTATTGTACCGATCAAAAATTGAATATGCTGATGAGACGAATTATGGCGGTACTTTTTGACGACCCAGTTGGCACAATGGTCACCGTGCCGGACTGCCTAACTCAGGGTTGCGGGTTCGATTCTCACCTCAGACAAGTATTTATTCTTAGATATTTGTCTGTGGTCTGGTTGTTTCTATGTATTATAAGTATAACAAAAGGAAAGTATGTATGTAGGTAGTATAGCCGTTGCCCCCATAACCAAAGTTTAGTTACGTAGCTTGGGGCTAGATGGCGATGTGTGGAATGTCCTGCAATATTTATTTATTATTTATTTATTCGTCTTTTTGGTGGTAAAATGCTTTACTCCATTCAACAATATCTAGTAACTTTTATAGCGATAATAATATCAATTTGAATAGATGTTTCGATCATCTAATTACTTCAAATGTCTTAATAAAAAAGCCCACATAAAGCTTAATTTTTATTATTTTTCCAAAGCAATTTTCATACAAATGCTATCGTTATAAGTAATTAAACGATCTTTCCACCATACCTGTTTATAGAGCTTATATACCTACAGCGCACTAATGACTTTGAGGCACGCGCTTGGCCGGAGGGTTGTCCACTAAGGGACGAAAATTTCCTAAAGGGTTACCCTAAAACGGGGACGAGAAGCGATAATTAATGCTTCAAAATGACTGTACTTAAAATGGACCACGTAAACAATTTGGAACTTTATGCGTCCCATAATAGAGTTACGAGTTGTATAACTGATAACGTCACGTTTGGTTCAATTTTATAGTCTAGGGTGGCAAATAATAAGAGCGTAGTACATACAAAGTTGGAAGCTGATGAATGACACTCAGAGGACCCATTGCCCTTCGGTTGTTTAAATGCAATGGTAGACTACCGACAGACTTTTAGATCGGGCGACACTCGGTCGCGGGACACGCGTTTGGAACGAAGTCACTTTTACTACTATTTTTTACGAGCTGCACCCCGCGGTTACACCCGCGTAAGTCCCGATCCCGTGTAAAAATCGGGATAAAAAGTAGCCTATATGTTAATCCAGGTCTCCAGCTATCTACATATCGAATTTAATTGCAATCGGTTTAGTAGTTTAAGCGTGAAGGAGTAACAAACATACACACACAAACTTTCACATTTATAATATTAACATGATTTATTTAAATTTTTAACTTTTTTTCCTAAAGGTATAAACTTATTAGTTTGCCTTACGGTTTTTCTTTTCATATTTTCGTAACGCGTAAAATTTTTTTTCGGAAACAGTAAGCCAGATTGGCTGATGGAAAGATTCATAGTCTGCTTTCACCCTTAAGTAGTATAGGATAAGAAACGCAGGATAGTGAAATATTTCTCTCAACTGTTTGTGTGTTTGTTTATGGTAATTTTGTTAGTAATTAATATGTTTAGTTTTGGAATATTGCGTAGTTTAGCGTTCAATGGGACGCTGGAGAGTTTTTGCTGCGTTAATTTGGATTATCTACTTAATAAACTTATGAAATTTTAACATATACTACATAATTATATATAGTTTTAATATATAAGTGAGTAAGTCAGTGAATATTATATAAAATAATAATCATTTCTACAAAGTAAATTCACACATATTTGGGACATAGAATTTAAAATCACCATATTGGAATAAAAAAACACTGATTTGCTGTAGATCAGTATCAATAATGTCATACTACTTATACCTAACCCTTCTAAGAGGAGGCCCTTGCTCTATAATGGGCTAACTCTTTTTTACTTTATTTACATAAAGTAAAAAATGTTTTTTTTGTATTAACGACTATTAGTATTTACATACTAATGGTCATTAATACAAAAAAAAACATCACTACAAACACATAGCTCTATCATATAAATGATTCATGCTACCCCTATCAACGGAATGACTTGCACGGCGAGGGTGTGGATTAGAGACGCTAATTATAGCACTTCTGGCACTATAACTTGCTACTTTAACACCCTTATAGCGCCTAAAACTGATTATGATGTTTTTGTTAATAGGGTTACTGAAATTTGAGATATTCTTGATGGAAAAAATAATTACTGTGACTAATTTTTAGGGTTAGGCAATGGTTGATTTGATAATATGCCTAAAGGTACTTTTTTTATCATTTTTTACTGTAGGTAATATTAAGCTTTAAGCGTTGGCTTCGGGAGCAGTGTTGGCTTATTGGTAGATACCTCGACTTTCATTCTGAAATTCGTGGGTTCGAATCCCGGCCGGCCGTGCACCAATGCATTAATCTTAAGAAAAATTTGTGTGCTAATTGACATTGCTCTGACGGTGAAGGAAAAAATCGTCATGAAACTCGCGACTTAGTAAGCTCCAGACATATTAACAAGTTCTCTCCTCTGGAAATGGTCGACTAGGCTGAGACAGTAGGTGCTGGGCAAGCCTACTCCATCCTCTCGCATAAAAATCCAATTAAAAAGTTTCTAATTGCGGAAAACAGCCCGTTTAAGTACAAGTACAAGCGTGTGGCTTGATGCTTGATCGTGTAGGGAAGCCTTATTAATTACTAAATGTACGCACAATTAAAATATCGGTTTCAAAGTATAGATATTGAACAACGTTATCAAAGGTAATGCCTCATTAGTGGAGCTTCGAACTATATAAACTTATAATAGTAAATTCGAAAACTCATTATAATTTTTGTTATTAATGGATTCACACGAATTGTGCATATTTAATAAAGTAAATATTTACCTAAAAAAAATTAAGCAATTTAGTAATATTTTGTTTTAAATTTCTGGAATTTCCAACTATAAAACTTATAATAGTAAATTCGAACACTCATTATAATTATTATAATATTTTTTTTCTTATTAATGGATTCACACGAATTGTGCATATTTAATAAAGTACTTGTACATGTACATAAGTACATGTACTTGAATGGGCTGTTTTCCCGCAATTAGACCCTTCTTAATAGGGTCTTTTTTGCGTGAGGATGGAGTAATAAATCTATATATATAAAAGAAAGTCGTGTTAGTTACACCATTTATAACTCGGGAACGGCTAAACCGATTTGGCTGAAAATTGGTGGGGAGGTAGCTTACAATCAGAAGACGGACATAGGATATATTTTTCGATATTCCCACGGGATCGGGACTTACGCGGGTGAAACCGCGGGGCGCAGCTAGTTAAATATAAAGCATTTAATAAAGTAAATATTTACCAAAAAAAAACTAAGCTATTTAATAATATTATGTTTTGAATTTCTGGAATTTCGAAGTATACAAACTTATAATAGTAGATTCGAATACTCATTATAATTATTATCATATTTTTTTTCTTATTAATGGGTTCAAACGAATTGTGTATATAGTTATTTCATAATATTTTGTTTTAAATTTCTTTTATTTATGGTGTATGCTTGCAGTCCCCATTAACTCTGTCTCCATTATATGGGGACAGCGGAATTCAATAAAATTAATTTAAAAAAATTAACTCTCGTTTCTTCCATGTTCCTTCTGATTTTTCTCACTGGATGGCGCATTCCGCAGTTCATATGTTTTATATATCTCTGAAATGTATTATGGCTTCATTTTATGAAAAAAATCAAAATCAAAAATCCGTTCCAAAATTAAACATCCTGACTTAGTTTTTTTTCCTATGCAAGTGGTAATTTTTTTTAAACAATAATAATTCGACTTCATGAAATAAATAAACGTTACGTTTTTAAGTTGCTTCTTTCCTTCTTGTTTCGCTACAATATTTAACGAAACTTCGTTGTAGAGTTTTTCGTCAACTAGATTGCGTTCAGTTCACTTGTACGCTTTAATTGCATAAAATTTCACCAAAATATGTATTCAATTTAATTCAAAATAAAAACATGAGAACAATCATCATATTTAAGTGGCAAAAACTCCGAGTTTCTATTCAAAACGATTCCATTTAAAAAAAAATACGTCTAACGGAAAAGCATTCCATTTTCAAACGCAATGCCATCAAACCAACCAACGCGGGCTAATCTCAAACGAAAAGCACAAAGTCTAAACAAGCCCGGTTCCCTGGCTTCACTCGCAGTGACACTTTGTGACGCGCAGTTTTTAATTAGCGTATTTCCCTTTGTAGTGTACCGGTGTAAATTAGCCTGTGATGTGAAGTGGGAACGTCTGTCTCGTGGCCCGGTTTTGTCTGTTTTCTATACACTTTGTGTGTGTGTGGAAGTTTTTATGTGTAGTTTTAGTAGTTAATTGGAAGTTTGTTTTTGTATGGACAACATTTTAAAAAATAACTCCGATAGGTACAATTTTTTATGCTAGCTTATGCCCGCGACTTCGTCCGCGTAGAAATTGAAAATGTTTGAATAGGTTTGGACCAAGGAATCATGCTGTCCCATACAAACTTTGCCCCCCTTTTAAACCCCTTAAGGGAATTTCGGAAAATCCTTTATTATCGGATGCTTACGTCATACAAAGAACACACCCTCCAAGTTTCAGGTCTCTACGATCAGCATTTTAGGCTGTGCGTTGATCCGTCAGTCAGTCAGTCAGGACATAGCATTTTATATGTAACATAGCAATAATAAATAAATAAATAAATAAATACGATGATGGGATGAGTTCTACTCCTTTATGGAGGAGTGGTCGTCCGTAAAGGACCATGGTAGTTGGAAGGAATTTAGGGAGGCCTTCACCCAGCAGTGGGATATCATGGGCTAATAAGATATTATAAAATAGGATTATAAATAATATTCTGGGCACATAATAGAGCAGTTGCCTCAATTAGGAATCGAATTCGTAGCACTTTGCTACGAGAGGTCTACAGCTTGAACTACGAGATGCAATACGGCAAATATACAACTGTTTAGTTTTATACTACGCAAATAAAATATATAAATAACAACAAAAAAATAATCATCTAGATAGGTTGAGCCAAGTTTGATTAATCGGTGAACAAACAAACAAATATACAAAGTTGATAATGAAGAAAATATTTCTCCTTGTATAGTTTTTTTTTTCAAAATATTTAGGTTACTCGCCGGTACTTTATAAATCAACCAATAGTGTTATGTATAGTTATTGTGAATGAAATAGCTAAGAATGAATAATAAATAATATAAATAAATATTGCAAGACATTCCACACATCACCATCTAGCCCCAAGCTAAGTAACTAGACTTGTGTTATGGGTGCTAGACAACGGATATACTACTTATATACTTTTCTTTTGATATATACTTATTATACATAAAACCAACCAGACCACAGACAAATATCTAAACATAAATACTTGTCTGAGGCGGGAATCGAACCCGCAACCTTGTGTTTGACAGTCCGGCATGGTGACCATTGCGCCAACTGGGTTTTCATAAATAGGATTGTTGACTTCTTTTCATTTGCCGGTAAGAATGTGATATTTGGCAAATTGCAGGCTGACCATTAAGTTTGTATTCTGATTTCACCCTAAAATTAACACCCAACGGGATTGTAACACATTAGAATTTTAACTCGAACAATTTCAGCATTGCGGGTAGATTAACAAATCCCAATCACGGGAGATTCGCGCATTCATACCAAAGTTTTCCGCCCAAGACAAGGATGGAAAGCGAAACGAGCGAGCTGTACGAACGAGATAGGTTAGAAGTGAGGGTTTTGCCTACAACCTAACCACATTATCTGCTCAGTTACCGGCGGCGCTAGGATCTACGTAGATTTTCAAATTACCTTACTTAATTTTTAGTTCGGAGTTTATCCGCTTTGGGGAATATAGTTGTCTTTGGGTACATGGGTCTGACATAATGATATATTAATTTCTGTCGCAGGCTCCTATTGTTTTGTTAGGTATTTTACGACGTGACGTATGGTCATTATATTTTCATAGTTTCATAAAGAGGCTTCAAAGGCTTTGTGCGTTTAATGATCGTGTTAGCGACGCGTGGTGGTGAAAAGCGATAATGTATTGTTAGATTTTATTGTTTGTATATAATGTTTATAGATAGTAGCTACGCCCAGCGGTTTTAACCGCGTAAGTCCCGATTTTCAGGATTTTCAGGCTTAAAAGTATCCTATAGACTTCTCCATCCGATAATCTACAACTATGCCGATTTTTATCAAAATGGGTCCAGTCGTTTGACCGTGAAGAGGGAACGAACATTTTTTTTTTGATTAAATTAAGTTTCTAGATTTATAATAAGAGTTAGGATATCTGATAATCGCAAACCCCCTTATTCTAAAACGAGGTTTAAGAATATTCCGAGAGGTGGATTTAAACCTTAGATTTAGATGCAGATTTACTCGTGAACTATAGTCTAAACACTATCCCTATAGGTTATATAGGGAACTATAGTCTAAACAGTAACCCTATTGATTAAATATAGGGATAGTGTTTAGACTTATAGTTCACGAGTTAATATGCATCTAAATCTAAGGTTTGAATCCACATCTCCGACTATCCTTAAACCTCGTTTTGGAATAAGGGGGAAAATCTTTATCACAGATAACTCATTGTTAATTTTATGTGGAAATTTCTTGTTAATTATAATTTGTAAGCAAATTTTTTACCTACAATTTGGCATAATTTAAAGACAAAAAAATATCAAGTCGTTTCTTAGCATAACCACTTTTAAGTTAAAATACACGTACCTTTTTTCGACATAAGTTTGTTTAAGTTTAGAAACGATATGGAATTATCGTCTTCGAAAATTTGGAATCTAAATTGTTATTACTATACATATTTAACGATATTTTTTTTTAATAAATTGCTGCATAACACAAGTTGCATAACACTAGATGGAATAGTGTGAAATAATAATAATAATAATAAATTGTTTATTTTCAGAACCTTAGTATAAAATAAATAACGTTAATTGAGTACTAGAACAACGACTTAAAAATATCAAGTTAGACCAAGGTAGTAATAATTTGACTTAATATTACTTGAGTTCCCGGCGTCTAAACTAGGCATAAACATGTATGTATTTTGGAAGTCGGGGTTCTTACATCTATCTTACTTTAATAGTACATAACATATAATTACTAGCTTTTGCTCTCACCTTAGGAATCGAAAATGGGCCAAGGAATCACGTTGTCCCATACAAACTTTGCCCCCCTTTTTCACCCCCTTAGGAGTAAAATTTCGAAAAATCCTTTCTTATCGGATGCCTACGTCACACAAAGAACACACCCTCCAAGTTTCAGGTCTCTATGATGATCAGCGGTTTAGACTGTGCGTTGATCCGTCAGACAGTCATTCAGATCAAAGAATTTTATATGTATAGATTGCAATAATATTATTTTATTATTTAGAAACAATTCTTTAAACATCCTAGTAGTATTAAATATGCAGTAGACCAACTCTTATTACAGAATTAAAATAAAGATACATTTTAAAATAATAATAAAGTAACAAACAACAAATGACGACACAACAAATATCATTATTCTTCCTCCAATACGCTCGTTTTCTTAAAAAATAGTCAACTACGACAATGAAAATAATAGTAAAGAGCCAAAAATGAGTGAACAAAGCAAGAATAACTCACATTTCATAATATTCTACGAGAAATAAGGGCGTTCAACATAATAAAGCAACGTAATAAGCTCTTATTGCAATAAAATACACATATTGTTATATTATGTCTATTGAAAAAAATTGCATGACGACACTAAGATTAGACGATGGTAAACTCAAAATAAATATCCTATAAATTATAAAAGTAAATTAATAAAAATAAATTTGGAATAAAATAAATAAATTATTAAAACTTTAAAGTTATTGATGTCTGATGTCAAGTAGTACCTAATGTATCTAAGTAATATTATATATCCAGTTTTATCAACCTTGTTTTTATTGAAATACAGTTTTATTTTAGATTATCTGTTAAACGCATTATCTACAATTTAGCTAAATATGTTTAAACACAATGTCCTGCCACATTTTTTTTTAATAAACTATTTATCATTATTTTTTTTTAACAATATGTTTTGTGAACAAAGGTAGAACGAATGTACAGATAGTCGATAAATAAAAATAATTTAACATCTATCTATATTCAAATTATAAAAAATAATTAAAACAAAAAACTTGAGAGATGTCAAGGGACACCCGGATGGAACAAAGTTTCTTTCGAATTATTAGTGAAGGAATTGTAATAAAATCCAAAAGTATCGTTACAACTTTTGGCCTTAATTTTTTCCGTCTAGCCTCCTTTCGCAACGCGCGATAAAAAACTTAGTTCCAATAAAATCTGTATTAAAATTATTAGAAAAAGTTAAATAATTAAAACAATTAATTCAAAGTTCAATAGTGTTTGTAAATAACAAAATTAAATTAAACTTTCCACTTTTAAGTTTCAAGACGAGAAATCTCAAGTTTAATTTACTAGACAGACTCTAACGAATATAAAACACGATGTCTGAAGGAAATGATGCGAGGAAAGACTTTAATGAGCCTGATTCGAGTGCATTGAATGCACGGTGCACATCAATGCCGGCTCCCAACAAAGACTCTTTACATTATGCTTTTCAAAGGAAAAAATGATGTCGCGTACTTTGGTATAATAGGTATCTCTATAGAGTTAAATAGGCTTTCATATACAATCTTTAGGATTTCGACGCATAAGACCAAAAATGCGAAAGGTCAGTTTATAGTTATCAATTGCGAAGGAAAGTTCTTTTCTGCATCATGTCAAAACGGAAAATTAAAGTACTGTCATTAAGTGATAAACTTAAAATAGAGAAAAACATTCAAATTACAAAAACAGAAACCCATAGGAAATTGACGGATTTGAACTTGGTTTAAACAAACTACATATAATCAAGAATATTAATTGTTCAAGTGATCTACATTGAAGTCTCATAATGTTTTGGAAAAAAGACGTAGGTATAGAAATATTTGATAAACTCTCAATGAATGATATTTAGGGTCAATTTTAGTCCATATATATAAGCACAGGAAGACAGTACAGACAATTTTAAATTAAATACTTATAGTTACAAACTATAAGTACCTAATTATAAATATTCTCGAGGGCATCCCCGCAAGGCATCGTCCCCAGAAGGCTGGACAAGAAGCCTCGTTGAGAAGCGTCCCGATATCCAAGAATACAAAGACTTCGGGACCCATCATCTATTTACCCGACTTTAAAAAGGAGGACGTTTTACCACTAGAATCGGTCCTTAATTGAGTTTATCTTTACGAATTCAAGCATTCGTTCCTATGGTGTAGGTTATGGTGAATTCGTCACACATACTAAAAATATTTTGCTATTAGTGTTTCATTGGCTTAACTTTAAATAAGTACTACCCCTCGCCTCTGCTACATGCCTACTTTGTAAAAAATATCGTACAATATTTCTACCATTTTTTTTACTCCCGAACCTTTTAACGGTTTGTTCATAAATAAAACTGTAAGTTAAACATAAATGTTTACGATTGTTTCAGATCCACGTATCGTCGTGAATGTGAAAGGCATCAAGAATTAAAAGCCTTTTAATGACAGCCCGTCGAAGCCTTCGGCTGAGGACTGCAGTATGCAAGAGATAACCATGAAGATTAATATAAAAAGAATCCTTCATAAAAAAGTTTTGCTTTACCGTCGGCAACAGAATTGCAGACCTACCGTAGAGTTACTATTATTGGAATGTTTGTCAAATAAATACACGAGTTAAAAACTTTTCACTTCAACTCAAGCGGGACCTTAGAATCTTAAATTGAAAACATAATATCAGTTTTGGAGCTCTACGATGGGTCTGCACTTTTGTTCCTGAATGTACACGGAGGCAACGAAAGTGAAGGCTCACCAATTAAAATTGTGTCCTACACTGAAAATATAGTTCTCCATACTTTTAAATAGGTATCGCTTTCATCGATTTTGGTAGTAGATGTATCTGTCGACTGTCAAAACCATAAACAAAACGATATTAAATGACAAGAAAATGATAGTTCAATGTATAAAGAACTGCATAATGAGACATTTTACGTAACGTTGTATTTAGAAATTAATAAATTAATTTGTGACTTTTTCTTTTTTCTACCGGAGCTTATATAGGTTAGCGAATATATTACTAAGTTCATTATGTACGGTCGGCTGCATAATTGCAGACCCACCGTAGAGCTCCAAAACGGCTGTTGTAAGAATGTTTTCAACACTAGCAAGATTCTAAAAACCTGCTTTAGTAAAAGTTTAAAGTCTTCTAACTCATCAATTCATCAAACAAAAATTATTACAATGAAAATATGCCAATAATTGTAGTTTTTGAACTCTACCGGGGGCTACAATTATGCAGCCGACTGAACGTATGTAGAACAATCACTTATAAAACTTCGAATTTATTTTATCTACCCACCCAGTTGGTACAATAGTCACCTTGCCGGACTGCCAAACACAGGGTTGCGGGTTCGATTCCCGACTCAGACAAGTATTTATGCTTAGATATTTGTCTTTGGTCTGGTTGTTTCTATGTATTATAAGTATATATTTACAAGAGAATAGTATGTAAGTAGTATATCCGTTGTCTAGCACCTATAACACAAGTCTAGTTAGCTTAGGGCTAGATGGCGATGTGTGAAATGTCCTGCAATATTTATTTATTTTATTTTTATTATATGTATAGAAGTACTTACTAATTAAAACAATAAAATGAACGCTTTTATCTTACTTGCTCCCTTCCAACATAAACCCGTCCAAGTTAAGTGCTGTTCTTAAAACCATACAAGGTTTTATCGGCGACATTCGAAGAGTAGAAAGGAAAACATACGACCAATGACTTAAATGTTAAATATTCAATACAAACATTTCCAGAAAATGGATGGCTTTGAGAGATTATTAGGTAGGTATCTATTTAGTACATATATCCTATATTCATAGTACTAAATGTTTATTAGTTACTTACTTACTCATATGCCATGTTTTTACGCCGATCTTTTACAATTGCGTGGGTTAAGCAACGCCTGGCGCTGTTATAACTTTAATGGGTACGGTCGGCAGCATAATTGCAGACCCACCATAGAATTCTAAAATTACTATTATTGGAATGTTTTCATTCTAATTATTTTTGTTTGATCAATTCATGAGTTAAAATACTTTAAACTTCAACTAAACCAGGTGCCTAGAATCTTGTTTGTGTGAAAACCATTCTTATAACAGCTGATTTGGAGCTCTACGGTGTACATTCCAATGACAGTGTAGAAGAAATATTTTCTCAAGTCCCTCTGTCGTAGCGTTTTCTAAATCCCTCTCTAACAAACAAACATGAGGCCATACCCTATTTACTTCCTGAATATCACTTTAGACCAATTATTATTATTTTTTTTCATAAAACCAAGATTTTTTGTACACGTCCTGCCTAATTCACGTTTTTAGGTTTTAAGAGGGTCACCACTTTTTAGTAATTTTGTGTTAATTTTAAGAATAGCAGAATAAAAAATGTTTTATGCATAAAATAGCTTTAGAGGCATTATTCAGGAAGGAAATGAAGCAAGCAATACTTTTTCCTCCGGTTGGTTCCTGAATATCACTTTAGACCAATTATTATTATTTTTTTTCATAAAACCAAGATTTTTTGTACACGTCCTGCCTAATTCACGTTTTTAGGTTTTAAGAGGGTCACCACTTTTTAGTAATTTTGTGTTAATTTTAAGAATAGCAGAATAAAAAATGTTTTATGCATAAAATAGCTTTAGAGGCATTATTCAGGAAGGAAATGAAGCAAGCAATACTTTTTCCTCCGGTTGGTATCTCTGGTAACAGAGCAGTCGGTAGCACGACTCCCTTCGGCCTTGTATGATACCAGAGTTTGGTAACCAGTATCATACGAAGAAAAAATGATCGTCGTAGGATACTGGTATCCAAGTGATAGAATTTATTACTTTTCTGATACCCTTCATCATGTTTGTAATGGTCGAAATTAATAACCTATCTGTCAGCTACCGAAGGCTAAAATGACATTTGTGTTACAACTTTCCTATAGAAAAACTGCCACAAGTTGTCAAATTGTCTTGATAGCCGATAAATAGGAGAGAGTCCTTAGGCCGACATGACTTAAAAACTCTAACAATGTAAGCCTATGGCAAAGTAATGACAAATATTATGTCCTATCTAAATTTTGTGATACTATAACAAAGTTAACTGCATCACCTTGCCATAAGTATGCAAACAAAAACCATTATTAAAATACCAATATTCGCAATAAAAGTGCCATTGGGGTCTTTGAGTTAATTAAAATGGCAACACTGAACAATTGGAACACTATCGCGCCCGTAATTGGCATCGGTGTTACCCCACAATTGAGGGAAAAATCCGCGATAAAAACGTTACAATCGGGAAAAAGTGGCAACCCCTCTACTTCATTTTCCTAGCGCTAATTAACGTGTCGGTGTTTACAATCACAGGTTTTTTAATTTAGACATTTAACTGACTTAAAAAAAGAAGGGTTGTGTTTTTTAACCCGAACGAAGATTATAGACTTACCCACTTATTTATAAAGCTTCTTTAGTTGAAATGTTGTATTTTTTAAATATACCTTTGCACTTTGTGCATACATATGACAAGTATCAAATTATCTATGCATTAAATTACAGCCGATTTTCAAGAATCGTGTTTAAAGTGTTTCAAAATAGTCAAAGTCGTTACAGTTCGTCAAGTCAGGGTCTATAGTACAATGAGTATTCTATAGTACCTAGTAAAATATCTTACAGTCACATTCGCGTTTTGACAGATATGCAAAAATGACAAAACACACTCAAGAAGTCGTATTAAATGTTTATGAATAAAAGCATTTTACCATCGGCTAATCTACACTAATACAATAAACGTAAAAGATTTTTATGTTGTTTTTTGTTTTTTAACGAATAGTCGCCGAAACTACGAAACCGATTTTGATAAGACTTGGTATGAGGATACATTGATTAATTAGGAGTAGCACAGGCTACTTTTTATAAAGATATTCCCATGGGATCAGCAGTTACGCGTAGTTTATACCTATGACGGACTCAAAGTGAAGCGGAGCGTTCTGTCTAGATTCAGCGTTTGCCTTTATTGAATTAATATGAAAAATTTACTTCAGCGTTATCTTATCTCTGATATTGAATATATTCAAGAGTTTATCTAAATAGTTGTGTACATTTAGACATCCAGATTACGGGCAAACGTCTTTGCCAAATGTTTGACTCAAATACCTACAGCTCGTAGTACAAGAGGTCGTAGCTAAAATAATGATTTTTGGTGGAAATCCCAGACACCCGCACTATGCGTTTTCCTTTGTCATTCCTTATTCGTACAGCAAGGGGATAGAATCAGTTGCCTGAGTCTGTCTTTCCTTACGTGTACAATGATATTGGTCGAACGCTGACCAATGATTTGTAAAACAAAATAAAGTTAAAATATGCTTAGGACCCATAAAACGCAGTGTTTTGCTTGAAGTTTGATGATGGAGTGTATTTATTTTCGAAGTACGAAACTGCGAAAAAAATAGGTTAAATATTTATTTGAAAAACCACTGTTACTGAAACGGAGAGTTCAAAAAATTCAAATTCCTAAAAGTCGTAAAACAAAAGTTGATTGTTGAGGTGCACAGAAGTGACCCTCAAACTCTATCTACACTAATAAAGAGGCAAGATTTTTTTGTTTGTAACAAATAGGCTCCGAAACTACTGAATTACTTGGCTACTTTTTATACTGATATTCTTACAGGATTGGGAGTTACGCGGGTGATACCGCGGAGCGTTGCTAGTCTTATGTATAATAATCAATACCCCTGTATAGATGTATAAATAAAAGCTTGTAGTCTTCTATACATATAAAATTCTTTGTCCTGAATGACTGACTGACGGATCAACGCACAACCTAAACCGCTGATCGTAGAGACCTAAAACTTAGAAGGTGTATTCTTTGTGTGACGTAGGAATCCAATAAGAAAGGTTTTTCCGTAATTTTACTCCTAAGGGGGGAAAAAGGGGGGCAGAGTTTGTATGGGACTACGTGATTCCTCGGTCCATTTGGGAGTAATAAATAAAAAAACTGATCGCGCCCTCTGAGCCTAGTGTAAATGTAAGCTGAGCTCCATATCTAAGTGTAAGTAAGACTCAGTCTCGACCAATGGTGGAGGCACGGTCGTTTGTATGCAAATTACGATTCCTGCACTCGTACATACTACATTGTTTGTTTTACTGCCTAACGTTTTACTTGCTCACAAAAATGTATGAGCTATCTATTTGGTAGTAAAAATGAAATGACTGATACTAATCATGGAAACCTAAGCTATTTGCTTCGTCATTCCTTATTCGTACAGCAAGGGATTTGCCTGTGTCTGTCTTTCCTGACGTGTAAAATTTTGGGTTCTAATAGCCGGAAGTAAAGTGGTATTTTCTAGGTAAGCATGCTATAACTTACTATCAAACCTTCCAACATTTTCATAAATCTAAGATTTTTATACACATGCCTCTGTTATTTACTTATATTTTTTAGATTTTAAGACGGCCGTCGGCCATGTTTCCAGTATTTGTTGATTATTAATCCAACAAACCTAGGCTAATGGAGAACAAAAAAGATTGCTCGATCGCTCGAGCGCATTATACCCTCTTAATACCCTTTTTGAATGACTATTAAACTATAGATTTAAATATATTTTTTTTCAACTTCAATAGAAATAATGACAATTTTGTTTATTTTTATTTGTTACTGACATTGTTTTATTTTATTTTTGCTGACTTGATTTAATTTTTTTTATTTTGTTTAATGTAGCTTGATTGTATTGACTTTAATTTTCGTATTTAAATATTTGACACGGAATTATTATTAGTAACATTGATTAACTTTTTCAATTCTTTTATTTTATTCTTATCAAAATTGTAAATTGAATTTTCTGTTTGTGGGTCCATAGTTACCTGAATAAAGAATTATTTTATTATTTATTTATTAGATATGAATTTTCACTTTCTTATTTAGAATAGTATCAAAGATTACTAAAGAATTTAGTGATTGAAAAATTATGTTCTAGATACGCGATTGTAAGATAATGTTAAAAATTTAATTTTTGACTGAGTAATTTTTACGAAACCATTAAACAAATTGAATTTCTCTAGCCTTAACTTCGGTATCATCATAAGTAGGTACCAAGTTAGGTATCAGGTGGACTCAGTCTCGCGTCTATTTCACTTCAAACGGCTCATGGCTACGTACAGACTGAACTGATTACAATACAATTTAGCTAATAGTAGTTCAATGACTGATTGATTACTGTTTTACAAGCCAACGGCTGACACTTGTGTCTCATTATTTTAGTTTAAAATTAAATAGTCTATTTTAAATAACTTCCTGAAGTTCAATTGGACAGAGAAATTCTATTAATATGTCATCATCATCATGTCAGCCCATGCACGTCCACTGCTGGACATAGGCCTCCCCCATACGACGCCACAAACAGCGGTCCTGAGCCGCCTCCATCCACCGACTACCCACGACCGCTACAATGTCGTCGGTCCACCGGGCAGCTGGTCTCCCAACACTCCGTTTCGCGTTGCCTTTACTCTCCAGCGGTTGTCAGTTCTGCGAGCTATATGACCTGCCCATTGCCACTTCAGCTTACTAATCCTGAGGGCTATGTCGGTAACTTTGGTTCTTCTACGGATTTCCGTATTTCGGATTCTATCACGTAGAGAAACTCCGAGCATAGCTCTCTCCATAGCCCGCTGAGCGACTATTAATATGTATCGCTTGTTAATTATATACTTATTTAAATAAATAATTTATTAACCAATGATTGAAAAAATAGTTTAATTAAGAGTTTAGCTTGCATGACATTGTGCTTGGGGAAATTAATCTAAATTCTAGCTAAATGCATTTAACGGGCAATAAAAATTACTCGTTTAATGACAGAGTTGATATTATTTAATCAGTTTGATACTTTGAAAGTTGGTTTATCATATTTAAGGTTATAAATCAATTAATTTTTGTTTTGCAAGTCAAACTGAGTCGTGAAAATCGTAGAAAATATTATTTAATAGTAACAGAAATAGGTATAAATCGGATGGCTTTATGGTTAGGCATCCCAAACTAGAACTAAATTAATGTAACCTTAAAGTATTTACTGTTGCTTTACGATATCGAAACTATAATATTAAATAAAAGTTGGGTACTTACAGATAATATTTAGTAATATTTTATTTTATTTTATAACTGTGACTAGCTGCGCCCCGGGGTTTCACCCGCGTAATACCCGATTCCGTGGGAATATCGGGATAAAAAGTAGTTCCTGAGATTAGCGCGTTTAAACAAACAAACACAGTATAGATTAGGTAGGATTTTGATTAGGTAAATAAAAATGATTGCACTTTTTCTAATAGGAAATGTACAAAAAGTAAGTATTGCGGTATAAAGAGAACCACAATAGATAAGAATATTTACATTATTTCAACACCGAAATAGTATTAAAACCACATAAATATAAAAAACTCAACACATAATCACCAATAATTTGTCAAATTTAACCCTTAACTGTCACCGTTGGTCCGAGCCTTCTGTTGACAAAACTTTATTACCAAAAATTTGACAATATTGCCCCAAAAACAGGCAATAGTCGTTTGTATTGCCCACCGCGTTTTGGGCATTCTTTTTTTTTCAATGTGATCTAGTTTTGTGACCCCAAAATGTGTTTACAAAGGTGGCAATAGAACACGATATACCGGTTTCCTTGATAATTTTTTTTTTTAAATTTTGCTTGTCGTTTTTGTAGTTAGATTAAATTCATACTAGTTTTTGATTGTTATAGATTGTAAACACCTTGGTGTCGGGGTTACTAATTTTCGAAGTTTTTTATTTTACTTTCACGAAATATGGGTTGCAATAGTTTTATAATTTTAACTCTTAACTTACATACATTTTGAAAAAAAGAAACCGAAAAATTCACTAAAGTCAAAGTCAAAGTCAAAAAATTTATTCCTTTGGGTGCTTAATACAATTGTACATAGACCACTTGAAAACGTCTTAAAAACTAAGTAAGTATGTGTGCCTTCGCAACGCGCCCACCAATGAGAAGAAGGCACAAGAAACTCATGGGATTTTTTTTATTTGATCACGCTCACAAAGGTCAATATTACAAATATTTGAAAGTATAATATTATTTGAAATGGAACAACTTATGTACATATTCAGTAGACGTATTATTTTTTGAACAATTTTTCGAAAGTATAGGTAAGTACGTAACTGTTACTTAATCCGACTTTTCTAAAACAGAAAGAAGAAAAATATTAGCTAAAAAATGTGAAACAAAAGCGACATTCAGCGTTGCAGACTCGACTCGCAAACAATAGGTCACCATTGTTAGCATCGTCCATTTAAATGAACAAAATGGCGACCAAAACGGGCACGGGATTTGAAACAATGCTCTCTAATCCTAAAGGGTTAAATGCATGCTATTGGTCAACCGTGCCCCCCTAACTTTGTTTGTGTGAGTGAAAAGTTCGTCACATTTACATGTGTGTGAACTTTTGTTCGAGTATTTTGGAGTAACGAAGTGGCTTCGGAGTAGGTCTATTGCTTTTGTCATATTAAATACGACAGATTTTTTATGTGGATATTCGTCTTTATCCTTTATTATTGTAATATCATTATTATTTGTAAGTTCGCAAGCAGCTTTAGAATCGCATGTTTCTATGGAGTATCGAAAAAATACTTTTTGGACTTAACCCTTTTACAGTCGCATTCAATTTTCTAAATCACACTCACGCATAAAGTAGGTGGGGTAACCATAAAAACTAACAGTCCAAAACAGTCAATTCATCGAAGACGTCAACCGCTCGGGTGGGCGCGCGCTTCGTAATCAAAACTTCGTAAGTCTACACACAGTTCCGAAATTTATCTAATGAAGTGGTCAAAATTGGACTTTCATAACGGGATGTAGTATCACAGTTAGTCGGGTTTTAAATACTATTTGTATCACAAAGAGAATATTACCTATCAATTTGCAGGAAAACGCCGGCGGGTCGGATATGTATGCGTAAGAGTTTTTGGCAAATAATGGTATACCTATTTAATCAGATCGCACGATGCCCACACTTTTCAGAATATACGTTGCAATTCGTTATCTTTGCAAAACACAAGGTTATCTTAAATATACGATATAATTGTGATGGTATGTATAAAAAATCTTAAATAGTACTTTAGTATAGTTTTACAAGAAGATAATTTGGTTGCACTTTTAAAATAATAGACTTTTTTATTATTTTACTCACACGATTTGTATTCATAGTATTTTTTTATTAGTCAGCATTTAGTCCAAGCAAGTGCCTCATATCTCGTTTTTTTTACTGTAGGTAATTGTTTTGTCCAAGCGACTGTCTCGTACCTCAAATTCATTTTATCAGTTATAGGGTTCAAAATCATCAAATTTTCTATCTACGAGTACACAATCAGACGTAGTCAAAATAATACCATTGTTTTATTTAACACTCGAACGAAAATGAAGTGTTAAGATCAATAATTCCAGGGTTAAAAAGATTTCAAGCACCAGACCCAGACACTAACCAACATAAACACTTAAGAAACAAAGGAGTCGCATCAAATATTAGGGTCCAAAATCATCAAGTTTTCTATCTACGTACACAATCAGACGTAGTCAAAATCATTTTATTTAACACTCGAACGAAAATGAAGGGATAACATCGATAATGCCAAGGTTAAAAAGACTTCAAATACCAGACCCAGACACTAACCAACAAAAACATAAACACTTGAGAAACAAAGGAGTCGCATCAAATATAGGACTCAGTTTTCTATCTACGTACACAATAGGACGTAGTCAAAATAATATCACTGTTTTATTTAACACTCGAACGAAAATGAAGGGATAAGTTAAAGTCCAGGGTTAAAAGGACTTCAAACACCAGACCCAGACACTAACCAACATAAACACTTAAGAAATAAAGTAGTTGCATCAAATAATGGGTCCAAAATCATCAAGTTTTCTATCTACGTACACAATCAGACGTAGTCAAAATAATTTTATTTAACACTCAAACGAAAATGAAGGGATAAGATCGATAACTCAAGGGTTAAAAAGACTTCAAACACCAGACCCAGATACTAACCAACAAAAACACTTAAAGTAACAAAGGAGTCGCATCAAATATTGGGTCCAAAATCATCAAGTTTTCTGCCCGTGAGTGTATCTACTGACATTAGTCGTGCCTTCACGGCCCACTTTTCTCCCAAACACCATTATTTGAATGTCTTTCAACCCGTGAGAAGGGTCTACAGCTACACCAGCGTGTGCGTCTGTGATAATGTAATTAAAACAACACCTTTATTCGACTATGTTTCGGGAGCTGTTACTTTGAATGTGTGCTGTGGTTGATGGAGATTTTAATTTTAAAACATTCTACGTCGTAATTGGGATTGTTCAAATTTCTTGACCTATAGTTTTTTATATTATTTTCCGTAAATATAGACTAAATAGCAGTGCCCCGCGGTTTTACCCGCGTAAGTCCCGACCCCGTGAGAATATTGGAATAAGCAAATGTGTTAATCCAGGTCTCCAGCTATCTAGATGCCGAGTTTCATTGCAATCGGTCCAGTGGTTTTAGCGTGAAGGAGTAACAAACATACACACACACAAACTTTCACATTTATAATATTAGTAGGAAATAGGATTTAAAATACTAATTTGAATATTTTTGAGATTTTTTACTAGTTATTTTTTAATAAGTTTTTGAATATTTTTAAACGTGGTGACGTCAACAATAGCGTAATATCAATGTCTTCAATTGCCTAAATTGTGTAAAAAAAGTGTATCCATATCATGGATGTCCATTCATTCATATATATACATTCATGGATGTATTAACTGTCATTTGATTTTTTTATTTATTATGGCACATGTCGATTTCGTCATAACGCCGATGGTGACGTCATCAGAGTGCAAGGGAAGATCAAACATATTAAATCGAAAATATGCTACATCAAAGTTTATTTTTAATTATATGTGTATCTATAATGTAGAAGAAGTCTATTTCTCTAAATGGTTTTGTAATTTCAATTTAAAAAAATGAAGAATATCAATTAGTTTTTTTTTAAATAAATTTTTTTAAATATCATACGTAGTTTGAAACTACATAGTTTAAAACAAAGTCTCTTCCCGCTGTCTGTCCCTATGTATGCTTAGATTTTTAAAACAACGCAACGGATTTTGATGTGGTTTTTTAACAGATAGAGTGATTCAAGAGGAAGGTTTTCGTACATAAAACAAAAACTACCACAGTGCGAAATCGCGGGCAACAGTTAGTAAAAATTATATTTAAGATATTAAAGGCGATCAAAGAACTTAATAAATACCTAATACGTTATTTTTTTTTCGTAGTGCCTATGGCACTAATTTAACTAACGCGTTTGGCATTGTTATTGGCTAGCATTAGCTCAGTCAGCGTACAGCTACTACGGTTGGAAAGGCAGATTAGTAGGTAATACATTTTTTGGTACCGCGTAGGTATAAGGTAAAAATGTCAGTCCAATTATGCACGCAGCACCATTAAAAATGCTAACACATCTAAGGGTTAAAGATATTGATAGGGTGTGCGTTTTTTAGAAAGCGAGATCTATACCTACCTAAGTAGGTAGGTACGGTCGGCAGCATAATTGCAGACCCACCGTAGAGTTCTAAAATATCTAGGTATTATTGGAATGTTTTCGTTATAATTATTTATGATTGATAAATTCATGAGTTAAAAGACTTTAAACTTCAACTAAAGCAGGTGCCTAGAATCTTGCTTGGGTTGAAAACATTCATAGAACAGACGTTTTCGAGCTCTACGTTGGGTTTGTAATAATGCAGCCGACCCAACTTCGCAACTTTGCAGTTAAATAAATAAATTTTGCTGGACATTCCACACATTGCCATCTAGCCCTAAGTTAAGTAACTAGACTTGTGTTATGGGTGCTAGACAACGGATATACTACTTAAATACTTTTCTTTTGTAAATATATACTTATAATACATAGACACAACCAGACCACAGACAAATATTTAAGCATAAATACTTGCCTGAGGCGGGAATCGAACCCGCAACCCTGTATTTGGCAGTCCGGCTTGGTGACCATTGTACCAATTGGGTCGTCAAATGATGTCTATCTAATAAGCTGTCAGTAAATAGTCGGAAGTTATCTGTACCCACTACCCTAACCTACGTATTCCTTAGCCCTGTGTCTACCCTACGTATGGCACATGCAATTTTAGGACATAGTAAAACAACACAAAACAGATAAGCACAAGTTAAAAACCGTTCATTCATTTGTTCATTCATTTTGGAGCTACGATGTACGAGATACTACAAACCTCTACGTACGTAGATAGATAAAGATTTATTGAGACAAAAAAGGTACAAAACTAACCAACACAAAGTAGAAAAAAACTAAATCAAAATCGGTTCATCCGTTCGGGAACTACGATGCCACAGACATACACAGAGACACGTTAAACTATAACACCCCGTCGTTTTTGCGTGGGGGTTAAAAATAGTTAAAAGTTTAACAAAAAATAAGGAACAAACATTATTAGATTAGGCATTGACATTCTTAAGCATTGGATTAATATGCACAAAACCAGAGCAAATTTTTGTTTTTACTCATAGCTTGTATATTAATAATATAATGTTCTTTATTTTTAAGTTCAAAAGTTAAAATGTATGAGTTTAAATCTGAGTGAACGCGAGCGTGTTTAGAAGCCGAAATGCAACGATCAAATCCACACGCGTATCGTACGACGTTTTTTATCACAGTTGCGAATTAATGAAGACTTGTTAAAATAATAAAACATTTATTATTAAGATACAACAACCGACCGAAGAACATACATACAATCGAAGAATACATCTGTCTACGTACACAATCAGACGTTGAACTGTCAAAATAATTCCACTGTTTTATTTAAAACTCGAACGAAAATGAAGGGATAACTTTAATCATTCTAGGGTTAAAAAGATTTCAAACACCAGACCCCAGACACTAACCAACAAAAACATAAACACTTAAGAAACAAAGGAGTCGCATTAAACCGAGATATTTTCATCCGAAGTGAGTTTTCTCCTAAATTTCTGGTAACATTATATCCTTACATTAGGGCTAAGTGATACCGTCACATTTGTTGGATTAATTCATCATCTGAATTGCCGTGGCCAGACTGATGGCCCGGAACGCCCCCCACCAGTGCCACTGCCACCCTAGGGGGTGAAACCCGGGATAACTTTCCCGTCCGTTACGTATGGGGTTTTAATTATGCCTCGTATTAATTGGATTGAGGATTTTTTAATCTTGAGTTTTTTTTGCTGAGTTTTACTTACAACTAAGTTCACTGATGCAAAGTAGTATGGCGGTACATAAACTAATTTAAGCCAAAGTTTTAGAATTGAAGGTATATTTCTTTGGAGTTAACAAAACCTACCTATACAATGATAAAATAACAGTTGATATTTCTTTATGTTTATTTTTGTTTACAAATTTCTTTTAAAACCTACATGAATATTCAAACATAAAAGTCCTTCACACTCTAAAGCGCGTTATGACCAACACTTTCAGTGCGGAGCGTTGTTGCGCGAGCGCCCTTACCGGCCCCCGAATTAGCGCCCCCTAGTGACCCCCCAGGGAGGCCCACCCACAGGACACTGCGAGTGTAAGGATAAATGGGAGGGCTGGCTCTTCTGGTTAAGTGTAGATTTTCCGAATGCGGTGTTGATGACGGCGGCTTAGGGGTTGCGTGTGTCGATAAAAAGAATAGATATTTTAATATTTTATATTGCAAAATTAAATATATGAGTTCTTACATAATTATATAGCTATTATTTAAATCAATTTTGGTAGTTAAAAGAACCCCAAATTTTTTTAAAAAGTCTAACATTATTAACTTTGAATTGTTGCCCACTAAACTGTAACTGTAGTTGCTTATATTGGATGCTTAAAATAATTAAACTAAACTAACTGAAATTGAATTTTAACTGTCTAAGCTAACTAGACTTGTGTTTCTATTAAATAAATTAATATCTTTAAATCGTCATGTTTAATAGTCAAAACTTCCATCAAATATGTATACCTATAACCATTCACCTACAGAAATCTTCAAATTGAATGAATGAAATTAAGGTCGGTTATTTGCTCAAAATATGGTTTATAGATGTCACATAAAAATATTGTTTAACATAATTCAGCAGCACTTAGCTTAGCATGCAAATATTTAGTATTAGTAAATCAAAAGTAAGTATTATAGTAGGTATAATGTCGAATAATTAATCCAATGTCAACAATAAAAAATAATTTTAAAAGGTATTGAAAGTTAAGTGAAATAAAAATAAAAATAGAATAATTGTTTTTTTCTTTATATTCTGCCTGTTGTGTCCCACTGTTGGGCAAAGGCATCCCCCATTTCCCTCCAAGTGTTCCGATCTCCAGCTAATTTTGGCCACTCTACGTCGAATGTATCCAAGTCGTCGTGCCATCGCTTTTTGGGTCTAAAACCTTAATTGATTAATAAGTCAATTTGACTCATAGTTTTAAACTTTTATCGATATTTTTGTAGATTGATCGCAGCACACCACTACCGTCGTCGGCAATTTTCCTAGACCGTTGGACAGCGGGGTTGTAAATACTCGTGTAAAATTGTCCACATTCCACCCCTGCAAGCCTTTTGTGTTATATATTTCTTTGTTATGTACCACGTGTTGTTGACTACCTGGCTCTTATGTACTTGGAGTAATAGCACGGATACAGTTGTGTGGTTTGTTTTAATGAAGAAAGATACTTTTTAAATTTTTGATTTTTTTGGTTAGTATAAATATTATAACACTACTTATTTGTGTTTTGCTTAGTGGCAGGAGTACAGGAATCAGCGAGATAGTGGATTCAAGTCGGAATGTTTTTTTTTTGTAAATTTTCCTTTTTTTTAGTAGATAAATATGTTAAGTGTCATTTTGCCTGTGAGTTTTTTTGGTTTTTATAAATAGGTAAATATGTTAAATGCTATTTCGCCTAAGATGTTTTTAAACTGCGTGGCGTAGTAGTACCGCACCTGTACGGCAAGCGAAGAGTCGCAAATTTGAGTCTCGTCTCGGTGAACAATTTTGGAGATGCATTCTTCTTTGAAAATATTTCCATGTTATGTCATGACTTTTATGTAAATAAGTGCTCCTATTACGTAAGTTATTTCTAGGTTTTCCAATTACAAAAGTTTAGGTTACCAAGAATCCTCTACGCCCGTAACTTTTTATACCAAAACTTTACCCCCACACCTACATCCAAATTCACAATATGAAAACACAATGGTTAGGTGTTCTCGTCACGAATCCTCCTGGTTAATTGCTAAGCACAAATGAGTGGCGCGAGTTACCCGGTTATTGCTGGCCGACCGACACCTGACTGAAAGTTGAGGTTGCACTGGGAGGGTCAGGTAAGTAAAGGATCACTAGAGTTATTACAAATACAAATATATTTATTAAAACTCATTTTACATAATTAACTAAGCACTAAATATTAAAGAAAACAAAAATAACACATAGTTTAGTTTAGTTTTACGGGGCTGCTTCCGCACTTAGCCTCATTATTTGGGCCATTGTGCGTGTGAGAATATCCTACTTGTCACTCCAACCATCCCAGGTCCTTTCAGAAGGCTAGCAGCCTTTTCAGGTTGCTACAGGCCTCCGGAAGAGATGCTGAGATTGAAGAGACCGAGTAAAAATAACACATATGCCTGAACTAGGTAATCCTGTATCGGCAATTGGCAAAGTCCTCCGCCATCTTGATTTTTTTAAATGTCTTGTCTCACGATGCGGCCTATTCATTATTTGAATAGAGGAGACATAAATAGAAAAAAGTCTATTTCATGATGATCTAAAGTCTCGTTTATTCGACTAGTGGTCGTTATATCACAGGACATGGCGGTTTTATATGATCCTATGATAATTAATTTGAAAACTTTTGCGTCTTATATTTTTGAAACTGACATCAGGTGATAGAATAGTGTTGGTTTATAAAAGTGTCCTCCTTCCAATATATGGGCCGCATTGTGCGATAAGAGATTGAAAAAATCAAGATAGAGCCAAAAGATTATGCTTAATTAAGGTAGATTTTTAGGGGTGACTTTAGTTGGCAATCCTTGAGATAATATAATATGTACTATCGTAAGGATAGCATTAATAAAACAAAAAATATTGCTTGATCAAAAAAAAAGTCAAAATCGAAATTCTTAATTAATTTGGAATTTGCATGAATTTACATTGAAATGTCCTAAATATTAAAAAATATTAGTAATCAGTTTGAATATGTATAGCAAATTGTATTGTAAGCGTATTTTGCACTTTGGAGAATCACTTAAATAATTTTCCAACAACTTGGCTACTACTTACTATTAATATTGTTAATGTTAGAGTAAAATATCCCAGTATACACCTAACCTTATAACAAAATGTCTCCCTTTCACCTTCTACTTTCGCTTGGATAATCTTATTTTTGTTCTTGCCAAAGTGTTGTAATCCTATCCAACTTAGCATTAAGGTCGAAATTGTCTTAGCAACTCCGTAGGAGTTAAAATGTATTACCTTTTATTGTGATCCTCAACACGGATTAAGAGAGAGCGCGGTTTTGAATTTTGATTCGGATTGTAGCGTTCAAGCCGGCCGTTTAAATTAGATCTCTCGCGATTTACCCTAACCCCCCCATTTTATCCTCTTCGGTGAAAGATCAGGGGGGACGGGATAGGTCTACTTAAAGCGGTCTATTCGTAACTATGCACACCTATTTTGCCTATTGCTTTGATTACATTCTACAGAATGGTCTTTAATGAAGATTTTGAATGTCGGAGGCGTGGTTTAGGATGTTTAGAGAGTTAAGTAGGTATTGTTATTGTAAGCATTTGTGAACTTTGTTGTCTTAGTTTTGTTTTTGTTAATGTGTTTTTGACGTTTTCTGGTTCTATAATATTTTGAGTATAATATTCAAACTTAAGCTTGAATGTCATTCTTTTAAATGTATTCATTGGTCCAGTTTTATACGAATATTGGTATATTTTATTATTACTACATAGCGCTAATACGTTACACGAGTAGATATCCTTTGTGTATGTCCGCGTGGCCAGTTATTAGGGCGTTTTAACCCTTTCCCTGCGCCCCGGGTCCGAGATGACCCCACGACCCTGTTTCCCTATTCTGTTCAAAATTACACCCCGTGCGTTTTGTGGGGTAAAAAATGTTATTTCCAAATGTTTTATTGTGAAACATATGTCTTCACCGATTATTTATATTGATTGTTTGGTGGTGATAATTTATTACGTGTTGAAATGAAACGGCAGTTTTTTAAATTGCTTTTTTCTCATGTTAGAATACTAGTAGCATTAATGTATCTAATGAGGTAAGTTTATTATTTATTTAATTTATAATCTAGTTATAGTTTTAGTTAACGGAATAAAAAATGGAATCGACCAATTATACAATCATATTATATAAATTCGTTCGCGTACCTACTATGAAATCAGGTCTTCAAAAGTCCACATAAAGCGGTCAATAGCATACCGGGCATCAGTCGTATATTAAAAATTGCGAATTAAAACCAGTTTTCCCATTAATACAACCCTTCTAATGTTGCGAAATGCAGTTGGCAAAAATTGCATTGTCCAATAGACAGATGGTCAAAATTATAATGCGAATATTTAATATTTATCTAACGGTCTTTTTTAGAATAAATTTGATTTACAATTTAACATCTTGAATTACTACAATAATATCATTTTTTTATCTATTTATATTAGATAAATTAACTACTTATCTTTGTTAAAAAAAACTTACCTAGTTATAACAACTAAATATGCTAGTTCAATAAGTAGGTACTAACTTGAAATAATAATATTAACACAAATACCCATTTGCAATCTTAGAATTAGTTAAAATAAAAAAAAGTTTTTGAAAGCTCCTAATTTTGACTCTATAGTTCTTTTTTACCCGATTGCAAAGAGAGGTTTATGTTATTTAACGTCACTAATTTTTAAACTATTAATTAAATTAATCTTTATTACGTACCAACCAATGGCACAAACACAACTTTTAAAATTGATAGGTGTAAATACTTGTTTAAAAAAAAACAAAAATAAATCGTACCAACGCATACTTAGTCAATGGTACCAACATTAAAAAAATATAATAGCCAATGTCCACGCATGGGGCGGGACTAGCATGACCACTGCCCAATGCCCATTGGTCAACGTGGGTCACTATTGGACATCTCTTGAAAAAAGTATTAAAGGGTTAAGTTTACGAATAAGGGATGAAAGGTCTTATTAGATTATTGAGGATGTGTGAGTTGGATTTTTAGGGTGTATAAACTTATAAGAAATAATATTTGTAAATGTAAAAATGTACATAAATATTTAATGAGTTAGATTACACCGTATCGTTGCTTAGAAAAACCGACAAAAAATTTATTAAATAGGTATTTATTATTGTACCAATTATAACAGATTTTAAGACAAATAATGGGTATAAATTGGTCTAAATAAGGCGATTAATTTGTTCTAAAATCCGACAGATGGGGTCACTAGTGACCCAGATCGAATATGATGTGTTAATTTTTTCCTATCCCTTCCTAATTATTTTTTTAATGATAGTAGTAGTTAGTGGTAAGTATATTATTTACCTAATCTGCTTGTTACCCAAAATAACTAAACCGATTTTGATAAAATTTACTATGATATATTTCTTGAATATCTAATAAGTAAGTTAACGCACCTACAAATACATTCTAATTTAAAAAATCTAGTTGGAAAACTAAAAAATATTTTAGTAGCTCCATCTATTGGAAATACGTTGAACTTCTTAGTCAAAATCGTTGGTTCTAGCACACGACCTTTTGCTTCTTATTGGATCTCTTTTTGTACTGGTACTGTATTGTTATTTCTTGTTAGTGTTGTTTGTAATATTAGGCAAACTTCGAAAAAAATTTTTTTTTGCAACCATGTTAAGTTTTTGAAGTTCCTATGTGTGACTTGTAAAACACGTGACTTTAAATGCTTATTTCTTTTTTTTACATTTATAATACCTACGAAATACCTACTATCTATGCAACTGTAATCTAGAAAAAAAACGAAAATTGTATCAGCACCAGAACACAAGTCTAGTAACTTAGCTTGGGGCTAGATTACGATGTGTGGAATTTTCTGCAATATTTATTTTATATTTATTTGTATGCTCAAATTTTCCATTGCCATAGATATTACCATGCGATCTTTCTTTAAAAAAAATATTAAAATGTCAGCAACAAAAATTGACAACACGACCTAATGCCAATTTACTCGGTTGGGCAGCGTTGCAGAAGCTTCGCAATATCTTCTCGTCACAATTACCCCACAGCCTTAAGGCGAAGGTTTTCAACCAATGTATGTTACCAATGATGACATACGGATCCGAGACGTGGTCGCTGACTATAGGCCTCGTTCATAAGCTCAGAGTCGCTCAGCGGGCTATGGAGAGCTATGCTCGGAGTTTCTTTACGTGATAGAATCCGAAATACAGAAATCCGTAGAAGAACCAAAGTCACCGACATAGCTCTTAAGATTAGTAAGCTGAAGTGGCAATAGGCAGGTCATATAGCTCGCAGAACTGACAACCGCTGCGGAGTTCTCGAGTGGCGGCCGCGATGCAACGCGAAACGGAGTGTTGAGAGACCAGCTGCTCGGTGGACCGACGACATTGTAGCGGTGGCGGGTAGTCGGTGGATGGAGGCGGCTCAGGACCGCTCTTTGTGGCGTCATATCGGGGAGGCCTATGTCCAGCAGTGAACGTGTGCCTATGGGCTTATATGATGATGATGATGATGATTAATGCCAATTGAATGACCACATGGTATCCACTTTATGATTTAGGTACATGGATACTTTTCAGTTAAAATTATTTAATAACAAACTACTGAACCGATTTTGATGAAATTTCTATAATTAGTCATCAACTTTTCAAATTAAAAAAGGATTTTCCAAATTGCTTGATTAATGACGGAGTTTTGAGACCACAAACATAAAAAAAAGAAAAACTTCCTCCTTTTATGTGAAATCGGTTAAATTAACATTTTTGTTGTTCAATATGCATTTATTACAATAAAAGCTTGCTAATTACTTATGTTTCTTGTACATGAAATAAGCAGATTGGATGGGGTATTTTTAAAAAATATTTTCAAAGATGAAAATGCATACCTAGGTATGTTTTTATCATAAAAATTGCATGTCTATGCATTTTCCTCAGAAAATATATAAAAAATCAGAAAAACAAATGCCGAGTTCAGGCCATAGCTTTAAGCTTACGCACTTATCCATTAATAAGTTTGTCTTTTTTGACGTGATAACGTCTAATAAATTGATGGAACACTTGCATTCACTAAAAAGTGTCATGTTACCATAACATGACGCGTCCCGTTGGCGATGTGTGACATCATGCGTCATGGTTACATGAGAGTATTTATTACTAATATCGCTCATCTGGGCTTGTGTTATGGTAACGAGTGACGAATAGAAGACAAAAATTAACAAAAAAAAAAAAAAAAAAAAAGGAAATATATATAACTATAAAGGAATAACAAACAAAATATGAATGTTTCATCGTTTTTTTATGACGTTATCACGTAAAATTATCGTCCGTAAACCAACTTTACTGACAACCATTTTTTTTTAAATATTTAGGTATTAAGTTAAAATTAACGTCAGGGGTTTAACAGAGTGCTTCTTGCTCGTTTGATTCTTGAAAAAAAATCTAAGAAAATTGGTTCTTGTTACTCTTCAGTTTGTTATGGATGTTTTTTTTCATATAAATTTTTGCAATTTATTCGTGAAGCTCCATAGTCCGGTACCCGGCCCAATTGTAGGGCTTCGGTTATGCATTCTGTGGCATCGAACAGTCTGATTACCCTAGGGTAACCAGACTAGGTTAGAATACATAACCGATGCCTTAAAATTGGGCAACCGCACTACTGAAACTAAGCCCGTTATTTAAGCAAAGAGCACTGAACTGGATAATATAAAATAAAATAAAAATAACTCTAACGCAAATAACAAAAAAAGAGTAAAAAACAAAGTCAAACTTAGAAGTTTGATGACTTATGCCGCTACTCGATCAGAGATGGCGCTACTGGTCACATAAGTTCTAAAAACCGAGGCGAAGCTTACAAAGTTTGAAATAAGATTGTTTACCATACTTAAATTAAAGGTAAATGATAAAAATTATGAATTAATATTAGAAGCCAAACCATTTGCATCTAAAAATCTTTGAATAATATATTTAAAAAAAACACAGCCCAAAATCTTCTAAGGTTACTAATATTCTTATTGGAATAATAGTTAATAAATATTGCAGGACACTAAACACAGCGCCATCTAGCCCGAAGTTATTAAAAAAAACTGCTATACAATAATTATATAAGATATCTATATAAGATATCTATTTAAGCAGACAACAGATGTAATACTTACCTATTGTTATATTATTATGCCAAGTTAGATAGGTATTATTTATTCCAATTTAAAACACAAAATTAAATGTCAATACATCAATGAAACATCAAATCAAAATACACAAAATTAAAAACTAAAAATAATAATAATAAACACAAAATAAAAATAAATAATTAAAAATACCCCCACCCAGAAATTAAGTAAAAAAAAAAAAAACTAAACAATACAAATAAATAATAAAATGGGTAAAAATCAAATTAATTAAAATTCAACCTAGGCCTATTAAAACAAGAGGAAGCCCTCGGCCATACCCTCCCGAGGCATTGTCCCCAAAATGCTGGCAGCATTTCCCCGCTGAATAGCAATACTGAGTCGCTGGGACAAAAAGCCGCCAGCTCTAGGATCGCCAGTAGCCTCGACAAGGCGCGCCGACAGCTCCCTCAAAAAGGTCCTAGCACAGGGCCCCCAGCAGCCAACGGTCTCAAAACCCAGCGGAGTAAAAATGTAACAACCACTTACCTATTATATAGGTATACCTTCCTTTTGTAAATGAATATGGCTATTAAGCCAAATTTACTGTATTTGTTTACAACAAATACCTGAACGAAATACCAATTTTTGTGTGAGACGGGATTCGAACCCACATCGAATTACCACCGCGCCACAGCAGTCTTCAAAACTAACTGATATCTGAAAGGGATGCTGAAAGTTTGTATTTTTACCCACGTAAGGCTTCATTTCTGTTAGAAATATAGATAGAAAAAAAAATGCAGGACATTCCACACATCGCCATCTAGCCCCAAGCTAAGTAACTAGACTTGTGTTATGGGTGCTTGAAAACGGCTATACTACTTATATAATTTTCTTTTATATACATAGAAACATATCTAAGCATAAATACATGTCTGAGGCGGGAATCGAACCCGCAACCCTGTGTTTGGCAGTCCGGCATGGTGAGCATTGTGCCAACTGGGTCGTCAATAAAAAGTAACTAGCCTATAAGAATATGTTAATCTTAAAAAAAAAGTGTACTGCTAAAAAGTGTACATAAAAAGTTCCATTGAAATCGGTTTAGTATTAGTACTATTAGGAAAATCGGGATAAATGGTACCTGTAGGTACATTCTCGTCCTACTAACACTATCGGCTCTTTTTACTCTTTTAAGGTTAAAAGGAGCCGAAGGAAGGGTACGGGGGGCTTTCTCCATACAAACGTGGTCGACTGTTTCCTCCCTGAATAATGACACCAGCACAAATATTTTTGTGCCATAAAACCTATAACTGCCATGACCATGCCCCTATGTTTTGGTTTTTTCATTAAAAATATTTGATCTAGTGTCATTAACCAGGAAGAAAACAGTCGACTACGTTTGTATGGAGAGAGCCCCCGGTACCCTTTCCTTTTAAGGGTTGAATTTCTCGAAATTCTTTATTATCGCGTGCCTACGTATTCAAAGGAAGCCCAATGCGAAGTTTCAGATTCGTGGCTCTTGTAGTTTAATGAGTCTTTTTCTCGTTTATATTTAGACTAGCTGTTGCCCGCGACTTCGTTCGTGTGGTAGTTTTCTTTTATATACTAAAATCTTAATCTTGAATCACTTTATCTACTAAAAACCGCATCAAAATCCGTTGCGTAGTTTTAAATATCTATCCTACTAATATTATAAACTAGCTGCGCTCCGCGGTTTCACCCACATAAGTCATGATCCCGTGGGAATATCAAAATAAAAAGTAGCCTAAAGCATTCCTCGATAAATGGACTAACCAACACACAAATAATTTTTTAATTCGAACCAGTAGTTCCTGAGATTAGTGCGTTCAAACAAACAAACAAAATCTTCAGCTTTATAATATTATAGTATAGATGAGAAAGTTTGTGTGTGTGTGTATGTTTGTTACTCCTTCACGCAAAAACTACTGGACCGATTGCGATGACACTCGGTATCTAGATAGCTGGCGACTTGGATTAACACATAGGCTACTTTTTATCCCGATATTTCCACGGGATCAGGACTCACGCAGGTGAAACCGCGGGCACAGTAGTTTATAGTTTATTCACATTTATAATATTAGTAGGATTTATTTGTCATAAAGGGTTTACATTGCTTATTATTACGAGTGCCTAAAAACCTATATAGGTTTGCCAAGACGCTTTCATTCGTCACATAAATAGGTACTCGATAACTAGGTATCTTATCTATATATATAAAAGAAAGTCGTGTTAGTTACACCACTTATAACTCAAGAACGGCAGAACAGATTTGGGTGAAAATTGGTAGGGAGGAAGCTTAGAGCCAGGAGACGGACATAGGACTTTTTATCCCAATATGCCCACGGGATCGGGACTTACGCGGGTGAAACCGCGGGGCGCAGCTAGTTAAATTATAAAACTACCATCAACAAAGATACAATTAAACATTTCTCCTCACTCGATCGTATTGCGCCTTCTAAGCATACATATAGGCACAGACAGACAGCGGGAAACGACTTTGTTTTATACTATGCAGTGAAGTGATAGATAGATAGATTATAATCTAGATACCTACCATACTTAGGTACCTATTTTATTTCATTAAGTACTTACTCGTAGGTACAAACCCAAAGTTTCGGTCGAAGTTCGTAGCAAATCGTCTTCGTAGCACTTTGTGAAGTACAAAGTTCTTAAAATCTGTCAAAAGTAACTGATGTAATGACGTAAATGCGTCATAACGTGTAACGGATGCAAGGAAAGAGGATGTAGCTAATCTAACCTTTTTGCGACAAGGTAAGCAAGAAGCGAAGCGGAGCCGCTGACCTATCGCTTATCAAAAAGTGCTTATTGAATTTCGTAAATAAGTTACGTTTATTTTATTATAATGTGCGTCATTGCTCTTACAGTAAAGAAAAACATCGTATGAAACCCACGGCTTAGTTGACCTGCAGACGTAGTGAAAAGTTCTCTCCTCACACGGTCGACTTAGCTGAGAGGGTAGCTGGGCAAGCCTACGTCACGCAAAAAGGACCCAACTTAAAAGGTCTAGTTACGGAAAACAGTCGGTCAGTACAAGTTCATACAGAAGTGTAATATTTGGATCGTTTTTAGTCTGTATCTTTATTGATCAACAATTCTGAGACGTTTCTTACAAATTGATAACTTAGATTTTTTGTTGTCATGCAGTGGATAGGTAGGATCTTTACTTATATTATAAAGCTGAAGAGTTTGTTTGTTTGAACGCGCTAATCTCAGGAACTACTGGTTCGTATAGAAAAAATATTTTTGTGTATGATAGTCCATTTATCGAGGAAGGCTATAGGCTACTTTCATTTTGATATTCTCTCGGGATCGGGACTTACGCGCGTGAAAGCGCGGAGCGCAGTTAGTGCATAATATTATTTCCTAAAGCAACTGCTTATAAGTACAATAAGTACATCCTTAACCTCAATCATTTCAATCCTTTTATGCTATTTGCTGGTAATATTATAAGTTTGAAAGTTTCAGTGTTACAATGTATGGATGTATGTTTGTTTGTTACTCTTTCACGCAAAACTGATTACGATAAAACTTGGTATGTAGACAGCTGTTGATCTCAAATGTTACATAGGCTACTGGTTTTTCTATGCGATCGGTACAGATGAAAATGGCTTAAAGTATTATAAATAAAAATATGCGTTGAAAACTAGTAAGTTGGTATGTAATAAGTTTGTTAATCCATAATGCAGGAACTATTGAACCGATAGCGATAAATATTGGCATATAGATATCTGGACTTCTGAAATATTAATTTTATACACCGGGTAAAACCGCGGTGTGTAGCTAGTAAACAATGTTATTCAATTCGTTTTTAACTTCTCTATATATACCTACCGATATTCCGTCGATTGATTTCCACAAATCGAAGAAGCCACACAAAAACTTAGTTAAAGTTTTTGAAACAAATTTTCTGATCGAAGGGTAAAAAAACAACATATTCTGATTAACAAATCATGGATATTTATTGAAATAAAAATAAAAAATAATAAAAACAGTTCTTCCACGTATTACACGATAAAATTTGTCTTAGTTTTTTTTTATTTTGCGTCCTTGGATGGTCTGTGATACTAAATATTAAGTAGATCGATAATTTTTAAATAAATAGACAATTTACCTGTATTTAGTTGTTAAAAAATATTTATCAATAAATAGTCGTAACAATTCAAAAGCTAATTATTTCAGTAATGACACAGACTATTTAATGCAAATATTTTTGTCTATTTTAATTTAATTTCAAACAAGTGTTAGGGCCTGTTCAAGCGACATACTATAGCTGACTAACTATAAAACTGATAGGAATCATAGACAAGTACATCGCTTGTAGAGGTCCTAAAAAAGACATTGTTGGACGACAAAATTTATAATTTACTTACAATTATCTAATATAAATTCTATTTAAATTTACATTTAAGTACGTATACTGAAATATTTTTTACGCTTCGACTAAAAGGTACAAGTTTTTGAAAAAAAAAAATCACATAAATATAAATTTTAGAAACAAAACTGGAATATGTTTTCAGTCTTAATAAAAATAATTAGCTTCGTACCGTAAGAAACGAAAACTTTGGAAACGAAGACTTAAACTACCGTCAGCAAATCACCGCCGATTAGGATTGCAACTTTATTTTTTCTTAATGACACAAACTTTACTTCAAGGAATGGTAGCAAACGCACGTTCAATAATTTAAAAACTAGTTAAACATACAAATACCGTATTAAGAATAACATCTACGTTACACTTAAAATAGTTTCCAATTTTGCTTTCTACAACGCTTAAATCTTGTTATCGATTACAGGAAACTCACCGTTATCATCCAAATTTGATTAAAGACAGAAACGTCTTCTATAAATATGAACATCAATAGGTACTCCATTTATACGATACATTTAAACATATAAATAAATGTATTTACATAAGTTTTATCTAAGATAGGAAACATTTTGCTTATTGTACAAGATACACTAACATTACGAAACAACTTATCAATTAACACCGAACTATTAAGATCCTAGTAAATACTGGAAAAATCTAATATAATTGACACTATTATACACAGCTTAACTAAATCGTAAGTAAAATCAACATAGCTAACTTTGGCATTAGTTTTCACATTTTCTTTTCATAAATAAAACATGACAAACAATTAAAGAGCAAATAACGTAAGAAAGAAGCATCAATTTTGGAAAGAAGAAAAACAAAACCTGATCAAATTAACGTTAACAATGCAACAAACACCTCGTCTGGTGACACGGAGGATATGTTACTTAATATTAATATAATAATAAGTAATAATGCCCATAAGTTTCCATCAATTTGGGCTCAAAATGCAATGTCTAATTTCACTGAAACTCTTTCTTAAGACTAGCAATTGAACGTGTGTTCAAATCTAAAAGATGTCATGTTAGTATTGCAGCGAAATATGTCTCTATTAGGCCTAGAAGATCTGGCTGGGCGGCGCGGGCGGTGGCAGCCGGAGTCCACCCCAAGGATAGAGTCACGAGGCCTCCTCGCGGCACGCATTAGAGTCATCGGACAGCGCTAGGGGAGCACCGTTACTTTGATTCACAACACATTTACGCATATGTTTCTCGAGGGTCGATGGAACTGAGAACGGCATTTCGCAGAATCTGCAGCGGTACACATCTTTTCCGAGACGACCGTGCGTTTTCATGTGACGTGTCAACTTTGAACTTTGAGCGCAAGCATACGAACAAAGTTCACATTTGTAAGGTTTCTCTCCAGTATGCGACCGTCGATGAACGGTCAAGTTTGAGCAATTTTTGAAAACTTTTCCGCAGAATTCGCATGTGTCGTTTCTACGGCCATCTTTCGATTTTAGTAAAGGGTTTTGTAGAAGACCGTTACCACTGTTTTTTAACCCGTCGAAAATATTTTCTGGTGGTCTTTGCGCGTGTAAAGTAGGTAACCACCATCCTTCTCCACGTTCCATGTCAAGCTTCATTCGTTTTGAAGCTTCAAAGGGGTTTTCGAAGGGATTAAATAGTGGGTGTGGTTGTGGTGGCATCTTAGCAAATTCTTCTTTTAGTCGCAATGCAGCTGGAGGCATGCCATTTGGTTTTTCACTGGGAGGACCGTTGTTGTTGTCACGGTCTTTAGCTAGTTGCCAATTTAGAGATTTACCAGACTCTTGCAATGCTTGTTTGAAAGCTTCACTGTATTGAGCAATGTTTGACAGTCCGAATTTGTCCATTAATTCACCGACAACTGAAGCAGATGGAGGATGAGCTGGTATAATAGGGGTTTGTTTCCGCGTAGGCACAGTAGGCGCGCTGCTGTTTGAAACAGTTAAATCTTCCGCTTCCTCTACATCTTCTCCTTCATCGTTTTCTTCTTCTTCCTCACCATCTAAGTCCTCGTCTTCGAGATCATCCTCGGTATCGTCCTCTCCAGTATCACCTCCAGATTCTCCATCTTCATTATTGCCATCAGCTGACCGATGGATTTTCATGTGCTTTTTTAGTTTTGATGCTTTTTCAAAAGCTTCGTCGCACTCTGTACACTTATAAGGTTTTTCACCAGTATGGGAGCGGCGATGAACGATCAAATTACTCTCTAATCTAAACTTTTTGCCACAAAATTCACAAGAATGGATCGCATCATCACCATTTCTCTTCACTGGCGGAGTCGAGGATGGTCTCTCGGAAGGAGGCGCGTCGGCTGCCATAGGTTCAGTGCGGCGCTCTGGTGAAGTAGAGCTATGAGCCCTTGTTGCTTCACGAGGTGTTTCGACCGTTCCGGGTCCGGCGCCCGCCGGTGGAGTCTGACCGACTCGGGAGGGCGACGGGGAAGCGAACGGAGGAGAATGCTTCCTGGGGCTAGGAGAGCTCGAATTGCCTGTGGCCGCCCCTGGACTGGTCGTACCGGCCAGTTGCCGCAAGCGCTGCGAGTAAAAATCCAGCTGGGGTTCAAGTGAGAGAGGTTGGGATACTGGAGGTGGCCTATCTCGGCCTGAGATCGATGTCGGAACTACTGGAGGCCTTTCGGCTGGGGATGGAAACGTTTGATGAGGTGGCAAAGAGTTTGCAGCTACTGCTGCCGCTGCTGCTGCCAAATTGAGACCATGATGGCGAAATTGTTCAGACACAAGCTGTTCCATTCTGAACCGGTGATCATGGTGATTCGGTCGAGCGAACAGAGGTGCAGATGGAACTGAAGGATGTGCTAGCGGTGGCAAACTGCCTGGTAGTGGCATCCTGAGTAGGCCACCAACTCCGAAAGGGGAATGCATATCGGGTGGTGGTAGCAGAGGGTGGTGACGTAGCGTCGGCGGTGGTAACGGGGCACTAGTTGACGAGCATCCCGAAGTAGATGAAGAGGAGCTCGATGACGAATGATTTTGTTTGTTCAATTGTTGTTGCGGCAACGTCTCTACGTAGATCTTGACACCATGGACATGTTGAACGTGCTGCAGTAGTCGCCACGCCGAGTGCACTCGCGCCTTGCAAGTGGAACACACGTAGTTGCTTGGCTCTGTTGGCAAAAAAGACAAACTGTTACCTATTGCAGATTTATACTAATATTAACAGGGGCAAAGTGTCTAGTAATAGCTCTCACATATCGTGGTGTAGGGCCTAGGGTGTGCACGTGGTTCGCATTCTAAGTAGAAGGTCCGAGGGTCGGAGCGGGCGCGGCGGTGAGTGATCGCCGCTCCGTGTCCCGCGTGATTCATGCACCTCGAAAATCTTATGAAATATACGCGGGTTGGGATCACGTACGCACGCGCGGGTTAAAACTGTTGATATTGAAATGTATAGGTAATGCTACACGCTACAGCGGTAAGAGAAAAATTATGGCTTTTAAAAGCTTGTTGGTTTACTTTTACACAAGTCACGCGTGTACGTGTAACACGCGTAGATAAATGTTACATAAATCTACGGGAGAGCGGTATTAGCCTAGTGGTAGATAGGCATCTGGACTTACATTCTAAAGGTCGTGGGTTCCAATCCCGACCGTGCACCAATCGTTTTTTCTTACGAAAAATGTATGTGCGCTATTTAACATTTTTCTTACGGTAAATAACACATCGTGATAAAACCCGCAGCTTAGTTGGCCCCAGACGTATTGCCAAGTTATTTCCTCTGGACACCGACAACTAAGCTGAGAGGATGATATAGGTGCTGGGCAAGCCTACTTCATCTAATACATGTCACAGGCACTACAGCGTCCTGAATAGTATGAATTTAAGTCGCTGTATAAATCATCTAGATTAGAAGAAAAAAAAGCTTATATTGTTTAAATTTACGGGAACATTTTACGACGCTTACCAATTTTTAAAAATACTAATCTCTACTATCGATAATATTATGAAGTAATATTAGCTAATCGATTCAATCAATTTGTGTACAGGATGTAACAGACGAGGTCGGGTTAAAAGAATCAACGGGCAATAGATTTGACGCTAATTTGATCGTCCATTGTGTACTGATACATATTTTATTGTACGTATAATCGACTTTGAGATTTGTAGAGATTGCGCATACCCGTTTTTTATAAAAAAAAAATGATAATATATAAAAATATATAATTTTAATTTTTGCGAAATAGAAAAAAAAAGTTTGAGAAAGGTTTTTGAAAAAATAATGGTTCAGACACTTAGAGCAAAGTTGATAATCAATCAATACCTTGCTTTTGAATCATCTAACTGATTTCAGTGAAAAGGTTTTTCTGATAGTGACCCCAAAAGAAAATTAAACCAAAACTAGACACTGATATAGGATTTAAAAACACAAAATAATAGTTTGATTGGTTGTCCTAATACTGGGCAAAAGCCAAAAGTATTAAAAAAAGAACGAACGTCCTCGTATATATTAAAATTTAAAGATTTTAAATAAAGAATCATGTTCATTCAATCACAACACTAGGAAGTAGGCGCGGTCGATATGCATCTTGACTGTTAAGACGATTATTGATATGTAACGGTCAAATTGTGACCGGCCGGAAAGGTGAACTACATCATGCTCCTAAATATTTAACAAGTTCAATATAGGTACTTTGATTGATCCATTATTTTTTAACGCTGTCATAGAATATTTTTTAGTACAAGATGCTGTTGTTAACGTCTACGAGAAAGGATGATGCCAGAAAATGCATAAACTCTGGTCCATTGATAAACTCTGGTCAAATGATATGTCATTAGGTGGGTACCACAATTGGTATCATCCTTTATAGTGGACTTGCTGCTAAAAAGGCTGAGATCCGTTGAAGTCTGTTGAAAATGGCTCAGAACTATTCTGTCACAAAGGTCAAACTTCGATAATTACGTAAGGAGTTTTTTACAAATATGTTTGAGAAACGTAATAAACAGACATTCATCAAAAGCTAAGATCAGACGTAAGTATACTTCAATTTTGTAAGACTCACTTTTTATTTTTACCCGACCACGAGAGGCTAATATCTTTCCTTTTAAAGCCTTGAAAAACTTGTGAGTAATTATTGGTGTTACTCGTATTTTTTAATCAATTATTCAAAAAATTTATATTTTTGTGTTAACATAACACCCTATACACAGATTTATTGCCTTATCGATATTGTGACCTTCTTGTCCATGGCATTGTTCATTGTATTGAGTTTTGGTCATCATCTTAGTACTGACAGCAAAATAAAAACATTTTTAATTTTTGAATTTATTCATATTCAATACTATGTACAATACACTATAAGAATAATAATGATAAATTAGATATTTTTCTAAGATTGAATTAGATAAAATTATATTTAAATTATTTTTTGTAAATGACTTTCTTTGCCAACTCTACTGTCAGTGTCACAACATTATGAATAAGTAGGGTCAACAAAAAAGTTCCAATCGATTCATACCGGCTTACTGAGATTTAGTTCGCCTTGTAATTTACAATCGATAACATCTTAAACGAGATCACGTTGGTGATAATTGAATTAGGTAGTTGGCCGTGTCTGTGTGGTCTAGGTTGAGATAAAACTTGAGATGCAATCTTTAGTTATGTTAACACTTAAAATACTGTTGTGGAAAATCAAACACAATGCTATGTAAGTAGGTAATCCAGGGTTATTATTAATCATATCAGCAGGCGGTTGCGGGCCAAATAACAAACACAAAAAATTTTGTTTTACAACTTTTGAAATTCGATTTTTTTTTTAAATTGCGTTATTAAACTTAACTTTTTAATTTAAGGGCAGCTGCTAATAAAGCTACCAAAATCGACCTTTGTTTTAAGCAACTCTAAGTAATCAAATACTCTTTTTTTGTTATTTGGATATAAATGGACATTGTAGTTTAATAACCATATTTTTGTTTATTGTGGTCGAAAACATGATATAAACAACTTCATTCGATAAAAAAAATGTTAGAAAACAGTTTATCGGGTTTTATTCAAAAATAGTTAACGTTTGTTTCTAAAAATGAATCAAATGATAGGTTTTGACCTCTAGGAACTATATTTGTGGATAATAATGCTAAAATGTTTTGCATATCGATCAAATATAACAGTTAGCACGCAGCACGCTACGTTTTTGAGAGCGGGGGCAATGTGAATACCTACACACGGTACTGGACGAGCGCCTTAAGATAATACGTAAAACTGTTAAATAACCTACCTACAATCTCAACTTAAATATGTTTAATAACCGTTTCAATTTCAAAAGGTTATCGCCGATTACAGTCTATTGTGCTGCAGCAGTGGATGGTGAAATTTTTAAACGTAGGGAGAGTCCAGACCGGAAAATGGGGAAAACGGTTGAATGTGACTTGAATAAGACCAGATAGGTCTTGTCCTACTGAGAAATATACGATAGAATGGTGCACTGTGGTCCTAATTATGATGGAATTTTGGGTTAGTCTCCGAGCGACCCGTCCCCGAGGTTCACACTTTCTAAATTCTAGACAAATGACGACGATTAAATCTATTCTAATATTATAAAGCTGAAGAGTTTTTTTGTTTGTTTGAACGCGCTAATCTCAGGAATTAATGGTTCGAATTGAAATATTATTTTTGTGTTGGATAGTCCATTTATCGAAGAAGGTATAGGCTACTTTATTTTTGATTTATTTTGATATTTCTACGGGATCGGGACTTACGTGGGTGAAACCGCGAAGCGCAGCTAGTCTTCTATAATATAAATAATGAATCGCTGAATGTGTTGCTAAGCGTAAATCTGAAAAAAAGCTGAACCGATTTCGCTAACTATTTTTTTTGTGTTTGTTATTGTCCGGAGAAGGCTCTTAAGAAAGAAAAAAAATCAGAAAGTCTAGCAGAAAATGACTACGAAGGTAAAACCGCGGGGCGCAGTTAGTTTTAAATAAAAATCCCGTGAGCAAGACTTGTCATCAAGGAAACAATTTTTTTAATGTATAATTGAAGCTTTTATATATCGTATTAATTTAATTGCCAATTGAACAGGTTTAAAAACATGTTTAAAATTAGAGAAGTAGGTTACTTCAATAAATAAAACAAATTTAAATTCTAAACTTAAAAACCAACACTGCCAAAAATGTTCAATTCGAAAATAGAATTTTTCAAACTTGGAACTGAAAACGCGAAACCGCCACGGCTCATATAGAACATTCGTGGACCGGAAGCCGACGGCGCTGCTTCCGGCGACGACAACAGTTGTTCGCACCCCAGCGCCTCTAGCGGACACCCTTGTAACTATTGCCTGCTAGTAACAGTTTTCAATGTTTTGCATACAACAACTTCGAAACGAAACAAAAGTTGTGCAGAAACCTCAATCTCTATTTTACGTTCTGAAAACATTTTATTCTGTTTCTAAAACATCTAAACTTCCAAGCCATATCTGCAACGCCTCAGAACTACATATAACCTAGTAAGTACCTATTTGTTTTTTTTAATCTTCTTAAATAATTGCAACCTACGAATGTTAACTAAAAATGACGTGACTGTTAAGTTTATCCAAAAGCTATGTCCAAAAAGATCTTATAATTCAAAACCTTATAATGAAAATACAATGCTTGTGCGGTTTAAGTTAACGTGTGGCTCCCCATAGTTTCCAAACTATAAAACTAATATTCCTTACAATTTACATACGACGTGAACAAAAAACTTAACATTCGAAAACAACCTTTTTTAAAATTCCATGTTAAATATGGCCTAAATGAAACTGGCCAGCAAAAATACAAAATTAAACAAAACAAATCTTAAAAAAGCGAGATCGTTCTTTTTTCGAATCTATGCAAAAATTTGAAATAAGACAGCGTTCCAGCGAGACTCGCCATCGACTTGTTATGCGGCGGATGTCCGTCGCGCCGCTGCGCTGAATGACCGCCTTCCCCTTCCGTCCCTCTAGAACCGTGGTTCTGGTGACGAGCGATTAGCGGGTTGAGGGGATTTAGGACTCAAACTCAGAGTCTTTAGCCGGTACGGTAATTGTGAGATGTCTTTAAAATCAACAAAAAGAGTCACTTGTAAAAACCAAATGCAGTAATAATTTCATAAATATGTCGTCATAATTAGTAACGGAATAAGGATGTACTTACCGAATCAAACCTCTTTGTTGGAAGGTACGCGAGAAGTTCAATAGAGCTTCTTTAGTAGCTTCTTAAAAAGAGGTTGGATTAGCTACATTTTTACAATTGAGTCGACTTGACGTAAGATGCAATTTTAGCATTGTACGTCTCACTTACGCGTACGCGTACTTACGTACGCGTACCTTCCAATTTTTATTAACACAGACTCAAAATAACGTTTTCAAATCTATGAAACTATCATATTTTCTAAACACATCTTTAAGTTCAATAAAGGCCAATGTAAAAGAAACTAAAAAAAAATTGAGATACAATAATATTTTAAATTAAATCTTAGTATTTATTGTAGAAATACGGGTCTCCATTTCTCAACCATGATCGGTGCAACCCGATCGAAACGTCGTCGGTTAAATATTAAAATAACTAGTCGTTATAACGCGATCTTAACCCTTGTTTATAGAATGAATATTTATTATCGCGTAAAAATAATTTTAAGAAGCACAAATCTTAATAGTTTTTAACCTCTGTGAGTTGTTAACATAGACGCAAAACATAATAGTGGTGCGAAGTTATAACCCGAATGGTGCAAATTGTGACCCATAACTGCGAGACATGTTACTGGCTACGTAGAAAAATAAAAATTCAAAAATGGAACGCTATCGCTGGCCGGTAATATTGGAATGGTACCAAGAAGGTTTGTATGTGATTCTTTGTAGCGAATAAGTTTTTATTTTTCGGTTTAATGGCATGTATTAAGTAAATACATAACTTGTCTTTAAGTACATAACTTTAAAAAATAAGCTGCATGGAATGGGAATTAAAAAGCTATTTTTTCGTTGGTACCTATTTAGTATTTTCGCGATTTGAACTCATAGTGATACTGAAGTTATCGAAACGTCATATTTAAAAACAAGACAAAATATACTCGATTATTTTTCACGGCTTCATCTTTGCAATTTATAAATAACGGATTTTTAGTAGCATCTCCTGGCTGTCAGTTCTCAAGAATATCTAAAGGTTAAAAAAATTCTTACACTGGCAACATTGTTTCTGTCACCCTACCTGACATTTCGCTCATTCAACGCCATAATATTTAGAGTGAGTATTTGCTAGGTTTTAGTTCACATTTCATGGGGGGTTAATATTTATAAATCCCTTAACATATGATACCTCTATGCTTAATACGTTGGGTATTTAAGTAGCCCCGTAAGAGGTGGGTATATATTAAATTGCGTCGAAGAAGGCGTTCGCATAATTGTGATCGAAATTCACTTGGTAAGTTCGTTTGATCATTAATTATATCCGTTAAATAATTTCATTATGAGGTACATATTTTTGTCACATTTATGTAGGTATTATAAAATATATAAAACGCAGAAAGTGTACAACGATTTTTTTCTTTAGTAATTTTACCCTTCAATAATGTCTGGGTCGTATACAATAAGAACGCAACTGAAAAAATATGTAATTTTATAATATCTTAAGTCTTTGTTTGGTCGCAGCGAAATGACCGATATGACCGCCATTTGTAAATACTTACATGTGTTTTGAAAAATATTAAATACATATTTGTTTTAAATACGAAGTGACCCGAAGCGAGAAAACATTTTCAATTAAAAAATACGAATTTGTATGATTTAACGTCGTTTTTTTATAGATACCGGGCCGTGGACCAATGGATTTGCTTCCGGTCCATAAGTTTCTTAAAAATATATGTGCGTAATTGACATTGCTCATACGATGAAGGAAAACATGACACATCTGCGGCTTAGTTGGCTCGAGACGTATTGTCAAGTTCTTTCTTCTGGACATGGTCGACTAAGCTGAGAGTATGCTTCCCTATACCTAACCTATACTACAGGTTAGGTATAGGGAAGCATACTCCATCCTTCTAGTTGCGTAAAAAGCCCGTAAAAAAAATCTGCAACAGCAAAGTCAAAGATATTGGATGCATTTTACTTTAAAAAAAAAAAACTAATTAATTGTAACTTGACAAATAAAGTATCGCTAAGCCGCTTGTCACCGTCAGCTAAACTAAATTAGTTTAGCTTAGCTCGCTTAGTTTTTCATACATGTCCACCGCAAACTATATACCAGCTAAGCTATGTAAATGAAAAACTGCGAGCTAAGCTAAACTAACTCCTCCTTATTCCAAAACGAGGTTTAAGGATAGTCCGAGATGTGGATTTCAACCTTAGATTGGGACACGGATTTACTCATATAGACTATAGTTCCCTATATAATCTATGGGGATAGTGTTTAGACTATAGATTACGTGTAAATCTGTGTCTAAATCTAAGGTTTAAATCCACATCTCGGACAATCCTTAACCTCGTTTTGGATTAAGGGGGACTTAGTTTAGTTGGTGGTGGACGGTCAGCTTTAGGATCATCTATAAAATGTAACTAAACAAATTGATAAAAGAAAATCCATTAAAACGAAGCTTTATATTAAAACTAGCTTTTGCACGCGACTTCGTCCGCGTAGACGTCGAAAATGGTACTCTTAAGCAAACCAAAATAACTTTCTACCCCTTTTCAAACCCGTTAGGGAAGAATTTCAAAAAAATACGAAATATGTCTTCCATCAATTTTGTTAAAGAATGTTTATGCAAAATTTGAAGAAGATTGGACCAAGGAATAACTTTGTCCCATACAAACTTTGCCTCCCTTTTTCACCCCCTTAGGGGTAGAATTTCGAAAAAGTTCATCTTCCGTATGTTTTTGGAGTTTTTTTTTTTTTTTTTTTTTTTTTTTTACATTTTTTTTGGATGTTGGGTGTGCAGTTTTACATGAACAGCGTGATCTGACATTTTATTACGTTTTTTTTTTTTTGTTTTTTTTTTTCTCACAAAACTAGGTCTGTGACGACGGAATGCCAGACTAAAGAAATAAGTATATTGTAAATTATATCAATTTTTCTTTTTTTTTTCTTATGTAGGTATTTGATTCTTGTAATTTTTTAAGGGTATATTTATATAAGTACAGCGTAGTATATAATGTGTATGTATATATGAAAAGATTATGTTATTTTATTATATTATATTTATTATATAATACTTAGTATATTTATTTTTTTATATTATTTTGGTGACCAAGCCGTTTCCTGGGAGCGGAAAAGTCACCCACAGGGTGCGGCCGGAAGACCAGCGCTGCAGATGCGCCCGCGTATTTGCAGCATATGCTGAGGCTTTCACCCATTCGGGCAACACACGACTTCTCAGATACTTTTTTTTTTTTTTACTGTCTGTTTTTTTTGTAATTTCTTTTATTTGTAACTATCTCTTGCTGTTTCTTATTTGTATCTATTATATACTATGTCGTGTGTTTGTTCGAATAAATTATATTCTATTCTATTCTATTCTATTCTAAAAATCCTTCTTATCCGGTGCCTACGTCATACAAAGAATATACCCTCCAAATTTCAGGTCTCTACGATCAGCGGTTTAGGCTGTGCGTTGATCCATCAGTCAGTAGTTCAGGACAAAGAATTTTATATGTATAGATAGATAGATAGATTGCAGTAAACCACACCTACAGGCCACAGTGTCGGCAGTCAGTAGGATCGCGATTACAGTAAACTATCACATTACTTTACAAATTATTTCTTACGCACCCCGATGGATACGCCCTTGTGGTTAAGGGTGGGAGTGTTTTTATAGGAAAAAATTACGCGATAAACGCGATTATATCTGTTAAAATAGGTTTAATACAGAAATTTTATTTATTATTGCGCTTCGCGGTTTTACCCGCGTAATTTTCTAGATTCTAGTTTTTATATTTTTAGATAGAAAAGGGGGAAATCGTTCCGCTCGCTCAAAAATCGAAAAAGTAAAGTACAATTTGAAAGTATCTTAATTTATGATTTTAGTACCAAAATTTTCATGTTTATATTCCAGAACGCGTACAGTAGTAAATGCTTATGTAGTAAAGTCTATACCTCGGTAATCAAAAATCAAGTCTTTTAAAACATAACTAACTTTAAATCATCCCCCGTCTTGTTATTATTGTGAATTCGAGACGCAAAAAGCATCACGGTGTCACAAAATTGATGTTCAGAATTGGTCCACGAGTGTCTGCGGGGTTATTTTAAACTCATAACCGTTGTTGCCACATGTGCGACGACCATTATCACATATTACAACAAAAAATGAAGGAAAAAACAATAAAACGGTGCGGTGTGGGGTGCGGACTACGATGGACGCGGTTTAAAATTGATTTTTTGGCGTGTGATGTTTCGTAAACGACCCTGTATTTTTTAAATTCTAAAACACATTTTAACAATTAAAAATAATTTTTAAGGACGGGTCGAAAAAGTTTCAGTTCCAGTGTCAATAGCGTACCTCGATGGCCTCCGCTTATTTGAAGGTCTTTGAGTCACGATCACATAGGTATCTTCTAGGAAAGCGTGTTTCATCTTAGACCGCATCGTCACTTACCATCGTGTGAGGTAGTGGTCTAACTCTGAACTATTTGTTATTAAAAAAATATTAATAATAATAACCTAGGTTAAGTAAAAAACTACCTTTAATAATAATAAATTAAAAGTCCAAATCGTAAGGGTGTCCAAAATACCCTTACGATTTGGAATCTTAAGACCTTCAAATCCGCCTTCAAAGGTAGGACCAACCCTTTGGTCACTCGAAGCCAAAACTAGTAGTTTTGAAACTGAAATAGTATTTTACCTTCCCATGTTTATTTTTAAAAAGAAATGTTTAACATCTTATTCATTCAATGTGTTGTTACTTAGGCAAAGGAAATTTCTTATCAGAATAACAAGAAAGCCACATGTTTATGATTCATACGTCCCAACCGATTAAAGAATTGATAAAAAATACTATCCATGTCATATTATTATGACTCATTGTATATATCTCCTAGGTATTACATCAATCGAATCGCAAATTTTAATTAACGAATTCCACAAGCCGATCGGTCACTCAACTCCCTGTTTACCCTCTGTTCTAACACAAAGGAACTATGACAACTATTCAATTGCAACCTTATTGTATGCATGTTCCATGCAACATGACGCAATCACAATCCTTTATAAAATACCTCACCTACGAACAAAATAACGTTTCCATTGACTCTTGTCCAAGACCGAACTCTCAGGGCAAAGAGGCCATCCATCAAAATAACTCTATGATATATTTACACACTATGCATTATCACTATTCCTAAATCAGCTATCAACGGACTCTTTTCACTAAAAGGGTGAGGTTCACTATAGAAAAGGTTGACCCCTCATAAAGACTTATCACCTCATATACAAAATAAGGTTCTTCTAATCCGATATCCCGCAAAGCAATGTAAAATGTAGATGTAAGGACTTAAGGTCGAAAGTCAAACACTCGGCCGACTGCAGATGGGATCTCGTCAAAGTTAGCGGTAGTTTTTTCACAACAATCTCCTCTCGGACTTAACTTACGTTATCTCGCCTACGAACGTCACGAGGAATAGAAACCCGCACGTACATAATAAGGACGATATTTCTAAAGAAATTTAAATTCGCCCGCAAAGGTCCCGAGATAGGATTAAAGATTGGGCGAGGAGATGGCCCTTTTGTGGCCGACCCTTAAGAAAACATGTCTTGATATGGAAATATCTTGAACCTAATCGAGAAATCATTCGCGGGGGCGATCATTTATCAAGAAAACGGTCTGCGAATGCGTAATTAGTTAGAGAATAGAGAGAGTTTCTTTACTACCACCGTTGTTGGCGTTTATTTTGCATGAGTGGACGGGTAAAAAGCTCAGTTGTTTAGTCATCTGACCGAGCTTTCAGACCCGGCAGACCGTGAATGGAGTTTAAAGGATAATTCATACGGGGTTCTAAGCGTAATCGATATGAATGTCTCTAACAATCGATATACACACGTGCAATATAATAGGAATATACTTTCAATCTATTATTCGAATATAAAATGTAGAGTTTTAATGACAGACCTTACCGCGACAATCCTTCATTAATTTGTAAAGCAAACAGTGAAGACCAAACACTGGACGCAATCCACACTTGTTTCAATATTTTGTTTTTATATTTGTTTAGAATGACGGCCATCAGTTCACTAACTCATTGTGATGTTAATACGCCACAATGTGGATACAGAGTCTTTTTGCTTTGTTCTCCAACTTTTATAACGCTTGGAAATTCCAAATAATTACAATAAGTAAGTAACGCTTCAAAGTATCCGTTTCTATAAATATTCAGTCGCATAGTTAAAGGACACGCGATATGCGCGAGACGAGACAACCCTCCCTTTACCTTTACAAAGACGTAAACGTCACATCTAAAATTAAAACCTATTTATTTTAAAACCCGCCACTTAGCCCCGTCCATACAAAACTAAATATAACCACCATTGTGTCACACTCAAAGAAGTTCCATAGGTCACGATCGCGCCGTGTGTACCACGTGTCAGGAACACGCTAAACATTTTTTATCTTTGAAAAAATTATAAAAGACCGTTTTTAACAATGGAACCTCGGTAGCATCTTTGACAATTATAATATCACAATCAACAGAAACCGAAACGTCATTAACGCCGGCTTAGTTTTTATTGCATTTATAACTGTACTAGCATTTATATAGAGTTGATTTTTCTGTAAAATTATTAAAACACCTAAGTTATTCCGGTAGCAGTAGCATCGCAGTTAACATAAGGGTCATCACAAAAGGCAGATGATTACAATGAGCGTACGTCAATCGTGTGCTCATGCAAATAATTTTTTAGGTCCAAAACATCCCCTTTATCTATCGTTATAGAGATGGGGTTAATTAATATGTACGGTATAATACAATTAGAATGAAGATTTTTTTTTAACTTGGCACGAGGTTACGACTTACTGTCACCATTAGAATTATATCCTTATTTTGACAATAAGTACAAAAGAATGAATGCGGTTTTAGAAGTTAGATAGATTTATGGATAGTGGTGCTTTGTTTATAAATATCTATTTGGATTTTATTACGTCAGGGTGGTATTGAATAGTACGGTTTGACAGCTCACTCGAAGGGGTTAATATTAACGTTTAGGATAAGCTCAATAAGTAGAAACAACTGGTGTTGGTGGAGTCTGCAATTGACGTTGTTGTGATTGCTCTGTTACGTGGCGTTATTGAACGTCATCCTACTTTCAGTTTTGTGACGCAGATATCAGATATCTAAGTAGATAATATATTTGTCAGCATTAAAAAAAACGGTAATGTTTGTAGTTTTATCGCGATAAACATGATTTTTACTATTTGTTATTCGAATCAGAATACAGCGAAATTGAAAACAAAACTTTAACACTAAAAACATGGTAACAGCAAACGATTATCGGGATAAAGCGTCAAAATGCGGGTAGAAATTTGTTGAACGGTGCACAATTTTCGGGCATAAGAAGTCTATTGTTGTGCAACGGGTTTAATACAAAAGTGTCGAATGACAGCACATCTGCTAGCACAAAAGGGTTGCTCTCCGATAGATTATTTCTCGAACCACCCCCGTAAGATTGCTGAATGCTCCACTATCTACCTACTCACTATACAATTGTACGGTATTTATTTTTCTCCACTTAACAGTTTTACAAATTAAACTCTTATAGACTGAGTGATCAATTTGATTCAAATTTCGTCTTTCAGTACTGTGTTCCGCAATGTCCTCGTATTATAAAACAAAATGTTTGACTTTACTAAGTTTGAGAAGAACTACACCCCGTATAAATAATCTGACGAGATTAACTTCAAAATGTATGACTGTTCGATGACACAGCAATTCCAGTCCTCATTGTTGTGCAACATCTTGCACTATCCACAAAAGATAAAAATGTCCCAAATCCTTTGGCGTCACGTAAGATGTCATTAATAAAATGGAATATAACCGTAGCTTACTGGACCGTGACGATGACGAAGTTTACATACAATATGGAATTTGTCAGCAGCACGTGTTTAGATATGAGATACTTTCTTAGAATAATGTGACACACATGATGGAACATAATGTCTCGGCCATTTGAATTTATTACATGGATTACAGAAAAACGTGTTCAGGCCGAAATTTTTGAATTTTGAATCAAGTGATGGCGTCGAAAAATAATTTGAGCGTTGGAACATGAGTCATAAAAATACTGATATCTTACTAATCTTGTACTATACTGTATTCAACGTGAGATAATAGAGAAAATATTGATTATGATAACCCTTACCGCTATGCATCGTGTTCGATTCAGCGTCAGCAACTTCTGTTCTAGATTTCTTTGTATCTTCAGGAGATCCAGAAGTATCCATGTGCTCTTGCTTTATTTTAGGCTTCATATCTTCGTCGGGTGAACTTGAAGGCATTGGTGACGTTGATGCCCTTCTTTTAGGCGTTGATGTTTCCGCGTCTTCTAGGCAAAATGACATTCATAAACATTTTGAAACTTTGCAGTCTAAGTTAAAGTTACTAATGAGTCCTTTAATTCCAATTTTATTGAATCACTACAATTTTGAATTCTTTTTTTTGCTAAAAATACATTTTATTATCAAATGTATCAAGTTAATTTCAGTTTTATTTTAAATTTACTAAATACAGACAAGCATTGACCATTGTCTTAAAACTTCACAGCCGATGACGTTTAAAATTTGCTAAAAATTATTAATTATTACATACCGTCTAAAAGTCTCTTAGGCGTGCTCGATGCTCCACCATCTTCAAGTAAATCAGGAGGTGCCATCGATGGACTGGCCAGCGGAGGAGTATGAACTCTGCTGCTGGGTGGTCTTCTGGCAGTAAGAAGTGAAGGTCTTCTTCCTACACTTCCACTTGAGACTTGACCTGGTCGGGAGCCATCTTCTGGGTCCGAATTAGGTCCTGCATTTAAACATTTGTAAATTTTATCTATTCTGATAAGTTATTTATGTAACCTATTTTATCATATTAAATCGTATGATGATTGCGTAGCACGGGGCTGTAGAGTAATAGTAAGATAATATTGAAACCAATTTTATCGCATTTATTTTGGTACAATTAATGAGTAAATGAATATGAGTCACGAGTGTTGTCAAATATATAGTGAATCATTATTTTTGAAGTTATGTTAAAATGTCAGATAGGAATAAAGTTTTTGCATTTGAATTATAATATCTACCTTTTTAACAGTGTATTGATTATAAACTCAATTGGAAAGAAAGATTGAAGCAGTTTGTTGAAGACGTGATTCTACTACAAGACATACGAATGGTCAAAAGCACTGAGAAATACTATATTATTTAGAAGATTACAACAGAGCTGAAAGTATAATTAGTTAAATAGTAAAGCCAAAAACTAAAATAAATACAACAAAGGACTCTGGTCCTACTAACCAGTACTGTAGCAGTGATAGGAAGTGAGTTCCTTATCACATGACGATACTTTATGCTGGATGAACCTAACGATGTCTGCAAGAGCGAAGGCTCGTCTGCATGCTCCACAGGTGAGGGTATCTGCGGGGACACCAGGAGTTGGTGACCCGCCACCCTCTGCCGCGCTGTCCGCATCCGCTGGAGACAAAAGAGAAAATATAAATACTTAATTTGTAACCATTTTATTAAAAGGTTATATTTAAATGGGTTCGATAGTTTTAAATGAAATATTTAAAGTATTTTAATTTTAATCATCAATTTTAATCATTAATCAAAAAATCATTATCATCAAGACGAGAGTGGTAGTGTTTTAAAAAAATTGAACATTTCATTACTTCAAGAATGTCTTCATACAGAAGATGTAGCATCTGTTGATAAAACAATTTCGCAATTTTCACAAATCAAACCTGTTTAAAATCGTTTTTTTTTTGTAATTGCCAGGTAAGGTAGTAATTTTAACCCGGGCTACATTTACGGTTCATATTTGCGCAGCTGTTCTTTAAGAAATTACTGCCATGACACCCTTTGCCGTCTTTTATGCAGATATTCAATGACAATTAGGGTTTGGACTGCGGGTAGCGCGTATTGCGACATATGGACGATGATGCTTTCTTAAGTGTTAAATTGCAGTTAATTACACCGTGTCGCAGTCACGGTGTCAGTTGTGGGTATGTCCACTTATATCGACGTGTAATTTTGTGTTTGTGGTCCATTCAAAGGGTTTTGGACTATTGTCTGGACGAGAAAGTGCAGTATCTGTTTTGTTTTGACACATGTTGTGTGTAATTAAGTTGGTGTACTGGATTGTTGGTTCTTTTTCAACTTCTGTTGTGATTTTATTTTTATGCAGTTATAATTATACCTATCACCATCTGGAATATAAAGTGATTTTGTTCATAATTACTTGAATGACTGAGTTATCAACTAAACGATTGCAGAACAGATGCTCTCAAAGCTTTTGCTTCATATGCAATATGAAGTATTGATTGGCATTACAGGCATTTAAATTGCCTAATAAATAAGCCGACAGGCATCGTCGCCTCCGAATTATAAAGCCGCTTTCACATTCAAGCCTCGCACAATTGCTCGGGCACATCAAAGAGGTTCGCGAGCTAATTTCACATAAGTACTATGCAGACGCCCTTACATTCCGACCTCTCTTGCTATTATTATTTTTCCTTCAAATTTCTTTGTAAAGAAGTAGGTCGTACTTCTATAATGTACACAAGGGTCGCTTGTAACCCGAGTACTAAATTAATATACTAAAAAACTACGCGATTCGATCGTTTTTTTTGTTTACAATACCGTACCTAGTTTGTTTAGGGGTATATTATGTAAATTTTGTAGCGGTGACATTAATTTTTTACAGATTTGTTCTGTCAATGTTGACGGCTCGTGGTAAGTGAGGTTTTTAGTTACTTCCTTTCGTTTGTTTGTGCATTTTTAATGTATTAATTTTAGTTGGTAAATCTAACACGCGCGGTATCGGGGCAGCCCAAGAAGGAGATGGCGGGATGAGAGGACTGGACCCAAATGGCACTAGACAGGGAACAGTGGGGGAGGCATATGCCCTGTAGTGGTACGGAATAGGCTAAAAATAACAAAATAAATCTAACACATCAATAACAGTAGGTTCAAAATATCAACACTTGCAAAGTGAAAATGTTATAGACACATGATAATTGGGTATCAGTCACTATACAGAATAGTCCAAAAACGAGTCGTTATATAAAAACAACAACGGTATGCTAAATTGAATCGTACCAAGATTCAACTAAGGGTGCGAGAACCACCCGTACCTATTCATTGAAATATTTACACCGTTTACCTAAAATCATGTCCAATCAATCGCTATCCAAACACGTATCGATGTTCGAACCCTATCGGGTACATCGTCCCAGTGGAATTCAACGGCTCGGACACACGAAGCCACTCCCACAACATTACTACTGGACAGTGGTCAACCTACACATGCGCGTACAAACTTTACACCCACGAAGTTTCCACAAATCTATATTTTATTTGATTTATGTTTTGTACTTTTGCTGGGTATCATTTTACTTAGGGTGGAAATCGATTACGAAATTTTTGATCGGACGTGTTCGTTATGTCAATGTAGGCGACTAATTATAATAATGAAACCAATAGCTAATTCAATAAATAGTCCAATACATCAACACTTTTAAATAAGTAATGAAAGGCTAAGTTTTGATTTTTTATATTATTATTGTTAGTGAGAAGGGTAATTACGGAGGTTCCCCTATTTCCTCCGCTGTAACCCAGCTTTCTATCTTTGTTGTTTTTTTTTTTTCTTAATTTATTGCAAAATGTATTACTAACACTAGGTTTTTGTAAGTTGTTTGCTACTACACATCTGAGCCAATGAAGCTCGAAATAAAAGATTTTTTTTTTAATTTTTTAATTATTGAAAACTAACTTAGGGAGAGAGATGATTTTGAACACTCTCTGCAATGATAACAAGAAAGTTATGAAGTACTTAACTTAATTTTTCATTTCGTATTTGCTTTTGAACATCTGGCATATAAAATATGACGTCATTAATATTTCAGAACTAAAATCACTCCATAAATCAGAGCTCACACGTGTGATTGTCGAAAAACATAGTCTAGCCGCAAGATTGTCCGTCGCCTGAGGTGACGATGACAGGGGTGTATCCCTCCCTACTGGAGGACCGAAAAGTTTAAATTAGCTTGTTACTACACACGTCACTCGTGTTTGAGTTTTGTTTTTTCCATGAGTGAAACAGTACTAACTTCTGTTTGGGTAACTCTACTTGGACTTTGAATTAATAATTCACAGTTTCGTCCTGCAAATGTTCGGTTAATTATTCGGTGCTGTGTTTATTTGGTCATTTGTTATTGTAACAATAAGAGCATTCGTACAAGTCAAGTCGCAAAAGTCAAAGTCTATTTTTATTCAGTTAGAATCATTAATATGAAATCACATTGAATCAACTTAAAATTAAGTAAGGATGTATAGTAACAAACCATAGTTTGTACGAAAAGTAAGGAAACAATTCAAATAGGTATGATAATAAGTCTAAGTTCAAGTTATTTATTGAAAATCATGTGAACAATCAACAGTCAAAAGTCTTTGCCCACCGTAACGTTTACAATCCTGTGCAGCACTATTTGAACCATAATATCAACGTAACTTGTGGATCAAACCTATGCCGGTTGGTGGCGGCTTATACCACTCGGCAAATTAAAGACATAGCTAACATATTGAAAATAATAATTACACTGCGTACTTTTAATTCAAGTATTTTTGTTTGTATGGAACGTCTATTAGAAGAAGGTCGTAAGTCCAATACTTATTTATAGTATTACTAGCAGCGCTCCTCGGTTTTACCCGCGTAACTCCCGATCCCGTGGAAATATCGGGATAAAAAGTAGCATATAGCCTTCCTCGATAAATGGCCTATCCAACACAAAACGAATTTTTCAATTCGAACCAGTAGTTCCTGAGATTAGCGCGTTCAAACAAACAAACAAACTCTTCAGCTTTATAATATTAGTATAGATTGTAGCAAATTGATAGTAGACTTATGACATATACTGTACAAATGGTGACACAGATATGTTCAACATGATGCTCTTTGGGCGTAGCATATATTCATCCAAAATACTATAAAATAATTAATACACTTTTGAACATGCAGCTGGTCTTATTGTTATGACTGTACTGATAATATTTCAACTGAATTTGTCGGTTAATTTATTAGTTAAGTTATCTACCTACATTTGTGTTTTATTTGTAGGTTTACAGTGAAAGTAGACCCTTGTTTAAATTACAACCAACAAATAACAAAATATTTCGATGAAAAATACATATAAATGAAATTTTTGTTAACATTTTGTGATTGATATAAAATTTTATGAATTCGAATACCAAAGATTGATCACTGACTTATCAATAATAGGATGTTGCTGAACAAAAAAAAATGTGTCTACTTTTGACACAATCCTGACCACCGTGTCCAATATTAATTGGCAGGGGTTCGTCACCCCAGATGTGAAAATCAAACGTTTTACACAATAAGTGGTGAGTAAAAATAATAAGAATAGTAGCGGGGGTGTAGTTATTGTTACTTTGCTTTATTGTTTAACAGTTCAATGTTTCCTTTTTTGGTATAATTTTCATTTTAATTTTCCTTCCTAAAGGGATTGAATTAATCTAGCATAGTAAATGGTTTAAGTTGCGCGGCCACCTTTGACAATGTGTGTGGCAAATAATAAGAAATAACTTCTGATTTTTTTTTTAATATTTTTTTTAATTACCATCAAATAACAGGCAAACCCGACACTTCACACACTTTGACATTTGACATTTAATGTTTGTATTAATTTACTCTATGCCTGCATTGTCATAGGTTCAAAAACGCTGCAAAAAAAATAGAGGCAAATACTACGACAGTCTTCATCGCCCTCTTTTTTTTAATTTTCAAGTTTCTGAAGGCCGTTGCAGACAAAATAATAAGTCCCGTGAACTAGTGACTATGGAGCCCCAAAAAAGGCTTTAAGGTGAAAGGGTACCGGCGCTCTCTCCACACAAACGTAGTCGACTATTTACTTCTTGGTTGAATGACATTACCACAAATATTTTTGTTGCATAAAACCTATAACTCCCATGAATATGCCCCTATGTCTTGTTTTTTCGACTACGTTTGTATGGAGAGAGCGCCGGTAGCCTTTCCTCTAAAGTACCCTTGGAGTACCTTCTCCAAGTACATTGGATGACCGTTATAAGACCAATGATTATACCAGTGCTATCGTAAGCTTGTACAGACAAAATTAAAAAGCAAAACCTTAAGTGAAAGAAGATTGTTTAAACACCAAATAAAATGCTAAACTGAATCGGCACAATTTAAGTTCTTATTCAATGGTCTTTTGAAGCGAATGTCCATTTCCGACGTCTTTGTTTTGAATTAAACTGTCAAAGGAACCGATTTCAAATTCATATTCTATTTTTGAATAAGAGTTGTTGTTCTTTAAAAAGAAACGATGAAAGTTCATATAGCTGGTACGTATTAAAGGTTTTTAAAGACATGAAAATAACAGTTACTCGGTCAGTAGGGGTTATTTGCAAAAACCATAAAACGTCATGCGTCATAATGTGTAACGAATGTAACGAAAGAGGATGTAGCTAACAACCTATTTGTAAATAGGAAAGATCCTCTAGTGGGATGCGTCCTTAATACAGTCAACACGATTTTTTTTTCATTCTAAATTGAAAATCTAACTGTCAAATTCGAAATTCAAACTGACATAATAACTACTCAGTGTATAATTCATTTCTTATTCTAAAGACACTGGTCGAAAAGGTAAAAAAATATTGCACCTTCTTGATTCAAAATTTAAAGAAGCTGGCTGTTAACAGAATCCTTAACTTAAATTCATTTTAATTTCGTCACAAGTCGAAAAATGTTCAAAAAAGAGGAGTATAAAGTTTAAAAGCGGTCAAAGTGCACGGCCCGCCCATCAGTATTCAGTCTAAAGGCGGGCTCTGTAAACACAGGTAATGACGTCATACTTCTCTCGACATGGCCACTCTGCCAACCCTTGCTTTTTTCACATATAATTACTTTTAAATGGCATGGCGACCGAGAGTTATATACCTACTTTTATGTATAGGTACTTATTAAACCAGAGTACATAATAGGTACCTAATATGTGCTCCGGTTTAGTAAATAACTATGTGTTTTATGGATAGGTATAGGCTGAATGTTCTTTCATAATAAGTTATTAAGGTGAGCTACCCCATTTTTTAAAGCTATGTAAAAATTCTGTGTAATTATACTTACTGTACCAACCTACATCTACAATTAGCTTTTTATCTATACTTATTAACAAAAAAACAAACAAACTCTTCAGCTTTATAATTAAAAAATTAAAAAAATATATATTCAGGAATAACAAAAAAAATTTAAATTTTTTATCCTTTTCTTAGGACGTTATCACGTAAAATTATCGTTCGTAAACTGAATTTACAGACAACCATTTTTTTAAATATTCCTAATTAATTAATAGTTAAAAAAAACATTTAGCAATTAGATATATCACACCTCCAGTAAGATTAAGTTCAGTACCTACCTATAGAACAGGATTATTTTCTAAGGGGGAGGCTTGTTGCCACCGATAGCTAATCAAATTATCCGACGTAATTCCGTGACACAAAAACGGCTGATTATCTTGTTTTTTTTCGACCCGGAGGAGCTAAAGGGATCACTGTCCAATGCCGAATTTGTTATTTTTATGAGAAAGCGTGTTTTATTCGAATTTCATTTTATTATAACACGGTTTGTAAGTAAAATGGCTTCTTAATTTCAGCTGAGTAAATGTTACGGTTGATATGAAATATTGTTTTTGAGTTCCATAAGAGTTGTTAAAGTAAATTTTTTATTTAAAATATATGATTATTATAGTTATTTCTGATAGAAAATATAACTATTATATATTTATATTAATCTATAGCTGCTCCACACGGTTTCATTCGCATAAGTCCGAGTCTCATATCGGAATAAAAAGAAGTAGCCTATAATGTTAATTCAGGTTTTTACAGCCATCTACTATCGGTTCATTAATTTTTGCGTGATAGAGGAACATACACACAAACTATTACATTTGTAATATAAGTAGGAATAGCATAGGAAGTGGGATATCTATATATATAATAAAGTTCTCGTGTCCGGTTATAGTTGCCAAACTCCACCTAAACGGCTGAACCGATTTGTATGAATTTTGTTGTGTATAATCATTAGGTCTGAGAATCGAACAACATCTATTTTTTTTTGTATATGGCAAAACAACGTTTGCCGGGACAGCTAGTCTATAGATATTAAATGCTTTGTCCTGAATGACTGACTGACTGACTGACGGATCAACGCACATCCTAAACCGCTGATCGTAGAGACCTGAAACTTGGAGAGTGTGTTCTTTGTATGACGTAGGCATCAGATAAGAAAGGTTTTTTCGAAATTCTTCCCCTTAGAGGGTGAAAAAGGGGGGCAAAATTAGAACAACGCGGACAAAGCTATTATTGATAAAGTCTTTAAACATTTAATTTTCTACAAGAAACTCTTTACAAACGACCGTAAGACCGTACCTGAGTAATCTCCCTTAGGAACAACAAAAAACATGAACCGACCGTCTGATCAAATTAGGGGCAGGTCAGTAATCATGTTATCGATATCCTACACTACCCAAAATTCGCAATAAACAGAAAAAACAAGGTCTCCTGTGTATTAACCTTCGTTAGTGGGATTTGAATTTTCTTTCTTTTCACGCTTTACCGTAACGCGATACCCGTTTGGGGATGGACAGGCGTTAATAGAAAAAAAATGGATAAAAATTGAGAATGAAAATTTATATTGTCAATTTTTGGGAGGCGGTGTCGATATCAGTTTAACTATGGGATTAAATTTTCAATTATCGTCAAGCTAAAATAAGCCTTAGTCACTTGGGTGAAAGAATGGTTTCGTGTGAAAATATTGTAATGGAAAGAAATGGAAAACTTCTGTCAACAAATATTCAACTAATAACATTGCGCTTGATAATTGGATATTACTTATTTATGGTGAAATTTAGCTGGATAGCGGTCGGGAACATAATCTTTAAAATATAAAATGGAAATTATAATTCCGAAACATCAGATAATTTGAATTATCATTGAAATAAGGTGAATTTAAAAATATGTAGCACCCACGGAATTCTAATCCTAATTAATATTACAAATCAAAAAGTTTGTTTATTTATTTGTGTTTTCCGTCTTCACGGTCAAACGACTGGACTGATTTGAATAGAATCGGTATAGTGATAGGTTAAAGGATGAAGGACATAGGATACTTATGATCCTGCGAAATCGAGACTTACACGGGTAAAACCGCAGGGCGCAGCTAGTTATGAATATAAAATTCTAATCATGACTGACTGACTCAAGTCAAAAGATGTACTTGTACTTGTATACAGGCTGTTTTTCCGCCATTGGACCCTTTTTAATTGGATCCTTTTTGCGTGAGGATGGAGTAGGCTTGCCCAGCACCTACTACCCTCTCAGCTTAGTCGACCATGTCCAGAGTAGAGAACGTGTCAATACTTCTGGAGCCAACTAAGCCGCGGGTTTCATCACGATGTTTTCCTTCACCGTAAGAGCAATGTCAAGAATACATTGGTGCACGGCCGGCCGGGATTCGAACCCACAACCTTCAGAATGAAAGTCGAGGTATCTACCACTAAGCCAACACCGCTCTTCAAGTCAAAAGATAGATGGGGTAGTACTTACAATTTGACACACTATAGTTATTATAACGTTATAAGCACCGGCTAAGAAAGGATTTTGGAAAATTCAACCCCTATACAATACCATTCATTTAAGTTGGTATCATAAGTTTTTTATAACACAATCTAGTTAGTTATTTGGTTCCACTTAGTCATTACAATTGTCATGCAAATTTTAAGGATGTGAGTACTTACATTTCAATAAAAAAAATTAGACGATAAAAATATACAAATTAAAAAAAAAAAAATTAAAGATGAAATGATGATGATTTTATAGTCTGTGTCCTGTGATACAGGCTCTGCCTCGTGCGAGAACCCAAGGGCATTGTAATTGTCATTTATTATATCCCCTAAACGTTCGAAGTCACAGGTGAAGTCCCATAATCTTCGCGTAGGTTGCTTACCTATGTCTTTATAGAGTTTATTTCCTACTCTTACAATATACAATGCAAGTAGATATTTGTCACAGTTCTACGAGTGTCAATAAAAATGCCACACCGGACTGCCGTTCTTACGATCACTAGTTACGGCTGAAATAATAGTTATCGATAAAATCTTTATATTCTTCCCGGTTAAATTATATTTAGAGATTAGGTAATTAAGTGGTTTTGTTTTGAGGAAGACTCTATCTTAAGGTTAGGGGAGGATACCTATTATGTTTAATTTTCTTTCTTTTAAAATTCATTCTCAAGAAAGAAAGGTAAAATAAGAAAACAACCAGCAAAAATGGCTACTAAGTAATACAAAGTTAACTTTTTGTAAATATTAATACATTTGGTTTAAAAAAATCTATTAGACTGTATCATAGTATTGGAGTTCGTGAAATGTCTTTTTTTAGGACAAGTTGATACAATTCTAATGGATGTAGTTAATCCAACCCTAGTTACTATCATCCTGATGATACAGGATGGATGTTAGCATCCTCTATCGTAACATACGTTACATGTTACATCTGTAACATTTGATTTTTGCATGTGACCCTCTACTAAACTTTTTTATTTTATTGCATAAAAAAAAAACAAGAAATACGCAAGTAAGACATGGGGAAATAGTTACTATGGCTCTCTACTCTTCTAAACGATTTTTAAAAACTGTCTTAAATTTTTCAACTATAACTTTCTTATTTAAAATATTATGATTTATATTAAGTTGTTATTTGAAACATTACATTACCGTTTCGGTAATAAGAAAACACAAACGGTATCTTTTGTCGACAATTTTTACCGATATCGACAATAGTAGGCACAACACTAGACACCCGTTAAAGCGAACACTTAACCCCTAATCCTTGAGGCAGTTTTATCTCGCTGGCGAACATTTATGGCAAAAATCTTAATTTCCAGACTCTGCTGTTAACTGCCCGACAGTAATTATTGTCAGGAACTGTATTTATTACTGGAAGTGGATTTTTATATTGGTATCTACATCTTAATAAATTATATACCTACGTATAACTAAGGGCTAAGATTAGAGTACTAACAAAAAATACCTAAAAATTTTAGAACCTTGAATGTTTTATTCAATCAGAAAATAATTTACCAGTTTTAATATTAAGAAACGACATAAATAATATTTCGATGCAAATCACTTGCTTACGCTAAATTTAAGTGACATTTACTTTTTTGCTTTTTCTGACTATTCTTTCGATTCCCGAAGTGGGGTATTTTTTTCGTTTGAAATTTCAAATCTACAGTACTAAAGAATAAATATATTTTTTATTTATAGCGAATCGGCACTGAATAACTACTGCACCGATTTTGATGAAACTTTGGTGTGAAGACACATTGAATCCATACGAATAACTCATAGGTTTTCATTCCGATAGTCCCACAGGAATTAAGCTAATAAATTCGCGGGGTGCAGGAACTAAGAAACCAAGGAATTTTGCAATTTTTTTTTCTTTGTGTATTTAACAATAATTGTTCATTGCAATAGTAAGAAATAACATTATTCGCATGAAAATGAGAGATACGTCGTTTTCCTAAAGCCATAAAACTGAGGTCGTAACCTGACTTCGGTGGATGAATGCCAAACATAGCACCGAGACCATCGCAACATTATTTAACAAACATTTTAATGTTCAAAAACATTATTCTCCACTATATGTAAGTTCATTTCATAGATATATAATTTTCACTACATAGTATAAAACAAGATCGCTTCCCGCTGTCTGTCTGTCCCTTTGTATGGTTAGATCTATAAAACTATTATCATGGTGTTATCAATGGATAGAGTGATTTTCGAGGAGGGTTTTAGTTTAGAAAACAAAACTACAACAACAAATAATCCTTTATAAAAATGAATATAATATTACACAATCTATCTAAATATAATAAATATTTATTTAATTTATTTTGTATTATATAATTTATTTTGTATTATTTAATTTATTTTGTATTTATTTAATTTATTTTGTATTTATTTTTTTATTTTGTATAAGTAATTTAATTGGATGTAATTTTTGATTTGTGTTTATATTGAATATCTATCTAAATAGGTATATAAATAAAATACATTGCCGAAATGTAGGTACCTATTTATAGGTACGCGCATTAATTTAATTTTTTTTGTGTTCACTATTATCAGGAAACAGTTTGTATTAAAGAGAATTAAAAAAAAATCGAACGCGGTTCGCAGCTAGTAACAAAAAAAGACTTTTCTATAAATTTCAACTTTTAAGTTAAAAAGGTAAATGTGGAAAAGTCCAATAAGATTTGAACAGTCCATATGTTTTGTTTCCACCAAAAACTAAAAAAGACTAGATAGATATCCTCTAGAACTTTGTCTAGAAACGGACTCTGCTTATTACATGGAGGCTATTATTTTGACATACAACCTTTGTGGCTGAATATTTGCGGTCAATGCGACCGTGGAATGCAGTTTTATATGAAATATACTTTTAAATATAGTTTCATGTTGATATAGCGTTGAAGTTTTGGCTTTGAAATTTCTTTGTTGGTTTTAAAATTTTATAGCAGAGACATTGGCAACTACGTTCGTTTAAGCGCTTTCTACATTTTTAAATTAAAGCGAGGTGATGTTTGTATCTTCCTATATTAAGGTGGATATTTTATATGTTTGCCATCAATCAACCGTTCCACTTAATATACCAATTCCCATATAGCACAGGCCAATCTATAGAAAAACATAAAGTATAGTAATATCGTCCCGTCCACTTATTCACTCATTTATATGTTAATACGAATGGCTTACATCGTTCAGATTCGTAGATATCTTTCGGGGGCCAGATATCATTTTCACTGCCTCATTACTTTCCAATTTGTCTCTAGTATTGGTTATTGACTCGTTTATGGCCCAGCCTAAATAAGATTTATGTACGAGAGAATATTACTGAGAAATACCTTTGCGTCGCAAATCGATTCCAGAGTCGAAAAATCTTGACTTACTCCGCGATGATAGATCCATTTTCTAAAAGTTCGTGTACACTTTCAATCACTGTAACTTCAGTCACTTAACTTTATCAAAGTCCTCGTTTAAATTTCGAATCGATGAACGGTGAGCTTAAATATTTTAAAGCTCCAAGACCACTGGCTAGTTAGCAAAGTCTTAGAGCATGTGATCATCTTCGCAGATGAACACAGACTGGCTACCTCTGATAAACTTGGGCCACGAAATTAAAAAAGGGACCCCCAGAAGTTGCAGGTAAAAAAATCCCGTATCAAAACCGCCGTTTCCTAGTGACCCCGATCGCTCTCCCATCCCTTTGTTGGGTTCCTTTTATTTATAATAGTATATTTTTTTCACACACGGCACCCCTAATATCGTGTGAGCAAAAATATGCGTAATAGTCTACGAGCCAAAGTATGGGTGCGACACCGACATAGCAATTCATACAGAAAAAATACAGCGTCCCCATTTGAATGGCAAAAAGTGCATGTCACTGCCAAAATGGTATTAGTGTATGAATATGATTCTGCACAGATTTGAATGGATGACTTTTAATTGTACCGCGCTATATTTAGCATGAATTATTGGTTTGACGTGGTTTTTGTAACGGTTTCAATGGACTCTACTTATGCCGGCTTAAAGTCGGAATGGTATATTTTAGGCGCATCATGTTGATCTGATCACTAAACTAACGTGCCAGCGAGTATAAAACTGTCTGCTAAAAATAAACAGTACAAAATACCACTTTCCACGATTGTTAAAACAATTCCTGTTTCAAACCCACCAGGACTGAAGAAACGAAAATATTCCATACCATTATGATTACGTTACGAAATTGCCTCAGAGATTTGCCGGGAAGCTGCTCATAATAAAATTATGACAATCAAATTTGACGACCAAAATGTAAGAGTAGTGACCCCCGAACGGGCGAAATGTTTGCTATTTCTACGTAAACAAACACAGAAGATTGACATCGAGTGTACATCTGGACGAATGACGCAAATAATAGGGGGTAAACAATATAATTCGATTTTTACTAACGTCGGATGACAAATTACAGCTTTATTTGCTCTGGAATACCTATTTTATTAATATTTATCAAACAAAATTCTCCTAGCAACAAAATATTACTTTTATCATACAGTACGAAGAGATAAAATGATAGCTAACTACCTAAAAATGTCATTCAAAGAAAGATGATATTTTTTCTATTTCGATGGATGATAAAGTGAAAAAAATAATTTTCCAAATCGGTCCAGGCGTTTTCGAGTAATCGGCAAACATACATAAAAATATATATTTAAATATATACGCAACGAATTGAGAACCTCCTCCTTTCTTGAAGTCGGTTAAAAATCAATTGTAAAGTTCGAATTAAAGACATCTATTTATTAACCAATACAAAACCGTACACTTTGAACCTGCTTCCTGCCTCTAACCCAAGAAAAAAAATCATGACGGAAGAACAAAAAGGATCCCGTTGTCCGATTTCATCCAGATTCGGGTAAACGTACCTGTATTTGGACCGTGTGAATTGTGAACAGGTGTGCTGTAATTATAGACGGACAATGGTAAGCGTGATGCGCGGGAGTCGGTTTATTCGCGGTTTCTTCTTGTGCAGCGCATTGTTCGCGGACTATGCCTGAAACGGTGTGTTAAGTGCTTTATGGTTTTGGTTATTTCGGCGTAATTTGACGTAATGATTTCAGGGAAAAATATTATTGTTCGTTTTGAACAAAGTTTAATAAACTGCCTTAGTATCCTTTGAATGAAGGATTAAGCCACATATTTACCGATTATTATTATAATTTTTATAATTTATTATAGTTTTTAATTTAATTTCTGGGTGGGCTTTTTTTAGTTTTAATTATTTTGTGTTTATTATTATTATTTTTAGTTTTTCATGTTGTGTAATATGATTTGATGTATTTATTGACATTTGTGTTTTAAATTGGAATAAATTAATGCTTTCCTACTTATTATAAAGTAGAAGTACTTTCGTAGAAAGCAAAATTATAATAATAATCGGTAAATATTATATAAATAAAAAATACGTGACATATTAATTAAGTGATCCTGTCTTTTGAAGTCAATTAAAACTCGCCGAAACCTCATTTTTAATTCCTGTATTTTGTAATTCCTATAACTGAAAACAGACAGACAGACGGATAAGAAAGTGATCTTATAAGGGTTCCATTTTATCTTTTGAGGTAAGGAACTCTAAAAGGAAAAGTCTAATCTAATTTCTCAGTAAGAGGCAGGAAAAAATAGAACTTGGTTCTTACCTAAGTTACTACCTAAGCAAGTTAGGCAATTCATTTTCAATTCTCTACACAATTTGATTTCAGTAGAGGAAGCAGCGTAACCAAATCAATTTTACAAAGTTGTAGAAAAAAAACTAACAAATGTGCTCTGATTCTGGTCAAGGCATCTATTGTGGACATTGTATATGAGGAAGCATCACAAAAAGGGTTACCGATTTCACCTTTTATCGAAAAAAAAAATATAGACAGCGTGGGATTCAAGTTAAGGAATTACGATATGAAATTGGAATCGGTATGTGCAAAAATACATTTTTTTGGTCAATAACTTATTCGTTTTTTCAAATCGATTTTCAATTTTTGACGTGCATTCTGCATTCACAAAAAAGATGACGTCATCGCGTTCCATAGTAACGTCATGTTATTGACAAGGACCGTTCCATAGCAACGTCATGTTATTGACAAGGTAACCATAGCAACGTATGAAGTATGCAAAATGGTAAAGACGACGAAACAAAAGAGTTCTTATGACGTTATCACGTCTCGTCCGTAAACAGACTTTACAGGTAACCAGTTTTTTTTGTCAATTAACAACGTATGACTTATTAAATAAAACAATTGTAAACATATTCCTAGGTTATGAAAACTTTAATATTTCACTATGGGATCTTATTTCCATAATTTCTTGACTTAATGACCGACCAGTATAAGAAGATCTCTATATGCTATGAACACGATACAAAATGTTCATCTGTTTAAAGACACGATAGCTCTCAGTAAGTTGGTGGCTTACACTTTGATGAAACCAATTATCTGTGGCGTGAATTAAGTCGCGTTGTTTAATGGTTAACGCTTGTGATATAGAGCTAGGAACGTAATAGAGTTGTCATAACCTTAGTTTTTTTTCTTTGTAATTTTTGTATGTATGATTCCTTTGTTTTCAGTTAATATTCTTTGTAACTAATAAACTTCTACTTTACAAATATAACTCTGTTGCAAAATAATGCACTCTACTATAATTAATCACTAAACATCTAGATGTAACTTTATATTTGGAATAGAATTTTTAAAATAATTTAAATGTTCATTTCGTTTGGTTAGTATAATTCTTAAATTATTAGAGTTAAGAACCTTTTAATTTCCATACAAAAGCCTTAGCTTGGTCTTCAGTAATGGCCGTTTGAACTGTTCCTAGTACTTCGCTGTTCTCAGTAACAATGGACGATGCTCACACGCGGGTCACTACGCGGTTATCTACCAAGGAAAGCCGATATGCGGCCGCATTCGATTTTCAAATTTATCGCTGTACGCCTCTATTTACAGTTACTTACGTCTATGTGACGCGAAAATTTAACGTTGCGGTTAGTTTGTATGGACACTAAACTATAATTTAATATTAGATTTTACACTGCCGTGTGATAATAATTAAATGTTTAATACAAAACGTACAAAAATGTGTTAAAACAGCAGGAGTCATTTTTTTGGTACCGTAAGAAACTCTCAAAAGCGAAAAAAATACCATATAAATATTTGCGATGAAACGGTTCTCGCGAAAAAAGCGGTTCTTTGTTTGCTAACCGCGTTAGCATTCACATAACCTCAATTAAGCAGTCATCATTCAAACGGATGTAAGTGCATAATCTGGAGTCAGGTCATCGCGTTAACAAGGCGAGCGGTCACGAACTGCCCGCTATGGGAAAGCTCTCAGCATAGAATTGCACACACAACCTTATGCCACGGTGGCGCAACCGGAAATGCATATAACACCTAGCGTTACAATAGCAACTATCTGTTAATTAACAACTTTATTTACGGTTTTATACTTAACAATCGATTCCAATTTAATGTCCCCGGTATGAAAATTTTATGGGTGGTAAAATTGGGCATCTATCTAGGATTTGTCTTTCAATTTTTTTTAGTTAGACCTCGGATCGTTCCAGAGACCAGAGGTGCGTTGAAAACCACTTCGCAGTCACAATTCAGTGGTAGGAAAAAAAGTGATTAGTTTTGGCTTCGTACGATTTTTGGTTTTTCAGTTCTGACGCGCGACAGAAGTTGACACGCAGTTTTAGATAAGTAAGTACTTTTTTAATAATAAAAAAATGCATGTATAGGGTCGTGAATTCATATTTTATTTTATCAAATATCATACAGTCGGAATTCATATTTCCGACCGTATGGTTAGTAGAAATGATTATTCTATTCATTTCCAATTACGTTTTATCGATTAATGATGAAGTGTTAAAAACCTTTGTTTAAAGCTGATTGAAAGTCTTATTTAAATGCACAGATCTATTGATATTTAAGAGTGGCTACAGACTACAGATAAACACCACAGCATCTTTAATAATACATAGGCTCTAAGAAACGGGTGTGCATTATGTTCCATTTGTGTAAAAAAAATCGCCTACTATTAAGCAGATACTAGTTATTGTTAGTCATAAGCTAAAACTATAGCAAACACTCATATAATATATCAGTACATATAATTGATTCTGTGATAACAATCAAGGTTGAGTTTTTTCTTCTAATATGATAAATGGCTCATTTGCTGTCATATCAATGATAATAATGATCGTCTAACAAATGAGTCATAGTTATTAATTTATTATTTAATTCCTTAAAAGATAGCGACCATACAACAAATACGCGATAGTATTCAATACAGATATCGGACAATCATAAATACTGTCCACTTTAAAATGGATTTGGGGTTAATGGTGTAAAAATATTATAGCGACGGACTGCACGTATCCTAATAAACTGGGATTACTAGATTCGCTTTCTTTTTTTGAGCCAGGTTCGAATTTTAGGATAGCTCTGGTTAAGAGAATGCAGGCCAGCCCCCTTGGACAATATTCTTTTCTATTAGCGATATCGCTAATCGATAGATTTAACTGTGTCAAATTGACATAACCATTGTATAAAATTTGCATGACATGAAACTTATCTATCATGTTTTTTATATAATGCAAGACTACGTGACTTTTCGTAGATTTATGTCGATTTTTTACTAAAAAAATTAAAAAAGAGTCTGCTGATTGGCGATATCGCTAATAGAAAGCAATCTTGTCTAAGGGTGCAGATAAATGAAAATAGAACTAGAATGCTTACTTAAAAATTTGTCATTAGAAAATAAATGACTTTCAGCTATTTTATACATGCTGGCTATTTTCTATCCATGATTCAATCTTTTGATCGTTTTCACTTAGAGATTTCTGTGAACGACCCTCATTTTCCAGATAGACAATATATCTGCAGTTTTAAATCATTACCATTTTACTGGTCATAGACATATTAATATTTTTGTTTTTTGTTTTTGTTATTGACGGCAATTCTTTTTATAAAGCTTACAAAAAAAAATAAGGAGTTCCCTATTTCTTTTTTTTTCGTAAGCTTTTTTAAAATGAGATGTTGTTCAAATACAATGATACACGTACCTTATTATCTTATTCATTTAGTAACCTTAGTTTAACTACATAGAAATAAATAATAATAAATCTAACAACGCCTACAACAAACAACGTTATGGACAATACATGACGTCTGTAACACAATATAAATCATTCCACGGCCTATCTTTCAATACGGCAATATTTTTAACACCCACAACCCTACAACTGAACCGAGAAATCGAATTCGAAATAATTACCGCAATGTTTAAATACCCAGAACGAAATTCGAAATAATAAGACTACCCTGCAGCAATTACATAAAAAGAAGTCCAAAATGTTGAAAAACTGATGTATTCGGCACAATATATTCTTTTATACCAACTTGACGTGTAGGCAGATGAAAAAACCTGGATTGAAAGGCACAAAACGCGAATCTAAAGTTGTTGGACAATGGTCACGGAATCGAGTAGACAGACGGACTACGTTCCGAAAGATGAATAATGGTTGATATAAAAGATCAGGTAGATTTTGACACGTTGCAATCATTCCTTCAATCTTGTATTGTTAGGCTGAAATGTTTTGTTTGGATAAATACACATCTTTTGAATAAACTCTCGTAAACAACAGAAAATATAATTATTTTATACGCAACTAAAATTATCGATCGGTTTGTTATCGTTAGTAGTCAAAAGGTAAAGGCTAGATTATAGATAGGCAAAGATTTTTGCGATGTCCAATATTTTAATCTTATCTCAACACCTAATTTACTGAAAATTAATTGATCAAATGAATCACTAAATGTTTGTAATCATTGAAGAATTAAACCCGGTAGAGAATTGTTTGGAGATATCGACACTTATAAACCCTTTTCCGTCACAATTGATGAAAGGGCAACGTATAATGATGCACAATAGTTATTTTCGGTAACTAACCCTATACAAGTATTGTAAAAATATTATCGACCATTCTCCTGCGGGTGCGGACTGAATCTGAGCCTGTTTTGACAAAAAAATCTTTTGACCAAACTGTTTGTCAAAGAGAGGATGACATTTTTTGTCAGGTGTTTATCGAATGACCATGGGAAAATATCGAATGTTCAGGTGGCTATCAGATGTATGCGCTTTGTCAACCTGTTGTGCGAGTCTATTTGATCTTTGATAAAATCTTTGCAGCTTTATTTGGTTTCTATAGTATTGTATATATTTTGTGGCGTATTAATGATAGAACCAAACATTCGATCCTTTGTCTCAACTTAACTTTAATCTAAACGAGGATAACACCTACCTACCAAACTTTAAATCGTCTACGATGAAAGGCCGACATTAACAAATTGGTATCAAAGCCTGACAAAGATGGACTCTTGAGAAACTGTCCACCCACTCCTTTCTATTGATCGTGGTCTGCTCACGATAAATTAATTCTTGTTATGATCATTTTTATTCCTTTGTATTTTAGTCGATTTATATTTTATCCGTTAATAGATGCTAATGGGCGGACATTGGTCAAAGGTTTAGTTTAGAATCAAAGGTTTGAATGCTTTGAATAGGATCTTTTGAATGAATTGCCTGGTTAATCTCATTAAGTTATTATTTAATGCTGAGAGAATATTTCGTTTAATGTAAACATTACTTACAAAAGAGTCCACAGATGTTTACTTTTAGAAGGATTATTCAAGTTTCTTTATTAACGATTCTAATCAATATTCAGAATGTTATTTCAATGATGATACAAAGGAGATTACTTGTTTAAGATAAGTGAACATGAAGTGTTACATTATCTGTTAACTTGATCTACATATTTAAGCCTCTATAGAAAAAAGGTGTGGCTACTGTTGTTATTGTTTGTAACGCGATTTCTATTGTAATATCTCTAATCCTTTTTTGGAAGAAAGGATTGTTTACAATGTTTACTTTGTTAGAGATTAGTTTTTATTTCATAACAGTTGTTAAATCATCTACCTACCCAGGTTCTGAGTAGAGTAGTTTGTTTTCACTAATTAAAATTATTTACTTCAAATATTACCCCCAACGTAGTCCATACTTTAATGCAGCCGGACTAATAAATCCAATTTACATGTTACCCGGCTCTTGTCTGACATAACATATGTAAATCCATACGTCTTTATCTTCAACATCGATTCCGATGCGATGGAAATAAAAAAGTAGCCAGTCCAGTTGGCAATTCAAAACGGGTGGCCGGAGTCCGCAGACTCATTATTCTAAATAAGAAAATTAACTTTATTCCCATAATTTAAATAATCCAGTTGTATTAACTCTTTTTCTTTGTGTCTCTCTGTAATGGACGGTGAATGTCAATTGCTAAATTTATATGTTCTATTGACGAATTCAATTTATTAGTTCTTCGGGTTGTTGCAAAGAAGCCGGCTTTCCCACGACCAGTTGGCTTTTAATCTTATTTGTTTACAATTGCATCGTTGTAAAGTTCAAATGAATTTAAAACGTGGACAATTATAATTATCTTTACTGTATGATAAATATAATTATTTATCATACAGTGATACATTTAAGAAACGTTAGCTCTTTTATAAAATAAAATTGTGCTCCATTTTATTCTTTTAAAATTTTCTCTGAATTTTCGTACATTTGTAACTCGTTGTAGATAATGTCACAATAACTCTTGACCAAGGACCAAGATTGAAAGTTCCTTTTGTAAATGCGATGCTTGGATGTTCACTTAATGAAGACATATTGAATCAGAAAGCGGTTCAGAACAACGTATAGGCAATGTTTAAATTGACGTTCGGTCCTTTCAAGCCTCGTTTGCTTTTGGGTTGAATCAAAGACCAATTACTTAGCCGACAAAGTCATTTTGTCAGTACGATTTTATGACTGTAAAATATCTTGTTTAGAATTTATAAATGCGCAAAAATATTTATAATCGCAGAAATTCAAATCACCATAGATAAAACTTTTGATAAAAAAGTGGTAAGAGAATTGATATAAAAACCTTTAGAGTTAATAAGTAATATTACAAGGAAAATGTATTAGATATTTTTCTGTAAATGTGTTTAAAATAAATGAGAATGGGACGGGACAACCCATATCAATTAACGACAAACGTGACATCGCAAAACAAAACGGTACCCTCTGCTAATGTTTTATTTAGCAACGGCACGACGAAAGTTAACTTGGATTTTTAAAAGTTTGTACAAAAGTTAGCGCTGCGGTATCCCGTCCGTCTGGCCTCGCACCTGATAAAGTAATTTTACGATTCCCTAATTCACACTTTTGTCGAGTTTTAAAAAGCTAGCAGGTTTTCTGCCCTTACACGTAATTGGGTTTGCGTTAGGTCTTGACGACCTTTTTAATTTTTGATTCACGATACTCTACCGTCTGAATTCTTGATTTGTTCGAGTATTGTTTTAACATTTTGGACTCCATATTTGTAGGGTTCCAGTAATTACCGCTTTACGTGTACCAACCTATACGTATGTCGTCGATCACATAAAGGCATCCGATTTCATATAGCGACTCGCGAAGGGGTCCCATTGTTGGTTATAACAAAAACCTTGTGCCTCCAACTTCTTGCTTACAAAATAAGAACAAACATGTCATCGACGAAATGACGCGTGTCGACCAATCGGGCGCAACGGCCGCAGACGTCGGTGACGTCACGGTAGTACCGACCAATCACAGTATGCCGTCGCCTCCGGTCAACTTGGACTAATTGCCCATGTGTGCTGTAATGCTAGTTTTAAGAGGAATCCGTGCGCGTGAGTCGACAAGCACACACAAGTAATTAATCAACCATGCACGTCACACATACAAACTACGACATATTTTTATTACGAAAACCATTATTCTAGCTAGAGTATTTTAAAATGTGACTCTAATTAAGTAAAGACAAAAGTAACAAAGGCAGGCCAGTTTTGACGTAACTTTCCTCTTCAAAAATGCCCGAAAAGGTATTAAATTAACAGTTTCTGACCATTCTATTGTGTTTTAGTAAAGCATGTGAAAAATTATACTTACACTTTTGCTAGTAATTAATTAAATTTAACTACGGACAATGGGAAGTGAACTTATGCAAACAATAGAAAAGGTTTTCATAAAACAGTTTCTAATGTTAGATGTTAAGTTTTAATGGAGCAACTTAAATACAAAGACTAAATTGATGGGTTTGTAATGATACCGTATAATGAAAATGTAGTTTTGAGTTTACACATGTTGTGATAATGTCTAAAGAAAAAAAAGTGCTTTGTACTATTTGCTATAGTGCTTAATATGTTTAGGCCAACATTATTTAAGAAGCTTTGTTATTTTGTAATACCTACAGTGCTGGCGTGCAATTAAAAATTATAACAAATGTAGGTCTGATTTGGAATATAATTCAGGTAAGCAATCACAAAATAATATTTTAACATAGGTAAAAACAAGACAAATTAATCACATTATGAAACTTTTTTGATGTATTAAATCATACATTAATAATAAATAAGAGTACTACATACTAACTCACAAGTAAGTACCTACTAAAACACTAAACCCAAAAATGAAAACCAATTCAATTGTTTAGATGCAACTGATTCAAAATGTTTTATAATAACAACAAATAAAATGATTAGTATAGAAGCGATATTTTTAATAGAATATAATATCGTTTACTGGACAAGCACACTATAGTATAAAAAGAGAAAAGACATTTCATTAAATATCTAACATACAAAGTAACAATTAATAGGTTTCCATAACTCTGATATTATGTCAAAGATTCAACTACATTTAAAGTTAATAGACTTTAATAGTAATGGATTGAGATTTTTAATAAGTTTTTTGTTAGACAATACTGCGTTCATTGCGATTTGTAGGTGTGTCAATGGTGTAAAATAATTGATCCTGCACGAAGGTATTCTATGACAATTAAGCATTTTACTTTGTAAATATAATTATAAAAAATTGAAAGGAGGTACCTATTTTATATATTACAAAATGGTTTACATTTTCTTTTAGTTTTAATTTTAGAAAGTAAAAATATTTGGTAAAATCATTAATATTAAATTGAAGGAATCTTGTAAAATTTACTTCCACAAATTAAGTACCTATCTAAGTATTTCTTTAAAATCTTCAATAGCATTTACTTGTTTTCCTAATTATTTAGGCTTATCATATTATTATTTGCAGTTTCCGAGTTGATTTTTTTTATTTGATACTTATTACTTACAAAGTTATTTTATTTTAATGGTCATTTTGTGAGTGACCGTTTAGTGTTTTATTTCACGACTAAACGTGACTGACGTAGGTTCGTTATCTTTATTTTACATGTTAATATTATCGTGCTTATTACTTTGTAACTTTTTTTTACAAAATATAAAAGTTATCACTATCGCATTTGTCTTAACTAGGTTTGTGCAATCTAATACCAAAAATATATTTTTTTATTTAAAAGTCAGGACTTGTCTTCAGATTCTAAAGGATCTAAGTATGTTAAATTAAGTACTAATATTTTTTAAAATCAAATTTCGAAAATGAAAAACGCGCAACTACAATAACACCGTCTAATAGCAAAAACAAAAACGCAACATTATATAAAAACAGAACAATATATCAAACTCTACTCCCAAAAGTACAACAAAAATTTTAAGGACTTCTAAAACAAAGATTAAGATTACAGTTGACCCCAAGACAATAATTCCGAAGCGTTATAGCCGCATTATTTTCTAACTTTTCACATTCAGAGAGCCTAGAGAGTGTTTGAATATTTAAAATGCGGCTACTCCAAGTCTTTTGAATGATACCTCGGACGTGGATGACCACGGTACGTCAATATTTGCTCCAGCTGTATTAAGTAGCTGGCTAGATGAATAGTCTGCGGAATGAATAGTGTTGGATGCGTTTGTTTATGTCCGCTTTTCTGTGTCTACTTTGGAGGGCAATGAGATTTCTTATAAGAAAGAAAATTCTTGAGGCACTGAAGTGAAATTCAAATTTGGATATTTTTTGGGGTTTTAAGAGATGCAAGTTAGTAGCAACATAAGTAATTATGTTATAATTTTATTGGCTTACCTTGCGCGATGCGTACAGCTGGCATCTTGATTCTCATCTTGATTTGGTCACCTATTTTTAGATCTTCAACAACTTCTCTTATCCGCTGAAATGTTTTTATCTCTATATCTTAGTCTATCACTTCACACGTGCCGCCGGCGGTCCAGCGGCTTATCGTCTATTTCTACAATGTTTATGATAATAGCCCTATCACAAAAATGTCCAGCGATAATCTTTTAGACTTTAGTCATCTTCGTATTTTCTTCATCTTCAACAAATAGTCGATTCTAAGGAATTGGATTTTACTTTTTTCTTTTCATGTTGTGATAAATTCACAAGTCACCTGTATTGGCAAAATCGACTGGTCATATGGAGGACCTTATCAGTTGAAAGAGTGTCTTGTACTTTATCTTATCTGTCCACACCTGGTGGCGATCCTCCAATTTGTCTGTTTACTTGGGTCACACTTTATTTGCAACTCTTCACTTTTCAGTCCGTAAAAAATCACTATTTAACATAATTGTCCAGAAAATTATTTGTATCGTTTAGAATTTAAAATAAAATTTAATTGTAATTTAAAATATAACTTTTGAATGTTTGTAGATTATTTTGTATTTGATCGCGTCGCGTTCGAGAGCTCGTAGCGCGTGGCTTGTAGAGAGTCAGGTGCGCGGCCGGCCGCCCGCTCTCGCCCGTTGTCCAAGAGCGTCTGCTGTCCTGCGTGTGTCCCTCGCGCGAGGGCTCCGGCCTCCGCGTGTCCACGACTCGCGCCGTCTCTCTCCGCCGGCCGACGAGAGCGCGTGCGAGTCCACACGAAGTGGCCAGGGGTTACTCGCGGTCGCCGCCGCCTCGGTTGATCGACAGAGACCGTATCACGCGTGGTACACACCACCCCCGTAAGAGTGACCGGGACGGATATACGTCGTAAGTGCCGTGCGTCGGTGTGCGTGCGCGGGTGGGGCGAAGATGCAACGCGTACAAAAGAAAAGGGATAATATTTGCTTGCATATTTCATGACTCGATTAGGAGATGGAATTTTTAATTGAATAGACCGAAGCGGTCAGATCCTAAAGAACTTTCAATTTTTTTTATATGACTCGAAACAGTTTCAATTCAGTATTTTTATAACTCTTGCTTTCTTTACAATAATTTTTACTGAGTATTTAGAAAATATTATAAAATTAGAAATGATAAGGAAATTCCAAATAAAAAAAAAATACTGAGTTGATCAACGAAAAACTTTAAAAATTCAATTTTAACCCAATGTAAGTCAATTTCTTTAATCGTAGCACTCCTACGGGCCGCTGCTGTTCGTAGCGTCTCTACTTCGTAGCACTTTTAAAATAGTAAAACTCAGATTCTAATCGCTCTATTATTTTGATTAGACGAAGTTATAAGTTAGTAAAGTAAGTGTTATGTCATTGATGATAAAGTAGGTACTAATTGGTACTGAGACGTGGTAAGATGTTGAAATGTTTATGTTTAAAAGCGGTACTAAATAAAATGTAAACAAGAGAGTAGGTCGTGAAATAAACAAGTGAGCGCAACACGTTGACTGCCGTCTAGTGTCTTCACTCTCACTCGTCTCTCGCACCAAGTTTTCTCGGCGCATTTTTTCTCCGTTATTTTACTTAAGACGGTACGAGGAACTTATCTCGGTCGGTCCTTGACTTTAATAAGTTTTATGAGTGTCAGCCGGGAGTTAACTGGCGCGCGAACTGGCGAAAAACGAACTTTTTCATAATTGTTTCAGAAGTTTCAACTTAGGAACGCCGCGTTCGATTATTGAAATTTCAAATTCACTTCCGTTTTATTGATTGTTTAATAATTTCGTTAGGTTGTCAGTTTGTTATTGGTTTGTTTTGATGTGTTTGTGAACAGTAAAGTATTTTTAATAGTTGTATTTATTGTGTTGTCTATCTGTTTATATAGATGTGACAATGATCTGAAAAAGACGAAAAAAAAAATTCACAATTTAGTCATTTAATGAACCACAAATCAGGTTATAAGTTGGTCTTTGCTATTTTTACACAATTAGACGAAAAAGATTACTAACTCATTTTTTGAACTGTATCAAAAATATTTCGAGTGAAAATGGAAACGTGCACATTTTTCACCGTTGAATTAACAACAGTTGACCAAACACTCTGCGATAGGTTGCAAAAACTACGTGGTCATCTCGTGTCCAGCGAGATGAAAATTCTATACCCATCTCTCTCCAACTATCACATATGTGCGAGGAAAAGGGAGACAGATAAAGGGTTGTCCGTTTTCTCTAATGGAAATGACGGGATAATGTCCGATGTGTGTCGTCTCTCTCATGTGTAGGGGTGAGGTGGGTTGTGGAAAGGGATGGGATATTTGGGAGGCTGTGTTTTCCGACGCTACTCGACGCTAGGCGGCGCTCGTTCGGGAAACTCGGGAGCGGTTTCGAGTTTTCTTGGAACCTTTTTGTGGTGAGGTTCGAGTAGAGATTGAAATGGTTCTGGAAAATGTGAACCAACAGTAACCTCTCACACAAATTCTTATTGAAGTACCTACTGTTTACTCTAATATAAAAATAGGGCTGTACTGCATGTGTATAATGTAGTTCATGCTAAAGTCTTATGATCCCTAGAAATAATAAGCAGTTACAAATACATATTTTCTATAAATAAGATCGTTATCCAATTTTCTGTTGAAAGTTATATTTTAAATTTAATGAATATAAATATGAGGTAAAATCGCCCTTTTAAAATTGTGCAAGGAAACTTTAAGGGAGGCTTGTATGAGATCGTGCTTGAACAAATTCAGCTAAATTATAGCATTTAACAATGCAAGCTTGAATTTGTTGAATTTCAATTTGAAATATTATTAGGTATATTTAAATTGAAATTTAAAAGAATTTGTTGAATTTGAAATATTATTAAATTATAAAATATTTCAATAATCACAAGAACTAGCTCAACGGTAGGGATAGGTGGAAAACATTCCACTTATTTCTACCAGGGGGGATACATTGGTAGCGATTAGGACTTTAGGTTGTTAATATGACACTTTTACAATTAGTTAATCATATATAATATAAAATAATATAAAATCATAATCATTTAAAAAGTCCTTAATTTACGCTTTTAATTATTCAAACCTAACAAATCATCGTCAAATTATACAATCTACGTGTGTTGTAAAATTGAAAAAAAAAAGTCTAGTTACTTACCTATTTTAAAAATCAAAAGATATTTTAAATATTCTATAAGTAAAAAGCAATGTTTCTATAAATGTAGTACAAACGGATACATTTTTTATACATTCCTACGACAGATGTGGGACAGGATACAGAAAATTGCTCAATTTGAGACTTGTAACAATATCTCTGTGAAAGTATCAAATTCAGTGTTGACGTGATATTTAAATTACTACATATTTTCTTAAGATTTATGGTTACATTTTTTTAAATCTGTGACTTCTAATATCGAAGGTTACCAAAGAGATGGCTCCTATCTCATCGCCATCCAACGAGTTAACGCCGCCAACTTTTTGTGCACACTTCCTAAGACTTTTATTTTTTTCTAAATAAATAAATAAATAAATACTGCAGGACATTCCACACATCGCCATCTAGCTCCAAGCTAAGTAACTGGACTTGTATTATGGGTGCTAGACGACGGATATACTACTTATATACTTTTTTTTGTAAATATATACTTATAATACATAGAAACAACCAGACCACAGACAAATATCTAAGCATAAATATTTGTCTGAGGCGGGAATCGAACCCGCAACCCTGTGTTTGGCAGTCCGGCATGGTGACCATTGTGCCAACTGGGTGGTCAAATGTTATAATACAAGTAGGTTATTCAGTACGTTCCTGCTGATCAAACTTTCTGATCAAACTAGTTTGTCCAAAAGGAATAAATTTCCTCGCAGTCAAACTACTCAACTAAGTGGTTAACAAAAGGCGATCGAAACGGAAAAAAGACCATCGAAATGGAAACAAAAGACAATCGAAAAAATCAATCAACTTAGGTTTTATTATGTAAATTGTTATGAAGAAAGTTTTATTCCTTCGTTCCTATAACTAGCAAATACACATTTAACTGATGAACTGAAGTTTCAGAGATTTTTTAAAAAGTATTTTCTGTCTATTATTATTAGTATATGATGTGTTCACTGATTAGGTGAATAAGTCTCTTTACGAATAGGCGTCTTCTACCTACCATGCTTAGTTACTGTCGTTATACAACAATATTGATGTATCCAATCCTTCTAATATTATAAATGTGAAAGTTTGTGTGTGTGTATGTTTGTTACTCCTTCACGCTAAAACTGCTGGACCGATTACGATGAAACTCGGTATCTAAATAGCTGAAGACCTGGATTAACACATAGGCTATTTTTTATCCCGATATTTCCACGTGATCGGGACTTACGCGGATGAAACCGCGGGGCGCAGCTAGTAGTCCATATAACAGTATATTCCCACAAATCTTTCACCTCTTCTCGACCAGGAATATTAAAAATAGATGGATCCCTTTCAAGGACACATGGTCACACGCACGTGTGTAGATATTGATGTCACACCGTTCTTAAATGACAGTAGTTTGAGTTTTGAAAGTTAAAATAAGTCATAAGAAATAGGATGAAAGACGAGTAGTTTCTACATTAAGCAGAAAAACAGCATTCAGCAGAACTCTACTTGGCAAAATTTAAACGGGCTAACAGAATTCGAAAATTCTAATACATTTTCTTTTTTATAATTATACTAGCGACCCACCCCGGCTTCGTACGGTTATATTATGCATGTATTATACATATAAACCTTCCTCTTGAATCACTCTATCTACTAAAAAACGCATTAAAATCCGTTGCGTAGTTTTAGAGATCTAAGTATACATATGGACAGATAGTAGAAAGTGACTTTGTTTTATATTATGTAATTTAGAAGCCTGTTGATTATAACTTCTCCTCATAAAAGCTTATCTATATATATAAAAGGGAAAATCACTGACTCATTCACTCACTCATCACGAAATCTCAGAAACTACAAGTGCTAGGAGTCTCAAATTTTGCAAGGGGGTTCCTTTTATGACGTAGGTGCTCACTAAGACGGGATTTTGCGAAATTAAACCCCCAAGGGGGGCAAATGGGGGTTGAAAGTTTGTATGAAGGTTTGATTTTTTTAAAGGTAGAAACTTAAAATTAGATTTATATCTTCTTATCGTAAATAAATGATGACGTGTTTCAGGGATTTTCAATTTTCCTATTTTCAGGGGGTGAAAAAGGGGGGCAAAGTTTATATGGGACAATTTTTTGGTCCATTTTCGACTTCTACGCGGACGAAGTCGCGGGCAAAAGCTAGTATTTACTAAATAGCTTCTACTAAATATTTTGTGTCGAGTGTTTGTCCAAATAAATGTTTTTTTTTTAAATCTACTAACGTATAACAGCTCTGGGTTCATAAATTAAAAGTTTTTAGACAATAATTGGTAAAATGCCAACAAAATGAAATTAACTACACCTGTAAACGAATATAAAATTAAGTAAAAAAATGTATAGGTAGACATAAATAAATAAATTTCTTTTGCTTGTAATTGTGGACAAATTAATACAATATTTTGTATTTTCTTGGTTTTTAGGGATATTATTTATTTCAATAAGAATTGCTTTGCTTTCAAATAATCTTCAACTGTCAGCTCGTAAGTTGGTCACAGCGTCACACGTGAACCCAATTAAGGGGTGTCCATTAAATAGTAGTCGGTTTTCTTGTCCATGACGAGAATAGTAGCATTTGGGTAGGGTGGGTTGCCATGATGTTTATATTTAAATCGGACATTAACGTGTACTGTGATTCATTTTATTTGATAGTATGTACTATCTGACGTATGGTATCTTTAGGTAATCTGAATGAACGATGCATTTATCATAAAAACTAAACTAATTAATGTTAGCTGATTAATTAATATGTTCTACTAGAGCAAAAAATCAGAGATAGGTTTAGAAGAAGACGTCACCGATATCTACCTTAAATAGTACATTGTTACCCTAGGTGTGAAAGTCACTCATTAGTTCTCTCATAGTTCGAGGGACTTAATGAGTCTTTTACCCGAGGGAAACACTGTGCTTTTCATTACGAATAATACATAAAATTCTTCATAATAACGAGAGTGAATGAGAGACTCCATACTACCTTTGGCAGTATGCATGAGCCGTGTGAAGCCATAATTGTTATTCTTTGGTGTTACCTAAAGGAAGGAGGTTAGGTTTTTGAAGTTCCTAATGCGTAATGACACTGATACTGGCTAAAGCACATTGCACAAGCCGCGCGAAGCCATAATTTGACATGACAGCTGTCAGTGAAAGCGATTTTCCCTAGGGCTGAAAGTTTTTCTTTCTACACGCTCTTCAGGCATCTTTAGACCTACTTTCGGAGTATGAGTAATGAAAAGTAACTTTAATAAATACCTATAAAATTCAAAGTCCTGTCTGATTGATATATTAACGAACAGCTTAAATCAATAGATGGATCAGGCTAAAATCTTGCATATAGATAGTACCTATATTTTGACGTTGACATCCGCTAAGAAAGGATTTTGGAACATTCAATTCCTACAGGGACAAAGGCTCGGGTAAAAAAACCTCAAACTAAACAGGGTACAATAGACGGTCTTGCGGCTAGAAGCAGTCTGTTCCAGGCAACCTTATAGAATGGGAATGAATTCATGAAATATTATAAGGTTCAGTTGCGAAACAAAACATAAATAAGTTTAAGACCTTAAACATGATTAAGATGATTAATTAACTGATTAAATAATATCAACCTTGTTTTCATTAAAATATAATTAATTTTAGATTACCCGTAAAATGCATTCAGATAAAATTTAGCTAAATTTGTTTAAGCACAATGTCAAACAAACTGCCCTAAAAGTGACGTGTGTCGTAATTCTTCATATCATAATTACATATTTTCAAAGTGTAGATGTCAAAATGTCCAACAGCAATAAATATTCTAATTACCCACACATCATCTGATACATTAATCGTAGGTAAACTCTAATTAGGATGAATGTTTCTGAGTCCACGGTGATTCACTGTGGCAGGTTCTCTCGTACACCTAATCAAGTGCCGCGCCAAATAAGTCAACGGGGTTTTCGTAGTGATGGGCTAGTATTTTGTCGATACTCTATTCAGTAAGTAAGTAAACTTTGCCTTTGCTTTGGCCGCGATGCAACGCGAAACGGAGTATTGGGAGACCAGCTGCCCAGTGGACCGACGCCATTGTAGCGGTTGTGGGTAGGACCGCTGTTTGTGGCGTCGTTTGGGGGAGGCCTATGTCCAGCAATGGAAGTGTATGGGCTGATATGATGAAGTAAGTAAACTTTAAAGCGTAGAACATATTGAGGTGGTACCAGGAGTAGGTATTTGGGAGGCGGCAACGCTCGTCGCGATCCATCATGTTGTTCTGGTATGCCCGTCTTATTCTAGGCGACCATGCTAAATCGTCGACCTCATCGTCGCTTTCCATCAGGTGAGATGAGGTAATAAAAAATGTAATGTTCGAGATTTTATGCATCATGCCACATATATACCGGTATGGTGCATAAGATTTTCAATATCACAAAAAAATCCGCCTCGTGCTCCCGTTGCCGCCTCAGGTTGTTCAGCGCTTGTCTAATTACGCGTAGTATTTTTTTTAAGGATCTGGGTTTAACAGGAAGCCAACAGGGTCAACAATGAAGTGATACCCTAATGAGACTGTTTAGTTTACTAAAAACATTATATTGTTTTATTTATTAAAAAAATACCTAACCTATTTAAAAACAAAGATGCAAATAAGCACACAGCCAATAAAACGCACATAAAAATAAAAGAAATCATTTGATAGATCATACAAGTTACCGTTTTTATCATATCGATATTGCAGAAAACTATCGACAAAAGAACATCACTACCGGAACAAATCCGAGTCACCCAAGCTATTAGGTTCAGTAGCTAAGCGCTAAATACATTGCCCGCCAACGTTCACGATAAATGCAAAAGATGTTTCACCATTAATTTTTATATTATAAAGTAAAACGAATAAGTATTTAAAATTTTGCTGGACTAGTTATCTGCTTGTCTCTCCACAATTTTCATCATCGCCATTTTGACGTCTAATCACGTCAAAATGGACACCGTCGATGAACACCAGCAGCACTCACAAAAAACTGTGACGTCATCGCTCACGTTCCGTTATTGACAAGGTAACCATTGCAATTTCACTTACGTTCCGAGAACGTGAGTTATTCAAAAGGTAACCATAATAATAAATAATAATAAGCCCGCAGGGCACCTTGAGGCGAGGTGACGGGGAGTAACGACCCCGCGGTCCCGAGTTCTCCAGGGGGAAGCACCGTCCCTCACCTCCGGCTTGCCTTAGTTGGTTGGTCGGAGTGAAACCTAACGAGGAAGCGGTCCCGCGCCTCTGGCTTGCCTTCACCGGCTGTCCAGAGTGGAGTCGCAATAGCAGAAATGCTCGAAGGATAGATGCTGAACGTCAGTGATGAGTTGGCCATCTCGCTTGGACTACCAGCGATGACTTAAAATCCAGTAAGGCCTCTCCATCCTTCAGCCACTCACGTTCCTGTTGCCCCCTTGCTGTAATTTACTCGGCTAATTACGGTGGCCCAGTCTGAGAGTTGGCGAGTCTCCGCCTGCCATTTTTACGTGTTTATTGAACATTGTTACGGCAGGTGCCATAGTATCCATAGTTCCCCAGTATCTAGTCCACTACCATCCCATCACAATAGCTCCAGTAGTTTTGTCCTGTAGATTATCAATAGTTTTCATCAAAACCGGAGGTTGTCCTTGGTTGCACTTTATAGTGTAGACAGGGATAATCGCCGGTTTAGAATCCACCCCATTGTTTGCTATTATACTTGTTATTGTAGAGGGCCTCTACGTGTTGGCTTCGGCTCCACGCACGCCTTCCAAAGGTCCGGGGCTTCATAGCCCCGTGATACAGGACGTATAACAGACAATAATAATAATAAATATTGTAGGACATTCCACACATCGCCATCTAGCCCCAAGCTAAGTAACTAGACTTGTGTTATGGGTGCTAGACAACGGATATACTACTTATATACTTTTCTTTTGTAAATATATACTTATAATACATAGAAACAACCAGACCACAGACAAATATCTAAGCATAAATACATGTCTGAGGCGGGAATCGAACCCGCAACCCTGTGTTTGGCAGTCCGGCATGGTGACCATTGTGCCAACTGGGTCGTCATAGCAACGATAATACGTTGCTATGGTTACCATCAAAGTTTTCTTATGACTTTATCATGTAAAATTATCGCCCGTAAACCAACTTTACAGACATTGGGACAGACATCATTAATGTGGCACTTTACTTCCTTTGTTATACACCTAAGTTATTTTTTTTCTTTTTTTTATGTCACTTTTTTGTTTTTTTTGGTCAGTGTAGCATTACAGTCTCATTTATTCACATAACTAAATGCTTTGTAAAGGTATTTTAAATTGAACTTATATTTAACACTTATTTTTGGGTCAGGGGTAAAAATAGCCTTGATAAGGCTGAGCGTCAAAACACGGTAAGTGACAACTTGCCAAAGTTTTACATTATTTGCAGCCATAAAATACTTTTTGAATTTGTATTGCTAAAAACTGTAGGAAAATAAAAGCATTACTTCTAAGGAAAACTACAATTTGCGGGACGACCCAGTTGGCACAATGGTCACCATGCCGGACTGCCAAACAGGGTTGCGAGTTCGATTCCCACCTCAGGCAAGTATTTATGCTTAGATATTTGTTTGTGGTCTGGTTGTTGCTTTTTTTATAACTATACATTTACAAAAGAAAAGTATATAAGTAGTATAACCGCTGTCTAGCACCCATAACACAAGTCGAGTTACTTAGCTTGGGGCTAGATAGCGATGTGTGGAATGTCCTGCAATATTGATTTATACATTTATTAATTTTATTGTCATTTCAACGTACTTTTTTTTGCAAATGACAGGTCAGCGTTTCACCACTCTTACACTTGCCTGATGGAAGGTAAGATGTAGCTCGCCTTCCTAGAAGATACCTATTCACTCGCGACTTAAAGACCTCCAAATTTTACACGTCAGGAAAGACAGACGCACTTATCTTGTATTTGTTCGTCAAGAACCTTTTTTGTCTTAAACTAATCTTTTACTTATCTATTTACCTCCTAACTTACGTATTCAAATGTTAACAATTATCAGTTTTATTGATCAAAATGTCAATCGTGTCACAGCAATCGATAACTCAACATAAACACGTTGGCATTAATAAACATTAAATAATTTGAATACGTTAATATACTATGGGAATAATGTGTTCAAATTCCAAAAACCTATTATTATCATTACATTGTAAGGACACCGGCGCTCTCTCCATACAAACGTAGTCGACTGTTTCCTCCCTGGATAATGACACTAGCACAAACATTTCTATAACTGCCATGACTATGCCCCTATTTCTTGATTTTTTCATTTTCTAATTATCATAGAAATTAAGATTTAAAAAATAAACAAAACATAGGGGCATGGCCATGGCAGTTATAAGTTTTATGCAACTAAAATATTTGCTCTAGGAAACACAGGAAGGAAACAGTCGACTACGTTTGTATGGAGAGAACGCCCGGTACCCTTTTCTCTTAAGGGTGCTGGTTTAGCGAAAGATTGCTTGAATCTTTTTTTTTTACTATATAGATAGGTCGGCGTTTGGTCACCTACCTGATGGCTTTCAGGTTTCAGGTTATCATACCTGATGGAAAGTGATGATACTATCTGAAATGTTGCACGCTTACCTAGTGGCTATTGAAAATTATATTATCTAACTACTTTTATTTCGGTCATTCTGGTAGTGACCCTAAAAGTTTCCTAAATCCAGCCTCACAAAAAATCCTCATAGCTAATCTCTGGAGTCTGGTAATTCCAGAGATTAGCTGGTTCACCAAACATACCCTTTAGCTATATTAGTTTATAGTAATAGACGTAGATGAGGAGCAGCGCCTACTCATCTTGATAGGATTGTACTGAAAATCAGCGTTGTGGTGTTATTGGCGTCACAACATTATGCTGAGTATAATCCTTTTTTGGCTACACTACAGGTTTAGAAGTCTGTTTAACTGTTTAGATTTAGTTTTCTGTAATTTATTTACTTTTGTGTAGTATAATTACAAAATAAAGTTATTTCTTTCTTTCTTTACTGGTACGTCCCTATTCCATGTGAATATCAAAATAAAATACGATGATTTAATTTATTATAGTACCAATTTTCATCAAAATCGGTCCAGTAGTTTCAAAACTTACCGGAGATCCAAACTTTTCCATTTAATCAGACCAAGCCTTATTTGAGAGAAAGAATCAGACCAATAAATCATTTATTTTAAATAATTATTCGTTACTTTAGTAAATGTTTATTTAAGTAACCTAGCCTGAAGGCATACTGGCTACTTTGCTATTACATTAGTCATTCTACTTTAAATAATTAGTAGGTATGTCTATTTACTAAAATACGCAATTCTTTGGGCTATGTCGGTAACTTTAGTTCGCCCACGAATCTCTTCATTTCTGATTAGATCTCGTAGTGAAACACCGAGCATAGCCCTCTCCATAGCACGCTGAGCAACCTTGAGTTTTCTTGTGAGCCCCATGGTAAAATACCACAAGCGTCGAGCATGAGACCGATCGCTCTGGAAGTCTATTGGGGGAGGCCTAATATTCAGCAGTGGATTCTTAACAAATAAACAAGTCAGTAAGCGACTGTGTTACTCGTTTCTACAATGGATTGTGTGCAAAGTTTAACTAAGTTTACGAATCTTTTTCTTATTTTCAATTTCATACTATGTAAGGCATAACACGTTACCCTTTTCCACTTCACTCTATTCCTCATCAAATCCTCGTTCACTCCCATTTTCTCCATATCCTCACCTAACGCGATCCCTCCAGCTCTTCTCGGCTGACCGCCCTCTGGCTCAACGACCATTTATTTTCAAGACCCGTACTCTTCTGATAACATGAATGTCATCTCTACGTTTGACATGACCGAACCACGCCAGTCACCTACTTAGAAATATTTGCAAAAAATGCATCTCTACAAAACACCGCGGCATGATTTGAATTCGCGACCCTCCAAGCCAGTGCGGTAACCACTATAATACGCTACGCGGCCAAGTAATTTTTAATTTTGTTTGTTTTGCATTGCTCTTTAACTTATCTGTAAAGGAGTCCTGACATGGGATCTTGACGTAGTGATTTTTGCGCAGTGCATTTTTAGACCCATCGATAGAGTGTTATTACAGCGAGCAAATAATGCCTTCCCACAAAACCTCTAAAACGTCTTCACCGTGGCATTTTAAGGTGACGGAAAACATCGTGATGAAACCCGCGGCTTAATTGACTCAAGTAGAGTATTGACAAGTTCTCTCCTCTGGACATGGTCGACTAAGCTGAGAGGGTAGTAGGTGCTGGGCAAGCCTACTCCATCCTCACGCAACAATACAAGTTACAATATCTGTTATGTCTAAAGGTCTTTAAGAATGTAGGAAGTAATTGGGTTGTACATTTACTGCTAAGAAAAGGCTCAGTCTATTCAAGCATTCATATTATTCAGTAAATCAACTGCAACTTACGCCTACGTTTGTTCTCACAGCTTATTATATGAGCTTAGCTTACTCATCAGTTGCAAAATGTGTTGCATTAAGTTCGGTAAAATACATATTTGAATGTTGAATGGTAATTTAGAATTATTCCCATAGCATTTGCATACAAGTTTCAATAAATGATTTGTCTTATTGAGGGAGTCTGTCGAGGCTACTGGCGATTTTAGAGCTGGCGGCGTCTTGTCCCAGAGGGTCAGTCTCGCCAATCAGCTTGGTAATACTGCCAGCATCATGGAGATAATGCTTCGAGAGGGTGTCGCAGATGGATTTCTCTTGTTTTAGGTTAGAATACTCTTTATCTAGATCTTCAACTGCAGCTGTTAAAATTTTCATGAAAATCGGTCAAGTCATGAGTAGAAGAAGCAAATAAACATTTTTTTTAATAATTGTCTGTAAAATTTCGCAAATTTAGTATTTTTTTATTTCGCAGACTACAGTGAAGAACAAAAAATAACTTTACGAATACCATGTTTTTTTTCTGTAAATAAAACTCGAAAAATAAAAGCAGTATATACAGGACTTTCAATAAAGTGAGATAAAATTTTAATACGTTTAATAAACAATAATTCTATGTATGACAATAACATTGTACGTAAAGTAAATATAACAATGACATAAAGGGTTATATTTGTTATATTTTATAGGGATAACCTTAATGGTGTTTCACTTACCATTAAATTTATGTGGGTACTGCCAGCATTGTCTACAACCAATGCAACGTAAACTATATTTAGGAATTCGCTATTTAACTATTTGAACTTCGAACAGATCCTTTATGGCTAATGATTTATTATGATATTAATATTGTAATGTTTTGTGAATGCCTTGCAATACCATAAAAGAGCAATGACTTTATTAAAGTTAAATAATAACGTTCCCTTATACATAGTTATTTACCTACTGTATTTATTAGATTAGTGCATCAACCAAAACAATTGGCAAGAAATAGCGCAGGATAGAGAGCGATGGAAGACTCTTGTTTCGGAGGCCAAAATCCACTTTTGGTCGTTGATGCAGCGGATTAAGTAAGAAATTTAGATTTCATCTAGGTAAGCGTACCTATGTACAAACAAAGACTTTAATTATTACGAAAAGTAGATCGGATCACAAACGCTTTGCTATGGGCATTTGGCGTCCTTGTCTATTTAGTAATTTGTAAATTGGTTGCAATAGTTTTAAAACAAATATTTATAAAAAAAACATAAACAATGCCCGAATTTTATTTGAATTATTTTTCGATTTGACCTCGGCCAAAAACATGAGCTTTTGACGTTTTTTTCTTATCAAAACGAGGGCTACTTGTAAAACAAAAGGGTAAATTAGACAATAGAAAGGGTTCGTATTTGCAAAGCATCGAGGTGGGCGCGTGCCGGCACATTGTGCGGACTGACGATACGCTCTGGTCCGAGATAACATCGTCGGTGAACACTATGCTTTATTTCTCTGTTTTTAAATAAACGTTCGATACAGTGTGTTTTAAATCAGTTGTTTATTTTTATTTTCGCTATTCAAGTGGCAATAGAAATAATAAACAAAAACATATGTAGTCACTTTTTTCTTACAAATTACAGTTCAGGGTTTACCCACTGTCACACTTGCATGGTGGTTGCAACTTCCAGGATTCCATTGCCTTATTGTTCACTTGAGGTTTGACACCTATAAATCCCGTTCCTGTAGGAATATCGGAATAAAAAATTTGCCCATATTTCTTCTCAGATATCAGTGTATCCTCATGCCCAGTTTTATCAAAATCGGACCAGACTTTAATAGTTTCAGAGCCTATTTATTTCTAACAAAAACTTTCCAATTTACAAAATTAGTATAAGAAATAGGTATTATGCAGTAATTTAATTGTTGCGCACTCAGTAAAGTCTAAAGTCTATATACCTAGACAAAGTTTTGCCAACAAATAATTGAACTCTACCATCTCACAAATAACCAAACAATGTAAAACCTCGGCAAAGGAAAAATCGGAAAAATAAATATCGAAACGTTACTTCAATTATAAAACTGTTTCTTTATGGCGACTCGAAAAATTTATATTTTCAATAAAATTTATCATAATTTTCTAATCGTACTGTATTTAATCGTATCACGGAATCTTGCGCTTCGATGTGCCAGGCACGATGTATTGACCGTCGGCTATGGGTTATGGTTATGGGTCATTTAGTTCAGGTGGTTAACAATTACCTACCCACTTCATTTAAGGAAGGGTAGTATTTTATTTTGTTTATTTTTTAAATTTCAAAAGGAAATACTTAAGCGCTAATAAAAAAAATTAAGTGTTATATTTTACAAATATTTTATGAAAATATTTCTTTTTTTAGTTAACGTATTTAGTCAGACTGCTGGAAAAGATGGCGCATGGCGTGACGATCTGGATGCTTACGACGCAGACTGGACTGGACAAGTTTGGTTGAGGACTTAGGATCGAGATGGGTGTAAAGGAGATCTTTGTCCAACAGTATAACTAACTACATAATTTGACCAAATTTCGTAACCAGTCATAACACTAACAAAATCTAAAGTTTTATCCAAATATTCTTACATCTACTTGGCAAGTTTTACAACAAAAGTAGAAAAATAAAAATGAATATGATATTACCCAACTTTCCTTGCTTTATTCCGTGGTTATAGATTACTCATAATGCGACGATAGGGGTGACTTCCGTGGGCTATTGCAGCCCTAAACAAGAAGGGGTGGAAGGCGCTTGCTGGTACCGAATATTGACCGCATTTTCGGCCACGGTAGGTGAAATAAAAAAAGGAATAGGTAGGTTAGATGTGGGAGGTCCGCGGTTTGATCGAATTATTAATGTGACTTTACCACGCTTAGGTATAAATACCTAGCGCATTTTAAATATACCTACACAAAACGTCGTGAATTCTAAATCTTATCTACGTTTGTAGGATTTAGGATTTTGCTGTGAATAGGTACTCCTACAATCTTTTTTATTTGTTGCAATAAATCGCGTTTTAATCTATAGCCCTCCCTTTTGGTTTTGTCGTAGTCGGGTGAAAAGTAACTCTGATGGGGCCCGGAAAGTTCCTATGACGAAGAGATTTTGATATTAATATATGACACTTTACTTTCTATGAATTACATTAGGAAAAAAAAAATTCTAATATAAAAAATAAGGGGAAAACATAACATCGCTTGCATTTGCGTATCGCAACCAGATAATGTGGTTGTATGCAAACCTTAATAATACAATAAATATAACAACCCAGTTGGCACAATGATGGTCTCCGTGTCGGACTGCCAAAAACAGGGTTGCGGGTTCGATTCCCGCCTCAGACATGTATTTATGCTTAGATATTTGTCTGTGGTCTGGTTGTTTCTATGTATTATAAGTATATATTTACAAAAAGAAAAGTATATACGTTGTCTAGCACCCATAACACAAGTCTAGTTACTTAGCTTGGGGCTAAATGGAAAAAATCATAAAATTAACGACAAAACTACAATATTGAGGTCTAGGTTCCAACTATAATAATTATTATTTCTAAAATAAATTTGCCATTACATAATTATACGGCTTGTAAATACAAAATTCATTACCATCGAACATCTAACTACCGAACAAAAAGTCGTCGTTAACGTCACTATCTGTCAATCATGCTTGACACTTTGACTCCTGACCCTTGGTCAAGTTCGATTCCTAATTCATTCCTGATGAGAATGACTTAACAGTCAAGGTCAGTCAGCCAATTTACATACAACATAACCGCTTAACCGTCCATTTGTTCTACGGGGGTCACTTTTTGTCAAATTTTGATTATAATATCACAATGACAATTATGCCAGTGCTTCTTATTTTTAAGAAGTAAGGTTGAATTTGGTTTGACTTTTAGTTTTTGAATGGTAGAGTATTGTTTTTCTTTTAGTTGAAGAATTTAAGGAGTTTGAAAACAATGAATAAGATGACTGGTTATTTTAAAATGTTTTGAATGTTTTTAGACAATATATACGTAGGTTAGGGTACATTGTCTTAGAATTAAAAATTCGTAATCTACCTCTATAAGCCAACTAATTTTGGGAATTTTAACAATAAAAAATTTATAACTTTGTAGTGAAATTTTAGAAAGATAGGTACAAATATTTTTGAGAAAAGTTGAGGTTGGTTAGTTCTCTTGAATTTATTATTGTTTGCATAACTTAAACAAAAGTTATGTGACTAGAATCACAGCAATGAAAGGAGCTCGGATATCATCACGAATACAAAGCATTCGTAAGAATCTCTGCAATCGCATATTCGCGTTTGACATAAAAATGTTAGGTGTCGAATTAAACTATCGACAAAATTGAAGGCATTCAAAGCAACTCGATATCTTGTTATCTTAACATAGATCTCTGTTCGTCAATCGATACTTCAACGCACAAAGCATACCCTGAAGCGAAATTAAAATGACAATCATCCTGAATGAACCAAATGGCATTATTAGCTAAAACTCCCATTGTCAAAATACGTTGGACAAAGTAAATATTTTGACAAAAGTCCGTTGCGCTATATTGAGTTACTTACGACAAATTGCAACAACAATGGCCACTGAAAAAACAAGACCTTTTTCCTTCGCTATAGAAAGTAAAATTGGCAATGACATGACATCCTTATTTCGATCTTGATCGAGTGCCAAATGTCTTATTAAACAAAGACAGAGAAAGTGTAAAGTGACCAAATAAGACCAGTTTATATTGAGCTATTTTATTTTGGGTGTTTAAAGAATAAAATTCGTAAAGGGAGGTCTTGGTAAAATTGCAATGGTGCATCACAAGGCTTCGGTTGTCGAAATCCGAGGATTCCTTATTCAAATAAAAGTAAAACAATAGGTACGCGACCCGAATCGCAAATCGGCTGTGGGCTGACGTATGTGGGTTGGAGGTCAAACGCGCTCTATTGAATCCCTAATGTTGTGTAATCATAATCCCATTAGCTGATCGCGTGGTAAAAGGTTTAAAATTAAATGATGAAGCTTATTAAAATGATAAATCAAATTAGTTCTAATAAATCTTAAATTATTACATTACATTGTTTCAAATAGTAATTCTGGAACCGTACCATAGGTATCCATTTGGACTCAGTTGTCTGAATCTGTATTTCCTGATGTGTACAATTTGGAAGAATCCAAGTCGCGAGTGTCCTAGGAAAGCGTGCAACAATTTAGGCCGCATTTTCACTTACAATCGGGTGTGAAGGTGATTAAACACTGACATATCATTTGTAAAAATATATATTGTAAATATAGTGTATATATTTACCAAGTCCATTATACAATAATGACTCCATATGCTTAAGGTACTCCTACTATAACAGAATGAGGTAATGATTTAATGACTCTTTCAATTCGACTGTCCACAACCGCAGGATATCGGAATAAAGAAATTTAACAAAGGCTTTTTTACAAACAAAAATAAACGAAAATAAAGGATTTTATAATAAGAGAAGCAATTGCAGACAATACTTTCGTGGTACCAAAATGGTCTTGTACTAAAATTGTACCAATTTGTACCAAATGTCGTTTATGCGGTCAGAAAGCGTATGCAATATTTTCTAAAAAAAATAAGAGTTTTAGATTAATTTATTTTTGTTTTAGGTTTACGCAGTAGTTTTTTTTTAGGGGTAGGTACTGAAGGGGGTTGTAGACATCAAATAAATAAGCGCGAAACTTCATTCAAACGACAGCCGGTAATAATATCGATATTTTTGCGGTTGGTCAAGGGTGTGTTTGCATCCTATCTTCTTGTGACGTAAAAAACAGACGTTTTTATAAAAAACATATTTTTGGTATAGATGTAAGAATAAACGACTGTTATTAGATACATAATATTTACTTAAAACATCCTTGATTTTGGCACATTTAGTTTCTTGCTAAGATAACACTATGGGCGCAGACTCTAAATCTATTACATTTACAAGGTAAAGCCAAACAAGTATACTTATAAATAATTATGGGCCAGTCCAAGTTGGTGTCTCTCGTATATAACTGATGGCATAGTTCAGAGGTCAAAACTGATTGGTTTATTTACACAAGTACCAACTCATTATTGGTACAATAATTTAATTGCAAGAAATCTTAATTGCAACTCGTAATAGGTTTGGTTTAATTGGATTCTTTGGGTTTGACATTACTACTTGACTTATTTTCGTGAACAATAGTAAATGCAAACAAAGCAATAGATTTAACTATTGGCCGACAGCTTGTCGGCAGTTAAAAGTATTTGAAGAGTAAAAATCAGTGTCGAAGATGGACTTAGACATGGACTTTTATCGTTGCCTCCAAATATTTCATACAAGGTTATAGATGTGGTTGTAGTACAATACTATAGCGCCTGACTTGACAAACTATGAAGACTTTGACGGTTTTTTATTAATTTTATATATAAATCAGCGTTTAACCACTATCTCGCACGATGGTAGGTGACGATGCGGTCTAAGATGTAGCACGCTAACAAGAAAAAACACTTTTAAAACATTTCAAGCTCAATTCCTAAAAATATAACTTTGAAACTTGGAATAATCGTATTATAACTAGATGAGTATCAAGTTATATTACGATTATTTTTACTGAAAGTTGTGATTATTATATAATTATTATATAATCACAACTTTCACAAGAAGGTGGAAAAACAAAACCAGACAAAATATAGAAGAAATACCAAAACTTGATGCAAAACTCACATGACAGTGGCTATAAAATATGCAGGCTGTACCTAAATATAAAAAACTATACCTTTTAGATTTACCTATGGATTTTAAGTCTATCAAATCGAGCGACTAATCGTAAAAGTTTTGTAGAGTATTGGTCAGATTTCATTATAAGTTTTGCCACGAACGATGCGGTTATTTCTAATAATTTCCCGACCTGTGGTTGCTGCATGTCGATTGAGTATTTGGTCAAGCTTTCACCTGTTATGTGGTTCATTTTAGGGTTCCGTACCCAAAGGGTAAAAACGGGAAAAAATAGTAGTACTAAGACTCCACTGTCTTTCTGCCTGTCATGGCTGTATCTCATGAACCGTGATAACTAGACAGTTGAAATTTTTACAGATAATGTATTTCTGTTGCTGCTATAACAACAAATAGGTACTAAGTAACAAATAGGTTTAAGTACTTAAACAGAATATAATGGTAGTACGGAACCGCCGCGCGGGAGTTGATTCGCACTTGGTCGGTTTTTTTGGCAACACGACAGGTGGCTGCTTTTCTGTATTCTTGATATTATTTGTTGGTAGGTATTATTATCTTTCTTATTGACGACCCAGTTGAACGCAAGCTTTAGATCTATATAATCAAAATGTTGATATAGATTTTAATTTAACTATAATATAACTAATAAAGAATTTAGGTTAACTAGCTAGGCCCCGCAATCTCACCCGCCTTAGTCCCGAACACAGCGCCATCTATTGGGTGTATTTGCAACCTAGATGTCAAACAATATTAAAGAAAATTTTAATAAACACATGCTTAAGAAACTATTAATTTATACATTTTATTCGTCTACATTCACGACATAAGCGAATAATTGAGATGATAACTATCCTATCCAGTAAGTTAGACCAAAATACGGGTACATGTGAAATTTAATTGAAATCGGTTCAATGGAGTTTATTGGCAACATACATCGTGACACAAGATACACAGATATACTTTCGTCACTTTCTGAACTCTTTCAAAACTTCAGCTCGACAAAGTGACGTTTCATCACATAACACTTTCCGCTAATCTCGCTACAAAATACAGTCAAAAACAAAAGATAACTTTCAATTATTATGAACCATTTGTTACGCAAAGCTCACTTCAAAGGTATAGTTGGTACAGTCGTGCGCAATAAAAAACCAAATTAATCATAGTAGTATTTTGAAAGAATATAATTGGTTTTGTCTATTTATAATGAGTTGTAAGTGGCGTTTAATTAATGACAGCGGTGTTTTGATGAGCTGTGGATTGCTTTGTTGGATGGTCTGCCCACTGGGGACGGGATGCGTAGGTTAGAGGCTAGAGGTATCTAACGTTTTCGATTAGTACTGTTATCGAGAAAAGTAGAACACAAAATAATTAAACAATCAAATTATACACAGGTGAAATTTATTAAAAAAATGTTTGATTATGAAACTGACCAAATAGATGTTTAACCACTATCTAAAATAATACCTAAGTATTAAAAAAGCACCAGAATAAGGCACACGAAATTGTGATAAAAATGACGTGATTATTAATGTTAAAACATGCATGGTTAAAATCATGAATGAATTTAATATATTAAACTATGAATGATGATCCATTCAGAACACCACGCCATCTAAATGGGAGTGTCTTTAAATATGTACAGTCATCAACAACACGGTTGAAGAGTTTGACATTTGTTGTGGCCAAATTAGCATACTGGGCAGTAAGTCGCCCGTCATTGCAATATTTACACGCGTCCCTGTTGTGCTTGCTCAAGAGTTTCTTACGTTATGACTAATAAAATTTACCGATTGCATCTGCAAACAAAACTTTCGAGAAACTTTTTAATTTCACAATCACAAAAACTATGAAATACAATTAAAATAATGTGTATCTGTAACTATTTTTATTTAACTCGGACAAAACGTCTACCCACTCGTAAACGTAAAAAAAATGTTCCAAATATGTATGAATGGACTGTGCGGTGTAAGCACGGAGATATTGTGATTAGAAGCTGCGCGTGGGCAGGCGGGCTGTCATCGCGGGGTCATTGCATGCGACGCAAAGACTGCAGCGTGTTGTAGAGTCGTGCTTTGATGGGCAGATTTTTATCAAAAGATTCGTGAATTTGATTAAAATACCCATCTCTTTTGAAATCTTTAATGCTACCTTGAGGTTACTGTTTTATTGCAACTTAACATTTTAAACCATAATATTCATAAAACATAAACAGGAAAACTTAAAAAAACATAAAATATCTGTACGGTCTGTACCTACTATACCTTCTTCGTATAATTATGGTGAAAAAGAGAAATTATCGTTAACAAAAGTCTTGCACTTTTAAACTAAATATTTCACAAAGCATCATTTCATCACAACGTTGAAATGTCATGTCTAAAAATTCATGTACACCATTCGAACGGATTTGCATTGAATGAACGGGCTGGACACACGCGCTTCGACGGTCTGTCATTAGCGGACGTGCGCAATCCCGCGCTCCACCCTGTTCGAAACTCAAATTATTGTGTTTGCATCGGCCCGTTTTGCTTGCGACACGAGCCGCGTCGTAAAATAGGTGACGATTTGTGTACTCGACTGTACTTTTGTAGATAGGTGCGAATTATATTAATTAAAGTTCGGTGATAATAGTGGGTTATCTGTGATCGCACTGTTACAGTTCTGATAGATTATAATAACAATCAATTAAACTCTAATACGTCCATCACTATTCATTATTAATTTTAAAAGTTGTTTTTTTTTATTAACTGTAGTTAATCTATAGGTGCATGATCTAATGAATCGTATCATTTATTCTAACCAGCCTGTCAGCAACATTTATACATCCCGTAGCTCTATAACAGGTAAAGAACGAATCCTAGAAAAAACTACATCAAAAACTCTTTGCACATTGGCCTTTGTCCACAACTTTTTACCTACCCTCATATGAGATTTTTTGCGACGAAAAAACGGTTTTATAAGATTCTGATTTCAAAAGAAACGATGCAAGTAATACGTTTCATGTTACTAAGGGTTTTTTTCAAACTCCCACGCAGCTATTGTTGGACCTTATCGTTGTAATCTCTTTTTGATAGACCTATTCGAATAGACCTTATGAATCTCCTTTGGACCTCATTGTCCAGCCTTTTGGAATCGTTTTTTTAGAAAGAGTTGATTGATGGCTAGAATATAGAGCTATTTTAGAATTTAATTATGTTTTTGGTAGGAGTGATAGGAGGGTTTATAAATACGATTGAATTTTTAGATTAGTTAAATCATATTTATTCAATATATTTAATTGCTAATATTTCAAAAAACTAAGGCCGATGTTCTATCAAAATGGGTATTGTTTTTAGTTTCTCAGGGTACCTCTCCAACTAGTGAAGGTTGGCAGTCAGCTCAGAATATTTGACCCGATCCCTCGCGAGGCTAAAAAGTTGTGCGGCACTCGCTATCCCTGTCCACTCTCTAATATTTCGCAACCAGGATTATTTCCTACGACCGACTTTCCATTTTCCAGCAACTTTTCCCATCATTATTTCTGAAAACCCTCCCTTAGTAGATGACTAAATCCTATACTTCACAAAGATTGCACCCTCCAAATGTCATGTCTCTAAGACCAGCGGTTTTAAACTCAAAGTCAAAGCCAATTTTTTTATTCATTTGGATGCATTTACGTTTGTACAAAGATCACATAGAAACATCTTAAAAACTAAGTTAGGATGTGTGCCTTCGGAAAGCGCCCACCAATGAGAAGAAGGCACAATAAACTCATGGGGTGTTTTTCAGATCATTCAGTCAGGATTTTGAATTTTATATTTGTAGAAAGCAATCCGCAACTAAAAATTGTAAAAAATGATTCGAAAACAAATAGAACACAAATAAAACGATCACAAAAGCGGTCAATTCTACAAATTTGTCTATTTTTTGCTACTCGACGTGGCGACTCAAATCCAATAAACATTGTTTTTAATCGTCAGCCCTCAAGATTGTATCTGCTAACACATGTTACGAAAACTAAATGAATTTGAGGACATCTCGTTAAAGTCTTGGCTACCTACTTCGTGGGTTGGTTGTAAAAAATCGGAGGGCTTTTGATCTCATGTTTATGTGTTTACGGTAATTTAAAGACAAATATTACTTTTGTCATGTAATGTTACATTGTCGGACGTTAATGATCCTTTGTTGAAAATACGCATAAATTATAAATTAGACGCAATTTAACAAGAATATTGGTTAAAACCGTCAAATATTTCAACTTCTATCAGTTAAAGCCGGAATGAATTTTAAAGATTAATTTTTTTATTATTTTGGGTTCCATTTTTATCGAAGATTTGCGAATGATACTGATAAAGTAGGATTTTAACATATTATTAGACACCGAAATTATATACCTATTCCTAAGATTTCTCTTGCACCACAAGGCGTTTGTTTTATAATGATTGAATAAATGATAGATGTAAATCATCTACACGGAGTTTTGGCGGGAACGAGTTAACAACATGTCGTGCTGCAGTTTTATTTTCATGAAACTTAGTTGTAACCCGAGTTGAATTGTATAATTCTGGTGGAATGTTATTCAATTTATAGTTCTGTGAAAGTGCACAAGTGTAGTGAAAGTAAAAATCAGTGTCAAACATGAAGTTTTATCGTTGCCTCCAAATCTCCTATTAAGGTTATGGTAAACTTGCCACCTCTTTAATATAGACTTGACGGACTATGACGACTTTGACTTTTTTAAATCACTTTAGGCCCCATTTAAGAAAAATCGAGTCAAAATTTGATGCAAAATATAACTTGACACTGGCTAAATGCACAAGCCGTGCGAAGCCATAATTGATAGAAAAAAAAAACATCTATACAGTGCCAGCAACTCTACTCCATGCTATTCTGGGAGCTGTAGTCATTGGGACATGTATTAGAGGAAGTACCCTGCCCAAAACTATAGCACCGTCTCAGCCTAATCGACTATGTCCAAAGAAAAGAACTCGTCAATACGTATGTAGTCAACTATGTAGTTAACTAGTCAACTAAGTATGGTTTCATCATTAAAGTCAAAGCCAAAAAAATGTATTCCTTTGAATGCTTAATACATTTGTACATAGTTCACACAGAAACGTCTTAAAACTAAGTTAGGATGTGTGTCTTCGGAACGCGCTGACTAAATGAAAGGAAGGTACAAGAAACTCATTGGGTTTTTTTTCATGTGATCACACTCACAAAGGTCAATATTATAAATATTTAAAAGTATTATTTGAAATGGAGCAACTAAAGTCACGTTCAAGTGTTATTATCATTAAGTTAAGACGAAGTATCATAGTACGCCTTACTGCACAATTTATGCTTTATAAAAGTTTTGAACCTGTTAATGGACATTATGGACACTATGTTTTCCTTCATCGTAAGAGTAATTTTAAGTATTGTTGTTACTTTCATAACCTCTTTAACAACAAATCTAAAAATTAAAACATCTAACCAAAAGCTACTCCACCCAGACCACTCGAGATGATTTATGCAAACCACGTTTGTCCATAACGGTACATTTTTTGCTTCGGGTCCCGGGGTTGTTGAAAAAATTCGGTTTAGTATGTGACCGCGAAGTGGAACTTATAGGAATCCATTTTGAACATGAGAATGATTATGAAGTGATAAGGGAGAGCTTAAGTTGTGTAGGTCGGCCTTGTATCAAGTAAAAATTTATGATTTTTATGCATATTGAGTATTGTGTCTGTTTTTAAGGTTTTAGATAAAACGCCAAGACTAATAGTACGGGATCCGTTTAAGAATGACTTTTATCGAGCTAGATAAAATAAATAAATATTGCAGGACATACCACACATCGCCATCTAGCCCCAAGCTAAGTAACTAGACTTGTGTTATGGGTGCTAGACAACGGATATACAACTTATATACTTTTCTTTCGTAAATATATACATATAATACATAGAAACAACCAGACCACAGATAAATATCTAAGCTTAAATACTTGTCTGTGGTGGGAATCGAAACCGCAACCCTGTGCTTGGCAGTCCGGCATGGTGACCATTGTATAAAAAGTATTTTATATCAAATAAAAAGGTCAATAAATATATAGCAAATGAGTTGCCTAAAAAAATTCATTCCAGAATGATTAATTTATTATAATTTTATTTGTTTCTACACTTTTCATTGATTTAGTATAAGACAAATTCTGTACCAATGAAATACATAAAATTTATTTTTACTTAACTTTAATTCATTAACTCGCAGACGGCCAAAATTTTATCTAACGACTTACCAAAACTCTGTACAAAAAGGCAGGAGAAAATACTCCTAGCAAGAAAAAAAACCCCCGTTTCATTATCAAAACTTAGTAACCTAGACATTATAAAATTGAAACAAAATTATCTGACCCATAGATAAGATAGGTATATAATATTATAAATTGTTATTTATAATTAAATTAAATACTACATGTGCAGTGTAGTGGTAAAATGATAGAGAACTCAGCTAAGCTGTTTTTCAGTCTCTCCTCGCAGAAAAAATCACTGCCATGTTTATAATATTATTTTTACATTTGCAGGGTTTTTTTAGATAGATTAGGATATTCTGCGCAAATTAATAGTGATAATAAACACAAACAACAAGACACCGCGTCGGTTAATCGCTAATTCGCTTTCATACATTAAAGTCGGAGATTCCTTTAAGAACGACCTGCTGTTTAATGGATGAAAAGTATTTTATATCAAAATAAATAGGTCAATAGATATATTACAAATTAGTTGTCTAAAAAAAATCAGTCAAGAATATGATTAATTAAAAAAAATATATTAATTTTGTTTTTAAACCTTTTACTGGTTTGTGTAAGAGACAAATTCCATACCAATTAAAAATATGAAACATATAGAATATGCAAATGTTAGGTTAACTATTTTTACCCTTCACAACTCTTGGGTAGGCAGGTAAATCGATACTAGTCATTGGCCTGGTCTGGTAATAAATGTAAGTTTTCGTAGAAAAAATCATGTTTTACTGAAACTCGTCTATGAAATAAAATAGCTACCACTACTTAGTAGGGGACCATCCGGTCACTTCATCTAAATATATTCCCTGACCCTTCTCCCTGGTCCTCCGAGGACACACATGGTTGCCAGAAGCCCACATGTGCGGTCTCCTCAAGATGGTGGACACTCGCGTATGAGAATTAGATGTTGATGGACAGTCGAAGAGACAATTTTTATCACGGCAACAAAAAAATATATTTTGAAATATAGATCGAATTCGAAAAATTATTATTCTAGGCCAAAAGCAATGCATAAGTACCTATTATCTAAATAAGTCTACTTTAAAAATATTCTTCCTGTTTGATTAAATTAATTATAAACAAATAAATATTGCAGGACATTCCACACAACGCCATCTAGTCCCAAGCTAAATAACTAAATTTGTGTTATGGGTGCTAGACAACGGATTTACTACTTATAAACTTTTCTTTTGTAAATTTATACATATAATACAATAGATAAAACCAGACCACAGACAAATATGTAAGCATAAATACTTGTCTGAGGCGGAAATCGAACCCGCAACCCTATGTTTGGCAGTCCAGCATGGTGACCATTGTGCCAACTGGGTCGTCGCAAGGGTTAAAACCGCTGGATAGGTTTCTTGGTCGAATTTTTTTGATGTGTTTTGTGTTAACTATGCGTTTGTTTGCCGTTCTTATCGTATCCATAAAACTCCGCTCATTATGTCTGAAGTATTAAAAAATAATCCTAGAATAAATAAAACATTTTTTTCTCGCCTGTACCATACCAACGCTATGTTTTCATTCGTCCTGTCTGACCATATGGGTCACTTTAATGTTTTATGGTGTCACGGAATTATTTTAGTCCATTTTTTATTGCCTATGACTCTATGACCTCAGCTTTGTCTCGAAGAATCGGATGGCATAAAAGATAAACAATTCGTACAAAAAAGTAATTAAACATAAAAAAAATATGTTTTTGGAACGAAGTTCCTTATGGGGCGTTGCGAAAGGAGGCTAGACGGAAAAAAATGTAAGAACACTTTTTATTATTCGAATGAAACTTCGTTCCATCCGGGTGTCCCTTGACACCTCTGAAGTTTTTTTTTAAATAATTAAAATGAATTATTCTCTATGAATAACAAAACTTCCTTTTTTTTAAGTTGGTTAATTACTAGGTGAACCAAAGACTTTAAAACTTCAACGAACTTTCTACCCAACTTTTCGTAAGTTTTTGTGGACCACGTGGTGGGACTGAAAGTTAAAAATAGTTATTGACAAAAAATAATGGAACCGCATCTCATGTGCGCCCGCGCAATATGGAGTTTGACCTTATAACCGGCGGATATTTGTTTTATCGCGGGTTTATCCTGTGGGATAATGTACAGGATGATTCTTGGATGTAAAAAAAAACTAAAACTCTCTTTAATCTTAATTTAAACTATATATAAAACATGATAATTTTGCCTGTGAGGTTGTTCCTTTATACTTATTAGTAAGCCATTTTACTATGATATTCTATTTTAATTACGTAATTTTTTTAATTAGATAATTTTATAGGTACTCATTTTATTATTTATTCATGTTGTTTAGTTTTATATTTAATTTCCGGGTAGAGGTATTTTTTGGCGTATTTTTTTTTAAATAATTATGTAAGTGTTTATCGTTAGTTGCCGTGTGAAAAAGCGAACTTTTGACACTTGTTTTTTAGCAAACTTTTAGTCTTTAGCGACCACATCCCACCATAACAATGTCACCTGTCAAAAAACAAATATTATCAACCCTTGGACCACAACAAACTGTAAAATTTAGACAAATAACTCTTCAGCATTAAAGTGAATAAATTAAACAAACCAATCTTTAAACTCTAATAAGAAAGTAAACTTAATTAGTAAAGGCGACCAAACATCCGCTGGGACAAACTTTAGACAAAAACTACGAAGATTTTTCCCACATGTGGTTTTGTAACACCAACTTTAGATTGGCGACTGCTACCATCCACTAAGTCATTATTTTAAGAAACATAAGGTTTGAATTTGAATGAATTTTCTTTACAGATGTTTCTTTAAGATAGACTAGTTTTTTCTACAGGATAAATAGGTCGCAGGTTATGATATTTGCCGTTTGCAAGGTGCGTCGTGTAACGGCGTTAACAAACGCCGTTTGACACATCAGTGCAACTGTGATAGGATATCGGTTTTTGTGAGGATGTTTGAAGTCGAAGGAAGTTGATCAATATTTGCTGAGACCGTTATATGTATGTGAATATTGAAATTAAATGAAATGACAGGAAGTTTGTTACGAGATCCGTTTTCTTTGGTTAAAGAAAAAACAATTAATTCAAGAACATGTATTAAATTAAGTACTTAATTGTCACCCATTCAGTCAAATCATCCAGACATAGTTTTTATAACACACTAGATTTTGCCCACAACTTTGTCCACGTAAAATTACTTGATTGGACCAAGGAATCACGTTGTCCCATACAAACTTTGGCCCTCTTTTCACCCCCTAAGGAGTATAATTTCGGAAAATCCTTTCCTATCGTATGCCTACGTCATACAAACAACGCACCCTCCAAGTTTCAGGTCTCTACGATCAGCGGTTTAGGCTGTGCGTTAATCCGTCAGTCAGTCAGTCATTCAGGAATTTTATATGTATAGATAATCTAAACATAAATGGTTCTAAAAGTCTAAGATTAACACTCTTGACTTTTGAATTCTTAACTTGCAAAAACTAATTTACAAAACGTACCCAAAGTAACTAAATACAAAAAGTGAAATGTCTAAAATAAAATTCTTCCTATATAGATACACCCAAATAATATTTTCGTCTACCTTTGAAATTAGATCTGGCGATCAAGACCTCATGGCCTACCTACATAGCGAAACTACAACAAAAACAGAACGTCACTTTACCGCTACGCATCTGGAAGCTATTGCATACCGTTACCTCCCTGACCTGAGTGGGGACAAAAAACGTATGTAGGTGTGCCCCAGCTCCGAGCTCTATTCAAACTGCATCGCGAAACTAGTAATAATTATAATAGCATGATCGCGTGTGGATACCTAGGAAATGTTAGTCATAAGAAAAGAAATGAAGGTAGTAGACCCGCCTCTTGACTTCACACAGCATCTACTGGGGCTTCGGAGATTTCATATGATAAAGAAGATTCTATAAAAGTGGTAATGTGTTTGTGTGCCACGCGGGGCAGGCTTGGAAGAGGCTTTATCAGTTTGTCAAATACGAGTCTTCTACTTAAGTTCGAATGACGATAGGATGTCAACGGTATGTTTTGTCGATGGATCGTAACCTCGAAAAATCAGTATCTCTCACGGTTTCTATCTCGAAGCACTTCACTTGGGTCTTTGCCTCGAAGCACTTCACTACATCTAGATCAGTGTCGTGAAAAGGTACTACAACACGAAGTGGTAATTTCCGCTAATAACAAAAAATAAATACAAAAAAACAACATTTTTTTTATTTCGGAGTAATATCTGAGGTTCACGAATTCTAGGTTTCTGAGATCATTATAGACATAGCACGCTCACTTCCAAAATTTAGAATTTATAATATGTAAAGACTAGCTTTTGCCCGTGACTTCTTCCGCGTAGAAGTTGAATTTTTCAAAATCCTTTCTTATCTAATGCCCACGTCATACAAAGAACACACCCTCCAAGTTTCAGGTCTCTACGATCAGCGGTTTAGGTTGTGCGTTGATCTGTCAGTCAGTCAGTCAGCCATTCAGGACAAAGCATAAAGTATAGAAGAAGAAGATATACCTATAGATTCTGCTGCAACTATCCCATACTTATAACAAATAGGTAAGTGAGCAATGTGCCTGCTTATAGGTATAATTTCATTTTACTGTGTCTTACCCAACCTACTTTCGACAATAACTCAGTCAGATTTCGTTTGGTGTCAGACGTTTGCCATAAATCGCTTGTGCTTTACGAGAGGCAAGTCAGGACGTGACTGCGGGACGTATGCAGGTGTTTGTGAAATCGGTATATTTGCCTCTCCAAAGTTAATAAAACGAATTAAATAACTTTAAAAAATTATTGTGTCTTCTGTGTGTATCTGTACTTCTGCCTTTATTCTAATCTGTCCTTCTGCTAATCTGGGATTTTGCTATTCCGGGATTTTGCGTATTGTCCTTCTGCTACTGTATTTTATTAGTTTTCATTATTTTTAGGATTATCTCATTCATTTATTTATCTTAAATTTAGATTTTTATAAAAACAAACTGAGTACAAAATATATTCATCATTATAAAAACTTATAAAACAATTTTATCTAAGCGTTAAAGCATAGCATAAATAAAATTTAATTTACAAGTTTAAAAATAATGTAAGTATAAAATATTTGTATTTAAAACAGTGAATCATTATAAAAACCTAGAATACCGTCGGCAACGAGGCAGGGCCCAGGCTACCGATGGTTAGGGCCGCAGAGAAAGGAATCTTCTGACAGTACGTGCCGTATCCAAGATGACTGCCTTCTGGATCTGACCCTTGACCCAACCATCCAGCGAGAGCCTCTTGAGGTGTTGATCAAGGCTTTTCGCTTTTAGTCCATTTGCCGATACAACTATCGGAACAATACTTGTCGAATCAACGTCCCACATGGCGGTGATCTCGTGGGCCAAGTCCAAGTACTTAGTTTTTACTACGATTTGATTTTTAGGACATTCTGGTTTAGAGTCGTTGATGATCCCGGTGGACGGCCGCGGCTTGTTACCATCATCAGATGCAGCCACAAAAGAACGACGAGTCGGAAAAGTTTTTATTTCACTGTTGCTTCTTATCTTCACTCGTGTTAGAAGTAGAACCTTAGAAGGCCTCATTTTATTTGATTTTTATTGACCCGAGCGTATATGTTCTAGAAAAGCTTGTGTAGGGGAACCTCTCAGAATTCATCAAATGAATTTAACAAGATATATGATATTACAAACAGATTTTATTCCAATACATCAATTGCTATCCAGTTATACACAAAATAATAATATATTCAATTTACAAACCTTCCACAATCTTGGCAACTTTCTCTAAAAGTAGACAGACGGTACAGCCGTCAAATAAAAATATATAAACGAATTGAGGATTTACTCAGCATTTTAAGGTTCTGTTACACTTGCTACACTACAGGAAAGTTCCTACTTTATCAGTCTACTAAGACCAACCCTCTTATCATAAAGGTTTACAAATCTGGTTTCTATACAAGACAACATAGTCTCCAATTAAAACTGTTGTGATATTTTCTAAAAATCTGAAGGAAAACCAAGTCGTACATCACGTAACTAGGTCCGGTGCGATGTACAGAGAGCTACCCCCACGCTGGTACATAAAGGTGTGTTTACACTCGTCACGACGATCAATCTCCATCAGTAAAGCGTCACATTATCACCGAGTATCCGCCTACGTTGTACTGCGGCTTGAGAACCGATAGAGGTGACAGTCAATCTAAAAAAAATACTCATACTTTTGGTACAATAATTTACATGAAGCGATCAAACCAGTTTACTTACTGAGCAATGTTGACGAGTAACAGTTTTAAAATTGCGAAGACACTAGCGCCGCTACAATTAAAATGTTGGGCGAACCTCACTCGAAATCTATCTAACTACCCTATATATTTTTTTATTTTTTTTACTTTTGTATGCTTGTACTAAATATTACTTACGCATAATTTTTGTTGTTTCTCATCATAAGTGATTAATGTATAATCTTGGAAAAATAAAGATCTTTAAACCTAAATCGATTAGGGTTCACTAAACTTGCATAAACCAAATGATGGGTGTGACGTCATAAATATAATGTATTTGATATTTGTAAACGATGTTGCTTATCCGACCTATTTAGGTTATTAAGTGTATGGCATTAAAATTAGAATTCTTTGGTTTAAACAAGACGTTTTGTACTAATACCTGCACTTTCCCGATTTTTTATTTGCTTGATGTATGAGGCTTCAGATGATTTTGTATGTGACTGTCTAAATATTACATATTTTATTATTATGAATATGTTATTATTCCTATTCGCTAGGCATATTATGTATGAAAACTGTGGCCGCCTCTATACTTTCTGACCACACATCGTGAGAACAAAACTGTACGCGATCGTCCATCAAACGTTTATCAAGCATGCGTTGTACTCACAGCCTTATCTCTGAGATGAAAGTGACGCAAATGTACACCGACACTTATTGTTTTCGGTTGCTTTTGTGCGGAAAATGTTGAAAATTATTTCGTAAGATGCATGCACGATATGAAAATGTAATGTCTTAACATTCTTATTAGCCGTAGATTTCACATCATTAAGTAAGTGACACAACAAAGTGAGACTTAAAAACGGATAATTTAAATTTAAAAAAAAATGTAGGAAAACTATTTTTTTGCAAACGTTCCTTGAATTATTTTAATTAATAGACCACACTGTCCTACTGAAGAGCATAGGCCTCTCCGTAGAGCCGTAGAGCTTCTGCAATAAAACTGCAAATAGATTTTAAGGTCCTGCTTGAGTTAAAGTTTTAAGTATTCAACTAATGCATTTGTTACACAAACATCATTAAAGACTCTGCAAATCTCTTGCTTGCCTGTGCACCATTCATTCCTTCTTAAAAACATGTAGGTATTTGAAAGACATCTATAATGCCAAAGTCTCTGAACTCATTTTCTTATCACAGTTTTTCTCTCTGTGTCTACAATCAAAGAATTTCGCAACCAAAACAAAACAAAAAAAATCTCTCATATTAATCTAAAGATTTTCTATTCATCATATGACACTTTTAATACTTAACAACTTAGCAATCATTCTTCTTAATGTACCATTTGATAACTCACGTGTGGCACAAAAGAAGTAGGTAAGTTTAGAACTGCACAAGGGTATTTTACTATGATTTATTATAGGTTTAATTCAAAATTCGTGGTCTGTTTATGAGGGTCATCTTTTGTCTCCAAATTGTAGGAGTACAGAGACATATAGACTAACAGAGAACGCGTAGTCTGAATCTTTTGGGCTAATAATATAGGCAAAAGAATTGTCTGAAATTCTATGGGGTTAAATTGTGAATTATTTTGACCTATGCCAAATTTAGAGCGTGGCAAACTTTACTGCACCCCTTAACCTGTCCTTTCAGCCTTTTAAGAGTTGTACATTGGTTGCCATATTGTCTGTTAATAACTACGCAAAGACCTGGTAGCATACTGAAGTGGCCAGATCACCACCTAATCAGAATAAGAAGAAGAAATTCCTAAAAAATAATTATAATGGTGATCAAGAAAAATATTTTCATACATACCTAGATAAATATAGCTTTTATTTTTTATGTAAGTATGTTAGTTTAAGGCATCCCACCCAAGAATTATTCAATTATTCCCAACTGTCATAAACTGATAAATTCTCAGAATGACCGTCAGATTATTCCGCGATAAAACAGGACTATTTTTTAATATATTTTCGCTACAAAATATTACTATTTTAAAAACCAACCGCTATAAAATATCTTGACAAATATCCGAGATATGGTCAAATGGTTTTGACATAGGTACATGATGAAGCAGAATTTAAAAAATTGACCACCTGTTACGAATCCTGCTATATCAAAACATCGTGTTTTTGGTCCATTAATTATAGGTGAATTTATATTGTACGACATTTCGGTCCGTTTTTTCTTAGAAACTTGTAAGGTCGACAAAAAAGTGCATCTGAAATTTCTTGACATGTATTTTCTGAAGTTTGCAAAATAAAAGCTCCAAATACTTTTTAATTTACTTATTATTTAGGAATTATGTTGAAAATATTTTATTTACCTACTTTCAAATGTGTATTAAATACCTACTTTATAGGGAAAATGACTATTTGAAATTAATTAGAGAGCCAAATTTATGTTTCCTAGGTTAAATGTCGCAAAATCGTTTACTTTTCATTCTATCCCTACTTGCACAAAACATGGGCACGCACTATTTTTTGCCGCTAAACGCTAGGGCCATCTGGCAAGATTTTTTTAAACAAAAAAACAGTTGCCTGACCCTTTCTTGCCTACAATGCTGGCCCTCGTTTTTTTAACAAGTAGTCCCCTTACAATATGTTGAATTACCGTATTAGTAAATTTCTAAAGATCCAATGAAATTTTTGATTGAACCGGCAAACGGATTGTGCTAACGGTTTGTTCTTTCATTTTTTTTATGTTATTAGTAATTTAATCGTTTCCTATGTTTATAGAAATAAGTATTTTTCATCATATAGTTTTTTCTTTATAAATTACTTACAAAATATTGAGTTTACCTTACAATGTTTACATTTCAATTTACCTTTCTTTTTAACCGACTATAGAAAAAGGAGGTTCTCACTTTGTGTCGTATAATTTTAAACGTATTTTTAATCTTATCTTACTCTGCTAACATTATAAGTATGAAACTTTGTGTGTATGTTTGTTACTTCTTCACGCAACAACCACTGGACCGATTGCAATGAAACTCCGTATGTAGATAGCTAGAGAATTAGATAAATATATAGGCTTTTACCCCGATATTCCCCCGGGATCGGAAGTTATGCGGGTGAAACCGCGGAGCGGAGGCAAGTTCAAGAGTCACGCATGACAAATTATTAATTAATATTAAAGCATATTTCAATCAATCAACGAGCTAAAACATATGTCAATTCATATCGAACTTTTGCAATAGCATTTTCAAAGCATGCCGCCCCCTACAACCGATTTGAGTGCGTTAAGAACGAACAATTGAACTTTTGAATGAGTGAATTTTTGAATGAGTGATATCAGCGGATCTCTGTTTATCGACAATAAGATTTTGCGGTGGGGTAACATTGGAATGTTGTATTTTTTAAATGCGTGATTGAGACATTTCTATTTTTAAATATAAAAAAACCTTGATCATCGTGCATTTGCCTAAGGTTTATTACTATAAACCTTAGACAAATGCTAAATGCACTTGGGGTTCAGCTAATTGGTATTCCGACTGTACTCAGTCGGCATACCAATTAGCTGAACCCCAAGTGACCCAGAGCTCACTCGCACATCTGTAAAAATGTAGTTATTTTATGATTTTTTTAACATTGTCTATTGTAGTATATAGTTAAAAAAACCGAATCTGGGTCACGTGGAGTTCAGCTAATTTGTATTCCGACTGTACATAATCTTTATTTGAACATAACTTTAATTCATTAACTCATTCATACTGACGACCCAATTGGCACAATGGTCACCATGCCGGACTGCCAACCACAGGGTTGGGTTCGATTCCCACCTCAGACAAGTATTTATGCTTAGATATTTGTCTGTGGTCTGGTTGTTTCAGTGTATTTATTTATTTATTATTAACCATACCAGTATAAATGACTAGTATCGATTTACCTGCCCACCCAAGAGTTGTTTAGCCGTATAGCATGGTTCTCACATCCGCACGGTAAGTGGAAGTTCGCAAGTTCAAATTTCGCCGTGGTGAAAATTTTTCGAGATGCATTTCCCCTTAAAAAATGCGCTATGGAAAAGAATAAGGTTTATTTTTAACCCCGACGCAAAACGACGGGTTCTGTGTATGTATGAGTGGGTGTGTATGTGTGTGTGTGTGTCTGTGGCATCGTAGCTCCCGAACGGATGAACCGATTTTGATATAGTGTTTTTTTGTATTTTCTTTTAAAAGGTGCAAAAGTCAAAGACTCAACAACAAAATGTACAGTGTACCACTGCTGTATATTTCGAACCAACTAGTACCTGCGATAGGGAACAGTGGGCGTCGATCTTAATGCTTTCGTGCCTACAGTTTTGTCGCACGGTACGTCTAGAGGTGGGCAGAGAGGCCACAGGTCACACGGCGTGGCACGGACATCGCCGCCTCACCCTCGCCCTGTCCGATCTACCCTTACAGTTTGATCAATACTATTTAACTGGATGTTTTTATCTTTTAGAATTTAGGCAGGTGTAATATTGATAGACTTGAAGTGTCGCCGGACAAGTAACGATGGAAGATCCACTTTGGGTCCCTGAGCCAGTGGAGTAGGTAAATAATTTCGATAGATATGCTCAGATAACTTTGACTCGATATTCAATTTGGTCTTTAATAGTTTAGTCCTTTAGATTTTAGATGCTATATTGCAACTGTCAGAGTGGTATATATTTTTTTTAATTTTATGCCAATGACGGTTGTCACAGAAGCTCTCCCAAAAACCATCCTAAAACCTTTAGTCAAATATATTTGGTAGATGAACGATTCTATACAAAATCCAACTCAAATATCGTCTCCGCTACCATATGTTTCTAACAATCGACAGTGTATCTACCTATAAGGATCGAAGCCTAACACAACAATAAAGTGAGCAAGCACACTAAAAATGTAACTACATAGAGTTTGCCCAAGACCTTCACATTTCCAGGAAATCATTTACTACTTAAAAGCTGGATTTCGAGCAAAGTGTTTAACGATTAACTGATAACAAGCTATAGGCTAACAGAAAGGCTGTCAAATAGTTAAAAAAGCTCCTTTTCTTAATTTGGCCTGAAACATAAAAGCTAGACAATAAACGATAGACATTGTTCTTACGGTGAATAGAAAACATCGTGACCGAACCCACGACTTAGATGTTTCCAGACGTATTGACGAGTGGACACGGTCGACTAGACTGAGAAGGTGGTATAGGTATAGGCAACGCTACTCCATCTAATACATGGTTTAGGCACTACAGTGCTCTGAATAGCATGGGTTAAAGTTAAATAAATAAATATTGCAGGACATTCCACACATCGCCATCTAGCCCCAAGCTAAGTACTATACTTGTGTTATGGCTGCCAGACAACGGATATACTACTTATATTCTTTTGTAAATATATACGTATAATACAGATAAACAACCAGACCACAGACAAATATCTAAGCATAAATACTTGCCTGAGGCGGAAATCGAACCCGCAACCCTGTGTTTGGCAGTCCGGCATGGTGAGTTGCTGGCGCTGAATACCTATATCATCAATAATGTTAAGGGCAAATATAATTAATCTAATACTCTCTTTTTTATGTTAACACTAGCGGTGCTCTGCGGTTTCACCCGTGTAAGTCTCCATCCCGCGGGAATATTAAAATAAAAAGTAGCCTATAGCCTTGGACTATCCAACACAAAAAAGAATTTTACAATTCGACCCAGTAGTTCCTGAGATAAGTGCGTTCAAACAAACAAACTCTTCAGCTTTATAATATTAGTATAAACTAGCTGCACCTTGCGGTTTTACCCGCGTAAGTCCCGATCCCGTGGGAATATCAAAATTAAAAGTAGCCTTTCTTGATAAATTGACTACCCAACATAAAAATATTTTTTCTATTCGAACCGGTACCTAGTTCCTGAGATTAGCGCGTTCAAACAAACAAACAAACTCTTCAGCTTTATAATATCTATATATATATACATATAAAATGCTTTGTCCTGAATGACTGACTGACAGATCAACGCACAGCCTAAACCACTGATCGTAGAGACCTGAAACTTGGAGGGTGTGTTTTATGTATGACGTAGACATCCGATATGAAAGGATTTTCCGAAATTCTACCCCTAAAGGGGTAAAAAGGGGGGGCAAAGTTTGTTTGGGACAACGTGATTCCTTGGTCCATTTTCGACCTCAACGCGGACGAAGTCGCGGGTTAAATCTAGTTATAGTATAGAAGTATAGTTTAGGTTAGAATTAGGATGATTATTACTAAGTAATCTGAAATAGGTACGTTTAGATGCAAAGCCGATGGGCAGAGGGCAGAGGTCACGGCAGTGGTACCGACATCGCCGCCTCTGCTGCGAGTTACTGTGTAGCAAACACGACCAAGGTCAGAACTTGATTCGCTGTGTGTACCAGGCTTAATTACCTTAACGTTTGAAGTCTAGAATAGAAAGTGATTTAGGTCTACAAAAGGTGAAAACCTTCAGTTAAAGAGTTTAATATGGGCTTTAATAGACCTACTAGCTTCTGCCTGCGGCGTCGCCTACAATTTTACTCTTTTAGGGGTGGAGTTTCGATAAACCTTAAAAAGGGTTTATCGAAATTCTACTTTATCGAGGTTCACAAAGAACACATCTTCCAAAATGTATGTCTCTAGCAATTTAAACTGTGTTTATATATCAGTCAGTCAGTCAGGACTTTGAACCTTATATTTGTCTACAGATATGCCAGATAAGCATCTATTACAAATGATTTATCCTACTAATATTATAAATGTGAAAGTCTGTGTATGTGTGTGTTTGTTACTCCTTCACGCTAAAACTACTGGACCGATTGCGATGAAACTTAGTATGTAGATAGCTGGAGACCTGGATTAACACATAGGCTACTTTTTATCTCGAAATTTCCACGGGATGGGGACTTACGCGGGTGAAACCGCGGGGCGCAGCTAGTGCCTCCATATATGAAAATTATTGTACACAGAAAGCTAGAAAATTTGCATAAACGTTCGGATTTATCGCTTTTATTAAAGCGATTTCTTCCAGACTTTTGGATGAAGAAGCATTTCAACAACCAGGTTCTTCCAGGTAATTTTTGTATAAAGCAATATTTCAATCACTATTTTTTGTGTGCTGTAACAAAATGACAGAAAAAGAGGCAGGTTGAAGAAAATTGACTTAGTTGATAGTCTGAATTTGCCCTAAGAGCATTTTCTACATTGTATGGTAAAATTATATAGATTTTGTAACTTCTAAAACTTTATGTAACTTTATATCTGGTTATACGAAAAAGTAAACTATCTCGTCCATGCATACACCCCACGTAAACTATCTCCCTAAAGTGGGAGGGAGTTGGGGCGGAGACGGTACGGACAAGCGTGACCCGTGGCTATTCCCGCCCGCCCAAACGACGCCGCCCGCCCACGAGCACCGGATATGCCTCCGAAAGCATTGTTTGCTAAGAGTTCGCGTGTTCTTAACGGTTTTTTTTATTGTTGCCTTTACAGGTTAAAAGTAGGCAGGTATTCTATAAGGATTACAATAAAAAATATGTTTTTTGTGAAATTTTGCTGCAAAAATTTTGTACCATAAAGTTTACGAGTTATTTTTTTTTAATTTTGGTGTAAATTTTCATATAATTACTTGCTTTCTTAGTCAGGGTTATTATGGTTTTAATTACAATAATCAAAAGTTGTATAGTTATAGTTTTTATTTATTTTATTTTCTTATTTTTTATTACTTTTATTTTATAGTTTTTTTTTATTAAAATAGTATTAGGTTCAATTTCAATTTCAATTTATTTATTGTTTGTCACAGGTAATAGGTTCTTAAAAAATAGCATATAATAGTTCCTGTGTAACAATACCACTAGGTGTACATTGTACAATAATATTTAGTATTAAACTACATTTTAGATATCCAATAATATACACATGTCATTTGAATTAACACAGCAAATAAAAATAATGTTAAGTAAAATAATATTAATGTCAATGAAATAATGAAATGATTAATATAATGTCAAATTACAAAACACGACAAAAAATCATTCATTTAAATTGTATACTTAGTCAAGTTTAGTCATAAAATGGACCTGTAAAAAGGTACCCATAAAAAATGTTATTTTTTGTAGGTACCCATAATATAAGCGCTTTAATTAAAAAAGAAGAAACACCTAACGGATTTTTTAAAAACAACTTCAGAAACCAGTAAGATGTCTTTAAAAAAAGTTGTAAATTACACGGTAACTAACTCTTAATGCAAGAGAATAGGACAAATAAAAAACAAATAGAAAAAAGAACACAAAAGACAAAAACAAAAAATGGTAAAGTTAAGAATGCGCTTATGATGTGCAAATTGTGTTTTTATACACCACGATACCGAGATAAAGGGACTCGTTATACGGTAATTTATAACAGTTTTTTTAACGGTTTTTAAATCAGTTTTTTACCTTTGAAAAAAAACTGTTTATGAAGGGTTAAAAAAATGTTTGGAATATGTCGTTCTCAGAGTCCAACGGAAGTAAGATTTTTGAATTATCTATTGAAATCATTTTATTTATCTACGCAAATTACCGTTCGTACAACGGACTCTAGTACTCTATTTGTATAACAAGCAGGGCCCTGCGGTTACACCCACGCAAGTACCGATCCCTCGGGAAAATCGAGGTAAAAAGTAGCCAATTTTACTCTCAATTAATCAATGTATCCTCGGACAAAGTTTTATCAAAATCGATCAAGTAGTTTCGGAGCCTATTCGTTACAAACAAAAATAAAACTTTGTAATCTTGTTTTATATAAAATTCTCGTGTCAAATAGTTACCATACTCTTCCGAAACGACTTGACCGATTTTTGTGAAATTTTATATGCATATTCAGTAGGTCTGAGAATCGGCTACTATATCTATTTTTTATTTTGTTTCCTTTCGTTTTTTTTTTTGTAAATGCTTGGACAGCTAGTATAAGAGTAGATTTAGGTCAATATGCCATAAGGTTAGTACAGGTGCGTGCTAGAAACTATTGTTAATCCGTTCTACCTTTTAACCCCTTCAATTCATATAAAAAACAAACCACGTGCCACCCACAACTTTTTACCTATTCGTAGTGTTGTGTGCCAACTGGCATTTTGTTAAAGTTAGTTAATAAGTTGTAGGCAAATTGTAGACTATAACAGTTTAATAAATTGATGGCGTACCTGCATTCACAAAAAAGTGTCATGTTCCAGTACCATGACGCGTCACGTTCCGTTTGACGTCATGATTTTGTCTTGTTCCCATTGTGTGACATCATACGTCAGGGTAATATAACCATGACGCGTCCGTTCCCGTTACGAAACAAGAGTATTTAATAATAATATCGCGCATCTGGGCTTGTGTTATGGTCACGAGTGACAAATAGAAGACTTATATTAAAGGAAAAATATATAAATATAATACCTATAAAAAAGGGGAAAAAATAATAAAGGAAAAATATCTAAAATTTGTATTGTTTTCTTATAACGTTATCACTTAAAATTATCGTCCGTAAACCGACTTTACAGACAACCATTCTTGTACTTTCAAAGATTTCTTGATAAGTCTTTTTCTCTCTCTTTTTTTTTCAACTTATGCATATCTTATACAGAGCTAAGTTCTATGTAAGTACAATAAGTTAGAAAACGATTTACTATAATGACTTTGGAATCTTTGTTAATAAATAAAATAAATAGTAAATATATCTAATATATATACCTTTAGATATATTTACTATTTATTTTATTACAGGGTTATTTATTTAATTCTAATTCAATTTATTCTTATTTAATGTAATGTGATATGGATCTCGTTATCTAAAATAAATGTTTTTTTTTTTATTAAAAAAATAATCCTTATCCCTTTGTCACGTCATCACTTCAATTTAGAAAATGGACCAATTTAGTAAATTATTTTTTTCTTGTTTGTTATTGTCAAGTTGCGCATAGCTATATAGCGGTACAGCTAGTATTATATAGATTCGTTGAATACAGTTAAAGATAATAGGAGCAAATGATCGCGTAGACATTTGAATATGAACGGGCAAGTACGAGTACAGTATGGGAGAACTAATGTCGTATACCGTTCAGCGATTTTTATGATCTTCCAATTTACTACTCTCATGTTCCACGACTTGGTCACAGGGCCGATAAATGACGCTTCCTGATAAGTATGTTTTGGAAGTTTTTAAGCTATTGCATAGCTTTTATCGCGTATCGGCTTTGAGTCAAAAAAATTCTGTAACGAAAATAAAACCTAACCCCCCACTTCGCCTACCATGTAGCTCGGCCGAGATGTATATGGTACGACTGTACGAAACTCGCACGATGCAATAGCTTTACCGCGGCAGTCCCCGAGTGCCACACGTTTTTTAATTTCAAATGAGTAGTACCAGAAGAAAGTTGATTAAATTAATATGTGATAAGTTTGATGGTCATTGTTTGCACCTATTATAGAACTTTAATACAATGAATATTTGAAAAAGGCATTTAAAGAGGTTTATAGATTTATATTTTAGTATCGAAACTTTTATATCGATTTAATGTTACTAAAAAAAAGATTTATTTAACTCATTGTAACCACGTACACGTCTAACACCGGGCCTAAATTACTGGAAGATATCTTTTTAGGGTTTCGTACCCAAAAATATAGGGTAAGGGTAACACTTTAAAACAATACCATCTACCTACCAGCATTTCAGCGTCATTTTAGCCCCATCTCCACTGACCAAAACGCAAGCTCACGTCACGGTTGACGCTGATCAGGATCGCCGCCGGTCACACATGTAGGAAGTCCGTCACACATCTGACTCCGTGACCTCGTTGTTGTGACCATAATGTCACTACTTTGAACATCTTTAAATCGAAGTATGAGTTGCAAAACCAAGCATCTTAAAACTTTGCAGTTAAATACGTATCTACTTAAACTTGATTGTACGGTCGGAGTCCGAATTGCGGACTCACCGCAGAGTTCTAAAATTACTATAATGTTTTTATAATACTTATCTAAAAAGTCATGAGTTGAAATTTTTTAACTTGAACTCGAGCAAGACCTAAGAATCTTGTTTAAGTTGAAAACATTATAATAATAGCAGTTTTAGACCTTTACGTTGTGTCTGAAATCCTGACTGCTGGGTTTCGAACTCACGAACATGAGTTGAAAGACTTTAACTTGAACTCGAGCAAGACCTTAGAACCTTGCTTAAGTTGAAAACATTATATTAGCAGTTTTAAACCTTTATGTTGGGTTTGAAATCCTGACTGCTGGGTTTCGAACTCACGACCTTCGAAATGAAAGTCGTGGTATCTACCACTAGGCCCACTACATGTACTACTAAAGACTACATGTAATAATGATTTAATTCGTCCTCGGTCACCTCAAATTATCACAGAGTCACCAACTATTTACACAAGGCTCTGAGGATCATATCGCTGTAAGATTGCACAATCAGACGGACTCAAACAACAACCACGTAAGTCGTATACAAATAACGCCACACAATCAACGACCAAATAATCGTAAAATGAAAGGCTTTACTGTCCTCTATAAATTATATTGTTATCTTGAAGACAAACATAGAATGAGTTAATTAAATAAGACATTGTTATCTCTTATATGAGACGATGTAATCAGAACGGACACGGTCGTCATATTTGCGTCGTGTGCTTTTTGGTTGTGGATTAGAATTGTAAATACTACGCAGGAATGAGAAATCCAAATTTTTTTAGATTATAAAAAGAATATAACATACAAAGTTAGGCGCGAATTACACTACCCTTTCCTTGCAGTCGGGTAAAAACTGAGAATTTCAAGATCGCCAGGCATAAAAATACTCAGAAAACGTTAAGTTAATTTTAAACTAATTTGTAAGTAATTCTTTCCTTCGTGCTAAATATATCAAATCATCTTAAAATGTCGAAGAAAAAATAAAGCACAAATCATACTGGTCATCTTTGCGTTGTGTAATTTTTAGTTGTGGATTCGTAAATTTATACTACACAGAAATCAGAATCCCAACATTTTAGATAAAACTAGAATTTTTAGATCCTTACGCATAAAAATTGTCAGAGTAAACTTATATATTTGATCACGTTTATTTATTTTTAAACTTATTAGAACGTAGGTCCTTCGAGCCGGATAAACCAAATAGTCAAAGAATGTCGACGAAAAAGAACATCATCGTCGAACTATATTGAGGTCTTAATCAAATAGATACAAACTCGGGTTCAGTCCTATACGTACACGTGTCGTCACATTTTTTTAAAACCCGAAATTTCCTAGTAAATTAGGGCAATTATCCTTTTTTTTATTTTTCCAATCATTTTTCATTTTTCCATATTTTCTATTGTTTGAGGTAAAGTCCGAGGGGTCCTAGTGTGTTTATGATGAGCATGTTCTTGATAGAGACAATCAAGGCAGGTTCTTGATAGAGAATTGATAAGCAAAGTTAGTTTTTGATGTTTATCGCTTCCTGTTTAACTTAAGGGTGTTTTTTTTAATTACCACCCTGTTTAATTTTGAGAACTAGACATTATATCAGTTTTTATAAATATTTTTTTCCACTTTGCCGGCCTAAGCCACTCGTGGGTCAAAGTAGACTTTTAAAAGTTTGCAAAAAAAATTCAAATTTTGAATCTGCCTCGATTCAGATACGGCAGATTACCTCTTCTCAGCGGCTCAACCGTTTTCAGTGATTTACACTATAGTAGGTAACCTAAAATGTAATAAGCTGCAAGATAAAAACCGAACAAACATACATACATTGCAAGTTTACACTATTTTAAATCCAGCAGATAAAGAATATATCATGTAAGCCTATTTATAGAATCTTGAAGAAAGCGAGCTTCTATATTTAACACTTCTTTCACAACAAGCAAAATACTTATTACTGCCCGTTCAGTAAATTAATCGCAAAGTACAATTTTTGTTGGTTTTTATTGAGATACACAATGTCGTTTTTAGAATAGATGGCATAATCAAACTTATAACACCCTTCTTTTTGCGTCGGGAGTTAAAATGATGGGTTTCACCCTATCTTCGACTACGAAAGGCGAAAGTTACGGTAAAAAATGTTTGAGATACCTGACTCTGTCCACTACTCCGTCCTGTGGGCAGGACGTACTTACGTAAAACTTCATGCAAAACTAGCTTTTGCCCGCGACTTCGTCCGTGTAGAATTAGTAGATAAGACCAAGAAATTACGTTGTTCCATACAAACTTTGCTCCCCTTTTTGACCCCCTTAGAGATAGAATTTCGGAAAATCCTTTCTTATCGGATGTCTACATCACACAAATAACACACCCTCCAAGTTTCAGGTCTCTACGATCAGCGGTTTAGGCTGTGCGTTGATCCGTCAGTCAGTCAGTCGTTCTGGACAAAGCATTTTATATGTATAGAAGATGAAGGACTGCCAGAAGTACAATCAAAATACACCCAGAAGAGCTTCTAAAAGGGCTTAGTTGTTTGAACGATCTATCATTAAAACCTAGTGATACTTAAAAGCTTCCACAATCTATAGCAAAATCTAGTTAATTGCGACACGGAAGCGACGGACAACGGTAGTCGGCAGCTAACCCACTGGTCTCCAAGATAATTTGAGAAGCAGCAAAGCGTTAAGATCGTTACTGTAGTAGTTACTCTGATGATTGTCATTTGCTTGTAATGCATGGTAAGGGCTATCTCGAGCGAAACTGCGAGATTAGAATAATGTCAGATAGGTCGGTAAACATATGGGTAAATATTTTTAAATTTTTTAAATATAATTTTTAATTATTTAGGACATTACACACAGCTTCATCTAGCCCCTAGGCTAAGTAACTAGACTTATGTTTGGTGATCAGACAACGAACAGAAATACTTATATAGGTTGGGTTTTTTTAACTTTTAATTACCTAAATTCAAACAATACATTAGAAAAATATATTTAAAAAAGAAGCATTTCTCATCGAAAAGTGTAACAAAGTCCTTTTAAACCAAAATATAAAATTATTTACACGACATTTTTGGATTGAAATGGAAATAACCTATATATGCCAAAGATTTGTTCTCAAAACAAAGCCAAAACCCTATCGCACTGCACAAAAACAATAACAAACCCAACAAAGCGCGTAACTAACGCGGAAAAATTATATTTGTCCAACATAATTTATTTCCCTCATTGTCCTACGGAAACCGTAGGCTCGTTCCGTTAATCGTTTATCGAAAAAATATAATAAATTGTTGCCCAAACGGTCAGTCTGTCAGTATCTGTACCATTAGCAACGAACCGTGATTTCTGCAATAAAACCAAATATTCATAGCTTATTTTTTTTTTGTAAACGGTACATAACATTTATCAAGGGTATAATCTATGATAGATATTCATATTGAGCTCGATTTATTGCCGGGAAGGCGTAGAGTCGACATGTATTGACATTTTTTTCTACAAACATAGTTACAATTATTATAATGAATTGTTTAACCATTGTATTTTTTGACGATGGAGCGTATTAACACAAGTACAATTAGACTTCTACTCAGTGAAGTACCGAGGAGATATTTTTTTACTTTTAATGACAATATTTAATAATTAAAACTATTTTATACCTTATTACTTTATTATATTATGTATATTTTACACAAAAAGATATGACTGTTTACAGTAGGTTGATTTCGCAGCCCTTTCTCTCCCATCCCCCAACTAAACCAAACTCGTAATCTATTCCTTTCCTACCTTGATTCTTAGCTAGTTTTGTTAATTCTACAATTTTTAGGGATTTGTGATAACTGAACGTTTTAAAAAGGTGAATTTGTTGTTAAGATTCGAGATAGACAAACACTTTATTGCACCATAAAAACAAAACGTAAAATGATTACATGTAACAAAAACAAAGTAAATTCTAACTTAAGTGAATAAAGAATTAAACATAACAACATCTAAAAATTCATATGGTAAGCGAACAACACACTATTTGATTCCTCGTCTAATGAATGATATTGACCCATCTTTAAGAAATAGTATCACTAGGAAAAATATTAAAGAAATTAAAATTACACTTTTTAAACAGCCTCTAGCTAGCGCAACTGAATAGTTGTGGAACAAGTTTTGTCACTGACTGCATCATACGATCTAACCGATGAAACGGCCCGATTGCTGGATAGCGTTGTCTCTTTTCAGTATAGTGATAAAGACCATCGATCGATAGCTGACTAAGCGCGATTGATTTCTACCTTACTTATTTATAATATCAATTGTTTATTTTATTGTATCGATTTAAAATATGTAAGTAGTCGCATTCTATTTGTTTTGTTTTTTATATCATTTATTTAAGTAACGAACTTAATCTATGTATGGCAAACCGGACAAATCTTTGTGATTTTTGGTTAGCTTATAATTTTCTAACATTGTAAATGTTTAATAAATAAAAAAGTAACTTATATGCTAAACGAAAATTCATATTTAATACCTTACAATATGGCACAATGGGCGGCCTTATCGCTAAAAGCGATCTCTTCCAGGCAACCTTTGCTAAAAGCAATCTCTTCCAGGCATCCGAGTAGGCTCTAACAAGGACGTAGTCGCAGTACGTGAAAACATCTTGTTTCTAACGATAGATTTCTAATTTTAATGCAATAAACTTTATAACCCTAAGATATTGGATATATTTTTTCTGATAGATTTTAAAAACTTTTTACATGTGAAAATACTAGATTTAAAAAATAATATAATCATTTATTTCATCCAACATTATTATAAAGAAAAACAGATGGATAAACCATAAAGCAACTCCATTGAGTTCTATGTCCAGTCCCCTAAGGTGAAAGGTCGCATGGGGCACACGACGGTCAGCGGCGAATGGCACCGACTGGAACCCCATACCATGAGAAACACTATATTTATAAAAACTATGGATTTTTTCTTTTGCTAAGTTTTGACAATCATATTTGCAATCATATTGTTGGGAATTCGAAATAACATATGGATAGATAGATAAATACTTTATTGTAAACATAATTTTTTAATTACTTTAAATAAAAAACACAAAGCTTAAGTCTAAGTGTTACAAAGGGTTTATATCTCAAAGCGATCTCTTCCAGGCAACTTAACATTGGTAAGTTTTTATGATTGCAGCACATTTTGGTCTACGATTTAATGTTATTTTTTAAAGGAAGTTAGTGATTAATTTGTACCAAGAAACTTAGAGAAAAGAACGAATTAAGTGGAGTTGTGCGAATGAAAAATGAAGGTATGTAAAATTAATTCATTTATCTATGCGTTTTACTTTTATCAATAACTAGCTGCGCCCCGCGGTTTCTCCCGCGTAAGTCCCGATCCCGTGGGTATATTGGGATAAAAAGTATCTTATGTCCGTCTCCTGGCTCTAAGCTACCTCCCTACCAATTTTCTGTTCTGCCGTTCTTGAGTTATAAGTGGTGTAACTAACACGACTTTCTTTTTTATATATAAGATACGAGATTTTAATCGCGAATTCGTCCCCATAAGTGTTTTCCAAAAATCTTTTCTTAACGGATGTCTTCTACATCATAATAGGTAAGGCAAAGTGTATTAATTTAAGCTGTGCGTTGATATACCAGTCAATTAGGTGTTTGAATTTTGTATCAAGAAAAAAATATCTTTCTCAAACTGAACCCAAGTAACCTGTTGTTATTTCGGAACCAGCCACCAATTTCCATTATCTATACTTACAAATTAGTCGGTGACCGTCCATCCATCTACATTTATTTACATTCATATCGGAAAACAAGTTGCCCATTGTCGTTTAAAACCGCTAAAGTTGTTAAACTACCGGAAAACATGTCAAAACACAATGAAAATTGAACTTTAGTTGTAAGAAAACAACGTTGAAAATTTAATGTTTTTAGTGATGGGAAAAGTTAAGGAAAAAATGTATCGATAACATTCGAAGTTAGTTGTCACGCCCTTGTACTTAGAGTTGAAAATTGTTTGAAGTGTTGTGAAACAATGAAGCCTGTATGGCACCCGCACGTCCTCTTTAGATAAGATAAAGGCCACCTGTAACGAACGACACCAATACGCTAATGATACGTTACCGGTCGCGTTGATACCGGTATTTAATTTCCGATAAAAATACCGGTTGGACTGCGATAGCCGACGGCTTCAGTGCCGTTTGTATATTCAAATTAGTTTTTATCAGTTTTTCGAAACAGGTCAATTAATTGATGTATTCTAATTAGTTAATTAGTAGAACCTGTCACGAAGAAAATACCGTCCACCATTTTTCAGAGTATATAGTATTATTCAGTTGACAATTACATTTATTTAGTGTTTTTATTTTTTGTACATAAATACAGGAAATATCTAAAAATCGGCTAATGGTGTCTAATGCTTGAGTATCCCACTTCTGACCTCGAATTCCTAGAACCAAGTAGAGACTGAACCCCGTCTGAAAATTACATAATGATCACTTATTTCGTGGATATCACGAAACACATCTCTTATCGATGGGTAGTGAAAAATGTCGATATTAAACTATCGATATTTTCTTTATGTCGATACGAAATTATCGATATTTGTATTTGGCATACATTGCAATACTTTTGACATCGTTTGATTTTAGTAAAATTATGAAAAAATCTACTTTTGTATATGTAAAAAAGTTTTGTTTTTTAAATAATAAATAATTAGGTACCACAAATATGGCAAGGCATAAATGAAGATTTAATTAGTTAAGTAGATAATTTTAGTTACAGTTTATTTTCTTATCATTACCATAATTTGCACAATGTTTATGATTGCATTGTAACTGTGGCAAAGACAGACTACTCCATGGACCGAAGCTTAACTTGTGTTATTAAATTGTTTACTTTAAAATTAAACTGCGAGTGGAAAATCCACGTTTGCATCAATATTTATGTTAGTTAATTTATTTTCGTGTAGTTTACTTCAAATTAACTTAGTCAAAGACACGAAATAATTTTTCAAAGAAAATAAAAATAGTACAAAACAAACAATAGTTACGTATGAAGCCATGAGAAGCATCGTGAAAAGCGTTTGTCTTTTCTTCATGTCAATGTCAAACTTGAGACTTGATAGCTAATCAGAGACGATACAGTCGGAATACTAATTAGCTGAACCCAGAGCTCACTCGCAGAACTGCAAAAGTGTAATATTTTTACCTATTTTGTTATTTTTTAACCCTCGACGTAAAAATGACGGGGTGTTATAAGTTTGACGTGTCTGTGTGTGTGTCTGTGGCATCGTAGCTCCCGAACGGCTGAACCGATTTTGATCTTGTTATTTTTTATTTGAAAGGTGAATTAGCCCTAAATGTTCTTAGTTATCATTAGCAGTACCGGATAACTACGTGTCGCGGCGGCGTCGGCCACAGTTGTTTAGGGTACCGCGCGGTCGTACCAATCTAGTTAAGAAGGCTCCCCTCACGAGAACCTTGGCAATGCTAAATCGGGTTGCTGACTTGACGGATTTGTTCTCGTGCTCTCTGAGTGAATTTACTAGAGTGACTTACTATGTTGTCTGTTATGGTGCCGCAAATGGTAGATGAATAATCATGTTTATTTAGTTTGTTGTTTGTGGTTCCATAACAGACCACTTCAATTTTATGGTCTATTTTAAAGTTTTAAAGTTTATTGATTGAACTTATAACTACACTATCGCATTAGGTTATCCTGTAAAGATAGTTGTAAAGATTGTAATAAATAAATAAATAAATAGTTATGTTTGATCCATATTGGTTCAGCCGTCTGAAAGTTATAGTTTAAATAAAACTCAAAATCATGTAACAATACTTTACAACCTTACAGATATGCGAAAAAGCGCTCGGTCACGTGGGGCTCAGCTAATTGGTATTCCGACTGTACATTGTTTTTTTATTCATCACATTTTTATTATCCACGTAAAATATCGACAAATAGTTTTCACATCCCTAACCTGACCATGCGACTCGGCTCGTGTTATTCCATAGCTAATTGCAAATTGCGGCTGTCATCGACGACGAGCGTTAATGTGTCATAATATGCCATGTTCACGGACAAGGTTCCGTAGTATAAGGATGGTTTTATATTGAGGTGCCAAAAATTAACTGAAAATACTAGATTTTTTGAAGTAGTCCCACTATCCCCCTATATCTAATCAATATCCCACTATATCTAGTATTATAAAGGTTGCCTGGAAGAAATCGCTTTCAGCGATAAGGCCGCCCATTTGTGCAACTTATACTTTCTAGCTACTACTTTATTTTGTGTTTATCGTGTTCTGTTTCTTTTTTGTTGTACAAATAAAGTTATCTATCTATCTATCTATCCCCCAAATGCATTCCACGAAATGGGGGATAGTGGAAATTTGGCGGGACATCATCCCATAAATTCATAATCAAACCAATTTGGAGGATAATTAGAGGTGATAGATGCATAATCCAAAGTATAGTAAACTATAATGTTTTCCCCAAAAAGGGGGATAGTGGGAATTGTCGTAGCATTATCCCTTGAACTTTAATCCCTTAAATAAATTAAATTTTCAATATGCCCCATATAGTGAAAATTGTCGTGACATTTTCCCCAGAACACTTTTTGTTTAAAAGGCCAAATCTAGCGCGCTTTAATGCGATATCAATGCACTATGGTAACATTGCACTAGGAATGTATATGTATATGACATGTCCATTACCAGGTTCAAAACTTTTATAAAGCATAAATTGTGCAGTAAGGCGTACTATGATACTTCGTCTTACCTTAATGATAACAACCCATGGACGTGACTTTAGTTGCTCCATTTCAAATAATACTTTCAATATTTGTAATATTGACCTTTGTGAGCGTGATCACTTAAAAAAAAAACCCCATGAGTTTCTTGTGCCTTCTTCTCATTGGTGGGCGCGTTCCGAAGGCACACATCCTAACTTAGTTTTTAAGACGATTTCAAGTGGTCTATATACAATTGTATTAAGCATCCCAAGAAATAAAAAATTTTGATTTTGATTTTGAATGGACCGGTATTTTTGCCGTAATATTTCGTTGAGCTTATCATACCTATCAAATGCATATTCTAGGTAGGTGTAGTCTGGGCCAAAGTGGACCATTACACACAAATTGTTTATGTATACCAATTATTGGAACGAAGTTCCTTATCGCGCATTGCGAAAGGGGGCTAGACGGAAAAAATTAAGACCAAAAGTTGTAACGACACTTTTTGCTATAGTTATAAGCCGTGCGGCGAGAGCGTGCGCGTTTCTCTCTCTCTCTCTCTCTCTCTCTTTTAGAAAGCAAGCTAGTTATTTTCGTTTCGTCTTTCTTCGTTCCATCCGGGTGTCCCTCGACACCTCTCAAGTTATTTTCATCCTAAACGAGCCTTTACTCGGAACCTTAACTGACCCATGATTCAACGGGTGCCATGCGCCTGCGCCGACGCAGTATGAAAGCTATTCAGGCTTTCTGAATACACTTTATTATGCTGTCTACTTTACACTTCATGAAGTAAATAGTCAGTTCCCACGGTTGATGATTGGTTATTTTGAAAATGTTACCGCATACGAGAAAATCTTTAGAAAAGCTCTAATGTTTTTGCATGTGCTGATGTTGAAAATTGTAAGAAACCAAAGGGCAAACACAGAATAGTCAGTGTTTGCCCTTTGGTTTCTTCCACCTTCCTATAGAGGTAGACTTTTCAATCGACCTATAGTTTATATTGAAGTTCTGTCTTCAAAGCACGTTCAGTCCATTTTAGTTTGTCTTTAAAAATGCTGCTGTTCGTCCTCATAGAGCAACTAGTTTTCAGACGTTAAAATTGAAAATAACAAGATATTAGATCTTTATAATCATCCTTGCCCCGAGCAAGCGAATTTGCCACCACTTGTCTCAAACAATTTTTAATTCGTATCCTCAAACTATGTTTTATTGGAATACAAAAAAGGAACAGTGTAACTTTTGGATTTGTGAAGTAGAAATAGTCGTTGTATCCCAATATCTACAGAGTTATTATTATTTGTAATCGACTTGAAAAGCTACTCTGATAAAATTACGTGCAAAATTACCTAACAAAGTAGCTGTTAGAAAAAAACTACAAAGAACTCACCGACAGATTCATCATCCCAAGATTGATTCGAGAAATTTAACACTATGTATTTATTTGGCAAGGTTATGGAATTTTACAATATTTGAGAACGATGTCCGCTAAGCAAACAGGCTCTGTTGGACCGCCAAAATACTTTGCGGTTCGTTTGGCTTCTTCAATGGGACTTTGTCATTATTACAAGCTAATATTTATCACGTGCGCCAAAAAATTCAGTAATTTTAAACTTTAATTCTTTGAGATATGGGTCACCCTTGTTTACGATGGTGGTAAAATTAACTTTGTAAGTCATAGAAAAAAATCATAATCACGTTATGCCTTCTACGGTAGCCAAATCGTTTGGCGGTTTTCATCTTTGAATTTTTATGAATAGAAAAATTATCGTGACTTGATATTTACGTAAAATTAGATACGAGTCCACTGAGTTGCTGTGTATCGCAGCTGATTAAACAAATTGATAAAAAGTAAAAATACACTGACTACCAAAAAATTTATCCACCCACGGTTTTGGCGAAAAGGAGCCTCACTCCGTAACCATTTTCTTCACTTTCTTCCAGGTCCAGATGTCCATTTTCTTTACTTTCTTCCAGGTCCAGATGTCCATTTTCTTCACTTTCTTCCAGGTCCAACGTTATGGAATACACTTAAGTTCGTGTTTATAATAATGAACAAGCATGAAAGCATATATGCTATCAAGTACTTAAAATATCTAATTTGAAAACAACACGAAGAAGTAGGTTTCTTCGGCGGCTAGTTTTGAAATTAACATGATAAAATAAGACAAAATTGTTAGCATATTAGCACTCATTAGCTTCGGGTGACCAAAAGGCTGGCTGCTATCTCGGACAGCGTATAAAGACATCGCAAAAAAACGACGCCTCATGAATTAAATTAGTAGGTATCCTTAATTGAATTTAATTGTTAGGTATATTTTACGCTTAATAAATTAGACAAAAATAATAACAGAATACTTAAGCCTTCAAATTGGAGCGCTGTAATGGAAGTGCGCTGCTTGCAGTAGAAATGGACATCTTGGCAGTAACTCTACCTCCTTATTTAATGCGTATACAAGACTTGCCAGAAATATATACTTGCCCAACATAAAAACCGCCCAACAATTAGTACAATCGAGCACAACTGCCTTATACCACTTCAGAACACACGTGTCGATGTGGCTTAATCCACGGCTTTACTCCATAATCCGACCACCCATACTTACCATTATAACGCTGCCCACAGAAATAGTACCCCCATTATTAAATAGAATAGAACACATAGGTGCCCTTATTATTTTACACCATAAAATATTAGACCACCAACGTAACTTTCATGCGTTTTTGCAACGCGAATTTAATGATGCGATCGTGATTTTTTGACGGTTTGAGTTTATTGTAATTGCGATGTTTACTTTGTGACATAGTTTAGAATGAAGTTGACAGATATTTATGTGCAATGTGGTAGAAAAGCTGTGGCTTATTTGGGAATATCAGAGCTTTAAAAGGCTAAATAAGAGCAATATGCGTTGTTAAAAGTTATAATATTCAAATAAATGAAATATTTTTGAAAAACTGTACATACAAAAATTGCACCGCGACAAGATTTGAACTCTCATGACTTAATTTTTTTATTAGTTTTAACTTTTAGACACTTTTAATTTCATTCATAAACATTATAAAACAATTGCGCTTTGCGGAAGTAACAAAACACATTTTTACTAACGAAAGCATAATATATGTTTATAAATAAAAGGTTTATTTTTAACGCACTTAAAAATGAAAAAATAAATAAAAGATTTGTCACCAAAATGACTAAAACGAGTAACAACATAACTAAGAACACTCCAGAATAGTTCACCTTTCAAACAAAAGAAATCAAAATCGGTTCATTCGGTCGGGAGCTGCGATGCCACAGACAGACACACACACACGCAGACACGTCAAACTTATAGCACTCCGTCGTTTTTGCGTCGGGGGTTAAAAAACCCTAAAATAAAGCAGCTAAACTATTTTTTTAAGTAAACATTATTAGATTTCTAATGTTTGTCAAAACTAAAGTAGGTAAATGAATATAAATAACTTTTATAATATAATAATAACGCGTAACTACAATGTTATTTTCTTACGTCACAGTCAATATATCAATACAGCTAATGATCGTCCGATGTCAACAATAGATAGTACAGTCACAAACAAAAGTGAAACATACAAAAACATTAAATTAAAACTAATTTATTTCAGGCTTCATGGTTCATAGCTGTTAGTATTACAATTACTTATGACTAGTGTAAGAAAAATTATTGGCTCTAACAGATCCCATCTATATCCGATTTACCTAGCAAAAAATGACAACTCTACCCTATTCCATTCTTGCATATAGAAACAGTGTAAAACAAAAGTTGACATGATTGTATGAAATTTTATTGAGTCTAACAAAAAAAACTTTATTTGTTAGCCTCCGCTGTCCCACTGCTGGGCCTCCATAAAATCCGTCTAGGGTCCTGGGCTAGGTATTTATCAAATGCATTGAGATCGTCACGCCATCGTTTTCAGGGTCTCAGGGTCCGATGACTGTCTTCCGGCACCCCTAAAAACTTTTTTACATCTAATATATATTTTTACAATACTAGCAGCGCTCCGCGTAAATTTTAATCCTGTGGGAATACCAGAATAAAAAGTATATTTTCCTCAAAGATTACATGTTTCCTCATACTAAGTTTCATCGAAATCGGTCCAGTAGTTTCAAAACATGTTCACTATAAACAAAACAATTTAAAATAAAACATTTCTTTGGTACATATTTGCCTTTATTTTTAAGTAACTACAAAAAAAGATAGAGTATTAGGCACTTTTTGAAAGAAAACGATTTACAATATTTTTAGGAAGTTTGTACATTTTTAAAATGATTGTACTAAATATTACTGTTCACTCGGACGTATAGCAATGCGTATTAATGATGTACAGACAGACCGACGATTAGCATCCATCTGTTATAGTTTCCTTACTTTCCCGCGGGACAAACTATTTGTTTTTATCGCTATGTACGAGTAATTATACGATTTTATGAACAGTTTTATCAGAATTTTAACTAAGAAAAAATGGGTTTGCCCGCACTTTGGAATTTGCCCATCTATACTTATATTAGATAAAAGATTTGTGCAAAATAAAAAAAAACATTTGACCACTGGGGCGCGGTGTGGGCGAACCATCGCCTGCGACGTAGAAGGTTGCAGGTTTGATTCCCAACGGCGAAAGATATTTGTTTCCAGTCTAGGTGTTTCTGTAGGTATATTTACAAAAAATGTAATATAAGTATTCTATCCGTTGTGTGGTCACCATAATACAAGCGTAGTTGCTTAGCTTGGTGCTAGATGACACTATGTGCAATGTCCTGTGATATTTATTATAGAATTAACGTATTTAATACAAGTTTTATTAAAATCGGTTCAGACGTTTACTTGTACTTGTACTTGAACGGATTTTTTTCCGCGATTAGACCCTTTTTAATTGGGTCCTTTTTGCGTGAGGAGGAGTAGGCTTACCCAGCACCTACTACCCTCTCAGCCTAGTCGACCATGTCCAGAGGAGAGAACTTGTCGATACTTCTGGAGCCAACTAAGCTGTGGGTTTCATCACGATGTTTTCCTTCACCGTAAGAGCAATGTCAATTAGCGCACCTAAATGTTTCATAAGAAAAATACATTGCTGCACGGCCGGCCGGGATTCGAACCCACGACCCTCGGAATGAAAGTCGAGGTATCTACCACTAAGCCAACACCGCTCTCTTTAGAAGTTTAAAATACTAGACAAATTTGATGAAACTTGGAATGAGAATGTTGAATTCATAAGAGTAAAACTAGTTTTGTACCCTCCCTTTTGGCTTCGCCGTAGTCGGGTGAAAATAGACCTTTTTATTAGTTATTCCTGTCATACAAACATTTTTTGCTGTCGTAAGTAAACTGAATAATACCTATTTAGTACTTGGAGTACTTTAGGCAGTATTTATTATCAACTTAGAACTACATACTCAAGTACATGACATATCGTCACGAAGGCCCAGTCTTGCGTGCCAAATACATACATTACTGGCATGGGGTGCTTGTATAGCATAAATTTAATGTTTATGGTAATCTTAAGATAAAATTCTATCAATCTAAAGATGCAATCTTATTGGCCTTGACACTGGAATTGCTTTTAGTTATATACATAATTATTATTGTTTATTGATAATAAATAGCTGCGCTTTCATCGGCGTAAGTTCCCGTGGGAATATCGTGATAAAAATCCTATGTGTTAATCTGGGTTTCCAGCTTTCTACATACCGAGTTTCATCGCATTCGTTTCAGTAGTTTTTGCGTGAAGGAGTAACAAACATACATACAAACACACACAAACTTTCACATTTGTAATATTAGTAGGATAGCTTTCACATTTATAATAATTAGTAGGATAGGATTAGATAAGAAAGCGTAAATTATATAAGAAAGGACTACTTCTGTACACCTTAGGTAACAATCAACTTGAAAATTATTATTTTTTTTTCGAAAAATTTGAGGTTATTTATTATTTTTATAGTAAACTAATTATTATTTTTATACTAAACATAATGGATTCAATGTATCCTCACATCAAGTGTCATCACAATCGGTTTAGTAATTTCTTTGTTATAAGTATACACACAAAAAAAATAACGTGTCGCGGGACACGCGTTTGGAACGAAATCCCTTTATCAGTTATCGGTCTCCTTCATTCTCTCTTTCTCGGTATTTCTTTTAACGTTTTCGTAACGCCACCTAGATTAATCTGAATGCTATTCGGATTAATCTAGGTCTTGAGTATGTGCCTTGAGTATTTTAAGTACAATCTCTATCTCTACGTGCTCTACCTCTATTTTTCTGCTATACAATCCCCCACAATAAAGGGATAAGAATAACTGAAAATTACCTATGCATTTAGGACACTACACACGTCAACGCTCGGGCTATTTTTCTGATAGCTGCCCTAAATAGGACCAGTTTTGTAGCCATTGTTCAAATTATCTGTTTTGTTAATTAAAATTCAATTGACTGTTGCTCTGTTTGTTTCAGAATTTAGTGGATAAGCGGTTAAATAGAAGTCTTAATAAAAGTAAGCGCCCACAGAACAGTTCCGACCAAAAAATCATAGTAAATCATAAATATTGCAGGACATTCCACAAATCGCCATCTAGCCCCAAGCTAAGTAACTAGACTTGTGGGTGCTAGACAACGGATATACTACTTAGGTATATACTTTTCTTTTGTAAATATTTACTTATATGACATAGAAATAACCAGACCACAGACAAATACGCATAAATACTTGTCTGAGGCGGGAACCAAACCCGCAACCCTATGTTTGGCAGTCCGGCATGGTGACCATTGTGCTAACTGGGTCGTCAAAACTTGATGAATATTAAATGCCCTATTTCACAAAATGCTTTCCATGTCTTTGTCACGAGCCTAATTTACAAAACCTAGTTATTTTGAAGATTTAATCAAAATGTATAAACCGTCTGATGTAATTGAAGGAACAACGCATAATTCAAGTGTTGCAAGCTCACCGCAAGATAATTGCGTCCATCTTAACTTGTGATATTATGTTTTAAGGCGCAGTACATACTAGCTTTCAATGGTAACCCTTCACAAATATTTAATCTATACATATAAAATGCTTTGTCCTGAATGACTGACTGACTGACGGATCAATGCACAGCCTAAACCGCTGATCGTATAGATCTGAAACTTAGAGGGGGTGTTCTTTGTATGACGCAGGCATCCGATAAGAAAGGATTTTCCGAAATTCTACCCCTTAGGGGGTAAAAAGGGGGGGGGGCAAAGTTTGTATGGGACAACGTGATTCCTTGGTACAATCTACTAATTTGAAAGGCAAAAGCTAGTATCATACAAAATATGTAAATAGTAGAAATCTCACTGTCTAACACTCGGAAGATCTAACATAATTTCACTGACTATACTATTTTAATGCTGTATGTAAACTTTTGTCATTAATTGGTTACCAATTCGTTTCAGTCGGAAATTTAGTTATTGTATTAATATTATACATAGTTATTTCTATTACAAAATATAGCTACTTGGCAATCGCACAGCACTATCTGCCTACTGTCACCGTTGTGTACGTCTTTTTCGCAAAAAAAACTTCTTTTTAACTTTACATTGAATTATTTTTTGAAGTTAATTTTTTCGTTAGTTTTGCTTTTTCTTATCCAGTGTAAACTTAGCCTTAGTCGTTGTCGTGTCTGGACAGTAGAAAATTAAGATTAAAATTAAGGGAATGTAGTTTTAGAGTGCAATTCACTTAAGAAATTGTGGCAAGAGTTTATGGTTCTTTCTCTCACGCCCTAACCTAATTAGGTAAAATAATTTAATTTGGCTACTTTTTCTGTCAAATGCCATACTGCCAAATTCATGACACTACAGACTTGTGACTCTGGCAAGGACGTAGAATATCTCTCTCAAAGCAGCAATTTCAACAAACACAACCTACTACCTAATACGAACTACGAATTACTTTAACAGCCCTATAGATCAAATTCCAAAAATCATTTCTTATTAGGTTGGTACTTGTTTACGTCCTAAAATAAATGCGAAGTTTCAGATTTGTTAGAACTTTCGGAGATTTCATGATGAGTATTTTTCTCTTTTATAATTAAAGATATCTATGGAATTCAGTAAAATGTTTGAATTAAGCTACAGTTGTGTATAACTATTTAATACAGAGAGATTGAATATTTTGGCAATTTTTCATACAAAAACTTTGTCGTTATTTTCATTTTCTTCACAGCGTGATCTTGCGCATAACGCAAACGTCACACTAGACTGAGCGATCATGTACTAGTAAGTACAAAATTTTGAGACAAAAGTTTGTTAGTTTTATCCGGTGTACTTTTACCCTTTGACCCTCTTATTGCAAAATGAGGTTTAGGGATAGTCCGAGATGTGGATTTAAACCTTAAATTTAGACATAGATTTTCTCGTGAACTATAGTCTAAACACTATCCCTATAGATTTTCTCGTGAACTATAGTCTAAACACTATCCCTATAGATTTTATAGGGAACTATAGTCTAAACACTATCCCTATAGATTATATAGGGATAGTGCTTAGACTATAGTTTACGAGAAATTCTGTGTCTAAATCTAAGGATACGCTAGTAATTTTTTGAGGCAAAAAAACATCAAGCAAAAACATCGTAACATTAATTTCATACTCTGAATATAAAATAATTTAATCTAAAATGGTTATTTTCACTATTTTAAGTTATTTAAACACAGGATATTATTATGTTTTGATTTCATGAAGTTCCATTTTTGTAGCAGTACAAACATCATTATCACGAATAAAAATCCCGTAATAACTTAAGCAATTTTCTGTAGGCATACCTAATAAATACCTACTTAGAGCTATCTACAATAAGGAAAACAATTACAAATTGCTAAACGGAAGAGTATGACAATCTTATTACAACTGTGGATTATGTTGTACAGTTATAGAGCTATGGCCATGAAGGTACTCATTTTAGACAAGAGAGACTAGTCAATTAACTGAGAGGGTTCTGTTGAATATTTTTAAAGTAATTTTCAAATATCAAATTAGTCTACATACATTTTTCGTAAGTAAAATTCATTGCATCTCGGCTTTGAGCTTCAAGCTTTCCGCTCGCGCGTCACTAACCGCCTCTATGCAATGATCGATTTACCACACTTGTATCGCAATGTACTATACTAGACTAATTAAAAAAAAAATAACGAAATATATCTAATATCTTTAAATGAGCAATTCTTGTATATATATATATAATTAGAATCTCGGAAACGGCTCCAACGATACTCTTGAAATTTAGTATGTGGGGGGTTTTCGGCTCAAGGAATCGATTTATTAAGGTTCCAGGTCCGAAAAAAGCTCGATTGCCGAGATATATGCATTTGAAAAACTGTGTTGTAAGAAACTATCAGCGCCATGACAGATGAGGGCAACGCTGAGTAAAAAAGTAAAAAACTCTTTTTACTCTATACTTTCCATAAATACTGGCCGGTATCGTGAAAAAAAATGACTGTCAAAGTCAAAACTGCCCCTATAAAAGTTGTAGGAGTTTTAGCGGGAACGAGTTAACAACATGTCGTGCTGCAGTTTTATTTTCATGAAACTTAGTTGTAACCCGAATTGAATTGTATAATTCTGGTGGTATGTTATTTAATTTAGTTCTGTGAAAGTGTACAAGTGTAGTGAAAGTAAAAATCAGTGTCAAACATGACGTTTTCTCGTTGCCTCCAAATCTCCTATTAAGGTTATGGTAAACTTGCCACCGCTTTACTATAGCCCCTGACTTGACGGACTATGACGACTTTGACTGTTTTGAAACACTTTAGGCCCGATTTATGAAAAATCAGGTCATAATTTGATGCAAAATATAACTTGACACTGGCTAAATGCACAAACCGTGCCAAGACATAATAAAAAAAAAAAAAAAAAAAATTGGAGGTTCGAAGTTTATCGGTAAGTATGTAATAGGTATTTATTAATAATCAGGACCTCGGAAACGGCTCCAACGAGTTTCATGAAATTTAGTAAGTATTAGGTTTCGAGGCCGAGGTAAAAAAAACGTAAAATATCCGAGCAAAGCTCGGTCACCCAGGTACTTATATTTTATTTATGGTTTTTACTTGCAGAACGCCAATAAAGGCGACAGACAGATTGACAACACAAACATAGACTATTGTTATCAGTAACATATAACATAACATCGGACTCTATGTAATTAGCAGATATCATTGCGGTATTTAATTAAGGATACGGTGACCGCCAACGAAAGCTGTGTTGTAAATACATATGTTCTCTTGTGTGACAGTTAAGGGTAAGTGTATAGGGAGAGGAGGTGCGAGTACCGGTCGAGTAACTCCTGGTCCTGGGAATATCGGAATAAAAAGTGATTTCATGTATCCTCTTACAAACATTCATCAAAATCGGTTCAGAGCCTAAGCGTTATAAATAAAATTTTAACTAGTGCGTGGGCCTCACGTGAGCCTGCACTGGGATTTTAGGAAATATTTTTTCAAGGAAAAATGTATCTGGGATTGAGAGTTCAAGTTTTGTCGCGGTGCAATTCTTGGAGACGCAACTTTACTTTAAAAAATACTTTCTGTAGACAATTTATTTAAATATTTTTTTATTATAATAACGAATTTATATACACACTAGCTGCGCCCCGCGGTTTCACCCGCATAAGTCCCGATCCCGTGAAAATATCGGAATAAAAAGTAGCCTATGTGTTAATCCAGGTCTCCAGCTATCTACATACCGAGTTTCACCGCAATCGGTCCAGTAGTTTTAGCGTGAAGAAGTAACAAACATACACACACACGCACACACAAACTTTCACATTTATAATATTAGTAGGATTAACAGTGAATATTCAGTAAAAATGCCGATTATTTTAGGAAAGTGTTGGTTAAAAAAAATAGCCTTGTATGCCTATAGTAACATCTGTTGTACCTACCATATGAATGCCAATGAATCAAATAAAATAGTTTTATTATTAAATTATGATATGCTTTTACAGTTGTTGTAAAAACAATAAATGCTATAGGTACCAAGTCAAAACACAAGAAAGTAATTCCGCTAATCGCTCCGCCTATCACATAAGACAAAGACAACCGTGGTACTTTCCACCTGTATCTTGTAAACGTGAACAAATATTGGCCGACATCGTCACCATTAGACCACACACAATTTGTTGTGAGTTTTAAAATTAGATAGAAATTTCATGATGAAATTAGATAGGTAGATAAACGACGCAAACGGATGACGGTTCAAAAAAAAAATGTACCACAACACCAAATTACTATACTAGGTCATTTGATATCAAGGTATATTTTTTTTAATTTTATTTATTTTTTTTTATTATTTAATTGTTATCACAGAAAGCAATATTTTCCAGGCAAACTTTGGATGAAAAAGAATTAAGGAAGTGAATTAATGTCAGTTGGCTATGAACTGATTAAAGATTTTGTGCGTATCTAAAAACCTTGGAGGTTTTGATTTAGGGTACTGTCTTTAAATGTTGTCCCATAGCTACAGCAGCATCATTGGCCTCATTTAGGTCATGCAACGTGCAGGTGTAGGGGCACAGTGGACATCGCAGTAGGTGATCCATCGATATTGTGTAGGGGCCCCACAGTCACAGTACACTTCTTGAAGTGTAACCCCCATCGGCTCATATTTTGGAGCAAATAGTCTAGATTATGGATTGGTTTGGGTCAATGAAAGTTCAAACATAGAACGGAACATAAATTCTTACAAGGCAGTCACACGAAAAAAAACTCACAACAAAGTTACGTTCCGTTTTCACAATCACTACTGGAAAGCTATTCCCACCTAAAACAATATTAAACAAATAATCATCACATTCATAAATGTTAACTTGTATAATAGAAACGCAATTTCAAAGAAAAAACTGAAACAGTTTGGAACTAGTCGCTAGTTGAGGGATGACCCTCAACTAGTGACTAGTTGCGCTACGGTTAGGAAAACAGTGCGTAATTTTATCTATACATTTTGTTGGTGAATAAAGGCTTGTCTATGGGTATGTAAGGTTAGTGATCGCATCGACGTCTACCGCACAATCATAGCCGTTTGACATCAATTACCACAAACCATGGTGCACGATGGTGTTCTCACGACTGAGAGAAACCGACCGCAGAAGCGTAACGGACCCTAAACGTATTGTTTTCATTTTGTTTGTTAAGTGTTGGTTAAACTTACCGTTTGATTATGCGTTAGTTTTTTTGGTGTCAGAGGGCGGTTTAACTCAAGATTCAATATAAAATCTATAAAATTCAAAGTCATTACTGACTGTTTTATCAACGCATCAATGGACAAATCGGGCTACGATTTGGCTAAAGATAGGTATTATGACGTAGGAATCAGCTAAGAAAGAATCGAGAAACGGAACGAAGTTGCAGTCAGCTAGTTCATAATAAATGTTCTGCATAAGCCGCATTGTAGGTAATTATCCTTTAAAAAAATTACAACTCGCAATTGCTTAAATACTGAATTAGGATGTGTGGCATTGGAACCAGCCTTCTCAGAAAAAGTAATGGCATTAGTTTCCTTTGGTCAATTTATCAAAAGGCTGCAGTTTCAAAATTATACCCTATCTTGTCCATTTAATTAGCATACCCTATTTCAATCAAGCCAGGCAATCAATGGATAGACAGGATTTAGGGAAAGGAATGGATGAGGTGCGAAAAATCGTCAACTTAACAAGTAATCAACTTCATCATGGCTTAATTGCTTCGTCTCTCTCAATGAAAACTCTTTTTCATTACTCATACTCCGAAAGTAGGTCTAAAGATGCCTGAAGAGCGTGTAGAAAGAAAAACTTTCAGCCCTAGGGAAAATCGCTTTCACTGACAGCTGTCATGTCAAATTATGGCTTCGCGCGGCAATGTGCTTGTGCACATTGCACAAGCCGCGATGATACTGATACTGGCTACAAAGCCAGTATCAGTATCATTACGCATTAGGAACTTCAAAAACCTAACCTCCTTGCTTTAGGTAACACCAAAGAAACAATTATGGCTTCACACGGCTCATGAATACTGCCAGAGGCAGTGTGGAGTCTCTTATTCACTCTCGTTCTATTATGAAGAATTTTATATATTATTCGTATTGAAAAGCACAGTGTTTACCTCGGGTAAAAGACTCCTTAAATCCCTTGAACTATTAGCGCCCTCGCTACGCTCGGGCGCCAAACTCCGTCTCGGGTCTCAATGAGTGACTTTCACACCTAGGGTAACAATGTACTACTACTATCTTCAATTAAACACTTATTACAACCAGTTGAAAAAGTTTACTTTCGCACCCTGTTGTTACAACCAAAAAAATGCATAGTTGACGTGTTTTTATGTAACCTCCATAAATTACTTCCAACAGCGACGAGTCAAAACACCAATAAAATGTCATCTTTGTTGAAAAACAATACGAAACGCCCACAAAAGGACAAAAGCGTTCAATGTCCGAGCAAAATGTTTACTGTCATTGTGGGTTTTGGGTAAACAGATATAAAAAACTACTTAAAATGTATAGTATTTAGTAGCTTATTAGTAAGTAGTTGACAATTTATTGTCATGGCGCCTAACTTAGTAGGTTTGTTATGTAATTACGGGGTACGGGAGGGGTTTAAAATTATTGTATTGATGTGAGGTTAAAATGCTTTTATTAGTTTCACAGTACCTATTCCAAATCTAAGACTTACCTTATCTAATAAACCTAGAAGAAAATGTAGGAAAAATAATACCTGGAGTAAAAACCTATTCTATGTTTATCCTAGGAAACTAAATTATACTAGGATATTGCAGGACATTGCACAGTGCGCCATCTAGCCCCAACATAAGCAACTATGCTTGCCAGACAACTGCTAAAATACTTATGTAGGTATAAATTAGAAACATTGTGTGTTTATTTCTGCATAACACGCCTTCTAAAACAAACTTCTATAAATGACTAGCTGCACCTCTCGGTTTTACCCTAAGTCCCGATCCTGAAAGAACATCGGGATAAAAAACCTATATGCCTATATTTTAAACCAGGTTTCCAGCTATCTACACACTGAGTTACAATGCAATAGGTTCAGTAGTTTTTAGGAAGGAGTAACAAACACACCCACAGACATACCTACAAACTTTCACGCATTTATAACATTCAAAGTTAAAATTATCTATTCCTTTGGAATCATACAACTTCCATAAAATCACATTGAAACGTCTTAACAATAAAGTTAGTAATAACAGTACATGTTTTGTGTCACGGAACGCATTGACTTTCTGAAGCAGAAAATCTACGCGTGGGCAAAACGCATTCGGCGCTACAGACAGCGTGTGGATCGATACCAACTGAATCGCATGTTTCAGAGTGATCAAAGGAAGGTATACCGAAGCTGGGAAAAGCCTAGTCAGCGTGTGATTGACGAGCAAAGGCCAGATAGCCGAACCATGATTAATTTCTGGCGTGATATCTGGTCGGTGCCCGTCGATCACACCGAGGGTGATTGGATGCGTGTAGTTAGTAACGCGTGTAAGCCGATTGAGACCATGGAGGCCATAAGTATTACACCGTTAGATGTAAAATGTGCGATTCGTACGGCCCAGAACTGGAAAAGTCCTGGACCAGACGGGTTGCACAACTTCTGGCTGAAGTGGTTTCGAAGCTCACACGTTCGACTCGCTACACAATTCCAAGAGGCCCTTGAACTAGGTTCTCTTCCGAGCTTCCTAACAACTGGTGTCACCTTCCTGCTCCATAAGTCCGGTAGTACCACGGAAGCTAAGAACTACAGACCCATTACGTGCTTGCCTACCATCTATAAGCTACTCACATCCATTTTGACGGTCAAAATTAATTCGCACATTGTCGCGAATAAAATTTTGGCCCCAGCTCAGAATGGATGTAGGGTAGGGTCCCGTGGTACTAAGGAGCTCCTCCTCATAGATATGGCCGTATGCCAACAGGTTCGCCGGAACAGAAGGAATCTTTCTACTGCCTGGATCGACTACAAAAAGGCCTACGATTCAGTGCCTCATTCATGGCTAAGAAGGGTCCTGGAGTTGTATAAAATCGATACAACTCTAAGAACTTTTCTTGATTCGTGCATGAGGCAATGGATCACGGTGCTTTGTCAACCGGGCGGTGTAGATACTCTTTCTGAGCCGGAGGACTACATAAGGATTGAGCGGGGTATATTCCAGGGTGACAGTCTGAGTCCCCTGTGGTTTTGTCTAGCCCTGAATCCTCTTAGCACTTTGCTTAAGAATTCAGGGTTAGGCTATCGGCTACGGAGAGAGGGTGAGGTTATTTCTCACTTGCTGTACATGGACGACCTCAAACTTTTCGCTACTAAAAAACCAGAGTTGATGACCTTGTTAGAAATTACTCATAATTTCAGCAGCGCCATCAATATGGAGTTCGGTATCGATAAGTGTGCGGTCTTACATGTACAACGAGGGAAAGTTGTAAATTCATCAGATTTACAACTTTCAGAGACAATATCGCTCAGATCTCTCTCTGAAGGCGAAACATACAAATATCTAGGTATGGCAGAAGCATTAGCTATTGACGGGAATATAAAACAGTCGGTGAAAGAGCGTTTCTTTGGTCGCTTGACAAAAGTCCTTAACAGTCTTCTGTCGGGTGGCAACAAAGTGCGAGCTTTCAATGGCTGGGTTATGTCTTTACTCATCTATACTTTTGGTATACTTAGATGGACTCAGACTGAGCTTGACGCTCTGGATCGGAGAGTACGTTCACAGCTGACAGCCCATCGCATGCTTCATCCGCGCTCATCGGTGATGAGACTGTACATTCCTCGAAAGAGTGGTGGTCGAGGTTTTTTAAATGCTAAGACCCTACACAATCGGGAAGTGTGCAGCCTCAGGGAATACTTTCTCGGATCCGAGAGTGAGATGCATTGTGATGTGGTAGCAGTGGATAATAACCTCACTCCGCTCTCCTTGGCAAAAGAGAATTGGCGTAAACCTTCGATACTCAGCGTCGAAGACCGCAAGAACATATGGAAGAGCAAGGAGCTGCACGGGAGGTTTTATCGGGCTCTTACGGATCCCGATGTAGACTTCCTCGCTTCGGTAAACTGGCTACGTTTCGGTGACCTCTTTGGGGAAACCGAAGGTTTTGTTTGTGCAATTGCCGACGAGGTAATGATGACGAACAACTATCGGAAATATATCCTGAAGGACGGTACGGTCGATATTTGTCGAGCATGCCACCGTCCCGGGGAGTCACTCAGGCATATTATTTCCGGCTGTTCTCATCTTGCCAATGGTGAGTATTTGCACAGGCATAACCTAGTAGCTAGGATCATCCACCAGCAACTTGCTCTTAAATATGGACTCGTGGACCAAGAGGTGCCATACTATCAATATGCACCCGCGCCAGTTCTAGAAAACGGCCATGCCATGCTCTACTGGGACCGGTCTATCGTCACTGACAGGACTATTGCCGCCAATAAGCCTGACATCGTGATAATAGACCGATCGAAGCGACGGGCAATACTCGTCGATATAACCGTTCCACATGACGTTAATCTCGTAAAGGCCGAAAAGGACAAGGAAACTAAGTACTTGGACTTGGCCCACGAGATTACCGCCATGTGGGACGTTGATTCGACGAGTATTGTTCCGATAGTTGTATCGGTAAATGGACTGATAGCGAAGAGCCTTGATCAACACCTGAAGAGGCTCTCGCTGGATGGTTGGGTCAAGGGTCAGATTCAGAAGGCAGTCGTCCTGGAAACGGCACGTATCGTAAGAAGGTTTCTGTCTCTGCGGCCCTAACCATCGGTAGCCTGGGCCTTGCTTCGCTGCCGACGGTCTTCTAGGTTTAGGTTTTTATAATAATTTACTGTTTTATATGCAAAATTTATACTTTATTGTTAAGACTTGTAAATTTAATTTCGTTTAGGTATTTATGTAAGTGCTTAGATGGATTTTTTTTTATAAGTTTTTATAGTGATGTATATATTTTGTATTCAGTTTGTTTTTATAAAAATCTAAATTTAAGAAAAAATAAATGAATAAGTTAGTAATATAGGAATAGTATGTTTGGATAGGTTAAAACATCAAATTTAAAGAGTCAGCCACGTTATAATTTTTATTGCAAAACATTAATGTCCACGCGTCTAAAGGTCTAATAGGATAAAACTACCAGTTAGAGGCACCGACCGCAAATTTGTCAGACCACCTTGCAGCTAAATGAAATTTATGGTCCCAAAGCCAGGAAGAGGACGGTAAGCCGTGCCGTTGCATAATCTCAGCAATTTATGAAGCAGCTTTTGTTGCCGCTGTTGCCCACAGTTTTTTTTGTGTGATATCGTCATTAATTTCTTTATACGATTTTGTTTCTGATAGCCATTGATTAAGTTTTTTTTTTAAACCCTTTCCCCCTTATTCCAAAACGAGGTTTAAAGGATAGTCCGAGATGTGGATAAACCTTAGATTTAGACACTGATTTACTCATGAACAATAGTCTAAACACTATCCCTATAGATTATATAGAGAACTATAGTCTTAATACTAACCCTATAGATTATATAGGGATCATAGTATATCCCTATAGATTATATAGGGAACTACAGTCTAAACGCTATGCCTATAGATTATATAGGGAACTGTTGTCTCTAAACAATATCTCTATAGATTATATAGGGAAAGTGTGTAGAATATAGTTCACGAGTACATAATTTACATACATTTAAGTCCACATCTCGGACTATCCTTAAACCTCGTTTGGACTTAATGCGTAATGCATTTTGTTTGAAAGTTTTCAGTAGCTTATAACTGTAGTTTATATTCAAAGTTTATTTTTAAACAAGATATTATTTGACTCTCGATTTCATCTTTTTTTGGGATTTCAACGTGAAATTATATACGTAATCTATTTGTGAAATTTTAGCCTTATTTCTGTGTTAATATATCAGTCAGAACTTTGAATTTTATGCCTATTTATTGATTTCAATGCAATGAATCGTGGTGTAATAATAGATTGCTATTACAACAAATTGGATAACCAATATTAGGGAATCAAGGAAGGAGATCCGGCTGAATCGACCCAATTGATAGTCATAAAAACATGAAGTATATCTCCAAAATCAATCACGCCCATGAAAAATCATCGGTTTTGTTCGGTTTCTGCACGTGAGCCAAAGGTCGGTCCTTGTATTAAAGAGAGGAAATCCGGAGTTCATTGTTGTTTCCAACACTTATACACTTTACCTGACCAACTAATAATAGGCCCGGGAGAAAACAGCCATCCCATAAAAAACCTTAGATAAAAAAAATAAATTTAAAATTCAAAGTAGGTAATGCAAATTTAAATAAAAACCAAGATGCAAATGGATGCATCAACGGTTAGAAGTTAGACAAGTTTTTTGCAAAAAAAAACAGGCCCTTAATTTTCTCACGTTAGTGAATTTTTTTCTAGAACTTTTCTAATGACGATTTAATTTATTTTGAAGAACTCTTTGGGGTTTGATTTCGCGGTATTTTTTGTGTTGTAATTGTTTTTTTTTAAAACAGTCTCGTAACACGGATGTCAGAAAAAATAATTACATTGTTGATTTATGCAATTTCAGTTTGCATAAATTTTACTAATAAAAGAGTTGAGTTTTATGTATACGTTGAGTTTTTGTGTATAAGTATTTGAAAGCTCTTATACTTTACCTAGAGCTAACATGCAAAAAAGAATGCCGTTGCAAAACAATGCAGGAGTTGGAATTTCATAAAAACTAAATGTGTATATTTCATTTAATAATTTGGTATAGTGGTACTCTACCAGTAATTACTAATCTAAAAATATAAAATTCAAAATCTGACTGAATGATTTATCAAAGCCTAAAGACCTAGAGGTCCCAGAGACGAGTGTTGGTATTCAGCGGATACCAATACTTCACAAAGAACACGTCCTATCCCAAAAAGGGTTTTTTTTAAATTCAATTCAATTCATTTATTCACATTAAGTGTTGGTACAATAAGGTATTACAATATATACATAACCTAGTTATGTTACTACATTCAGGTCCAAAACACTTATAGTCACTATATTTGACATGCAAATTTTTTGAGATAAATTATACATACTAATAAACTACACAATGTCAGTAATAAATTACTATTAGGATGTCAAATTACGAATTCTCAAACTTAATCTAGAAATTCAATAAAATGGTCAGTTATTTAATACAATGTTATGTCAATTTGTTTTTCTCACTTAAAGCGCGGGTATCTTGAAGCTGTCAGATTGAAGAATTCAGTGACAGTATAAAAATTATTCTTTAATAGCCATTCCCTGAGTGTTTTTGCAAACTGATTCTATTTCCTGTGACCACGCGTCCATCATTTTTCTCCATATTCCTTGATTACCTAGTTGTGCGATTTTTTCCAATGTTACTACTCCTCTCATATTTTTTTTTGTAATCCTTTGTAGGAGTAGGTATTTACTATTATGTCATAGATAGTCCATGTGAACAAAGTTTTATCAAATCAATCAATATCAAACGAAACATTGCACAATTATCGGCACTTTTTTAACAGCACGACACGGAACAAAAAGACGACCGCATCTTTTGTGCATCAAAAGATATAAATTAGACGTCTTCTAGGGGAGATTTTTACCGTTAATTCTAATCTACATGAAAAAAAATAGATAAAAAAACATCTCGCGGATGTCTGTGGGAACAAAATCTTAAAAAACTTAGGGCAGGATGCCTTGGTAAGTGTAAATATGAGGTGACATTAAAGAAAGTTTATGAACGGATATTCATATGATAGATTTATTAGTTCTAAGTTTTAAAAGGCAACTTTGGAACTTTGAGTGGGTGAGGGCTTTTTAAGTTATCTCTTAGAACGTTTTATTAACGATACGGTCAGCTTATCATGGGGTACTTTTCTAAAAAAACGTAAACAGTTAAAAGTGCATTTAATTTAATTTCTCCTTTCAAAAATGTTACCTAGATTATTATTTTCTATAAGTGCCCACTTTTTAACATCCACCTTTTTATCCCCTTATTCCAAAACGAGATTTAGGATAGTCCGAGATGTGGATTCAAATCTTAGATTTAGACACAGATTTACTCGTGAACTATAGTCTAAAAACTATCCCTCTAGATTGTATAAGGAACTATAGTCTAAACACTATCCCTATAGATTATATAGGTATGGTGTTTAGACTTTAGTTCACATTGGACTATCCTTAAACCTCGTTTTGGAATAAGGGGGATAGAGTTTCTATAGCGCACGGTTCATCAAGACGAGGCAGGAGAAGCGCAAGGGCACTACCTACCTTTACTGGAAGCGCTTCGGTTTTTAAATATACTTTTTCCGTTCTTCATTTATTTGCCATAACGGCTCTTATAGATAGAAATTAAAACTCTCGGGCTACCGGAAGCTCAAACTGTTTACTTCCGCGTAAAAAACACGTAAGTTTAACAGGGACTATCATCTGATTCGTTTCGTTCGTGGTATTGTTATAGATTTTATTGAGGCAGTGATTCTCAAACTTTGATCAAACATGTAAATATTCCCCCTTATTCCAAAACGAGGTTTAAGGATAGTCCGAGATGTGGATTTAAACCTTAGATTTAGACACAGATTTACTCATGAACTATAGTCTAAACACTTATATGAGGATAGTGTTTAGCCTATAGTTCACGAGCAAATATGTATCTAAATTTAAGGTTTAAATCCACATCTCGGACTATCCTTAAACCTCGTTTTGAAATTAAGGGTACTAACTTAAAAACAAAAAGATTTGGTTTGAACTAAGTATCGATAGTTTTAACAGTCTAATACCTAATTATTGATTATCTCATTTTGTCCTACTGTAGGGCATAATACACATAGCTATAACTTTACAAGAACGACTGCCCCAATCTGGCCCTAGACAGAAAATAATAAAAAAGAAAAGTGTGCATTTACCGTGCAGTTAAAGATTTGACGTTTAAAATATTTAGGTAATAATAATATACAATGTGTTTCAGCGAAGGGATTTTAATACGAAAGGGGGTTGTTCTAGAAGTCTAGACGAACAACTTTTGATCTACGACTTTTGGAAATTTAAACTTTTTTTCGATAATTCTGAGAGAATTCTTACTTGAAAATCAGCCGTTTCATACAAAAACTTCGAACGAAATGTTCGAATTTCCAAAAGTCGTAGAACAAAAGTTTTTCACCTAAACGTCTAGAACAACCCCCTTTCGTATTAAAACCTCTTCGCTGAACCACATTGTATAATCAATATACCATCCAAAGAAGCAATGCACCGAGCCTTTTGGGTACCCTACCTTTTTTTACGAAATTAAGTTGTAACTTTGTAATGTTTGTAAGTCTATTAAAAAATTAATGACTTTACAATCAATAGTTATACTAATATCAAATAGAAAAACAATGAAAATACGTATACTTACTAATAAAAAATAAAAATGAAATACTATAATAATAATATCAATTTTAATTTAGATAGGTACAGTTATTGCGACGAAAAAAGTGCAACGGGAAACTTTGACTGCCACTGCCCTCGGCCTCAAACCCAAAACGCACCCCATATATTTTTTACATCAATTCTGAGATGTTTATAAAAACATATGCACATTTTTTAAGTTCGTATCTCCACAGCATCAAGGTGCGCAAGAGTGCATTGTGCAAGGGACATCTTCGAGTTTTAATAATTCTCCAAGTGCATTTTTTATGTGCGAGTGTGTTTTTTAATTTTTCTCACGCAGAGTTCTATTGAAAATCAGATCTCTGTGGGTAGATACATCCGTGAGGTATTGTATTTTGATCATTCCTTTGAGAGAGTGAAGATTTTTATGTAAAATTTTACTTATTGATTGAATTGAACACCTTGTATGTTGCAACTTTTTCATTTATTTAATTAAGTTTATGATCAGTAAATAGGTACTTATTTAGTAATCATGAACCTAAAACATGAATCGAGTACCTACTCGGAGTATTATTGGGATTCAAAGTTGGATCGAAAATTATATGCGGGTTACGCATATAATTTTCGATCCAACTTTGAATCCCATAAAAAAGCTCTTATTTTTTTGAAGTTCGTTAAAACAAATTTAGAGACATTAATTAAACCAAAGTTCATATTTCACAAACACAGCTAAAAAAAAACGCAGCCGTTGCGTATAAAAAATCTAGCGATAATAGTCACCCATTTTCGTAACGAAACAATTGCATATTATAATGTATCCCGCATATTCATTACGACACAAAAAACAGTAATTTAATATAAACTAGAGGACAAAAATACGACCAATCTAAAGGAAAAAAACCGGCCAAGTGCGAGTCAGACTCGCGCACCGAGGGTTCCGTCAAACCTGTAGGTATATAAGTAAAAGTTATGGTATTTTTATTGCTAAATGAAATCCATAACATAACAATGTGGAAAGCTGACGGTACCTTGTCAATACATATATGAAAACATTATGTATGTTCGGAAAAATCTTCATCTCTTTAAGAAGAGAAGTGATAGACATAATTTTAATACTAGAAATAGGCACAATTTGGATCAATCTCGGTTTAGATTGGCTAAGGTACGAAATTCTTTTATGGGGAATTGTGTAAAATTTTATAATAAAATACCACTGCGGATTCTACAACTGAACGAGACAAAATTTAAAACATGCATAAAACGCACACTATGTGGACAAGCATATTATAAATTAGAGGATTATATCCTTGATAAAAAAGCTTGGCTTAATGCTGGTCCTGCTCCACAGTCACAGCCACTTGGGTCCACTAATTGGTTTTCTTTTATTTTATATTTGGAAGAGATGCTCTCCCTTTTATTTTTATAAACATGTTTTTTTTTTTAAATCGTTTTTTTTTTTAGAGTAAATGTTTAATCTTTTTATTTTTAACTTTTGAAAAGTTATAGTGTTGTATAACTTCGAAGCATTTTTTATTTATTTTGTAAATATGAGAACCACGTGTAATATAATGTAACTGTTTTTGTTTAGTTTGTCATGCTCACTCAAATGTCTCGCTGATGGTGGCACGTGTGTTGGGTCATTCGGTTCCCTTCAATATGGTTGAGCTGAGTAGTGCTGATCCACGCGTCATGTTCGTGAACGGGCGCCATCAGTTGAGACTGGTCATCTCTCAACTGCCACTAGCTTATTTTAATTTTATTGTTAATGTAATTTTTAATTAGCATTGTTCTCATATATTAGAAGTAATAAGACATGTAACCAGAATTTCTGTAATACATAATCATGGTTTAAAAGAGTGTCCATGGAGTTTCTTGCACGTTCTTCTCCATCGAGATCTACTCCTTGGAATGTGCAACTAGCTTCCTTTTTCTGACTGACCGACTTATTGACAATTCAAAAGTGCCTGTAAATGGTTTATTTGAAATAAATGCTTTGAGTTTGAGTTTGAGCTGGAGGAGCATAAAATGTAAGACAAAGGTCTCTCAGTAATCCTTTATTTTGTATTAACATATACGTGGAGGCGATCGGCGGCAGCGACCTCTCGTAGGGCCGGGCCCCTGGTTCAGACCATGGTGTGGAGCGAGAGGGAATGGGAAGCAAAATTCTCGTGTCGCGGTGTTTGTTTCCAAACTCCTCCGAAATGGCTGAACCAATTTGCATGAAATTTTGTGTGCATATCGGGTAGGTCTGAGAATCGGCCAAAATCTATTTTTTATTTTTTTTTGTTAATCGCATAACAACGTTTGCTGGGTCAGCAAGTCTAATATATAAAATTCTCGTGTTGCGGTGTTTGTTTCCAAACTCCTCCGAAACGGCTGAACCGATTTGCATGAAATTTTGTGTGCATATCGGGTAGGTCTGAGAATCGGCCAACATCTGTTTTTTTTTATTAATCGCTGAACAACGTTTGCTGGGTCAGCTAGTAAGTTTATGATTATTAAAAAAAATATACTATGTGATGTAACTAAAAATTTAAGATTTTCGGAATTTTTCCTATATGTGTACTTTATAACGTTGCTTCGTACCAAATTTCAAGATTCTGAGTTCACGGGAAGTACCCTGTAGGTTTTGATTCCCTTGCGAGTAGTGGCGAGTTTCAAAATATGCGGTTTTAAATCCTGTTTCTTTTGATTGCGTTGACATAGAAGTTTGATTTTGTTACAGCTTAAAGGTATTATAGATTTGAGTATTTGATATGAATTTCAATATAATACCACTACGCGTTCATGAGCAAAGGGGTAGTAAGTTTAAAATTATTAAAAATATTTTTATTATATGATATAACTAAAAATGTATACTTTTCGCAATTTTTCCTATATCTCTGCTATAAGACGTTGCTTCATACCAAATTTCAAGATTCTGAGTTCACGGGAAGTACCCTGTAGGTTTTGATTCCCTTGCGAGTGTCGAAAATTTGCGGCATAAACGGGAGTATCTTTTGATCGCGTTGACTTAGAAGTTTGATTTTTTCACAGCTCCAAGAGACCATAGACTTGAGTATTTGATATGAATTTCAGCTTAATACCTCCACGCGTTCCTGAGAAAAAAGGTCTTGACAGACAGACAGACAGACGGACAACAAAGTGATCCTATAAGGGTTTCCGTTTTTACCTTTTGAGGTACGGAACCCTAAAAACGTCTGAAAAACAGTATCAGAAACGGAGGGTAGAAAAAATTTAAAGGGGTGTGTAAAACAATGAAAAAATGTCATGACCCATTATCGTCAGCTAACTGGGCTTTGAGACAGGCGGTTAATTTTGTTTCAAACTGATTTATGTGATTTTGGGTCGAATTTTAAGTATAAAAAATATCTGTGGGCTATCTTTGGGAAAATTTTCAGAGAGTGGGATACTCCTGAGAGAACTCAAAGCATCTTCTTAGATTCTTTGGTGCCTTTACTTTATTCTTTTGTTTTGGAAATAAGTATTTACTTAATTTTGATGAAATATCTGCTAGTGATATCTGGTTTATCATGACTTATGAAATGTAGTTTGTATGAATACTCCACAGCGTATATATGAGGAAACTCACAGCTAAGCGACGCTCGCTGGTTGTTTACGGTCGTGCGAGTTAAGTGACGCCTGGCGTAGTCATTACTTCGATGGGTGGCCAATTAGTAGTGTGTGGTAAAAATGGGATTTTGTGAGCCCCTCCGTGCTTCGAAAGGTACGTTGAGCCATTGGTCCCGGTTGCTACCTCTATTAGCAGTCGTTAGGTGAAGTTAAGGCGATCTGAAAACTCTAACAATAGGTGAGCCACCCCACTATACGAGAAGAAGAAGAAAAAGCGAATATACAACAGTGCATAGGATAGGTAAGTCTAATTACCTACACCTATGGTGGGCGTAGACCTAAAGGTTACTTGCCACAAAAACATTTGTGATTGAGCTCTGTTAAAGGTTAGAAGTTTATTAATAAGACAATAGGCAGGTATATACTGATTCTTTTAACAAAGTTATTTGTGCAGTTGGTAGGGTCGCTTATGGTTATTCTATTTTGACTTTTTCTACAGCGGTCTGCTGAAGCCACATGAGTAAAGGCTGAAGCTACAGTAGCTTCATGGCTAATGTACTAGCGTTTTTAACTGACTTCAAAAAAGGAGGAAGTTCTCAACTCGAATTTTTATGGAGCCATAACTTCGATTTTGAAGATCGCTTTTGTGTTAGAAAGGAACTTCGAGGGTGGTGTCATAAAAATTTAGTGAAGATCTGACAAGGATCTTGGGAGTGATGAAAAGAATTTTACCTTCATTTTACCTTCAATTTTACCAATGAAGGTAAAATTGTTTTCATGATGAAGGTGAAATTCTGTAATCAGGAATGTCGAATTCTTCGGTAATGTTTTTAGTTCTATGAAACTCCGCTGAAAAGATAACTCGGTTTAAGTAGACTTCGAGTATATGTAAATGTATTTATTAAACAGATAGACGTCTCAATTGACACAGAATTGAAAGTGAAAGGGATGGGCCATTGTCTTGATGCTTGTCATTGCTTCTAAAGATCGTGTCATTCTCAGTGCGGTGACGAAATGGAGCAATGTCGATAATGTTGATGGATCCGCCCTCAACTATCGACAATGGATAACCTTGGTCGCAGCACTAGGCATAAATAATATCGGATATTCTGGATTAGTTATGGCGATTTTATTATAAACTTGCGGACACAAAAACTGTATCATAGTTTAAGACGACTTTGCTATAATAAAATATTTACTTCTATTATTTTATATTTTAAAGTTTCGGTACGATAATATGGATTCAATTAAAATTTGTATGAACATTGTGCCAACTGAGTCGTCACCAAATAGGTATGCCTGTTTGGTGACGACCCAGTTGGCACAATGGTCAACATGCCGGACTGCCAAAGGCAGGGTAGCGGGTTCGACTCCCGCCTTAGACAAATATATTTTTTATTTGTCTGTGGTCTGGTTGTCTCTATGTATTTTATTAAGTAAATATTTACTAAAGAAAAAGTATATGAGTAGTATATCTGTTGTCTACCCATAATACAAGTAAAGAGGTGTGGAATGTCCTATTTTTTTATTAATTAAAATATTCATTTCAAAGTAATCCTGAAGTTTGGTGCAGTTTATGTATCCGTCAGTATATAGTTTTCTGAAACCCCCTAGGTCAAGAGTCGAGAATTATCTAACATCCTATAAAACATAACAAAAGTCTTGTAAGTACATCTCACCTACCCACGTATCCCGAGCAGATGCAAAAACAATCTCACTAAGGACCACTATGAAGAACATAAATTATTTAAATATGACTTGTAATATTGTACGGGTGACACAGGATATGCATAAAAGGGTTTAAAAAAACTTAGGGGTGATATTTTTTATGCATTCGCGAGGGGTCAGATGTAAATTGACTGTTTGGCTAGCGTTCGTTACGGCGTTGACTAAACCATTGAATGTTTAATTTTAAATTGTTAGAATAATTTTCGCACGATGATTTTGCTTTTCTTACAATAGTGTATGACTGTTATTAATTTTTGCTATTGAAGTCGGTTTAGGTACCTATATAATATACCTACCTATAGTTACAGTTCATTGTGATTACAGGCCGATTATTGCTGATATTATTTAAGACATTGATCGATATAAATTGAACCCCTTAAGGCGCTCTTCCAGTACCGTGTGTAGGTATTCACATTACCTTAGCCCCCGCTCTCAAAGCGTGCTGCGTACTAACTGTTATATTTGATCGATATGCAAAACATTTTAGCATTGTTATCTACAAATATAGTTCCTAGAGGTCAAAACCTATCATTTAATTCATTTTTAGAAACAAACGTTAACTATTTTCGAATAAAACCCGATAAACGATCTAATAATTCTCTGTTTTCTAACATTTTTTTATTTTTTCAACCACAATAAACAAAAATATGGTTATTAAACTACAATATCCATTTATATCCAAATAACAAAAAAAGAGTATTTGATTACTTAGAGTTGCTTAAAACAAAGGTCGATTTTGGTAGCTTTATTAGCACCTGGCCTTAATACGCGTCGAGTCGTAAGAACCCTAGAAATAATGGCTTAGTTATGTCCTTTTCTATGAACCTAAGAGTCATACAAAAACAGATAACATGAGTCTTCCTTTAGATGAAGATCACTAACGAAGATTTCGAAAGATCCGCACATATTTTATTCCACAACAATAACCTTATCTCTAACCCCACAAATCAAAAAACCTGCGGACCTTTATAAGGGCTACTCTTTCAGCCCCCAGCACCCTTTGGGCCAGTTTTAACCGTTTTTTATCTGACTCTATCATGACAGTGCTAAAAAAATCTTGAGACCAGGTGGTGATGGCACAGAAAAAAATGCATCGTAAAAAATCGGCAAATGGTTAAAATGGATAATCCTTTAGGGTTGTCTTCGAGACATGTGTCACGGTTGGACAATCCTTTAGATAACTTGAATGGAACGAAATTGAACTTATTTTGTTGATTTTGGATGTTTCTTAAATCTTGCTACTGCAGTCTGAGGATAATAATAAAAAAAGAAAAATTCATATCAGTGAAGTTTCTTAAGAATTAAATTGGGTTTTATGAAACTTAAAGAGATAAAAGGACAACCTTAACGCCAAAATTAATATTCGTTCAGAAAGAGTTTATGTAATTAACAATAGATCTAATCAATGTCTGTTTTAAAGGACAAACTACATCTATAACTTCTTACTTTAAAAGTATTCTAAATTTAGTTTTAATCTATACTAATATTATATATATAGCTGGAGAGTTTGTTTGTTTGTTTGAACGCGCTAATCTCAAGGAGTACTGGTTCGAATTCAAAAATTGTTTTTGATAGTCAATTTGTCGAAGAAGGCTTTAGGCTATTTTATATTTCGATATTTCCACGGGATCGGGAGTTACGCTGCTGAAACTACGGAGCGCTGCTAGTTCGTAAATAAAATAATCCAACGTTAACCGAGACTGGTTTGAAACAAAAACAAAGAGCCAAAGCACACGTGTACCGTGGCCATTATCGATAGCACGTATTGTCCTCTTTTCGGGATGCATGCGGGTAATGAGTTATCGCACCGACGCGACGTCGATGTGTTTTTGTTTTGGTCCTTATAGTGGACAAAAGAGAAGGGTTAAAAAATTAACTTTACTCTTTAAATTAATAAATATTTCAAGACATTCATCGCCATCTAGCCCCAAGCTAAGTAACTAGACTTGTGTTATGGGTGCTAGACAACGGATATACTACGTATATACTTTTCTTTTGTAAATGTATACTTATAATAGAAACAACCAGACCACAGACAAAATATGTAAGCATAAATACTTGTCTAAGGCAGGAATCGAACCCGCAACCCTGTGTTTGGCAGTCTATTTATCGAAATGGACATTGTAAAAAATATCATAGAGCTTAATCCAATCGCATGTGAAACTATTCCCACGAATCATCTTTTCCTATATCTGGCAGATGTGCCTCACTGATAAAAGAATCTTTAAAAAACACCATGAGAACTATCCTAACATCACCTATGACCCCGGGCTATTCGCAAACTCCCTGGACCGTTAAAAAAATAAATTACACAAGTCTGCACAACCCAAAGAAAAGGAGCCATTGTTTGGCAAAAAACTTTAGGGTACTGTTACCTTACGATTTGAATAAGTAAAAAAATGAGGGGTGAAAAAACGTGGGTCTGTTTTTTAAAGGACAGTATCGTTAGTAGCTATTTGCAAATTGATTTTGGTCAATATTCTCACGGTTTTGCATGTTTCTTTAGGTTGAATCAATCAAAGTTGGCTTAGGAACGGAATAAAAAAAATTCCTTCTTGAATAGATCTAATTTCTTTATTGACAAACGTCATTTGATCATTAGATATTTTTATTGTACAACTAGGTATATTATTTATAAATATCATGGGAAGTAAAAAAACGTTAAATTAATATATACATTTTCCGGTAATCTCATAGATAATTTTTATGTCTTTTCACTTAAAACCCAATTACGTATTCTGTGTGTTTTAGGAAAAATTGTTATCGGCTATCGGCTGTTTATCGGGACGAGCACCATGCGGGTTACCTAACCATGCGTTTGTATGCACGTCGGTCACAACAGGTTAAATTAAGTACTGGACCATCGAATCGACTGTACTTCTTTATATATTTTTTCTTCTCACTTATTTGTTTTTCTTACGTATGTGATCGACTTGACTTGCTTGACATTATTTTTTAATTATTTACTAGCTTTTGCCCGCGACTTCGTCCGCGTAGACGTCGAAAATTTGAAGTAGATTGGATCAAGGAATCACGTTGTCCCATTTGCATGGGACAACGTGATGGGGCAAAGTTTGTACTTTGCCCCCCTTTTCACCTCCTTAAGGATAGAATTTCAGAAAATCCTTTCTTATCGGATGCCTACGTCATACAAAGAACACACCCTTCAAGTTTCAGATCTCTACGTTTAGCGGTTTAGGCTGTGCGTTGATCCGTCAGTCAGTCAGTCAGTAGTTCAGGACAAAGAATTTTATATGTATAGATTTTACATTTGATATTTTTTTTATTATGCCAAATTTAATGTATTTTTATGTGTAACACAATGTAATTTATATAGAAAACAAACTGAATATAAGATATTATATACATCGCTATAAAAACTAATAAAAACTATTTACTACGAAAAACTAACTATCTAAATTAAATTAAATTTACAAGGTATTCAAATTAATGTATAAAATTTTCATAAAATAGTTTTATTTTTTTCCTTTGAGTACCTACCTACAATGTATTCTCTATTGAAGAGGCCGCTTGCGTTGAAAGATAATATTATTATTATGTAAGTACTTGCCTATACCTACTTCTTTTTTTATTACTGGTTGTGAAAAGCAGTTTTCATCTGCGAAGGTTGTGTTTATAATGTTTTCGGAACCGTTTACGAATCAGGATTATTGTTTCTTTTTTGACAATTAATTGTAAATTTTAGTTGCCAATGCGGCCAATTTATTTAAATAAATTTAAACCAAGAAATTTGCAATAGTTAAAGTAAAAAGAAAACACAGAACTGTGAACAGTGGAAAAATTTTGCCCTGCAGTGGGATGGAATAGGCTAAAAATAAAGATTTAAAACAAATATGGGTAGATTTATGATAAAATATTTCTTTTTGTCAGACTGTTTTTACCGCACATACACAATCAAGTTTACCTACTGAATAGAACTATGGTCATTCGATCGCGTGGTAGTCAAGTTACCATTATTTTCGTAAAAAAAACATTTTGAATATCGAACGCGGCGCATACGCAGATGTTTTATTCATTTGTTATACGTTTTTTTAAACATACCGTTATGCGTAATAGATCAATTTGTTGACAGATGCTTTTTTAGTTATGATTTATAGAGATGTTGAGAATTTTTTTTGCAATCAAAATAGGTTCAGAACATATTCATAAAATATTATGGGTGTTCCGATCCTAACATATAATTGCTCTTACATTAAAATGGTAAAATCTAGATTTTCCAAACTTTAATTTAGTTCAAACAAACACAATATTTTGAAATCGAGTTTCAAATTGTGTCAAAAGTCAAGTCAAATCATACGACAAGTCGACACAGTCCTGATGGATGTAGCTAATCTAACCTCGTTTTAAAAGGTAGAAGCAGGATACATTATTTATACATTTTTAATTTATATCGGTTCCAAGTTATGACGGATTTAAGATGGTTACCTTTGCTGTAGTAGGTACTCTCTCTTCAGACATATTTTTAAAAACTTTTCAAAGAAAATGTAACCAAGATTTAAATACTAACTAACAAACATTAAAGTATTCATTCAATAGTAACCCTGAATGCACCATACTGTCTGTTTAACCGCGGGGGTGTAGTGACTCACTTGAGATCTATCAAATTTTAATAGATGTGCCTATTTCGCAAGCAAACCCGTGGGCGGAAGGATGTATTTATTTATAGTTTAGATCGAAGCCTCGATGATTCAATGGGCTATTGTATGTACGCTCTCTTACAATATAATTTGGTTATCTACATTAATATCATAGAGAGGAAAGTCTTTTTATTTGTAAAGAATAACAGAATCAGTGTATCCTAATATCAATGTTCATCAAAATCGGTCTAGTAGTTTTGGAGTCTATTCGTTACAAACAAAAAATCTTTTAATGACTTATGATTCGTCCTTATGATTTCTAGTTGTCTCTCGATTTGCCCTAATTTTGATTTCCTATTTCATTCTGAATGTACGATACCTCAAAAAACTTTTCATTAGCGTGATTCATAAGCATAAGCTTTAATAAGTATCGTATTGTAGTTTTTTTTTACAAATAAAAGGTTGCTTTGTTTGACTTTATGTGACAATTATTTAAAGCCAAACTAAGCCAACGTATCATATTTTGTAAAAAAAAAAACTAAATGGGTGATTACTGATAGTTTTTTTTCTTATTCTTCGATTAATAATTATTTATTAGTAATTACAACACTGATTTTGATTGAAATAATATAAAGTATTAACAAATATATTTAAAAAACTTTGACTAGGGAGGACATCAAAATTGTTTTGTTATATTTGGCTTCCGGTGTTCAGTATATCGCCAAAACATTACCTTTGTCAGATTGCACCTGAATTTCATTTCTTAGCAGCCTACGTCATAGCAGCTATGTATAACATTTTAGCCTAATCCATTAATTGCTATGCGTTTAAAGTCCTGATTGATTGACCGATATGCTATATCGGTCAATGAATCAGGACTTTAAAGTTTATATTTTTAGCGCAATACGATTCTACGCAAAATCTGTTAAACCGAAAAAGCTTTAAATCTGCAAAGTTAAAACGGGAGTGGGCGGGTCAAATGGATAAAACATCCACACACTGGACCGCGGATGCTCGGGCCATGAATCCGCTAGCAAGACGATCTCGACCGCTTTAAGGAAAATTGGTCGAAGGTCGTAGACCAGGTGAAAAGAAATGGAGGAGACCTTGGCCCAGTGGACAATCAAGGCTTATTAAAAAAATGAAATGATAACACGTGACATTATTTTTCGAAAACCCACTATCCAGAAATAGATGTTCTCTCTACTACACAGTAATTTAAATTTCTTTACCCATCAACAAATCATCGATCTCATCATTGTAACGCCTAAACTTTCGTATCTCATGCAAATTCATCTGACAATGAGCCCATTCGTATACAACAAACCAAGTTAATTATAGAAACAAAATATTAATTAATTTATATTTTGATCTTTAAAACAATAACTTTAAAGTATAAAATAGAGCTTGTGCGTCATTGTGGTGATATATTGATATTGGTTAATAATATTCATATTAAAATATAGACAGTATTACAATATTACAAACGGACGAACGGACATAGAACAATACAGGGCGTGGGTTGGATTAACTCATTACAGAACATCGCCTGGACGCCTTGACCGATATCGATTCAGTTTCGTAATTATACGAAGGCTTCAAATGTGTAATTAAGTTTTTGTTTGCAAATAAACTAATGACTGACATTAATAATAAAAGATGGCAATGATTGCAAAAGTTTTGATGGAGCTTTGCAAAGATTGTTGCTTCTACGTCTGTGAACTTACACAAGTCCGGTACGAGTGTGGCGCCACTTCAGAAACGATCTTTCCAAAAAAAAATTGGGTAGCTGAAACGTCTGGTCTAAACCAAAAGAAACCAAGAATATTAGGATAGCAACATCCGTTACAAATTATGACCTATTATGCCGTAATATTTATGACGTCACGTCCGTAATTTAGTTTTTGCAAAAGACAGGTATACTTATGACCAATTTTCAAAAAATGCATGATAGCCAGAGATCATCATCATCCGAGCGATGTTCTCGGTTGCATCCCTCACGGGAGCCCGGGGTCCGCTTTCCTGCTTTTACGCCTCCACTTCGCACGATCCTTACACTGAATGGCCTTCAAAGCATCCTGCTTTGTAAGGCCATTTGCACGCATCGTAAAGGGTGATCCTTTACGACGTCAAGCCAGCACTTCCTGGGTCTACCCAGTCTGCCACGACCCGGCGGTTTTCGCAAGACGTGACCGTACCAGCGTAGGCGGCATTCTTGCAATTTACCTGCAATGTCTCGGACATAAAGGCTGCCTCGGATGCGAAAGTTCCTGAAGCGGTTCTTTCGCGTCACTCCACACATGATAGCCAGAGATCACGTGGTATAAAATGGACAAACCAGTTGAAACAGAACAGCTGATTCAGGTTCGAGGAAGTGGTTTGAATGGATACAGATCGGAACAAGTGTAAAACCTTACACACCGCTGGGTGATGAAAAATAGTGGTCGCGATATTCAGACATGAATAACTTCTTTTTTCTATAAGCAAGAATAAAATCGGTTAGAATTGGGATTTTTTGTTAAGTAAATGCAAACCCGGTAGAGATGGGATCGGATAGAGTGGAGATGAAGCCGAAGGATCGGACATGAAATAGGGACCCGTCAAATTAACTTGACCAATTTTGATAGAAAAAAACATAGACTAGCTCGAGAGAGAGATATATAACCCTTACGGTAAAGGAAAACATCGTGATGAAAGCCGCGGCCTAGTTGGCTCCAGACGTATTGACAAATTCTTTCCTCTGGACCTTGTTGACTAATCTGAGAGGTAAAGGTACTGGGCAAGCCTACTTCCATCCTCACGTAAAAAGGTTGGGTCCTTTTAACGTGAGGATGAAAGTAGGCTTAGTGAGTAATATAACCGTTGTCTAGCACCCATAACACAAGTCTAAATACTTAGCTTGGGGTAAGATGGCGATGTGTGGAATGTCCTGCAAAATTTATTTCATTTTGACATAACATCATGAGATGTTAAATATGATTGAAAGCAATACCGGCACCGCTCGCGGCAGGAGTGGCAGGACGACGGTCTGTCGCACAACAATTGCTGCCAATGGAGTAATTGGCGATCGCCCGCGCGCCAATGGTCACACCATTATCGTGTTACACTGCAGGACATTAAAACACTTTGATTTTGTTTTTATTTAGCAGCGCTCCGCGGTTTCACCCGCGTAACTCCCAATCCCGTGGGAATATCGTTATATAAAATTGCCTATAGTCTTCCTCGACAAATGGACATCCAACACAAAAATATTTTTTCAACTCGAACCAGTAGTTCCTGCAAACAACCAAACAAACAATCTCTTCAGCTTTACAATATTAGTATAGATTGGACTGATGTTTCTTATCGCGGGTTTGCGGTGGGACCTATTCCATAAAAAATACAGTTAAATCCAATTTGAACGTTACGAAAAATGTGAAACGATAGATAAACTAAGATAAACTAATCTCTTACACATATAAATATCTCCCATATTATTTAAATATATGTCTGTCTGCCTGTCTGTCTATCTATAGGAACTTCGTTCAAAACGCGTGTCTCACGACACTTTTTTTTATTTCTAATATTTTAATTGTTGCAGACAAAATAAATAAATATTAAGGGTAAATAAATAAATAAATATTGCCGGACACTCCACACAGCGCCATCTAGCCCCAAGCTAAGTAACTAGACTTGTGTTATGGGTGCTAGACAACAGATATACTACTTATATACTTTTCTTTATATATACTTATAATACATAGAAACAACCAGACCAAAGACAAATATCTAAACATAAATACTTGTCTGCATGAGGCGGGAATCGAACCCGCAACCCTGTGTTTGGCAGTCTGGCATAGATTATTCTCAAAATTATGATCAAAAGATGCCAATTTTTACCTAATAAAAAGCATTTAAATGATATTTATTGTTTTCGTAGTAATTTGTGCTAAAGAAATAAGTAAATAAACTACTAATTACGAACCGGACATTTCATAGGTTTTGTACTAATAACGCTTTTATTAAAATTCATATTCGTTAAAAACATTATATTAAAAATTACAAGTAATAGGATAAATTACGTAAAACTTATTTTGTTGTAAATAAGCTTGATTAAAGATACTGTGTTTATTGTGCTAAATTGTGAGTAAGTTATCGAATATTGATGTACTTCCGCATAATCAATAGATGTACCAATAGAGCTTCTATTTAGTCATTATTTATTAAAAATACTATGTTTATTGCAAATAATACGATAATAAATATTGTTAGACTTTTTAAGACTGTACACAATAATTTTTGTGTTTGTTCCTTTTTATTTCAATGGTTATTGAAGTGAAAAGGAAGAAGTAAGAAGGAAGTACCTAAAAACACGTGACGTTTTTCTAAAGACGGCCACACTCTCGTGGACAGCCCTTATAAAAGACTGGAACGGCAATGAGGGGGCCTATTATGTCCTCGGAAGTGGTGGAGAGAGGATAAAAGTGCAGAAATTGGGTGATCAACATTAGAGTCTTAAAAAGTTAAGTACTAGTTTGAAATTTGTTTTATGTGATAGATAATTAATTAATTATTGTTTTATATGTTTTTATAAATAAATATATGATCTAGTGTTACAATATAAAATATTTAAAATGATTTAGTGTTAAAATATAAAATATTTAAAATTAAATTAAAATTAAAAAAAAGGTAATTATAATTTATAATAATTAACTTATTTAGTGTTGAATTTAAAATACAGATATTGAAGTTTAGAATAAGCCTTTATTATTTGATGGCCTATTTAAAAATAGTTTCCTTATACCCTAAATTGTTATATTATAATAAGTAAGCTCAGTTCTTAATTAAAGGTAAGTATGCTGTAAACTACCTACTAAAATATATTAGATACTAAATATAGGTGTCTAGGATTTATAATAAAAATAATTGGTTAAATATGGATTAAAGGAAAGGGATAGGTACATTTATTTCAATATATATAGCTAAATCTATTTTCAGAAGTGGGATAAAACTACGTTTCTAAGTATTAATACATTTATTTTTGCACAGGTGCTTGTGGACGTGTGGTCCAATGGATCGTTCTACTATTGAAGGGCTCTTGAAGTCCATACGAGACGCCGTGGCTGGAAGACAGCAGGGAGACGACGTGGTGCTGCCAACCTTCGACCCAGAAATAAACGACAATGGTGCGGAGAGATGGTGTAGTAATATTGACGCCATCGCAGCGGACCTGAACTGGAGCAGCGCTACAACAGTTGCCAAAGCAGGTAAGGCCTTAAAAGGGTCCGCTTTTACTTGGTATGAAACATGGGATCCCGAAGAAGGAAGGACTTGGGGTGAATTTCTTAGTACTATAAGAGACTTGTACCCTGAAAAACGTAATCTATCTGAAAAGCTTACAAAAGCGGTCCTCTATAATTCTGATTTTGTAGATTCTTATTGTGAATATGCTAGGGAAAAAATGCGATTGTTAAAAAATACAAAAGTAACGTTTACAGAGAGTCAGTTAGTTGAGCTTGTTTGTGGAGGTATCACCGATGTTAATATTAAGATGGCATCTCATAACAGTAGAGTTGAAACAACCGCTGAATTAATTTCTTTATTCACTACCTATGCTAAACAACCTAAAAAGCGTAAGTTAGATTCAAATCCAAAACCTAATCATCAAATAGATTCCCCTTCAACTAGCAAACGTCCTAAAGTTGATGAAATTGACAAAGAGAAACGGTGTTTTTTGTGTGGAAAGACAGGTCATTTAAAACACCAATGTTTTAAATATAGAAATACCCTTGATTTTCGGCCAGCAAATCCTGTATCTTCACCATTTCCAGCCAATAAACCTCAATGCACATACTGTAAGAGAATTGGCCATGAAGAATCTGTGTGCTTCTTTAAACAACGCTCAAACATTCCATCTAATATCGATACTACTACTGGTTAATGCAATAATTAAATAAAGTAATTCCTCTTACGCAAGTCCGGCGCTACTAGAAAATAAAAGGACTGTAGCAACCGATTATTTTGGATTGATTATTATTATTATTTGTTTTGTACCGTATTGATTTTGGAGCCATAAATAAAATAATAGTAAAATAAAGATTTCAACTTCCTCTCATTCACGATCAACTTGATAGATTAGGTAAGTAAGTCAAAAATTTTAATTTCTATCACTGGATTCCATCAAATACCAGCAACGGGAACACCCTGTAGTAATGATCAAGTAAAAAGATATGTAGGTTCCATTAATATTAAATCCACTAGTATCTCTACAGAATGGCCGAACGTTCTTTGTAAAGTTCAACAGACTCTTATGCAAAAGAAAAGAACTAGTTTTTTTTTTCTCCCCTATTAGGCTTTCGCTAAGCTAATCTACCTTCAATTCAGGCTCAGCTATCTGATATTGTAGATGAATCTATACAGAATCTTTCATTATTATTTTAGGATTTTTTTTTATTTTGTAGTTGTAACTAAGATATTTTTATATATATTATATAGTATATGGGGTTAATTCTTTTTCTCATAGAATGATTGTCTTGGGTTATTTTCTACCCGTGATAGATTAGTTAAATTTTAGTGATTCTATTGATTATATTTGGCACAAATTACTAAAATTATTTTATTAATCAAGATTAAAAAATTCAGATTTGACATAACGGAGGTATATGTGGACTATGATTGATCTTTTTTTGATGAAATATTATAAAGAGAAAGAAAAGGAAAGGCTTACATGTGAATAAGTATTATGACTGTTGGGTTACTGCCTTGATGCTAGTGCTGAAATTCATGTTCAACAGGTGATAGGTCTAGCATGTCAAAGGCAAAGTAGTGTTTAAACTGCTGGTCGGTCACTGCCCTGATACTGGTGCTGAAACTCATGTGCAGCAGATGATAGGCCCAGTATGTTTAAGGCCAGAGGCTAAAATAATTGGAAAATGATTTATTTAGTTGTGTTTAAACTGCTGGTCGGCCACTGCCCTGATACTGGTACTGAAATTCATATGCAGCAGATGATAGGTCCAGTATGTTTAAGGCCAGAGGCTAAAATAATTGAAAAATGATTTATTTGTATGGGTACTTCGAGAACGAAGTACTTGTCAGTCTGGCCGTGATAGATTATTCTCAAAATTATGATCAAAAGATGCCAATTTTTACCTAATAAAAAGCATTTAAATGATATTTATTGTTTTCGTAGTAATTTGTGCTAAAGAAATAAGTAAATAAACTACTAATTACGAACCGGACATTTCATAGGTTTTGTACTAATAACGCTTTTATTAAAATTCATATTCGTTAAAAACATTATATTAAAAATTACAAGTAATAGGATAAATTACGTAAAACTTATTTTGTTGTAAATAAGCTTGATTAAAGATACTGTGTTTATTGTGCTAAATTGTGAGTAAGTTATCGAATATTGATGTACTTCCGCATAATCAATAGATGTACCAATAGAGCTTCTATTTAGTCATTATTTATTAAAAATACTATGTTTATTGCAAATAATACGATAATAAATATTGTTAGACTTTTTAAGACTGTACACAATAATTTTTGTGTTTGTTCCTTTTTATTTCAATGGTTATTGAAGTGAAAAGGAAGAAGTAAGAAGGAAGTACCTAAAAACACGTGACGTTTTTCTAAAGACGGCCACACTCTCGTGGACAGCCCTTATAAAAGACTGGAACGGCAATGAGGGGGCCTATTATGTCCTCGGAAGTGGTGGAGAGAGGATAAAAGTGCAGAAATTGGGTGATCAACATTAGAGTCTTAAAAAGTTAAGTACTAGTTTGAAATTTGTTTTATGTGATAGATAATTAATTAATTATTGTTTTATATGTTTTTATAAATAAATATATGATCTAGTGTTACAATATAAAATATTTAAAATGATTTAGTGTTAAAATATAAAATATTTAAAATTAAATTAAAATTAAAAAAAAGGTAATTATAATTTATAATAATTAACTTATTTAGTGTTGAATTTAAAATACAGATATTGAAGTTTAGAATAAGCCTTTATTATTTGATGGCCTATTTAAAAATAGTTTCCTTATACCCTAAATTGTTATATTATAATAAGTAAGCTCAGTTCTTAATTAAAGGTAAGTATGCTGTAAACTACCTACTAAAATATATTAGATACTAAATATAGGTGTCTAGGATTTATAATAAAAATAATTGGTTAAATATGGATTAAAGGAAAGGGATAGGTACATTTATTTCAATATATATAGCTAAATCTATTTAATGAATAGAAATGAATGGAAAAAAAATTCGTTGTTTGTCAGGAAATATTATTAGTAATAATAACTTATTATGCAGAGTTACATAACAGCATTAGTATAAGTATTTGTTAGGTATAAAATAATGTATATGGAGTAAAACATGCATCACGCAGGACGTCGTTCCTTTTTATGCTATTTGAAATAATACCTAAAGGTAAATAGCGTAATAATTATTGTTATTATTCTAATAATGTACTCACAACATGCAAGGCGTAGTATAAATACCAATTATTTGGTGAGATTGAAACACTGCAATCAGTAAATATGAAGGCGAGTTTCCTTTTGCTGACGGTGTTCTATTTTGCTGCCTTCTTTAGCTTCGGAGAGACGGTGGCGATTGAGAAGGTATGTGAATTTATAGCCCAAGTCTTACTACTAGGCATAAATCTCTCCCACCTCTTTCAACCTTTCACTTTTCTATGCTATGGATGAAGTCAAAGAAGAACTCTATGAAGAAGTTCAGCTCATCTTACCGTCGCCGGTGCAGACGTTTGTCAGGGTTGTCTGCCAAATTAAATTGACGCTTAGCCTATGTTGTCTGGCTTGGGTGGGTATGCCAAACAATTTTTAGGCCCAACTAGTAACCTTATGGAAGAAGTCTAAGAAGACCAGCTCATCTTACCGTCGCCGGTACAGATGTTTGTCAGGGTCGTCTGCCAAATTAAATTGACGCTTAGCCGATGTTGTCTGGCTTGCGTGGGTATGCCAAACGATTTTTAAGCCCAACTAGTAACCTTATAGTTGGGCTTAATTTAATTTAGCGAATTTTCAGAAGACTTCAGTGACGCCAGTCTTTGAACAAAATGTTTGGGTACATCTATTTTGTTTTAATTGACAATTTTAAAGCGCTCATGAAACTCTTTACCTGTAAAGTAAAGTGCCAATCAGGTTTAATGCTCAGGTTGACATCAACATGCAGAGATGTACCATATTTTAAATGCATAACACAATACTGGTAGCTAAATCATTCCAACAATTCAAGGGCAAGGGCTGCAAAAATATTGAAGTAACAGATTAGTAATGATCCAGTTTCGTTGGTCGCAAGTGTAACATGGACGCGGGCATGCCGTTATCAGGATGTCCCGTCGGAATCGACTCGTATCGGGTGTACCGACAACCTGTATTCGTTTCACTATACGTCTATTAATACTCATTTGTCATTGCTCTGTGGATGGACCTTTATTATTTTCAAAGGCACATGTCCGTATAGTTTTTAACCGGATAAAAAATAATGTTGCTAAGCCAATAATATGTCTTAAAATAGAAACATATTTCTTATTGGAATTTAACTTTTGACATCTTTTTATTCGTTCTTTTATGAAAAGTCTAAAAGTGTAGAATTAAAGGTCGTGGGTTCGAATCCCAGGTGGCCGTGCACCAACATATTTTTCTTAAGAAAAAATTATGTGCGCTAATAGACATTGCTCTTACGGTGAAGGAAAACATCGTGATGAAACCCGCAGCTTCTGAAGTATTGATCTCCTCTGGACACGGTCGACTAGCACCTACTACTCCATCCTCACGCAAAAAGGACCCAATTAAAAAGAGTCTAGTTGCGCAAAAAAAGCCCGTATACATACATACATACAAGTGTAGAATTAAATATCTTTAAAAACCAACAGTTCTTGTACATAGGCTGCACTAAAAGTATCGGGAATGGAATATTTCCACTGTTCCTGTCATATTTAAATCTTTTTAATTGAAAACTCCTTGGTTTTAAGAATCGAATACCATTTATTTATTTAAAAAAAGAATCTCGGTCTTGTCACAAGTTTTTGTCAAACTTGTTTAGTCGTTGAGAAAATGGAATTGACTCGAGAAAATTCAAGAGCGATGATTTATTATGACTTTCGAAGTGGTTTATCACAAAAACAGTGTGTTGACCTGATGATTTCTGCATTTGGTGATGAAGCCCCATCCAAACCCACAATTTATCGCTGGTTTGCTGAATTTCAACGTGGACGTGTCAAGCTCAGTGATGATCCCCGTCAAGGTCGTCCAAAAACTGCACTCACCCAAGAAACCGTTGATGCTGTGCGTAAGCTGATTGAGGAAGATCGACATGTAACATACCGCGAAATTCAGGCAACTTTAGACATTGGCATGAGTCAAATACAAATAATCTTGCATGAACAATATGTGGCCGATGTGGTAAAAAATAGAACAAAATCATCATCATCATCATCCTTTTCTATTCCTTTCTAATACCAAAACAATTACGTACCATTGATATTTGGTTTTTATCGTAATTATAGTAGCCGGTGACCGCCACGAGATGGTGCATGTCGCTGAAAACTGAACAATTAAATCCTTTGGTTCCATACCCAAAGGGTAAAACAGGATCCTTTTTACTAAGACTCCACTGTCTGTCACCAGGCTGTTTCTCATGAACCGTGATAGCTAGACAGTTGAAATTTTTACAGATGATCTATTTCTTTTGCCGCTATATCAACAAATACTAAAAACAGAATAAACCTAATGGTACGGAACCCTTGCGCGAGTCCGACTCGCACTTGGCTGTTTTTTTATTATAGTCTGTAACTTGGCATCCAAGTTTTGATTTTTAATTCATCCAATTATCACTCATATGAAACAATGAAAACAATCAGAAAATTGAATCAAACATGGCGTAACAAACAACATGATTACTTTAAGCAAACGTGCATAAATCGCGGTCTGGTAGATTACGGGACCCTGCCCATTTGTTCTGCCCTCTGCCCTGAACACCGTCAGTTAATCATATCGATGAATTGGTTACACTAGCTGTACGCCGTGGATTCACCTATGTATAAATCAAATTACCGATATCGAACGCTTCAAATTTTTAATAAACTAGCCGCTAATAAACTCCCGATCATGTAAGAATATCGAGATAAAAAATTGAGTAAAAAATCAACAAAAATGAATTACAAAGAAAGTAACTAAAAAGTTGAAAAATAAATTACATAAAAAAGGAAAACTAAAAAGGTTAAAATAAAAATCTTAAATACCATGGATCATCAAAAAACACTACAAAGTCAAATATAAATAGAGTTTTAATAATGAAAACATCGTCGTTTCGGAGGTAAAGCAAAGTTTCACTTCGGCGTATTACTGAGCCAGCGTATTTTGAAACCGAGTTCCAAATATTTACCTACCAAATAAAATATTTACCAAATATTTGGAAGTCGGACTGGATGATACCATGTAAAGTTTTCTTAATCTAACCCAGTCCGACTTCCAAGTAGGAGGTATAGAAAAAATAATTACAAGTGACTAGCACCATCTAGATCTAAACAAACTAAACCAAAATTATACAAAACGACTCGCTTACGTACCTATTAGAATAAAACCGTATCCTAATAAGAATCTTCTTCTTATTAGGATTCTTTATCAATATTGACAAAATATTTCCAATATAAAAGCCCCGGTCAACAGTAAAAATTCAATAAAAGAGGCATATCTGTTTTGTAAGTGTTTTGGTAATCCATTGTAATATATCTGTCCGGCCATCCGTCACAATTAATAAACGATCGAGATACACTGGCTTCCAATTATCAAAATACGTTCCTAACGTTCGTACAGTCGGAATACCAATTAGCTGAACCCCATGTGACCCAGAGCTAACTCGCACATTCGTAAGGTTGTAAAGTAATGATACCTGATTTTGTTTTTGACGTGAAATAAATTGATGGGACCTGCATTCACAAAACAGTGTCACGGTAATATTGTGTGACGTCATGCGTCATGGTAATATGATCAGACGCATCATGGTAACTTAGGAAATAAAGTATTTAATAATAATATCGCTCAAATAGGCTTGTCTTTTGGTGTGATGAGTGACTAATAGAAGACTTATATTTAAACGAAAAAAATGTAGAAGAAAAAAAGAATATCAATTAAAATTCAATTTTTCATCGTTTTCTTATGTTGTTACCACGTAAAATAATCGTCAGTAAAATGACTTTACAGGCAACTATTTGTTCTTAAATTGTTTTTTTTTAACAATATACTATACAATACAATAAACAATATAAAAAAAAACAAAACAGGTAAATACGACATTTTTAACAGATGCGCGAGTGAGCTCTGGGTCACGTGGGGTTCAGCTAATTGGTATTCCGACTGTACCTAAATTATCGTTCGCTTTGCTAGAAATAGAGAAGTATTATCCTAAATTAAAAAACTAAGGTGAATTTTGGAACTTACAATTATTTGAATTTTATATTTATATAGTTATATTACTTTTTAAAGCGAAATGCGGCTGCTCATCATGGCAAGAGAGAAGCTAATCCTGCACCCCAGTGGAAAAAAACGATGAGAAAAAGAGAATCGAATATATTTTCCCAGTTTCAGGATACATTGTCGTATAAAGAATGTATTGGGTTGAATGAACTTCTGAAATTGTCAAGTATACCTGATGCTGTGAAGCTATGTATAGAAGCCGATCCAACATCAGCGATTGGAAGCTTATTCTAGTAACAAATCTTAAGGCTGCCTCTCCAAAGGAGCGGAGTGAGACAGTGGAGTGGCGTTTTCACCAATAGCGTTCCGCACGCGGAATTGTTAAGCAATTCTATTGGTGGAAACCACTCCGCTACTCTCCGCTCTGCTTCTGTAGAATGGCAGGCTTTTTATTTTTTAACTAGCAGCGCTCCGCAGTTTCACCCGCGTAAGTCCCTTCCCGTGGGAATATCAGAATAAAAAGTAGCCTATAGCCTTCCTCGATAAATGGACTATCCAACACAAAAATATTTTTTCAATTCGATCCAGTAGTTAATTAGCGCGTTCAAACAAACAAACTCAACAGCTTTATAATATAAGTATAGATTGTATTATTTGTGACATTCTAACTTTTTTTATATTTTATCTTTATCTATATTTTGAATTATTAATTGTTTTATTAATTATTAATTTTGTATTGTATTATTAATTCCTTGTATAAATATACGTATTGAAATAGGTAATGAAATTAAACTAGTAAATTAAGTAACTTTATTTGATCGTCGAATACAAATTGTATAGTATTAAAATGAAATTCTGATATCTCTTTTTATTTAAATTGTTTAAATTAATTATTTTTGATTACTAGATATATTTATGTATTAATTTTAGTTACATATGATTTGAGTTATTGAATGTACAGTCGGCTGCATAATTGCAACCCTTGGTAGAGTTCGAAAATTACTATTATTGGAATGTTTGCATTCTAATAATTTTTGTTTGATTAGTTGACTTTATTCTTCAACTAAAGCAGGTGCCTAGAATCTAGCTTGTGTTGAAAACATTCTTATAACAGCCGTTTTGGAGCTCTACTGCGGGTCTGCAATTTTGCAGCCGACCGTACCTACTCGTACCTAGTTGATGGATTATGACATGTAAGTTATGACACAAAATAAAAAAACAATTTATTTAATTTATTTATTTTAATAAGTTTAAAAATTAATGTGCGTCTCAGCGAGGCTTCTTGTGACCGGTGGAGGTCTGGTTAATTCTTTGGCTAGAGGGATACTTTAGCCACCCAAAGGAGGAATGTTGCCAGCCTTCTGGAGGCGAAGCGATGTTTTATATTATCATTAATTATAATATTATAAGTTATTAAGATTATATTAATTATTAAGATTGTACGTAATTTATGAATAAATGTATATATATGGACACTATTAAAAAACTTCGTTCGACCATTCAACTATTTAGACAAAAAAACAACTTTGTTTACAAGAGAAGAAAATCGACACAGTCGTCGTAAAGGAAAAAAATATTTAAAACCAAATAGCTGTTTATTATTATTATTTTCTAAATAAAAATGTTAATAGCTCTTGAGAATCAATGTACAGATGTTAGATTTTTGAATTAAAATACCTCCGGACCCCAAAGGAACAAAATCGCGGAGCCAGTGGTAATAAGCCACGCCACGCCAGTACGGTTATGTTTCTAGAGGAAGGACGCATTTAAGGTGAAAGGGTACCGGCGCTCTCTCCAAACAAACGTAGTCGACTGTTTCTTCCCTGGATAATGATATTGTTTTGTTTTTTTTTTTTCATTTTCTAATTATCATAGAAGTTAAGATTTAAAAAAAAACATAGGGGCATTGTCATGGCAGTTATAAGTTTTATGCAAAAAAATATTTGCTCTAGTGTCATTATCCAGGGAGAAAACAGTCGACTACGTTTGTATGGAGAGCCCACGGTACCCTTTCCTCTTAAACATTATACAAATCCACCATACAAACACAATTGAATCAAAATTTCTATTACAATAGCGGAAACGCTCATAATTTCCACGTATGCGAGCTGAACCCGCCCTAATGAAAACATACGACTCTTTGATAACCGGTTAAGGTAAGAAACCCTTAGTGGCCACAAATTGGCCTAAAAGGATTCGAGTTATGACTAGAATATGTTTTATTCTAGATCTAGACAGTGTTTAGAATGAAAACCTTTGTGATATTCGTGAGTATTATGAGAAAAACTAATATTTTAAGGTGAAAGGGCGCTCTCTCCATACAAACGTAGTCGACTGTTTACTCCCTGGATAATGACACTAAAGCAAATATTTTTGTTGTATAAAACTTATTAATGCCATGACCAGGGCCCTATGTTTGTTTTTCATTGTTTTTAAAAATCTTAATTTCAATGATAATTCGAAAATGAAAAAAACCAAGACATAGGGGCATAGTCCCTATATCTTGCGCCGATACCGTTTCCTCTTAACACGAGTGCCGATACCCTTTTCTCTTAACACGATAACTATTTGAGAAAGCTAATGAAATAAACTTATCTGTGAAGAAGTTATTGGTAAAAATGCCTTTCGTAGTAATCAAATTAGGTACTTCTCTCTGGCCTTTCATCCACCCATTTTATTTTTATGAATAATTAAGAGTAAATGTTTTCAGTCTTCTGGAATCTTCCTGGAATAATAACAACACTACTTGTTATTCTCATGTTGTTATACACGGGTGAAGGCGCGAGCGCAGTTTCTACTTTATAACCTAAAAAGTTTCCACAGTGTCAATCTCAGTAAATACTTGCCAACAGTTGTGATTTGACTCGGACCAAATTGAGACGTTCACCATGTATCGACAGTAAAATGGAAAATAGACTGCGCTGATGGCGCCGCAGTGAAAATCTGTCCCGTTACTGGGTGGAATAGACGAGCGTGTAAAGCACTCGACGTTTTACTGGAGAAATAACTTATCAATTACGTCTGGAGTCAACTAAGCCGTGGGTTTTGATCACGATGTTTTCCTTCACCGTAAAAGGAATATCAATAAGCACACATAATAAGAAAAATCCATTGGCTGATTCCTCTTTACTAACATAACATAAGAAGCTTTTGCCCCGCATACGATTTGAGTTCGGACTGGGTTTGATTAAGAAAACCTTTCATGGTATCATCCAGAATACATACAACCGAATTGAGAACCTCCTCCTTTTTTGAAGTCGGTTAAAAACAGCTGTCATAATGCCAAATTTTACCCTGATACATCCATGTAGTTTGAGCTGTGCAGTCAGTTAGAACTTCAAATTTCACATTCTACGTCTCCTGTCGTTTATCAAAAGTTTCATTTAAACTGGAGGTTGTCCTTGTTGAATTATATAGTATAGACAGGGATAATCGGAGGTTTGGTATCCACATCGTACTTTGGCATTAAACTTGTTATTGTAAAGGGCTTCTACGTGTTGACTTCGACTCCACGCATTCCTGCGAAAGGTTTGATAGACCTGGATATGGGAAACAATATTTAAAAATAACAGCGATTTAAAAACTCTTCGGTGAGCCTCCACTTTTGTTGCCCATCCGTAAGTTGTACAAAATTTTTATGTTTTGTTTTCTCTGCATCGTTATCACGCTAGTCTACAACCCCCACATATGAGGATGATTGTGTTCGAAGTGTTCAGTACACAGAGCAATACCCATCGCCCACTGGTGGCTTCGTTGATTTATTGCAAATGGAGCGAGAAAGCGAAAACGCTCGTAAAACTCAACATTTGACGCTTTATGACGCGATTGTATCGTCGAAGAAACTGCTCGTCTATTGTGGGATTAGATATGTTATTTGGATGTAATGAAGTTATAAAAGGGTTTTAAACAAATTAGGTGCAACTAGTCGTGTGAGTTAGGAGACTGGATATTGAAATCGTCTCACGAAAAGATCAACATATCCTTTGTCACAATACATGTGACAATACCTACATAAATAAAACAATACTATTTTTTTAACGATATTACAATCAATTAATAAATTTTAACAAATGGCAATACTAATTTCATACATTACTAATATTAACTAAAGAAGGGTACGTCAAAAACCTATTCTAGTTTCTTATCAGAAAATCGAAACCCTAAAAACATAGTAATTAATTAAATTACAAAAAGCACAAGAGTTCGTGTTTAAGACTAGCCTTAATTTTTCATGTTTCGTTCTTTCTTTATTATAATAATAGATAATTAAACTTACACTTAGTAAATTTAGAATAACTACAGACAATATAAAGCACCGTTCACACAAGCGATCCTTCCGAAGATCGTCCGAAGTCCGGCACGAACACACGACTCCAACCCATGCCTTGTCATTGCGGCCTTTGGAAATTTATAGCCGTATAATGAACTATTTCATGATCTTGTTATACATGATGTGCCGGAGATTTAAGGTAGCTTATAATAAATAAATAAATAAATAAATATTGCAGGACATTTCACACATCGCCATCTAGCCCCAAGCTAAGTAACTGGACTTGTGTTATGGGTGCTAGACAACGGATATACTACTTATATACTTTTTCTTTTTTGTAAATATATACTTATAATACATAGAAACAACCAGACCACAGACAAATATCTAAGCATAAATACATGTCTGAGGCGGGAATCGAACCCGCAACCCTGTGTTTGGCAGTCCGGCATGGTGACCATTGTGCCAACTGGGTCGTCGATCTTATAATACAATGTAAGATAGTTAAATGAAGCGACCAAGACAAGCTTATTAAGTGGTATGCGAGTATTGCTTTCTTCAAATGTATGCCTCTATTTCTTCCTTGAATAATGCGTTTAGAGCAATCTTCTTTTTCTTTATAAATAAAACCTAGGTTAACAAATGCTCTACATTTGTATGGAGAAATAACTGCTAGGATACCGTTTTAAGCATTTAAAAGTTTTGTTTTAAATAATTTCTGGCCCAACCACTCTACCATCCAAAACTTTGTGGTTATGTTTATCCGAAAATCAGCTGTTACGCAAGGAAAGGTCATTAACCTACTATTAAATAGAGTAGGTATACTTAGTTTTTTAGTTAAATTGACTGTCCTAAGTCTGAATTACTTTTATTTAAAAAAATCTGTTGATCTTCGAATTTTCACGTAACCTCAAAATTGTCATTCTTTTTTTTTTAATTTCCAAAAATCGTAGAACAAAAGCTGTTTATTAAGATGCACAGAAGTAGCCCTCAATGGCTTACTAGTATTATTACCAATAAGAAAACATAATATGATAAAATTCACCGTTTTTCTAGTTTACAATGTTCACGAAATACTATCAATTTATGATAGTATTTCGTGAACTAGATGTGGAAAAAAGATATAAGCATAGAGTCAAGTGTTTTTCATTTCCTTCATCAGCATCTGACGCCATTACACATATAGGAACTTCAAGAACCTTCTTGCAAGAAAGCAATATTTTTTTTCAAAGGTTTAGTTTAGTTTTACGGGGCTGTTTCCGCATTTAGCCTCATTATTTAGGCCGCTGTCTTTCTTCATTTTTTTCCGAAGGTATCCCATTATTCTTTGTTCTTCAATCTTCAACAAACATCCTCATTTCAATGCACAAACACAATTCCAATATACCTATATAAATACGTAACTGCATCTGGTAGTTATGCAGATATCATTAGCAGACCCTGTGAGAGAACAGTACAATGATGGACGTCACGAATTCACGAACACAACCTACATCCATGTGAGAACCCGTGTGAATGTTTGACCATGGTTATGTCAAATGCAGCATCAGTCTCATTGTTGACTCGTCCTAACGTGGGCCGTTCGTATGTGGGACGAGTTAAAGGTTTAGTCTTTTATTGGTTATTGTTAATTAAGCTCATTGAGCATCGAAATGGTTTTGATTGTATTTTGTTCATTTTGAATTAAAGAATTTAGTATATTATTATTTCTCTGTCCAAGCCAAACAATCTGCTAACATAGACTTGAAGATTAAATACACCGCATTGTCTTACCTTTTGTGAAAAAAAGGTTAAGGGTCGGAAAAGTTTTTATTCCACTGCCGTCTTCCTACCTTCGCTCGGGTCCCTCAAAAGCCCCCGTTGAATTGGAGTGTTTGAGTCACGAGCGTATAGGCATTTTCTAGGAAAGCGTGCTACATCTCAGACAGCATTGTCCCTTACAATCGTATAAGATAGTGGTCAAACGCTGACCTAATTATTATCAAAAAATAAAAAAAAATATAGGCGACTAATTGAGAACCTCCTCCTTTTTTGAAGTCGGTTAAAAATTGCTTAAGTGTATGAATTCTTCGAGTTATTTACAAAATTACTACATAACTAGCTTGTTGTTGTGTACTGTACACTAAACTATGTATAAGTAAGTACTTTAAGCTGGCAGTAAGTTTCACAACCGTCCATCCCATGGCTCACGTTTGGTATTAGTTGTGACTTTGTGCCCTCCCCGTTCCGCGCCCGCGTTCCGTTGACAAATACCAGTACAGCAATCCTTGCAATAGCACGAACATTTATATAAACTACCTACTTTCATTATGGTATTCGCATATCGACACGATAGAGCGACAAACTCGCGACAGTCGCGCTGCACTATACAATCCTCTGCCGCGCCACAGCGGAATGTCTTCTGGAGTCTAATAATTGATGTGTGCTAATTGACATTGGTCTTACTGTGAAGAAAAATATCGTGATAAACCCGCGGCTTAGTTGTCCCAAACTTATTGAGAAGTTATTTTCTCTGGACACGATCGACTAAGCTGTGAGGGTATATTATTCAACTGTATATTATTCACGAGATACTTTATCGATGTTTTATTAATAAAGTAGTGTCATAACTTTTGAATGAAAGTAGTGTCATAATCATAACCTTAGAATAAAAGTAGTGTCATAACCTTTTAATGAAAGTAGTGTCATAACTTCTGAAAGACAGTAGTGTCATAACTTTTGAATGAAAGTAGTGTCATAACTTTTGAATGAAAGTAGTGTCATAATCATAACTTTAGAATAAAAGTAGTGTCATAACCTTTTAATGAAAGTAGTGTCATAACTTCTGAAAGACAGTAGTGTCATAACTTCTGAAAGACAGTAGTGTCATAACTTCTGAAAGACAGTAGTGTCATAACTTTTGAAAGACAGTAGTGTCATAACTTCTGAAAGACAGTAGTGTCATAACTTCTGAAAGACAGTAGTGTCATAACTTCTGAAAGACAGTAGTGTCATAACTTCTGAAAGACAGTAGTGTCATAACTTCTGAAAGACAGTAGTGTCATAACTTCTGAAAGACAGTAGTGTCATAACTTCTGAAAGACAGTAGTGTCATAACTTCTGAAAGACAGTAGTGTCATAACTTCTGAAAGACAGTAGTGTCATAACTTCTGAAAGACAGTAGTGTCATAACTTCTGAAAGACAGTAGTGTCATAACTTCTGAAAGACAGTAGTGTCATAACTTCTGAAAGACAGTAGTGTCATAACTTCTGAAAGACAGTAGTGTCATAACTTCTGAAAGACAGTAGTGTCATAACTTTTGAAAGAAAGTAGTGTCATAATTTTTTAATGAAAGTAGTGTCATTCTTTTCGATCGTCTTTTGTTTTTTAAAAACTAAATCATTTTGGCCAACCGAACTACTGGAACAAAGCCTTTATTTTGGGCAAAATAACTTTACCTTATAACTTCTTTTCAGTTCTGTTACAGGAACCGTGGTCACGATAACTGACATGGAGCAGGTATCATTGCAAAAAGAAAGTCTAACATGAGCTAACCATATTATTATGTTAGAACTTTTTCATACAACTATTTTTGATTGCATGGTCCTATGCCGAAACGATTATGTCAGCGTTACCTCTCTAATATCAAACCAATGTTATGTAGATCACCAAATTGATTGACAGACAGACAATAAACTGCAAACGATTATAGTAAAATTATTGCCATATTCTAAACAATATCGCAATGATGGCTAGCAACACTGGCAACAAAGGTCGAAATCTTTGACTTTGTTTTGATGCCATTGTTAGATAAAGTTAGGTCGATGGTTATTGCATTACACAATTTTGATTTGAATTTTGAAGTTGTTAAATGTTTTGAATGATTGGACTTGTTTTGACTGTATTCGGGTTGTTGTGAAGTAGAGAACTAATTCAATAAACTTAATCTAAATGTACCGTAAAAATAGATGTTAAAACAAAATTCGTAATCGCTAATCGTAGAGACCTGAAACTTGAAGGGTATGTTCTTTGTGTGACATAGGCATCCGAAAAGAAAAGATTTTCCAAAATTCTAACCCTAAAGGGGTGAAAAGCGGGCAAAGTTTGTATGGTACAACGTGATTTCTTGGTCTATTTTCACTTTAACGCGGACGAAGTCGCGGGCAAAAGTTAGTAAATACATATTTTTATGTCATTTAACTCCTCCTAAACGGCTTGACCGATTTTAATGAATTTTTGTATGCTTTTGGGTGGCGCTCTGGATGGCTTAGATTCACAAATCAGCCCGGTTTTTTAATGGCAAAACAACGTTTGCCGGGACATGTAGTTACTTAGCTTGGGGCTAGATGGCGATGTGTGGAATGTCCTGCAATATTTATATTTAATACAACCTACCCGATTTTAACCGACTTCAAAAAAGTAAGATATTATCCCTATATAATCTATAGGGATTGTATAGACTATAGTTCTCTATATAATCTATAGGGATAGCGTTTAGACTATAATCTTATAATCTTCTTCTTATCTTCTTTAGTTAAAATATTTTCTATCATTTTCGAACACCTGTCTCAGATTTGAGTGATTTTTGGATATTTGTATTTACTCTGTGGGCCTGCAATTATGCAGCCGACCGTACCTATTTAGAGTAATTTCACACTAGCAATGATGGTACAAGATCCTTCATCTGTAGTCACGGCCGATTGCGACAATCAAATGCCAAAATAAGGTCATAGGTATATACCTTCGGGGTGTAAAGTTTGAAGCTCTCTACATAATAGAGGTATTCTGTTACAAAGTGACGAGAGATGTGAGATTTGTTGTGATTCCAATTAGAAATTATCTATAGACGATCTAGGTGGCATAGCGGTTGGACAGAACAAATGAGTTTCTAATTAATCCTACTAATATTATAAATGTAAAAGTTTGTGTGTGTGTGTGTATGTTTTTTACTCCTTCACGCAAAAACTACTGGACCGATTGTGATGAAACTCGGTAAGTAGATAGCTAATTAGATAAGCTAAGTAGATACTTTTTATCCCGATATTCCCACGGGTTCGGGACTTACGCGAGTGAAACCGCGGGGCACAGCTAGTAAACAATAGGTTTAGCTCATAAACTGCCGTCTTCCTGCCTTCACTAGCGTCCTTCGAAGGCTCTCGTTTGTTTGGGAGTCTTTGAAGTTACGAGCGTAAAGGTATATTTTAGGGAAGCGTGCGTTTGTATATTATATCGCATCGTCACTTCCCATTGTGTGAGATAGTGGTCAAACGCTGACCTATTATAAAAAAAAAATTGTAGACTATTGTGGACAAACGATCTAGATGACGTGAGCGGGCGAATAAAATACATATAATTTATATGAGTTTCTAATGAATACTATGGGTTTAACTCCAACATTCTAACTTCATCGGGAAATTTTGGCAACTACAAACATGTGCTTTACAATGTAGAAATCATACAAACCTAATAAGGCATACACGATATGTCGTAATGTCGCAAAGCGATGTAAGCGCACTTTGAATAATTACTATATTACTTTCATGACATACACCTTATAATCAATTTATTTAAATGATAATCGATTGATTAATATTGTCTCCATGATTTTATATTTTTAAGGTGCCTACACTGGGCTATCAGAAAATATTTTTAAGGAAAATACCGTTCAAGCGCACTTGAACGTTATTCAAGAGAAGCGAGTTCGAGTCTCATCTCAGTTGCAATTTTTGAAGACGGATTTTTCCTTAAAAAATAATTTTAATTAATATTATTTTATTATTAAATAATCTCAATTCATTTTTTTTTAATTTCTAACAATTTGTAACAGAATAGTTACCTGTTGCTTATTTATGCAGGCATTCAACGATGCGCCGACGATTTAAATAACAATAATGTTTAGCCGTGGTTAGGTGTGGAAAGAGATAGGTATTTTGATTAGAAAAATACTTAGTAGGTACTTAGTTAGAAAAAAAAATGCATAGGTACAGTTAGAGAACTTATAATTATTTCAAAACAAGTATTATTTTCATGGTGGAATTCGAACCATTTTTTGGCAAATTAGTAATATGTATTAAAAAAATACTAAGCAATCAAACCACCCATCAAATCTCAACAAATCTCTTTGTCTTCTATTATTTCGCAAACTTTGACAAAATAAATCTGTACGAGTTTTCAACTTTTGACCCCAAAATGAGAGACTGAACAACTATATTAAAAGAAGATCTGCGCGAGCATCCATAAAAATATACACACAACCGAATTGAGAACCACCTCCTTTTTTTAAATTGGTTAAAAAGAGGTCTATAACCAATGCGATTAAACGTAAAAGAAATGTCTATTTAGGATATAATTAATCTTCCAATTTTAAACAAAATACTTATGTTTTTTAAATCAAAATAAAGGAGTTTTTGGCGGGAACGAGTTAACAACATGTCGTGCTGCAATTTTATTTTCATGAAACTTAGATGTAACCCGAGTTGAATTGTATAATTCTGGTGGAATGTTATTCAATTTAGTTCTGTGAAAGTGCACAAGTGTAGTGAAAGTAAAAATCAGTGTCAAACATGCAGTTTTCTCGTTGCCTCCAAATCTCCTATTAAGGTTATGGTAAACTTGCCACCGCTTTACTATAGCCCCTGACTTGACGGACTATGACGACTTTGACTATTTTGAAACACTTTAGGCCCGATTTATGAAAAATCGGGTCATAATTTGATGCAAAATATAACTTGACACTGGCAAAATGCACACGTGCGAAGCCATAATAAAGAAAAAAAAATCAAAATATTTTTTTTAATTCAGTCATCTGCCTTTACACTACGTTTTTTTTACAAACCAAAATTACGAAACACTGAATGTGACTTTAACATCTCTTATCCTAAATCTCCATTTAGATAGCACCATTAAGTAATTCAAAACTAGTTTTAAAGAAGACAAAAAATTAAAAAACGCAATTGCACAATAAACACAGAATTCCACGTTTCATTAAACATAATATCCCGTTTTGTAAGCGCGTGTAAGTAGTTGTAAGTAGGCAGTTAAGTACAATGGGTCAGTGAGTCGGACCGCTTCCTACGGGAAAGGGCATGCGGCCACGCGACGGGTTCACCAACATAATATATTTATAAGTAAAACTAGATATAGTATGTATGAAGTGGTTTGTTAATGTCTAGACGATGCGCTTGCGATTTACTAACTAGAGTTAGTGGGTGCCTTAGGGTGGTGACATGATGTAATGCATTTTCCCATTGTTAAAAAAGTATTCTGATAAAGGGACATTTTTTGTTATTGTTATTAATACAATGCCCTAGTTTTTAACTCCCGATGCAAAAACAGGGTGTTATAAGTTTGACGTGTCTGTGTGTGTGTGTCTGTCTGTGGCATCGTAGCTCCCGAACGGATGAACCGATTTTGATTTAGTTTTTTTGCATATTTGTGGGTCTTTGAGTCACGATCGTATCATATAGGAAAGCGTGTTAGATCGCATCGTCATTTACCTTTTGTGAGATAGTGGTCAAACGCAGACTTATTTTTGACGTCATAACGTCTAGTGAATTGATGGAACACCTGCATTCACAAAAAATGTCACGGTAATATTGTGTGACGTCATGTGTGCGTCAAACATAAAAACGAAATTCATCGGTTGCTTATGACGTTACGTAAAAATATGGCCCTAAACCGACGTCACAGACAACCATTTTTTTATCACATAAAAAAAACAATTCAAAGTTAATTAAAACGTGATATTTACTGTATTTCTGAATATTTATTCATATTTTAGTTAGTAAAGTAGGTAAAACGAAAATCTCTATGATCGTGCGTAGAAGACAGTTTATAACTTAATTATTACTTACTCAAAGAGCCTACCGAGTTACGTGCTACCGTTAACCTTTTCACTGCTTACCAATGATTATACAACTGAACTCCAAAGCAAAGCGTGAGAAACAAGTCGTAAATTACAAATAAATGGACATAAACAACTATTAATTATCTCGCACTAGCCAGTAGCCACCAAAGCCGATCGAACTAGGCGATGACACTTTACAGATTTACACTTATTAAGATGAAACACTACGGCAAATATCGCATAGAGCCTTATTTCGCTTCCCACATTTGCATTTTCAACTAGATTATCCTTTAAAGTTGAAGGGGTAAAGGTGAAAATCGTAAAATAAGCATCGTGAATAAGTTAGCCAGTTCCTCCGGTCGGCAGTCCACGCGCTGTCCGCACGTTCATTGAGCTCTTCCCATGACATTATCCAGCTGCATTAACTACAACTAACTTAAGTACTCCTATACTTCAAAGGAAATACAACTCTACACTGAACTGAATAAAGTTTAATATAATAAATGAGTTGCTTTAAATACAGGACGTTTGAAAGTTAAAGGAAAAATAGCGCATCTGAGGCACCGATGGCCCTAAAGATGGACCTCGGGTTTTATTTCCACCGAGGAAGACACGACTTAGTGCGATGCATGGGGGAAAATATGGCCCCAAGTCCGTTCAACCGTATTTCACCGAGGTCGGTGAGGTCGCTGCCGCGGACATTATTAAACTGTTACTCCTCCAGAATCGTGAGGCGTGACTTATGCAGATATTTAAGTAGTTTGACTGATAGTTTCATGTGCGCAGTGGTCGTTTCTCATGTGAATCCTCGGCTCACGATTCGCCATCTTGGAAATTAGTTGGAAAGTTTCGCTGTGCCCGTATTTGGAGGGCACTCAGTCCATTAGTGGGGTTACGGTAATGTCTTAAGTCATATTCACATGTATGATAAAGGTCAGTACCTAAGACTTTATTATAGGGTTTGCAAATTTTGATAGCGTCTACCATAGAAATAGGTATATATCTGTGGCGTCTACAAAGAACACAACCGGTTAGTGGTTAGTGATAGTGGCAAAAAATTTAAAACTGTTTTATATAGTGGTCAAACGCTGACCTATCATATGGTAAAAAAATCTCTAAAAGAATATTTTTTTGATTTTAGTAAAAAAATCTTATAATCAGTATTCCTAATTAAAATCTCCATTCTTAAATAAAGAATACTGCTTATTTTTTTCAAGAACTATAAATTATTCTCTAGCTAGATTATTTCTCACATCAAGAAACCCTTTTTTGTGAATATCTGTCTGTTGATAGTAGAGTTTAAATCTTCATCATACATACATAAATATGTACTAAAAATTAACTTTTATCAAACTTTCAATGACATTTTTCTGTGTATATTTTATTATATCAGAAGTGCACAAGGTATATACTATGGTTTGGCTTGAGAATAACGAAAATGCCAATTATGTACTCAAGACTAATCCTACGTAAAACTAAATTCCCTTATTCATTGTTAAATTTCTTCCATCTTCAACCTTTAGCATGTTTTCACACAAAGAATTATCTAACTCAGATTTCCTGATGTAAAAACGCGACATAAACCGGCACAACTCGAGTTATATGAGGAATTCAATTTATACACTTTTTGCAAGTAAATCAGGAAGGTAATATGTAACTGTAAAAGGCAAAATGTGGGAAAATTGGCGGCAACAATGGGAGAGATGGCGGTTTTTTTTTCGGTTGGAAGAGCGCTCGTCGATTGCAATTACGTGCGCGGCTCATATACGCTATGATAATGTGGTTATTTCACCGATTCTATGTTAAACGGGGTTTAAGTTTAAGGGGAGTCCTACATACTCCATCGCTCTCATCAAGGCAGCGGAAGCGCATAATTATGCCTGCATTTCCCAGACCTAAATAGAAAAAAAAATGTAGTTATACGTAACTTGCACTTTTACTTATAAATTCAGCTTAAGGTTTATGTGAGTGTCATTTTTATTCAGCTTAATTGTGATAAGATAATGTTTAACTTATGTTTAGCTGATGATAAAATATCAATGCGGTCTAATAAATCGCTCAGCTGTTAGAAAACGGCAAATGAAAGTACCATTTTGTGTCCGAAAGTTAAACTAAAAGAATCTGTAAATTACCAATTTTAAATACTGGTAAATACATAAAAAATTCAACAATAACTACAAATGAAGGTACTAAACCGCGTTTATAATACTGTCTACATATCTAATATCTGTTCAATTTTTTAAATTGTGTTTAAGCAATCTGTGAAACAGGGCTCTCGCAAACTCAAGCAGAGTTTTTCACGAGGAAAAGCACACACAATACGTACAACAAGAAGCTGAGAAACACTTCATTATCATGGACTGGACAATTATTGTTTAGTGATCACACCATTATGATACGTTTCCTAGTTCTAATTCAATAGGTTTTCAATTAATATTGTTTAGGTCTATTGGTTTTATAGAATTCAGATATATCTAATTAAGAAATTCATAATTTATCTCTGATTTAGGAATATACTATAGAAACTAGAAATTTTGATAAACATATGCCCACGTTAGGACGAGTTTGAGGTATGTGCCGAAAAATGTCAATTCGGTTTACTAAAATCAGAGAGATTAAAATTACAATAGCTCATTAGGGTTAGCTTCATTAGGGAATTTTTCATACAAAAACTTTAGTGTTGTTTTAATTTTCTACGCCGCATGACACAGAACACAAACGTCTTATTAGACTGAGCGATTTGTATCAGATAAGAGATTAATCGTAAAATCTCTTTTACGATCCACTTTTGGTAATATGTACTAGCTTTTGCCCGCGACTTCGTCCGCGTATAAGTCGAAAAGGTGAAGTAGATTGGACCAAGGAATCACGTTGTCCCATACAAACTTTACCCCCCTTTTTCACCCCCGGTAGAATTTCGGAAAATCCTTTGTTATCGGATGCCTACGTCACACAAATAACACACCCTCCAAGTTTCATGTCTCTACGATCAGCGGTTTAGACTAGGTGCTGATCCGTCAGTCAGTCAGTCATTCAGGACAAAGAATTTTATATGTATAGATTGAAAGCCTTTGGCTAAAAGTAATTCACAATCCTCATATCAGTCACAAAATGTCCAATGCTTTAACATAGGCCTCCCCCAAAGACTTCCAAAGCGATCGTTCGCAAGCGTTCAACGACTTCCCGTTAATTAAGTAGTTCGTTATTTGAAACTAATTGAATCATACGAAATATCATTCACACAATTCTCTAAAGCTACTTGCCTATCACACTTAGATCTAGTAGTATGCAAATCATCACCGGCCTTGCTGCTACATCCGTCACTCGTCTGAGAAAGTCCTTGACATGACTCCACGATTCAATCAGACGTTATAGGTCAGAAGTCAGGACGAAACTGTTCACTATTTTGTAATCATTTGTCTCGTTAGTACAGACAGTCACAACTGTTGTTTTAGGAATAGTTAATCTATTATTTCTGTTCCCAAACATTGCAGCGGTGGAACCACGGTTAAAAGGCCGTTTTGTTATTTTACCTGTAGTTCTACTCTTGTGCAGTGGGTCGATGGTGAAAAAATTGAACTATGGACCCACCAGTGGGGCAAAGCGGTGTGTCCAATGTCCATAGTTAATACCTCAAAATAACTACGGATAGGGATTAACAAAAAACCCTTTCCTTGCAGTTGGGTTGCCTGCCTGATGATGATGCGGTCTAAGATGCAACACGCTTACCTAAAATATACCTACTCGTGAAGAACTCCAAATTATAGAAGCCAGGAAAGACAGACGCATCTTAAAGACGATCTCCGTGCTCGTAGGTGACTAAAAATCATCCTAATTGGTTGCGTTTGCGCACGATCACCGCCAATCTTACAAATTGACATTCATAAACACGCTACAATTGATTTGTTTGCTATTCAACCTGTCACTTAATATATAAACTGAGGCATTTAATTAAAATATTTCTATTCAGGTGAAAGGGTACCGGTGCTCTCTCCATACAAACATAGTCAACTGTTTCCTCCCTGGATAATAACACTAGCACAAATATTTTTGTTGCATAAAACCTGTAACTGCCATGACTATGCCCCTATGTCTTGATTTTTTTCATTTTCTAATTATCATAGAAATTAAGACCAAAAACAAAACAGGGGCAAAATAGGCATGGCATGGTTATTGGTTATGGCAGTTATAAGTTTTATGCAATAAAAATATTTGCTCTAGTGTAGTGACACTAGAGCAAATCCAGGGAAGAAACAGTCGACTACGTTTGTATAGAGAGAGCGCCCGGTACCCTTTCCTCTTAAGATTTACAATTTACAATGATCTTTAAATGCTAACTATTAGAAACATTGTCCACTAGCTACGCCCCGTGGTTTCACCCATGTAAATCCTGATTCCGCAGGAATTTCTGGATCAAAAGTATCGTATGTCCTTCTTCATAAAGTACCACTATCCGATTTTCATCTAAATCGATCCAGTAGTTTAACCGTGAAGAGAGAACCAACAAAGAAAATCAAACTATCGGATTAATAATATCAGTTAGGATAAAGTTAGTCTGAATGTGCCAAAAGTACAGAATCGAGATTTACATAAGTAAACCTGCAGGCCTTCGTTCCTTGAATGCTGAACATCATGACTTCTTTGGTGCAGTCTATCAGGTATCTTCCTGAAATGGACTCTGTCCGATGCTTGATGTAAAACCATTCTGAGAGGTATATCCGGCTGTTCGGATACCTGGTCGATCAGAACACAGCTAGTAAATTAATGATTTCATATTTCCCAATAGTACCAGGTCATCATAATGTCGTAGAAGCTATTTGTTAAAGTCATTAGATGCATGTGGTGATGCGCTGCTGATATTTAGTCGTCCGCAGCGCTTGCGCCACTCCGTTGACACGACTAGGTATTGTTTTCACCATATCCTTAACTGGAGTTTTAAACGTCGTTTAATGTAACCAAACTTAACAAGGTACTTTAATTTATTTTAAACTAGCTGCTCCTCGCGGTTTCACCCGCGGAAGTCCCGATCCCGTAGGAATTTACTCTAGAAAACGTTTGTATGGGAAATAGAAAAGGGCTGTTTTTAGGGTTTTCCCGGAAATTATTCAATTTTTTCTCGCGTCTAAAACAAAGTTAAGTATTTAACTGTCGTAGATTCACAAGTCTAACTGAAAAAGCAAAACGTAAAAAAGACGTCAAATATAACTTTTACAGCCGAAGCAGCGGGCCGATTGGGGCATTTAAAAAAAGTTAAATATTTCATAAATCTGGTAAGACATACATCATCAACCATTTTAATATTGTTTAACTTTTGTTTAGTGTAAATAGCCTCACAAGGTCTCCGCGGGCGGTTACTTCGTGTGGTCGTGCTCACACTCAGATAAACTATTGCCGGTGCTATTGCGTTGCACCTCACCGACATTTCGGTCGCCATGGTAACCGAAAATACAACCCGTCACCTCGACAATGTGTCTTAAATAACGAGGGGTAAAGTTCAATATTATTTGCACGATGGTAACTTCGTGAGCTTATGATATAGGCCGATAGGTGGTTAGCTAGACAGAATGGTGTCACGATTGTATGGAATATAACGGATGGTTAATGATGCGAAAATATCGGTGAAGTCGGATTTAATTTAAATTATTCTAACATTTAAATTTTGATTTTCCTTTCCACTTATACCATAAATAAACACCATTATGCAATTTACTAAAAAAGGTTTCTTGAAGCAAGAAATAATCTTCTTCCTATAGACACTAAAACCAAGAATAATTTCTAGGTTTAGTAAATAGTAAGAAATTGAGAATAATGCTTATGATTTTGAACTAAAACCAAGAAATTATTCTTTAGCTAGCGTTTATGGAGAGGATTTTTTTTTGCTGCAAGAAACCTTTTTTTCTGTATGGTTTTATTACTTTTTCGCTCGTGCTTACTAAAATATCACTTAGGTACAATTCCTCAAAACAAGCACAGTAAAATGTTTCGCTATACTTAGTGCAAGTTAGCGTTGCTATCAAAGTTTCCGCACTAAATATCAACAATTTCTCCCATGTCCCAACGTGACCAAGCCCTTAATGCAGCCTATCCTATGCTATATGCCCGCAATGAAGATAACTCCAATATTAATTCATTGCCAAGCACAGCTACACGGCCGTCGGTCATTATCTACATTGCTATACGCTTCCTGGGACCTTTTACATGAGAACAGACTCTGTAGAATTTTGCAGTTACTGAATAAAAAAGTAGAGGTTTTCAATATTGTCAAGAAGTGAAAGTTGTAGTATTTTGGTCACATCAGATGTCATGATAAATACGAATTGCTTCAACTACTGATGCAAGGAAAAAATCAAGGGATGCGACCACCTGGAAGGAGGTGCACCTCATGGTTCAAGAACCTCCAGACATGGTTAGAGCAGTAGAGCCCTATTTTGTGCAGCAGCATTGAAATTAAAATAGTCCTAATGATAGCCGCCCTAATGACAAACTCCGTATAAGGCTACCTGAAAGAATTAAAAAATAGTCTGTGATGCTGCACCAAAATAAAAAATCTCATACATTTTTAGGTGTCCAGAAGGGATAGATATGAACGATGAGATGACGACTAATAGAAGTGAATAGAAGAAGAAGACATACTGCGCCAATCTCAAATAAATTTGGATAAGAGCAGGAAGAAGAAGGAACTTGTCTGGCATACGTTAAGTGTATTTCGTTAGAACAACGCGTATTTTTATCATTAAGCGTTACGCCGTCGCGATGACGTGATGCTTAACGATAAAAATATTACAAATATTTTCGTTACGGAATTTCTTGATTCGATCGCCGCGCTCAAAACTCGCGATAAAAGCTATGCAATAGCTTAATAATCTTGTAGAAAAGAATAGCACAGTTCAATTGTCGTGTAATAGACCCCTCGTTGTTGCCCTTGTTGGAATTCTCAACACCCTGTATATCGGGCGAGTTCGCACGCCTGCGTCTACGCCGCGCCGCTTGCGCGTTAATTAACTACTTTGATTGTTATAGAAAATTAATGGTACTGATGTTTATTGATGAAGTAGCGGTTAAGTTTTTACTCATTAAGGCACCATCTAATGCTGATGGGAAGCAAAAACGAATATATCTATTAGCACTTACAGAATCTAGGTAATCCCTTATTGAGTTGGGATCGTCGTCAAAAACAAATGACATTTTACAGAGACTTTAAAAACTTCGGCAACGAACGCATAATAATTGGGGAAGATCACAGCTGTGTCAAAATTTACCGATATAAATATCATACGATTCAATAAAAGAAATATCTGTAGAAATATGCGCTCGGCATCTGCTTCAGAGTAATACTTCTATGGCTAGGTTTGGCTAAAAATCTTGTAGTTTCCGACTAAAGATTAATACAACACGTCATATACTATCAAATCCAGGTAGACCGCGCCATATAATTTATTGGAAGTCGTGATTCTGGACCTTCGCTAAGTGCGAACTCTGTGTGGATTGATAACATCCAGATTTGTACTTTAGTATGGCTTTGTAATTATTAATAGACGTGGACGGGCGGTACGTTATGGACTGTCATTAAAGTTTTCGCCTATAGTAGGAACAGGAGCATAGTAGGATAGGCATTTTTCACTGGATCTTCTGGATATTTTGAATGAATATAATGTTGCCGTTTGGTTCTTAAAAGGTTATATTAGCGGAGAACTTTATAAATGAAATTCTGAAAAAGAGATTTAACAATAACGAATCAAGTAGATTTGTATGCTTGTACTTTTGTACGGGCGGTTTTCCACAACTAGTCTTAGCTTCCAGATCTGATTTCATTAAAAAACTGTAGAAAGCTCTTGACGTCTAGTCTTATGTCTAATTTCCGCCAGTACTTCGTAATCCTAGAGTACGTCAGCGTTGGTAGTATATTACTTTGAGGCGTAAACTTATCAGTTTGGAGTTAGCTAAACGCCTACTGCACTGTGTCTATAAGGAATGAGTCCTTGCTGGCAATTTTAATTCTTTGTCGATCTTCTTTCATCGTCTTTTGCATGAGACACTTTCATATTTCAAACACGGACCGGTTAGCTTCTAACCAGTAAGTGTTTGGGTTTTCTGCCAGAACATTACTATGCGCAGCTCTGGAGGAAAATATGTCAATGTTTTGTAAATTAACGTCAGTAAGAATTTATGTATATAGAAGTTAAATAATACATTGTAACATGTAAGTAATTTACGTTGCAAATATTGTCTCAAGCACATAATTCATCCATCCACTAGCAAAATGAAGGAATAAACCCTCTAAACCGATTGATTTACGCATCTATCTATGTCGGCGCGGGCGCAAGCAAACATACGATAATTTTCAATAAGCACGCGTTCATTGAATTAATCATCTTCAACGGAATTATCGTGGGCTATCTGTGTCGGGCGTCGGGTCGGCCCAGTCGGGGAAAGTATAGGCTGGATATTTATCGATTGTATGTTTAAGTTCCAGTTTATTTGTGTTTTGATGGGTTAATGTCATAATGTTATTAGTAACTTTAGCTAAAAGAATAAGAGCCGACATTTTTTCTAATTTGCTTAGAATATAGGTACTTCGATGCTGATGAGGGAGTTTCTGAAGGTTTCTTTTTTTGTATCAGCTACTGAACAGATAAGTTTTTCGGAACTAACTTATGTCCACTGTCATCAATCATTCATCTTCGAGATACAGTTTTTATAGCTCAAGAGCCCAATATAAGAAGACACTGAAATGCGCCTGTAGCTCCTTTTAAGGTTGCTGCAACTAACTTGCTGAAGCTTTTCGGAAGCACCTAGATCTAATTTATCTGACTAGCAACTAGGTTACCTACCTAATTTAGTTGTTTAATGTTTGGAATCTTGTGTCGTATGCTCGTCTAAATAAATGCTTTCTATTATATTCAATTCTAAGACAGCAAACGTCCGCAGACTTGGCAAAATAGGAACTACTAGTGGTTGCGGTTCTCTATTCGCTAAAGTCTTTCAGTCCGTTTTCCTACCTACTGTTAGTGTTTTAATTAATTACTTCCTCTGTTGCCCGTAGCTTTTATGTGATATCTTCATTAATTTCTTTAAACGATTTTGTTTTTGATAGCCTTTAATAAGTTTTTTTCAAAACCCTTTCCCCCTTATTCCAAAACGAGGTTTAAGGATAGTCCGAGATGTGGATTTAAACCTTAGATTTAGACACAGATTTACTCGTGAACTATAGTCTAAACACTATAGATTGTACAATTTGTTTTAGCGATGGGGTATTAATATTTTATTCATTTTTATTTATTATTTCACACACAATATAGAAAATAATACACACCACTTGATTAGAGACCGACGTACTATAGTAACTGCTAAGGTGTTTATGACAGTAGCCACCCATATAGATCAATAGATCTGTGCTTGGGTGAACCACATAAATAGCGACATATTCATCGTTCATACGCGAGGTAGGTACATTATCTTCTTAATGTTAACAGGTGCGCATAATATTGCTAATTCAAATGGAGTCCTACTTAATACGAAAGGGGGTTGTTCTAGACGTCTAGGTGAACAACTTTTGTTCTACGACTTTTGGAAACTGTCACAGTCGATTACTGCTCTAAATTTATAACCTTTAAATTAATAGATCGCTCTCTAAATTCTAATCACACTTCCGCGACAACAAAAACTACGTTCGAACGTATTGAAACAAAAGGTATTGTGAAGGCTCTCTCCAGCCTCCTGCCCACGCGCAAGTACAACTTAATCATCACTTAATGGATTCCAATGCGTGGGTTGTGCCAATACGCATTGTGGTCTTCTCTTCTCTAGCTGTTGTATCGGTACCGAAAGTTCTATTCAAAACAATATTTTTATTTATCTAGTTATGCCTAATATTCTCTACAAATATAAAACTGACTGACTTGATATCAACGCACAGCTGGTGGCCAATCAGTAGGGTAGTTAAAATGTGTTTTCGTGAGCCGCACGGAGCACTTGACCTAACGACTGCTACTAGAGGTAGCTACCGAGCTACCTCTAGTAGCAGTCGTTAGGTCAAGTTAGAGGCCTTAAGGCGATCTGAAACCCTAACAATAGGTGAGCCACACCACTATTATAGGAGAAGAAGAAGAACGTACAACCGCTAATTCTAGAGATAAGAAATTTAAAAAAATGATGATGTTCTTTGAGAAATGTAGGTATCTACTGAAAAAAGATTTTTCTATGTTCCACCCCTAAGAGGGTGAAATGGGGGGTTGAAATTGTTTCCTATGGCCTATGTTGGCGAAACCGCACGCAGGCAGAACCTCGTGTTCCAGTATAAAAGTAGATAACGATATACTTAATAAATAAATAAATATTGCAGGTCATTCCACACGTCGCCATCTAGCCTCAAGCTAAGTAACTAGACTTGTGTTATGGGTGCTAGGCAACGGATATACTACTATATACTTTTCTTTTGTACATATTATAATACATATAAACATCCAGACTAAAGAAAAATATCTAAACATAAATACTTATTAGAGGCGGGAATCGAACCCGGAACCCTGTTTTTGGCAGTCCGGTATGAAGACCATTGTGACAACTGGGTTATACTTAGGTAGTTTCAACAAAATTTATGTAAAGCTACTTTCTTGAGTGAATTATTATTTCAAAACATAAGTCAGTATCTGGATAACGTTATGAATAAAATTTAAAAATAAATTTTTCGAGTAAGTACCTACTTTTTTATAAGCTTTAAGAAAAATATGGTAACCAAAATAATGACTCCTAAAATAATTTGTCATTGCTCTCCAATTATTAAGTAGGTTGGTGGTGCTTAAATTCATCAGACTATAATGCCTTTGTTTCGAAATAATTTAAACGATTACAAACCATCAATCTAAATTATTACAAAACGAAATTATTACGAAACAATAACAATTTCGCATTATTAAATACATATAATTTTTAAAAATTAACTCCCTGACATTTTTATTGACTTGCAAAATGACGCCCACGCAACTATTGTTCGCTTCTAAACGTCTCAAAATTATTCAAAAATAATCGTTAAGTCAAACACAAAAGGTGCTATTTGTTGATGAAGATTTGAAGTTATGATATTTTCACTTATCAATGGGTTCCTAGGTTATGGTTGAGTGATTTTAGCAATTTGAATAGTAAGCATGAGTCATATCGTCCTACGGAGGTCTGTCTGTACTAATAACAGATGAAATCTATATTTATTACTTCATTGGCTAATTTAAATACCAATATTGGTCAAACATTGTTACATTTTGAAACGGATACCAAACAAAGGGATTAAACATAATATATTTTGAAAATATATAGTACAAAATAATATGTTTAATAGCTAGTTATGGTATCGTAATTTCGAAATATATTGTTATTTCAATATATAATCCTCTCGGATATATTTGGTAGAGATTGTTTCTTAGTAACTAAAAACATGCTAGAGGCTAAAAATATATGAACCTATTAGCTGCGCCTCGCGGTTTCACCCGCGTAAATCCCGATAACGTTTGAATATCGGAATAAAGAGTAGCATATGTGTTAATCCGGGTCAGCTATCTAGATACCGAGTTTCATCGCAATCGGTCCAGCAGTTTTTGCGTGAAGGAGTAACACACATAGATACATACACAAACTTTCACATTGATAATATTAGTAGGAAGTAGGATTCATTGAATAAACAAAATACACAAAAAGGTAGAATAAGTTCCCTACATAACATTTTATAGAAATACTGATAACTTAATATCAATTAATAAAAAAAAGTTACTACAATAATATTTATTAAAATTCCATCAAAAATGTACCAAAATAACAACGTGTAGTTAGAATAATATTTTACTACTCAAAGTAACTACAAAATAAACTAAAAATACACAAAGTGCTAAATTTAGAAACGCAAAACACACTGAGGTTGACTTCTTTTAAACTATTCAAACACAATAGTCTAATCTTAGTACAATGGAATACAAAACTCTATTAGATAAGAGAAAATATATTAAATAGGTACAAATTATCTTTCATCTCATTATTTAGTAGTTTTGGAAAAAAATATAATACCAAAGTTTATTTAAAAAAATTAGTGCCTTAGATACTCCAACCAGGAGTTGATTTTTTAATAGTTAAGCCACCATTTTAACTAGAAAACGGCTGGACCAATTGCGATAAAACTTAGTATGAAGAAACCTTAGTATCTAGAATATCATATCGAGATCCAGTTGGAATATTGTAAAGCCTAACTTAATTTTGCATAACTCCTCTTCTTTGTCTTTCCCTTGTCCTACTTCAGGTGGGGTCGGGTCTCCTAATTAATTTGCGCCAGGCACTTCTGTCCTGGATTGTCACTACATCTATATTGGCCTGCTTTATTAATCTGCTTTATTGGTTTGCACTGCATAACTCCTATTAAAGAAAAAAAAAAATTTGAATTTGAATTTGCTTAAAATATTCCCACGAGATCGGCACTTACGGTGCTTAGCTAGTTTATTAATAATTTTCCTAATGGCGACTTTTCGATCCCCAGCCAGGGACCGTGGTCACAACGATTGATATAATAGTCAAATACGAATCTGTTGTCCATTTAGCCCATTTTATTCAAAATTGGCCCAAAAATATGTGCCCATACCTACCAAACATCTATACCTTTAGATTGGTATCTCTTGCTTAATGAAAATCGGTTCATCCGTTCGGGAGCTACGATACCATAGACAGTCACACACAGAGAGACACGTCACAAACATATAAAATATTAATAATATTAGAGATTTTTTAGTTCCCAATAAAGTTTTATTGGAAACTAAAAAAACTTTTTAATTTTCTATTGCACTTCCGAACCCACAAGTACAGTCGAGACTGCGATGACCATCAACCACGAGGATCTGTGACCCCGCGACGGTCATTTATAAACACGACCATGGGAACTTCGAGATAACACATCACACGTACCCTCTCTGTGCTTCACTGTACCTGAGCTGGGGCTTAGACGTCGCATCTGCTTGACTTGGCCTGCATAATATTGATTGCTATTTGTCTGTGTTAGGTTAGGTGAGGTTATAATAAAACTTACCTATAGGTACAAACGGTAATAGGTAATAACAACTGCCTAAGTAACGAATCAAATAGCATTTTACATCTTAAACTACATAAAGGATTGATTTAAGACCCGGTAATATAATTACTATTGGAACGAAGTTCCTTATGGCGCGTTGCGAAAGGGGGCTAGACGCAAAAAATTAAGACCAAAAGTTGTAACGACACTTTTTGATTTTATTACAATTCCTTCACAAATAATTAATCGAAAGGAACTGCGTTTCATCCGGGTGTCCCTTGACACCTCTAATGTGTTTTACTATTTAAGGTCCCTTTCGTAAATTTTAATCGAAATCAGTAGAGCCGACTGATCGTAAAAAGGGAACAGACTTTCGCTTTTATAATAGTAAGGAGTAGCGGTCTGCAATTCCACACGGAACCTATTCTTTGATTTTTTATAGGTGATCTCTTAGTGCTTATATACGATTTTATATTCATAGCCGCGTTTGTAACTTTTAACGATTAGTTGCAACCAACCCTCCAACTCAAGATTACCTTGGTTGGTTGTAACCATTTTGAGTTGCATCCTAAGATTGCCTGAAAGTAATCGATTTGATTGAAAGATTAATTGTAAAAAAAGTAGTTCAATTCAGCTTTTTGTTCCTTTTTAACTGACTTCAAAAGAAGGTGGAAGTCAATTCGTCGGTCTTTTTTATGTATGTTCTCCGATTGTTCAAAGACGCCTGAATTTATTTGGGAAATTATTTTATTAATGTTTGTTGTTTGTTTTTAAAATAAAGTATATTCATCTATCTAAATGAATGCTAGTAAACTTTGACATCTACGAATTTGTGATCTATTTGAAATTGCAGTTCCCAGCTTCCACTGTCCTGTCCAGTCCATCTATAAAGATCATGTCGCCAATAAAATAAGCAAGCATTGTTCAACAGATTGACGAGTGGATTGGCATCCATATCAGGGTATCTCGTACGTGAGAGAACGAGACGACGATACAATCTGTTCCCATCGTTCTCATGCCCTAAAGATTTGCTACTTCCGAAGACGAAGACTTGGAAGTTTATTTTAAGAAAAAAAGTGGCTTATCTTCTAGTGAATTCCTAACTTGGTAGTAAATGTATGTTATTATCTATATTTAACCTTTAGGTAAACAAAAAAGATTATTATTAGCGTAACCCTTATTGCCTGTTTGTCTATGAACGCAAAACCAAAACTCTTAATAACAAAAAACTGAAGGTTCTGTGAGTGCTCTTAACTGGAATGTTTCATGTAAATCGCGATATTTCATAAATTACGTAGTAAGTTACTAGCGTTTCGCCACGGGTAGCAGACTATTTTTTATTTGTATCTGTAAACAGGCTGTTTTCCGCAAAAATACCTCTTTTAGTTGGGTCGTGAGGATGGAGTAGGCTTGCCCAACACGTATATTATAGACATGCTTACATTTTTTGCCAGTCATATTTGACCCAGTTTACAAAAAACCATAATTAATTATACACTTAAACCTTTAAAATATGTCACTCCGTCTATTGGTGAAAAACGTATGAAAATTGTTCATTAGTTATAAGCTATTGCATAGCTTTTATCGCGGGTTTTGAGCGCGGCGACCAATCAAGGAATTGCGTAACGAAAATAAAACCTAACACCCCCCACTCTGCCTACCATGTAGCTCGGCCGAGCGTTCCTTTAACGTGTATGTATATGGTACGACTGTACGAAGCTCGCATGATGCAATAGCTTTACCGCGGCAGTCCCCGAGTGCAACACGTTTTTAACTTATTTTGTAATTATGTAGTGATAAGAAGTTTTTATTATCGAACTGGTTTTAAATTTTTCATTCAAATAACTTGCTAACAGTTGCACTTTATGGACTTCAGAATCAAATCGTACGTCATGATACCATGTATTTTCTGAATCATGTAAAGTGAGTGATTGTAGTGTTTCCATAGCTTGAACCCTGGTCGTCACCATAGCTTTCACATTTAAATAAGTAATAGGTAGTTTTATGTAAATCCTACTAATATTATAAATGTGAAAGTTTGTGTGTGTCTGTGTATGTTTGTTACTCCTTCACGCAAAAACTACTAAACCAATTGCAATGAAATTCGGTATGTAGATAGCTGTAAGCCTGGATTTACATATAGGCTACTTTTATCCCGATATTCTCACGGGATCGGGACTTACGTGGGTGAAACCGCGGGGCGCAGTTAGTAAGAATATAAAAGGACAAGTTGTCAAGTATCGTTTAACGTAAAATTCACTTTCCTTTCTGTTTTATGGACATTTTATTTCATTGTTTACATTAAAGTTTTACTCAGAAATATACTTGGTATTTTGAGCATCTGGAAATTGAACATTTTAAAATAAATAAATATTGTTTATTTCAGGTTTGACCCATACCTAATACTAAATACCTAAGTCTAAGAACATAATAGCAATAGTATTTACGACATACCTACCTAATATTATATATTTTGATTATTTTAATTGTATTATATTTTGAAACTGTTAGATATTTAGGCAATTACACAATATGAACTCTTAAGCGTTACCTGTTTGCTTATGTACGAGTATACTTCTATACTAATATTTTAAAAAGGAAAGATTTTTTTTGTTTGAAACGCATAGACTCCGAAGCTATTGGACCGATTTTGATGAAATTTGGTCTAACGATACATTGAGTAATTGAGAGTAACATACAACTTTTTATCTCGATATTCTTGCGGGATTGGGATTTTCGCGAGTGAAATCGCGGAGCGCTGCTAGTTTAAAAATAAAGAACTTAATTCAATTCGGAGAATTTCTAAATAAAGACGAGAAGAAGAAATAGAATAAGTATTTACACGTTTTTTAGTTATTATTATTTAAAAACTGCATTTTTCCTACTGTTTTTCTTTGAATAATTCGAATGAATCTTCCAAAACCTACCAAACAGTTACAAACTGCATAATTGTTGCATCGATTGACGCAAATGTAAGGGCATAGGGCAAGCGAGATCCATAACTCTCTCAAACAACTCAAATAATATTACCATCGGCTACAGAGTAACATAACCATTCACAAATGCCCATCAAAATATCCAGAAGAAAGTTTTCCAATGAGGAGTTCTGTTTGTCTGTAATGTTTAGGTGGGTATACGTATTGTTAAGGTCATGGACTAACACACGTCCCAAAGACTAGGTAGGTCATCAGGGTGCGTGGCAAGGGTCAGGTAGATCAATGTTATCGTCAAGAACTTAAAGAATGACGTCTAACTGATGATTTTTTATCTATTTCTATTTATATCGAGTTTTCAAGAAGATGTTGACGAAATATTTGGTGAGACTAATTTACTAATTTTATTTGAAACAGTTTTGAATAGTAAGGAGTCATTGACTTACTGACTCTACTCGGCAGTAAATTGAGGACGAATTCCTTAAGAGATTGATCAACTTTATATTTAATACCTGCAGGCTAAGGTTTTTATTTTTATTTATTTTTTATTTTTTATAATTAACTAGCTGTCCCGGCAAACGTTGTTTTGCCATATAAAATAAAAATAAATAGGTTCTTAAAGGAAAAAAAGGGGAAAAATAGATGTTCGATTCTCAGACCTAACGAATATACACAAAAAAAATTCATACAAATCGGTTCAGCCGTTTAGGAGGAGTTTGGCAACTATCACTGCGATTTTTAAGGCAATTTTTTAATTTTTCTCTCCGTAAGATCTTCGTACCTACTTTATGGAATATTCAAAAAAAAATTAGGGAAATCGGTTCAACCGTTCTCGAGATTTGCGCTTAGCAACACATTCAGCGATTCATTTCTAAATTATAGATTACAGGTTTGTGCAAAAAAGAAATAAGTACAATAATAATTTATAATTTATTTTAATGATAGGATATGAATTATTATACACTTGTATAAATTATTATTGCCGAAAAAGCTGGCTACATTAGTAAGTAAGTAGGCAAAACACTAGTTTTTTGGTCACTTGAAGCTAATACTATTATAGTATTTTCAAATAGTTTTTCGGAAAATAATTTTTGCGCTGTGTAAGTGAAACATTCTGCATAAATAATTTACTTCTCTTTATTATTATATTTTTAAAGATCATAATTTATAATATAATTACCTACCTAATGATTAATATTATAATCACTAGGTACTGATATAATAAATTTAGACCTTTTTAAAAACTTACTTACTTATGCAGCCAGCCTTTTGGGCACCCCTACCTTTATTTTTTAATATTTAATTATTGTAAATATTTTAATTCTGAAATATCTAGTAGCTTTTATAATAATAAAATAATGTATTTTAATTTAACTATAGATTATAACAACTAGAATAGCGGTGTAGTTCCCACAGTGCATGCGATGCTATCAACGTAAACAATTTGTATAGAAATATTATTTTTACAGACCTTTTATACGTAGTACATGATAATTTATCTTATTGTAAACCAGGAATAGGAACAAAATGAAGACTAAATGTAGGTAAGTTATAGAAGTTAGCGGATATTAAGCGATCGACTATCTCTCTTTTATTAAAGATACCTCGACTTTGATTCTGAACGAATTCTCCCGCGGCGTAGTTGGCTCTAGAAGTATGGACAAGTTCTCTCCTCTGGACTAAGCTGAGAGGGTAGTAGGTGCTGGGCAAGCTTACTCCATCCTTACGCAAAAATGACCCAGTTAAAACGGAAAACAGATATTCTTCTTCTAGTTTAAGATTTAAAATTAAAAATAAATTTTCGCTAAAGCTCATAACTTATTCAAATAAGCTGATGGTGTTGTCACGTTACAGAGATGTGGGTTGACATCGTGAAAGTTGATTGTTCGTCTGTCTGTCTGTCTTTCGACGTGATTCCAACAACTTAATGATATTATACAGGTTAAGCTAAAGAGATAACAAAGGAGAGTACGTTCTATAAGAACTTTTTTTCCTTATAATAGCTAGATTTATGTATTACTAGCTGCACCCTGCAGTTTCACTTGCTTAAGGACCGATCCTGCGGGAATTTTGAAATCAAAAGTAGTAGTATGTTTTTCTCCATCCCGCAAACCGCCGCCGATTACGTTTTGCCGATTTTCATCAGTATTAGTCGTTTGACCGTGAAAAAGTAACGAATAAATACACAAACTTCCGAAAAACTATGGTGACGCATATTTATTTATAAAGGGCAAAGATTGACAAACTGATCAAAGCATAAATTGAATCGGTGATATTAAAAATGCCATAATTATTTGCAAATTGGCATAAAACACATTCGAGAACCAAAAAAATTACCTCTTTCTTTAATCGAGAAATTTTGATAGTTGCTCATTCTCCCTTTCCAGCTGAGTTCTGCTGCAATCAGAAGAGAGTAAACTCAGCTGGAAAGGGACTAAAGCACTACCTACTAAAGCAGAAGACCATTGGGTATTCTGCTTTAGTGGTAGTTAAAGCAGAATACCCAATGGCATTCTGCTTTAGTGGCATCTAACTGAATTGTCTTTTGGATATCTAGAGATCATGTATTCATGTCACCCAACTAAAATTATCTTTTTAGCGAAAAGGTCATTCCAATAGTGACCCAGAACATGCATATTCCACCGCTCCGTATGAGGCACGTTCTGAGAAGCAGCACTGGGCGAATAGTTTGCCACTAAAAAATGATGAAAATTTGTACGATTTTTTGCTGTCGAGTAAAGAAATTAGTTGGTATATACATATTATGTTAAGAAACATACCTAAATCTACGAACAGCCACATTATAGCTTGTGGTTTTTATGATATTTTCGATGAAGTATATTTTTCTATCATTGGTCAATCGACAAACTATATTAGGCAATACCTATGTTACAATATAGACATGAAAGTTTAAATAAAATCTAGCAAATTCTATAGGCACTTACTCCATAAATGCCACCAACAATCAACAATAAACCATTCCAAGACGAGCAAGTGTTGGAAACCGCGTGAATCCAACATTTCCTTATTTAGTTCCGTATGCGTATTTATGCAATAATAATATTATTAAACAGAATAATATATTACGTTGACCGCAACTTGGCATAATAATGGCAAACGCCTTGTTCACAATGGCATAGTTTAGAAAGGTTTCTCATTTAGTTTCGATTGTTGACATTACTATTTAAATATACACGCTTATTGCGAATAAAAGTTTTACTCATGTAGGTACCTATGTACAGTCGGCTGCATAATTGCAGCCCTTGGTAGAGTTGATTAATTTATGAGTTAGAAGACTTTAAACTTCAACTAAACCAGGTGTCTAGAATCTCGCTCGTGTTGAAATGTAAGTGTACCCTTTAATTAAAAAAATATTATTATGGTATAGTATACTACGAGTCTTCACTTTCGTTGCATGATTGTAAGTATCTATCTTCTATAAAAACCTTTATGTTTTATTATGAACTCAGATTAATCAACTGTTCAACTAGTTGAGCAAATTAGTTGAGCATCAGTGGGGAAGTTGCGAAATTGGATTATATCTTTCAGAACGTATTTATATCATAATAACACCCCATCGTTTTTGCGTCGGGGGTTAAAAATACGAATGTGTAAATTACGACTAAAAGTACAAAAATAACCTTTAATCAAATAGCTTTCAGTCTTCTGATAATTAAAGAATTATTGTTGGTAGAGATATTTGGATTTTCAAACCTGAAAGCTATACTTGACGCCAATCATAATATTTTATTAATCAAGCTCTATGAAACCCACCTCTTATTTTTAACATACACCGAACTGAAATGTTTATGTATGAACGTGTCAAAACACTCTGTCGTGCACAAATTGTTGGCTACCGACTAAGGGCATTCATTTGAATACCATTTCGACCATTATTGTAAACAGTAAAACACAATAGAGCAACATGCGACAGCTACAGCTTCTTCTTCTTTTATTATTTTAAATGTTGTTGTTGTTGTTTTTATGTCCTATATTTTTTGTGTCTTTTTTATTCTGTACTATGATTATGCCAAGTATGTTTTATTCTATTCTACATAATCTAATCAGTTACTTACTGACTCTGGGTTTTCTGGGGGTTGTAAGAACCATTTTACATTTTTAACAGCATCGTCGAGTGATTTAGCGGTCAAACGCTTGCCTCTATTTTATTTTTAACAAATATTCAACTCGGATCTTTTTAATAAAGAACTTTTTTTTAATCTATTACATTACTTTTGTCGCAGTCGCTGCTTTGTGGCTTGATTGTGTCTAGTATTTTACTTTACAGTATTATATTCTTACAATGCAAGGAAGGTGGACTTCTGCATCAGATATTTCCTACACCGATAGCCTTCTATGAAGATTTATTGCAAGCTTATTCAATTTAAATAAATCTATTGTCTAGGACTCTCTTTGAAGATGTAATTGTGTGAATTTCATAAAGATTACTTACAGTAACACCTTGGTAGCTTTCAATTCAGTTTATAATGTAATGAAACGTAATTTTTCTGTATCACAAATATTTATCTAAGATAATTTCTTTTTTGCATTTTCATATAAAACACCGTACTATTGTATTGTATGTAGATTAATTTTGATAACAAATTAAACTGATCAATCTGAAATAAATATGTGTATTTAGAATTTTTTCATCTATGATTGCCTGGACGAGCTCAAGGCCTCGCATTGTGCCCCTCTAAGATCTTTCTTGTTTTAGTTATTAATTCTGTTTGTAATGTATTATAGTGCAATAAGTGTTTATAGGTACCTTTAAACTCGAAAGTAAATAATACAAATAAAATGTCGATGCGTTTCTAATATTATCTACTTTCCCAAATCAATCAATAGCAGGATCATGGGTGTAAGAGCAAAGGTAGGGGTCAAACAGACCGGCTGCACTCGCCAAATGTCACCTTTGAAATCTTTAAAGCCTTGGGACTGGGTGAGTTACTGATGAAAGGAGTTCTTTACTCAAAGTCATCACTTTTTCGTCTCACGATCAAGCTATCATAGGAAGAGAAACTTGATTTAAGAAGATTGATAAGGACGACCCAGTTGGTACAATGGCCACCATGCCGGACTGCCAAACACAGGGTTGCGGGTTCGATTCCCGCCTCAGACAAGTATTTATGCTTAGATATTTGTCTGTGGTCTGCTTGTTTCTATGTATTATAAGTATATATTTATAAAAGAAAAGTATTTAAGTAGTATTTCGGTTGTCTAGCACCCATAACACAAGTCTAGTTACTTAGCTTGGGGCTAGATGGCGATGTGTGGAATGTCCTGCAATATTTATTTATTTTTTTATTGGTTTACTGCTTAGAAAAGTTGTCGAGTTGTAAGCATAAAACTGACCACCCTAAAAACTAGTGTCAGTACTTTTAAGCATGTCGCGAGCAATAACAATGAAACCGCGTCGTTGACACAAATATAACTAATCGTGTTTTGGGAATATTATCATTTGCCTGTGGTTTTGGGAATCTATAAGTCAAAAGTGGGGAGTTTTGGCGGAAACGAGTTAACAACATGTTATTTTTATGAAACTTAGTTGTAACCCGAGTTGAATTGTATAATTCTGGTGGAATGTTATTCAATTTAGTTCTGTGAAAGTGCACAAGTGTAGTGTAAAAATCAGTGACAAACATGAAGTTTTCTCGTTGCCTCCAAATCTCCTATTCAATTCAATTTTTTTATATGGCTGATTGCTGACATAAGGGCGCAATTCTGCCAATGTCAAGTGAGTCGAGGAAAAAAACTACAGCAATAAAGGTTATGGTAAACATGCCACCGCTTTACTCTGACTTGACGGACTATGATGACTTTGACTGTTTTGAAACACTTTAGGCCCGATTTATGAAAAATCGGGTCATAATTTGATGCAAAATATAACTTGACACTGGCTAAATGCACAAGCCGTGCGAAGCCATAATTAATAGCAAAAAAAAGTCAAAAGTGGACAGGTTGTTGTAGACGTGCGATACATTTTGGACTGCATCGTTACTCACCATTACATATGATAGTGGTCAAACGCGACCTATAAATTTGAAAAAAAAATGCCAACATCAAGAGGCTAGTCAGTTTCGTCAAGGTTTGGGACTGTTTTGGCCGTGGCAAAAGTCATTTTATTTATTTATTTTTTATTTTATTTAATGGAACACAAAATAATACAATCATATTAAGTACTTATGATAAATATAACAAACTAGCAGCGCTCCAAGGTTTCACCCTCGTAACTCCTGATCCCGTGGGAATTCAGGGATAAAAAGTAGCCTATAACCTTCCTCGATAAATGGACTATCCAACACAAAAAGATTTTTTCAATTCGAACCAGTAGTTCCTGAGATTAGCGCGTTCAAAACAAACAAACAAACAAACAAACTCTTCAGCTTTATAATATTAGTATAGATAATTTAAAGCTGGAGTCAAGTACTTAAGATTAATATAACAAATAATATTAAGCTGGACTATATCCATAGATGGGCTATGTCATATATTTATTTGAGCGTGCTATTTATTTAATAGCAAAGTCTACTGTTAAAAATGTCAACACACCCAAGCAATTATAAAACACCTATGAAAATGTAAGTTTTCCGTAACCTCTAGGCAAAGACGAGAAACCTCAAAGGTGAGCGTTTGACCGATAACGACTCCGGCCTTCTCAGACCCCTTGCACCACGGCTACCTGACGATTTATTTAAAGGATATACCCGTATAACCTCTGAATAGAATTGCATAGTTTCGGTGGTATTTTACTGGTGGTCTGAAGATGTTGCCTGATGATAAAATTCCATATTTCTGTTTAACTAGCTGCACCCCGCGATTTCACTCGCGTAATAATATTCTACGCAATTGTCTCAATATTTTATTTCCCGACTAATTTAATAATAATAAAATAAGAACACTCCAATCAATTTTTGTTTGTGTCCTCAAACACAACAACAAAATAATTAGAAATATCGGTTCAGCTGTTCTCAAGATTTGCGCTTAGCAACACATTCAGCGATTCATTTTAACCCCCGACGCAAAAACGACGGGGTGTTATAAGTTTTGCGTGTCTGTGGCATCGTAGCTCCCTAACGGATGAAAAGATTTTGATTTAGTTTGTTTTGTTTGAAAGGTAAATTAGTCGGGAGTGTTCTTAGCTATGTTTGATCGAAATCGGTTTAGTTGTATAATAGAAGATAGGTAAAACCTAATAATATTTCATATCATCATCATCATCATCATCATCATCATGTCAGCCCATGCACGTCCACTGCTGGACATAGGCCTCCCCCATACGACGCCACAAACAGCGGTCCTGAGCCGCCTCCATCCACCGACTACCCACGACCGCTACAATGTCGTCGGTCCACCGGGCAGCTGGTCTCCCAACACTCCGTTTCGCGTTGCATCGCGGCCGCCACTCGAGAACCTTTACTCCCCAGCGGTTGTCAGTTCTGCGAGCTATATGACCTGCCCATTGCCACTTCAGCTTACTAATCCTGAGGGCTATTCATATACTTTAATTTAATAGATAAATTAACTTTATTTGTACAAATCAGGAAGGAACATAGAAAACGACATACACAAAGTAAAGTAATCTAAACAGTATAAGTTGCAGTCGTTGTTAATCATGTGGAAATAATATCAGTGATATTTATAATACTCGGTGATCTAACAGCTATTAGGTACACAAAAACGTATTGTAAAAACATATAGGCAAATTTTGAATTTATTTTAAGGACTCTTTTTTATAATTTGTTAAATTGGAGGCTCACAGCTAATGGACGCTCGCGATCTGAAAATTCTAACAATAGGTGAGGTACACAACTATACGAGAAGAAGAAGAAGAATTGGTTAATTACTTAATGCCTATTGAAATTATTAGACGATGGATCATTGTGTAGGTTGGCTTACGCAAAAAATTGTCATCATAAGAATAGAATATAAAAATGTTTGAACAAACACAAAGACATTTTAGAAAAGTAAAGAGACAAAAAAACATAAGAACACATAACTCATTGATCTACATTATCCAAATCACTCAATACAGTTAATTTAATATTCAACAACAATATCTATGAGGTAAGTACTTAGAGCATACATACAGATGTGTAATGAACAAGTATATGAATATTCAAAAGTTTGCGAAAGACTGGGCACGGAACATGAGAGCAGAGGTGAGGTCTGCAGGACAATCGGCGTGGGCGCTGCTCCTCAAACTACGATTATGCACGCCCTTTCAATATGGTAAGAAGATTGAAAGATGCTCTACCAAACAATATTAGCGATAATCTTAGTTTTTAACATCAACTAGCTGCGGCCCATGATTTCGCTCGCGTAAGTCCCGATTCTGTGGGATAATCGGGGTAAATAGTAGCCGCAGAGTGCATTCTAGTAAGGCAGCTGCAGTTTATCGGTGATAATTCAATTTCTTCTTTGTCAATTTTGATGTTAACAAACCACGATCTTCCCAAAGATATAGTCATCTGGTAAATCCAGATTTAAATCTATAGGTAACAGAGGGAAAACAGACTGACAAGAATTTTAAAACCTACGAATTCTTGTTTTTCTGCAAAAACGAAAGCCATGAATTCGATTTTTAAAATGTTATCCTAAGCTTTTCGTCTTTTCTTAAATTATTATCAGTAAGGATACATGTAACTTGAAATAAAACGTCATGTGAGTAATTTAGAGCTTCTTCCAATCCAAGCTTTAAGCTCGCCACAGTCCACACAATAATTGATAAGGACGACGACGCTAAAAACCAATAGCAAAGCTCTCATGATTTACGATCGGTTAATGTGTATGTACGGTGATTTTATTAACATTTATTATGGAAATGATCGCCTTGAATATTGTTTTAATATGCTTACTTTACGCATTGTGTGGCGCGAACCTTATGGGGCTTACCTTGTAATTTTTAGAGTTCCGTACCCAAAGGGTAAAAACGGGACCCTAACAAAGACTTCACTGTCTGTCCGCCCGTCTGTCTGACACCAGGCTGTATCTCATGAACCGTGATAGAGTTGAAATTTTCACAGATTATGTATTTCTGTTGCCGCTATAACAACAACTACTAAAAAAAGAGGTACAACTCGCGCAAGAATGGTTCCGTACCAGTTTTGGCCATACCAGTTCCTAAAAGTTTTTGTTTGAGATATATCTATCGTTGTTTACATTAACCGGTGCAAACATCGAGGTCAGTTTGGCAGAACAGTATGTATGTATGTATACGGGCTTTTTCCCACAACTAGACTCTATTTAATTGCTTCCCTTTTGCGTGAGGATGGAGTAGGCTTGCCCAGCACCTGCTACCCTCTCAGCTTAGTCGACCGTGTCCAGAACAGAGAACTTGTCAATACTTCTGGAGACAACTAAGCCGCGGGTTTCATCACGATGTTTTCCTTCACCGTAAGAGCAATGTCAATTCGCGCACATAATTTTTTCTTAAGAAAAATATATTGGTGCACGTCCGGCTGAGATTCGAACCCACGAATGAAAGTCGGGGTATCTACCACTAAGCCAACACCGGTCTAGTATTTACTTCCTCTGTTATATGTTGCGCAAATTCTAGACGAACCAATAGCGTAAATGTCAATTAGCATTAATTGAGTCTTATGTCATAACATTTAGGCACTGAAACCTATAAATACTTCCAATGAATAGTCCTCTAATTACAGATGTTTAATGTAAATAAGTAATTAGCTTAAACTAATTTACAATACTAGAGCTGTTATTAGTAGATAATAAACAAACCAACATTTCATAGACAAGAACGATTACGATCAATCACATTACCTGTGTTGACGGTAATGCCTACTTCTAAGGCTTGTTTTAAACATGTAGAAAGAAGGTTGTGGGTTCCATTCCCGCCTTAATGAAATGTTTATATAGAGATACTAGCTGTCCGGGCAAACTTTGTTTTGCCATTTACAAAAAAAAAATGTTTGATTCTCAGACCTAATGAATATACACAAAAAATTTCATGCAAATCGGTTCAGCCGTTTAAGTGGTTACAGGTAACTAACACCGCGACACGAGAATTTTATACATCTATACTAATATTATAAAGCTAAAGAATTTGTTTGTTTAAACGCGCTAATCTCAGGAACTACTGGTTTGAAATGAAAAAATATTTTTGTGTTGGATAGTCCATTTATCGAGGAAGGCTTTTTTACTTTTTATTCTGATATACCCAAGGGATCGGGAGTTACGGGCGTGAATCCGCGGAGCGCTGCTAGTATAGGGATGTAGGGATTTGATTCTCGTCTAGGTGTTTTTGTATAAATTTAAAGAACCGCCTAGACCAGCGTTACTCTCAATCCCGTGGGAATATCGGGATAAAAAGTACCTATATGTTACCGTCACTGAATTAGTGTATACCAAGTTTCATCTAAACCGGTTCAGTAGTTTCGGAGCCTAATCAATGCACACAAACAAACAATCAAATCTTTCTTTTTTATAATATTAGTATAGAAAATAAGTATTTAACCGACTTCAAAAAAGGAGGTTCTCAATTCGTCGCGTATATATATATATTTTTTACTAGCTGCGCCCCGCGGTTTCACCCGCGTTTGTCCCGATCCCGTGGGAATATCGGTTATTCGATTTTTTCTCGCCTTTTAAACCTTCCCTAGACCTCCACGAACATTTCAAGACTAAGATAAGATAAATCCGTTCAGCCGTTCTCGAGTTTTAATCAGACTTCGATAGAAAAGTTGTCTATAACTCCTATAACGCAAGCCTAGTTGCTTAGCTTGGGGCTGCTTGGCGCTTTTTACATTGTCTACTAATATTATTTGTTTAAATTATATCTAGTGGCCATAGAACTGACGGTGTGATTTAGCCCAACTCTAGTGTTGCGTTTAAAATAGTTGATCGGTCGTTGGAATGCAACGATCCGCCGCATTGATTTCGCGGAATTTTTGATAACACATATCAAGTATAAAGGCCTTTAATGCCGTTTATTGACATTAAAACATAATAAAGATATTTCTGCTAAGTAAGTAATCGGTAGTTTATTTATTAAAGGAACTACTGACACTCATTTGTTCTCACAAGTATCTTCTTGTACTATTCTGACTTTTTTGAAAATAAACTGTAGGACCTACAACATACAAGCATACGCATACTTTTCTCGTTGTCAACTTGTCTACTTTTTAGAGTTCCGTACCGGAAAAGGTAAAAAAGAAACCTTATAAGATCACTCTCTTGTTCGTTTTACTTGTCAATTAAAATGACCGTGCTGAAGTGTTACACATTATATTACGACTTTAAAAAAAATATTTTTTAACAAAAACAGCGGGGTGTTATAATTTTGACGTGTGTGTGTGTGTGTGTGTGTCTGTGGCATCGTAGCTCCAGAACGGAGGAACCGATGTTTTACAATATTAGGCCTGATATAAAACATAAGTTCAAGCACGCTAGCCAATAGAAATAATGTTCAAAGTTTCACAAAAGACAAGTTCTGTAACAATCCTTAAAAGCATGACCAACCGATATCAGATGTAAATAGATTCAGTATTGGCCCGTATGGTTGTACAACTGATAATTAGCTAGCTGTCCTGCAGACCTCGCCTTTGAATTACATTTGTTAATATATTAGACGACTAGTTTAGTTAGTATTTTACTGAGTAGTAATAGAGAGGAAGGTTTGAATATTTTCACATTATTTCGTTATTGTAATACGTTTCCCTAATTTTAAACACATAAAAAAAGTAAATAAATAATAAAAAAACAACACAATAAGGAAGAATTAAGTACTTGACACTGGCAACTGTTGAAAGGAAGGCCAAAAATGTTCGGTCACAGAGCTGACCGGACAAAAGAAAAAAAAAATTTGTTTGTTTTTTGTTTTTCATTTGTTTGTTTTTTTTTTAATAAAAAAAACAGGTGCGTGTACTTATGCACATGCGTGAGAAATTATACGTCCGTCTGTCTGTCTGTCCGTCAGTTTGATATTGATTTTGCGGGCAGCTTCAACCTGTTACTTTAGTGTTACAGTGATGCGGATGCATCTTAAAATTTCACTTTTGCAGCTTTAACCTGTTTTACTTTTGGGTTACGGAGTTGCAACATGTGACTTTTGTGTTACGGATGCGCGTGCATTTTAAAATTTTGCTCTCACACAATATAACCGTGACACATTTTTGTGAATGCAGGTGTTCCATCAATTTATTAGACGTTATCACGTTAAATAGACAAACTTTACTTATCTGCTCTGAATTCTATCTGGTCTAGTGAACAATTTAAACACATTTTGTAGCTTAGAAAAAGATTAGATTTATTATGAATAAAAAAAATACGTAACTTGCGGTTTTGTTGTCTTTAAAAATATCTAAAAAATATAATATTCGTAATAAACTAGGTATTTAAAGTTACATATGGAATGCCAAAGCTAAGTCTATATAGCGAAATAGGTAAAATACCTACGTATTGGCTTGGCATTTCAAGTAATCAATAAATTAAACATTGTCCTAAAGTGACACTTGACTGAGTGGGTGACGATTATTCACAGACATTTATCTGTATGATTTGACAGGTTATTAATTTGTTATTTTATGATCATTATACCTATAATTATTGTTTCAAACAGAAGCATTGGTATTGTCTATGTTATATACCTAACATAATAAGTACATCATTTAAAGTAAATATTGAAGATTCAGATAAACAAAATAGATAAGTACATAGCATTGTCATCTAAATATGCATTGTAGACAGTTTTTGAAGACACTTTCCTAGGGAAACTTATTTAAATTCCTAATAATTATAATAACCATTTCTAATATAAAGTTATAACTATAAACGAATCTAAAATATTAAAATCTAAATAGAAAGAAAGAAAGAAAAACATTTATTTGGTACAGGCACACGACAACTTTAAAATTAAACACACACAAAGAAAAAGGTAACAATTATACAACGAAGAACGAAACATACACTAAACCTAAGAATATTTAAGAAGCCATGTGCTGCCCAAATGGGTCGACCTCAGCTGTAAGCCACAGTCAAGCGTAACTTGACTGCAGCGCTGGTCTTCCGGCCAAACCCGCTGTCGTCGTGCGTCGTCGTACGCTTCCACATACACACAATAAAACGAAAAATAAATAAAATAGCAAAATAATTATATACGGTAAATAGGAAAGAAAAAAGAATAAATATTTTATTTGTATAATACATAAACTGAGTATAAACAGCCTAGAGAAGAAGAGGAGCTCCCCGTAATAAACACACACATAAACAAGCAACAACACAATAAACATTGTTTTTTCTTTGTTTTTTTTTTAGCATTTTTTGTATTCTTACGAAAGAAGGTGATCATAGGATAATAAACCAAAAACAGAACAATGTATTCGAAATTACAAACCCATCCTCACTAAACTTAGAAACTAATAAGAACTAAAGTTTAAAACCTTTGCCTTTGGGGGTTAAGATAAGTTAATTTTCCTATCTTCAAACTAACGACCCTTACTTTGTAATGTTCATGTATTGTTGTGTGGACACTGACCCGCATATTTAGGAGTCCTCTTTGTTATAAGCTGCTAACTATTAAATATACCTACAGAACTGGTGTATGAAAACTTATGAGTGAAATTATTAGATGAATACTAGCTGTCCCGGAAAAGATTGTCTTGCTATTTGCAAAAAAAATGTTGTTAAATATATAGAAATAATTTCATACAAATCGGTTCAGCCGTTTAGGTGTAGGTAGGCACATAGGTAACTAACATTACGACACGAGAATTTTATATATAGGGACACCTAACTATGGACTAAGAATACTTTCCTAAAATTCTATTTGGGTGGCTTGGAACACCAGTATTGAAGAAGTTACAATCCTGTCGGCCATATATGTTTTTTAGGATTTTTCTATTTCTGTTTATGGTATAGTTCTAATTCCAATTATTAATGTTATCTTATCCTATCCTATTAATATTATAAATGTGAAAGTGTGTGTGTGTATATGCTTGTTACTGCTTCACGCAAAAATTACTGGACCAATTGCGATGAAACTCGGTATATAGATAGCTAGAGATCTGGATTAACACTAGGATACTTTTTATCCCGATATTCCCACGGGATCGGGAGTTACGCGGGTGAAACCACGGATAGCTGTTAATTTTTAATGAACTCTATTAGAGACCTTAAAATTAAAAAAAAAATACATAATCCTATTAGAGTTATAAGAAGCTTAGTGTATCTGAGGTTGGTACAAAGAATGTTTTATTTCATTGTATTATTGCATTTCATCGCTCCAAAATACGAAAATAACCAATTCACACTAAATATATCAACATCAGGAAAAATTATCGGCAAACATTTTCCGAAAGCTGTCCGCCGGCCAAATTCCAACTATTTATTTATTGCATGTATAAAATTAACATTTTCGGACGAGTTAATGCACTTTGCAGACCAATACTGAAGTAAGGGTGTTTTATTTTTATAAAAATTATACACAAAATAGTTATTACATTAATAGACGACAATAGAGTACAAAGGTCAGGCAATGCATCATGACCCCCCGGGAAAGTGGAAGGGGTATGCGCCGAACTCACTTTTTGGGTCCGTTTGGCAGTGAGGGGGGGCTGGAGTGACGGGACGTCAGGGATTCATTGCCCGACCTTTATCATCATCATTTAAGCTGCTGAACTTAGCCCCCCCCCCCCCAAATACTTTCAGAGCGATCGGTCACATGCTCTCTGTGTCCGACGGCTTTCCTCGACAAAGTTTACTTCCTAAATACAAGGTAAAGTAAGGCTTATAACTTAATATTTATAAAAAAATTGATGAATGTCTGGATGCATGAAAGACGTAATTTTCGTAAATACTCTGCTGGGCCGATTTTGAATAACTTTACACAGATAAAACTCAATCTTTCTAAAAATGTACTGGACAATTTTGAAAATTACTATGCAGTTAGGAAGTAAAATTATCGAGATGTGAAACCGCGAAGCGTAGATAGACGTAAGTAATATACTGTCACTGGATTCGGGGATTTTTTTTAAGAATAATATTTTGGTAGGAACTAATCTACCTACTTACTCTTTCTGTTGAAATATTAATTTAAAAAAATTAACGTTTATTTAACACCTAGCTGCGCCCTGCGGTTTCGCCCGCGTAAGTCCCGATCCCGTGGGAATATCGGGATTAAAAGTAGCCTATATGTTAATCGAACCCTCAATCGGTTCAGTAGTTTTAGTGTGAAGGAGCAACAAACATACATACACACACAAACTTTCACATTTATAATATTAATAGGATTACTAAACATACATCTGGTTTTTTATGATTTAATTGTTTATAAAATATTGTATTTGAAACACCCTGTACGCGAATGTTACACTACAGAATGCCACTGCGCGGTCATCTGGCAAACTTCCAACAAAAAACGTATGCAAACAGTATGTCCGTCGGTCATCGAGAGTATTCGAGAGGGCAACACTCTTTGCTCAACTCTTTGTCCTGTAAACAAAGATATTTAGTAGTATAATAAAAGATATTTAGTATTATAATAAAAGATATTTAGTATTATAATAAAAGATATTTAGTATTATAATAAAAGATTAGTATTATAATACTAAATATCTTTGTCTAAATCATATATGGTTTAGAGAAACTATCTGAATCTTTTCAAATGGTTTTATCAATGTCTATTGTTTCTCTATGCAAATCTGCTTTGAAATACGTCAAAGTTTCCTTAAACTTTGACGTATTTCAAAGCAGATTCCTTACGTCCTTACGCATTCACACATCAGTCCGTTGCTTGGTAGGTCAGAATATAACTTAATTTTCCCCCACAACTAGTAAAAACTGGAAAATATTTGAGTTCACTAGTTACGGCTGTGACTGCATCTTTTCCTATTCGTTCCCAGTGGGTACGTCGCTAGTTGGGAACGAACGGTGTCATCGGATACGTTTTTATTTAGTGATGGTTTATATAGCAGTATAATTATAATTATACTGTATAATATACTTTGACAAATCAGTGGTTGAATGCGGAGTTTTTGGTCAAAATTTGTTTCAAATTTCTCTTTTTTTTTAATTGTTACCGGTTCTTTTTATTTACTTCTTTAGTCTTCGTTATGTGTAGTGTAAAATCAAGCATCTAGCAAGCCATTTGTGGAGACATTAAAATGGTATTCAGTTTTAAGTTTAGATTTATAATCTACTAATGAGTTACTATTTGTCTTCGTTAATAAATGAAAAAAAAAATAAAAAAACCGTGTTTATATACGTGACAGTATTCTGGGTCCAGTAAATACACAACGAAGGATCGGTTATAAAATTTCTTGCAAATAAGGTGAACGTTACCTTTAAATAGATGCGTAAAAACCGGTCCTGTAATTACTTACAACATTAATTGCCATAGAATTACATGCGTTGCTAAAATTCTAATCAGATCAATCATTTACCTCAACAAATTATTCTTTGAATATCTTTATTTGTAAAACGGGTGACGTGTGGTTACTTAGTGTCCATTAACATGTCCTTCCTTAATTTATATCTTTGCTTGTTTGAAGTTTATTTTGTGAAGTAAAGAAAGGACGGAAATAAATGTAAGATTGTGTGTTACCGATTGGCGAAGACTAGATGTTATCGTCCAAAACTATTTTATAAATTCCTCCTCTCCTCACTACCTCAGAGAACGTTTCAAGTTCCTGAGTGACGCTCATTCACGACAACTCCGATCAACAGAATCCCTTCTCCTTCAGGCTCCTCCCCTCAACTCCACTTTCTACAAAAAATCCTTCTCTTTTCACTCAGTGATACTCTGGAATTCCCTGCCTCAACCCATCCGATCTGCTAAGTCCCTACCCATTTTCAAATCTATGGTAACTGATCACTACCTCAGTACTGTCTAATATCCATATGTATTCCTGTATTATTTATGTATGTATATATGTTTTTTTTTTTTTGTATCTATGTATATAATTATATATTGGTATGTATTGTATGTATAATTTGATATTTTAAAGCCATATTTATGTAAATACTTTATATTATCACCTGTTACAGGTTATGTTTGGTATCCTGCTTGAGGAAATTCACAACCTACCATTAAAGCTGAATCAGTTCTTTTCCATCCAAAGGTTGCCTGGAAGAAATCGCTTTCAGCGATAAGGCCGCCCATTTGTGCAACTTATGCTTTCTAGCTGTTACTTCGCTTTGTGTATATAGTGTTCTGTTTTTTCCTGTGTTGTACAAATAAAGTTATCTATCTATCTATCTATTTTATAAATTCTGCTACAAAATTCCAACTGGATCATTCTGTTTTTAAAACTAAATTACGATGTGTGGTTATGGAATAGGCTCTTTCGAAGAAACCCCAAAAATCTCATACGGGTACATGGCATAAAAAAAGAGACAGGGCATAGAAGGATAGCAACTATTTAAATATACACTAACTACGCAAAACACCACCGTTACACAAAACGCATGAATCGTAAAATACAACTTACTCAAAATACCAACAACGCATAACACCAACTTTGATTTAGAAACAAACAAATAGAATCAAAAGACGATCGAGATGATGATCGAAATAAAAACAAAGGTAATTGAAAAATATATCACACAGACATTACATTCAATATTTATCATCAGAAGTCTTTCAGAAGTAGACTGCAAAATTTGTAAGTACCAAAATCGCTGTCTAGTGTGTCGTTTGTGTTCAGCGCAGTGGCATCGCAGAAAAAATAACAACAAAGTTTTAGTATTGAAAATTGTCTTATTGCCTACTCTTTAAATAATTCGTTATCAAGAGGTTGATTGTCTCCAAATATCGGCGTCTGCCGAGCCAACGAAAAGTGTGTTAATGTAAAACGCGTCATAAAAACTGTAGTTTTTATCGTTCTTAAGAGGAAAGGGGGCTCTCTCCATACAAACGTAGTCGACTGTTTTCTCCCGGGATAATGACACTAGAGCAAATATTTTGGTTGCATACAACTTTTAACTGCTATGACCATGCCCCTGTTTTGTTTTTTTTTTATTTATTTTTTAAATCTTAATTTCTATGTTAATTAGAAAATGAAAAAACATTATCCAGGGAGTAAATAGTCGACTGTTTGTATGGAGAGAGCGCCGGTACCCTTTCATCTTAAGTATGTGTACTAGGTGGCTCTGCTAGAGAGAACGCTCTGCAGCAGCGCTACAAACAATTCATATTATCTGCAATATTTATTTTATTATTTATTTATTTATTTATTTATTATCTAGTTTTCTAGTATACTTACAACTGTAGCGGGCACACGTAGGTACCTACATTATGTACATTCCAAGTACATCATCTTATATACATATTAAATGCTTTGTCCTGAATGACTGACTGACGGATCAACGCACATCCTAAACCGCTGATCGTAGAGACCTGAAACTTGGAGAGTGTGTTCTTTGAGTGACGTAAGCATCCGATAAGAAAGGTTTTTTCCGACAGCCTAAGGAAAAAAGAGGGCAAAGTTTGTTTGGGACAACGTGATTCCTTGGTCCAATCTACTTCAAATTTTGCATAAACATTCTTTCGACTTCTACGCGGACGAAGTCGCAGGCAAAAGCTTTTTTTAAGATATAATTTATAGATATTACGGTGGCTCTGCTGCAGATCATGACATCGCATCAGTGATCATATTTAATAACTAGCAGCGCTCCGCGGTTTTACCCGCGTAACTCCCGATCCCGTGGGAATATCGGGATAAAAAGTAGCCTATAGCCTTCCTCTCCAACACAAAACGAATTTTTCAATTCGAACCAGTAGTTCCTGAGATTAGCGCGTTCAAACAAACAAACAAACTCTTCAGCTTTATAATATTAGTATAGATAATAATAGATCATTTATTTTAGACTACAAAGGCCCATAGATACATACCCTATAGACTAACATACATATTTTGTAATAATAATTGAATGTGTTTCAGAGATAGCTTGAACTATGTTAGTAGCACTTCCATGACACTATACTTTCGTCTTAGTCTTAGTTATTTAGAAGGAAAAACTGTATAATATAATTGAAAAGTAACGTTAGTTAAGACCAAGTAAATAACCATTCTATTCTTGGCCAAACAATTTGAAATAACCGTTTAAACAGTGACGCAGCATCACAAACGTTACGGGGGCTATTCACCAATTAAATTGCATAATACAATATTATCAATCGATATAGGAAACCGTGGTAATGTCTGCGATGAGTTTGCATAATTTTATTGATCCAAATAGCCGTAGATCATTGATCATCTGTAATGCATAAAAGGCATTAAACATGTCACATTTGACCAGTGTTGTACACATGTTAAGTTATCGATATTTTAACTTAAGTATCGATATTACTAATCCTGTTAAATATTTCATAAAATATTGATTGTAAAATTAAAGTTCTTACTTAGAACAATCCTTATACTCTTATCGATAAAGATTTTATACATTACTAGCTGTTTTGCCATTTACAAAAAAAACTAAAGGTAACAAAATAAAATAGATAGTAGCCGATTCTCAGACCTACTGAATATGCTTGTAAAATTTCATAAAAATCGGTCAAGCCGTTTCGGATGAGTATGGTAACTAACATTGTGACACGATAATTTTATTATATTATAGAATATAATTACGTTCTGTAAAAATATGTCAATCACACTTAGTATTATCTAGATAATTGTTTTTTAATAAAGTTGAATACTTATCACCTTAACAAAATACAGCGTATCGGTCGTACAGTGAATCTAAATAAAATAAATTAATACTTTCTTGTAGTAAGCCTTCTAAGCAATAACAGTACCAGTTTAGTGTCCATCAAACAATTTATTATAAAATTAATAAATACCTAGTAAAATATATTTAATTCAAGCATGTTCCCATATTACAGTGGTATTAATTAATAATTAAGGACTAATATAAAATAATTATAAAACAAAAATGTGCCTGTGGTGTCCCGCACAAAGGCCTAGTTTCGCGATCTTGTACGACGGATTGCCAATCTGCCAGAAATTTGTCTAGCCCCCTTATTCACAAACCGTCGGAAGGCAACCGAAACGAAAAAGAAACGAAAAAAAATTGTGCTGCTCCTTCACTCCCGCGACTTTTGTCATGTTGCCATCCTTGTCTTTTCAGTTTTATTCGTTTCGGTAGCCTTCCGATGGTTTGTGAATCAGCCACTTTCAACGAAATCCGCTAGGAAGCGGTTCTCAGTACTTTTTACTCTTCTGAATTTGTGAAACACCATTTCTCGATTTACGAGTATATCGACATAAACTTATCGAGCATCATCCCAACCCTACATCTGTTTTGCAAATCTCACTATTGACCGATGGACCATGCCAAATGATTCGATCGATCATCGCGTTCATATCGTATTGTCCGTGATATCACCAGGTGTGTCACTGGTTTACTTTCAATTTTTAAGTTCAATAAAGCACGTGCTTTTACGCTTCTTCACCATGTTAAAAGACGGTCGCCACTGTTCCAGTCTCCTCGCTACGATAACTTTTGTAAAATACTCGTATCCTTATTCCAAAACGAGGTTTTAGGATAGTCCGAGATGTTTATTTAAACCTTAGATTTAGACACAGATTTACTCATGAACTATAGTCTAAACACTATCCCTATAGATTATCTATGGAAATATAGTGTAAATACTATCCCTATAGATTATCAATGGAACTATAGTCTAAATACTATCCCTATAGATGATCTATGGAACTATAGTCTAAATACTATCCCTATAGAATTTCTATGGAACTATAGTCTAAATACTATCCCTATAAATTTACAATGGAATTATAGTCTAAATACTATCCCTTTAGATTAAATAGGGAGTGTTTAGACTATAGTTCACGAGTAAATCTGTGTCTAAATCTAAGGTTTAAGTCCACATCTCGGACTATCCTTAAACCAATAAATAAGTTTAACAAATAAAAAAATACGCGATTGAAGACCCGGAAAAATATATGTGATAAAATACTTCAAATTATTAATGTAAAACATGTGGCTTGGCCATGATAACGGTCTCAAAATAAATAACCATAACTCAAACAAAAAAAAATTATACAATATGTGTCATGCAGTGCATTACATCACTTTGAAACGTCTTAAAAATTAAGTTAGGATGTGCCTTCGGAACGCGCCACCAATGAGAAAAAGGCACAAAACTCATGTGTTTGCTTATTGTTATGATTAAGCTTACTCGCTACAGTTGATTGTAGATAGCATTTCTGTCACTTAAGCTGCAGTACGAAATTGACATAATAATATAGACGTAAGCATTTTTAATATCCTCACGCTAGTTAGAACTGTAAGCGCTGCACACTTAATTCGAACTCACTACCAGAGTCTTAAATTCAATGAAATAATTGATTCAATTTTTTATATCAGGAATTTGTTAAAATGAAGATTATGGTACAAGAGTATATCTAACAACTTTCGTCCGCGACTTCGTCCGCGTAGATGTCGTATATTTGAAGTAGATTGGACCAAGGAACGTTGTCCCATACAAACTTTGTCCCCCTTTTTTACTCCCTTAGGGGTAGAATTTCGGAAAATCCTTACCGGATGCCTACGTCATACAAAGAACACACATTCTAAGTTTCAGGCCTTTACAATCAGCGGTTTAGGCTGTGCGTTGATCCGTCAGTCAGTCATTCAAGACAAACCATTTTATATGTATAGAGATGAATAGATATCTTTTTTTAGGCAAGAACACTTCAATCTTTGACCTCATCATCGCTTGTCTTTAAGTGAGATAAAAATAAAAAAGATGAAGTATCCCATCGAGTTTTTAACTCATCTACCTACCTACAACTCCGAATTATCTATAAATTTTACAAGTATTTTTCCCAACTAAGTAATTCAGTGGTAAGTTTCACACACTTAAGTCGGAAATCCCGATCGCCCCTGTCCAAAATACCAACCTAACACAACCCAAATCACTTAACACCGGACGGAACCCTTGTTTATTCCGATAAAAATCAGCTACTCAGCCGGATATCGAGAAATTTCTCACCCACAAAAATTTAGGAAACACAAACTTTTCTTCGATATCAATAAAAGGGAAAACCACCCTTAAGTTTAAGGCAATAAAGTCCTTTATAGTTGTAGTTGTAAAATTGTCTGATCCCCTAAATGTAGTCCATATGTTGAAGTGAACTGGCTTCTCAACTGGACACCCCAAATTGAGGGTGTCCAGATTGCCGATTTTATTGGAATTTCCCGCGTTTCACACATGTACACTTCGCGGTTAAGGGGCTCGGAAATTCAACAGATTTTACGGGCGTGATGTTAAATTGTTTGTGAAATGTTTTGAAAGTATTTTGGTAAATATTTGTGGGAATTTTATATTGTTTTAATAACTAGCTTTTGCCCGCGACTTCGTCCGCGTAGAAGTCGAAAATGGACCAAGGAATAACATAGTCCCATACAAACTTTGCCCCCCTTTTTACCCCTTAGGGTTAGAATTTCGAAAAATCCTTTCTTATCGGATGCCTACGTCATACAAAGAACACACCCTCCAAGTTTCAGGTCTCTACGATCAGCGGTTTAGGCTGTGCGTTGATCCGTCAGTCAGTCAGTCAGTAATTCAGGACAAAGAATTTTATAAGTATAGAATAGATGTAAGGACTTAAAAAGTAAAATTTTAATATTTGGCTAAGAAATTATTAGTGTAAGATTGATAAATGAGTAGAATTTAGGTTTAAAAAGATTTTGAAATTATAACACTGATACAATACCTTATGCCCATTATGTCTATGCTTAAGCCATTCTAATTAAGAGGAAAGGGTACCGAGCGCTCTCTCCATACAAACGTAGTCGACTGTTTTCTCCCTGGATAATGACACTAGAGCAAATATTTTTGTTGCATAAAACTTATAACTGCCATGACCATTGACCATGCCCCTATGTTTATTTTTTCATTTCTATGTTTTTTAAATCTTAATGTCTATGATTCTTAGAAAATAAAATAAAAACAAGACATAGGGGCATAGTCATGGCAGTTATAGGTTTTATGCAACAAAAATATACCCTTTCACCTTCAGAAAAAAAACAATGCAATAATCATGGATTTTTTGATCCCTCGAACTCGTCCCACGTGCTGTAGGTATCAACGAATCCAATTACTCTTTTCAATTAGGTCAACCTGCCAATCAAAGATTAGGCGTTTTTTGAAAGAAAATAAAATCATATATTTTGGCCTTAAGCATAGCCATTCTAATTTGGTTGTATAATTATGTAATTAATTAAAAAATACTTTCCATCGTAAGGTTGCCTGGAAGAAAACGCTTTCCGCGGTAATTTGCTATTGCGCCCATTGCGTCTTTGTTTTTTTATAATTTTAATTTTACTTTTATTTATTTTATAACTTGTGTATGTAATAAATAAAATGTTCTATATAAAAAATATTAGATAAATTATAGATTCGATCGATTGATGTGATCGATAAACCGAAAGTAAACTGGAAAGGATCAGTTGCACAAATGGGCGGCCCTATCGCTGAAAGCGATTTTTTCCAATCAACAAGGCAGGATGGCACTGAAAAATCGCCATAACTAATAACTCAATTTTCTAAAAAAGGAGGAGTTTCTCAATTCGTCGCGTATATAATATATTTTTTATGGTTTATTTCCAAGCCTAAATATTACTAATAACGTCTTAAATATATTTCCGTCGTATAGATACTTTCGTTTGATAAACGACCGTGATATTTTATTCAGCTCTCACATCCGCCCAAAGCCGCCCGATTGGGCGGAAAGATGTCTTGACCTCAAGTAGAATGACCCTCTCCTTCCCATCGTAAAGCTTCTTATGCGGGTCGCTAAGTATGAAGGACCTTCTTTGAACAATTTTTAGAAACAAGTATTACGTACCTAAATTATAATATTAGCAAATATAAGTATGTATAAGTATTTTGAGTGGTTTTTGAGAGTTATGTGGAGGAAGGTAATTTGTTTCTTTTAAGCTCGACTTACAATATGTAACTCATAAGCGCTTTGCTTCCTCATTCCTCATTCGTACTGCAAGGGAATGGAATCGGTTGCCTGCGTCTGTCTTTCCTGATGTGTACAATTTGGGGGTCTTCAAGTCGCGAGTGAATAGGAATCTAGAAAGGCGTGTTACATCTTAGGCCGCATTGACCTACCATTAGGCAGGTGTGATAGTGGTCAAACGCTGACCTATCATATGTAAAAAAAATGTCTTTGGATCATTTTCTTCAGTAAGACGGATTCAATATCCATATTTCTACTTTTGTCAACCATGGGGACCGAAGATCTTGGCGACCCAGTTGGCACAATGGTCACGGGTTGCGGGTTCGATTCCCGCCTCATACAAGTATTTATGCTTAGATATTTGTCTGTGGTCTGGTTGTTTCTATGTATTATAAGTTTATATTTACAAAAGAAAAGTATATTAGTAGCATAAACGTTGTCTGGCACCCATAACACAAGTCTAGTTTCTTAGCTTGGGGCTAGATGGCGATGTGTGGAAAGTCCTGTAATATTTATTTATCTTAGATTTACGCAACGAAAAAAAAATACAAAATTCTATCAGGTCACCAAAGGGCTGGCTACCTTGGCCAACGGATTGGCCAGTATTGCAATCTTAGGGAAACTTGTTTGATTTTTTGCCCTGTACTACTTAGTTTTTTATTTTATAAAGATACTTATTCAACTACGAATAAAATGATTTCATGCCCTTTTCTAAACTACGAAATACCCCACTACGCAAATTACGAATCTACCTACCAGTTTGACCGTAAAAAAAGAAAAATAAATAGTCTATCGTATTAAAAATAGTACATGGAAGACCGAGCTTTGCTCGGTATTTTTTTTTTACTTAGTCTAACCTCAAAGCAAACACTCATTGACTTCGTGTTACTTAACAACGCCATCTGCTGGAATAACTTTATTGCTCACAAAAAATAGTATTAGTAGTTCGCCAATAGATGTCAGGATGAGTCATATTTTTCAGATAAAAAAAAAGTAAGTTTCGATAAAACACGAATAAAATGACATTTTCTAAAAATGATTCCTAGCTAGATCGATTTATCGCCCCCGAAACCCCCTATATACCAAATTTCATGAAAATCGTTGGAGCCGATTCCGAGATTCCAATTATATATATATATATATACAAGACTTGTTCATTTAAAGATATAAGATAATAGATAGCCTGTGTTATTCCCTGATAATGTAGCTTTCCATTGGTGAAATAATTTTTGAAATTGGTCCAGTAGTTTCGGAGCCTATTCGTTACAAACAAAAAAATCTTACCTCTTTATAATATTAGTGTAGATAACATAGAAATAAAAGTATGATACATCTTAAACATTAAATAAATTACGCAAAATAACAGTAAAACATTTAATAGGCACTCAAAAATTTATGTTTACAAAACACAATGACATCACTTTACTCACACTTTACTCGTAATTTCAAAATCGATTTTCAATAACTTAAAGAATAACAAAAGCGCCTTTTTGAGAAAATTCCGTTCCTTGAAAAATCTTGTTTAATCTGATGATACCCCAGAAATAGTCTTAATCGAGACCTAATCACACAGAAATACTGATAGATATTTAATCCTAACGTCTGAAAAACTTGTTATTTTCTCTGATATTATTTATAAAAAGAGATTTTATAGAAACGTAATTTTTATGTAAGTCATTAATTTTTCCTTACTTCATACGACGGCAACTTTGACCACTGTCTGTAGGACCAATAGAATTGTGACGAAGAACAGAACGGAGGGCGGTATCGCCTTGTTTGATTTACTACTGGCCATCATCTGAAGTTTGGGAGCGATTACCGGCATACCAAACGCTTGATTGTTACAGCGGTCCGTCTGTGAAAAATATAAGAAAATTTAGAATTAAACATGAATATTTAATTTCATTAATTATAAACACAATTTTAAAATTAGGTGCATCAAATTAAATTACACAAAATAAAAAAACTAAATTTAGAATTAGAAATTGTAAAATGACCTGGAAATTAACTGTGTCTTAAGTTTAGCAAAATGACGCAGCCTTTAGTAAGTATATGCGAAAAGCAAAACGAAGAACATCACCTCGCGGTTTTGAGCCGCGTAAATCCCGATCCCGTGAGAATATCGTGATAAAAAGTAGCCTAAGTTATTCCCAATTAATCAATGTATCCTGTAATTAATTGTGAAAATAGAACTGCTTGTAAATCCTACGGAATCAAAAGAACTCATATCCCAGAATGTCCAAGTATATGACTTACCTTGATTAGCAGTCTATGAACGGCTAAGCAATTTTTGCACAGGCGTTCTAAAGAGCACTACTACAAAATTTTGAAAATTTTATTGATGTTAATAATAAATAATAAATATTTATTTATTGCAGGCATACAATATCCCATATTGGAGAAACATGACTTATAGTCAAATTAAAATTTAAAATTCAAATTCAAAATCAGCTTAAAAATGAAAATACAATAAGTAAAATACATAAGTAATAAAACATATTTAAAACATAGAAGCAATAATAATAATTTATAGTCATTTCGTACTCATCTCTTTTATTGATACCTGTAAAATTTAGAGACTAGAAACTTACGCTACAGCAAGTTGTTTCTGGTGTCCCCACGCAGTTAGAACGACAGCCTCTCATGACGGTCTCATAACTGCTGCCTTTGGATGTCACCGCCGTGAAGCATTTGTCTTCTACGCTGTGACATGCCATCGTGTGGACTCTGCTTACGGGGGAAAAACAATATGATCTTTAATTTATTAATCGACGAAAACAAACAACGGAGGAGGTTCGCAATCTACGGGTAATATCAAGATGTAAAGCAGAAAGTGTAAGTTTTCATGTAATCGGAAACCAAAAGAAGCAAACAGTCTTTTGCATGCAACAGTATAAAAGTACCTAAATAGTAAGAATTAAATGAAAAATCAATTCAAATTCTCCCAATATATGATATTATTTTTTTAAAGACTCGTACTATTTATGGACGTATGTCTGTGACTGTCATTCATTTAGTCATTCCTCGTGCAGATGGTAAAGCACAATGAGTAAGATAATTGAGTCATTATTTCCATTTATTTGGAACAAATAATTTAAATTGTAAAGATTGTAATAAATAAATAAATAAATAAATAAATAAATAAATAAATAAATAAATAATTTTGAATACCTGAACTTAGTGGGATCCAAGCAAGATCTGAGATAAGATTCCGCCTTGTACGAGCAGACGTAGCACTCCAGCGGCCTTCGTGGTAGGGTTCTAGTGGCTGGTCCAGTTGAGATAGTGACCGGCAACATTGCGGGCGCTCGTCTCCCCGCTTCCCTTATTGGAGCAGGTTCGGGGTCTTCTTCATTGTCATCATCCTCGGCACTGTCGTTGTCATTATCGTCCCTGGAATATGAAGTTATACAATGACGCTAACCTAATGCCCCTCTACATGATGGCACAGAACTGGACCAGCGAGATGGCCATGCGATGGTTGAAATGGAATTACACGATGGCCACATTTAGCCATCGTTTCCCACTTCCTTTGATGTGCGACCGATAAACCGACACCTTGGCCATCCAGTCGCCATCCCACGAACCCTAAGCCATCAAACACCACTTGATTGCGAGCATGATAGCCCATCATGTAGAGGGGCCAAGAGGCGTACTATACGTACCAATTAATAAAGTTTTGATTAAAATTTCAAAAGTGAGAAATGTTATACAGTGCAGTAGGCTTTGAACTTAGGTAACAATACCTCCTTGAGTTTAAAATAAAGGAAATGCTACCCTTGAACACTCAATGACTTCAAATCATATGAGTTCCATCAAAAACCCTAGGTAAGTACTAATCGTCAAAGGTACTAACTCAGTTTCGTCTTCTTCACACCCTGTCCTAACAGGTAAGAGAAGCAGCAGAGCAAGAATAAAAAAGTTCCTCCACCGAACCATTTTACCACTTTCTTCTTTCTTACAATATTCTACACAAAACACACTGGATTTTACATTTTATTCACAAAAAATATTATTATTTTCGCTGCATTTCGTGGTAAGATTTTACGTGACAGACTTCAAGATTTTCATATTTTGAATGTCTTTTCTTTTTTCTTTGACAGGTTATTTACTCTGGTCAAAGTTAAAAAGGTTTGAAAGGAAATGTTTGTTAACGAAGAATCATTCAAAATAAAGAACTGCACAGCGAAAACTTCGGTCTGTGAACGAAGAAAGAAAAAAAAGGACTTAGTACATATTTTAAGCTAACCTACAAAATTCCTTACACATTAATTAACTTTTTTATCTTAGATTTGTCCGTAATGCATTATATAATAGACACATTTTTTATTTATAAGACTCGGTTAACTTGGTTTACCCTCTAATAAGACTTTACTAGCGACATCTATTGTAGAAGAGCAGAATTAGCTACTCATATGCAGATGTCGCTGCGTTTAACGTATATTTAATCGAGAAAAGTATTTTCTATTTTTAACCGACTCCAAAAAGGATGTTCCTAATTCTGATGTTTCTATATTTTTATGGTTACTTTACTTATTACTTAACTTTTTATGATAAAATCTATTAAGATTATAAATGGATATTTCTTTAATTTAAAAATATTTTAAACGAATATTTTAATTTTATTTAGGTATACTTAGATAGGTAGGGATATAATTGTCTAAATCGTGTACTTATCCTGAATTTTGGCCAAATCAGAATTGTAAAATTAAAGGATAACCGCATGTTTTTTAAACATAATCCAATAAGACTTAAGTAAATTATAATTAGATACAACAAAAAAACGTTTGTCTTGCACAAAGAAAAGTACTTTTAACAGGTTTCCTGCCCCCATACAAATCGATTTTTGGCATAGTAGGTATATGCCCCACTATTAAAAATGTGATTTCTCTTGCTACGTCCATAAAGCTACGAATTTGATTCTGAGTTAACTAGAATCACACACTGTTTTGTCAGCTTGACACTTTGGTGCCTTTCTTTAAAAAAAATCATACTACCTAAATGCATTTGACGACCCAGTTGGCACAATGGTCACCATGCCGGACTGCCAAACACAGGGTTGCGGATTCGATTCCCGCCTCAGACAGGTATTTATGCTTAGATATTTGTCTGTGGTTTCGTTGTTACTATGTATTATAAGTATATATTTACAAAAGAAAAGTATATAAGTAGTATATCCGTTGTCTAGCACCCATAACACAAGTCTAATTACTTAGCTTGGGGCTAGATAGAGATTTGTGGAATGTCCTGCAATATTTATTTATATTTATATTTAACGGGTAATCTAAAATTAAATTGTATTTCAAACGCCACAAGGTAGATACTTTCCATATATTTTAAATGCATTTGGCTAGTATTTAGCTCAATATTTTTATGCATGTTTATGCACAATCTTCCGCAAGCTGCCCTAGTTGACTGGTTGATACGGCGAACAGTATGCTTAGTCTAATTACACGCATACAAACTAGGGTCGTTACTTCAACGTAAAAGGGTCTAAAATGTGCGACAGAAACTCTCATTATTAGCTGTTTGAAACGCAATGAATAAGTGAACAGACTGTAACATCTTTGCGTGGTACGCCTAACTGAGCCGCTTATCGTGGTACAAAGGGGCGGACCTCAATCCCGCGCTTCAAATACACGACCTCATTAAAAAAATGAGTCACAGTGTTCAAAAACGTATGCTGTGCGGTGCACTCAAAGCGGAGCGCCCACCGCCGCCTGACGGTGAGTAGCGGAACTACCGCACTCGTAGAACTACGATCTGAACTTTTTTAATTAGCCCCCGTACTCGAGTGAATGCGTGAAATACACATTAATGTACTTATTACGTTTTTCTCTCGTATGCGGTTAGTTTGGTAGCTTTAAGTCGGAGTATGTTAATTCAGAAGGTAACTACGTAGCACTCGTTTGCTTTGTAAACTGTATAAAAAAGAGAGTTCGACGTGGTCTAGTATGGAGTGGTAAATTGGTAGTGCGGTTAAAAGTCCAAAAGTTTTACTGAAAATAGAGTTTGAGAGAATTCCGTTATGAAAGTGTGGTTTTCGGAAACTTTCAAAAAAAGGTAAGCATTAGTATTTGGAATCGTGTGAAAGTGGGGAAAAGACAACTTTTAAAAATAAAAATTTAAGTAAATGCAGATAGGTTTAGGAAAGTAGGTATGTACAGTCGGCAGCATAATTACAGACCCACCGTAGAGGCCCAAAACGGCTGTTATTAGAATGTTTTCAATACAAGCAAGATTCTAAGCACCTACTTTAGTTTAAAGTCTATGAAGCCTATGAATTTATCAAACAAAAATTATTATAAGAATAAAAACATTCTAATTTTAGACATCTACGGTGGGTCTGTAATTATGCTGCCACGTATAGTTAAAAAGAACCTGCGTAAGGCAAAGAGTTGAACGATCTAAGTAGAGCAAGTCGGGAAAGTCTCGAAACTTCTTTTATCTGAGTCTAGGTTGTCTCAAAAAGTGCAAACTCGGTACAAAGTTCACTTTCTCGTTGTGAACTAATTTTTCCTCGGTGTCAAGTTCACGGCTGGGGAGAAGTGGGGGAGACGGCTATGATAAAATAAAATATTCATTATGATTGCTCAGCGCGCTTTCGCGGGACGCGGGTTGTTGGGAACGAGTGAATTGGCCTTGCTGTTTTGTTAAGAAAATGTTGCTTGTGAGTGCGGGCTAGTACTAGATCATTCTTAAGGTCTTTGCCTATTAGAAAGGAGCATACTAGAATAATTATGTACCCACATGTTTGTAATTATTTTTACTAAAATTTATTTATTTGATAACATCATACATTGTTTCTGACAGTTTTTAGATAAAAGATTGCGAATTTGATTCTTCTTAGGAACAAATATTTAATTGTAAGTAATATTTCTATATGTATAAATATTATTTATAAAAAAAAGTGTGTTACAAGGTTATTACCGTTGTTTTACGCCCAAGCCTAGTTTGGGACTAGATAGCGCTGTGCGGTGTCATACAATATTATAAAATCGGTGGTGACACACGGACAGACAGACGGACAATAGGTAAGGGTAATAAGGGTTCCTTTTTTACCTTTTGACGTACGAAAAAAAAGTGATCAATGGAAAATAATATCCCAGCACGCCAATTCAAACCACCCGAATAATTTAGAAGAATTCTCAAAACTGACGTAAAAATCTTCCCGGACCTGCCTCAACAGTGGAAAGTGAAGCCTCCCCCTTCCACTTTTTCCCGTTTTTACTCTAATTAGTGAGGTGAATAACCTTGGTAAAGGAAACAACCTTAATTGAAATGATAAATGCTATCGAATTTCCATTGTGGAACTCTTTAACTGGTTTTAACTTTGGTTTTATTGTAAAAAGTTGTTTAAATTTCAATTTTACATTTATTTATAATATAGGAATTAAAAAGCTTTTACTGTGTTTTGTGTGAATTTTGTTGTGTGCACCTTTGCTTGTCAATGATGTGGAACCTTCTGAACTTTCAGTGTAAAATCTAGGCATATTTTCATAGATATTATTGTCTACCGTAATATTGGCTTATAGAGAATTAAATTAAATTATATATAGAGCACATAATATAGCTAGGTATTCTTATAAATAATAAATATTTATTTGTAATTACTACCTATTTAAGTGTTTAGAGTTTATATTATGAATTAACAGTTAGGTTAGTTAACCTCATAATTTTCAAAACATTATCGTTATTCCAAAAGTCGTAGAACAAAAGTTTTTTAAGCAACCGCATATCGCGGGCTTTGAGCGCGGCGACCGAATCAAGAAATTCCGTAACAAAAATAAAACCTAACAGCTCGGCCGTGCATTCGCATAACATGTATGTATTGTTTAGGTGCAAAGAAGTGGCCTACAACCGCTTACTAAAATGGTTACTAATAACCCTGTATTTTGTACCAACACACTCTCCAGCTTTACTATAACTTAAATAGTTATCTTTAAGGCAATCTTTGAACATCCTCCTGAAACTCTGCATCTAACTAAACATACCTAATTCTGCCTCCTACCAAGTAACTAGTACAGGCAAATGAGACTCATACGGCTCACCGACCAGCCAACCAAGAGCTGTACTTTACGAAGGAACACTGTCTAAGGTTGGTAAGAGAAGGGTCTTGTTCGAATGGTGTTGTCATGTACATAGAAACGCTGCTGTCGGCTTAACATCCAACTTATTAGACGTTACGGAAATTCGGTTTTGCCCCGCAAGCACCACGGGCTACGTTGATGTTAGTGATTTGTGTTGGGTGATAAGATTTATCGATGTTATCGATAGGTGTTTCTTGAATACGGTCAATTTTATATGTCTAAAGAAGTTTAAGGAAGAAAGAAAAGCATTTATTGATGACAATTATATAAAAACAAAATAGTGACACAAAAAAGAAAAATAAAAAACATAAAAGAGGAGTCGGTATTCCCCCGCTCGTCACACACACCCTACAAAAATAAGTAATAATAAAGTATTCCTGTAATTGGTCTAATCGTTTGACCGTGGAAGAGGAAACAAACTAATATGGAAAAATAATCTTTTGGATTTATAATATTAGTTAGGATTAGGGGATTACGATAAGATACATATCCCTATAATACATTCCAATCACGCACAATGGCCCAAATAATGAGGCTAAGTGCGGAAACAGCCACGTAAAACTAAACTAAACTAAATTAAATACATTCCAATTAGAAAAAATAATCAGTTGAAAATAAATTTATTCCAGTTAGAAAACTACAAACATTCTCATTACAGACATTTATTTGGACGCAAAAAGGACCCAATTAAAAAGGTACTAATTGCAGAAACAGCCCGTATACAAGTACAAATACATAAAATATCCAATATCTTCAATTTGTCGATATCGATATGAAAGCTCCAACACTATTTGATATCCAGTTGGTAATGCAAACGTTTGTAACCCGTCGGTCCGGACTCAGCGCCCCGGGCAAATACGAACTGTAAATAAACCCATCTATGTATAAGAAGATTGTTTATATACATTATGTTCTTAGGTGTTTGGTTACATAGGTACAAATTACCTAAATCCGATTATTATCATTATTTAGTTACGCAATCTACGTTATGTATTTAAAATTATTAAGAAGATACTGCTAATAATTTGAAAGAAAATCGGTTTTCTTCTTCTGGTAAAACTTGATAGTCTAACCGATTTTCTTTTCTTAAGGCCAGGTGCTAATAAAGCTACCAAAATCGACCTTTGTTTTAAGCAACTCTAAGTAATCAAATACTCTATTTTTGTTATTTTGATATAAATGGATATTGTAGTTTAATAACCATATTTTTGTTTATTGTGGTTGAAAACATGATATGAACAACTTCTTTCGATAAAAAAAATGTTAGAAAACAGAGAATTATTAGATCATTTATCGGGTTTTATTCAAAAACAGTAAACGTTTGTTTCTAAAAATGAATCAAATGATAGGTTTTGACCTCTAGGAACTATATTTGTTGATAATAATGCTAAAATGTTTTGCATATCGATCAAATATAACAGTTAGCAAGCAGCACGCTACGTCTTTGGGGGCTAAGGTAATGTGAATACCTACACACGGTACTAGAAGAGCGCCTTAATTTTTAATTTTCTTAATTCTTAATGCTCAAACAAAGATGATCGAGAAAAACGTAATAAATAAATAAATATTGCAGGACAATTCACTCAGCGCCATCTAGCTCCAAGCTAAACAACTAGCTTGTCTTATGGTAGCTAGACAACAAATAGAATACTTTTAAACACTTTTTTTTTACAAAAGGCCATCAGAACGGAAACAAAAGCCAATCGGAACGGAAACCAATCCAAATTGAAAAAAAAAAAATAACTGATCGAAATAAAAACAAAAGACTATCAAAACAAAAACAAAATGAGATCAAAGTAGAAACAAATCACCTGTTAGTTTTATTTTCGATCGTCATGTTTGTGCGCCCAAGAGCTGTAATTCCTTTTATTTTTTATATTTCACATCTGTGATACCTAGTTCCACAGAGAATATATTCAGTTCATGTCACCTTGAAGAACCGGAGGTAACGCTACAATCTACCTAATAATGCCTTAAGAGGAAAGGGTACCGGCGCTCTCTCCATACAAACGTAGTCGACTGTTTCCTCCTTGGATAATGACACTAGCACAAATATTTTTGTGCCATAAAACCTATAACTGCCATGACTATGCCCCTATGTTTTGTTTTTTTTTTCATTTTCTATTTATCATAGAATCTAAGATTTAAAAAATAAAAAAAAATAAACAAAGCCACCGGCACCCTTTCACATTGACAACTTGAACTTTTGTCTGGTTTATTTAAGCCACTTACGAAATGCTGAAAGATTCTTAAAATTATTTTAAAATCTATCTATATATATAAAAGAAAGTCGTGTTAGTTACACCACTTATAACTCAAGAACGGCAAAACAGATTTGGGTGAAAATTGGTAGGGAGGTAGCTTAGAGCCAGGAGACGGACATAAGATACTTTTTATCCCAATATGCCCACGGGATCGGGACTTACGCGGGTGAAACCGCGGGACGCAGCTAGTTTTATATAAAATATAACTTAAAAGATAGTACGTCTAAAGCGGGGTTCCGCAAACCAGTTATAAAATCCTTTTTATCATGACAACCGTCAACATCACGCAAAAAGTAATGTTTTATAAGTCAGCAGAAACAAAGTGGAAATGGCTCGATGAAGTACGTATAAACCCGGATTCCACCCGGTTTTAGACAAAGTGGGCTTCGACCTTTATTCGGGAGACTCGGGAGGCATCACGCGAGCACCCACTGGACGGAATGCTAAACTCAACCGTTTGTTTGCGGGCGGATGGCTCCGGCGAAATTCCTCCTTTGTTACTTACACGACTGGGTGAGGTGGTGGTGGTACAAGCGATGAGAGGTAAGCGGGGAATACTTTTTGTTGTTAATGCAGTCTTCTTTTCCAACTCTAGTTCTGAAAATGGCCGAAAGGATAATTGCTTGATCTTCCATACATGTAATTTAAAAGCCTCGTATGGAACCAGTTTCAAAACTTCGGTTTCATGAACATTTTGTTTTTTTTTGACATTCCACACATCGCCATCTAGCCCCAAGCTAAGTAACTAGACTTGTGTTATGAGTACTAGACAACGGATATACTACTTATGTACTTTTCTTTTGTAAATATATACTTAAAATACATACTTGTCTGTGGTCTGCCACAGACAAGTATCTTAGCATAAATACTTGTCTGAGGCGGGAATCGAACCCGCAACCCTGTGTTTGACAGTCCGGCATGATGACCATTGTGCCAACTGGATCGTCAATATCCGAAGTGCTTCTGCCTACCCTTGAGCCAATTATCTGGGGTCGGTCATCTTCAGTCTATGAGCAGTCATCTTATCGTTCACATACATCTTTCTCATTTCTCGTCTTACACAGTGTGCTCACCTTATTTATATATTTATTTTCTCGAATTGCAAGTAAGTATGGAAAATCAGGCAACATAAATGCAAACTCATCGTAGAGCTCTAAAACTGCTATGATCAAAATGTTTTTAAATAAGCAAGATTCAACGATATCTCTAGTTGTAGTTTAAAGTCCTTCACTCATGATTTTATTACACAAACATTTTTAAAATGTTAACATTCCAATAATTTTAGAACTCTACGGTGGTTCTGCAATTCTGTAGCCAACTGTACATCCTACTAATATTATAAATGTGAAAGTGTGTGTGTGTGTATGTCTGTTACTCCTTCAAGCTAAAATCACTGGATCGATTGCGATGAAACTCGGAATGTAGATAGCTGGAGACCCGGATTAACACATAGGCTACTTTTTATCCCGATATTCCCACGGGATCGAGACTTACACGGGTAAAACCGCGGGACGCAGCTAGTATCTACATAATATTTTCATAGTTTAGTAGGAGATAAATGTTGAGTAGCCGCACGGTACGGTATTGATTCACAATAAAAAAATATGCCTATAGTAATATGTCATTAGAAGTAAAATGGTTCTCTAGAATGACTTTCTTTACCTTGTAAAACTTTACGTTACTTTTGTGTCCTACATATACCTATAATAATAAAAAAGGAACAAAATCAGGTTTCCAAGTACCTGATTTTGTCTATACCAATATGTCATTAGAAAAATATGCCTATATTAATATGTCGGTTTCTCTATAATGACTTTCTTTACCTTGTAAAACTTTACGTTACTTTTGTCTAGGTATGTCTGTCTATAATAACAAAAGAGGAACAAAAGCAGGTACTTGGAAGAAAATTAAAAAGTCTAGTCTAGGAATTTAGAAAAATCTGTAGATCAAAAATCAATTGTAAATGTATGTAAAATCTTATAACTTGGACCACAAAGTCTTAGAATTCGGTGGGCAATAGGTACGAGGCTTTGTTACATTATGTATTCTACGGAGTCCCTCTATGTGCTCGCATGAAGCCCGGCTTATGTAAATTATTTATTGCTTTGTACACAGGCCCAATGAAGTTAATATGGCTCCCTGTATAATTTGCTGAGAAATTTTGTGATTACTATATTCCTGGTTGACCTAGATTTGGATAGAGCACGTTGCGTTGAAATTAAATCAAAAAGTATATATCTATATACATACTAGTTGTCCCGGCAAACGTTGTTATGCCATTTACAAAAAAAAAGGAAAAATAGTAAAAAAATTATGTTATTTGATTCTCAGACGAATATACACAATAATAAAATATACAAATATTTTCAGCCGTTCAGGTGGAGATTGGTAACTAACACCGCAACACGAGAACTTTATATAATATACTAGCTGTCCCGACATAAAAATCGGTCAAGCCGTTTCGGAAGAGTATGGTAACTAACACTGTGACACGAGAATTTTATATATCCTACTAATATTGTAAATGTGAAAGTTTGTGTGTGTGTGGATGTCTGTTACTCCTTCACGCAAAAACTACTGAACCGATTACGATGAGACTCGGTATGTAGATAGCTGGAGATAAATTAACACTTTTTTCACAGGCTACTTTTTATCCCGATATTTCCACGGGATCGGGACTTACGCGAGTTAAACCGCGGACCGCAGCTAGTTAGAAGATATAGGGAGGAGGAGGATAAATGAGTTATAATTTAAAATTTCATTTAAAAAAGAAACACTTTTTAGTCGATTCCTTGGCTGTGCGTTGATTTATCAGTCAATCAAGACTTTGAACTTTATGTTCATAGATCTTTACTCAGGCTTTTAATTCTCACAAATACCCAAGTCACATCTGCGTCTAAATAGTATTAGTTTTAGAAACTTTACTTCCAATAATGCCTTTGTCGGAACTGTTGATGCAAAGTGATATTCAATTGCCTTAGTTACGATGTTGTAGAATGCAGACTCTTTGTGAATTGAAGAGCGTACATTATGATTTAGTTAAAAGATTATTATTATGCTACCACGATTTATTACTAGTGTGTTGAATTTTATTGTTAGAATCTGTGGGTTTAAGGGTAAAGGGTACCAGCGCTCTCTCCATACAAACGTAGTCGACTAGATTTATAAATTATTTATTTATTATAAACACAATTTTAAAATTAGGTCCCTCAAATTTAATTAATAATTAAATAATTCATAATTAATTGTGGCTGAAATCGATCTATCTATAACTAGAAATATCTAAGCATGGAAACTACCAAACTCTGATAAGGTTTCCTAGAATTTTCTGACGGTAAAATACATAGTAACAATGCTGTTAATTTACCTTGTTACGTACAAACGATCAAAGGCAAATTTCCAAGAACACATGCCAAGACAAAGTACCATCAGTCAAGCTCGAATCGTCAATCAATCAGTTTTAGTATGATTGGTAGAATATACGCTTGTTGCCAAAAGCTTACGTTGGCATATAAAATTGAAGAGCTGGTTTTTGTTAAGGTTTTTCCATGATATCTTGATACCTAACTAAACCATGTTTCAGAAGCAGTGAAAATTTCTGTGTAATGCACTAATAACACCGAAATGACGCGTTATATTTTAATTGTGACTTTCTTTTTGTCGTGGTACAACAAAATTACATTATCAATTAGGCTTGTTCTGCCATGTGACTCGGAAATAAAACGATATTTAAATGTATGATAAGTACACTCATCGTTTTATTTCAGTGTAACAAAAAGTTCTAGCTATTAATACTAAAGCTGTACCTATAGGTGCTAAGCAAGCCTACTCCATCTAATCTTTTTTAATGTTCTTATATTTGTTTGTCAACATCGCTTAGCCGTTGAAAATATTTATTTTTGTCGCGAGCTTGTCCAATTAAATGTTTTTCTATTCTATTCTAATAAATATCTCAGGCACTACAGCGCCTTAAACAGCATGGCTAAGTTGCTGGTGCTGTAAATATCATCTAGATTAGATTGAGAATGGAATCAGTTACCTGCGCCTGTCTTTCCTGACGTTTACACTGTACAATTTGAGGGTCTTTAAGTCGCGAGTGAAGGTTCCTTCTAGGAAAGTATGCTACATTTTAGGTCACATCGTCAGCTACTATCAATCGGGTGAGATAATGGTCAAAAGCTGAAAAATCTTATGTAAAAAAGATTAGATGTAAAACGCTATTATTATTACAATTATGGTTATGTTTACCCTCACTTATCTTATGGAATTATATTTTGGGGTAATTAAATATTAATTAAGGATCGTTTATTTACAATCATTAATTTGGAGAAATTAGCATCCATAGCAACTGTATATCACAACCTAGCTCTAAATTCTTAGTACATGCATCGTATTTTACTCCAACCAAATACGTCATACCATCTCCAGTACACGATATTACATAAGAGCGAACTAAATTGAGCACGTAACGAAGGGAGGCAACGCTACACTGAGATGGAAGAAACTTGCTTAGATAATGTGCATACATTAAACTAAGACCCGAACTAACGCTGCGTATCTTGATGAACCAAGTTCGGGTCTCACCCGCAGCTTGGTAATTACGGGGGGTTCGGCCAAAAACCTTCGCATATAACAAACTTATTATCTGCCGATAGTACATTTAATCAAATAAATTTATAGATATTTTTTTAATTCTTATAATTTATTATATTAAATTTTAAATTTATCATATAGAATAAATACAAATACAAGGAATTAACTACGAACTAAAAAGGAGATTTAAACAAATAAAATCTAAAAATTAAAACTAAACCTATTCGAACTTCGAACAAACCCCTCCCCAGCGTTCCCGCACCAAAGCTGAACAATATGCAAGCAGCGTTACCCCGCTGAACCGCTATCGACAGCCTTTGCACTTTGCATAGATAATTTGCAAGAAAAGAAAATTATGTTTTCTATTTGTTGTCTGGCAACCATACCATAGTTGTTTAGCTTTTGGATTCGTAAAAAGTATGTGTGTCAAAAGTATAATAGAGTCAACGATGTCCAGGGTCTGATGATAGCGATACTAGGATAAGATAGTCCGAAGTATTTGGAGTCTTTCATCGTTATATCATACTTTACGCTGAAAAGTAAAAATCGGTAAAAAACTCGTGAGCTCTCAGTTTGGGGTGAACTACTAATCTAATATATAAAATTCTCGTGTCACAGTTTTCGTTGCCATACTCCTCCGAAACGGCTTGACCGATTCTCATGAAATTTTGTGAGCATATTGAGTAGGTCTGAGAATCGGCCAACATCTATTTTTTATTTGTTTATTTTAGTTTTTTTTTAATGGCAAAACAGCGTTTGCCGGGACAGCTTGTTTATTTTTATTTATAACTAAAATAATGATTCAATTGTATAAAATAATTTTATGGAAAAAATTCAGTTTAATCCATATGAATCATAAATGGTTTAAACAGCTCTAGCGACTTTAAAACTCATCCTAATCAGGTTGCTGTAGTACCTGACATTTATAAGATGAAGTAGGCTTACCCATCGCCTTCACTACCTTCGCAGCTTAGTCGACCTTCTCCAGAAGAAACAACTTATCAATGCGTCTTGAGACAACTAAGCTGCAGGTTTTATTAAGACCAATGCTTAAGCGGACGTAGTAAATTTTTCTTAGAAGAAAGTTCTTCAATTTGGGCTGGTATTCTTCCTAAGGAATAAAAGTCGGTGTCACTCCGTGCTTGACGACTGTCTGTGCGAACTGTTGTCCAATCCAAAGTCCGAAGGCTGCGAAAACCCCAAACCTTCAAAGCTATGACAGGATTTAATTATACCTTGATTATACAAGACATGAATTGGGGTTAATGGCGGATAATGTTGTTTGACAGACGCGCGAAACTTTATTGGAATGCGTTTAATATTGTCTAAATAAACAGGCTTTTTCTAATAAAACAATTTGATTTATTCACCATTTTACATTTCTTAACCGACGAAAAAACGGAGGAGGTTCTCAAGTCATCGCGTATATTTTATTTTAAGTCCGATTTTGATATTCCTTTTTTATTTTTGGCGATAGGGTCGCCTTTGCTTTATAATTTTTCATTATTTTGATTTCTTTAATGTTTAGGTATTATGTGTTGTATTAAAACAGTGTTTCTATCTAAACGTATATATTATTGTTAATATTATTTAAAAAAAAATGAGCCGAATTAACAATGAAATTAAATTTGTAAATATTTACGATTTCCTTTGTTTTATGATGACATTATATAAGTAGACTATAGCTTTTACACGTTGTTTTGTCCGCGTAGTGATTGAATATTCCAAAATCCTTTCTTTACGGATGCCAACATTATAATTGCTGTAGGTATATAAGCTATATTTTAGTCCTGTCCGTCTATCTAGCTTAGACTGTGAGTCAATCAAGACTTGAATTATATATTTTTGGATTAGATAAGTATGGATAACTTACTACCATATTTAGTCAAAAATAATAAGCCCTCTTAGTTAAAGTCCGTTATCTAACACCTGTACCACAAGCATAGTTGTTTAGCTTAGGGCTAGATGGCGCTGTGTAAAACGTTCTACAATATGTATTAATTTCTTTTAAAATGCGTCTGTCAATTTAATTTGTCAGGTGGAAACGTGTTTCGATAGATAGATAGATAAACTCTTTATTATACCACATTAAAAATTAATTCCAACATAAACTCCTGTAACAAAAACAATATATTAAACCTAACAAAATGGAACAATGGGCTGCCTTATCGCTAAAAGCGATCTCTTCCAGGCAACCTCGATATGGCGTAGTGAACCCATTTCGCACATCAGTGAAAGTGCAAGTGACAAAAAGGTTAGTTCATACGTTTCACTATATCTTGCAATGAAACGTTAGACAAGACCACAATTCATTGAAACCATTACTGAAACGTACACACACTAGACATCCTCGTGTCTCAACAAGACAAATAATACCCCCCACTTCCACCCCCCCACGCCCTCTGGTGACAGTTCACCTGCCTGCGATGTTTGTGCTGAATATGTAGGTTGGGTTAAGACTTGTGTTAGTTAGCAATTCTAATAAAATATCTAGTGTGAATAGACGCTCTGTAATTTGTCTAATTGTATTTTTGTTATTTTCTTGTTTTGTAAAAATTATGCGACTAGCTATGCTCTGCGAGTTCTCCTGTTGCCGTAAGATAAAAAAAATCCTTCAAACTCTAAGTAAGATTTCAGGTTTCCATACCAAGCTGTTTGTTCAGATTAAAAAAGAATCCAATAAGCTCGTTCCAATAAGAAAATAGAAACTAGTGACATCTATTGTCGAGTAGCATAATTGATAGGAAATCGACATCTATTTCTATAAAACTTACACAGATGGCGTGACTAAGAAATCATAAATGGTAGGGTGTCCACGTGTTTGGGGATTTGAGACTTTTTTATAAGGTACCTGCGGGTTACAAGATCCACTAAAAGGTTTTTAAAAACTTGTTATTAGTGAGAGAATAACAAGAATATAAAAAAATGAACTGTTTTTCACAATGGCAACAAAGTGTTTTAAGATACAATGTCTTTCTCAACTTTTTTACCTGAACAAAGCAGTAAAAATTCACTATTGCTTATCGGCAGAAATAAATGACGACCAAGTTGGTACAATGGTCACCATGCCGGCCTGCCAAACACAAGGTTGCGGGTTCGATTCCCGTCTCAGACAAGTATTTATGCATAGATATTTGGTGTGGTTGTTTCTATGTATTATAAGTATATATTTACAAAAGAAAAGTATATACTCGTAAGTGGTATATCCGTTGTCTAGCACCCATAACACAAGTATAGTTACTTAGCTTGGGGCTAGATGGCGATGTGTGAATGTCCTGCAATATTTTTTTATTTTTATGGCAACATCACTACATAGTAAAGACGTTTATAATTTTGACGGATGGCAATTCTTCCCCGAATAATTAGCGTTTGTATCACTTTTAAAAGAGTCGTTAGTAATTTTAAGTCTACGAAGTTCTACGAATGCTACGAATAAAAGTGGTATTGTATCTTGTAAAAAACTTCAACGCGTTCTGATAGATTTTTTGTTAAGTATAGAGGTTAGTTACCCGACTGAAACGAAAGAGTTATGTTTTTTGCTCCTATATTTGTCTAATTGTTTTTTATATTCTTTATTTCCTCTTATCTTCCAAACCACTCGAGGGATTTCTTTAATTAAGGAATTTTTATTCTTTTTTGACCATCTTTAATTAGTTTGGTTGAAAATCACTATAAAATGTATGTTCATGTATTACCTAACTATTACCTCTTTTTATTTTCGTTGTTCAGAAAATACCTAAAGAAAATCTATTTTGCGTTGTCATAACCCACTGTCCCAGCCAACCAAACTAACTCTAATCACTTAAAATTTTACGGACTTTACGCTAAATCCAAGAAATACAGAATAAATACTAAAATCTACTTTACCTTAACATTATTGATGACTGAAACTGCCTCCCGAGCTCGTACGGACCGAAATAGCGAGTGGGGGTCAAATGTTAACGTTTACCTACATCTCCTACAAGTTTAACGTCCGAGATCTTTAACTTAATATTAAGGAAAAGTAAATCGTACAGGCACGTATTAAGGATGATTTTCGAGGCGTTTGTACTTCAAAGTGTGGAGTAGAATCACAAGTGGGGTGTAAGAGGGTTAGCCCCCCTTTTGGGCAATTTTACCACGTTAGGCCTGACGGTCGCCTGTAATTTTGGGGCCTAATGCGACTATACCTATTTGAAGTTACCCCTCGGGTTTAAGTACGGTCTGAGTTGGGAGATAAGAGAGTATTTTCTTTAGATGTAGGGTTATGTTCGCGATAGTATTTTGATGGGTGTGTGTGATGTGTTTTTATGGTGATGGCGTTTAGAGATATAAGTTTTTTATGTTATATATACAGTTAAGTGTAGAGTTAAGTATGTACGAGAAGTAAGAAATAAGCGACGTTATTTTTATATATTTTTACAATTGAGTATCAATATCTGTGAAAAAAGTAGGTATTTTGACGTTATGAAACCGTGAAATAAGTATTCTTACGTACGGAAGAGTACTATCTTGTACTTACTAGTCTTTACCCGCGACTTTGTCCGCCAGTTTTCAAAATTATTTCTTAGCGAATGACTACGCCATAATATTAACTATTGTTGTAGGTACTATGTGTTGATATATCAGTCAGGACTTTAAATTTTATATTAATAGACTAGCTGCGTCCCGCGGTTTCACCCGCGTAAGTCCCTAAGAAATTACGTCGGAATATCAAAATAAAAAGTAACCTCGATAAATGGACTTTCCAACACAAAATAATTCTTGAATTCGAACCAGTAGTTCCTGAGATAAGCGCGTTCAAACAAACCAACTCTTCAGCTTTATAATATTAGTATAGATTATATTTATACGTTTTTCGAAATACATTTACTTTATTAAAATGCTTTTAATTCGTATTTTGATAGTCAATGCCAAACTTATAATATCTATGTTCAGTTATTCGCATGACTCGTCTTAAAACTAAGTTAGGATTTGTACTAATGACAAAACACAAGAAACTCATAGTGTTTCATAGAAATACTGAGGTAGTTGTAAGGTGCTTATTTTTTGTGATAGCAAAACCTTGCGTTAAAAAATCTTTTTAACGACAAAATAAACAAAGTATTCTTGTATCACGAGCTTAGACCGTGTGCACACAGAGCATAAAGTCGTGCCGATGTCGCGTCGCACGCCGCAACGCCGCGTCTAAACAAAGATAAAGCCACTCCACACCTGCGTTCTGCGTCTCAGTACGAGACACGAATATAAATCGCAGCTGTAAAACTTCGAGTGGTTTAATTAATTGCGTTTGGATTACGCGCGGGGTTGTGTCGCTTGTTTCCTGCCTTACCTTCTGTCTGCTGTTCGATATTGTTTTTAGTATGCATGTACTTTTTAGTGGGGCGGAATATGTTTTGATTTTTTACGTTTTTAAATTGATATTGCTTGCATTTGACCTCATCTCACCTGATGGAAAGCATAGATGAGATTGAGAATGTAGCATGCTCGCTTAAAAGATACCTGTTCACTCTAGACTCGACTTGTAAACGGTTTTATTTATAATTATTTATTTAGTCTAATTTATAGGAAAAATCTTTATTGTAATCCCGAAACAATCTATTCTTGTTTTACAAAATTACCGAGGTAACAAAAGTACATTAAAAAATCTAATATTCAATTTAAAATCATCAACAAAGAATATGAAAATGTAATAAAGTGTACAAACCACAAAACCGATAACTCTATTGATCCCACCAATCGCAACACCTAATAGTAAACTGTCAAAAACCAAAAATTAAACAACGTCCTTTGTTGGCGAAAACGCTAAATTGAGGAAATTTCCATCTATTCTCCAGCCAGGCGTCATCCGCGCCTAAACCCCGCTTCAATTTCAATAGCACCCCAACATACTCCCTTACACCCTTTAGGACGCCCCCACCTAGCGCGGTCCCTGTCCGTCGCGCTGTAATCTCGCGAGCAAAGAGCGAGAGGGCGCTATACCTACAGGGCCGGTCCGAAAGTTAGACATATATTATTGTATTATACGGCCGTAGGTGGCGGGGGTGAAGATTGATGCCAACACCGAGGAGGTGGGTGTAGTTTCGGCAACCCTATACGGCCGGGACGTAACGAAATTTGCGTCACGCATGAGTGTGAGTAAGGGTCTAACATGGCCTCATATTTCACGTAGAGGAAAATAGGTGGAGGAATTAATTTTCCAAGTTTTCAATAAAGAGAGGAAAAATTGGTTTTTATAAGCCCTTATGTGGATTCATGTGCCGCTATTAAAATGGCTTCGCCAATTTTCGTACGTCAGATTTGTGTGGTAAAATCATGTTCTTGTTTATATTACAAAGGTTGATACGAATATTTTTGGGGTAAAAATATTCTTATAATTTTATGAGTACTTACCTATATGTTTCTAGTAAATAGGTGCAGATTGCCTTTGTATAAAATGAAAATGGAATGAAATCATTTATTAACTAGACTTTTGACCACACACTGTGTATATATACATTAAAATTTATATTATTTGTACTGAGACCAAAAAGTGTTTATTTATTTTTATTTACTTCTTGAACAATTTTTTGATGAAAATCGTCATAATGGTAGTTTAGGAAATTCCCGTGGTTTGATATAAATTATAAAATCAACCTATTGTTACAGCTAAACATACTATACACATAATACAAAAAATGCTTATTGCTTATATTGTCTTTTATATACTGTTCACTGCATACTAAAATAACAAATGAATAGACTCTAAATTAGGTATTAACAGCTTAACAAGAAATAACCATGCTGTGTACACATATTTTAGGATATAATCTAGCTTAAAAATATTTTTTCTATTTATCTTAAGTTATTTTTTATATTGATATAACTGTATTCTGTTTTGTGTTCCATTAAATAAATAAATAAATACTAATATATTAGTTATTACGTAAGTAATAAGTTTACTTCTACATCAAAATAAATTTACAGTTACGAAAAAAGCTTTAAAAATCTTGAACATAATATCGTTAAGTTATCTTTAGTCTATATTAGAGAACATGTGATCAAACGAGCTCGACTAGACGATTTCATTATGATACCTACTTATTATAGGTAAATATCTATAGAGAGCACGTTGATCTTTTTCAAGAGTAGAAGTAGGTAGATATCATCTCATTTTATCGACTTAAGTAGCTGAGAAGGTAGGTAAAGTAAATAAAATGCTATTAGAAGTATTTGAATTGTGTAATTTAGCACTGTCTTATACCAAAGTTGGAGAGCGGTGTTGGCTTAGTGGTAGGTCGTGGTTTCGAATTACGGCCGTGCACTAATGGATTTTTTTTAAGCAAAATGTATGTGCGCTAATTGACATTGCTCTTACGGGGAAGGAAACATCGTGATGAAACCCGCGGCTTCGTTGACTCCAGAAGTATTGACAAGTTCTCTCCTCTGGACATGGTCGACTAAGCTGAGAGGGTAGTAGGTGCAGGGCAAGCCTACTCCATCCTCACGCAAAAAGGATCTAATTAAAAAGGGTCTTATGACGGAAAAAGAGCCCGCATACAAGTACAAGTACCAAAGTTGACGGTAAAAATCCAAATTAAAAACATAGATTAAAAAGATGGAAATGAAAAACCCACCACCACTTTGACCCCAAGTTTATTAGCATTAACTATTTCATTACAAAATAAGGTAATATTTTTACAAATAAATGCATTCCATTATTACGCGATCCCGACTCGCAATTGACCAATTTTTTTTCTCGTACCCAGTACCTATAATTATTATATTCATAGGTTTTCTAATTAGCTTATAATTTAAATATAATATTTTATTAAGTATAGGAATGAAAGTAATGGTAAGAAATAATTTTTTTTCGCGAGATTTATATCATTTATTTTTGAAATCTCACCACCAGTGGTTAGTTGGTACTTGGTACCTCAATTTGTCAACTGGTAAATTGACAAATTGAGGTGGTCAAATAGCACAGTAAAATTCCAAACTCATTCGTCAACGGTGAGTCTTTGGTACACAGATATAGAACTTTCTACTTAAAAAAAAACAAATGTTTGTTTGTAAAGTCGGTTTACGGACGATAATTTTACGTGATAATGTCATAAGAAAACATTGATGAAATAATACATTACAAAGGTTACATCATGTCAACAGAACCTGACACACTACTAGTTTGCATACCTCAATACGTTGTACGTTGGTTACCTTGTCAGTAACGGTACGTGAGCGATGACGTCACACTTTTTTCAATCCGTTGCTATGGTTACTTGGTTAAATTGTCAATGACGGAACTTGAACGATGACGTCACTTTTTGAGAGTGCATTCCCATTTTTATGACGTTATCACTTAAATATAAAAAATACGAATATAAAAACCTTTTGTTATTTCCATGATTTCATTAGGAATGTTTGGATAAAAAATCTGTTCGTATGAATAACATAAAACACTCATGACAAACAATATTATTCAGTCCATGAAGCTCTAAAAAAGAGAGTATTTGTTCTGGAAGTTTTCCAAACCACATTTCTAACCCAGCACCTAATTTCACTTGGTTTATTTTCGGCTATGGAATATTTCCACCATGTTATTTTCCCTAAGCAAAATTAATAAATTAGATAGGGTTTCTTTTTATTAAAAAATATCCTTTATTGAGTACTAGCTGCATGCCGCGGTTTTACCTCTTTTTGTCTGTATGACTTTTTAAGTTTTGTAAGTCTCTTTTTACCTTTTTATAGTTCGAATTTCCGAAGTTGTAAACCCTTTCTTAGTCTTAAAAGGTTTCATGCTTTCAAATATCTTCATCATCATCATTCCCGCCTCAGACAAGTATTTAAGCTTAGATATTTGTCTGTGATCTGGTTGTTTTCTATGTATTATAAGTATATATTTACAAAAGAAAAATATAAGTAGTATATCCGTTGTCTAGCACACAAGTGTAGTTACTTAGCTTGGGGCTAGATGGCGATGTGTGGAATGTCATGTAATAAATATTTTGTAGATTTAAGTTCTCCTAAAAAGGTAATATGGGTCTGAATGCATTCTTTTTAAAGAATATTTTAGGTTTAAGTACTTACGCTAGTCAAAATAAAATATATAACACAAATATATTTATTAATATGTATGAAATGTTCGTCACTTTCGCATTTCAGGCATTCTGCTTCAGCTTTTCTCAGGCCAAACAGCTTTCTAGGCTAATCTCCCATTAAAAGTTAACTCGATCAAAAGGGACGCATTTAAGTACATTTATATGTGTTATTAAACTATATTATGTATGTTACACTATGTGCTTAGTAATTAACCAAAAATATATAATATAGAACAATCAAATGCCATAAAAACAGCCCTTCTAACACAGCTCACAATCATCCAACCAACAACATCAAAAGACCAATAAAAAGCTATAATAATATTTTTAAAAAGATGGAAGGCGTATTGAAAGTTCAAAGTCAGGAAACACCATTGTGCTAATTACGAAGCAGACGGCGGGCTTTCGCTTTCCTCGGCGGCGGTCGTTTTAATTATTTTTTTTCCGAGCGTCTCGACGTCTGCCGGGAAACTCGGGGAAAAATTGACGATAGGAATAATGTGGATACGAATGTAATTTCAGTAAAAGTGAGATTATGTTTTATACTTAAAGGGTTTTTAGGGCTCCGTAATCAAAGGGTAAAAACAGGAGCATGTTACTAAAACTCAGCTATCCGTCTGTCTGTCACAAGTTTGTATCTTATGAACCGTGACAGCTAGACAGTTGAAATTTTTACAGATTATGTATTTCTGTTGCCGCTATAACAACAAATAATAACAGAAAAAAATAAGTTGGGCTCACAACAAGGCCTACCTTGTTGTGAGTCCAATTTTTTTTTTACGGGAGTTCCGGTGAGCAAGTCTGACTCGCACTTGGCCGGTTTTTGTAATCATATAATAAAGCGCTTGAGGGCTATACTTCTGTGCCCCTTTACAATCAACTTTAGTTCTTTCCATAAGACTTTTGAAATTTCGAACATTTCATTTCATGAATTTATGCAAACGCATTTTCTAGGTATAGACTTAAATTGTTAAGTACATTTAATTTATAAATAAATTTACTACTACAATAAAACTACTGGTTTCAATTGAAAATCGAAGAGGATTACTTTTTATTTTAATATTCTCGGATCGGGACTTACACGGCTGAAACCACTGGGCGCAGCTAGTATTATTATTTTTAATTAAAATAATTATTTTCTAAATATTATAACTCTATTACTAAGATTCTATCTTAAATATTATATTTCTAATAAAAACAGTCATTTTATTAACCGACTTCAAAAAAAAGGATTCAGGAAAAAGGCGGTTCTCAAATCGGTTGAATGTAATTTCTTTTATGGATGTTCGCGCATCTTTGTCTTTAAAAAGTTTGTAGATTTGAAAACAATGATACGCAAATTTTTTTTTACCGCTAAAATATGCTTTAGTGCAAATTGTATGATTCCAAATGAATAAAGAGTCTTGAGTTTTTTGATATTTTTTTAACAACAAAGTGGTGTCACATCCACATATTTCTATCACCAGCTGCTCGCGAAGTTCGCGCTCGATCTTTGATACTTTCTTCATGCATTTTTTTAGCTCGCCTTATTAATGAAAAGTAGGTTACTAACTTGGTACGTTTTAAGAATGAAAGTTACTCTACTGTTGCCGTAGGTCGATGAACTTTGTCAGCTGTCTTTTGTTTTCATCTTCCTGTTTACTATCGTTGATTTTTTACAAGTTTTATTTAACTTCATCGGTCCCTTCGTCCATTAGGAGCCTAGGATTCACCATCTCGATCCACCAGTGGATTGAATAGCAAGCTGGAGTTCACTATGATCCACCAGTGGACTTAATAGTACGCTGAAATTCATTGTAAAAGCAGTTGTAAGATTACTTACTGCGTGACTTAAATCTTGCAACTAAATTTTTAAAAGATTGATTTCCAACTGAAACTCAAATACAATTTTTTTGAAGTTAAGCGGATCACATACCTACCAATGACATTTTGTGATTTAATTTTCGTTTGGAGGTATGCCTCTCATTATTTTTTTTCTTTATGAAGTTATGGCTGTGTGTGTGTCTGTGTGTGATTGTGACAAAATGTTATGTTATTCATGCCAATTGCTCAAAAAATTTGTATTCTAGACTTATTTGTTTTATTATTTAAAAAAACTTAAAACTTGATAGTAATGTAATAAAAAGAAGAAATCCATGCCTACTTTATCATTAATTATTTACACAAAAAAAAGAAACATCGAAAAAAAAAGCTATTTATTTTCGTATGTAACAGTCTTAACCCTTCAACTGTTTTTTCGTCGTAACTTCTAATGTCACATAAAAAGGTAACTACTGAACAATAACATGACGTTGCTATGGTTACTCATGACACACTTTTTTGTGAGTGCAGGTGTTCATTGAGTTATAAGATGTTATCACGTCAAAACCCACAAACGCCTTGTAAAAAAGAAAGTCGACCAAAATCATCGATAAATATTTTAAAAACTTAACCCTTTCACAAAATCAGCTCAAATCGTTCCAAGTAACATCATTAATTATCTATTAAAATATAATCCTTTTATACAAAACGCATACTGGTAAGAGGACACAGGATTACCTGGTTTTAAAGTTATAAAAAAATAACTAAACAAACGTGTCGTACCCATCTACCCATAGTGTGGGACCCTCAATGGTTTTTGTAGAGTTTTATGAATGAACGCTCATCGTTAGTTCAGTATGTTTATTTTGATTTTTATTAATGATATTGGACAGTATTTGTGATGCTACTTGTATAGATTTAACAAAATACCAATAATCATTTGTGCCAATGCAGTCACAGTCATAGTTCAAGTAGTAAGTACTTTTTAACCGACTTCAAAAAAGTAGGAGGTTCGTCGGGATATATATATATTTCAATTTATTACTTACCTACTTACTGTGAGACCACAGCCTGCAGGTAGCAGCTGAAACCAGTGATTGGTCCCTGACTAATACGAATGTGAGCATTGTGCTGTCACCTATTTGGACTGCTTTAATATACTTCTTTTAATGTATTATTTTTTAATGTACTTATGTATTTTTAGTTTAAATAACCCCTTTATTTATCTATTTGTAAGTCTAAACAAATTTTACAATCTCTTTCCTTTGGCATCAATTCTTATCCTACAAAAATGACAAGGCGAATTAAATGTATTTCCTATGCCAAAAAATAACCGTCCACTCATATTTTCCGTTAAAAATATACCCTCAAACACCGAAGAGTCCTTTGAAGTCGCCTCGGGCAGTCAAATCCGCCTGAGAACATGCATAGCACTATAATAAACATCTCAAAAATTCCAATAAAACCATCTCGTGTTACCCTTACGGTCACCCCTTTGAACCTTAGGGTGACATTTTTTTATTCACACTTCCGTCAATATGCAAAAAGGATCTTTGATAGAGTATCGGAAATAATTATAATGCACGGATTAAGGGTTAGAAAAATCTTTGAGTGACATTTTTTTACACCTCGCAGTTCCGTCAGATGTTTAATTCAAAAAAGAGATTTAATAATATGCAACTGTATGCGAGCTATAGTATTTTTTTACTAATTGATAATCTGGGTTCGATTTGTGCTAGGGTAACGTTTGTAAAATGCTTTTGTAATGTAGAAATATGCAAAAAAGCGTCTTTACAAACTGTGGTACATGATTATTTTTATTTCCGGCCTTTAATGTTTGCAATACTATCACCATTATTCGATTTCTATTATTATTATTAAATGAAACTTTATAACACGGTTGAAATTTAAAATTTAACCCTTAAACACCGTGAGTGTTAACGCAACATACTTTTAAAACACTCGAAATGTGCCCGTAGCACGCAACAAAGAATGGCGATATCTCGGCATGCAACCTCTTGACTCTAATCAAATAATTACTGCCCCACGGTCTACCCCAGTACTCCTGATATTCAAGATGGCCGACCAAGTAATTTATGCATCTGATAACATCTGTGCATTGTGCAATATTTTACTATGTAATTCAGTTATTGCTTGATTATAAAAAGCACTTTACTCAGTTTTGTTATAGTAGATACAATATCTAAGTCGCTGTGTAAAGTTATACTACGAGATGTGTAAAAGTTAAAATAAAGTTAATATTTGACATTAAAATATTTAAATTTCCGTTACACATTATAGATTTTGATTATTAGACAGTATAAAATATCGTTCCATAAAACTTTACACCCTTGACACACCGCATATCCCGAATAACAATAGGATGCAGATTCAGATTTTCTAAAGATAAATAATACATTTTGATTTATAATACAAGTGAAAAAAAACTCTTCATTTATTGAGAATGCATAAATAGACCCTATTATTCGATATCGGGAAGTGCAAAATATGGGTGTAACTTTTTTTATATCGGCTCAATACGTGTCAGTGAACGGGTTAACTTACGAGGGACGCTATTTTTTTTACTATCACATTCAAAATAGTTCAAAAATATTTTACGGATGCATTCAATAGTGATTTGATTTATTCCAATGACATGCAGATGTAAGTGCTCGTTAGATTTATTTGACTCCTGTTTTTTCATTGATGTTTCTTTACGCATGATTGGTTATGTCGATTGGTAGTTAGTGTCTATTATTTGATATTTTTGAGGGTGAATTTTGACGTTGATTTTAAACCCGCATATTTAAAATATCGAGGAAATATTAAAAAGTCTAATGTGCTTAAAAAGTATAAAAATGTTACCTATTTAACTCAATAACAGTGATTATCTGTTTTGCATTTTATAAAGTTTAAATAAAACACGTTGCGAATCTAAGCTTGGTTGAACGTTATCTAAATCAGGGTTAGATAAATCCCCTAATCTACATAATAAAAAGACGTAGCCGGAAACACAACTGCAGTGATAATGTAACAAAGGCTAGGTAGGAAGGGTTACTATTGTACACAACTCCAAATTAATGAGCGAATGCAAAAAAATGTTGCACAATCGCGATATACGATCTCTTTTTAAGGTTCTCAAACTTTTTACTATCTCCACCCAAAGAAAGAAATAATACAATCGAAATGTAAGTTTTTGTGCGATTTTTGTAAGTTAAATGAAACTAAAAATATGTAACTTACCAAATACTCTACGATAAGTCTCTCTTTTATGTTGCTAAATTTGTGTGTAGCTGCTTGAATGAAATCCCATAAAAAGTAGATTCAATATCTTTTTTTAAGTTCAATTTTATGTTTGGTTTTAATTAACCATTTTAGAAAAACAATAAAATTTACAGAACTAATTTAGTAGTTTAGGTTATTATACTTGCCATTCAATATCTTGTAGATACCCGCTAATAGTCATTTGATTTATATTTCTGTTTCAATCCTCTAGTGATGGCTATAGGTATTTCGTTAAGAAAATAAATATATAACTCTTTAATTTAAAAAAAAACGTAAATTAAATCATTTATATACTAGTTTAGAGTTATCAAAGCGCTTTTACAATTAGCACACCCCTCGCGCAACGATTGAGAACCACATGCGCAAGCGCTACCTACTGATCTAATTTCCATGCGCGCACGCAGAGGTAACGAAGGGGTTAACTATTCACAGTATCAAATATGCATTTATTAACTTCGAGACACGAATAAAGATTAGTATGTTAGTGATTTTTGATATGAAAGGTTGTGATCGACGTAGTGAAGTGTTCTAATTTTATAATTAAAGTTAAATAATCAAGATGGCGGATGGGGAAAGAAATTTTAGAGTTGAAATGACAACTAAACTTCTAGGTAATAATTCATTTCATTTACCTACGTATCTTATTCAAATGCGATGTCTTAAAAGGAACAAAGTGATAAAATAGGATCAATAAATCAACACGGATAATGAAGGTATACCAATCTATCCACTATTATTTTTGAAAATATTGATTCACGACGAGAATCGAACTCGCGACCTTCTGCTTGATATAAGCAGGTGCTCTCTCAACTGAGCTACGCGGCAACTGACGTAATAGGTGATTCTAAGGCTATCTATCCTTCTTTTTTTTTACAGAATCTAGGATAAAAATTATAAGGGTAACTTTTGAGGCACGAAACCCTAATTAATACTTCCATAATTTATTTTATTCGTAACTGTGATAAAAAACGTCATACGATATGCGTGTGGAATTTATCGTTGCATCTCGGCTTCTAACGCACTCGCGTTCCGCTCGCGCGTTTGAAACCTCTATGCAAATCTTTGCATAGAGGTTTAAAACGCGCTAGCGTACATTACGATATAAGTGTGGTAAATTGATCTTAATTTATCACACTTATATCGTAATGTACTATTATTAATGGTTACAAATATGCTACGGTCAACAACATCGTAGTCCGTAGCTCTGTAGCAACGAAGTGAAGTTGGTTACGATAGCGCGTCGGGGCAAACTGTGCTGCGCGGGCGCACTGCGTTGTGCCAATATTATTGACATTGATCCCCTAAATCACGTCAATAGCATAAAAAATGTTGTTACCTATATCTCACCGTTATTAGATGAAATCTTTTGATATTATTTTTAGACCAAAGTTCCTTATAATTTCGAAGACAAAAAGTTTATTCATTACTTGCATTTGATGATTATTGGTACGATCGAAAGGCTAAATTATTTTAGGCCCGTGCGCGTCTTCATCTATCTATACACATAAAATGCTTTGTCCTGAATGACTAACTGACTGACTGACGGATCAACGCACTGCCTAAACCGCTGATCGTAGAGACCTGAAACTTGGAGGGTGTGTTCTTTGTATGACGTAGGCATCCGATAAGAAAGGATTATCCGAAATTTTACTCCTAAGGGGGGAAAAGGGGGGCAAAGTTTATATAGGACAACGTGATTCCTTGGTCCATTTTTTACTTTTACGCGGACGAAGTCGCGGGCAAAAGCTAACAATCTTCGTGTGACATTACATAGGTTTTGAGGTCGTCCTTACTCGGTATCTACTCCATATCCAAATAATTAGTTTTTACAAGTCATGACGATGTTTAAAGAAAGACTGTGCCACTAGCATAGTGTCTCGCAGAGCGCTAAAATGTAGGTAATTACATAGATACCATCTCATAACTATTTGCTTATACCTACGCATTTACATAAAACCTATTAGTAAACCCCCTTCTGAGATACGGCGACATCCTTCCACTCGCACTCTATCCAAAGTAAACGATCTGACAGGCCATAACACTATCTCGGAACCCCTCAGCGTCAGTATAAGCCTGAACGATCTCAAATAGCCTATAGGCAAAGAGCCGGTTGATAAACATCGTGAGACAGAGAATAAGTGATACTTGAAAATTCAGTAAGGCAATATTTCTTGAACTAAATCTATTTATTTTATTCTAAAATCTATTTTTTAATTGGTTTCCTTTTTTTAACATATGGCAAAACAACGTTTGCCGGGACAGCTAGTATATATATAATAAATATTTTTCTCTCGATAAGTACCTTAAAATGATTATTATAAAGACTTAAAGAAAGATAATGGTATTTTTTTGCTCACGCGGTAAACTATTAAGGCAAAAGCTACGAGGCGTATTATTAGACGATGTTAAATTATTTAAAGAATTAGTTTTATTTTCTTATTTAAAAAATATTTATCTGTTTTACGTACTTTAATGAAACTTTTGATTGTTAATAATTGTCATGACTATTCTTGTTACAATATAAAGCAAGTAGTCACATGACAGATTTGTATTTAATGCTTCTTTGATAATGTTCGACAGCTCTTTGCCTAGAACAGCCGAATCCACTTCTAAGTCGTAAACTCGGAAATTCACTCTCGTATGACGGCGGGCTTTTATGACTTATAAAATGTATGTGATTAAAAAATATGAGCGAAGCTGTAACCTATATATGCCTCCGTTATTTGTTGAAGATTAAGTTTTTTTTGTGGTTATTACTGATTGTATTATACGTACATGTTATAGGCAAAGCCCGAAATGCGGGCATGTCTAGATATGCCCGCCTAAACCTGGATTTGAGTATAAACAGGTTTCATTTGTTTTTTACACGACTGCACAAAGCAATAGGTAAATAGAATTTATTATTTGTTTTACATGTGATCATGAAAGTATTACAATTGTGTAGGTTAGGTATTAAATATTAGGTACATTACAAAATTCTAGATTATCTACGCGGTTTGTTTTTTTCTTTTCAGTTTTTATCTAAACTTTATTTTTCATGACTTATTTTTTTAAAGTTTTTTTCTCGATTAAACCTAGGTTTGGAGCGGTCAGGTCTACTTAAAGATGCAACCCGCTTTGCAAACACATCGTAGGTGGCTTTTGCAAATCTAGTTTAATAGTTTCTTACCAGATAGGTAGTTACTATTTTCCTGGGTCGCAATAATGTATTTTAAAAACAAACAAACCGTATGAGTTTAGAAAGTTTTTTAGGTAGGTAAGTTTCTTTAATTGTAATACAACGCCAAGCGCAGTTAGGTGTTGACACAGATTCCTGCTTGTACTTCGGGCTTTACCCATAACATTTTATTTAATGTTTATGGGTTTTGTATATGATAAAGTAGAAAGAGTAGGGAACAAGGCATAGATGTCTTCTACCTACCTAAATTTCCATAAAAGTTGATTCACAACTAAACTTATTTGGCCCGATAGACTTTGGGAAGACAGAACATATTATACCTACTATAGACAGCTAACTATTCCTCTATTGAAAAATGTATAAATAACTTATGCAAACAAAGCTAACAACACAGCCTATCCAAACTAATAAGCAAATATTGAATTTTTTAGTTCTTGCAAAACTTTTTAGTTCTACCCAGTTCTACGCCTAGCGCGGTCATTACTTTGATGGGTGACCAATTAACAGTGTGGAAAAAATGTGTTTTCGTGAGCCCCTCCGTGCTTCGGAAGGCACGTTAAGCCGTTGGTCTCGGTTGCTACCTCTAGTAGCAGTCGTTAGGTCAAGTTAGAGGCCTTAAGGCGATCTGAAAACTCTAATAATAGGTGAGCCACACCACTATACGAGAAGAAGTTCTACCCATCAGTATTAAATACATACAAAGACATACATAAGGTTTTCATAACATGTACATAATAAAGTATCAATATTAAGTAGGTACATATAACACATCAAGTTATGTACGTACACATAAACCGTATCTGCCGGCTTTAGGCGCTATTTCGCCGGGGCACTTCCTGTTAACGTAAATCTACCCCCATTTAGGGGTGAATGTGGAAAACTAAAAGTTGTGAAGATGATTTTGTATTAAATATATTTTATATATTACATACGTACACGGCCATTAAGGCTCAGATACATACGTATTAGTTTTGATTTATTTTGTATTATTTTTTAAGATTTTTAATACATATTTTTTTGAAAATAGTATTTTCTAAGGTTTTCGCGAGTTGAACTCATAATTATAATTATATTTGAACGGATAAACTCGCGTTTTTTATTTTTGTTTTAAACCTGACGTTTCGGGAACTTTGTAGATCCCATGGTCACAGGCAGTCTGAAACAGTTTTAAAACAAAAATAAAAAACGCGAATATATCCGTTCAAATATCATTATAATTATATTTTGAAAAGTTGATTTATAAACTTATTTGTTCTGATCGTCAATAAATTTTTATCTACCTTTTCGGTAGCAAAGAAACTTTTAATTTGATTAATTTAGTTTAATGAATTGATTGAAAAAGGGTAGTTATTTATAGAAGATGATCTACTTTGGAACTGAGGTTGTAAGAGCTTGAATTTTATCAACCGAGAGTATAATTAGTAAGAAAGTACTTATGAATAAATATTGCAGGACATTCCATACATCGCTATTTAGCCCCAAGCTATCAAGACTGTGTTATGGGTGCTAGACAACGGATAAACTACTTATATACTTAAATATATTTGACGACCAAGTTAGCACAATGGTCACCATGCCGGACTGCCAAACGAAGTGTTGCGGGTTCGATTCCCACCTCAGACAAGTATTTATTCTAGGATATTTATCTGTGGTCTAGTTATTTCTATGTATTATAAGTAAATATTTACAAAAGAAAAGCATATAAGTAGTATATCCGTTGTCTAGCGCCTATAACGCAAGTCTAGTTACTTAGCTTGGGGCTAGATGGCGATGTGTGGAATGTCCTGCAATATTTATTTATTGTGTGTTATACAAAGTGTTTCTATAAATATACCTATATATTTTCCACGTAAGAGTTACTCCACGTCATTCTATGTCCTAAACCGATAACTCGTGACGTAGCAAGATGACGTAACAGAGAAAATATAACCAATAACCATAGTTTCTAAGGGGACAAGCTATGGAAAATCGATCATCCCCCTTCCCTTGACAGATTATATACCAGAAAACAAAGAGCTTTAGAACTATAGTGAAATAGAGAGAACTTTTAACCATTTGCTTATCAAAACTTTGATTCTCAGTCATACCTACTGTGCGCTTATGTCAGGCCTACAGTATGTTTTCCATAGAATGATACTGGAATTGTTTCAATGTGATCTGTGTAAAAAATTTACATAAGCATCCAAATTAATAAAGAAATTTGACTTTGACTTTGAAGGAAAGATTCAGGGGAAAAGGGCTCAGGGCAGGCAGAAGGTCGTTGTGAAAGGGTACCGGTACTCACTCCATACAAACGTAGTCGATTGTTTCCTCCCTGGATAATGACACTAGCACAAATATTTTTATAAAATAAAACCTATAACTCCCATGACTATGCTCCTATGTTTTGGTTTTTTTCATTTTCAATTTAATATAGAAAGTAAAAGTTAAAAAATATATATATATAAAAATAAGACATAGGGGCATGGTAATGGCAGTTATAAGTTTTATGTAACAAAAATATTTGCTCTAGTGTCATTATCCAGGGAGAAAACAGTCGACTACCTTTCCTCTTAAATTACCTACTTAATTTATTACATATACCGAAATTACATACAACGATAAACTAAATTTAAAACAAATCTTAAACCTACATACTTATGAAAATATCATCTATTCTTTATCCTCTAGGCATCCTTACGAGGCATCTTAGAGTTTTATTTGACTGTTTTTTACTTCTATAACTAATATATGTGAAATGTCTTTGTCTCAAAAGTGAAGGAATAAAAAGGAAAACATTAAAACACGGGGGAAAAGACGAAATTGTAAAATACTTTGGGGTACGTCAAGCCTGATTTCCTTTTGGTGTTCGGACGTTAATCTTTAATGTGTTTGATGGTTGTGTGTGAAATATTTTAAAGGGAGTAGCTACCTTAAATCAGTAGCAAAATATAGGTAATCTAAAATATTAAATTAACTATGAAACTAAGCACCTAACTTGAAAGTATAAATTTCGTAGCAAATTATCGTTGTTATTATAATATGTAAATAAATAAATATTGCAGAACATTCCACACATCGCCACCTAGCCCCAAGGTAAGTAACTAGACTGGTGTTAGACATCGGATATACTACTTATATACACAGTCTTCACAGTCTAGATAGCTTAGGGCTAAATAGCGTTGTTTAGAATGTCCAAGCTAAGTAACTAGACTTGTGTTATGGGTGCTAGACAACGGATATACTACTTATATACTTTTCTTTTGTAAATATATACTTATAAAACAACCAGACCACAGACAAATATCTAAGCATAAATACTTGCCTGAGGTAATACTCAAACCCTGTGATTGACAGTCCGGCATGGTGACCATTTTGCCGACTGGGTCGTCAAATAACAAGCTGCAACAAGCAATTGTATACCTAAGATATTAACCATATATATATATTTGCCATATCATATATATATAACCATTTATATATTTAATTTGTATTGGTTGATAAGCTCATATTATATCTGCCACATAAATATTTTGACAAATTTGATATGGAATAAGGTCTGTTGAAAATTTTAATCCAGTATCCACTTACTGAATACTTACTACAGCAAGTTATATGTTGAAAAACCCGTCGAATCAAAACTCCAATATATCTACCTAATATACCCAAGATTTACCCGAACAGTGAAATATTCCCTGACCGTGTAAATAAACGCTTCCATTTCTTACTGTCTCAACCCAAGTCCATTTAGACCCTCGAATAAAGCCCCAAAAATCCAATGTCCATCTACTTTGTACAGTACATAGCGTGGGTGACACCCCTTCGAGATACGGGGTGATTTACGGAGGGTCCCGGGGTCCCTCGGTCCCTTATCGACGTTATGACCATGTGAGGGTGGTGGGAGGGAAGACTCCAAACGAACCACTTTCAAGTAATATGTTATTTTTAAGATGCGTGGTATTTACTTTCGATCTTCTTTGTTTTTGCTCGGGGGAACTCTACTGGTTTTCAGGTTCGGGAATGTTCCATTTATTTTTGTTTTCTTGAGAGGTTTCGTGAAATAATATTAAAGAGTTAAGTAGGTACCTAACTGTAGAAGCCTACGCAGGATTCTTGAAAAATATTCAAACAAAAATGAAAGTTCCAGTAGAAGAGCTACTTTAAGTATTTATACTGTATGTTATTACGTAGATAAATGTTATTATAAGATAAATATTAGTATGTGATTACAACCCATGGACGTGACTTTAGTTGCTCCATTTCAAATAATACTTTCAAATATTTGTAATATTGACCTTTGTGAGCGTGATCACTTAAAAAAAACCCCATGAGTTTCTTGTGCCTTCTTCTCATTGGTGGGCGCGTTCCGAAGGCACACATCCTAACTTAGTTTTTAAGACGTTTTCAAGTGGTCTATGTACAATTGTATTAAGCATCCAAAGAAATAAAAAAAATTGACTTGACTTTGAAATCCTACTGTTTCTTCTACTCAAAAAATACAAACACAGGAAAAAATTTGCAATAACGGTATGTTTGTTTGCGAACCATTGGTCCCTTCATAAAATTATATACGCCTACCAAATAAAATGGGGACCCCTTGGCGACATTCTGCATGCAAAATTAAATTTTAGAATCCGAGTCGTTTCAATATAGGTAATATTAGAAATTTATGAACCATGTTTGAATTTGAATGTCCCGGCACACATAAATTTTGTAGCCCTTCTATTGAATGTTTAGTTTGCCTGTTTTGTTTATGATTTAGATTTTGTAAAGTCATACTAAACTTTACCAAAAGCAACCTTCATTTATTTACGGGAATGAATAGTGCTCGTCTTAGATATAAACTCCTTGTACCTAATCACAATACAGCTTTTTTCGGGAAAAGCTTTATGGCACTGCCTCCCATGATGTACAGCGAGTTGCCAGATCGTATAGCTCAAATTGAAGACTTCTCTATGTTTAAGAGAGAATTACATAATTTTTTGACGGAAAAGTGCTTTTATAGCCTTAAAGAGAATTTACCGATGTATAGAATGTGTTAATGACATTTTATGTAATAATTTTTAATTTTATTATTTGACATTTCACTACTAATTTAGACTAATTCACATACCTCAAATGAGGTTAAATAGCCAAGTACTTTATTATAATGTTAACATCTTATTACTTACTCTATTTAATGTGAATAAATTATTGATTTGATTTGACTAAAAATACTTAAACACCCAAAAATCAACCGCTACAATGTCGTCGATTCACACCAGGCAGCAGGTCTTCTAACACTCCGTTTCGCATTGCATCGCGGCTACCACTCGAGAACCTTTACTCCCCAGCGGTTGTCAGTTCTGCGAGCTATGTGACCTGCCTATTGGTCATATAGCTCTACTAATCCTGAGAGCTATGTTGGTGACTTTGGTTTGTAGCGGTGGCAGATAGTCGATGGATGGAGGCGGCTTAGGACCGCTGTTTGTGGCGTCATATGGGGGAGACCTATGTCCAGCAGTGGACGTGTATGGGCTGATATGATGATGACCCAAAAATCTAAATATAAATTATTTATTAATTTGAAATCATACAATTTGCATGACGTCCTTTAATTGAGAAAAAATAGGTTATTATGTGAACTATATAGGTATGTTATTTTCGGATTTACTAGCTGTGTTTAACACACGACTTTGTTTGCATCGAAGATCCGTTCTTACCGAATACTTACGTCATAACAGCTATTTTTATGCTCAATTTTATGCCGATCCGTCTATTAGTTTGAACTGTGCGTTGATAAGTCAGTCAAGACTTTTATTATATTTATAGATAGATGTGAAGTCTGTAATCGCATTGTAATCGTTAAAGCTTCTAATTTATATTTCTAATATAGACATTTATCAAAATAATGAAGCATCAAACAGAGAGACAGTACTTTACTTCAAAAACGATGTTTTTTATAAAAATAACGATTTGTTTAACTGTATGCTATTTAAAAATAAATTTAACACCCAAAGTAAGCGTAAACAGAATTAAAAACGCATCAGACACAACAATTAATACAATTATGATCGTTGGGGAGAAAAACACTGCGTTAAACTCCTGTTAAAAGCTAAAGTAATATAATTTTCCCGCCTTTTTCTCCCCCGCCTAATTACAAGTCATTTTATTAATAAAGTAGATCGTTACAATTAGGGCGATACCGTCGACTCATAAAACTTTTTACGTCGAGAAAACTCGAACAAAAATATCGACACGAAATAAATCAAAACGCAAAAATAATTTTCCTACCAATTTACAAGTCATAAATTACATCCGACGGTCGGTGTTGCCCACTGAAAATATTTAACCATCAAATGGTCGCGTGGGCTCACGGGTCAACCATTCACTAAAAATATATTTGAATAACGAATGATATACGGTTTGTTTATTGGCGGGCCTGTTCGTTCCTTTTTTGAATTTCATTATTTTGTTGACCGACGCTAGGCCGGGTCGCTTGGTCATTCGCTGAGGGGAACGAATGACTGGACAACTGACCCTTCGCATGTTCGCTACATTATGTACAAAAGATTGAATATTTTCGCAGCTTGAGTTTGGGAAACCGGTTGGCGCGTACTTAGGGTTATAGGTTATTGGAAATTTTACGTTTAATTTGTGATTTTGTGAACGCACGTGTGTTCTGTTAAAAGGTCAATCGGGTTACGGGGTTCAAGACGCGCGGCACGATTTCTCGTCATTCAAGAAATTGGGTTTGAATGTAATTTGATGCTTTTATATTGAAACCCACTAACGAGGGCTAATTTGATACGTAATTTGAAAGGTTTTTCTGCAGGTAAGTAGAAAAAATACCTAAATAATATTTGGCTAATGTTTGAACAAGGTAAATACAAAAAATGTATTTAGTAAGTAACTAGAGATTTCAGTCTGAAAATGTAATTTCCGCCAATGTTTAACCTTACACATTAGTGTTTGGTCTAAATACTTTTGCCCGCGACTTCGTCCGCATATCTAGGTAGAGTAGGTATAAAAAATATTTTTCTGCGGATACCTAATTTATAAAATATATCTGTTAGTCAGTCATTACTCTAAATTTTATATTTTTACTAGCAGTCCCGGCAAACATTGTTTTGCCATTTATAAAACAAGGGGAAAAAAATAGATGTTGTTCGATTCTCAGACCTCACGAATATACACAGAAAAATTCATTCAAATCGGTTCAACCGTTTAGCTGGAGTTTGGCAACTAACACCGCGACACGAGAATTTTATATATTTTATAGACATTATCGTTTGTTATTTCTTATTATCACAATTAAATCTATTCATGACTTTTCAAACAACCTATTCCCCTTATTCCAAAACAAGGTTTAGGGATAGTCATAGATGTGGATTTATGCCTTAGATTTAGACACAGATTTACTCGTGAACTATAGTCTAAATACTATCCCTATATAATCTTTAGAAATAGTGTTTCTACTATAGTTCCCTTCATAATCTATAGGGATAGGGTTTAGACTATAGTTCACGAGTAAATCTATGGTTTAAATCTACATCTCGGACTGTCCTTAAACCTTGTTTTGGAATAAGGGGGATTTGGTTTAAGCTTTTAAATCCTTCTCACTTCGATTTGCGCCAACTATAACACAATTTCAGTTTTGAAATTAAATTGAAAAGCTATTACATCGTGAGTAATATGAACTACAACCCTCGCGAGGGTCTCAGGGGGTATGAGAAACGAGGAAACTTTCCCTCTCGCCGTCACTTTGTTTACTTTTCTTTTACACTATTTATGTAAAAATTTAGGGGAACGACGCCGATTTCTTAGGCGTGACGTGGAAACTTTAATGTTGCCATTATTTTGATATTTTTCTTGTGGTTTTAGGGATTTTGGTGTGACAGAGTGGAGGGGATTTTAATGGGTTTTCTACTGAAATATGTCTAGCACAGATAATATATATAAACTAGCTTTTGCCCGCGACATCGTCCGCGTAGAAGTCGGAAATGGACCGAGGAATCACGTTGTCCCATATAACTTTGCCCCCTTTTTCACCCCCTTAGAAGTAAAATTACGGAAAATCTTACTTTAGTAAAATAAGAATACTTACTTTAGTAAATACAAACTTAATATAGGTACATTACATACAGAAACACCCAGATCAGAAATAAATATCTGTTTTAGGGCAGGAATCGAACCCGCAACCTTTTGCCACCGCGCCTCAGTAAAATACGAAGCCCTGACTGACTGACTGATAAATAAACGCACAGCTGAAACCAATGGAGAAACGATTTTGGAAAATTCTACTCCTATGCGAATGAAGTCGCAGATAAAAACTAGTCAAAAGTACTCAGCACTTGGGTAAGCTATCATTAAGCTCTTTTATAACTTAAACATTGAATCCAAACTTTTTGTTAGAAAACATTATTTTCTGTTAAGAAAAAAAAACAAAGAAACTATTTGATAGCGTTCTAATATTGTAGTCTTTCATTAAACTAACAAAGTTACTCTTCGTTAACGTTAGCATAATTTAAATAGCATAATCATAAGAACACATAACGCATAATTTAATATTCTAATTGAAATTAATAAGAAAACACTGTACCTAAGAGAAAATCTTTAAATCAAAATCTTAACGAAATATCCAATTCCCGACTAGGTAAGTACTTAAGGAAAAGCGGTGCCGAAAACTCGGTACATAATACCCTGACCCCAACTCACACACGCGCGCATCACATAGTAACACATGCATACGTTCACACACGTCTGTATATGGGCACGTGGGCGCGGGAGGGACGGAGGATAAGGACGGTATTATATGGGAAATATAACTAGTGTGAGGGAGACAGTGGCTGCAGGACGAGCGATACAACAAATCAATACGAGCGGTGGTGACCGGTAGCCTGTGTCACTCCCCCGCACTCCATGCCATGCCCGCAAGCCACCCTCATTGTCAACTGACAGAGTTTAGAACTACCCGAAATTGCGGGTGTATCCCACTATTTCCATGGAAATACACGGACAAGAAATTGGTCTTATAAATGTCCCTTTTGAGGTAAAAAAACGAAACCTAAAAGAAAACCTTAAAACTTTTGAACCATAAAAAGTGAGACATATGTTTTTTTCCAAATTATATCTCATTATAACTATAGTATTTATTTATTTGATTGTTTCCATCAATGAAAATTCATATTCTATCCGATCTGGGTATCTAATCCCATCAAATAGTTATTTCAAAATTTTGATATATTATTACTATTTTTTCATCTCTACATTTTTAATATTTCTAACTAATAAAAGCATAGCTTTTATCGCGGGCTTAGAGCGCGGCGACCGAATCAAGAAATTCCGTAACGAAAATAGAACCTAACACTCCGCCTACCATGTAGCTCAGCCGAGCGTTCGCTTAACGTGTATGTATATGGTACGACTCTACGAAGCTCGCACGATGCAATATTTTGTTTTATAAGATTGGAAATAAAGGCTTATTTATTTATTTTCCGTTATCTAGCACCAATAACACGAGCCTAGTTGCTTAGCTTGGAGATAGATAGCGCTGTGTAAAATGTTCTACAATATTTGTTCTACAATATGACGACCCAGTTGACACAATGGTCACCATGCCGGACTGCCAAACACAGGGTTGCGGGTTCGATACCCACCTCAGACATGTATTTATGCTTAGATATTTGTCTGTGGTCTGGTTGTTTCTATGTATTTTAAGCATATATTTACAAAATAAAAGTATATAAGTAGTATATCCGTTGTCTAGCACACATAACACAAGTGTAGTCACTTAGCTTGGGGCTAGATGGCGATGTGTGGAATGTCCTGCAATATTTATACTGCAATATATTTATTTATAATGGAAATAGTGGGACACACCTGAAATTGCTGCGGTACAAGTGCGCTGAAACCTAGTTTCGTATTGTTTGATTGTAGTAGTTTCGAGTTAGTTAGTAGTTAAATCTGTTCCGTGTATGGTTTACAGATGTGTGAGAACTGAATATGTTGTGCAGTTCTTGTTCAGGTAATTGCTACAGTTGACAGTTCGCAATGGAACAGGGAGGAAATAACTATTACCCATTTTGTAGGAAATCAAGCGTGTCATACTCGTAGCTCGATCAAAATGCTTTAGTCAACCCATTTGCAATATCTTATATATCTTTAAATGAGCAATTCTTGTATATATATAATTGGAATCTCGGAATCGGCTCCAACGATTTTCATGAAATTTGGTATATAGGGGGTTTCGGGGGCGATAAATCGATCTAGCTAGGAATCATTTTTAGAAAATGTCATTTTATTCGTGTTTTATCGAAACTTACTTTTTTTTCATCTGAAAAATATGACTCTTCCTGACATCTATTGGTGAACTATTAATACTATTTTTTGTGAGCAATAAAGTTATTCCAGCAGATGGCGTTGGTAAGTAACACGAAGTCAATGAGTGTTTGCTTTGAGGTTAGACTAAGTAAAAAAAAAAATACCGAGCAAAGCTCGGTCATCCAGGTACTATTTATTAAACTACTAGCAGCGCCTCGCGGTTTCATCCGCGTACCTCCCGATCCTGAGGGAATATCAGGATAAAAAGTAACCTATAGACTATCCGACAGAAAAATATTTTTTAATTCGAACCAGTAGTTTCTGAGATTAGCGCTTTCAAACAATCTCTTTAGCTTTATAATATTAGTATAGATTTAATTTCATATCAAATACTTTTGATCCATTAACCAACTCGGTGATGGTGGTTCTTGTAGGGATCTTAGACTATACTAGTCTAAAATGTATCACATTCAAAAGAAATCGAGTTCCGATCAGATATAAATCCCATTAATAATTCTTAAACTTGAAATCTTAGTTCTTACTTAATTGTAACTTACTTACCTACTTATTTAGGGAAATACTAGTTAATATACTTTTTTTGTGTCTTTCTGTGAAAAAGTAGATACTTACATATATTAAAATTACATAAAAAAAAGAAATTAAGGCATATTAAAAAATAATCATCACAATTGGTTCATAAACAATGACATGATATCCGAACAGCCACAAAAAAACTAAATAATTGCATTGAGTACCTTTTTCGAAGTCTTTAAAACATTAATATAAGTGGTTTAATTTATACCGTTTCTGTTCTATACTTTTACAAGGTCTATGACACAAAATCCGCTTGACCGCGCGTAGGTATGGAATGGAAGGCGCAACGGAACTCCGACCGACAAAACTTGATACTTTTACAAAGTTTCGTACAAAACAACTTCGGAATTTTGCTTTTTCTTTATACGTGTAGAGAAATGTCACGTTTTTGTTTGACTTTTTGTTTTTCATGTACGATAAAGTATTAAGTTAGCGTTTTAATAACAACTTGGTTTGTTTTATTGGTTTAGGTACTGGCTTTTGAATGGGACTTTGTTCGCGTAAGTAATATTTCTTCTTCGTGATAACACCTACCTCTATTCCAAATTTTAACTCGATCCGTCTATTGGTTTGAGCTGTGCGTTAATATAGTAGTCAGTCAATCAGGTCCTTAAATTTTATATTTATAGATATATAAAATAAATATATATATATATATATGTATCATTATTATATTTTATTTATTTTTGTTTATGATTATGAAGTACTTTTAGTTAATAATTATTGTCACTGTTTTTAATTGATTGATTTAATTGAATATTTTTTATTAGTATATATATTTAGATATATATTATAGTCAAAATATTATGTAGAAACAGTTAAATCAGCCCTTTTCCATCTAAAAGGTTGCCTGGAAGAAATTGCTTTTAGAGATAATGCCGTCTTTTTCTCATAAGCTTGCTGTGTTTTTGACGGACTTCAAAAAAGAGAGAAGTTTTCAATTCAACTTTATGATATATGTCTAGTGTGGTTTTTAAATTAAAATATTTATTTCGAAAGTCCATAGGTAAAGTAACAGGCGAAAAAATACCATATTTCACAAAAATTAAGTAAATATCTACTTTATTCACCTTACTTACCTATACTTAAAACATTCACAGCGTCTTAATACTTTTAAAGTTCCATATAATTCTTTAAAAAAAAATTGAAAATTGAAGTAAATTTTGGTAAATACAAGTTTTCCCCAATATCTAAATTTGCATAGTAACAAAAGTAAGTAAAAAAGTACCTTGACTTTTATACACCTAAGAGGTAGACCTAGTATAAATTTCAACTAACTAGGTCTAACCGTTCCTGAAAAAATCAGCGATGACACACGGACAGACAGACAGACAGTACAAGAGAGTGCTCCTATAAGGATTCCTTTTTACCTTTTAAGGTGCGGAACCCTAAAAATGAAACCCCACCAAGCATCTCAATACATCCAACCTCTATTCAAAGATGAAAATCAATAACCATTTCCAAACCTCCCATTCTAAAGAGAAATGTTCTTAGAATTCATCTCGTCACTATCCCCTTACGAAGGGTACATTCCGCTGAGTAACAGCTTAGTAATTCAGTACCCTGTGCCCTATGCAACAACCACGATCAAAACTAACTTATTTTGAACCTTATTCCTTGATGAAACAGTTGAAAGTAGAGAATAGTGATTTTCGAATACCCGTATGCCGAAAATTCGGGTCGGCTCTCGGCCGAATATTCGGTGGCACTTAGTAAAATGACTTACTACTAATAGGTTTTAAGTATTAAGTAAAAAAAATATATGGTATGGTATTTTAGGAATTAATAACACGTGCATATATGTATAGTTAGGTAACTCTTGCAGACGCGGTAACTCTTGCTTTAGATTGTCTCCCTATTAGGTAAAGATACTGATTTATTGTTGAAATATTTTATTTGTTATTTGAAACGGGATATTTACAATGTTTTATGGAGCTCGATACATTAATATTGTTCCAAACACCATTTTCACGAGACTCAACGAAATTAAAACATGTTATGTAAATATTCCGTTTGAAATAAGTTTATTAATTAACTTTTTAAACCCACACGATTTGTATTCATAGTAGATAATTATTTTCCCGGGTCTTAATCGCATACTTACACATTTTTATTTATTTTACCTCGATGTTTCGGTTATGTTATAATATGGTCGGTAGGAGACCAATAAAAAAATACGCGATTAAGACATGGGAAAAAAATTACTATGAACTTTATTAATTGTCAAAATAATTATGGTAGTTTTAAATCCTATTCAGCCGAATAATACGGAATTTCCACCGAATACCGAATAGTACCCGAATATTCTTGGCATCTCTAGTAAAAGGGCAAGAGTACAGTGAAACGAGAACTTTTCTTCTCGGTTAACTGTACTCTCGCCCTTATACGACGATACGAAGGGACTGTAAACTGTAAAACCACGGGAGGGGTCCCTCTCCTCCGATAAACACAGAGTAATTTATGACTAGCACGAACCCTTTTAGTGGACTAAAGGTTTTTGGAGACCGTCGTGGTATAAGGTTTTAGTTGAAGATGATTTTAGTTGAGAAATTGGATTTGGTAATGGCCTCAATTTTCAAGTTGGCTTATTCAGCAGATAGGTTGCTCAAAATATAAAATTAATCATAGCTTAGTACCTATGTATGCGGAATGTTTAAGAAAAGAAATAATAATATAACTTTATTATGCCAATTAAGAAAATACAATTAAAAAATACTAAGTTTTAAAGGGGTTGTAATTAAAAACAGCATTGTGGTGTCTACCATCACACTGAGAAAAATCAAGATAAAGTGTTTTCACTTTTTTTGGTTTTTTGTATAACTACATTGACTAAAACCAAATCGCTAAAAGTTGATGAACTTCGAATAATTTCGGTGTACTTAATAAAAGTCACCTTGTTGAAATCATGGTTGTCACTTAAAATAAGATCCACAACCAACGAGAAAAAATCTTCATTTCATTTTTAAAAACATTTTTTTTAATACCTCCTGACAACCAGCAATGATGAATAAAGTGATCTTTCGTAAAATGAATGATGTTAAGTACAAAAATGTCACACAGACAAGCTTTTGTTACTAAGCAACTCGTAAAGATCTACGTGAAACTAAAATTACCATAACGAAGATACACAAAGCACAGCGCAGTGTGCACTATGCACCTAGTTACTGAAGCTTTTACCTCTTGCTGTAAAATAATGTTTTCGCAAACAGAAATTATAAGTAAGAAATTTCATTGATGAATTTGCTAAAGATAAAATCAATACCTATAAAAATACAGCATCGTCTTACTTAAAACATAACATTTCTAAAAATAAAAAATGTTCTTAATAAAATAACGAACTTGATATGACAAAAAAAAGACCAAGAATCTATTCACAAGTTCACCAGATTACTGAATATCATAACTTAAATATAAGCAACATAGATTTGGGTTCAATAAAAATAAATAAAGATTATGTTCACCTTAAAACACTATTTTACCCAGTGCTTAGCTATCAATTTATGATCAATAAAGAATGAACCAATAATATAAACATCAAAAGTTATTTCGTTGCAGATAAATTAAAGAAAAGTGGTTGCTACGAGGAAAGAAAACTAAAAGGAAAACGGTACCCTGAACTCTTTCCCTTCTCACCCCTACATCTACAATCCGAGATCAATAACAAAACCTGACCAACACGCAAACATACAAATAAATACAGTCCTATTTTACCCTTATGGCCGGCACGGTCCGCGGCCATCTTGTTTCACCCCCCTCCCCCGCACTCCCACGTTGGATCTTTACCCCAAACGTGCCCCCTCGATTCAAGGGGCCTTTGAAAGGCCGAAACTTACTAATACTAATGTCCTCTATGTAACACACACACGTACAAATATGGAGTTAACAATTACCAGTCTCATTTGCCCTGAATTTCATTACATTTAGTTTGAAAATGGAATTGGGTTTGAATATTAAGAACTTACCTACCTAAAAACATAGAGATAAAGATAATATTAGAAGATTGCCCACGTATAAGTGGGTAAGTAAACTACATACTAAAATATTATTCTAAAGAAAGGATAAATAAAAATTGAGTGTCACGAAAGTACAGAAAGACACTTTTACGTAAGTTGCAGAGTTATTTAAATTATTAAGTGTTGAATGTATAAAATTCATACTGAAAGTATTGTAGCTAACATGACCGTTGTGTTATTATAATATTTGTGTCGGACAGATCGAAGAACATTATTCATATTTCTTCAATATGCAATTCATACTATTTTTTCAAAAAAACACCAGGTTCTTTAATAGTAACCACTATAAATATAATATAGTATTCGAAAGAAAGATAAAAACACAATTTAGAGTTTTAATAAACATACACCTGAAGTACTTTTAAGTAATTCAATATTAATTAATTTAAATGTCAATAAATTTTTATTTTATTGCAATAAAAAAAATGTAACTACCTACTCAGAAAGCACGGTTTCCTCTTGTTTTTAACTCATTGAATTTGCCTCACTCATTAAATCATTTAATTGGTCTTATCTCAATTAGCATAAAACATAGTAAATAAAGTCAAAGTCAAAGTTACGAGTAAAATTCTTTATTCCTTTGAATGCTTAATACCTGGGTATAAGATCACACGTCTTAAAAACTAAGTTAGGATGTGTGCCTTCGGAACGCGCCTACCAATGAGAAGAAGGCACAAGAAACTCATGGAGGGTTTTTTTCATGTGATCACGCTCACAAAGGTCAATATTACAAATATTTGAAAGTATTATTAAATAAAAAATACACCTACTTATAGGCTATCTATATAGTTTACCCAATTACCTGTTATTTGTTATTTCGTCTTTAAACACTCTTGTATGGATATTCACGTAATAATTTATTCAAAATTACATATTTAAAAAGGAAAAATCTCAAGTTTTATGCTGTAACATGTCATAAAGTAGCGTAATAAAGCGTTCTCATAAAAATTCTACGGAATTATAAAATAAATATCAAAGTACATACACATACATGTCAATATGTTTATGTATATTTAGATGGCAAAGACATTAAAGATACATATTATATTTTTATTGTATACAGTCGGCAACAAAAGTGAAGGACCACCGTAGTTTTTAAATTGCTACTATAAGAATGCTTTCAGCTCAAGCATGAATTAAACGCCTGCTTGAATTGCCTTCGAATGATAAAAGTCCTTAGCATGAATTAAAAGTCTGCTTAAATTGATTCGATTCGTTTAAAAAGGAAAAGTTATTATTTTAGTAGTTCAGAAAACTAATTAGTATAGTAATTTTATGGAGTTTTATATGATTGCATAATTGTGATTAGAACTAACTTCATGTCATATGTTTCATTTCATATTTATAGATATTCTACGAAAGGTATATTCCTTTGTCTCAAATTTTGTAAATTTTCTTCCTTTACGAACTTCAGTTTTCCTCAATCATTGTCAAAATAAAAACCAATAACAAAGTTTTTCAGCCAATAAATAAATATTATACGAAAGTAGGTGTCTACCTACTACGTAGGTTTTTTTTTCTAAAGGGGAATATTGGTCCATTGCGAGTGAACGTCGAATCACCACAAATAGGTTTCCGAACCCTCGAAGTACATTATCGGAATAAAAAATTCATCACAATATCCGGAAGTTCGAAGAAAGATTTCCATCAGAATTACGGCGTGGCTAAACAAGGTATTCTCACACACACATACACACGTGAAGTATTCGCTCGCCACTCCAATACATCATTCATTCGTCCGTAGAGAACGGTTCGACACCAATCTTCCATTTGGCAAGAAAATCGATACACGTCGTGGCCATATAAGCATTCCGGGGGTGGTAGACGGGGTGTCTTAAGGGGGAGTTAAGGTTTAGTCCCGAATATTGAATTTCCCTTGGGACAAACCCGTTTCGCTTTGTCCCTTCGACCGGGGTCGTGTGATGCTGATGCCCGGGCTGGCTTACACACACAGGCTCACTACGTGAACGCTACGTATGTGCGTAACTGGATAATAACATTGCGAGGCCAGGCATACGTGACTTTCAGGGCGTTTGACGGGCCCCGGAGCTATATTCAAACATACCTACCTACGCATATTATATATACATACCTATTACATGTGTGTTTGAGTGGGCGTTATACTCTATGTGATATAGAGGCCTCCCTTAGCTTCAAAGCCTTCAAATTGGGTCTCTTTAAATAAAATGTACGCACGAGTTTATGTCAAAAGAAATGGAATTCTTTAACAGCGTTTTAATTACAATTTATGAACGGAAAAACTACGTGGTTAGGCTAATTTAAAAAAATATTACGTATTAGCAGCGCTCCGCGGTTTCACCCCCGTAACTCCTGATCCCGTGGGAATTTCGGGATAAAAAGTATCCTATAGCCTTCCTCGATAAATGGACTATCCAACACAAAGATTTTTTCAATTCGAACCAATAGTTCCTGAGATTTGCGCGTTCAAACAAACAAACAAACTCTTCAGCTTTATAATATTAGTATATATTTTTAAACCAACTACAAAAATGTCGGAACAAAAACTTCTAAAAAGCAAACAAATGTATCTATATTTACGCTCACAATAACACAACTCTTTAATACCTAATGTAAGATTCAACACAAAATTACACCCTACGAATTTACTAGTACAAACAGACCATTAATCTCGAAATCCCATACCATAGCGTATAGCCCTAGTACATTAATCTTAAGATCCCACTACGTTACCCAAAGACTCCTTCGAATCCTATAGATACACTATTTTACTATCCAGTTTATTAGTGTGAAAGTATAGCAATGAAGGGTTTGTTTGTTTTTTTTACATCGATGTCAATGTTTTTATAGAATACTAGCTGCGCCCACGATTTCACCCGCGTAAGTCCCGAACACAGCGCCATCTATTGGGTGTATTTGCAACCTAGATGTCAAACAATATTGAAGAATTTTATTGATGAATCAACGTAGCACAGCCATCTATGAGAACTTCATAAAACTAAGCATTAATTGATAGTCGTTTACATTCATGACATAAGCGAATAATTGAGATGATAACTATCCTATCCAGTAAGTTAGACCAAAATACGGGTACATGTGAAATTTGATTGAAATCGGTTCAGTAGTTTTGGAGTTTATTGGCGACATACATCTTGACACAAGATTTTTATATATACAGAAGACAAGCAATGTCCTATAGTTTTCTCTGAGATCAGAGAAACCTATACATACATAATGAGATTAATAATGTACTTGATTAGATGATCAAGTACATTATTAAGCTATGTTATAGTTTAATAATAATAGCTAAGGTCCTGGTCGTAACCAGGACCTTTTTAGTGACAGTAATTCTGTTGCTAGTTCGGTTACTGGACTGGTAGAACTTTTTAGTGCCAGTAGTTCGGTCGGTCTAGTGTCCTAATCCTTACAAGCGGACTGTTGAAACTCTTTAGTGCCAGTAGTAGGGTTGGTAGTTTGGGAAAGGTACTTTTTAGTGTCAGTAGTTGGGGGAGAGAACCGATCTATTGCTGAGTAGTTCTTTCTTCACTCCTGGTAATGGTATAAATGGTCCTGTTGAAACAAAAGACAATAGAAAACACATAAAAAATACAAACAATCATACAAAAATAGGCGCGAAAAACACAACCCTATCCTTGCAGTCGGGTAAAAACCATACTGTATCATTTAATTTTACGAAAAACTTTTAAAAAATAAAAAGAAGAAATTCTTTGCGAAGAGCTTGACATATCACCTTAAATAATAAATTCTATTAACAAAATGATGTATTATACTCCGCAGCCCAAAGAGAAGAGTGGGGGGGATAGAACGGCCACTATAAATCTCTGTCACAACGAGATAGAGACAAATACCTTACCGTCCTTGTACCTACCTGACTCGCTGCTACTAAAATAAAGAGTAGGTAGCTAGGTAGCTATATTCATGGTTAAATTACCTACTTGTGCTTTGAAGTGTTTAATAAATACCTACCTACATATCACAAATATATTATATAGACACATGAGTTGTCATGTGCCTATAATCATCCTACTAATATTATAAACTAGCTGCGCCCCGAGGTTTCACCCGCGTAAGTCCCGTGGGAATATCGGGATAAAAAGTATAAAAAGTAAAATCCCACTGCTACGAGGATAAAAGTTAGTTTTTTCTAGTACCTACGCACCTACAGGGGTTCCTTATGGGTTCTTAGTGAGCGCTTAGAAAGGAAACCACGATGATATCGGGATTTACGCGAGTTAGCCTACGAGACTTAGATAGTATTTTTATAAGTCTTACAAGCGACTGCATTATTAAAATTATGTAAATGATTTTAATTTTCAAATTATTAATCCTAGTGAGATTCAGTTTTGCTTTATTAAACTTCTGTCATTAAAATTTGAGTACAATGACGCGTGTATTTTTCAAGTTTTATACAAAAGTACAGATATTTTCCACAAATCATTCGTATAGGTAGGTATATCTAGATAGAAATTTCTCGAAGCCAAACCATTGATACACAAAGTAATTTCTCAAGTCTGAAGGTACGTGCACGTGTTTCCAATCAGACCCCTTTGTGCGACATGAGCTATCGACACGAGGAGACATATGGGCCACGGTCTCATACGCTTTAATCCGCACTACAGGTAGTAATTGTGAAATATTGGAATCGGGATCAATTGAAGACTTATATGTGGGTTGTTATATATGTGGAAAACTGTGGTCTATCTGAGTTTTGATTGTAAAATCTGTTTTTATTCTTTATTCATTTATTTTTCTTAAATTTAGATTTTTATAAAAATAAACTGAATACAAAATATATACACCACTATAAAAACTTATAAAACTAATTTTATCTAAGCGATTAAACTTAACCTAAATAAAATGTAATTTACAAGTTTAAAAATAATGTATAAATTTTGCATCTAAAACAGTAAATCAATATAAAAACCTAAACCTAGAGTATCGTCGGCAGCGAGGCAGGGCCCAGGCTACCGATGGTTAGGGCCGCAGAGAAAGGAATCTTCTGACAATACGTGCCGTATCCAAGATTACTGCCTTCTGGATCTGACCCTTGACCCAACCATCCAGCGAGAGCCTCTTGAGGTGTTCATGAAGGTTCCTCCCTTTGTAGCCCTGTAGTAGGCGCGCATGCAGTTCTCATTCATAGTCTGAGACCATCGCATGCGACGCACTACACCATCGGCTCAGAATTCTGTATTCTGAGACCATCGGTAGCGGGGGCCGGGCGCGGAACGGTGTGTCCCGCAGGCCCCAAGCGTGCCGACGGTGGTCGCCCTCTACGTCGCGCAGGTGGTGGTGGCGGCGTCGGCGACGACAGCCCGGACTCGCTGCTGCTGGCGGAACCACGAGTGTCCGGAGGTGTGTAGTACACCTCCTCATCCGACGACTCGTGGCTCGTCACGGGCTGTCTTGCTGGTATTTGTGCGATTCGTGTTGCTGTCTTTTGTCCATTTTTCTGTCTGGTGATCATTTACTTGTACGAGTATCACTTTAAATTATCAATAAACACAATCTGACATTGTCAGTCAAAGAGATTTTGGAAGGAGGTTTAAAAATATATATAATAGTAAAATATAATATCTATCTTGTTCGTGTATTCGTTGGTATGTATTTAAAACTGTAAAATATTAAGAAATGTAGGGTTTGAACATGGTTTGAAAATAAAAATAAAAATATTTCCGAAAAATGGAGTTGACACAATGACAGCTTTTTTTTATATTTTTATTGCATTGATTTATTACAGGTAATAGGTTAAAAAATCCATAATTACAATATACGTCATTGAAATTAATAAAATATTAAAAATAAATCTTGAAATAAAAACACGTACTTACATAAAAGTTTAAAAATTTAAATAAATTCAAATCAAAATGTAAATGTTAAAATTGAAAAATATCAAATGAAATTAATAAAAGGGATAAGAAATGAAATGTCACTAAATATTGAATAAGTCATAGTAATTTTAATATTAAAAATACAAACTTAAATTTAAAATAATAATTTAATAATAAGTTTAAAAACGGCCAATATCATACAAAACTTTTTCGTAGTTTCTCTATTTAGAAAGCCTTTTTCTCTTTTCTGTTTTGAACTAGGACTCCGTAATTTTACGAAGTCCCAAGTTTAAATGATCCTATACAGATTTAATAACGCACACATCCCATAACCCTAATCGCTCAAACAAGAATGTGAATTTAAAAAAATATATTGTCGAATTTTCCCCGAGTCACCCCCAGGCGAACTTGTTAGAGCATCGGCCAAGAATCACGTTCGCTTTGAAAAACCTCTTTGATGCGATCTCCTTGTTACCGACGTAACAACTAGTGTGTACCTATTTTCACCATCACGTGTGTCAAACCTTCAAGATTTTGCCATTCGATTTCCAATCTTATTCCGAAAAGTTAAGGGCGAATGATGAAGACGAAAATAAAAAATAATTTTGAGAAGGCTTACGTGCCTGGGAGTATTCTGCTGATGATATATAAGGTTTTTGTGACGTTTGACTAATATCGTACTTATGTTGATATGTTGATATTTAGTTTTGGTAAAAGAAACAATTTGGTAAACTTGTCTTTGTAGCTAGTAAGTAACTACTAGCTACGAATTTACCTAACAATGTGGTAAGACAATACCTATAAGTACACACCAAGAACGCGTTTTCTAGGGATTCTAACACGAAAGGCGTTAATCTGGACGTCTATGTAAACAACTTTTGTTCTACGACTTTGGAAATTCGAATTTTTTTTCGAAGATTTTGTGTGAAACAGCTGATTTTCAAGCTAAAATTCCTTTAGGTTTATCGAGATAAAATAAAACGTTCGAATTTCTAAAAGTCGTAGAACAAAGTTATTGGCCTTAACGTGTACAACAGCTCCCTGTAGTAGGTATTAGAATTTGGTAATACAATTTGCATGAAATCACATTGGAATGTCTTAAAAATTAAGCTAGGAACAACCACCTTTGGAACAAGTCCACCAATGAGAAGAAGGCACAATATATTCACAGGATTTTTTTGTGATCATGCTTACAGAGGTCAAGATTACCTACATATATTTGAAGGTATTATTTTAAATTGAGCATATATGGATAATTTATATTGCCTACCGTAGCAGTCGTAGTCGTAGTACTTGTTTGGGAGAAGCTCCTTGGGTTAGGTTCTTGAAGATCCTATATGTGTAATGGCGTCAGATGCTGATGAAGAAACTGAAAAAACACTTGACTTTAAATACTCATATCTTTATTCCACATCTAGTTTACGAAATACTATTAATTTTAGTGTAATATAGAAAAAACTTGAGAGGTGTCAAGGGACAAACACACCCGGATGGAACGAAGTTTCTTTCGATAAATTAGTGAAGGATTGTAATAAAATTGAAAAGTGTCGTTACAACTTTTGGTCTTATTTTTTTCCGTCTAGCCCCCTTTCGCAACGCGCGATGAGTAACTTCGTTCCAAAAGATGGAGAATTTTATCATATTTTTAGGGTGCCGTACCTCAAAAAGTAAAAAAAGGAACCCTTACAAGATCACTTTCTTGTATGTCACCAATTTTCTCAATTTTGCGAGTACGACTCGCACTTGACCAGTTTTTTTTTCTATTTGTGTGTATGCTCTAGCCTTACCATCATTATTTCATTAGCTTTTGAAATTAAATGCCAGAAATAACGTTTTATTATTTCAAAATTCCAATTTCGCGCACAAAGCGCCTTTCTCGTACGCACTGCTAAGAAATGGAACTCTCTACCCGCGTCGCTGTTCCCACAAAACTACAACCTTGGAGTCCTCAAGTCTAGTGTGAATACATACCTTCTAGGCGAGCATGCCACATCTTCGACCTCATCTTCGCATCCCATCAGATGAGATGAGGTTAATACAAGCCTATTTTGTTAAAAAAATAAAAAAATTGGAAACTCATCATTTTCTCAATTTACGCGAGCATACTTTTTCAATCAGTCTTACATCTTACCTATACGCACGTTGATATTTTTATTCTGAGAGTAAAAATCTCATACCGACCGAGACTTGTGATATTTGAACCATGACGTATAATGCCTCCCTCTGATTACCATTTGACGAACTGAGTATTCCGCTCTGATAGACTTTTTGAAGCCAGCAGTCTGCAATTCAGCCGCAGAAAAAAAAGAGAAATTGAAGCCATTTTTGTATCGTATCTAGCTTTATTTTTCGCTCTGTAAAGTTTATTGGAATTTTGATTGATCTGAACGAAAAGTTTATATAGAGCTGATGTTTTTATAAAACTACGTAAGTACCAACTTCAAAGTTGTTGCAGAATCAAAAAATATTTATTGAACAACTTGGTACAATATGGTGTTAGGTTTTTCATATATGGCAGTACGTAGCTGTTTATTGGCAAATTTATCTATGTTCGTAACTTGAATAACTTGAAGTTATGTCACATTTATAACATCTCAAGGTGAAAGATTAGAAATATATCCTTCACCGCATTTAGTCCTCACCTACCTAAGATTTATTATATTCATTAATGTTATTAAATTTTGTTTGTTATTTTTAAGTGTGAATAGTGATTTGTATGATTCTATTCTTATTGTGGTCATTTGTTGTAGTTCAATAAATTGGTGGAACACCTATGCATTCACAAAAAAGTGTCACGGTAATATTGTGTGACGTCATGCGTCATGGTAATATGACCAGACGCGTCATGGTAACTTAAGAAACAGATTATTTAAGAATAAAATCGCTCATCTGGTCTTGTTTTATGGTAACGAGTGACAAATGGAAGACTTATTTATATGAAAAAAATATTAATCAAATTCTTTACAAGAATGCTTTTAAATAAACTTATTATACTTAATTCACCGTAATAAGAATCAAAGAGCCGACAAAAAAATAGGTCTCAATAGTTCTCAACGACTATAACTGGATTAAAAAGCGATCGTACCTACAAATTATTAATTGAAATTAAACCATTGTCCCATTGACAATTAACGTTAAAACAATAAGTAAGTAAGTCACATGCAGAGCTATAGACAAAACTCGGCCCTTTGTACTTTACCCTTTACGCCTTTGTTACTGAAGGGCGCAAAATTAATCTCAGTGTATTTTGTTTCTTCGTCACGTCTGGTATAAAGAGTCGGGAATGACAGCTAGATTTTGATGGATATGTAAATACGCAGCTTTTTTTTGTTTGTAAAGTTTTTGTAGTTTGCACAATAGGTTAGCTTAATGGTTCATCAAATTAGAATTGTTTTAAAAATAAATTTTTACAAATGTATCAATATGTAAGGAGTCGGGCATGACAGCTAGATTTTGATGGATATGCAAATAAGCAGTTTTTTTTTGTTTGTAAAGTTTTTGTAGTTTGCACAATACGTTAGCTTATAATTAGGTTAGGTTGTTTTGAAACAGTTTTAAAAAGTATCAATTCGTGACTAAAGTATTATTAAGGGTCAAAAAATTATGAATGTTATTTTCAAAGTGTCACCCAAAGTCAGGTTCTTTTTTACAAGCTTTTATTTAGTTGCACTGGTCCCAATGTTGGTCATCAAATCTTGCAATATTTTTTTACCTTGAATTTGTAAGTAAACCGAACTTTAAAGTTAAGTAATACTAAAGTAAATGGTTACTTAAATGTGCACATAATAATGTTAACAAAATAAAATATATAAATCTTCGAAGATATATTGTTTAAAGTTTTATAATATTTTTTAAATAGGTACGTTAATTTTTATTTCGATAAAATTTGATTTTTTGACAACCATTGTTTTTTTAATTAACTTGTGAGGCACGAACGTGTATTTCTATGGACTAACTTTAGTTTTAATCCTCAACGGGTTTTAATTTCAAAGTGGAAAGAATAAAATGAGTTCATACAATCTATCTCCGAAGTTTAAAAAACCACGCAACTTCAAAAAATATCAAGGTCTAACTTATACCTTATGATAAAAAGCGATGGCTCATATTATTGAACCTCCCTGCGTGAGAAGCTGATATTTTCATAGTGAATACGTTATAAAAAGTAGGTCTCGCAATATCAGTGTTACAGGAAGGCTTGTCAGTTTGTACGTAAACATGAGATTTTGTGAGGGAGCGATACGATCCATCGTTTCTATGTAGGTATATAGCGTATGTTTATCTAGTCCAATTTTCATAGAAAATGTAATGTTTTGTTTTGTTTTTTTTAGATGGTGTTGACCTGATTAAGAACGATATGCACCTTCTTGGAGGACATAATGATGTGACGTCATATTTTTTAACGGATGTGGTTAATCCTACCTCTTCTTGGTTGTTAAATTTGTGCATTAAATTGAAAACTTGGTTTAAATAAGATATTTTTACGTCTCTATTCTAGCTCTCATACAACCGATTTTTATAAGAGGTCTAGGTATTTAGTCAGACATGTTTTAATTGCCGGTTAAGTAAGTAAAGTCTTAATTTACAGACCACGTATCGAAAAACGCAGCGCGAGACGGCCTCCGACTAGATGGACAGTTGACTTAATTAAGGTCGAAAGAAGTCGTTGGACGTAGAGGGCATGTGACTGATCGCTCTGGAAGTCTTTTGGAGAGACCCATGTTCAGCAGTGTCCTGTAGTCGATTACAGGACATTCAATCATGATGATGATGATGAAGTAAATAATATTTTTGAGCCAGTGTACTAGTCTCTATCCCCTTTGGTGGGGAAAATGGTCTTTTTCCACCTATCTCAAGTAGAAGAGTTACCTGAAAATCGACTTCCGCTTATCTCTACCAAGTGGATTTCTCGAGTCAAAAGGCACTCAGACATTTTGAAGTACGAATACGTACCTACATACTGCCAACGAAATAGACAAACACACCAACACTCAGTTTAATTTATACCTTCTAATTCAAACCTTAACAAGACGCTATCCGTAAACTTATGTACCAACACACACATACACACAGCTATATATCAGTTAAGCCTTCCAAAGTACCTGAAGGCTGAACGTTGAAACACACACATTGAAAGTAAAGCCGCAAGGCACGTAACATAAGGAGCTTTGAAATTAATTTAGCTCGGAACTAGCTGGCAAATGGATAGACGTGTGAGCCCGGGTGGGGTTTACCGTACCACCCTCCTGGGGGTAGGTATGTCGAGGAAAATTCGGGCGTTTAGAACCTTTGTGGTAAGACCGGTTGTGCTTAGCAGTAATTGTGTTCGTTGCCTCTACGGCTTTCATTTGGTAGGCGGTTTAACGTAATTAATGTAAGAAGTTTGTTTTACTAAATAGGGTGAACTAATTGGGTAATAGTTTTCTATGACTCGATGTACTCGGGAGGCTTACTGATTATCGATCATTCGTTACCTTTTGTGTTTGGTACAATGCAGTCTAACTTTACGTTGTTAATATAATAATATTTTGTACTTATATGAACCAAATATGGCTTTATAGAATAGAATAGAAAATAATATTTGGACTAGCATACGACACAAGACATTTTTATAAGAGACAAACAAACAAGCATAAGAACAAAAAGTATTAAATAAACAGAAAATTACGATCCAAGGAGCCGTGTGCTTCCAAAAAGGCTTTATAAACCACTAACTGTCTCACATTTCACCCACTTAAGTCCGGGATCGGGACCGGGATGAAAGTAGCCTAAGTCCTTCTCCATCTATATCTAACCCTACAAATATTAATTATTTATTCATGGGTTTAGGCGTGAAAACGTTACACCTACAAACAGAATTATCTACCTATATTACAAGCCTTTTTGCTAAAAAAAAAACACCTAAGTATTTGACTAATTGTAATTAGACTAAGCATGTGAATTTTATTGAATAAAAATCAACATCAAATAAAATTTAGCCTTTCTGCTTTCATTTATATTCGTGTTAGGGTTGTCGAAAGACAAAATTTATGTTATTTTATTTAATCGGGATCATAAAAATCTTGTAGCAGACAGACAGAAATAACCTGGACCCCAAAAAATATGTTACTATGGAACTAGTCTAGTAAATATTAGATAGCTTTTGAAAATAATAAATACCTGACATTTTAAAGTCGGAATGCTGATTTAGTCCTAATTCATAACAGATAATTTAATCAACACAACCATACTTATTGAAATAAGTATGGAGTTTGTGTTACAGGCACTACAGTGCCCTAAAACAGCATGGTATAAAGTTGAAGGCGCTCCGTAGGTACAAATCTTCTAAGTTAGATGTACCTAGGTTATGGGCAAATATTATTATATCCAGATACATATGTTGATTATCTTCCTATATTATACGTGAATATGCCTTTTCACATTCAAGACAAATAGTTTTAATAGACTTATTGATTTAATTAAAACACCTCCCCAGGCTTCTACCTCGGACAGCGGATAAGCATCGCCATCCAACGAGCTAACGCAGCCAGCCTTTTGAGCACACTTTCTAGGGTTTCCATTTGGAGTTGGAGGTAGTGTATTTTATTTATTTATTATATAATTGTTATATTTTATTCCTTTGTAATTATTAAATAAAATAAATAATAATTAAAACGAATTATTGAGTAAAGGGCAACCCTAACACAGCATACATGTTAATATCCTCAAGAGAGAACGCCAAAGGCTCTACAATATCCGTTTCATGTCCTCATGTCCCTTTCACTGAGACATACTATATGACAAGTTATATTATACGATATATTTTATATGATGCGACATATTAGATATATGACAGGTTATATGTTTGCGAACTCTTCAGGCGATTGACGGTTATTAATATCCGGATTCTGTTGATGTGTGCTTTGATTTGTGTGTAGGTAATTGCTTTGTGAATGTTGAAGGGGTTTGATGGCACTATAATCTTGATTACTTACTTAATAGGTTTTTAATGTATATGTTGACTGTTGAGTCCGTAATTAGCAGAAACGGGAATAGTTTTTATGACTATTTATGTAGTAAAGCAAGTACTTAGCAAGTAGACATTACAGAATACAACAAAAATGAACTACTTTCTTTAATTTATAATTCTATGTTTGTTCCCAGGAATTGATCTATAAGAGCAACACTATCGACTGATATAAAAATATAGAGTGTTTTTTATGGAAAAAGGGGTTCTATTTTTGGATTAGTTTTCCAAAAATCTAATAAGGCAGTTTTAGTTTTTGTTAAAATCGGACAAGCGATTTCAGCATTTTTAACTATCTCTTGGGATTTTCCCCTAATAATTCAGCCTATAACATTATGGTAATGACTTCAGTCTATAATTAGCTTACAATATCTACTGGTAGCTCTATATTAGCATGGAACAGCGAGCGCTTCTAACACTTATCTAAGAAATTATTAAAGCCTCCTTAACTAATCCATCAACGCTTTAGTGTGGTCTGCAGAAAAATCCTTATAAGATTTATTAAACACAAAATATAGATTCATTTATGTACATTTTAGGTAGTTTAATAGAGCTTTAACGTTACGACTTTTCATTACCAATCAACGGAATATAACTCATTTATAGGTACCAGAGTTCTATCTTTACGTTTCTAAGAAACTTCACCAACCAGCATCTCACCCATCAAGACCGTACTCACACAAACTTTGACAGAATAGTTTTCTGCTGTCGCTACCAGTAATTAGTGGGACCGTGTCGTCGTATATAGCTTGATGTATATAATGTAATTATGCACGTACCTACATACGAACAGTCTAAAATACTCGTGGAACAATTTGGAATTGGAGCCGAAGTTGGAAACCGCAGCAGACGTCCGCCATCTTGACGTTGCCATGGTTACGACCGCGAATTGTCTACTCTACCTGTATTGTAAATAACTTCATGTCGTTTTGTTTACTAGCGCGTTAGACAAAACAGTTTTAGCTTAAAATATTGCCAGATTTTATACTTAGGTACGACATTTCTGTAAAGTGAGTACTAACTGATATATTTGTTACATTTGGCGCCCGAAAAGCTGGAGAAGGAAATTTATTCGGAACGCATACAGCAGGAATCATCCGAAAGTGCCTACAACTATGGCCTAATTTCTTAACACCTATTAAGTTACTAAAGTTACCTACCTTGCTTATTAAATAATAAATGTTTAATAATCAAGTGACATATTTAAATACGTAAGTAGGTAAAGTTAAGTTTTTCCGAGCGTTTACTTAGTTAGCATTTCTTCACCTTAACGACAGTAGGAATATCGTTCTATGGATTTTAGTGGTTGATACCCAAAAAAATGTTTCTAAGACACCTTTATCGCGTTTCTTGTCTTATATTATTGCCAAATTTTATACTTAGTTGCAACATATTATCAGTAAAGTGAACGGAGTAGTAACTGATATACTTATTTGTTACATTTGGCGCCCCAAAAGGCTGGAAACGGGAACTTATTCGGAACGCATAAAAGATTAAGAAGGAATCATCCGAAAGTGTCAACAACTATGGCCTAAGTTTTGAACACCCATTTTCTAAATACCTACCTTGCTTACTGAAAAAAAAAAACAAATGTTTAATAACCAAGCCACATATTTAAATATGTAACTAGGTTCAGTTAGGTTTTACCGAGCGTTTACTTAGTTCAACAATCAAACTAATTAATCAAACAGCTAGTGAGTACAAACGATAAGAGTGAGAATTGCAAGTGCCAATTTAAACCATCTCTCAACCGCATCTCTATTAGATGCATTCCACTCACAACATCGCATTAAACTGAAATTGCACTATATTAAAGACCATTTATCTATTTGTAGTCAAAGAAGTTTAAATAACTGTAAAAGAATTTCTAAACCTATTATTAATAATTTTAATATAGTTTTGTATGTAGAGAGATTGAACATCAAAATCATTCCTTTTGAATCACTATAACTATTAAAAAAAAACCTCATCAAAATCTGTTGCGTAGTTTTAAAGATCTAAGCATACATAGGGGCAGACAGCGATAAGTGACTTTGTTTTATACTATGTAATTAAAATATGAATGTCTTCACACGTCTTTATAAACAATTAGAATAGAATTTATTTTAATTCAGTTACAATAGCTCTGGATCAGCTTATGAGGTTCAGATGTCCGTTCTATAGATTATAATGTTAATCCTCTTTTATTGTAGTGAATCGTGTTCATCTCTGAATTCCTCTGCATTTGCTCACATAACAACCCGATGGAGTATTTCAATATAAACGGTGGACCGCCATTAACAGAACAGGCTTAGTTATGTAGTACTACCCTACACGGTGTGCTACGGGATTTTAATGTGGAACAGACTTTTTTAATTTATAAAAAGATAATAACTATCAAAACAATGGCAACACTTAAGCATACACAAATAGAAAAAATATGATAAAATTACAATAAAAAACACGTGACTTTAATATCTTTCTTCTACATCTAGCTCACGAAATACTATTATTTCATGAGCTAGATGTAGAAAAAAGATATTATAGGCTTTTAAAGTCACGTGTTTTTCATTTTTTTTATCAGCATCTGACGCCATTGCCCATATAGGAACTTCAAGATCCTAACCTCTTGCAAACAAGTTATTTTTGTTCGAAGTTTGGCCATTATTCTGTTTTTTAAGAACTAGATGTATTATACTTACCTATCTACCTACTAGCAGCGGTCCGCAGTGTCCCTCACATAAGTCCCGTTCCCGTGGGAACATGGAAATAAAACACTAACTCCCAATGATTTAATGTATCATATTAAGTTTCAGCACAAACGGTCCAGTAGTTTCAGAATCTATTCATTACAAACAAGCAAAAAATCATTTCTGACGTGATGACGTTTAGTAAATTGATGGAACACATGCATTCACAAAAAAATGTCACGGTAATATTGTGTGACGTCATGGGTCATGGTAATATGACCAGACGCGTCATGGTAACTTAGGAAACAGAGTATTTAATAATATAATATCGCTCATCTGGGCTTGTGTTATGGTAAAGAGTGACGAATAGAAGACTTAAGTATGAAGGCAAAAAATATATAAATAAATAAATAAATATAAATAAATATTGCAGGACATTCCACACATCGCCATCTAGCCCCAAGCTAAGTAGTAACTAGACTTGTGTTATGGGAGCAAGACAACGGATATACTTTTCTTTTGTACATACATACTTATAATACATAGAAACAACCAGACCACAGACAAACATCTAAGCATAAATACATGTCTGAGGCGGGAATCGAACCCGCAACCGGCAGTCCGGCATGGTGACCATTGTGCCAACTGGGTCGTCAAAATAAATGAAATAATAAAAAGTTTTTTTTTAATTTTTCGTCGATTTCTTATGCCATTATCACGTAAAATGATCGTCTGTAAACCGACTTTACAAACAACAATTTTTTTTAAATATTTATAACACAATCCATCTCCACATTAAATGTCAACAGAGGGCAGACAGACGTAGTTGTAGAGCACTCTTCATTTCGAATGCCTGTCCACGCGCCGCCTCCCGCACTATACCCTCGTATGTACACGCCCTATACAGATCTCACTGCTAGATGCCTTTTGGAGAAGGCATTGTATTTTAACTTTTGACTCTAGATGTCTTATCATAGATTTCTGGCTTTTTCCTATTTGTATAGCGAGACTATAAGAGTCCTTTAATAATAGGTACTGAGAAAGTATTGAAGTAAGCAAATTCTACTAATGAAAAGAAAGCACTAATTGTCAAGTTCATCTAAAAAAATAATTGCGAGTCAAATAAATATTGCAGGAGAGATTGAACGCAGCCAGCCCAAGCTAAGCAAATTTGTTGTATAGTGAACAGGGCAAGCTAAGCAGCTTTGTAGAATAGTTTACAGGCAACAGAAAACTCATATACTTTTTTAAATATATGAGTTTTCATCACCTCGCGGTTTCACCCGCGTTAATACCAATAATGTGAGAATATCGGGAAAAGTAGCCTATGTCACTCCCAATTAATCAATGTATCCTCATACCAAGTTTCATTAAAATCGGGAAAGTAAGTAGTTTCGGAGCCTGTTCAATAATAATTCAAACAAACAATCAAGTATTTCCTATTTATAATATAATATATATATATATATATATATATATATATTTATTTACTTAAACTTTTAAGAGTTATGTATCTAATTTATACCACATCTATGTACACTGAAATCTTAACACATCAAATACCAAATGCCCTTCATTCTCAAGTGATGAAAGGACGTGTGATGCGTAGGTGCATTGTACTCTCATTGTGGCGAGGGCCGCCATTACGTGAATGTCACCTGGTGTTCAAATCACGCAGAAATACTAATGACACTCCACAATACAAACTTGAGGGCTCGAATAATCGGCTGAGTGCTTTGTTATTGTTGATTACCTGAGAAGACGGTACACATCATCATTTTACGTATAGTTTTCATCTAAAAGAAGTAGGTACGGTCGGCAGCATAATTGCAGACCCACCGTACAACGTAGAGTTCTAACATTTTCCCATCTGTCCTGTTGACGGGGCAGAGCTAGCGGGGCCGGTGGGAGTAGGTCTAAAAGTACTATTCATTATCATCATATCAGCCACAAGACGTCCACTGCTGAACATAGGCCTCCCCCAAAGACTTCCAGAGCAATTGGTCGCATGCTCTCTGCATCCAACGACTTCCCACGACCTTAATTAAGTCGTCCGTCCATCTAGTTGTAGTAAATTAATATAATTGGAATGTATAATTATTTTTGTTTGATAATACAAACATGTCTGAGATTTCAAAAGCCTAATATGTATATAGGTATGAACCAAAGTGCTTTTCGAAGGCAATATTAGTAAATAACCTATCTTCACGTATCAAAGACGCTCTCTGGCCTATTTCATGCTTGGAAGCCGCAACGAGCGTATATCGAGGTAAGAGGTAACATTACCCATTCCTGCCGCAACCTCTGAGACAGTAATTACTATCAGAGCCCAAACTCAAAAAGCAATCACATCTAAGCGCTTCTAGATCGAATATGCGAGATTGAATTGCGTATCCACGTAATATATCAAAGGTAATCCGTTTAAGTTTAAGGGGCACAGTATATCATGCGATGGTATATAACCCACCCGCTCTGTTTGGTCGCCTAAGCAGGGTGGATCTAACGCATGTTTAGATATACACTCCAAGTTATAAGATACAGTATTCTTAAGGATAGAATAGAAAAACATTTATATCGACGGTTAAAAGGAAATAGGGCATAAGCGACATTTTTGTCAAAAATGACTTTTGAATGCCATTCTACTCTTTTAGAGAAAAAAAACAATTAATGCTTTCATTTTTCTCGATTTTAAAGCTGTTTTCATTTTTACGTCACGATAATAAATAAGAAAGTTGTGACCATTGTTCTGCAATTTCAAACTTTAAACAGCTGTCCTGAACATTTCCTTTTAACCATCGATATGGACAATCACTCGACAAAAATACATATTTAGAACAGATAAGAGATGTTGACAAACAAACATAAAAATATTGACATGTACAGTCGGCTGCATAATTGCAGCACTCGGTAGTGTTCAAAAATTACTATTATTGGAATGTTTTCATTCTAATAATTTTTGTTTGATTAATTGATTAGTTAGAAGGCTTTAAACTTCACCTAAAGCAGGTGTCTAGAATCTTGCTCGTGTTGAAAACATTCTTATAACAGCCGATTTGAGCTCTACGGTGGGTCTGCAATTATGCAGCCGACTGTACATGTTTTCTCCTTTTTAATCATTTTTGAAGATAAAAATGACTTAAAGTTACTTTTAAAATAACAAACGCGAATTTCTATCAAGTGTATACGTAATCTTTTGACTTGCGCCGCATACACTTGTTCGTCAACTAAGCAGGGAGGCGAGGGTGTTCCAACGGGTGTAGGGGGTTACGTTTTCCTGTTTGAAGGCACACGTCGCTAAGGGAAATCCTGAACAGGACAGGCCTCTAAAATTGGCCGCTTGATAAAGGTATGTAGACGTAGGTAGTTAGGGTACCGCCTCCCGGACTATAAAGGAGAAATGTTTAGATTAAATTAGTGGCCATGATACCGAGCTTGTTTGAATTTCGTATTGTTTGGGCTTCCAATTTTATTAAAATGTACCTACAGCTATGGGTTAGGGACACGTTTAATCTATACAGTACCTGGATGACCGAGCTTTGCTCGGTATTTTTTTTTTAATTAGTCTAACCTCAAAGCAAACACTCATTGACTTCGTGTTACTTAACAACGCCATCTGCTGGAATAACTTTATTGCTCACAAAAAATAGTATTAGTAGTTCGCCAATAGATGTCAGGAAGAGTCGTATTTTTCAGATAAGAAAAGTAAGTTTCGATAAAACACGAATAAAATGGCATTTTCTAAAAATGATTCCTAGCTATATCGATTTATCGCCCCCGAAACCCCCTATATACCAAATTTCATAAAAATCGTTGGAGCCGATTCCGAGATTCCAATTATATATATACAAGAATTGCTCATTTAAAGATATAAGATATAAAATCCTTTATCCCGACTGACTGATCAACGCACAGCCTAAACCGCTGATCGTAGAGACCTGAAACTTGGAGGGTGTGTTCTTTGTATGACGTAGACTTTTTCAATTCGAACCAGTAGTTCCAGAGATTAGCGCGTTCAAACAAACACTTCAGCTTTGTAATCTTAGTAGGCACCTATACTATATATATATATATATATAACGAAAATGGACCAAGGAATCACTTTGCCCCATACAAATTTTGTCCCCCTTTTTTACCCCCCAGGGGGTACAATTTCGGAAAATCCTTTTCATCGGATGCCTACGTCATACAAAAAATACACCCTCCAAGTTTCAGGTCTCTACGATCAGCGGTTAAGGCTGTGCGTTGAACCATCAGTCAGTCATTCAGGACAAAGCATTTTATATGTCTAGAATATGCTGTATTATATCTATACTTAAATGATTAAATATTAATTATACAGAATGTCGACCCAGTTGGCACAATGGTCACCATGCCGGACGGCCAAACACCGAGTTGCGGGTTCGATTCCCGCCTCATACATGTATTTATGCTTAGATATTTGTCTGTGGTCTGGTTGTTTCCATGTATTATAAGTATATATTTACAAAAGAAAAGTAAGTATATAAGTTGAGTAGATGAGTTGTCTATCACCCATAACACAAGTGTAGTTACTTAACTTGGGGCTAGATTGCGATGTGTGGAATGTCCTGCAATATTTATTTATTTATTTGATTATCTTTAAATTTACGAACGTTTGGTCACATTATACAGCTATCATTTGGACTGTCATACGTTACCCACGTAACCCTTAGTTACCCGCGCCCCATCTCCGGGTATATTTGTCTTTACTTAGCAAGAAGGCTACGCTCTCCTTCTAATTTCAAAGCGCAAATAACTACACGACATTTGTTTGGTTTCAGATGCTTATATTGGAACGGCTTGAGATCTCTGTTTATAACTATTTGCGAGTAACTATAGGTATAAAAGATTACCTTAGTTTTGTAAACTGTACTTTAATAGCTAACAAAAAATTAAATAAGGGAGCTATTAAGGATAAAGCAAAAAAGGAACTCACTGTATTATTGTCTCTTTGGGTGGCAATGCTGATCCGTTGGCCAAATCCGTTTTTTTTTAAGACGATTTCAAGTGGTCTATATACAATTGTATTAAGCATCCCAAGAAATAAATTTTTTCGATTTGATTTGATTTGAAAGCTACCACCACTTTGGTCACCTGAAGCATTAGCTTCCTACCATTAGGTACCTACTAATAATTTTGAAATATTAGGTAAATTCCTGTTGTTTATTAATAGGGATAATACTTTATTTTATTCAAATTGCTACAGTCTAAAATAATAAATTAACATAGCTAAATTAATTATACACGAAATTACAAAAAATAAAAAAGATAATTTAAGAACTAATTACACCTAAACATTAAATTAAATAATAATATCCTACATACATAACTAATACAATACTACTAATATTAGGTATTTAAAAAATCTAAGGCTTCTGGACATCATGGGCATAATTAACTAACTGACTAGCTTAACCAGTCCCATATAAATGTTGGCTGAAAGTTAAAAATAAATATTTAAACTAAACTAGCTTAACTAGTCCCACATAAATGTTGGCTGAAAGTTAAAAATAAATATTTAAACTAAACTAGCTTAACTAGTCCCACATAAATGTTGGCTGAAAGTTAAAAATAAATATTTAAACTAACTAACTAGCTTAACCAGTCCCACATAAATGTTGGCTGAAAGTTAAAAATAAATATTTAAACTAACTAACTAGCTTAACTAGTCCCACATAAATGTTGGCTGAAAGTTAAAAATAAATATTTAAACTAAACTAGCTTAACTAGTCCCACATAAATGTTGGCTGAAAGTAAAAAATAAATATTTAAACTAACTAACTAGCTTAACCAGTCCCACATAAATGTTGGCTGAAAGTTAAAAATAAATATTTAAACTAAACTAGCTTAACTAGTCCCACATAAATGTAGGCTGAAAGTTAAAAATAAATATTTAAACTAAACTAGCTTAACTAGTCCCACATAAATGTTGGCTGAAAGTTAAAAATAAATATTTAAACTAACTAACTAGCTTAACCAGTCCCACATAAATGTTGGCTGAAAGTTAAAAATAAATATTTAAACTAACTAACTAGCTTAACTAGTCCCACATAAATGTTGGCTGAAAGTTAAAAATAAATATTTAAACTAAACTAGCTTAACTAGTCCCACATAAATGTTGGCTGAAAGTTAAAAATAAATATTTAAACTAACTAACTAGCTTAACCAGTCCCACATAAATGTTGGCTGAAAGTTAAAAATAAATATTTAAACTAACTAACTAGCTTAACTAGTCCCACATAAATGTTGGCTGAAAGTTAAAAATAAATATTTAAACTAAACTAGCTTAACTAGTCCCACATAAATGTTGGCTGAAAGTTAAAAATAAATATTTAAACTAACTAACTAGCTTAACCAGTCCCACATAAATGTTGGCTGAAAGTTAAAAATAAATATTTAAACTAACTAACTAGCTTAACTAGTCCCACATAAATGTTGGCTGAAAGTTAAAAATAAATATTTAAACTAAACTAGCTTAACTAGTCCCACATAAATGTTGTCTGAAAGTTAAAAATAAATATTTAAACTAACTAACTAGCTTAACCAGTCCCACATAAATGTTGGCTGAAAGTTAAAAATAAATATTTAAACTAACTAACTAGCTTAACTAGTCCCACATAAATGTTGGCTGAAAGTCAAAAATAAATATTTAAACTAACTAACTAGCTTAACCAGTCCCACATAAATGTTGGCTGAAAGTTAAAAATAAATATTTAAACTAACTAACTAGCTTAAATAGTCCCACATAAATGTTGGCTGAAAGTTAAAAATAAATATTTAAACTAACTAACTAGCTTAACCAGTCCCACATAAATGTTGGCTGAAAGTTAAAAATAAATATTTAAACTAACTAACTAGCTTAACCAGTCCCACATAAATGTTGGCTGAAAGTTAAAAATAAATATTTAAACTAACTAACTAGCTTAACCAGTCCCACATAAATGTTGGCTGAAAGTTAAAAATAAATATTTAAACTAACTAACTAGCTTAAATAGTCCCACATAAATGTTGGCTGAAAGTTAAAAATAAATATTTAAACTAACTAACTAGCTTAACCAGTCCCACATAAATGTTGGCTGAAAGGTAAAAATAAATATTTAAACTAACTAACTAGCTTAAACAGTCCCACATAAATGTTGGCTGAAAGTTAAAAATAAATATTTAAACTAACTAACTAGCTTAACTAGTCCCACATAAATGTTGGCTGAAAGTTAAAAATAAATATTTAAACTAACTAACTAGCTTAACTAGTCCCACATAAATGTTGGCTGAAAGTTAAAAATAAATATTTAAACTAACTAACTAGCTTAACCAGTCCCACATAAATGTTGGCTGAAAGTTAAAAATAAATATTTAAACTAACTAACTAGCTTAACCAGTCCCACATAAATGTTGGCTGAAAGTTAAAAATAAATATTTAAACTAACTAACTAGCTTAACTAGTCCCACATAAATGTTGGCTGAAAGTTAAAAATAAATATTTAAACTAACTAACTAGCTTAACCAGTCCCACATAAATGTTGGCTGAAAGTTAAAAATAAATATTTAAACTAAACTAGCTTAACTAGTCCCACATAAATGTTGGCTGAAAGTTAAAAATAAATATTTAAACTAACTAACTAGCTTAACTAGTCCCACATAAATGTTGGCTGAAAGTTAAAAATAAATATTTAAACTAACTAACTAGCTTAACTAGTCCCACATAAATGTTGGCTGAAAGTTAAAAATAAATATTTAAACTAACTAACTAGCTTAACCAGTCCCACATAAATGTTGGCTGAAAGTTAAAAATAAATATTTAAACTAACTAACTAGCTTAAATAGTCCCACATAAATGTTGGCTGAAAGTTAAAAATAAATATTTAAACTAACTAACTAGCTTAACCAGTCCCACATAAATGTTGGCAGAAAGTTAAAAATAAATATTTAAACTAACTAACTAGCTTAACTAGTCCCACATAAATGTTGGCTGAAAGTTAAAAATAAAGATTTAGTAATGCGATTTAATGATAACTTTGCACAGAAGAAAAAAATGTTTATTGAAGCAAGAAATATTTTCTCGTAGTTTTTTTTGTGTGACTGATGTTGATTGACTAAATATTATGAAAAATAATTTTATAAATATAAAATATAAGCAAGAATCAATTCGAACTTCCTATTATGAGAATAAATAAAATCAAGTAATAGATACCTACCTAGATACTTAATTAATTTACTTAGTAGGTACCTAATACTCAAGAAGTGTGTAGTGGTATATTGAAAATTTAATCAAACCCAAAGCAAAAGGAATGTACCTACTTAACAACCAATTAATATTCAAGAATGGCTTTAATAATAAGTAGCATATCAACTTAAGATGGTATCTATCCTATGGCAGCGCATTCTTTATACAAATGTGTTGCCCTATACAGGGTTATTGGTAATTATACTAGCAAGCGGTTGAGGGCCACTTTTGTGCACCTAAACAAACAACTTTTGTTCTACGACTTTTGAAAATTCGAACTTTTTTTGTCAATTTTGAGGTTATGTTCACCTGAAAATCAGCTATTTCTTACACAGAGAGGTCATTAACCTTAAGATTATGCTTATTTTTTTAGGTTCTATCTACGGTTCTACGTCTGAATGACCTTTGTTTTAAATAATCAGCTGATTTTCGAATTTACATAACCTCAAAATTTTCAAAAAAAAAAAATAGAATTTCCAAAAGTCGTAGAACAAAAATTGTATGTTTAGGTGCACAGAAGTGCTAGTATAACCGATTGCTAGTAATAATTACCATTTACCTGAAAAATGCCATTAACAAGAACAATCATTCCTTTTGTATAAAACCAGGGTTTATTGTATCTAATACGCCTATGTAATTTACTTTTTCTTTATTTTTGAAGTTTTCATAGGGTCGTATTTCTTTTAGTCTCTAATAACTTAGTTGTTAGGAAAAAGGAAAACAGAGAGGCTATGTAAAACCTAGGTTTTATGAAAAAAAGGTCCTAACTCCTAACTAATTCTACTTATATAATAAATGTGATACTATGTTTTTCAAACTATTTCTATTTATATTTTTTTGTTTGTTGCTTCACGGTCAAACGGCTGGACCGATTTGGATGGAAATGAGCAAAGCGGTAGTTTTGGGGATAGAGAAGGACGTAGGACTTTTGGTCCTAAAATTTACGCACGATTGGGACCATGGAGGCAGGAACTAGAGATTGGGACTTACGTCCCAGTTTGACAACCCAGTTGGCACAATGGTCACCATGACGGACTGCCAAACATAGCTGCGGGTTCGATTCCCGGCTCAGACAAGTATTTATGCTTAGATATTTGTCTGTGGTCTGGTTGTTTCTATGTATTATAAGTATATATTTACAAAAGAAAAGTATTTAAGTAGCATATTCGTTGTCTAGCACTCATACCACAAGTCTAGTTACTAAGCTTGGGGCTAGATGGCGATTTGTGGAATGTCCTACAATATTTATTTATTGGAACGAAGTTCCTTATAGCGCGTTGCGAAAAGAGCTAGACGCAAAAAATTAAGACCGAAAGTTGTAACGACACTTTTTGCTATTGTGGTAAGCCGTGCGGCGTGCGAGTGTCTCTCTGTCTGTTTCTCTCTCTCATAGAAAGCAATTACTAAAATTGAGCCTACTGATTAAGTTTATATTACATTATATTTGTTATTAATAAAAAAAAAATATAACCTAAAAAAAAATTTTTGCAATTCCTTCACTAATTCATCGAAAGGAAATTCTTTCCATCCGGGTATCCCTTGACACCTCTCAAGTTGTTTTTATTATAACGTGGGTGAAACCGCGGAGTGCAGCAGCGTCAATACCTGCGCACCCTCTTAAGATGGTGTACACCTACCTATATATGTATACATGCACACATATATGTTACCCCGAATTGATTGCCAAAATAGCGAACGCTGTAATGAGCACCTTCAATAATTCAAACCGACATGAATTGATAATTAACTACATACGAACTTAGTAATAAATAACTAAGCAATGTATTGCTATATATTATGTAGGTAAGGGTTACTTTCTGTATTATAGGTAAGAAGGTATATTTAGCTCTATTGTGAAATTTAACAAGACAAGCTGTTTCCCGTAATATACATCTGTAGGAATGGAATGGAAATGCTGTGTACGACAACGATGAATGATCTATGACGGATGAAAAGACTTAGTTCGGTGATAGTATGAAAGTGTTTCTGAACGAAATGCGGAAAGAGTGGGTTGAATGAGAAAAGAAAGCCGGAAGAGAGAGAGGAATGACGATGTAGATGAGGTTAATTAAAACGACGAACGACGCTCTGTGAAAAATATTGTTTATTCTAACTACCACGAAGATATTCAAGAAATATAGAGTTTGAAAGTGAACCAAGGTGTTTCCATTAGATCTCCACGTTCCTAGACACCCCGAACCCCTAGGCAACGATGCCACACATCTAATAAGTCTACGTAAGGACAAATTATTTTGGTTAACCAGCTATCTACTATTTAACATACATGCATACAAATATACTTAAACATTCATATAGGTACATTCGGCTGCATAATTGCAGCCCTCGGTAGAGTTCGAAAATTACTATTATTGGAATATTTGCATTCTAATAATTTTTGTTTGATTAATTGATGAGTTAGAAGACTTTAAACTTCAACTAACGCAGGTGCCTAGAATCTTGCTTGTTACCTCTTACTTATTTTTTTTATTTTATGGGTATTCGGGTTTACATTGCTAGCAATCTACACTAATATTATAAAGCTGAAGAGTTTGTTTGTTGGTGTCCAGTAGTTTAGCGCGTATAAACGCGCTAATCTCAGGAACTACTGGTTCGAATTCAAAAATTATTTTTGTGTTGGATAGTCCGTTTATTGAGGAAGGTTATTTTTTATTTTGATGTTCCCACGGGATCAAGACTTACGCGGGTGAAACCGCAGGGCGCAGTTAGTGTAAATTATAAAATAAAAATAGGTACCCGATGTTCTAGATTTTCCCATGGTACCTTTCTTCGGTCGCTTAGATAGAACAACAATAGACAAATCCTTCTGTTCTCTTCCTAAATCCATTACAAATCGATCACAAGAACAACAAAAGCAGGTATCAATAAAGGTCAATATTATTAATAAGTTCGACACGTCAATGTCAAATAACACTGACATCTTTTGTAAGAAGCATGGGAAAGGACCCTGCGCGTACGCAGTGCGTAACCCTTTCGACTTTTTCACTATAGAACTCATTTAAATCTCTCGGCGCATCCCCTATTTTGCCTATGCACCTTGTTGCAAATTAAGGATTCAACTGTTAAAAAAACGTGACCCCAAAAACCGTGGGTAAAAGTTTTTTATCTTTTTTTATTATACTTTATTGAAATGAGACACCGGTTCCGCATATAAAATTGGTCTTTTTGTGCACAGTGAAAGGGTTAGACACGTTGGTTTGTGTGTATTGAATTCTTTTAATAAAAAAACTTAACCCTACGCTACTGTGGTTCGGGACACTTCGTTATTACGGTGTTAAAATTGAATTTGTGTTTTGTAGCATCTTCTTTTGTGTATTTAAATATTTTAAATCATATTGTTGCTGATTTTAATTATCCTTTTACGTGCTCATATCTTTTGACACGTGAGTTTCTCATACCACATACTAAGTGTGGGTATCTTACTTAACTACTATGATTAGTCCTAACTTAGGAATTAGGTGAGTAAGCACATAGTGCATGCGTCATGGATAAAAAAACTAGACCAAAAAGAGACCAAAACTTCAACTTTTTCATTCATAGAATGTTGCAGAGGTAAGTATACGTATAAAAAAAATATTTAAAAAAATGATTTTTATTTCAGGCAAAACCCATATACAAATTTACTTAAAATTAAAACTAATTATACAGATGTCAGAATAGAAATTAGGAAGTATAACACTTAACTCAAACGATGTGATAGATACATTTTTGAATTTAAGTAGTTAATTGAATTTAATTCAGACTTAACCCTTCCACAGCTTGCAGCAGCGCTACCAACTGTCATAGAACGAAACAAAAAAAATGCGATACGATCAACGATTTCACACTTGGCACCTTTTGCTTTCAATATGACATAGAAGTGGTTTATTGCCGAGATAAACATCGCACTCATTCTAACTGATGACATTATTTTCGAGAGCTCTCGACTCTTCAATGACATAATGATTTAACTATCATGATCATGAAATACTGCAAACTGTGATAGATTAAGTAAATTAATTAAAGCGTCATGGAAGTTAAATTTATAAATGAATATAATGGTCTACTTAAGAATTAAAGGTTAGTAATGCAATATCAATAAAACGACCACTATACAAATATAAAAAAATATTTGAAAATCAGTTTTTTTATAGTTTGTGCCTCTTAAATTTTTATATTTTTGGATTGTACTTTTATGAAAATACTTAACTATCATAATGTATTACTAAATGTTACTGCTAAGGAATAAAATAAAACTTTATATTAATTATAAAAATAAAATATCATAATAATGAATCACTTAATTATTAAGAGTTTTTTGTTTCAACTTAGAAGTCCCTTGTTGATATTTTTTCTCAAATAATAATGAACTGTACATTATTAATTTAAAATATTGCACATCAAAATAAAACCGTTAAAAATAAATACAAAGTACATAAATAACGATCAAGCCCATAGCTTCCGACATGTTATGCGACTGCACCACCGCCGTCACTCCCCATCTCTTATTTACTGGTCACCCTAGCTGACCCTTGACCGTTCTACCTAAATATGACCTCTTGGCCTACCCCCGGTCATTGTGGACCGAATTAATCGGCTAGTTCAGCCTTTGTTCGACCACTGTCCGGCGGGACGTGCGTACATTGTGTTTATATTAAAAGATTGAAGTGTCCGCGCCGCGCTTCGTTCGAAGGGTTAACCGGTTTTTTGGATTTTTGCAAGGAATTTAATGTGGTTGGTTGTTTTCTGATTTTGCAATTGTAGTTTATTATTTAGCTTTTTCGTGGGTATTTAGTATTTATTACCTAGATATTTTAACCCATTACAAGTGAGCGAAAGAAGACGTTGACTAAGTTTTTTATTACCAAATGTTTTGCATAAGTAGGTAGAGTCGGCTGCATAATTGCAGCCCCCGGTAGAGTTCAAAAAATATGTTTCAATTCTAATAATTTTTGTTTGGTAAATTCATGAGTTGTAAGACTTAAAACTTCAACTAAAGCAGGTGCCTAGAATTTTGCTTGCATTGAAAACATTCAGTCATATAACAGCCATTTTGGAGCTCTACGGTGGGTCTGCAATTATGCAGCCGACCGTACCTAGGTATTAAATGTGTTTAATATATTTTTGCCAAAAACAATTCCATGCAAACCTGCCATTCAATTTTGACCCTGCCATTCCACAATATTATTAAGAAGTTAAAAAAACTGACTCAAATTTTCATTTTACCAAACGTCTTCCAGTAGGTACATTTCTGGGAAGCTGGCAGCTTTAAATTTTACAATTTCCGTGGAATCAAATTAAACTCTAATTTTAATGCTCATAATTATAGGAATCAAAGCCTTAATTAATTAATATAACGCAAAGTAGATTTGTAAAATAAAGTTTACTAATACTGAGGAGGTTTGTCTGTATAAGTGTACCTACAATAAAGCGTTTTATCTATCTATCTACACCTACTTTCTCATTTCTTTGCATTTTTTTTGTTATTAACAACATTTTACTAACTTAAGCAACCCAAAAAATCACTAAGTAAGCTAAATAGGTTATCCTAAAATAATAAAAAGGACAGTGTTCATTTTAGACTAACATTGGATCATCGAAAAATCCTAACATATTGCAATAACAAATAGCAAACAGACGGTTAACTAATGTTTTGTTACTATTCTGTTGCAAAAGGTGATGCCAACTATTTTGCATACAACACACCCTTTTCTAATAGCTATAAAGATTTATTGTTATTATTAATGCACCGGATATGTTACCCTAGTAGTAAGTAGAACAGATGTATTGAAGTTCCAGGTATAAGTAGGTATGCAAATAATATTTAATCGATTACAAAGTATAGGAATTGGAGCTGTGAAAGCTAAAATAGTTTCTATGTTAAGCAAAGCTAAATTCAATTAAACGTCTACATTTTTTTAAATAAAACATAGTGCTATACATAGCTTTATGTTTTAGTAACGTAGCATTTTAACTCTTTTTCTGCTTACTGTAGGTAAGTACAATAAATAATGCATTTTTCGCCAAAATATTTAGTGAATTGAATTCCCTGAAGAAAATTATACATTATTAAATAAATTGGTCAAGCAAGTGGAGCCACAATTTCTTTTTAAAGAGGCTCCTTTTGCCTGAGTAGGACCCCCTATAGGTAAGTTCTACGTAAGTACGTTTCAAACTAAAAAACAGCAGGCCATTTTGATTCATCCCCTTTATATCCTAAATTTGTCATAAGTTTTTTGAACCTGGCAAATTCACCTGAGATTTTTTAGCTCAATTTACTTTATATTTTAATGAATTCCCTGAAGAAAATCATACATTATTAAATAAATTGATCAAGCAAGTGGAGCCACAATTTATTTTTAAAAGAGGCTCCTTTTGCCTGAGTAGGACCCCCTATACGTTACCTATAGGTAAGTTCTACGTACGTAGAACTTACCTATAGAATTTACCTATAGGTAAGTTCTACGTACGTAGAACTTACCTATAGGTACGTTTCAAACGAAAAAAACAGCAGGCCATTTTGATTCATCCCCTTTATATCCTAAATTTGTCATAAGTTTTTTGAACCTGGCAAATTCACCTGAGATTTTTTAGCTCAATGTACTTTATATTTTAAAAGTTTTTACAACCTATATAATCACGAGCAGATGTTTCATTTCTGCATGCAATTGCAATGTTCGAAAAAATCTTTTGTGGCCATTTTAAAAAATAAAACTCCCGTTTGACAATGCGCCATGCAAATTAGAATGCGTTCCAATTTTCAAACGCAATAAAAACAAAGTAACAGTTTCACTTATTTGAACTTTACGGCATCGGTTATAAAATATATATTACTTTAACAATGTTGTGGTATGCAAATATTATTTTTATTACATATTACAAAGTATATTGTAGACTTTACGTCGATATCGTAAGGGTCATTTTAGATTGAACTGTGGTGCAACGATTAGAAATAAAATTTGCATACGGAGCACACCTTTCACGTTGATTCTATGCAATTTTTGACTGACAGTTTTATATTGAATAGATTTTTTTTGTGGTGTTAATACTTTGAAGTAATAATAATAATGTAGGTTGGATTATGCATTTCGTATATAACCAAGCGGTGTTGGTGTAGTAGAAACCCCGGCTTTCATTCCGAAGGTTGTGGGTTCGAATCCTGACCGGCCGTACACCAATTGAATTTTTACGGGAAAATTATGTGCGCTAATTAATATTGCTTTTACGGTAAAGGAAATATCTTGATGAAACCCGCGGCCTAGTTGGCTCCAGACGTGATGACGAGTTCTTTTTTCATGGGTAGAGAGGTGCTGGACAAGTGAACTCTATGTACAGTCGGCTGCAAAATTGTGGTAGAGTTAAAAAAATACTATTTTTTTCATGTTTTAATTCTAATATTTTTGTTTGATAAATTCATGACCGTACCTAATAGGTACAAGTTCCTGGTACTACAGCGCCTTAACGTGAAAGGGTACCGGCGCCCTCGCCATACAAACGTAGTCGACTGTTTCCTCCCTAAATAATGACACTAGCACAAATATTTTTGTGCCGTAATACCTATAACTGCCATGACTATGCCCCTATGTTTTGGGTTTTTTTTTCATTTTCTAATTATCATAGAAAATGAAGATTTAAAAAACAAGGCGCTATAGTACCAGGAACTTAGGAACTAAGATAACATAGGGGCATGGTCATGGCAGTTATAAGTTTTATGCAACAAACATATTTGCTCTTGTGTCATTATCCAGAGAGAAAATAGTCGACTACGTTTGTATGGAGAGAGCCCTCGGTACCATTTCATCTTACATAGCAAGCATGGATTAAGTTACTGTCGCTATATAATTCATCCAGATTCTAATTATCTCTACTTTACATAACCAAGCAGATAGAGTAAAAAGAAAGTGGAAACTTAAACTACAAGATATTATCTAACTAATAGTTCCTACCTATATTCAGCCAAGAACACCCCCATACCCTGCCTGGATTTACCCAGAATCTTGCTCGAACAGCTGAATTCTTATTGTATGCCTAAAGTTTTATTCAGTCCCGTGCAGTTGCCTCTAACCTTTAACACAAAATAAACGCAATTATATCTTAAACGAACATACTTACATAAAAAAAACGCGACGAATTGAGAACCTCCCCCTTTTTCGAAGTCGGTTAAAAACGAGTTCAAATCGCAAAAACTAAAGAAAACACCAAGCCGAACAATAGTTTGACAACAGAAATAAAATGAATAAAACAGAATTCTTTATTAATAACACGCGTTCAAAAGCACCGCGATTTCTAATAAAATCATATTTTATTAACATTCACAACTCGCGAACTAGCTAAAACTAGTTCAAACAATAAATCCATACAAAATCACCGTGTTTAGCAAATCCACGCGAATATTCGTAGGTACGTATAACCAGTAATTCTAGTTGATTTACTGCCTAAACTGGTTTTGTTTTCTATTTTACTAAGTTTTACCACGCGCCTCTTTATAATTTGCATTTCGCAATTTCTAATGGGGTAAATGATTTAGGGGAGAGCTGGCAACATTGGTCGTTTGCGGGGATATTGTCCGGAATGACCTGCGTATTGAATTAGTTATTAATTAAACGTCGAGTGAATTATCGTCGATTTCTTGTTATTTTGTGGATTCGAACTGGTTTTATTGAACAATAAATAATATTAACCTTTAATTTAAGTTTCTAATAGCAGCGCTCTACAGTTTAACCCGCGTAAGTACCGATCCCGTAGGAATATCGGGATAAGTGTCTTAGGTTACTTCTATGACATTTCCTTCCAATGAATTAATGTATTCTCATCAAAATCGGTTCAGTAGTTTTGGAGCCTATTCCATTCAAACAAACAATCAAATCTTTAGAATATTAGAATAGAGGTACCTATAGATATTTATTTTAGATGTGGGACTACATTAAAGCATTTACCTATCTGTCTTTTACAGCTGATCCAGCTGATGCTTTAGGTATATACAGCGTCCATTCTCTATAAGAGAACTTATAGCTATTGCAGAGGAGAGAAATCAGAAGTTGTGAGTTAAAAATCAATAGTAAATCAGAATAAATACCCACAAATATTTATCCTAAAATCCTTCACCTTTTTTTCTCACTAGTTATTAATTCAATAGCTTGTCAACAAAATATAATATCCAAAATTTTGCTGGACCATTGTCCAAGATTTTGGTTGTTTAGTGGGTTGCAACCCATAGGACCACTATGGGTTGCTGAGCCAGCGGAGTAGCAAGTGGCCGACTCGATGCCTATTAATTATCAAAAAGTGTCTGTTACCGAACAGCCACCAGAGTCATGTAATTATCCTAAAACCATTGAGCCCTAAAATTCTGATTGCTATGAGTAAATCTCATATCAATAGTGATTTTGGCGCGAAAACCACGTGAGTAGAACGCGCCGCGCGCCGCCTCACACACGCAGCCCCGCCTCTCACACGGCGGCCAATCGCACACTCTCTCCCCTACGCATATTGATCTGCGGACAAGGCTCGAACCGTTTACATTTCGACATATCACATGCTAAACACTGACAAACAATAACATATGCATTACGAATTATTCAAATTCAACTCTATTCTCAAAGAAATAAGGTTAGAAATGTATTGAGAATAAATGCGTCAGTTATAACGTTTTGGAATTGAATGAAGGTGTAATTTATAATGTAGCAACAGTAGAAGCGAAATTGAATTTTGTTGTTTGAGGCATAAGGTTTTTAGTTTTTTGATAAAGAAAATGTTGGAGATTTAAAATTTGCTGTTGTAGTTGTGCCCTCAAAGTGGTAAGAAACCTCAAGGTGACCACCAAACTCGGGTACAATGTTTTAATAAAATATGATACCTTTATGTGATGGCTGGCCATTAAACTTATCATAACTTATGCTGGCACATGATAATAAGCTTATTTAGTATTTTTTTTAGTCTTTGAGTCTACAGATTTAAAATTTGTCAAAACAGATTTGTTTTATAAGTGCTCATAGGGTGACTCTGTAAACTATAAATTAAGAAAAAGTTCCTAAAATATATCAAATTAAAACATCTATTAGATTATTTAAAGTTTTTATTTTGGTATTAATTTGTTTATGTCAGATAAAAAAATAACAATATTATTCATTGAAATACAGTTACTTAAATTTTATTAAATATAAACTTAAATTTAAAACTAACAAGGTTTTATTTTCAAAATTGAACCGTAAACGCCATCTACCGTGCAAAGTCTAAAACTAAATTTAACTGTTATTTAGCGCCATCTCTGTTTTGCTATCGAAACTACTTCCTTATTAAACAAGTTGAAATATTTACCAACTGAAACTTGTTTTCTACTCGATAGATGCCGCTAATTTAATAAATTTATTATTGCTAAACATAATTTACATAAAATTATCTATAATTAATATTGTTAAAGCAAAATATAATTACAAATAAATAGCAATCTACCTATCTAAGTACTGATTATGTTTAAATTATATAATTAATAAGATAGCTACAACAGAAATACAACAATAATTTAAATAATATCAAATATTTAAGTTGTTTTAGAAATGCACAAAAAATAGAGGAGAATAATAATTTAATTGCAATTTTGGCTCATACATCAATTTTATTCAGTGTTTGTATGCGTCCTGTATCACGGGGCTATAGAGCCCCAGACCTTTGGAAGGCATGCGTGGAGCCGAAGCCAACACGTAGAGGCCCTTTACAATAACAAGTTTAATAGCAAACAATGGGGTGGATTCTAAACCGGCGATTATCCCTGTCTACACTATAAAGTGCAACCAAGGACAACCTCCGGTTTAGATAAAACTATTGATAATCTACAGGACAAAACTACTTGAGCTATTGTGATGGGATGGTAGTGGACTAGATACTGGAGAACTATGGATACTATGGCACCTGCCGTAACAATGTTCAATAAACACGTAAAAATGGCAGGCGGAGACTCGCCAACTCTCAGACTGGGCCACCCTAATAAGCCGAGTAAATTACAGCAAGGGGGCAACAGGAACGTGAGTGGCTGAAGGATGGAGAGGCCTCACTGGATTTTAAGTCATCGCTGGTAGTCCGAGCGAGCGGGCCAACTCATCACTGACGTTCAGCATCCATCCTTCGAGCATTTCTGCTATAGTGGCTCCACTCTGGACGGCCGGTGAAGGCAAGCCAGAGGCGGGGGACCGCTTCCTCGTCAGGTTTCACTCCGACCAACCAACTAAGGCAAGCCGGAGATGAGGAACGGTGACTTCCCCCTGGAGAACTCGGGACCGCGGGGTCGTTACTCCCCGTCACCTCGCCTCAAGGTGCCCTGCGGGCACTTTGAGGCGAGGTGATTAAGTGTTTGTATATTATTATGTAGCAGTATAAGTGTGTTTACCCATTGTATAGTATTCTGGGTCTCGTAACACAATATGTTATATCAATGCCACTTTTCATTGTAATTTTATAACTCAAGAACGAGCTCACCTATCCAAACCAAAGATGTAGATGTAGATTATTTATGTGAAGTTTGCACAAAATCGGTCAAATGATTTTTCATTTATAACATTTTGATCGTATCGGGCCGCTAGTATGTTATAATTAAGCGACGGATCCATTATAAATGGTCCTGCGATTATGGTGCATTACCTTTTTACATTACATTACATTTTTCTTAAAATAAAAATATGTGCGCTAATTGACATTGCTTTTACGGTGAAGGAAAACATTGTAATGAAACCCGTGAGTTAGTTGCTCCAAAAGTATTGACAAGTTCTCTCCTCTGGACACGGTCAACTAGGCTGATGGGTAGTAGGTGCTGGGCAAGCCTACTCCATCCTCACGCAAAAAGGACCCATTTAAAAAGGGTCTAATTGCGGAAAACAGCCCGTTCAAGTACAAGTACATGGTGCATTACCTTCTAGTAAAGATGTATCTGTTAATACAATTTTAATATCCTTTACAGGTTAATATCTCGAAACCACAAATATTAGATACACACTGACTGTCACATAAACTGCATCATAGTACAAGACTACTTTGAAATATACAGGGTGTCCCATAATGAATGGATAAATGGGCATCTACGGATACTAGAGGACACTGTGCCTGTTCAGAAAAATGAAGGTGAAAGTCTCTTGATTTCAGAGATATCCGCCATTTTGAAAATTATCTAATTTTCACTTCCTTCTCTATGCTTTTTGGTGCCAAGACTGCAAATGAAGTAATTATTTTAATCTGTTTTTTGCATAGTATTCCAGGATAAATGTGATATCAAATGATTAAATACAAACAACTTTTAACAAGACTTTATGTACATAAACATGGATCCATTTTTTTCTATGAAAAGTGTGCAAACTACTTTTTAAAATATTTATTTGAAAGTAATCATGAACTTTGATGCAGTTTATGTGCCCATCAGTTTACTTCTTTTAAATTAGGCCTAAACTCAAATAAAATAAATAAATTCTTACTCAGTGTAATAATAGTATAGTCAGTGTACTTAAACATCAGAAGGCTTATAAATCAGATCCTTGGTTGGTTCATTCAAAACTAATGGGATATCACCTCCTGAGTTCCTCGATACCCATCCTGCAGATTGCTCATCCATCTTTCTCTTTTCCTCTTTAACTCGTTCATATTCATCTATCTCTAGTTGGTATTTAGGGGTTGTTATGCCGAAGAACCCAGCTAATGATTCACCGGCATAGTCAACTGCATTTAGCATCTTTTCGCCGGTTTTCCATGCGCAGTGAGAAAACCATGGGCCCCATGATAGTGTTTTCTGAAACAATTAAGTTTCAATTATTATTTATTTATCGTAAGGCTTAATGAAGTACTGGTACAATAAGCAAAGGACTGAGGGTACCAGGTGAATATTTAAAAGTTATTTTTTTTAATGGTTCAATAATGTTTGCTTATTCTGTGTGAAATAACTAACACTTTGGAAGCTTTAGTGATATAAAGCAGAATAATAAAGTACCTACTGAACGGTTATTGAAAAAATAAAAGTTTAAAATATGCACCTGGTAGGTACCCTCAGTCCTTTCTTACTTAACATAAAGCTAAACATGCTTATGTGGTCCCTAAAGTCAGAGGGGCTCGCTGTATCAGTATGTTAGTAAGAGAGCACTCAAGCAGCATGTGTTGCATGGGGCAGTCACAAGGACATGAGGCAGGTTTACACCATCCCTTCTTCATCTCTTCTACATAAATTAAGTTTTAACATGGAGAAGGCATCTTGAAGCAAAAAAGAGATCAGTGGGTGGAGCGGAGTTTTTTAGTATTACGTCCGCTAAGGGCGCTTTTCAATTTTCCATACAACTTTCTCGTCTAGGCTAACGTGATGGTAACGTTTGTAATACGAAAAAACTCGCACTCCACCCAAGGTTAATTTGCAGTAAGTAAAGAAGATTACTGGCTACTAGTTAAACTTCAAGTTATAATTTTATGCTGAAGTGCAGTGAAGTTAAACAAGTCATGGACACAATAGTAAGTACCCGCCGGCACTCGCGCGTCGATAATATGTTTTATATTTCGCAAGAAAAACGACTATAACAACCAACTGCTGGCTCCAAGGATAACAGAACTAACAGGTGCTGTAACATGAAGACCTTTGCTTGTGTGTGAGACCGGTATTGAGAACAGTGTCGGCAAAAACCTTGAAAATAGTAAATCGTGAAACAGAAACTTTATGTACTTGAAGCAAAAATAGGTATTACATCATCTACGCAGTTTTCGGACAATATTATAAAGGCATTATTCAAATAGTTGCACAAAGCTTACGTGAGCGCCTTTAAAAGGCAGCCAGAGATGAGTGAAGGCTCTAAAATAGTCGATTACTCACCGTATCGACTTGTTGCGTTGGTTCCTTGTTCAGTTCCTGACTTTGTTCTTCAACGATCTCTTCGTCAACTCCATCACTAAAATGTAAAACCTTTGTCGGTTTTACATGTATGTTCACTGAATCGTTGTTATTTTCCATTTTCACTGGGAATACACTAATTTCAAATCCGATCAGACCTTTGTTTATTTACGTTGGATTCTGATCAACTGATCAATTCAATGACACAGACAGTGACAGTGACACTTCTGTCCATTGTGACGTCCATTTCTATAAAAAAAAAGAAATAATTTCACTTCCGGTCACTGCAGACGACACTCGTATAAGCTTTTCGAGTCTCGGATTTTGATTTAAAAAAACCGAGACTCGAAGATTGTTCAATGTTTAAATTATAAGTTTAAAAATTACTAGCAACACTAAAAAAAAATACAGTGTAAAAAAATAAGATAGACGATTTGTTGATTGTTTTGGTGAAAGGCTATAAAAACTAGATATTAATTTCTTTCCTGCTTTAGGTAAAGCCGGGGGCTCCGAGGAGTATATACAGTGCTTGGGAGACACCTAGGAGTTGATGTTATCGAAATGGAAGGATTTTGCCGAGGCTGCCTCGTCAAATACGATGATCCCACCGATCTCATACCGTACTCCGAAAAGAATCGGAGACTCTTCATTTACTCTACCGGGCTACAGGTAAACTGCTGATTAACATCTTCATGGGCTTTACCTTCATGCAAACATTTACACTATTTTAAATAAACACAAAAGTAGTCGGATTACGCCAAAGTTCGATATAATTTGTATATGATTTTGAATAATGGGTACAGTGATATGTCGATAGAGTCTTGGCCATGTCCTAGCTAACAGAATCAATCATAGTAATAGTAAAGAGCGGGCGGGATGTCGCGCCCACCCGCGCCCTCTCCGCGCGCTCTCAGTGCCGCATCATAGAAAATGCCCAGAAAGTACTAGAAACACATAAGGCGCTCTTCCAGTACCGTGTGTAGGTATTCACATTACCTTAGCCCCCGCTCTCAAAAACGTAGCGTGCTGAGTGCTAACTGTTATATTTGATCGACATGCAAAACATTTTAGCATTATTATCCACAAATATAGTTCCTAGAGGTCAAAACCTATCATTTGATTCATTTTTAGAAACAAACGTTAAGTATTTTTGAATAAAACCCGATAAACGATCTAATAATTCTCTGTATTCTAACATTTTTTTATCGAACGAAGTTGTTCATATCATGTTTTCAACCACAATAAACAAAAATATGGTTATTAAACTACAATATCCATTTATATCCAAATAACAAAAAAAGAGTATTTGATTACTTAGAATTAAAACAAAACAAAGGTCGATTTTGGTAGCTTTATTAGCGCCTGCCCTTAAATATTTTTTTGGGATATATATTAGGTTTTGACAAAAGTCATAGACCAAAAGTTGTTTGCTAGGGTACACAGAAGTAGCCCTCACAGGTTTGCTAGTATAGTCACAAATAACCCTATTTACAAAAGTATTTACAATCATACAGTTTCCTTAATTGATTAACAAACAGAAATTCTATTAATTAAACTTAAGTAATTAATTATTATTCATTTCATTTAATTCATTTAGTTAAGGCTGTCCTAAACATCCTCCCCTTTAATCTAAGTGATTCTCTTTTTATTCTCTTTTTATTCTCTTTTTATTCTCTTTTTATTCTCTTTTTATTCTCTTTTTATTCTCTTTTTATTCTCTTTTTATTCTCTTTTTATTCTCTTTTTATTCTCTTTTTATTCTCTTTTTATTCTCTTTTTATTCTAATATTTAGGTAAAACGCAACGACACATTTACATTCCAACTATGCAAAGAATGTTATCTAAACATGAAACAATCATGCACTTTCAAAAAACAATGTCGAAATTCAGAGAAAAAGTTTAAAAACTACATGTTGTTGAAGGAAGATGGAGATGCGATCGATTTCTGCTCTTATATCAAGAACTGTGAAGATTTACTTACTATCAGGTAAATTCAGATATCTTGTATATATATAAAAGAAAGTCGTGTTAGTTACACCACTTATAACTCAAGAACGGCAGAACAGATTTGGGTGAAAATTGGTAGGGAGGTAGCTTAGAGCCAGGAGACGGACATAAGATACTTTTTATCCCAATATGCTCACGGGATCGGGACTTACGCGGGTGAAACCGCGGGGCGCAGCTAGTTGTAAATAAATAAATATTGTAGGACATTCCACACATTGTGTTTTAACTATTGCACACAACAGTTAAAGCCATGGTAATATCAGGATAAAAAGAAGCCTAAGTTTTTTACCAGGACTCTAGCTATCTTATGGATCGTAACAAGTTTAATCACTAACTTAACTATTCAGTTGGTAAATAAACGTTTTTCAATAAAACTAAAGTAAAGACAACAACTTTTCGTCTTCAAATTATATTTACCAAACTAACTGAGCAGTTGCAATTGGCAAAACATAGCACAGGGAGCGATGGAAGAATATATTGTAATCCAAGATCCTGATCCCGTGGGACTTTCTAGGACTTTAGCTATCTACTTAGTAAGTTTCAATGCAATCGGTCCAGCCGTTTCTGAGTTATAAATGGTGTAACTAACATAACTTAGTTTTATATATTAAGGTTTATAACTCACCTACAAATGGATCACAAAAATAACTACTGGCAACAATTTTCAATATAATAAATAACTAGGCGAAAGGCATTTTTGGCACAAATGCTAATTAACTATAGTTAAGAAATTGTTATCACTAATCAGTATTAATGTGATTTTATTGTAGACTTCCATTGACAAGTGGACACAGTACACCAGCTCATCAGAAAACTAAAGAAGATGATAATGGTATGTTTATTTTTGTAATTTATGATTTATTTGCTTATTTTTCCCTTGTACTTGTATATGTACTGTTTTCCGCAATTAGACCTCTTTAGCTTGGTCCCTTTTTGCGTGAGGACGGAGTAGGCTTCCCACTTGCCCAGCACTGATACTGTCCTGTCAGCTTAGACGACCGTGTCCAGAGGTTTTCCTTTACCGTAAATCGAGGTATCTATCACTAGACCAACACCACTCCTATATTTTATCAAATCACAGTCAGTCAGGGCTTTGAATTCAATATTTATAGATTTACAAAATAACAAAATATTTCTTTAAATTCCAGAATCAACATGCACAAGTATAAGAAACTTTATGTCAGATATATTACAAGGGGAAGAGGTGCCAGACACTGAAGCCAGGATCATCAGAGAATTGATTGAGGAGGAGGCCGATGTGTTGGATGACTCGCTTGACTCGCACTGGCTCCAAGATGACATGTCCATTGAGACTGATTTTAGGATGGACTTTAAGTATGATTAGAAATAATATTACAGATTTTACCCAGTAACGATAAATATCCACTAGCACCACTTCCTCCAGGGTCCGCTTTACCTAAGGGCCCAGGGCCCTGTGGTCTCTATGGCCTCCATTGATATTGTGAAGAAAAAATAATCTCAAATCAAAACATACCAATCATAAGGTTGGAAACCCTGAAAGGACTATTACACTATGTATTATTCAGACTGTCTTACAAAGACTAGCGTAGTGTAATAAGTGACTGTATCCAGTCTGAGTAGGTAGACTGATATTTTTTTTAACAAAATAGCAGATGTATTAACTTCTTCTTCATTCATCTGTTCCTACCTATCTTCATTTACTTCATAAATTTACTGAACAAATGCCGCTGTCACTTCAATTTTTTTTAGGTTTCTTAAAGGGTTTTAATTTAGTAAGTAAGTAATTTAGATTAAAATGAAAGCGATCGAAACTGGTCATAATAAAGTTCTCAGCAGCCATGTATATCATTTACTAGCGCTTCGCGGTTTCATCCGCATAACTCCTGATCCCGCAAGAGAATATCGGGATAAAAAGTAGCCTATGTTATTCGAAATTAATCAATGTATCCTCATACGAAGTTTCATCTAAATTGGTCCAGTGGTTTCGGAGCCTAATAATAATAGTGAGCGTTACAAATAAAAAAAATAAAAAATATTTCCTCTTTTTAATATTAGTATAGAAGTATAGATATCAAAATTCTAATTACTATAAATAAATAAGCAAATTCTAGTTACTATAAATAAACCTAATTTTAATTCCTTGTATTTTGTAGCTTCAGTCCCTTTTCAACCCCAAGATCTATACAAAACGATCACTGTTATACACCGAAAAGACTGAATGATGATAGAGACGATTACTTTACACTAAAACAAATAGATAAACCACCCGATGAACAATATCATATGCCAATATTAGATGACTGTGACATAGATATTGATCAACCAGCTAATATACCTATGGATGTTATAAAAACTGATTGCTACACTCAGGAGAAAAGTCAAAAATATGAAATAACCAATTTGAATGTCAATGAAGCTGAATTTGACTCATACAATGGGGTTAAAATTCAAAATTATATAGTAGATATTGTAAAAGACAATGAAACGGAAAGTCAAAATTATGGATTGAACGATTTAAAACTCAGTGAAACGGAAAAACAAAATTATGAAATAGACAATTTAAATGTCGATGAAGATGAATGTGACTCTTTCGTTGAAATTCAAGATTTTGAAGTAAACAATGTAAAACACGATGAAGCGGAAAATCAAAATGACGAAATGAAGGATTTCAAACTCAATGAAACTAAAATTATAAATTATGAAGTCGATAACACAGTAAAAAAAAAAGCAAATAATGAAGGAACATATTTTGTAAAACAAATGACTGAAATCGAACCAAATAAGATGGAAGAGGATTTCTTAAATATAGGAGATAAGACACAAGACTTTATAGCGGTTACTGAAATTGAGAATGATTTTTACAATATTACTAGTAATTCTAAGCAATCAAAGGTTAAAACGGAAATTGATGAATCTTCAATGTTAAATAATGAACTTGAATATTATATTAGTAAAGCTGAATTGAAGAAAAAAAGCAATTTAGTCAGTAATAAGTGTTTGATAGATAGGAATTTGGAAAAGGCGTTAGAAAATGAAGATAATAAGGAAATTCCTTTAGATATTTTGATATCGTCTCCTAAAGGCAAGTACTTACAATTTTTTTTTAGTAAGTACCGAAGTATTTTAGTTAATACTGTAGTATTTTTTAGTAAATACCGAAGTATTTCTATTAAATACCGAAGTATTTTTCGGTAAATATTGAATTATTTTAATAAGACACTGCATTTTAAACATTTTTTATTGATTTTCAGTTGATATTCGTTCAGGAGCATCAACACCTATAATAAGAAATATTTTATTCGGTGACACAATATTAGGTTCAGATGACTCGCCTAAATTAGGTCAATGTATAGAGAAATTTCAACCAATCGAAGGACAAACAAACATACTGGAAGATTTCTTAAAAGATGAAGATAGCAATATTGGAAATCTTAAAGTTAAAGAGGAAATCGTTCCAGATTGCAATAAAGACAGGTTCGATCTAGTCAAAAACAAAATCGAAATTATAGATATTAAGGTTATCAAAGAAAGAGATGATAAAGAAAATAATCTTATTGAAAATGAAGAGGAAAAAAGTGAAGACATAAGAGATTTAATAGAAGATTACGTTACAAATGTCTATGAAAATATAAATGTAACTGAAAATGTAGAAATAGACGCGTTAGAATTACTGAAAGCGACAAACGCAACATTAGATGATAGTATATTCAAAAAACCTCTGTCACCTCTTTACAATAAATATGACTTGAAAACCAGTCAATGTAAAATTTGTAATAAGAATTTTAAAACGCAAATAAATTTGAAAATACATTTTGCAAAGAAACATAAGTTTAAAATTGTTTGTAATATACCGAAAGTTGATTTGAAAGTACAAGTATGTAATATTTGCGGGTTTCAAATCAAAGGGAAAGCTAATTTGAATAGACATATAAAAAAACTTCATAAAGTAAGTATTTTGAAGAAAATAAATATAGAAATAAAATAGTTTTTCGTGAAATTAACTATTTATATTACTCTGTACGATTCTAAAATATAGTTTCTTAATTGCTAAAACCTTAAGGTTTGAAACTATTCCAAAAAAAGTTGATGTTTTTGAGGTTCCCTACCCAAAGGGTAAAACCCTATTCCTAAGACTTCACTGTCTGTCTATCACCAAGCTGTATTTCATGAACCGTGATAGCTAGAGAGTTGAAATTTTCACAGATTATGTTACCGCTTTACCAAAAAATACTAAAACAAAAAAAAACATGGTACGAAACCCTTCATTCGTGCGCTAGTACGACTCACACTTGGCTGTTTTTTAAGTCTAAGACGTTTTATCCTCTAATAAGTGTAGACAGTTTTAAGCATAATTAAAACGGTCATGACTTCAAGGGATGGCCAATTAGTAGTGTCGCAAAACTGTGTTTTCGTGAGCCCCACCGTGCTTCGAAAGGCACGTTTCGCCGTTGGTCCCGGTTGCTACCTCTAGTAGCAGTCGTTAGGTCAAGTTAGAGGCCTTAGGGCGATCTGAAAACTCTAACAATGGGTGAGCCACACTACTATACGAGAAGAAGAAGCCTAACAAAGGTTTTAGTATTTGGAAGATTATGTTCTAGAATCGCAGTCGTATTTATTCTGGTTTATTTATTTCAATAACTATTTTTCAGGGAGATTTCTCTTGTACAGAATGTTTGTTATCATTTCCTACGGAACTTGGTTTAAATATACACAAGAGGAAGCATCAAGAAAATCTTATTAAAAATACACCAAAAGTTGAAAATACACCAAAGGTAAGAAAAAGTAACACATAAGTTGACTTGCACTTCAATAATCATATCAGTCGATACACGTCTACTGCTGGACATAGGCCTCCCCCAAACGACGCCACAAACAGCGGTCCTGAGCCGCCTCCATCCGCCGACTGCCGGTCTCCCAACACTCCGTTTCGCGTTGCATCGCGGCCGCTACTCGAGAACCTTTACTCCCCAACGGTTGTCAGTTCTGCGAGCTGTATGACCTGCCCAAGCCCCCTAGGTCGTCAAATAGATATAGGGTAGCCCTTTCTCCAACAGTAGGACAGACTATTTAAAAAAAATAAGTATCTATTTTTTTATTTTTCAGGTGAATGCTCGTAATAGTGTATGCAATATTTGTGGCAAAAAAATGACGTCAGCACATTATAAACTGCACTTACTCCGTCATCTCAAAGAGTTTCAAATTAAATGCGAAATATGTGACAAAGGTTTTTATAGAAATGGCGACTATAAGATTCATTTAAGGTAAATTTAATTGGTAAAATCTATAATTGGCATTTTAGTATACTGGACTCACAATGGACGAATGTTTATATTTTATTTATTTTTAGCCTATATCGTCCCACTGTAGGGCAAAAGCCCCTCTCCCCTCCTTCGACTGTTTCCTATCAAGTGCCAGCTGGGTCCAGTCCCTACGATGCGAGTCCATGTCCGACGTTTATAATAAAATTAAAAATGGAATTTTACATAAATCAAAACAATAACAAACTCCGACATTCTTAGAAAAGATAATAATAAGTAATCAAATTCGGTCCAGTAGTCCCTATAGTACATTTTTTTTCACATTACATAAGTAGGTATATAAGTAATTCATGCAAATAATAATATTTCAAATCTAAATAATAAGATTCCCTAGGTGGTGTGCCCAGGCTGGCCCACATTGGATCGCAATGCCGATCTTAAGTAGCAGCCAGCCCTTTGGTGCTGTTACCAATCAATCAGTATTGTTTTTTAGAAATAGAAATAGAAAAACATTTATTCGCAACAAAAACTCACAGTGAGCTTATAAACTATAGAAACAAAAAACTAAGGCTATTGAAACTAGTATTATAATAAAAATAAAAATAAATTTATGTTTCCGTAAGGGTAAAAACGGGACTCTTCTACGAAGCACACATCCTAACTTAGTTTTTAAGACGATTTCAAGTGGTCTACGTACAATTGTATTAAACATCCCAAGAAATAAAAATGTTTGATTTTGATTTGATTTTTTTTAAGACTCTGCTGTCCGTCTGTCCGTCACCTGACTGTGTCTCATGAACCATGATAGCTAGACAGTTGAAATTTTCACAGACGTATTTCTATTGCCGCTATAACAACAAATACCAAAAATAGAATAAACGAGAAGAACCATTCGTGCGCGAGTCGGCCTCGCCCTTGGCCGGGGTTTTTTTTTAATATTTGTCGGAAATATATAATGAATTTTGTTTCAGGACACATACCAAAATCCGTCCATTTGGGTGCAGACTCTGTACAAAATCCTATAAATTACGAGCTTCATTAAACGTGCATTATAATAAAGTACATTTAGGTAAGAAATTGTATTATATTTGCTTATAGTACTACCATCACTTCGCGGTTTCACCCGCGTAAGTCTCGATCCCTTGGAAATATCGGGATAAAAAGTAACCTAATATACCAAGTTTCATCAAAATCGATCCAGTAGTTCCGGAGCCTATTCAATGCAAAAACAATCAAATGTTTCCTCTTTATCTATGCTTAATATTATAAAACTTAGTATCTAGGAATATACCAAATTTTATTTTTTTAATAATTTCATTTTTTTAATTTCAGTAAAACAAAAGTTCATTTGCGACATTTGTAGTTCAATATTCACCTCTAAACGTATGCTAAAAAATCATTTTGGAACAAAAACGTGTAACCCAGCTAATAAGACATCAGAGGAACAGTGTAATCTAGCTAGTAAGATATCAGATGAACAGTTGACCCCAAATAATAATAACACATCAGTGGAACGGCGTAAACCAGCCAAACAGACATCAGAAGAACAGTGTAACTCGGCTAATGAATCATCAGAGGAACAATGTAACCCAGATAATAAGACATCAGAGGAACAGTGTAACCCAGATAATAAGACATCAATAGGGCAGTGTAACTCTGATAATAAGTCATCAGAGGATCAGTGTAACCCAGTTAATAAGACATCGGAAGATCAGTATAACTCAGCTATTAAGACGCCAGAAGTAATAACTGAAGAAACTAATAAACCAGACGAGATTATAACTGAGGAAATTGAGTTCACTGTGAAATTTAGTCCGATTTCTTTCAAAGAGGAACATTCTGATCCTAATCCAGATTTACTATATTTCAATTAAAATATTGAAATCAAATCACAATTTTAGGTTTTACTTTAAAATCTGGCGACTGGTTAAAAAAAATCGAAATCAGTTCAACCTTTTAGCTTCCAAATCAGTTCACAGAAAATTGATTATTTCATTATTTTTGTGTATAATTGGCTAGTAATTGATGTAATTGAATAATATGTGTTTGTTTGTAATATCATATTTCTTGTTTAATTTGATGAATTCTGAGACGTTCCCCTAAAAGATAAGCAAGTAATTAATCATAGTGTTAAGAGAAAGAAAAAAAAAAATTTCAACAACACGATTTTATTGAAATCGAAACAAAAACTAATAAAAATATACAAAAATTAATTCGACATCTATGTGTAACATAATATTACAGTAACCGATTAATAAGGGCGACGGATATATTTTTATTTCGATAGATGTCGCTACTAGCAAGGAAAAAATCGATTAGGGGGCTTCTAATGTTAGCAGACTGATTCACAAACCATCGGAAGCCTACCGCAACGAATAAAACTGAAAAGACAAGGTTGGCAACACGTCAAAAGGAGTGAACGAGCAGCAAAACATTTTTTCGTTTCTGTGGCTTTGAGACTGTTGGATTTAAGCAGTGAGACCGAACTCCTTTTCACACCTCCGATGTTAGGTATTTACACTCCAACCTCTTTTTACATTCCATTAAAAGAGGTTAGTCGACCTCTTTAGTATCAGTTTAAAAAGAAATCAAACAAGGTATTCTAAACTCCTTTGATATTATTCTTACAACTTTCTCTTTATACTGCCTTGCCAGTAGAGACATCTGACCAACGAAAACTACCCCTTATTATTTTGTTAATAGCAGGTAATTTTAAATGCAATATTTAGCTCTATTTATTAACGTAACTTGTTAAGATTAAAACTAACAGTTGAATTTACTTTGTACAACAAAAGAATAATATTTTCCGCGTTTTTTGCCGGAAAATGTTGCTAGAGTAGTGGAGCGATCTTCTTTCAAAAAATTCGAAAAACGATTGTATTTGCTTGAAGTCGCGAATCTGTTAACTTATTAGAACTTCAACTTAACTTTTATCAGCTCATCGTATACAAGCATTTAAGATAATGGTATACTATATTTACATAAGTACAGTTAGGGTCAGAAGTGCATTATAACCTTTGTTGTAAATTAGATTTGTTGACTAACATGGCGCTTGTTAAAGTACCGAGAAAAAACCATGATAAATATCCTGTTTTGAATATATTAAGCAGTAAAGACGTATTCTACTTAAGTTTCAATTAAAACTTTAGAACGTAGTGGTGGTAATGCACATTTGGCTCCAGTCTCTACTTCATACAAACGTTGAAAATTTTAGGAAACTATTTCTTAATACTACTTATTTATTGATTTATTGGTGCATCACAGATTAACTTGTTTCGTTTGTTTTGTAAATTAAAACTGAAACGCAAAAGAACTTTTGGGCCCAAAGTAACAAAAAAAAAACAAAGATTCTGAAACTGCCAGACGTAAAGCTTGGACTTACAATAATTTTATTTCGTACCTGCCCAATTCATTAGACGTAATTGTGAAAATATTACACAATGATTTTCCTAAAAAAACTTAAAAAACTAACCTAAATTATGCACTAAATAAACATAATTTGGCGCTAAAATAAAACGTCAAGCAACAAAAAAAAAGTTTTTGAGTGTCTGCTTCCTAGCAACCGTAAAAAGGCAAAGCTTTGGTTTCCTAGGATAGAAAATGTTCTAGTGACTTATTAGTAGGGGAGTCCAAGCGGGGATTTCGGGATTTACTAAAGCGCGTCAGATTAATATACAGGGGGATACCTTGTACCCGGTTAAGTCCCTACACCAAATATGAACCTCATATAGAAGGCCGCCCGTCCAGGATAAAGGATCAGATTAGTAAAAAAAAATTGATCATCAGAAATTCTAGAGCGCGTCAGATTAAGGTAGGGTGAGTTAATTACATGCTAAAAAGTGTATATTCCACTAATCTGACAATTTGAGAGTGACGTAAAGAAAGGGGAGGGCTACAAAGTTGTAAAAAAAAACGTCATCTCGACATTCTCGATCGTGGCTAATTTTTTTTTTTATTTCGAAGGATATAATTCAAGGATAACGAAAAATATATAATCTGACGATTTCCGCAAGCCGAAATAACAAAAATTCGTCGATAAAGTTTAATGCGTGCAGCTGCGTTATGCCTATATTCTCCTCTCCGCGTTTCTATTCTTTAAATTATTTTCTTACAAATACAAGTAGTTATTCTACTTAAAAAACATACACTTTTTTATTTGCATGCTATTTCCTGAGCTTTTCAATTAATTAAGTTCAATGATTCAAAAAATGTAAAAAAATTGTCAGATTAGGCGAAATCCTCTAGATAATCGTCAGATTATGAGACAGCACATCTAGGACATAAAGATGAACCATATATACATAAACTAGTCATAAATGTCTAGGACATAAAGATGAATCATATATGATGACCCAGTTGGCACAATGGTCACCACGCCGGACTGCCAAACACAGGGTTGCGGGTTCGATTCCCGCCTCAGACATGTATTTATGCTTAGATATTTGTCTGTGGTCTGGTTGTTTCTATGTATTATAAGTATATATTTACAAAAGAAAAGTATATAAGTAGTATATCCGTTGTCTAGCACCCATAACACAAGTCTAGTTACTTAACTTGGGGCTAGATGGCGCTGTGTGGATTGTCCTGCAATATTTATTATTATATATCTTAATCTGACGCGATTGAGTATTTCAAAATGGCGAATTTTTTTTTCACATTATAATAATCGTCACGAGTTTGCGTCACTTGAAATCGTCAGATTATTGCATGAGAGCTTTTTTTTAGGTTCACTTAACACCGCCTAAGAAAATCTGACGCGCTCGATTAATTTTTTTTTTTCATTTTCAACCCTTACTTACGACCACCCCCATCATGCAAACGGTCAGATTAACATACGGACATTATTAAAAAATACGTACAACATTGATGCTACGAGTATCAATATCTGACGCGCTCGAGTATGTCCATGCAACAGAATTGAAAATTTATAGCCGCTTCCCCCACCGATGCAAGATATACATTATATGACATTTTTTTCTTCTTATCATCTAAGCTTTGCAACCCAATAGGTCTCTTTGACGCTCGAGTAAATCCCCATTTAGCATCGTGGGCGCCCCTACTATATTGACCGCTGTATTATGGCCGTTAAATGACTCCCAGAAAAAAACTACTTTTTTTATTTCGATAGATGGCAACATCTTGGTATGGAATAAAAAACTGAAAGATGACTATGACCAGTAAAAATTGAATAAAAACCATGTTGGTAAAGACAAGGCTGTATGGAGTTAGCTACCTTTGCCTTCCCTGACAGTTTACAATTAAAATATTTTTTTAAATAATGAGGCTGTTTCATGAACTTTTTTATCGGTGAATCGTTTATGAAGTGGATTTTATTTTGTAAAATGGTCATACTGATCTTACGACAGCCACACAAATCGAATCTGCTTTCTAACAGACTCAAGCACATATCTTCTGAACTGGCAAGCAAACCGCTAATTCCTCGATTCAACCTGAGCTGAAATATCTACAGTAACTTGATATAAATTCTTCAGTGTTTTGACGTCATTAATCATTAAACAGCACCTAAGTTACCACTCAGTTCTTATTGAACTACTTTAGTATCTAAGATTTGTGTCGGAGCTAAGGTTTTTGTAATTTCTGTTTTGTGTTATGTACTATGCAGTTGTCTGCCAGTTGGTTCCGCATTGACGAATTGTCTTTCCTTAAATCTGATAATTCTTGGTTTAGCCTTAGAACTTCGAGGACAAGTTTCTCGTTTTCCACTTCTAGTTTTTCTAATCTGTAAAAGTTAAAAAAATTATATTATTATTGGCTTTATAATACCACTAGCAGCGCTTCGCGGTTTCACCCGCATAAGTTCCGATCCGTTGGGAATATCAAAATGTATAATAGCCTATCTGTAGCCTTCTTCGACAAATGGACTATCCAACACAAAAATATTTTTTCTATTCGAACTAGTAGTTCCTGAGATTAGCGCGTTCAAACAAACTTTTCACCTTTATAATATTAGTATGGATTAGAACTATCCTAGTCTATCCAATAAGCCTAATTTGATGGCAACCTATAAAAATATATAAAACTTGTATTGCTTTTAGGGTTCTGTATCCAAAGGGTAAAAAAGGGACCCTTTTACTAAGACTCCACTGTCCATCTGTCTGTCATCAGGCCGTATCTCATGATCCATTATAGCTAGACAGTTGAAATTTTAACAGGCGATGTATTTCTGTTGATACTATAAAAACAAATACTTAAAACAGAATACAATGGTAGGGATTCCTTCTGAGTCTGACTTGAACTTGGCCAGTTTTATGGCTATTTTAGCCATCCTCTTTGATTTAAAGTAGCATTGTATGCTTACCTCTTCTGTTTCTCAGTGAGGTCAGTAATATGATCGCAAGCCTTCGCCAAAATACCTCCTTTGCTTGCAGAGTCTGGTAGTCCAGAGTTTGGTACGAGGGCTGCTAATTTCATAATCCAGCTGTTTATTTTGTCTCGCCGCCGTCTTTCGACTTCGTTGTGTGTAGCTCGCCTTTTATCGTCACGCTGGAATGTAAATATTAGAATCAGAATCGGAAAATATTTATTGAAGAACTGGGTACAATATGGTGTTGGGGTTTTTACATAATACAGTGCCTAGCAGTTTATCCTTTATGGATGTACAATAATACGTAAAAATTTAAATATAGCAAAGGCTAATCTATAAGTTAAGTAAGTATGTATGTTCGTTAACTTCAAGTTGAGTAGGTAAATAGATAAATATTAAATTCTTGACTGCTTTCAGTCCTTACCTAAGATTAAAAATATTAATTCAGATTGTAGAATATTTTTGAATAGGAAATCAAGTTATTAGTAGAGTGCATGGACTACTGAAGTTAGGCACAAAATGCTGTGCTATGATAAAAATATTAAGAGCACACCCGCTGAGCTATAGAAGTTTGAATTCTAGAGACTGCCTGACCAAGGCAAAGAAAGGGCATGTGCCAACTTGGCATAATTTGATTTAGATTTGCGCTTCTTTAGGGTACAAAACCTATGGCAACTTATAGAGGACATAAATACAAACAACAAAATCTTGTAAAGCGAATTGTTTTTCTGTAAAGTAATTTAATATAAAATTTTGTTCCTAACATTTCGTGTTTGTCTTTAAAAATGGTGTTTGCAATAAAGCATTTATCTATCTATCTATCCTCTATACATTGCCATAGGTGTGGTGTGGTAGGTAGCCTAGCCCAAAAAATTGCAAGTATAGCAAAAAACCTACAGTATATTTCTTGAATATTGGTGCTGTTTAACAGTTTTAAGCATGTTTAATTGTTAATTAGGGGTGTTTTGCAGTTGCAGTGGCTTACTATTGGCCTGGAAAATTTGACTGGTTGAGCGTGACTGACTCAAAAAGAAGAAGGGGTTTTATAATTGATCTTGTATTCATACTTACTTTCTTTGAAAGTGGAGGCGGAACCTTATTTTGAATTGGTTCAACTTTAACAGTTGAAAGCTTAGAACTTAAGTTTTTCTTAGGAGCGACAGCTTGTGTACCAAATACATCCCCAGGATTACTGATCACGTAGTATGTGGTGTCATGTGCTGGTGAGTTCTGCATATTGGCATCAGGTTCTTCACTGCCAACGTGAATCAGTTTGTATGTCACCGAGTTTGCTGTAAATAAATGAGACAATAAGGTAAATATTTGATTACTTAGCCATTATTCCTATTTTGAGGCACTGTTGTCTGATTTGAGAGTGGTTTAGATGCTAAGCAAGCCTAGTCTATCTTCATAACATGGTCTCAGGCACTAAAGCATAATGCATAAATTAATTTGTTAACTGAGAGGTATAGGACTTTTAGATCAATGTTATGTATGTATTTATTACGAAAACTGTGAATATTAAAATACTCACGGATTACTAAAGGATCGCTATCGCCAGTGTCAAGAAAGTGTTGGGCCAATGGCACTAAACGTGAATTATCTTCACGACTGCCTGAAATTTCATCACTACCTAAGTAATTTAATTTAACCTTAATTCAATAAGCCTCAGTGTTAACGCATGCTTTATAGGTTAATTAGATTTCATTGTTCATCTAATTCTTATTATTTTAGCCTTCAGGGTACAAACAAGTGCCTCGGTCTAATTTGAAGAATATGTTCAAATGTCACTAATAATTTCGCAGAGGAAATTAAGTTAGGACTTACCGAAATTCCCACTTTCTTCGGATAAAATATATTCACCGTCACCGCTGCGGATAAACAAAATCTTTTAGCAAAACAATCACTACAAAATAAACATACGAATTCAATGTACAATTTTGGCAACAAGAATGCAGACGAACGGCCTTCATTTCACATTTATCACAAAAATATTATGTAACTCACTACTCAAATAATATCTATCGCTATTGAAATTACCTATTATCTAGAGAACTTTCATGTAAATCGTCAATGTCCTCTTTTATTTTAGCCATTGCGCGTAAAACGTTTTTGAATTTTCACAATTTGATCACGGGGACAAATAAAAATGGTCATGTGACGAAACCAGAGAGCAATTTTCCATGACATTTAGCTGTCATTTTGATATTGTCTATGAGAGATTTTTGCCGCTTTGTCCAAGAGGCGTCAAAAATTGTCGTCTTTTTTTATTTTCTGGGACCTTTGTATCGTTGATACCTACCACTTTTTATTATATCTTTTCTTTGTCTGAAACTGAAACCGCATATTGGCCGTGATGCCACTTTTAAAACAAAAGATAGTAGCGCCATCTGGTTTCTTTCACTAGTACTAATATGAAAATCTAAAAAGTATTAATTTGTACCTAGTTAAAAACTAGATGGCATCTTTTATTATTTTTAGACAATTAACAATAGCGCCATCTATTTATTATGTCAATATTTAAATTCAATTGTTTCACTAGATGGCGCTGTTTTATGCCAAGAAAAACTAGTAACTTGAATTTTACAAAGTACCCTACTTACTCCAAAACAAGACGTCACAACAATGTTTATTACAAGTTTATTCAACCTTCGTACTTTGAGTAGAGATAAGATTTATATGAAATTCTCCAACAGCTGTTGTATCGCATAATTCCGACTGGAATTTGCAAACAAAATACTTACCTACCCATTCCGTTTTCCAACAATTCTAAACTGGCATGACGGGTTGGCAGACAGAATATACCTACAAGAGGAATTATCTAAGACAACAAAATGCCGTGAGTTCCACGCAACGTCTGCATTTGTTAGACTCTATCTGGCTCTATGTGACTCCAGCTGATAGGTAAGTTTAAGAACTTGGTTTTGTTACTGAAGTAGGTACCTACTTAACGAATTTTCCTTGAAGAATTTCCACCAAGTTGATGAGGTAATTAGCTAGGTAAAATACTTTTCTACTTTTAAAAGAGTCGGACTAATGAGTAGGTATAGGTATAGTAGCGAGGGGTTCATACAACCCGATTCCTGTCGGACTTAAGTAGGTACCTACCTTAACGGATTCAAGCATATGTAAGGGGAGTTTTGGCGGGAACGAGTTAACAACATGTCTTGCTGCAGTTTTATTTTCATGAAACTTAGATGTAACCCGAGTTGAATTGTATAATTCTGGTGGAATGTTATTCAATTTAGTTCTGTGAAAGTGCACAAGTGTAGTGAAAGTAAGAATCAGTGTCAAACATGCAGTTTTCTCGTTGCCTCCAAATCTCCTATTAAGGTTATGGTAAACTTGCCACCGCTTTACTATAACCCCTGACTTGACGGACTATGACGACTTTGACTGTATTGAAACACTTTAGGCCCGATTTATGAAAAATCGGGTCATAATTTGATGCAAAATATAACTTGACACTGGCTAAATGCACACGTGCGAAGCCATAATAAAAGAAGAAAAAAAAAGCATAATATGTAAACATGCAACCTTCATAGACAGTTGTTGATTAGAAATTAAGTAGATATATTATTCATAGGTAGCAGCACCAGGGGGGATTCTAAATTTATATTGAATAACAGTAAAAGCAAAGCACAAGCTGTGGTTGGTGCCTTGACAGGACATCACGGAACTAATAAATAACATGCTTATAAAAATGAAGATAACTTCAAAAATGACTGCAGAGCCTGCGGTGATGTCAGGAAAACTATGGAGCACAATGGGAGCACATCCTGTGTGAATGCGACGTCTTAGCAGCGAAGCGTATGAGGCCTCCTTGGGAATGCGTATCCCAATCCGGAGGAATATAGGTTTCTTCATGTTAGTGGGATGACCGCGTTAATCGAACACTTCTTCAAAGAGTAAAACCCACACTTGGTCGAAGTGTTGCTGGCTATTTGTCTGCCCCTGATATATAAGATAAGTATATTATTGTTACTGATACAATTCGTTAAGAAGTATATTTGGGTAGACTTAATTAACAGATGGAATTAGGTTGATCCCACGTTCTGTCTGTTTGTTTAGTTTAACAAAATTAGGGTGCCTCTTATCTTTTGGGCACATTGTTCAACAATTTAAGTAAAAAAATTAAAAACACTCCAAAAAGAACGTGTAAAATAACCAAACCAAACATAATCTGAAGCCGGGTTTTTGCTGCGTTTATTTTTCCCCTTTTTTATTGAAGTCGGTTGTTTTAAATTTAATTTTTTCTTTTTATTAAAAATTTTAGTGCATATTTCTACTGTCTCTGAAAATTCCACTTGATATATGTAAAAAGACGAAATTCTTCGATTTCTTATCCGTAATGTAACTTATTGAAGGGTTTTGTGATGAGAAGGTGGTCCCAGATGCTCTATTAATCTATACCTATAAGTTATTTATAGCCTATTCAACTGGTTGGTTGAAACCCAAGCAATTAGCTGCACGCTCGAGGTGCAATTCTGTTCATTACTCCGAAGATCCTCATCAGATCTTCACCAAAATTTTATGGAACTAACCCTAAGGTATTCTCTTTCTAACAAAAAAAATTCATTCAGTTGAGCCATATTGGAGTAATCTCAACCGCCTTCTTTTTGAAGTTGGGTAATAAAAAGGTATTTTGTCGCTGCTGTTCAGAAAACAAAAAACACTTAGCAAGGGTTGTTCCTTCATTCCACAAAGAGGACACGGTCATCAATAATTCTTTGTTCATCAATTTTATTAGGTCAGTTCGAAAGAATTTTAACATTACATTAGAGATAACATCCAACCCCCTTACTGATTTATATATTTAAGGTGAAAGGGTACCGGCGCTCTCTCCATACAAACGTAGTCGACTGTTTTCTCCCTGGATAAAGACACTAGAGCAAATATTTTTATTCCATAAAACTTATAACTGCCATGACCATGCCCCTATTTTTTTTGTGTTTTAAATCTTTATTTCTTTTTATTTATTTCTTAGTGAGCCCCAGAGTACCCTTTCCTCTTAGTATGCCTTCATTTTTAAATGATGATTCTTTTGTGTTAGAATCAGGATACCATAGGGGTGGTCCCATAAAAATTGGTGAGCATCTGATGGGGATCTTCTGAGTGACGAACTGAAATGGGATATTTGTTGAATTTTGTTGTTGAACGAATCACGTTTCTTTGTTTAAGCCGTTTCCGAGATGTGTGAAGGCATTATTTGTTCACCGTAATGCCCTTTAGCGATACGTATGGGTTTCGAAATACAACGCGCATTTTTGGAAAATCATAGTACAACATATTTGGGGCCGTCCATTAATCACGTGATGTTTTGGCATTTTTAACACACCCTCCCTTTTGGCGATACATGCCCCACCATGTATCGCCACAAGGGAGGACTACAAGTATCATCTAATTGTATTGTATAAATTTTTTTTGCCGCTTTTCGATTGACTATCGCGCGTTTGCCGAAAAAACGAATACACGTGATATATTACTACATTATGATATTTCTTTATCGTGATTTTTATGGACCCCCCCTCTTTCAAGCCTCACGTGATTAAAAGACAGTCCCTTTTATTAAATATCCCGTTTCCGAGACGCTTTGGAGGTTCGATGTGAAGATTATGAATTTACAATATTACAATACAAAAACACTATGCCAAGCTCCCATACTAAATGTCCGGACCCCTTTGTTGTTATTATTTTTTCCTACTTTTTGAAGTCGGTTTTTTTTAAATTTTTCATTGCACACATTTTGCACCGGAATTTAATGACATTCCGATGCACTCTCTACTAAGTACGTTATATTAAATATCTTTAGTAAGTTCCCCCCTGTCGTAAATCGGAGCTCATTTTCAGCATTACTCGTCATTATGGTGACATTTTACGGACACATTTCTCCGGCAGTTTGCCGACAACGCGGGCAATGTCGTCACTGCCGCATGACCAAGCCGACATTGATTGCTGCTGTGTCAACTTTGGCTGTTTGTTCACATTGATTAGATCGCTATTAGCCTTATATGGTCGGAGGGTTTAAATAATAGGTACATATAGGAACTGAAAAATCAATGACAAACAATATAGGTACCTTTTAGTTTTCTAAAAATTATAATGTTCAAAAGTCGACAAATAAAAGTTGTTGAACATATTTTAATACTTAAGAGGAAAGGGTACCGGGCGCTTTCTCCATACAAACGTAGTCGACTGTTTCCTCCCCGGATAATGACACTAGCACAAATATTTTTGTGCCATAAAACCTGTAACTGTTATGACTATGCCCCTATGTTTTAGTTTTTATCATTTTCTAATTATCATAGAAATTAAGATTTTAAAAAACAAAAAAATAAAAAGAGAAACGAAACATACGGGGCATGGTCATGGCAGTTATAAGTTTTATGCAAAAAAATTTCTTGCTCTAGTGTCATTATCCAGGGAAGAAACAGTCTACTACGTTTGTATGGAGAGAGCCCCGGTACCCTTTCCTCATAATATTTGCTGTTGGCCACACTTTTAAGTGGCTCCAATTGCCCGAAGAAAAATAATAGAAATAAATTGCTGCGGTTTCTTTTTGAAATTGCTGCTAATGCCTGCTCATTTTTGTTAGTACCTATAAGCTTTTGCTTTGGCTTATTGGTCACTCATTGTCGATTGATGTTTTTCGAAGGAAACTTTATCTTTACAAATTACCTACTAATTTAGTAAAATACCTATGAAAGGTGGTTTTTTTCCCTACTCTGTTACTAACTAACAAGTACGAACGAAAATATCCCAATTCCTTTTTCCATATACTTATGTGAGCAAGCACTCGCCCTTTTAGAAGAAAAGCTTTTTCAGGTAAGTCGAACAAATTACGTAATGTTTTTATTTGCTAAAAGGATGCATTCTGGTTAATGTACGAAAGTAATAGTTACATAAGGTGAAAGGGTACCGGCGCTATCTCCATACAAACGTAGTCGACTGTTTCCTACCTGGATAATGACACTAGCACAAATATTTTTGTGCCATAAAACCTATAACTGTCCCCGCCCGTGCCCCTATGTTGTTGTTTTTTTCATTTTCTTATTATAACAGAAATTAAGATTAAAAAAAAACGAAACATAGGGGCATGGTCATGGTAGTTATAAGTTTTATGCAAAAAAAAATTGCTCTAGTGTCATTATCCAGGGAGAAAACAGTCGACTACGTTTGTATGGAGAGAGCCCCCGGTACCCCTTCCTTTTAAGGAGAATAGGTAGAGTGGATATGTTTCAGTCCAAAAATACACGGCTACCCAATGAAAATAGTAGATAAGTATGTACAATAATTTAGGAGTTGATTTGGCCTACCTTTTAAATAAGAACGAATGATGGTTAGGTTAGGTTAGGTTACTTATCTATTTTTTTAAAAAGTCCGGAATCTAAAAGTCGTAGAAGAATAGTTGTTCAAACAATAGTTGTTCAAACAACCCTAAAAACCCTAAAAATATTGTATGTCAGACGAAGCTGGATAGGTTAAAAGTCTTAATTGCCTGCCCTTTTGGGAGTATGATCAGCAAAAGAATATTACCTAAAAAATAGTACTTACCCAAACATGAAAATGACCTAAAATTCTTAAAAACATAGACAACAAACACATAGGTAACCCTCTCTTTTGCTCTTTAGTCGGGTAAAAATATGGTTCACGATTAACCGTCCCCCTAACGATCCCCATACGGAAAACGATTTTTTTCTGTTTTTAGTATTTGTTGTTATAGCGGCAACAGAAATACATCACCTGTGAAAATTTCAACTGTCTAGCTATCACGGTTCATGAGACACAGTCAGGTGACAGACAGACAGACGGACGGACGGACAATGAAGTCTTAATAATAGAGTCACGTTTTTACCCTTTGGGTACAGAACTTTAAAACCATATCCTATCCTACTTAATATTATAAATGTGAAAGTTTGTGTGTGTGTATGTTTGTTTGTTACTCCTTCACGCTAAAACTACTGGACCGATTGCAATGAAACTCGGTATCTAGATAGCTGGAGACCTGGATTAGCACATAGGCTACTTTTTATCCCTATATTCCCATGGGATTGGGACTTGCGCGGGTGAAACCGAAGCTAGTATTTACAAATATCTAAGTAGATTAATCTGCTATTTACCTGTCACCTCTCAGGCAATATCTTCCTATCCACTTAATAGTTATTGAAAATTGAAATCCCCTATTGTTGACTTCGTCGAATGTTTGCAAAATGTCAAGGTATAACCCGCCTTGCTAATCCAGGCCAAAGTGTAGTCAAACAAAGGTGGAACTTTGACATCGAGCTTTCTATACCTACCTACTTACGTAACTACCTAGTAATATTGATAGAAGATTCTGAACCTACCCTATAGAAACAATAATACTCAAATTCAAAATTTTATTCAATTTTGTGAATTTTTATTTTGATTTTTATCTCCAAATGTTAAGGCAAAAGTCATTGACTAATATATCAAGGCACAGGCTAAACCTAACTTAACATTTGACATACGTATCCTCTTATGACGTAAGCATCCAATAAGGAAGGATTTTTCAAAATTCAACCCTACGGTCTTGAAAAAGGGAATGCGAAAGCGAAGCCACAGGTTAGTTAGGAGTTAGTTAGGTATGTTACTTAGTTAACTTAGATATAACTTAATTTTGATTTCTTATAGGTAATAATTTTTATTTCATATTGACATAGTTTTTGTGGGCTAGTAGCGTTATTACCCAATTCCATTTTCCCCCGAAAAATAAGCTATTTATTTTAGTTATATTTTACTAGTAAAAGAGTAAACTTTATTTCACTCTAAGAAAAAGTCAACGAAAAAAAAAACTCTTACGAAAATAGCTCCAAGAAAAATCAACGTCGAAACAAATTGATTTATCCACAGGTTTAAGCTAATGGATTATTGTATCGGTATCATTGTGATTATATGCGAGCAAAGCCATGTAGGTGCCGTTAAACCTACATCTAAAGAAAATAGAAATCCCTATGGGTACCTAATATTTATGTTATTTTATTCTCTATTTTTACGTATATATTGGAATAGATGTAATGTTGTCGTTTCTGAAGAATAACTATAAAATATTTTTTTGGTTTTTTGGTATTGGTTTTCTATAGAGCCTACTGTTATAAATATTGCAGGACATTCCACACATCGCCATCTAGCCCCAAGCTAAATAACTAGATTTATGTTATGGGTGCTAGACAACGGATATACTACTTATATACTTTTCTTTTGTTTTGTCGTTAATATACATAGAAACAACCAGACCACAGACAAATATCTAAGCATAAATACTAGTCTGAGGCGGGAATCGAACCCACAACCCTGTGTTTGGCAGTCCGGCATGGTGACTATTATGTCAAATGGGTCGTCATATGATATGACTGCAAACTTACAAGAACAAGGTAAAGTTTTTTCTTTTTTAATCACAGTTTTTTTATTAAAACCTGCCAGTACATTTAAATGTTAAAGGAAACCTTTTTTTTTGATAGGTATTAGAGTAAAAGTTTTTGGAGCAAAAGTTGATATAAGATCTAAGGGAAGTCGCTGCATAAGATACGGGATAAAACCTAGGACGGGACGGAGACGTAAAGTTAACGAAACGATGTCAAAAAAATCGTCACGTTCCGCCCGGCACGAGAAAATCACGTTACGTATGCAGCGACTTCTCTTAGATCTTATATCAACTTTTGCTCCAAAAAGGTTTTACTCTAATACCTATCTCAAAAAAGTTTTCATGTACCATTTAAACGTACTGGCAGGTTTTAATAAAAAATCTCTGATTAAAAAAAACAAATCTTGTATTTAGAGTATTTATTTAGACATCTATGATAGACAAGGAACTTATAACGTCTACAGAGTGCACTTGAAGTCTATACTAATATTATAAAGCTGAAGAGTTTGTATGTTTGAACGCGCAACTCTCAGGCACTACTGCTTCGAATTGAAAAATATTTTTGTGTTGAATAGTCCATTTGTCGAGGAAGGCTTATAGGCTATTTTATATTTCGATATTCCCACGGGATTGGGAGTTACGCAGGTGAAACCGCGGAGCGCTGCTAGTATAAAGATAAAATATTGTAAAATAGAAAAAAATAAAAACACACTTCAAAAAAAAGATAAATATCTGCACATACTTACCTATATAACCCGACTAAAAATATACATTCGAATTAAGAACCTCCTCTTCTTAAGTCGGTTAAAAAGGCGTTCATTGTGTAAAGAGTTGTTGGTGTCGGAAGACGGAATTTCATCCATAATTGATTGTATCGTCTCGCGAGCCCGGCTCACTAAGAAACGTTTAATGTTGTATGAACACGGGGCGTAGAATGGCTCCATTTCGGCTATTTCACCCGATTACTGACCTACTTACTTGTACCCGTACCTTTATATTACCTAAGTATAGGTTAATGACTTGTAGAAGATTAAACCTACATAAAATAGCTAGGTTAAACCTACACATAGGGAATTTGTGGCTAATATGGTACCTGCGGGTATGTATGTATGTATACGGGCTTTCCGCAACTAGACTCTTTTTTATTGGGTCCTTTTTGCGTGAGGATGTAGTAGGCTTGCCCAGCACCTACTACCCTCTCAGCTTAGTCGACCGTGTCCAGAGGAGAGAACATGTCAATATTGTCAATACTTCTGGAGCCAACTAAGCCGCGGGTTTCATCACGATGTTTTCCTTCACCGTAAGAGCAATGTCAATTAGCGCACATAATTAGATACCTGCGGGTAATAACCATTAAAAGGTTTTTTTTTAAAACCTGTATATTAGTGACAAAATAACAAGAAAATAAACTAATAAATTTTAATATTATTGACAATATTGTAGCTTAAATTTAAGATAGTTGTCGCCAACGTCCATACCACGTTGAAAACAACCGGTTCTCGTCCGATCACCGAAGTTAAGCAACGTTGGGCGCGGTCAGTACTTGGATGGGTGACCGCCTGGGAACACCGCGTGATGTTGGCTTTTTGCAAAAAAAAACATCAGATTGCTAATAAAGCAAATATTTATCGAAATACCTGTGTTTATGTAGTTTTCCCTATTTTTATTTAGTTTTTAATCAAGGTGGCAGGTAGCCCTTATTAACCGCAGGTACCTAACTACTTAGCAGCTTACCTAATTACTCAATTAATTGCTATTTCGCTAAAAATAAACTGTTTTGTGTATTTATTTTGAATGTGATGTGTGTGTGTTTACTTCGCTAGTTAGACAGTCTACATGGGCATTTCTACTTGATAACCTTTTTTTATATTAGACTTTTTATACAAAACATCTTTTGTTTTCAACGCAGGATAGAGGCCTTTTATTGTATATCCACGATTCACCATCCACCATCCAATTAACATTGCTCTTACGGTGAAGGAAAACATCGCCATGAAACCCGTGGCTTAGTTGGCTCCAAGAAGTATTAACAAGTTCAAGTTCATCAAGAATAAGCTGAGAGTGTAGTAGGTGCTGAGTAACATTACTCCATCGTCACGCAATAGGACCTAACTATAGACATTTCTTTTCAATTATATTAATTTTGATTAATTATTTGATAACTAGAATTTTTAATTTTTTTAAATTTGCACTTTAAAATTGACATTTAGACATTTGTTTTTAATTTAGACTTTATATATTAAAATTTGATTTTTGAATTTAAATTGCATATTATGCTTACCTCCTTTTTTAAATGAAATTCTGACATCTGTATAATTAGTGAATTTGTATATGGGTTTTGCCCATATACAAATTCACTAATTATACAAATCAATTTATTTATTTATTTAAAGATGTCTAGTTGCGTAAAAACAGCCTGTGTACAAATACAAGAAGTTAGGTACTTACTTTGTACCTACGTCTTTTTCCGATACATAGTTGAAACCCTTACTAGTTTTTGTTCTAAACTACTTATGAACTGAAATGTACTTGCCAACAAAAACCACTTAGTAGGGGTTACCGGTAGCCAATTTCCAAGTATCTCTCCCAGTAGAGATAGATGGAAAAAATCCACTAGATCAACCTAATACCATTTGGGTTCTAAAAACATGAAAGTGTGCGAAAGCATTAGCGTAGGACGAGTTTCCTAAAACTCACATGGGGTTGGGATCAACATAATATGTTGGAAAAGCTTGTGATATTTACCATAAATTATTTAAATCCACTGTTGGGTATTTGGTGTAAGAGAGTAAGATATCAAGCAGAAATAAAAAAACCGGCCAAGTGCGAGTTGGACTCGCACAGGGTTCCGTAGCCCCACTTTATATTTTTATCTGTTTTTAGTATTATATTTAGATATGCTTCTATCTCACACGCACACACTACTAAACCAGCTGATCACTGACCGGTTTGATGATGTAGACGTTTTTTTACACAAATCAGCGGCTATTTATAAACATTTGTTATAATTGGTTGAGCTTCAGCAATAATATTATTTAACTTAGATTAATTTATTTAAATTAGAATAATTTATACTTGTATGGCTCTTCAGGCGTTTTGGCAAGCCTGAGAGCAACTGTTTCAAATAAATAAATTGTTAGAGCGGCAACAGAAATACCTACATAATCAGTGAAAATTTCAACTGTCTAGTTATAACGGTTCATGAGATACAGCTTAATAACAGACAGACATACAAACGGACAGACAGTGAAGTTTTAGTAATAGCACAGAATGTAATAGGGTAATAGGGTACGGACAGAACCCTAAAGAAAATTGAAATTTTCCTAAAACAACAACGTCAAAAACCTAAAGGGTAACTCTTAGAAACGCTATACCTAGTTATACGAAAAAAGACAATTTTTAGGAGGTCGTCCCTTATTTTAGGAATAAACATAGGTATATACATATAAACATATATATTTCAATTTCTTTTTTGTATTTGGTACAGTTTTAATACCTTAGAACTCTCCATACCATTTCTCTCTTAACCATTTTTCTCGGTAAAATGGCATTTAAAAAAAAAGTATGTTCGTTATTTACTATGTTCTCATTAATTTATTTTTCTTAAATTTAGATTAAAAAAAACTGAATACAAAATATATTAAAAAAATTATAATAATATTTACTTATTAAAAAAATCAAATCCTATCATCTAATTTCCTGTAAGTATCGAGAGCGTAATATATTTGAAAGTCTTCGCAAAAACCCAAAGAAACTGACTGACTCCAATAAAGACAACCGAAAAGGAATGACCCTAACTTGAATGGTTTCCCTCGCCTCTGAAATCTATCTATATATATAAAAATGAATTGCTGTTCGTTAGTCTCACTAAAACTCGAGAACGGCTGAACGGATTTATCTTATCTTAGTCTTGAAATCTTCGTGGAGGTCTAGGGAAGGTTTAAAAGGCGATTATTCTCACGGGATCGGGACTTACGCGGGTGAAACCGCGGGGCGCAGCTAGTATGTAATAAAATGTTCAAGTACCTAACACATCATAAATGGAAGAAATGGTAAAAACCCACCATTTCAGCCTTAATGTAATATAACAGAACGTAACGAGCACATATTACCTACCTACAGTAGCGCCCTATAATTTCACCTGTGTAATACCAAGAATAAAAAGAAGCATCAGAATCGGTCCAGTAGTTTCAGAGCCTATATTCGTTACAAACAAACATAAAAAGAATTGAAACGAAGTTCCTTATTGCACGTTGCGAAAGGGGGCTAGACGGAAAAATTAAGACCAAAAGTTGTAACGACACTTTTTGCTATAGTTGTAAGCCGTGCGGCGCGGCGTGCGCGTGTTTCTCTGTCTGTCTGTCTCTCTCTCTCTCTCATATAAAGCAAGCCAGTTTACTAAAATTGAGCCTAATGATAAAGTTTATATTACATTATATTTGTTAATAATTTAAAAAACTTATAACTTAAAAAAAATTACAATTCTTTCACTAATTAAACGAAAGGAATTTCGTTCCATCCGGGTGTCCCTCGACACCTCTCAAGTTTTTTTTCTTTTGAAATACGTATACATAATCTTTCAGTCTCTTTAGAGGTAGAATTTCCAAAAATCCTTTCTTAGCGCTGGCCTACGAGTACGTCCTAAAAGGAACGCCCATGCGAAGTTTCGGACTCGTATATGGCTCCTGTAGTTTCAGAGATTTCTTGATAAGTCTTTTTCTGTTTTATATATCTAATAGATTTTTTCTTAATACAAAAAACACGTGGCTTTAAATGCTTATATTTTTTTCCACATCTAGTGAAATACTATAATTTCCATTGTAGGAAAGAATATTTTATCATATTTTTTCTATTTGTTTATATGCTGCAGTACTGTCTTGCCATCATCATTTATCTACCAACTTCTAAGTAAAATAATCTAATACTGAAAACAAGTTCAATATATCCTTATATGACATACGTAGCTAATCACCACCTTTTCCTCCTACATATGACTTCACAACTGTTATCATAACCGGATGAATTTCCCTGACCCTTCCGGATGTCGGAATCCCTTAATCGTTCTGTCCTACGACATTGAGGAAAGGAAGGTATCGGTCTTATTTTAATAGGTAGGTATAAATTTTATGAAATACGACACAGGAAAAAAATAATTAAAGTGAGAAAAAATCCTCACCTTATAGGTGCTAGCGAATAATTTCTTGTTTTTAGTAAATTTCCTTGAAAATTTTATGATGTTCTATAATATTTAAGAATGCTCAATTAAATAAAAACATTTATTAAAACCATTTCTCACTCCAAGAAATCTTTTTTTCAGCGTAGTTTTTGCCCGTCAACTCGTCCGCGTGGGGGTGACATTTCCAAAATCATTTTTAGATTAATTGCATGCCAAAGGGGTTTAGACATTTAGTATGGGAGCTTGGCATAGTGTTTTTTTTGCCCGATGCATTTCGAAACCCATGTTAATCGATAGAGGGCATTATAGTGAACAAATATTGTCTTAACATCGAACCTCTAAAGCGTCTCGAAAACGTGATATTAAACAAAACGTGTTGTACTATGATTTTACAAAAATGAGCTGTGCATTGCAAGACCCATACGTACCGACAAAAGGCATTACGGTGAACAAATAATGCCTTCACACCGAACCTCTAAACCGTCTATATAACTGTGTATATGTATTGAGTTTTTATAAGAACACTAGCAGCGCTCCGCGGTTTCACCCCCGTAACTCCTGATCCCGTGGGAATTTCGGAATAAAAAGTAGCCTATAGCCTTCCTCGATAAATGGACTATCCAACACAAAAATATTTTTTCAATTCAAACCAGTAGTTCCTGAGATTAGCGTGCAAACAAACAAACTCTTCATCTTTATAATATTAGTATAGATTTATTTATAATGCACACGAATCATGTCGCGAACAATAAAACAAGTCGTTTACCGAATAAAAATATCTTAGTGTAACATTTGTAAAACTTTCAGATTACATCCTTTGTTTGAAATGATAAATCATTTCCTATAAGTGGGGAAAATATTTGAGAAGTTGTAATGTTGATTGATGGTTCCAATTTTTCAGGAAACTCGCTGCTACATTAGGCAACTCGCCCGAGTGTTCCGCAAGTCATTACTACTCTCGAGAGATATGTTTGATTTTTCTTTATAAATTTACCTATCCTCGTACTTTAGTTATTTTTACTTGATTTGGTTTACCTTGAATAAAGACAAAGTTAAAACCGTTGTAAAAAAAGTTGTTTCATAGTTTATGCCCAATTGCTTATCAGTCCAGTTGCTATTGACTATTTTGAAAATACATTTTTTTAATTTTCTATTAAATCCATTCTCAATTTAGGCGTACCATTTTTTAATAAGTTTATATTTTATGTTAGTAAAGAATAATTGATCTCTACCAACATTTCCTAATCCTAACTAATATTAAAAAAACCGAAATTCTGTTTATTATTTTTTTTGTTTGTTCCTTCTTCACGGTCAAACAACTGTACCGATTTGGATAAACATAGCTACATTAATTATACAGTACCTGGATGACCGAGCTTTGCTCGGTATTTATTTTTTACTTAGTCTAACCTCAAAGCAAACACTCATTGACTTCGTGTTACTTAACAACGCCATCTGCTGGAATAACTTTATTGCTCACAAAAAATAGTATTAGTAGTTTCGTAAAAAAAGTAAGTTTCGATAAAACACGAATAAAATGACATTTTCTAAAAATGATTCCTAGCTAGATCGATTTATCGCCCCCGAAACCCCCTATATACCAAATGTCATGAAAATCATTGGAACCGATTCCGAGATTCCAATTATATATACAAGAATTGCTCATTTAAAGATATAAGATAAAAGTACAAAAATAAAAAAGATAAGATAAAAAAAAATTGATGAAGATTTGCATAGTTTAGAGAATGGAGAAGAATACGGCATAATTTTGATCTCTAAATTCCCGTGGGATCGGGACTTACGCGAGACAAACCGTGAGGCGTAGCTAGTTAACCTAATAAAAAAATGGCGTGCCTACATTGTAAACGGATTAAATAAATAAATAATTTAACAAGGTAAAACATGTACCAAAAATGAAATAACCATAAAATATAGCTGCCTCCATAAGTAACGAGAAACACCTTCCGTATTCAAGGTGTGAAATCGATACCCAAATGCCTTAGGGAGTGAACCAAATCTGGTCCCCATGATTTTCAACTAAGCTTTCATAACAGTTTGGTTAATACAGTTAAAAGGGATTTAACTAGTTATAGGAATATGTTTTCGTTGTTAATAATTCATAATTTTTAACGCCCGACGCAAAAACGACGGGGTGTTATAAGTTTGACGTGTCTGTGTGTGTGTCTGTCTGTGGCATCGTAGCTCCCGAACGGATGAATCGATTTTGATTGAGTTTTTTTTGTTTTATAATTTGTTTTCTTGTAGTTAAAATTTTAACTATCTTCACATAAGTAGGAGGTTTTAAATTCTTATGATTTTATTTGGATGCTAGTTTTGGCCTGCTTTTTGGGTAGTGGGTAGTGGGTACATTCATTAACATTATTATTTTTCAAAATTTTGATATCAAAATATGATATCAACTGCGCTACTAATCATTAAAGGTAGGTTACGTGCTTAAATACTTAGACAATGTTTTTATTATTATTGAGTGCGTGAAATTGTCATTTATTTTATATGCCAAATTACTTGCCTAATTTTAAATGCTAAATTAGTAAGATGATAAAGCTGAACCCTCTTATTCCAAAACAAAGTTTAAGGATAGTCTGAGACCTTAGATTTAGACACAAATTTACTCGTGAACTATAGTCTAAACACTATCTCTAAATAATCTATAGGGATAGTGTTTAAACTGTAGTTTTCTATATAATATCTAAGGATAGTGTTTAGACTATAGTTCACGAGTAAATCTGTGTCTAAATCTAAGGTTTAAATACACATCTCGGACTATTCTTAAACCTCGTTTTGGAATAAGGGAGGAAGAGTTTGTTGGTTTGAATACGCTAATCTCAGGTACTACTGGTTCGAATTGAAAAAAATCTTTTTGTTTTGGATAGTCCATTTTTCGAGGAAGGTTATAGGCTACTTTTTATTTGGATAACCCCACGGGTCGGTGCTTATGCGGGTGAAACAGCAGGGCGCATCTAGTTTTACATAAAATCTTCTTATATATAAAAATGAATTGCTGTTCGTTAGTCTCACTAAAACTCGAGAACGGCTGAACGGATTTATCTTATCTTAGTCTTGAAATGTTCGTAGAGGTCTAGGGAAGGTTTAAAAGGCGAGAAAAAAATCGAATAATTTCCGGGAAAACCCTATCAATTCCTACGGGATCGGGACTTACGCGGGTGAAACCGCGGGGCGCAGCTAGTCTAGAATATAATGTGATATTCTACCTTCTACTAGAATTAGAAAAAAAAGGGAATGTAATTGAATAACGTATCGAATGAAAGCTCAGATATCTACATGATATCCAAACGTTCGACAAAATAGGTTATCAGAAATGTTCATCTCTGTTCAAGCTTCGATAAAAGATAATATTCAAATTTAAGGAAATGTACTCCGAGGAACATGTATTGAATAGCAATAAATTCGTTTTCTTCTTTGAATCTTGTGGGAATATTTTTGTGATATTTGAGTTAGTTGATTTTTTGGGAGACAGTGAACTTTTACTTTTATTTTAAGCATATATAAATTAGCATAAAATATTTCTTTTCGGTCTGACATCTTAGACAATATTTTAAAAACTAGCTTAACCTTTGACTTTAGTTTTGCATTGATTCAATCAGTAATTCAGGTGTTTTTTTTATATTTATATGGTTTACATTGAGAGCGGTGTTGGCTTAGTGGTAGATACCTCGAAATTTAATTCTGAAGGTCGTGGGTTCGAATCCCGACCGGCCGTGCACCAATGTATTTTTCTTAAGAAAAAATTATGTGCGCTAATTGACATTGCTCTTACGGTGAAGGAAAACATCGTGATGAAACCCGTGCCTTAGTTGCCTCCAAAAGTATTGACAAGTTCTCTCCTCTGGACATGGTCGACTAGGCTGAGAGGGTAGTAGGTGCTTGGCAAGCCTACTCCATCCTCATGCAAAAAGGACCCAATAAAAAAGAGTCTAATCGCGGAAAAACAGTCCGTTCAAGTACAAACAAGTACATGGTTTACATTCAACAGAGATTATAAATTAATATTTAGATATATGGTTTACAGAGATTATAAAACTTACATCAAACTACCTGTGCAATATCAACCTTAATGATATGAAATATGACTTATTTTTGAATCGGCTAAACCTATTTATTTTTATAAATCAGTGAATCCGTTACCGATATGGAGGATCACGTACAAAAAGTAAGCAATGTTCATAAAAACGTGATAAAAGCTCACATAGAACCCATAATAACTTCGATATAAAACACAAATCATGTAAAAACGGTTTTATGCGTGTGCGGTGAAAAACGTGAATTAAGGATGATTACAGACGTGACCGAGTTTCATTGGAAATATTATGAAATTAAAAATAATTTTTTATGACCTTAAAATGGAAGTCGTTGGATGCCATATAACATTCTTCTTCTCGTATAGTAGTGTGGCTCACCTATTGTTAGAGTTTTTAGATCGCCTTAAGGCCTCTAACTTAACCTAACGACTGCTACTAGAGGTAGCAACCGGGACCAATGGCTTTACGTGCCTTCTGAAGCACGGAGGGGCTCACGAAAATATATTTTTGCCACACTACTAATTGGTCACCCATCGAAGTAATGACCGCACCCAGACATCGCTTAACCCGCAAGACCGTAAACGATCAGCGAGCGTCGCTTAGCTGTGAGCATGCGACTGATCGCTCTGGAAGTTTTTGGGAAGCCTATGTTCAGCGGTGGATATCCTGCATCCTGTATTATGATGATCCAAAATTGCCTATACAGTTGACCAATCGATATATCAACGCATAGCTTAAACCAATGTACAAATTAAGCCAAAATAATGCATACAGATAAACGTATAAGGCTTAGAAAGGGTTTTGCAAAATTCAACCCCCATTCAGTCAGTTTTTAATATACGCATTTATAGATCAGTAGCAGACGATCCTTTTCTCAATTTGGCCAAATATTCTCATAATAAAAGCGGTCCCTTTGTGACTCGAACCCGACATTTGAGACAAAATTCATCAAAAGCTTTTGTTCAGCAAAATCTAATTTTCATTCATTTTTTCCCACAAAGCACAATTAGTGCCTCAATAATGTATATTCTGTCATCAATGCGAATAATCAGCGTGAAAAAATATGTATTCTAATCTACCAAATTACAATAACCGTAATTAAATAACATTTTATTTTTATTATGTTTTTGACTATTTTATTTTGTAATTGATAGTGAATAAATGAGTTTCGAAACTAGCTTTTGCCCTCAACTTCGTCCTTGTAATTGTCGAAAATTTACCAAGAAATCACGTTGTCCTATTATGTCCTATACAAACTTTGCCCCCCTTTTTACCCCCTTGGGAGTAGAATTTCGGAAAATCCTTTTTTATCGTATGCCTACGTCATACAAAGAACACACTTTCCAAGTTTCAGGTCTCTACGATCAGCGGTTGTGCGTTGATCCGTCAGTCAGTCATTCAGGACAAATCATTTTCTATGTATAGGTATAGATATCCTTAAAATGTGACCATTGTTATCCAAAGAAGCAACGCATCGAGTCTTTTGGCCCTACCTAGGGAATCTTATTTTAATTTTTAATATTGTTATTTTGTTTTGATTAAAACACTTTAAATACCTTAAAAAGTACCTTAAAATACCTTAAATATCTATATTCCATCCATATATATATCCATATCTATATTCTATCATAATTTGATCGCTGTTGTAGCTGTCTACAGTTCATGATAATGTCAGCAACGATCGGATGTCGCGACTGAACGGCGCCAGAGCCAAGGTTGGCGGCATTGAGTCTGGACTTCAGATCGAAGGAGATTGTAGTGAGATAGCTGGGATATCTCGACGTCTATGGACACTTTACGAGATATGTTTGTAAGTGTTATTTGTTTGGAGAAGCCGTTATTAGAGTAAGAAGTTTAATGAATATTGGCATTTTTATAAGTGCATGGCCTGCACTTGGCTATCTGAACGGTATTTAAGGGATGCGAGTTCGAGTCTCGTCTCAGTTGCAATTTTTGAAGACGCATTTTTCCTTACTAAATATTTTTTTAATTTATTTTATAATCTAATTCATATATCACCAGCAAGCTTTTATCCATGATTTTGTGCCTGCCACTTGTCCAGAACCTATACCACCTTCTCAGCTTAGTTAACCGAGTCCTGAGGAGAGAACTCGTCAATCCGTCTGAAGCCAACTAAGCCACGGGTTTTATCGTTTTCCTTCACCGGAAGAGCTTTCATACCAAAATTTAAAAAAAAATGGGTGCGTGTACTTATGTTCGCGGATGAGAAGTTATACATCCGTCCGTCCGTCTGATATTCAGCTTCACTCTCGCAGTTTTAACCAGATTTACTTTTGGGTAACGCAGCTTCAACATGTGACATTTGCGTTACAGATGCGCGCGCATCTTAAAATTTAACTCTCATCATTTTTTCATAACGCGCCTACAGAAGTATAACTTAAAAAAATAATTTAATTAAAAAACGAAAACCTAGCCATTTAAAAGCAGGTACACAAACCAAACAAGCATGGTCTGTTTGTTTAAACTTTGAAATGTTTTAAGGTAGAGCGACATTAGTACCTAAATGTAAAATACCATTTACATAAGCAAACTCAAACAAATAACCAACACAGTAAAAACAACTTAAACACGGCCCAAAAACGTCGTTTACAAATATTTGTACGCAAATTATTTATTTAAATGTAAACGTTACGTAGAATCTGTGACAAGGATCTTAATGAAGGTTAGTCTAAGCAAATTCATATTGCGATTCAGATTCAATTGCAGATGCGCCTGCGTATCTGCAGCACATGCTGAGGCTTTACCCATTCGGGCAACACATGACTTCTCAAATACATTTTATTTTTATTGTCTGTTTTTTGTAATTTCTTTTATTTGAAACTATCTCTTACTGTTTCTTATTTGTATCTATACCATGTCCTGTGTTTGTTCAAATAAATTATATTCTATTCTATTCAAATTCTTGCATTGGTAGATAGATAGATATAAATATTAATATCTTTATTTAGTTAAACTTAATGAACTTTGTAACTCACACTATTTGTATTCATAGTTATTATTTGAGTCTCCTAGCGACCATGACTATTGTAACATAGTCGAAATGCCGAGGTAAGAGAAATTAAAATTAAAAAATACGCGATTAAGACACGGGAAAATAATTACTATAAAAATTCAACTTGTTTTTCGTATTACTAAAACTTATGTACTAAGCATAGGTAAGTAAATACTTACTTACACGTTCCCATTTTAATCTACAAAATTACATTTCTATAAAAATAAAAAGTTATCCAGGATTAATCCATATTTTTTCTGCACTTTTACGCATAATTATGCATTTACTGACTTTTTTTACCAGGACTATTGTATATAAAAGTTGTGAAAAGCTAGGTAGGTTTTACGCGTATGCATTTACCTAGCATTTCTTTTATTTTCACAAGATTTTGTGTATAAAAATTGTGAATAGGTTTAAAGGTTTTATGCGTATGCGTTTACCTGACATTTTTATTAAACAAGACTTTTGTGTATAGGTAGGTAGACTGAGGTGGTTGGAGTCAAAATTGCAGACCCACCATAGAATTCAAAAAGAAATAGAATGTTTTTATTCTAAAATATTTAATCTAATATATTCAGAAGACATACTCCGCCGACCTCAAATAAATCGGGATAAGGGCAGGAAGATGACGATGATTCATGTACTCTAATAGTACCTAGCAGTTTTGGAGTTCTACGGTGGGTCTGTAATTCTGACTCCAACCGTACAGACCACCTTGTACCACGAAAGGTTCTCTCCCTGGGCGCGTTCGTTAAGATAATTGTCACACTGTACTCGCTTTGTTTACATTCGGTAATTTCCCTAGGCCATTGTATCGAACACTTGGAACATTGGTATACTTTCCAATTTAAACCTCATTTCATCACAATAAGAGCGAAATAAATCATATTTACTTCTGACACTAGTATGTAAGTGCCTTTAAAAAAGTTTTTAAATTATAATAGGGTTTCAAAATGAAAAGTAGCCTTCCTCGATAAATGGACTATCCAACACAAAGAAAAATTTTCATCTCAAACCAGTAGTTCCTGAGATTAGTGCCTTCAAAGAAACAAACAAACTCTTCAGCTTTATAATATTAGTATAGATAAGAAGTTAGTTAGCCAGTTCGCTTTGTTGTTTTCCGAAGTGTAAGTAATAAAAAAACCGACCAAGTGCGAGTCGTACCATGTTGTATGTGAGCCCCATTTATTTTTTTCTGTTTTTAGCAATTCCTGTTATAACGGGAACAGATATACATAATCTGTGAAATTTTCAACTGTCTTGCTATCACGGTTCTTGAGATACAGCTGGGTGACAGACAAATGGACGGACTCACAGTGGAGTGTTAGTAATAGGGACCCGTTTTTACCTTTTGAGTGCGGAACCCTAAGAAATACCTTAATATATTCGGTAACGCGAAACGTAGTGTTGGGAGACCAGCTGCCCGGTGGACCGACGACATTGCAGTGTGGTGGCGGGTAGTCTGTGGATGGAAGCGGCTCAAGACAGCTGTTTGTGGCATCATATAGGGGAGGCCTATGTCCAGCAGTGGACGTGTATGGGCTGATATGACGATGATGATGATTCGGTAACCGATTAGTAATACGTGTGACTGTACTAGTAAATTCCAATCTATATTAATCTATACATATAAAATTCTTTGTCCTGAATGACTGACTGACGGATCAACGCACAGCCTAAACCGCTGAGCGTAGAGACCTGAAACCTGGAAGGTGTGTTCTTTGTATGACATAGGCATCGGATAAGAAAGGATTTTCCGAAATTCCATCCCTAAGGGGGTGAAAAAGGAGGGGGAAAGTTTGTATGGGACAACGTGATTCCTTGATCCATTTTCGACTTTTATGCGAACAAAGTCGCGGGCAAAAGCTATATGAAATATATGATTTTCTTTTTCGTTTTGTCGCCTTGTCACGTTCTCTAGACCCGTAAATATTAAATGTATTTGATATCGTCCAATACAGAACGGAAATTTACTGCGAACTGACGTTAATTCACACTTCAGTTGACTGTTGTTTTCGTGAAATAAATATTTGGAAACGTTTTTTGAATTATTATTATTAGAAATGGTATCAAAGTGTCGTTTATTGGGGTGAAAAAAATTTTTACTGGTGAAAAATTTACTACTGGAAAAAATTAAAATATTTAGAATTATTTTACTTTAATGAAAATTATACACAAACTGCGTCTCTAGGAATTCGTGTGAACCTAATCTATTATTTTATCTAGGCTACTTTATTTTATATCCGCGGTTTCACCCGCGTAACTCCCGATCCCGTAGGAATATCAGGATAAAATAGGAATATGTTATTTCCAATAAATCGATGTATCCTCATACCAAGTTTTATCAAAATCGGTTTAGTAGTTTCGGAGACCATTCGTTACAAACAAAAAAAAAAGGTTGTCTGTAAAGTCGGTTTACGGACGATAATTTTAAGTGACAACGTCATAAGAAAACATTACGTTGCTATAGTTACCATTTTGTCAATAAAACTCTACGTTGCTATGGTTACACTTTTGGTTCACGTTCTCGAAACGTGAGCGGAACGCCGTGACGTCACACTTTTTTGTGTGTGCTGTAGGTGTTTATCAATTTATAAGACATTATCACGTCAAAAACTAAAATTCATACCTGTTTACTTCTTAATTATAATATTAATGTAGAAGTGTTTAATATGTAGATTTGAAACGTTCTACGATTGTAATCGTAGCACTTGCTACGACAAGCTACGTCGTAGTATATGCTACGAGAGTCATATTTTCCGAATACTGGGTCGCATAGTAATTCTAGGTTAGACGATAGTTCCCAAATATTGCCTATCAAATTTTACCCTTTCGCCTTTATAGTTCTACTTAAACTTTCATAACTACCCTTCTGACATTGCCAAAAGGCAAGAGTCCCAACCTAAATATTAACCTGGACATTTATTTTGTTACATCCAATAACCTTGGGCCTGTTTTCCCAATAAATGGTTTAACGTGCAACTATTCTAAAAGACACTTCATCCCTCTGTAAATCTTCTATTAAAAGGTCCTTTTTATATTGGTGGTCTTGGAGAAGTTGGCAAGATGCGGTATGACGCAATCTTAAAGGCCCCGTGACGGGACAGATTGGTGTTAGGGGAAAATGAGCTTAATAACGTGGTCGTGAAGTCTGTAATTGCGTTTCAGGAATGTTGGTGACGACTGTTTGCAGACTTCGTGGCACCTCAGAGGCGTCGTTTTGGCGGAGAGAGGATTGAGTCATCTTTGTAGAAACAATCGATAAATTGTGGGACAAACATGATATAGGCTTATAATAATAAACTAAAGATGATGCTTTTTGTGGCATGATTCAACAATGTAATAAAGACAGTTTTTTTTGTTGAAATGGAATGGAATTTTGGAATGGGTATTCAGTTTAATAAACTATACCTGAAAAAATCCTGAAATTAGTGGCGTTCCCGATTTTGACAACAAAATTATCCTGTATGAGATTTTTTGGAAAAAGCATTACCTTGGTCAAGAATCGAACCTGTTAATAGCTATCTGGCTAGTATTTTAAAAAGCCGTCAAGTTCGTCTTCCATTTATTTAGGTTTAAGAGATTTTAGTTTTCTTTTTTATACCCATATTTTTACTTAACCTGTCAACTGGTTTGAGGTCGATTTATACATTTACGCATTTACGCATAGTGCACCATCTGTCTGCCAGTTAATGAATAAATGCTTTGTACTTGTTACATATTTCTTATCACAGTTGCTCATAATGTGGATCTTATTAAACGGCTTTTAGGCTCATAATCCAACGTATTATGCACGTGTGGTTTGATCATTTCATCTCGGCTTTATAAATGCGCTTGCGTTCCGCTCGCACATCATAAACTGCCTCTATGCGATGATCAATTTACCACACTTGTATCGCAATGTACTATATTTATTTAACCTATTTTGTCCCACTGCAGGTCAAAAGTCTACCTCATCTGTTTCCAAGCCTGTCGGTCTTGGGCTATATGATTATTAATGATTTTTTGTTTTAATTAAATTAAGGAATAGCACTTAGTATCAACACTGTCTAGAGATATATGTTCAGTCACAACACCAGCTACTAAGTATAAAAAATCCATGACACCACTCACCATATCAATGTAATATTCATACGGAGGCGCGGCCGTGTCGCATCGCTTTGACGATGTAATCTCCACTAACAATATGAATTAAACATTGTTTACTTCGCACGCAATGTCACTCTATGTCGCGAGATACGTTACCACAAGTACCTATATATCTTATATATTTAAATGAGCAATCGGCTCCAACGATTTTCATGAAATTTGATATATAGGGGGTTTCGGGGGCGATAAATCGATCTAGCTAGGAATCATTTTTAAAAAATGTCAATTTATTCGTGTTTTATCGAAACTTACTTTTTTTTATCTGAAAAATATGACTCTTCCTGACATCTATTGGCGAACTACTAATACTATTTTTTGTGAGCAATAAAGTTATTCCAGCAGATGGCGTTGTTAAGTAACACGAAGTCCAAATAGAATGTTTATAAAAATAACACATAGGGGCATGGTCATGGCAGTTATAAGTTTTATATTTGCTCTAGTGTCATTATCCAAGGAGGAAACAGTCGACTACGTTTGTATGGAGAAAAAGCTGGTACTCTTTCCTCTTAACACACGACGTTGCGCGACACCACAAGTATGCAGCACTGTTATCTAGTCTTTCTTTAGTGTAAATGTAGCGTGAAAGCGTGAATTCTGAGATTAGAGACGTTGGTTTTAAGGGATGATCATTTATTAAGCGTACCCAGGATTTCTTGTTTGTTGTTTATCTTAGATCAGTGGTTCTTAAAATGTTGTGATGTTGTGTTGTGTTATAAATAATAAATAATAATAATAATATCACAGGACATTCCACACATTGCCATCTAGCCCCAAGTTAAGTAACTGGACTTGTGTTATGGGTGCTAGACAACGGATATACTACATAAATACTTTTCTTTTGTAAATATATACTTATAATACATAGAAACAACCAGACCACAGACAAATATCTAAGCATAAATGCTTGTCTGAGGCGGGAATCGGACCCGCCACCCTGTGATTGGCAGACCGGCGTGGCCATTGTGCCAACTGGGTCGCCATAAATATTTTATAATTAGCCTCCTATGTCCTACTGCTGGGCAAAGGCCTCTCCCATTTTCCTCCATGTGTCCCGATCTCCAGCTAACTTTGGCCACTCTGCGTCGCATGCATCCAGGTGGTCGCGCTATCGTTTTTTGGGTCTACCTCGAAGACGCCTGTAGTCTTGAGGGGCCACTTCTACTTAAGGGCAGTCTTCTGGCATACGTCTGCAATACCTGTTCTTTGTCTCAGGTTGATGTTAGAGACTCTATGTATGTTACAGAAATTGCTGTCGAAAATTTTAAAAGTTTGTGGTCGCTCGCTTCCTTCATAGACGGCTTTACATTGAAGACTAGTTGCAAATTAGTCGACATGGTTTTAAGATAAGTCGACTTGCGTTTTAGACCGTCTGATACTAACCCGAAAATTTTGCCAAAAATTGAGATAGTCCAAAAATCAAACACTTTTCCATAGTTGTGTCTGTTTTGATTACGAGTTTGTGCTTTTTGAAAGGGTACGCAGCAAAAACACAAAATTTTACAAACTGAAACCTTAACATAAGTTTAAATACTTGTTAAAATAAAGACAGAATTTGTAATGAATTTAATTTAGTTTTCATACGTGCTTCAAATTAACCTAAAATAAACTGCGGGAAAATAAACACTCATTTTCAGCAAACATAAGTATAATTTAATTACAAAAATTATTAATTAGCAGGCCGTGTTAATAGAATCAAAACAGCTCCGTACATTCACTCAGATTCAATGTAATCAACACGTAATTGCAAATTAATTGTTAATAATATGCGGTAGTTATGTAGGAGCGATGTTAGCTTAGTGGTAGATACCTCGACTTTCATTCCGAAAGTCGTGGATTCGAATCTAGGCCAATGAATTTCTCTTACGGAAAATGTATGTGCTCTAATACTCTTACAAGTGATGAAACCCGCTTGGTTAGCTCCAGACGTATTGAAGAGTTCTTTCCTCTAGACATGGTCAATTAGAGGATATTAAAGGTGCTAGAAATGTATGTGTTCTTATTAATATTGCTTTTACGATGAAGGAAAACATCGCGTTGAAACCCACTTAGTTAGCTCCAGACGTATTGACGAGTTCTTTGCTCTAGACACGGTCGACTAAGTTGAGAGGATATTATAGGTGCTGGCCAAGCCTACTCCATCCTCACGCAAAAAGGATGAAACTAAACAGCTCTAGTGAGTAAATGTAATATCTATACATATAAAATGCTTTATCCTGACTGACTGACTGACTGACGGATCAACGCCCAGCCTAAACCGCTGATCGTAAAGACCTGTAACTTGGAGGGTGTGTTCTTTGTATGACGTAGGCATCCGATAAGAAAGGATTTTAAGAAATTCTACCTCTAAGGGGGTGAAAAGGGGGGGGGGCAAAGTTTGTATGGGACAACGTGATTCATTGGTAAAAGCTAGTGTAGTTATATTTATTTACGTAAGTGAAGTTAATTTGAAGTGAATGAAGTCTACTTGAAGTCATTTTCTACGGTTTCACACTTTCAATCTAGTTTATTCAAGTTATCTTTGATATCAAATTGCTCGCAAACTTGCTAGAATATTATAATACTAGCTGCGCCCCGCGGTTTCACCCGCGTAAGTCCCGATCCCGTGGGAATATCGGGATAAAAAGTACGTGTATGTGTTAATCCAGGTCTCCAACTATCTAGATACCGAATTTCATCGCAATCGGTATAGTAGTTTTTGCGTGAAGGAGTAACAAACATACACAGACACCCACAAACTTTTACATTTATAATATTAGTAGGATTATCGGTTCAGTAGTTTTTGCGTGAAGGAGTAACAAACATACACACACACACACACAAACACAAACTTTCACATTTATAATATTAGTAGGATTATCGTTTCAGTAGTTTTGCGTGAAGGAGTAACAAACACACACACACTCACACACACAAACTTTCACATTTATAACATTAGTAGGATTATCGTTTCAGTAGCTTTTGCGTGAAGGAGTAACAAACATACACACACACACACAAACTTTCACATTTATAATATTAGTAGGATTATCGTTTCAGTAGTTTTTGCGTGAAGGAGTAACAAACACACACACACACAAACTTTCACATTTATAATATTAGTAGGATTATCGGTTCAGTAGTTTTTGCGTGAAGGAGTAACAAACATACACACACACACACACACACACACACACAGAACCTTTCACATTTATAATATTAGTAGGATTTCGTTGTTCATACGAACGTTTGAACTTCTACACAATTATGTAACTTAATTTGGTTTCTGTTGTGGCTAAAAGGAATAAATTTGGTTCGTTAAGGTTATTTTGGAAAATATGTTGAAACGACGATGAATTAATTCCATTATTTTAATTTATAATTTAAATGCACGTCAATTTTTTTTTATGAATGTATCTAATCAAGATTTTAAAATAACTTTGGTGCTTAGTACCTATAGTAATTTTTAAGGATTTCGCAACTTAAATTCATAATTAAACTTATTTAACGGATAATTTAAAGTTAGTTAAAGTCCAGTTTTGTGAAAATGATGCTTGTAACAGCATCGAAATATCGAACTCCACAGAATATAAACATGGATATAATTGAATAAATGTAATAAATCCATTGAATTAGTTTAGTTATAAAAACGTATGTAGTTTTATTTGTGTAAAAACTCTTCATACTAATACGAAATTACAGCTATATACAGCTAATTTGACTATTTAAACCAAGTTTTTAGTAGATATACAGGGTTATTGGTATTTATACTAACACGCCATTTAGGACTACTTCTGTGCACTTAAACAAACATCTTTCGTTCTACGACTTTTCGAAATTCGAACATTTCTTAAAATTTTTAGATTAGGTGTACCTGAAAGTCAGCTGTTCCTTACACGGAGAAGTCATTAACCTTAAAATTTTACTTATTTTTAAGTTTTATCTGCTGTTACTAGTTTTAATGACCTTTTTTTTTTTAAAAAAATAGCAGTTTATCAAATTTACTTCGCCTCAAAATTTTCATTTTTTTCCGAAAATAGAACAAAATTTGTTTGTTAGGGTGCACAGAAGTAGCCCTCAATGGCTTGCTAGTATATTTACCAATAACCCTGTATGTCTACAAAGTACTTGGTTTATATAGTCAAATTGTTTAGGGAGGTCATGGTGTCCATAGCACACCATAACTGTCTAAACGAATTGCTCAATGGAAAAGTTTAAACCTTCGAACTTCACTTCACATACATTGAAGTTAAAAGTTTGCAGACTAATTTACGGGTCTCTTTTACTTTAGGCTCTGAGCCTCTCAGGGAATGCCCTTTGTAAAATAATGGCTAACTTACTTAAACATACTTACTTTTTCTTAGTAATTACCTCTTTAACCTCATGGTCCTGTCCACACATAAAGATAAATAGGGAGTAGCCTGCTACAGGGCGCAGTCAATTTTTGAGGCTCAATATCACCTATTTTCTAACAGTACTAAGTAGCCATGGTTTATAATATTAGTGGCCGCTAGATAAATAGATAGATAAACTCTTTATTGTAAACACCAATTTCAAATAACATTAATAATAAAAAACAAAGGTCTAACTCTAAGTGTTACAAAGGGTGGCCTTGTCGCTCAAAGTGATCTCTTCTAGGCAACCTTTGGATGGACAAGAAGTCCATGCAAAGGTTGCCTGGTGCAAAGGTCGCTCGGTAGTCTTAAGCTGGGTATCCATTTGCGTAGCCTCGAATCGATCTGCCTAATCCTAATCGTGCCGCAAGTTGTACAAAATTAATATGTCTCCACTTAAGCCACAAAACATAATAATGAAAGTCAAAACTCTTTATTTATTTTAATAGAAAGAATAGAATAGAATATTATTTATTTGCACAATCACAAAGTCTTAAAAACTATTTACTAATAATTGTTGCAAAACGGACCCCAACTCAGCGAAATGCTAGTCATTCCACTAGCGCTATTTTTAACCCCCGACGCAAAAACGACGGGGTGTTATAAGTTTGACGTGTCTGTTTGTGTGTGTGTGTGTGTCTGTCTGTGGCATCGTAGCTCCCGAACGGATGAACCGATTTTAATTTAGTTTTTTTTTGTTTGAAAGGTACATTAGTCGCGAGTGTTCTTAGCTATGTTTGATCGAAATCGGTTCAGCCGTTTGTTAATCATACAATGTTTACCACTTAGAAGCGTCTTAAGGCAGCTTTGCTCTGCCAGATCCATTCCTTCACTAGTTTCTCAGTAGCCATGGCCGACGCAGGTATCTGTCTGCACTGAACGCGGCTCACACTGAGGTATTCTTGAGCATAAACGTTTACCGACAATTAATGGTTTATCGCGCGGCTGGCCGTTTTGAATTGACGCAAGCGTCGCGGTCTTCATCGCCCTGCCGCGGGTCGAGGCATCTAATGCAGATCCAGCTATACACTGAGTCCATGGCCATTTTGTTCTGCTGCAATACATACTTGTTGTTAGTAGGTACTTTACATATTTTGTACAATTAGTTGGATACTTGAGTTGTATTTGTATGTGTGTTTTAGAGAAGAAATATACATCAAATCTTCATGTTAATTGTCATTTTATCCTTCTTCTTCTTTTCGAGTCAGTGACGTTCGACCAGTCAATTTTTTACTGCCCAGTAGCTAGCCTCTGCAACTGCAGCAGCGTTGGCCTCTACCAGGTCCTCCAATGTGCAGGTGTTAGGGCACAATGGGCCTGGATTAGGTGCACTATGGGCCATGGACATTTATCCTAAATAGATATAATTGTAACGTAGTTAAGTGAAATTATGCCGCCCCTTTTTCTAAGCAAACCTAAACAATCTAATGTTATCTGAAACATTTTCATCCATATACATATAAGTAATATTATTTACTTAGCTTGATTTCCTCTTGATTCTCACCGAATGAATACCTAACCAGATTCGAACAATTAAGCGAGTGAAATTTAATTCACAGCCGTAAATAACTTCCTTTGAACTCGGAAAATGATTTATCTCTTAACCCCGCGGCAGAGTTGTGCCACATTATTATACCTACGTATTCCATAAAGTTTATTTAACAAACAAATTTATACGAGAAACCGTTATTTTAACTATAGATATATGAGTTAGTTTGTATACTTAGTTAAACTCGGTTGAATGGAACTAAGTGATTGTGGTTTCTTGTAATCAACGTAAGATACACAACTATAAACCTACCAATACAAATATCTATTAAATATCTGCATTTTTTAGGGACCTCGGCGCGCGTCTTGTCGAGGTGTCTGGTGATCGCAGAGCTGGTAGCTTTTTCGCTCAAAGGGTCAGTCTGGCCATCCAGAGGGGAAAAGTTGCCAGTCTTCTGGGAACGATGCCTCGGGGAGACGCGCTTGATGGATGTCTTTTATTTGTTATTTTATTTTATTTTCGTTTTCCGTTCGTATATTTTAATTTTGTAATAGTCTAAGATCCGAACCTAAATCGACCTTCACCGAGCTGATAATGGAATGAAACATATTTTATAATAAATTTAGTATATTAGAAAATATACTAAAAATGGGTTGTCTGAAAAAATCCTGGACAGACAATTTTTAATTATTTTTTAAAATATGATTTTTAATTAAATGTTGCAACATCAAGATAATAAGAAAATTTTATCCTGACTTAAAGTATAAGATGTATAGAATGTGCAGCCACAGGGTTGCCTATTATTTACCTGGACGAACTACTGGGTTGCCAGGTATAAACAGGTATGTCGATGGCAGTTACTTTCACTTGATTTGATAATAGAAATTTTTTTATATCAGCATAAGCGCTGTTTTATTGCGAACACGTCGATATAGGGTTGTCTGCAAAAAAATCGGTCCTAATAGGGGTTTGCGAATTTTAAAGATTTAAATTTTAACGCGAGTGGGAATGTGTGACAAAGAGATCCGAGGTAAGTATACCGTGTAATAATAAAGGACCCAACAGTGCAGTCGCACGTGATGGGACCTCAAATATAAGAAAGTGCGCATGCTCGGTATTTATACGACAGAGAATGACAGCGATACTTTAGTAAACAGTGAGCGTTATTTTGGAGCAACTGACATTTGAGTAGAATAAAAAAAATTAATTAAATACATGAGTTTTGGCGGGAACGTGTTGGAATATAGAACGCAAACATACGCCTATACTTTAGTTAATAGCAATCAAACTCCCACGACTTGCTATTATAAAACCATCTCCCACCTTGTTCGAAAATAAGTACTAGCATCGTGACGTATTCATTTTGTAAAATCTTTATTTAATATATTCCTTTGTTTATTCTCAAAAGTCTCGTATTATTTTATCAGGTTATGGGCCGCCCCATACCTACGTATATTAGTAGCTAAAAATCTAAGTGTTTTTAAAAAAAATTTCAGATAATACTCATTAAAATGGCAACGAACAATAGTTTAATGAGTATAGAAAAATTGACTGGAAGAGAAAATTACGCAACATGGAGTTTTGCAGTAAAAGCTTACTTGCAATTAGATGACCTTTGGGAATGCATAGAAACGCAACCAGAAAAAACTGTTGATGCAAAAAAGGATGTGAAAGCTAAGTCTAAACTTATTTTGCTTATTGATCCAATAATATATGTGCACATAAGGGAAGCTACTACTGCCAAACAGGTTTGGGAAAATTTAATGAGAGCTTTTGAGGATTCGGGTTTAACTCGCAAAGTTGGATTATTGAGAGACCTAATAAACACTACATTGGAAACTAGTTCAAGCATAGAAGACTATGTAAACAAAATAATGTCGTCAGCACATCGTTTGAGAAATATAGGATTTAGTGTAGACGATGAATGGTTAGGGACATTAATGCTAGCCGGCTTACCAGATACATACAAGCCCATGATTATGGCTATAGAGAGTTCGGGAGTAAAAATTTGTGCCGATTCCATTAAAACAAAGTTATTACAAGAAGTAAAAACAATGGACACAACCGCTTTTTACTCAAACTCTAAAAAACAACAATTTAAAAATGTTGATAAAGGGCAAAATAAAACAAAAGGACCAAGATGTTTTCATTGCAATAAATATGGGCACATTAGCAAAAACTGCTGGCATAAAAAATCGAATAATAAGACTGATAATAAAAATAATGGCTTTATTGCAGCATTTTCAGCCTCCAAATCAAATGACTCGATGAGTTGGTTCGTGGACAGTGGAGCATCGATGCATATGACTTCGCACAAAGAATGGCTCGAGAACATAACAACACCACCTGTAACAAGCATCAAAATAGCAAACGACAAAATGCTCAAAGTGGAGAGTTGTGGTAATGTAACAATTAATGTACCAGATACACAAGGAAACATGAGTAAAATTCAAGTAAGAAATGTCATTTATGTACCTGAACTGTCAACAAACTTGATTTCTGTCAGCAAGATGATAAAAAATGGCTGTAATATACAATTTAACAATGCTGGTTGTAATATATTTAATAGCCATGGTCAAAAAGTAGCCGATGCCTATTTAATAAATGATATGTATAAACTAAACATAATGCATGAAAACGCTAAAGCTATGCCCGCTATTATTGAGAATGACACATACTTGTGGCACCAAAGAATGGGCCACTTAAACTTTACTGATTTGAACAAAATATCTAACAGTACTACCGGTCTAAAATTGTCTCCGTTGAATGAAGATATAACATGTATATGTTGTGTTGAGGGAAAACAGACTCGACAGTCATTTCCAAGTGAAGGATCCCGAGCGACAGAGTTGCTGGAGGTCATCCACTCCGATGTATGTGGACCGATGCAAACTGCATCACTTGGAGGTGCCCGATACTTTGTTTCATTCATAGACGACTTCTCACGTAAAGTATTTGTATACACAATTAAAAGTAAAGCTGAAGTATTTGACAAATTTTTAGAATATAAAAACAGAGTAGAAAATGAACTAAACAAGAAGATCAAGAAGTTAAGAACTGACAATGGCAGAGAATATGTGAATAAAAATTTTGACGTTTATCTCAAAAAATTTGGCATATTGCATCAAACCACTAACCCTTATACTCCAGAACAAAACGGCTTAAGTGAACGTATGAATAGGACTCTCATAGAAAGATCCAAATGTATGATTTTAAATGCTCAATTACAGAACAACTACTGGGGAGAAGCAGTTGTCACGGCAGCACACATCATCAATCGTTCACCGACGAGAGCCCTGTCTTACGTCACTCCGGAAGAGGTATGGACTGGCAAGAAACCGGATTTAAGCCACATTAAAATATTTGGGTGCAAAGCAATGGTACACATACCGAAAGAGAGACGCCAAAAGCTGGATCCAAAATCCCGTGAACTGATTTTCGTCGGTTACAGTGACTGCGTGAAGGGCTACCGTTTTATAGATCCTAAGACTAAACAAACTGTAACAAGTAGAGATGTCATATTTCTCGAAGCCACTGTAAAAAGAAATATTATTATTAATGAAGCATCTAAAAAAAATGAAATAATTAATAATGAGAGCATAAATAATATAAACAAAAGCAAGAATAATAATAAAACAATTTGCTTACCATCAGAAGAAGAAAAGGAAGAAGAAGAGGGTAATGATGATGTAGAAACAGATGTAATTATAGATTTATCCTCAAGTGTTAACCCACCGTCGTCGCCATCTTCTGCTTACTCCGATCCCGCAGATAGCACTTACACACCTGACGAAAGTATTATTGTCCCGGAATTTGATGCAGTTCTCCGTCCACGACGTCGAGATGAAGTTTATGAAACCGACAATTTTCAGGATGCATCGTTTATGTGTATGAATGGTGAATCTGCTATGAGTATCCTAAATAAGGATCCACAAACCCTTTCCGAAGCGCTTGAAAGCAGTAAAGCAGATCAATGGATAAATGCAATGGAAGAAGAATATAAATCGTTACTAAGTAACAATACTTGGATATTGGTCGACTTACCTAGAAACAAAAAGGTAATTCCATGCAAGTGGGTTTACAAAACGAAAACAGATGAAAACGGTAACATAACAAAATTGAAGGCACGACTTGTCTTAAAAGGATATCAACAAAAGAAAGGTATAGACTACCATGAAATTTATGCGCCAGTAATACGATACACATCCGTACGATATGTAATGGGACTGGCGGTAAAATATAATTTAAAAATACACCAGATGGACGCAGTGACAGCGTTCCTGCAAGGAGACATTGAAGAAGACATTTACATGGAACAACCACCAAATTTTGAAGAAGGCAATAAAGTATGTAAATTAAATAAATCTATTTATGGCCTAAAACAAGCGAGCAGACAGTGGAATAAAAAACTGAATTCTGTCTTATTAGAAATTGGGATGTGTCGCTCTAAAGTAGATCCATGTATATATCATCGCATTGTCAATGATAATGACATATTAATACTCACAGTATATGTCGACGATTTTTTGTTTTTTTTTAATAGTGAAGAAACTGCCGCTATTATAAAAAACAAACTAAGTGCGAAATTTCATATGAAGGATTTGGGCGAAGCAAAATCTTGTATAGGATTTAGAATTACCTGTAACAAAGCTAGAACTGAAATTTATCTGGATCAAAAGTTATATATCGAAAAGATTCTTACTCGATTTAAAATGTATGACAGTAAACCAGTGCATACTCCATGTGAAGCTCACTTGGCTCTAAAGAAAGCTGAAAACGATAACGAGATTTTAAAAGATATACCTTACCAGGAGTTAATAGGTTGTCTTTTATATCTGTCACAGGGTACCAGGCCCGACATAACTTATATAGTGAATCAACTAAGCCGATTCAATAACAAACCTACATCACAACACTGGATGGCAGCAAAGAGAGTGTTGAGGTATCTCAAGGGATCACAAAATTTAAAACTTACCTTCAAGAAAAATGACAGAAACATTGAGGGATACTGTGACGCAGATTGGGCAACCGATACTGAAGACAGACGATCATGTTCCGGTTATACATTTATATTTCAGGGGGCAGCTATCAGTTGGTGTTCAAAAAGGCAACCTACGATAGCCTTATCTACCACCGAAGCGGAATACATGTCACTATCTACGGCCACACAGGAGGCTATTTGGCTTAAACAATTGGAGGAAGATTTCTGGCCCTCCATGTCAGGTATACCAATTGTCATGTTTTGCGATAATCAGAGTGCTATCAGTATTTCAGGTGATGACATATACCACGCTCGAAGCAAACACATTGACATACGCTACCATTTTGTGAGGGAGCGTATCTCCAATAATCAAATCTCCGTACGATACAAGAGCACACAGGACATGCTGGCTGACGTGCTCACGAAGGGACTGCAGCGACCGAAGCATCAAGCCTTTACAGTCGCATTGGGTTTGCGTCCAGAAGAGGGTGTTGGAATATAGAACGCAAACATACGCCTATACTTTAGTTAATAGCAATCAAACTCCCACGACTTGCTATTATAAAACCATCTCCCACCTTGTTCGAAAATAAGTACTAGCATCGTGACGTATTCATTTTGTAAAATCTTTATTTAATATATTCCTTTGTTTATTCTCAAAAGTCTCGTATTATTTTATCAGAACGAGTTAACAACATGTCGTGCTGCAGTTTTATTTTCATGAACCTTGGATGTAACCCGAGTTGAATTGTATAATTCTGGTGGAATGTTATTCAATTTAGTTCTGTGAAAGTGCACAAGTGTAGTGAAAGTAAAAATCAGTGTCAAACATGCAGTTTTCTCGTTGCCTCCAAATCTCCTATTAAGGTTATGGTAAACTTGCCACCGCTTTACTATAACCCCTGACTTGACGGACTATGACGACTTTGACTGTATTGAAACACTTTAGGCCCGATTTATGAAAAATCGGGTCATAATTTGATGCAAAATATAACTTGACACTGGCTAAATGCACACGTGCGAAGCCATAATAATAGAAAAAAAAATTAAATACATAATAATCTAGTGTAATACTAAATTATTAAACAATACAATATCAATTAAATAAATATATATATATATATAGACTTAGAACTATAATAAGATATCTATAATAGAAAATTTGTTGTAACTCAAATTATGATAACATAAATAATAAAAATATCAATTACTTACTGTGATATTTTTTTTATGCTCTTTCGGGAAAAAATTAAAGAGAAAGAAAGCGGACAGCCGAAAATTCAAATAAAAAAATAATAAAAAAGATAGACTAAAGATCTTGTATTACGTTTAATTATTTTATTACAAAACAGCATAAATACAAAAGTAATATTAATGAAAAAGAAATTCTAATAAATATTTTCTATTCAATATCTGATTCATCAGAAATATAATTGTTACTCTCGAATTCATCTGATTCATTGGATTCTGTCTCATTTTCTTCCATTTCAACAATGTCTTGAATTTTCAAAGGAGTTTGATCTCCGATAGAACCTGTTGGTTTTAAAAATTCATCCAAATGCCAGCCCTAGTTTTCTGGGTTTACCTTCGCACATATAGAATTAGTTGCATTAAGCCACATAGAATTTACATATATTGTTCTTAAAATTTTTTTAGCAGGGAAATCCAACATGGCGGAATACAGTTGGAGTCAAAGCTTTTAATCTTCTTCAAAAAATGTTCGCTGTCTTCTTTTGCGCCGTAGTTCTTCATAAAAATACGAATTCTCGCATCATTAACTGTCTGGCAGTGATTCATGCCATACATTTTTGCTGTAAACTCTTGAACAGCACATTCCCACTCGCGTTAAAATTTAAATCTTTAAAATTCGCAAACCCCTATTAGGACCGAATTTTTTGCAGACAACCCTATATCGACGTGTTCGCAATAAAACAGCGCTTATGCTGATATAAAAATTTTTCTATTATCAAATCAAGTGAAAGTAACTGCCATCGACATACCTGTTTATACCTGGCAACCCAGTAGTTCGTCCAGGTAAATAATAGGCAACCCTGTGGCTGCACATTCTATACATCTTATACTTTAAGTCAGGATAAAATTTTCTTATTATCTTGATGTTGCAACATTTAATTAAAAATCATATTTTAAAAAATAATTAAAAATTGTCTGTCCAGGATTTTTTCAGACAACCCATTTTTAGTATATTTTCTAATATACTAAATTTATTATAAAATATGTTTCATTCCATTATCAGCTCGGTGAAGGTCGATTTAGGTTCGGATCTTCTACTATAATTGTAATTTTCATTTTGTTTTATAAAGTTAATGTAAAGACGAAAATGGTCAAAGCGAAATATCTACCTAGATCCTGTAATTGGCTTTCTGTTGTTGTTTTCTAAGTATACTAGCAGTACCAGCAAACGTTGTGTCACGGACAATTTGGATTATGTCGCCCGGCAATATGTGCGGGTCGTGCGAAACCGAAACAATTTGCTCAATATCGAGCAGCCATAATTATTGAGCATTAATTGAACCGAACTACGACAGCACATATTGTAACATTTTTCCTATAAAATAATTAAAAAATAAAAGAAAGAGCAAGGATTCGGCATTTTTACTTACACACAGACCCTGGCACCCTCAATTATTAGGACTAAACACGTTGTTTTGCGGGAAAAAAAGGAAAAAACAATAGTCCATGATCGTCAAACCTAACGAATAGACGCAAAAATTTCATAGAAATCGGTTTAGCCGTTTAGGTGGAGTTTAGCAACTAATACGTCGGCACCAGATTTTTATATTTATAGGGATAATAGCTGTTAGATTGTTATACCAATCTTCCCTAAATCGCCAAATAAATAAATAATACACACCAATCTAAAGTAATAATAATCAAAATATAGAGTGCTTTTTTGTTTATGTTGTACTGCATATTGATTAAACTTGGTATGAGGATACATTGAAAGTTACATAGCCTACTTTTCGTCTCAATGTTCCCAAGAAATCGAGGTTTAAATAAGTAAAACCGCGGGATCCTGTTTATCTATATTTATAAAAGAGAAACTCGTAACCTCGGAAACTACAAGTACGATTCTGAAACTTCTTCCTTTTAGGACTTTGGGGAGAATAAAGAATGGATTTTTGGAAATTCGACCCTTAGAGCGCTAAAAAGGCTTATAAAGTTTGTAGTTCGAAGTAAATGTTAATGTATTCTGTGTTTGTAGGAAATCACTTAGAAAGAGATACTCACGGTTAAAACCGCGGGGTGTTGCTAATCTACACTATTAAAAAGAGGAAGGATTTTTGGAACGAAGTTCCTTATCGCGCGTTGTAAAAGGGAGCTAGACGGAAAAAATTAAGACCAAAAGTTGTAACGACACTTTGATGTTATTATAATTTCTTCACTTTCGAGTGTGCTTTCGAGGTTCCATCCGGGTGTCCCTTGACACCTCTCAAGTTTTTTTTGTCGTTTTGGTTGTTTTTATGTTTGTAACGAATAGGCTTCGAATCAACTGAACCGATTTTCATGAAAAAGCTAGTCTATCTCCATACATATAAAATGCTTTATCCTGAATGACTGACTGACTGACTGACGGATCAACGCACAGCCTAAACCGCTGATCGTAGAGACCTGAAACATGGAGGGTGTGTTCTTTGTGTGACATAGGCATTCGATAAGAAAGGATTTAACAAAATTTTACCCCTAAGGGGGTAAAAATGGGGGGCAAAGTTTCTATGGGACGAAGTCGCGGGCAAAAGCTAGTATTGTATAAAAAGATAATATCACCTTATGTTGAGAAGATTAACATTCTAAGATCGGTGTATCTTGGAGCTCCTTACGTTCCCGTTTTAAGTAACAAATATGTCCCTTGACAATCGAAAACATTACGCCAACGATATTTGTTTTGATTCATTTTAAAATTGCCTCTTGGGCGCGTAAATACCCAAAGCCACGGTTTACGCAACTTGACAAATAACATGGTAGAAAGTTGTGAATGATGTTAGCGTTTAATTAAACTTGTCGTCCTGTTTGTGTTGGTATAAAACTAACAAGTTAACTTGCCACTGTCGGAATCAAACCGCGTTTGTCGGATACGTGCGCAAATATTGCTACGTGACTTTTGGACATTAGTGTCTAAGGATTACGAAACACTTCTTTATTTTTGGGTACAGATTAGTGTTGCCCATCTATAGTATAACGATAAAAAAAAATTGCAGTACATTCCACACATCGCCATCTAGCCCCAAGCTAAGTAACTAGACTTGTGTTACGGGTGCTAGACAACGGATATACTACTTTTCTTTTGTAAATTACTTATAATACATAGAAAAAAAACCGCATATTAGCCAATTACTGAAAGTAAAATTTTTGTATCGATTGTACGGTGACGACCCAATTGGCACAATGGTCACCATGCCGTCTTGCCAAACACAGGGTTGCGGGTTCGATTCCCACCTCAGACAAGTATTTATGCTTAGATATTTGTCTGTGGTCTGGTTGTTTCTATGTATTATAAGTATATATTTACAAAAGAAAAGTATATAAGTAGTATATCCGTTGTCTAGCACCCATACCACAAGTCTAGTTACGTAGCTTGGGGCTAGATGACGATGTGTGGAATGTCCTGTAATATTTATTTATATCGCAGTGGAAGAATAAGTTTCCTCTCGTAAGGTTAGAACCTGCTCGGAGTTATCTAGTTATTTAGTACTCCTACTGAGTGGCTTTGACACTGACTGATGGATGAGGGAGGGGTTGAGGTATGTAGATACAGGACAAGGTCATTGTACTGTACTTTCTAACAATGGCTCAAAATTTTCTGACACATGCACGGTATTGTCTCAGCTAATTTTGCTGCTAACTATAGTTACGTAGCACTAACATCCTGCTAATATTATAATGTAAAAGTTTGTGTGTGTGAATGTTTCTTACTTCTTCACGCTAAAACCACTGGACCGATTGCGATGAAACTCGGTATGTAGATAGCTGGAGATCTGAAATAACATATAGGCTACTTTTTATCCCGATATTCCCACGGCATCGGGACTTACGCGGGTGAAACCGCGGGCGCAGCTAGTAATAGATATTTTATGAAATCATCGATATTGAAATAGGCAAATGGCTTGCTAGACGCAGAAGGGGAAAGTCTTTTTTAATTTTTCGTTTGTAACAAATAGGCTCCAAACTACAGAACCGATTTCGATGAAACTTGGTGTGCGAATACATTAATTTATTGAGAGTAACATAGACTACTTTTTTATCCCGATATTCCTACGGGATCGGGAGCTACGCACGTGAAACTGCGGAGCGCTGTTAGTTATAAATTAACTAAAATATATAATGCGTAATTATAGTATTTAAGAAGGAATAAATAGAGTAAAATGAGTATGCTATTTACATATTTCAATTAAAACTTCGTATATAAATAACTAGCTGCGCTCCGCGGTTTCACCCGCGTAAGTCCCGATCCCGTGGGAATATCGGGATAAAAAGTAGCTTATGTGTTAATCCAGGTCTCCAGCTATCTAGATACCGAGTTTCATCGCAATTGGTCCAGTAGTTTTGGCGTGAAGGAGTAACAAACACACACACACACATACAAACTTTCACATTTATAATATTAGTAGGATAACGTAAAACGGGCCCATTTAGGCGTTCTCATACAAAAAACCGGATGCAACAAAAACCAGCGGATGTCATTAAACGTTTTAACATATCTTACAATAAAAAAAGATCCTCAATTCATACAACAATGGAAAGGAAAATCTTATTTCTGAGGGTTCCGCCCGTCACTTTTGGGAAAACTTTTTATAACGAACCCATAAGTTACGGCTTAAGTTTACAATTCATTCGGACGGTTTACGTGGAATCAGAAGGATAATAAGTTATATGAAGAATAATACTTGATATTACGTCATTCGTTTTTAGGGTCCCGTACCTAAAGGGTAAAAACGGGAGCCTCTAACTGAGATCCCACTGTTTAGCTGTCTGTCTTTCACCAGCCCCCCAATTGCCGTAACTTATGACGCACGTACAGTTGACGCATATGTCACGTGCATGCAAACAATAATCAGTATTGCCGTAAAATAAACCTACGCGTCACCGTTACTTTAACTGCACGTCTACTTCACCTGCGCGCATCCTAACCTAAAAATTTTGTCTTATCTTCCTAGGTGACAATTAATTTATCCATTATGTCACGTCAAAATTTAGCGCGATACGGCGACGCCCTCTCGCCCGCACACGTTTCGCAAACCTAACGTTTATAGTTAGGTTTGCGTGCGTCTCTATGGTGCGTCTTAAGAAATTAGGGCAATACGAAATCTATAGTTATGACGCAAACGCAGTCAAGACGCGCTGCATAAGAATACGGCGATCGGCCCGCAGGCTGTATCTCATGAACCATTTCACACATGATGTATATCTGTTGCCGTTATAATAACTAATACTAAAAACAGAATAAGTACGGAACCTTTAGTGCGCGATTCAGACTCGCACTTGGTCGGTTTTTTATAACTTTGTATTTTATACCCCGTCAGTCAGTCAGCGATTGCACTCAGTCCGAATCACACATTTCTCTCGCTCGGCATAATAACCAGTGTTTCTCAAACTTTTTTCGTCGTACCCAAAAAGTAACACCCCCACTGTTCGTCATGAAGTGTGCTTTATGTAATAACGAGTTTGATGGAGGTGTAAAGTGTTCATCTTGTGGTAGGCACTTGGACTTTGGCTGTGCTAAGGTCACGGAGCAGGGGTACCAGAGGCTGGGGCCTGAGAAGAGAGCCAAATGGAAATGTCCGCAATGCAAGACCTCCTCTTCCCCAAATCCTGGTGAAGCAGCTACTCTGGATTCGGTGCTCCGTGAGGTGCGCGATGTCAAATTTCAATTGGCTTGCATCCCTACGTTGATGAACGAGATGAAGGGCGTGAGACAGGAGTTGTCCGATATAAAGAAATCCCAAGAGTTTATTAACAATAAACTCGAGGAGCACGATTCCAGGTTGAACAAGGTCGAGAACAAGATGCCTGAGTTACAATCTCTCCACGATCACGTTAACGCGATCAATAATAGCCTAACGGATATGAAGAAGGAGTCTAAAGCTAGGGAACAATGGTCGAGGCTTAACAATGCAGAGGTCAAAGGTGTTCCTCTCAAGAAAGGAGAAAACCTCTTCAAGATTGTCGGCGCTTTGTGTTCATCTGTCAACTATGAAGTTCCTAGACCGCAGATTAATTATATAGCACGCGTGCCGACATTTAATCCAAATGAAAAATCCATCATCATTAGCTTCATCAACCGCTATGTCAAGGAGGAATTTGTAGCTGCAGCGCGTGCAAAGAAAACTATTCTGGCAGAAGACATTGGATTCAGCAACAACAGTCAGCGGATTTATGTGAATGATCATCTCACACCGGATTCTAAGTCTCTTTTGACAAAAGCTAAATCTATTGCAAAGAAAAAAGATTATCAGTATATCTGGATCAAATATGGAAAAATTCATATACGAAAAAATGACTCATCTCATGTGTTGATTATCTCTAGTGAGCATGATTTAAACAAAATAGTTTAATCCGTATCTTATTTTTGTGTAAAACATCTTTGGTCATTCATGTGGATCTGTTTGCTCGAAAAAGTTTGACAAACTCTGTCTCTAACTCGAACCTGCCAATGCGCTATTGTTCGATGCACTATCACGTACTTCTACTTGATCTTGTGGTACTATACCTGTCCTGCTCATCACCGCATATTATTAATATGCTACTTGCTCGCTCGCACTTGTACGCTGCATTGCAATACGTAAATTTAACTACCTACAAGTTGAATTTACTTAAATTATTCTTAATTTTGCTATTTATTAGCCTCAGTACATTAATATATTTTAAGTTCTTTCAATATTTATGCAATTGCAATGGTTCGCTAACTACTTTAAGCCTAAATCTATTAAGTTTTTGCCTATTTCTGTACATTCGATCATTACGCTAATAACTTAAGGATTTATTATCAAAATACGAGAGGTTTACGTACAAAAACCGATACCTTTTACCGTAATTTATGTACTAGTAATATCTATGATTTAATTATTATTACGGAAACATGGTTGACCGATACCATAGCGGATAGTGAACTTTTTGACTCGAGGTATGTGGTTTGGCGACGTGATCGTGATTACGACGTGACACAGCAAATTTACGGCGGAGGCGTCCTCATCGCGGTCAGAAAGGGGCTTTCGGTGATATCACAACCTACGTTTATTTCTTCAGCAGAGGATTTATGGGTAACTGTAAGTATTAAACATAATTTTACTAATCATCCCATTAAATTACATATAGGTGTACTTTATCTTATTAAACAAAAACACGGATTCAGTTTTAGTGACCAGTTAGGCAATTTTTTTGATAATTTAAGTAGCCTTATCTCTCAGTACCCGTCGGATAAATTTATTATAGCTGGGGATTTTAATATGAGCGATATAAGGTGGGAACCTGATCCAGATAATGATAGTGCTTTTGTCCCATATAACTATAAAACTCCTGACCAAAACCTGCTGATCGATGAAATGCGCACTTTGGGCCTCCGTCAGTATAATGGTGTTCCGAATACCTATGATAGGATTTTGGAATTAATTCTGTCGAATGATGTTGTGTCTGTCTATAGTTGTCCCGACGAGCCCCTGGTACCGGTGGACCCCCACCACGGTCACCTTTTTATAGAAGTATTGTTTAGCGCACCTGTTAACACACTTAAACAAGTACCTTTCATGCGTTATCTGTACAATAAAGGAAACTATGTGGCTATTAATAATGAACTTTCTAATATTGACTGGCAATCGCAATTGCAATCGGGAACTTTTGATGAATCGATTGAATTTTTCTATAAGACTTTTACTGACCTTCGTAATCGTTATATTCCTTCTAAATTAGTACATAATAATTCCTATCCTCTGTGGTATTCGAGCGCTTTAATTAAAGCCATTAAAGAAAAGTACAAATACCTTAGAAAATTTAAGAATTACAACAACACCTCCGATAAACTTTCTTTCAATGTTCTCCGTGATCGGGTTAAAATACTAGAATCAGAGTGTTATGCTCGATATGTGCAATCTATTGAAAGCTCAATTGCTGATAATCCAAAGTACTTTTGGTCGTTCGTCAAAAACAAAACCAAGTCACATGGGTTGCCTGCTTCTATGACATATTGTGATAATACTGCTGGCAATGGCGACTCGATCTGCGAATTGTTCTCTTCTTATTTTTTATCTACCTTCGTGGACCCTCATCAAACTACTTCTCCAGCTACGGTTTCAGATCACTTAGCCAGTGATGCAGCAACTTTTGGGATTTCTTCTGTAAGCGTAGACACAGATACTGTTCATCGTTTACTTGAAAAACTAGATCTCTCCAAGTCTGCCGGTCCGGACCAAATACCGGCTCGTTTTCTTGTTAAGTGTGCAAAAACAATTGCAATCCCTATTACCATACTATTTCGTAGGTCACTAATGGAAGGAACCGTACCACAAATTTGGAAACAGGCCTACATTACCCCGGTACATAAGAAGGGCTCTAAAACGGACGTCACAAACTACAGGCCTATATCCAAATTGTGTCTGATTTCTAAAGTCTTTGAGAAGATAATCTACCAACAAGTTTATGCTGCGATAAAACACTCCTTCAGTTCCTTCCAGCACGGCTTCCTAAAGAATCGATCTACTGTGTCTAATCTTATTTTACTGAACGATTTTCTAACTAGAAGTATGGAGAGGAGAATCCAGGTAGATGTTATATATACGGACTACAGTAAAGCGTTCGACCGGATTAATCATAAAATACTCTTAATAAAGCTTCTTAGTATTGGTATCAGTGGAGATTTGCTTCGATGGTTCTCCTCTTACATTGAGAATAGATCACAGGCTGTTGTGGTGAGTAATTTCATATCTGGCTGGGTTCCCATCCCAAGCGGTGTTCCTCAAGGTTCCCTTTTGGGCCCGTTATTATTTGTTATTTTTGTAAACAATATTGATAAATGTTTCCGTAACTCTAATCTTTTGTGTTTCGCCGATGACATGAAGATCTATAAGTCTATCTCCTCCGAATCTGATGCTTTAGCTCTCCAATCAGATCTAGCACGTTTAGAGGAATATTGCTCGGCTAACCACCTCGACTTGAATCCTGGGAAGTGCTGTGTCGTCACATTTAGTAGGAAGCGAAGTGAGATTGAATTTCCGTACAACCTAAAAGGTCAGGCTCTTAGTAAAGAACGCATGGTTCGTGACTTGGGCGTTTATCATGATTCCAAATTGCTATTTGATAGTCACATTGCGCACATTGCTAGTAAGGCTTCCAAAGCACTTGGGTTTTTGCTACGAATTACTAAAGACTTTAGGAATATTAAAACTTTAAAAATTCTATATTGTGCTCTCGTGCGAAGTAATTTGGAGTATGCGTCCCAGGTCTGGAACCCTATGTACCAGGTTTACATCGATCGATTGGAACGGATTCAGAGGAGGTTCGTCCGCCATCTTAGTTTTCGTTGTAAACAGTGGTATGATTCTTCTAACTACTTGTCACTATGTAGAAAGCACCACCTATTACCACTTGAGACGAGGCGTGATATGGCTGACGTTTTATATCTAATTAAGTTGGCAAATGGCCATATTGATTGCCCTGATTTAGTTTCCAAAGTCCGGTTATCTACTACCAAACCTCTCAGATTTAGTTCTATATTGCGGCCACCAATTTCGCGAACCAAATATAGCCACAATGCATACTTGTGTCGAGCGAGTGATAAATACAATGTACTTACTAAACATCCTGATAGTGAACTTGATCTCTTTTACAGTAGTGTCAGATCGGCAAGAGCGTTTTTGAGCAAACAATTTTTCACTGGTGATAATTAAGTTACTTTCATTTTGTTATGTATCGATGCTGCTCCTTAACTTTGATACTTATACAATGTTGGGTTTTGCATTCGAACAGATGTGATTCTCTGTACCTAATATGTAGATCTTTATTCTGCTTCTGATATCGTGTAATAACTGCTTCTTTACTTTAATTTAGTTCTAGTTGTGGATACCCGTTATTGGCTATCTGATTTATATTTTTGTTTCTAGTTTGTAGTATTAGCTGTGGGTGTTCCTAAGATAATAAAATAAAAAAAAATAAAAAAAAAAAATACCCCCGACGCAAAAACGACGGGTTGTTATTATAAGTTTGACCTGTCTGTGTGTGTGTGTCTGTCTGTGGCATCGTAGCTCCCGAACGGATGAACCGATTTTAATTTAGTTTTTTTTGTTTGAAAGGTGAATTAGTCGAGAGTGTTCTTAGCTATGTTTGATCAAAATCGGTTCATTACATTTTGTGCCTGTTTTTCGCCTTTTAGCCAAATTTTCATATAGCTTTGTCATGCCTCCTTGGGAATGCGTATCTCAAATCGGAGGAATATAGCTTTCTTTCTCTTAGTGGGATCACCGCGTTAATCGACCATTTCTTCAAAGAGTAAGAAACATTATGTAGGGGTAAACACAAAAGATCCCACTGGGTCGAAGTGTTGTTGGCTATTTGTCAGCCTTCGATATACCTATAAGATAAAGATAGATGGGTATTTCAAAAACAAATTAGTTACAAAATTTAATTTGGCAAATGTGTTATAAGGTTCATTTGACAAAGTGGTTGCCCACAGACATCCAGTGGTGGCGGGTAGCGAGGTTTAGAGACCTACCTTTATAGTAATAGGTATATTCTGTTGACCGATGCTTTGGTAGAGGTCCTTTAGACTTTTTAAGAATTCGCGGCCTATACTTTTAAATATTTAGAAGTACAAATATGGTGAGGCGTGAAGTTTCGAACTAATGAAATGAAATAGTTTATTTTCCAGACCACTGTCCAAACATTACATAACTTATTTTAAAAAACCAGACAAAACACACACAAAAATAAAAAAACTATAAATAAAAATAAATAAATTTAAATTATTATCACAACCAAAACTGTGCTAGAAGGCCTATATTGCTGACAAGTGAATGAGATCAACTGTTACTGTAAGAAAAAAGGTGTTAACTGAGAGCGGTGTTGGCTTAGTGGTAGTTACCTCGACTTTCACTCTGCAGGTCGTGAGTTCGAATCCCGGCCGGCCGTCCACCAATGTATTTTTCTTAAGAAAAAATTAAGTGCGCCAATTGACATTGCTATTACGGTGAAGGAAAACATCGTGATGAAACCCGCGGCTTAGTTGGCTCCAGAAGTATTGACGAATTCTCTCTGAGCTGCTGAAAGGGTAGTAGGTGCTGGGCAAGCCTACTCCATCCTCACGTAAAAAGGACCTAATTAAAAAGGGTCGAATCTAATTGCGGAAAAACAGCCCATATACAAGTACAAGGTTTCAACTGTATATCAAAGATTATCAACTAAAGAATAGGCCACGCCCAATATTTACATAAAATAGGCTAAATACATCACGACACACACCTAGGCTTAATAATAATAAATTCTTAGTCGACCTAGAAATAAGACATAGAGATAGTACTCAACTATTGCACAACATAAAGTCCTTAGTCTGCTGTCAGCCTTATCGTATTATTTGATCTAAACTTTAGGTCGCTGAATTGTCCACTTACGTTCTGACCACAAAACACTGAAAAGTAGTTTTTTCAGGAGCTTAATGGGAGTGCCCGTATTGTGTGGTGTTGGTACTTTGTTCGCTTTTGTTGAAGTGTTTCGTCTGTCTATCTTATATAAAAAATCTTGAACAAAACCTTTTGTTAAAGTTATTTTAATATTTTATATCTATAACGAGTCAAAGTACAGTTGGAAACAGATTTGCAGACCCACCGTAGAGTTCTAAAACTACTATTTATTGGAATAATTTCATTCTAATAATGTTTAACTAATTTAAACTTTAACTCGAGCAGGAATATAAAATCATGCTTGAGTAAAAACAAGCTCAAGGCCGATCTACACAGAACAGTGACGGCACAGTTCCGGCACGTGCCGTTCCGTAACGTATCCATCAGTGTCAGTGAAAAATTATATTGTTGCATACATTTTGTACTAGGCTATACATACTGGTCAGTGACAGTGACGTTCAGTGATGTCAGTGCTGCACCGACGCTTGCCGTGATTCGGCGTGAATTTGTAGCGGACGATATTTTAATTGAATTGGTTCGTGTATTGCCAGTATTTATCAACGTTTTTTGACGACCGACTCCTAGGTACATTAATTTTCTTTAAAACCGCAGTCAAAATATCGGAAATTTTGCAGTCGTTAGCTTTGCTCTCTTTCGTTTTTTAACCGACTTCAAAAAAGGAGGAGGTTCTCAATTCGGTTGTATGTATTTTTTTCACATAATATAATTTAGAGAAACCGGCCAAGTGCGAGTTGGACTCGCGCACGAAAGTTATGGTAGCTCTAGCGATAGGGTACTAAAAATCACTGCACGGTGTCGGTACTGACACTGACATGTACGAATAGCACGTCACGGTACGGTACGGAACTGTCGGTCACGTGCCGTCATTATTGTGTGCGGATAGACCTTAATACGGTTACGGAGTTCTACGGTGAGTGCAACTTTGTTACCTGATTGTGCTGAAGATCTTCTTATAATTTAGTATGATTTTTGACAACGCATTGACCTAATATATTTTTTCTAGACTCGCGCAAGGGTTCGAAGGATACTTAATTTTTTTCTGTTTTTAATATTTGTGAAAATTTCAACTGCAGTAGCAGGGTTCATAAGATACAGCCTGGTGATAGACCGACAGACAGTTAAGTCTTAGTTATAGGGTCCCGTTTTTAACCGACTTTAAAAAAAAAGAAGGAGGAGGTTCTCAATGAAGTCGAAGATTGGGTCCAATTTCTAGATTTTTCATGCCGCTTTTCCAGATTCAGTTTTATATGGAATAGTTTAAGGCCAAATTATTAATTTCACAAATTCCGATTTGTTGTATGTATATTTTTTTACCCTAAAATCGAGCCCTCTATAGTAAAAATATTACGTACCATATAAAAATAATTTGAAGTGTTATTTGAAAGATAAACAACTCAATTGAATTATCAACATTCCAATACATTCAATTAGTAAAAGTGTCGCTATTCAAGCAGCGAAACAGTATCATCGCGGGAAATGAATCAATTAAGTCGATGTTGAATTGTGTCCCCCTGCTACAGCTCGGAGAGAGGATTGCGTCACTCACTTTTATTATTTCGATTGAGTAATCGATAGGATTTGTAACCGAATAACGTTTTATTTTCTTTATAATTTTCTCTTTGTTTAAGTAATGTATTCTGCTAGGTATAGCAGAATACTTTTGTTATAGGATCTAATGCAAGCCCAGAAGGAGATGGTGGGACGAGTAGGACTCGCATAAAAGTCTTAAAGACAGAACCGAAGTTATGTGTGGATAACGAAGTCATAGGTCACTAAAGTGGCTTTTGCTCCGGAATGGGCCAAAATAGAATAGGTATATAAAATCGGTCAGATATAAAAGGAACGAACATAATAATATTTACTTAGGTAGATAAACACATTACTCTCCTTTGCGTAGCACAGGTAAAAAAAGCGGTATTGTAAACAAGTTAGTACCTACCTACCTAGGTAGAACCTATATTCAGTAAATAACGTCAAATAATTTTACTACGAAAATATTTACTTGAAAATTGTTATTTACTTATGAAAATCTAACTAAGTTTTACAAAGGTAAGGTAAATAAGCTTTTACATTATTTACTTTCGTTTGATTACCAAAATTTAATATCGAAATAGGATCATTTTAGCAAAAGCTTATTACTTGGAAATTATTTTGAATAGATCATGTTTTTGTAACTTAAATTTATGGCTTTCTCAAAGTTCGCTTACTTAGATATTTATCTATTAATTCTGAATTATCATGAATTTAAGATCAGTTTTATAAATAAGATTTATCTGCCCTTTTCACCCCTAGGTTGAATTTCCAAAAATCCGTTCTTAGCTCTACTGCGTCCTGAAAGAATGCAAAATTTGAGCACTTGTAGTTTTTGAAATACCAAAATGAGTGAGTCAAATTCTTTTTTTTTTAAATAGACCATTTCTTTGAAAATTTTGAGGTAATTTTGAATAAGTAAGGTGTTAAGGTCATTAACCTTAACATATTACTTTTATTTTATTTTTATTTATGGTTCTTAGTCTGAATAAACTTTGTTTAAAAATATCAGCTGTTTTTCGTATTGACATAACCTGAAAATTTTCATTTTTTTTTTCGAATTTCCAAAAATCGTAGATCAAAAGTTGTTTGTTACGGTGCACAGAAGTAGCCCTCAACGGCTTGCTAGTATAATTACCAATAACGCTGTATAAAGCGATCCGCCCTCAGCATCCACGGGCGCGCATGACGGCCGACCGCCTTTGTGGCGCGACTTAACGGCGCCATTCAAGGAGGCATCCATAACTCCACAATCTCTTATTAACAGTTTTATCAAATTATACCTATTAAATTTAACTTTGACCAGACAGACCTACCTGTCCGGAAGAGATCACTTTACATAAAAAACTCATCACTGTTCCTTCCAACTGAAAGATCAATTTAAAAATAAATTTATGTAATTATTACAATAAGAACTTAGGAATAGGTACTAACATTCTTTTTTTATTTTTTTTTATAACTTAACTGTAATCTTTATTGTCAATCTGAAAAACAATTTATTCCAATTTAAAACACAAAATTAAATGTCAATATATACATCAAATCAAATTACATAAAATGAAAAACTAAAAATAATAATAATAAACACAAAATAATCAAAATGACGCCAAAAAAAAACCCACCCAGAAATTAAATAAAAAACTAAACATTACAAATAAATAATAAAATTAGTATAAAATTAAATTAATTAAAAATCAACCTAGGCAACCTAACTAACCTAATCTTATTGTTATATATTAGGTATCTTTTGGACCAATTGCTAACATAGAAAACTAAGTCAGGATGTGTGACTTCGGAACACACGCAATGAGAAGAAGATACTTTTTCGGTGGTCATTTTTACAAAGGTCAAGATCGCTTTTAGCAATAAGCTTTATTTATATTTTAAGTTTAGCATGTTTACAATATTGGTAAAATATGGAATATCTATCTATCTACTATGTACGGTCGGAGTCAGAATTACAAACCCACCATAGAGTTACTCGAATGTTTTCAACTCAAGCAACATTCTAAGGTCTTGGGTCGAGTTAAAGTTTAAAGTTTTTCATCTTATTATTATATTAAATAATGGTAATTTTAGAACCCTGCGGTGGGTCTGCTATTTCGACTCGCTACAGCCCTACTTAGTACAGCACTACCTTTCCAGGAACATCACTATCAACCCAGTTTACCTTCTTTGTCATAATATATATAGATAAAAGCATTTTTATGTAGTTAGAGATAAGATTGATTTCCCAAGAAAGCTTATCTAATGTAATATTTGACGTAACTTGTAAAAAAAAATATTGTAAGAATCTTCGAACGAAAGAACTCTGAAAAACAACAATATTATGATGTTATCGTTTGCAAGATTCAATAAAGCTTTTTACTTTTAAAAGCATTTTTAACGCATAAAACCATGAACTCGAGGTTTTGTGGTGATTTGCGGATTAGTAGAAATAATTATACATAAAATACCAACTATGTACAATTCCACAAACGCAAAACATTACCTTTTATTTTTTTTTACCACCAAAGTAGAGTGGAAACGCAAAAAACCATCTTCTAAAATTTTATAGTACCTACTCTTTATTCATTAAAATCGTAGACATGTTTCACAACATTAGGTGTATACAAATCATTAAAAGTTTAGCAAATAATTAGTAGAAATAAACATACATAAAATACCAACTATGTACAATTCCACAAACGCAAAACCCTGCCTATATTTTTTTTACCACCAAAGTAGAGTGGAAACGCAAAACACCATCTTCTAAAATTTTATAGTACCTACTCCTTTATTCATTAAAATCGTAGACATGTTTCACAACATTAGGTGTATACAAATCATTAAAAGTTTAGCAAATAATTAGTAGAAATAAATATACATAAAATACCAACTATGTACAATTCCACAAACGCAAAACCCTGCCTATTATTTTTTTTACCACCAAAGTAGAGTGGAAACGCAAAAAACCATCTTCTAAAATTTTATAGTACCTACTCTTTATTCATTAAAATCGTAGACATGTTTCACAACATTAGGTGGATACAAATCATTAAAAGTTTAGCAAATAATGAGTTAACCTTGGCCTTTCAAAACGAATAACTTGGATTGTTAAAATTAATTACAATACACATTTTAATTGAGATTTTGTTTAATTATAAAATAGCTTAACGTTATTATTCGTTGATTTATGGCGAGCTTTTTTATCTTTTGTTGTGATTTCATATTTTCTTTGTGCCCAAAATTCTGGCAAACAAAGATTTTTTCGTAGAAAATATATTAGTCTTTGAGAAGCTCTTGAATATACAAGTAGATTGAAGATTCAGCACGCTTTATGTTCGCTAAGGAAATTCAATTTGTTCTTTTTTCTTTTTCTTTTATCTAATGATGTAATTGACATTCGAAGGCATACCTTGATTTAAAATCAAACGTTGCGTTGTTAACAATATAAGAAGCAATTTTTAGTAAATTTTTATGTTATCACTAGCTGCGCCCCGCGGTTTCACCCGCGTTAATCCCGATCTCGTGGGAATATCGGGATAAGGAGCCTATGTGTTAATTCAGGTCTCTAGCTATTTTCTTACCAAGTTTCATCGCAATCGGTTCAGCAGTTTTTGCGTGAAGGAGTAACAAACATACACACACACGCAAACTTTCACATTTATAATATTAGTAGGATAGCAGTTTTTTCTACGTTTGTAGGGCTTATTATAACTACAAGAAAACTTAATTGTAGAATGAATTAGTATGTTACATGTGATTAAAAAAACTGTAAGAAGAAAATTATATACATATAGGTACTCCCGCTAAAATATTGAAAAAATACGGATATTTTTTATAGAACTTTGGGAAAATTACCCTAATTTACTCAGAAAGTTCAAAATTTGACACCATTATTTGACAGGCTCCGCTGTCAATACCAATCTTAATATAATTTGAAATTCAATTAGGCAATTTTCCTAAACTTTTAATTATAATAATTATTCTTCTGCTAAAATATTTTTAGTGATATCTTTGTAAATACTACACACTATAATATAAAAACAAGCTGCGCTACACGATTTTACCCACGTAAGTGTCACTTAAAAAGTTATTTAAATTTAATATAAACACTGAATACCTACTTAGTTACTTTGACGACCCAGTTGGCACAATGGTCACCATGCCGGACTGCCAGACGTAGGGTTGTGGATTCGATTCCCGCCTCACACAAATATTCGCCATTTACAAAAAAATATAAATTTAAAATAGAATAGTGTTCGAATTTACAGACCTAACGAATATACACAAAAAAAATCATTCAAATCGGTTCTGCCGTTTAGGTGGAGTTTGGCAACTAATACCGCGACACCAGAATTTAGTATACAGGGTGTAACAAGGGGGGTGGATCATCGGTTGTTTGGGAGATTCAAAGATGATGTAAAAATTAGATTTTGAAAAAAAATATACATAAGTGGATTTATTTGAAGTTTTATAAATCTAAGACTTTGAATGGTAGGGTTACGAAAGGTCCACTATTAAACTTGTTTTAACAAAAAAAAAACAGAAACGCAGACCACACAGTTTGGCTGTAATTGCGATGTTCTAAAATCTGATTTTTCTAAAATTTTGCTAAGGTTCAAATAACTTTTGAACCAGTGAATATTGCAGAACATACATGGAGGTTAAATCGATAGGTACTGAGGGGGACTTAGATTTAAGTCTGTACATCGCAATCACAGCCAAACTATCTGGTCTGCGGTTTTGCTTTTTTTGTTAAAACAAGTTCAATAGTGGACCTTTCGTAGGTACCCCTACACTAATCAAAGAGAGAGACAATCTTAAACTTATAAAACTTCAAAAAAATCCACTTATGTATTTTTTTCAAAATCTAATTTTTACATTATCTTTGAATCCCCCCAACAGCCGCAGATCCACCCCCCTTGTTACAACCTGTATATAGGGATTAAGTACAGGTAGTAACAATATGTAGTTAGCGAAAACCGCTGACTATACCAACTCAAGCGTGTGGATAAGGCTAGCTAATAAATCTCATCACTAATTGGAGCTAAATTGGATGGGTGAATAGTTGGGTACTAAGGCAATATTAGTTCCGAGGAGTTCAAGACCCATCGATAAATCATGTTAGTAAAACTATATAAAGTTTAGATTATACCCTGTTATTTGATCAAGTTAATTCTTTGTGTATTTTAATGACATCTTACTAATATTATAAACTAGCTGCGCCCCGCGGTTTCACCCGCGTAAGTCCCGATCCCGTGGACATATTGGGATAAAAAGTATCTTATGTCCGTCTCCTGGCTCTAAGCTACCTCCCTACCAATTTTCACCCAAATCTGTTCTGCCGTTCTTGAGTTATAAGTGGTGTAACTAACACGACTTTCTTTTAAATATAGATAAGATGTGAAAGTTAGTGTTTGTGACTCCTTTAGTACGCCAAAACTACTGGACCGATTGCGATGAAACTCGGTATGTAGATAGCTAGAGACCTGTTTATTCTGCTATTTTGCGTTAATGGATTTACTATTGTCATTATATCGAGACTCTGTTGATATTATATCGAGATTGTTACTTTATTTGATAGTCTGCTTAAGTTTTAATAACATCGCAATATAATCGCTATGGAGTCTCAATGGAATGGTAATAGATAAGTCGCTGGTGTTGTCTAACAACATGGTATATGTTGCTAAGCGATATACCGTTTTGACAACTATCGAGCTTCCATTGAGCCACGATTCTAGAGCAGAACACCAAAGTGACTCAATTTGTGTGGTGCATCAGTGGTGTTTCGATGGAATAGTTAACATCAGAAGAATACCAATTTGACATGTAATGTCATATTTTTGACATAAAATGTCTATAACGATTCCATCGACACTCTATTGAAACACAATTGTGGAGTTTTGGCGGGAACGAGTTAACAACATGTCGAGCTGCAGTTTTATTTTCATGAAACTTAGTTGTAACCCAAGTTGAATTGTATAATTCTGGTGGAATGTTATTCAATTCAGTTCTGTGAAAGTGCACAAGTGTAGTGAAAGTAAAAATCAGTGTCAAACTTGAAGTTTTCTCGTTGCCTCCAAATCTCCTACTAAGGTTATGGTAAACTAGCCACCGCTTTACTATAGCCCCTGACTTGACGGACTATGGCGACTTTGACTGTTTTGAAACACTTTAGGCCCGATTTATGAAAAATCGGGTCAAAATTTGATGCAAAATATAACTTGACACTGGCTAAATGCACAAGCCGTGCGAAGCCATAATTAATAGCAAAAAAAACGTAGACAATAAAAAACATAACATAGACTTAAATAGACATTTGTATTAGACGGTGACTCCTTACCGTTACACGAGCCGTCTGTCTCGATAGCCAACTTTAACATAAAAGAAACCAAGTGTTTACAGATCGATAACATAAGTTTTATACAACAGAAGGCCATAATATCGAGGCTGCAGACTGGAGCTTGGAGATCAAAGGGATATCGGCTTTGATGTGCCGCCGAGCGCAGCGACCGACCCACCCGCCGCCGTACGACGCTCGGTTGACGACCAAATAGCTGGTTATTACAAGTAAGTCTAATTTGTTGAATATTTGCTGTTTATTGCATAGTAGTTTGGCATTTAGTTACTGCTAACCTTTCATCTACAGAGGTTAGCGGTAAGGTAATATCAACCAACGTCTCAAAGTATACCTTAATTAAATATTATAATTATTATTTGCTCATGACTGGGAGTTGAAAGTAATGAGCTTCAGAATAAATCTAAATATACTCATCTATCTACCTATATTAATTACCTCTGTAAGGATGCGGTCGAGGGCTAGGTATTTCAATGAATCAACAACGTTTGAAAACTTGATTTTTTTATTTCCTACTTCTTATCCTATCCTACTAATATTATAAATGTGAAAGTTTGTGTGTGTGTATGTATGTTGTTACTCCTTCACGCAAAAACTACTGGACCGATGACGGTGAAACTCGGTATTACTACTTTTTAACCCGATATACCCACGGGATCGGGACTTACGCGGGTGAAACCGCGGGGTGCAGCTAATAAGTTTATATTTACACCAAAATCAGCTGTTACTTACACGGAGAGGTCATTTAGTATTTTTTGAAGTTTTATCGAATGTTCTAGGTCTGAATGACCTATAGGTTTTTGTAAACAAACAGCTGAATTTCGAATTAACATCGAATTTCCATAAGTCGTATGACAAAAGTTTATTGCAAACATGCATAGAAGTAGCCCTCAACCGCTTTTTATAGTGACCAGTAACCTTGTTTATATCTTCCTTCATACCTAGATTACCTGTAGCATACCTACTTATATATAACTAGCTGTCCCGACAAACGTTGTTTTGCCATTTAAAAAAAAGACGGGCTTAATCTTAATCCACCCAAACGCATACGAAAAAATCTTTCAAATCGGTCCAGCTGTTTGGAAGGAGTTCAGTGACATACACAGGTACAGTAGAATTATATATTTAAAGATAATTATTATTAGTAAGTAAATATAGTATCGGCTTTTCTAATAGATCGTAATCTGGAGTGCAGACTCTACGTACAGCAACAACAAATTTATTTGGTTAGAGAATGCACAAAAATATTTAAAACTAATTTCAAATTATATAATACTAGCTGCGCCCGCGGTTTCACCCGCGTAAGTCCCGATCCCGAAGGAATATCGGTATAAAAGTAGCCTATGTGTTAATCCAGGTATCCAGCTATCTAGATACTGAGTTTCATCGCAATCGGTCCAGTAGTTTTTGCGTGAAGGAGTAACAAACACACACCCACACAAACTTTCACATCCTACTAATATTTGTTGGATTGGATACCCGCAAAACAAGTAAACATCGCAAAGTGTCATTAATCATTCGTAAATCAAACGTTCGTAAGCCAATTCTTCTGGAATTCTCTACAAATACAAGAGTGCCGAGTAGGTATTCGGTTTAAGCGTCCATGGACAGGAAAGTAATTAAGTTCGTCTTGTAACTCCATGATACCTGCTTCACGGTGGAATTAGATTGCCTATCGCCGGACTCGGTACGGTTTGCAAAAATCTAAGTATTTAGGCAAAAAAAGACGCTTCAAAAACGTTACCCTACCGTGGTCTGGTTAAAATAACCCACGTCTCCATTTGCCTGATAAATAAAAATAAATAAATATTACACGACATTCCACACATCGCCATCTAGCCCCAAGTTAAGTAACTAGACTTGTGTTATGGCCTGATGAATTTATTTTATCATATTTCATCAGGCAAATAAAGCCTGTTAACTGTGCTCATTGTTTCTAGTACAGTTTACAAAAAAAGCGTTAAAACAAAGGTTTTTGTTTTTCTCAAAGTTTCTTGTTTAACTATTGATTTATTCTAACCGATTATTTTAAGTTATGCAGCACAGTTTGTGCTTGTGGTACAACAGCAACTCCTAGTTAGATGACGTGGTTACGACCAATACTAGTTCCAATATCGGTTGTTTCGTTTTTGGAACACAAGCGGTTGGAACTAAAACTAATAACGCCATCCTTCAATAAAATAAAATAAAATAAATATTGCAGGACATTCCACACATCGCCATCTAGCCCCAAGCTAAGTACTAGACTTGTGTTATGGGTGCTAGAGAACGGATTTACTACTTATATACTTTTCTTTCGTAAATATATACTTATAATACATAGAAACAATCAGACCACAGACAAATATCTAAGCAAAAATACTTGTCTGAGGCAGGACCATTGAGTCAACTAGGTCGTCAAAAAATCCTTATGAAGAAGATGTGAAAATCATTAAGGCCCTCTTCCAGTACCGTTTGTAGGTATTTTAACATTACCTCAGCCTCCGCGCACAAAGACGTAGCGTGAAAGTGAGCCGCGCGCAACGACTCGCGTACGCGATCAAGCTACGCCACAGTGTAGGTGTAAACAGTGGGCACGCCACAGTGTAGGTAGGTGTCAACAGTAGGTTTTCGTTATCTAATTGGGCTCGATACATAAAATAATAAAACTAATGTGTAGCTGTAATAATGTACCTAATATTTTTATTGGAACGAAGTTCCCTATCGCGGGTTAACGCGGGGACCTAGCCGAGAAAAAAATGTTACGCATTACAAAACCGTGAAACTGGAGCAACAATACAATAAACAAACTTGTTACTAACCTTACCTCTTTATAATATTAGTATATATTATTTGCGCTCACTCAATCGCGTCTAGTCACCATAACACAAGCCTAGCTGCTTAGACTGGAGCAACAATACAATATACAAACTTGTTACTAACCTTACCTCTTTATAATATTAGTATAGATTATTTGCGCTCACTCAATCGCGTCTAGTCACCATAACACAAGCCTAGCTGCTTAAACTGGAGCAACAATACAATGTACAAACTTGTTACTAACCTTACCTCTTTATAATATTAGTATATATTATTTGCGCTCAGTCAATCGCGTCTAGTCACCATAACACAAGCCTAGCTGCTTAGACAGGAGCAACAATACAATATACAAACTTGTTACTAACCTTACCTCTTTAAAATATTAGTATATATTATTTGCGCTCACTCAATCGCGTCTAGTCACCATAACACAAGCCTAGCTGCTTAGACTGGAGCAACAATACAATGTACAAACTTGTTACTAACCTTACCTCTTTATAATATTAGTATAATATATTATTTGCGCTCACTCAATCGCGTCTAGTCACCATAACACAAGCCTAGCTGCTTAGATTGGAGCAACAATACAATGTACAAACTTGTTACTATCCTTACCTCTTTATAATATTAGTATATATTATTTGCGGGCACATAAGTTTGTAAATTATTATTTGCGGAAAAAAGTTTGTCATCCCTGCAAATGCAAGCTTCCGCGTGGGGTTCGCTCGAACGCAGCGTGCCGGCAAAAGTGGCATAGGTCTTACCTCGATGACGCCCGGAGGCCGACTGCGAGGAACTGACGCGTGCTAACTGTTATATTTGATCGATTTGCAAAACATTTTGTACATTTTAGCATTATTATCCAGAAATATAGTTCCTAGAGGTCAAAACCTATCATTTGATTCAATTTTTAGAAACATACTATTACGATTAATTTCGGTGGAACTGGCAAATAAAAGAACTAGGTACACGAAACTACCCACATATATTTTTACTAACGATACATAAAATCTTAACCTATTATTCACCCTAGTGCCTAACTAAAGAACTAAACCTAAACCAAACGTTCTTAACTTATGAATTAACTTAGCGATATTATTATTATGTTTGTGGACGCCAGGAGGGTTTTCACATAAGTTGGAAGTATGAGGAACCCTGCCAATCCCGGTAGGTAAATTAGCTCAGCGAACATGAGATCATGGTACGGTGCTATGTTGATAATAGTCCCCGCTACTATCTTCGTGATATCCGAAAAGGGCGTTGCGATAGGCTAAAACAATACATATAACAAATCTTAGCTACACGGTCGGGGAATATGTAACTACCTACTGATTATTTAATGGGTTTATTCAAACACTCACCCCTTCGACAGCAACCACACTTTCACAGTAATAGCTATATTACTTATAAGGTTGATTTAATAATATTTCCGCAATTAGTACTTATTATGCACTTTTCCAAAATATTATTTCGCACGGTAACTCAAGGACAACACTTGTGCCACGCCTTGCGGTCTCAGTTCGAATGTCACTATCAAGGACAAAGCTGCACGTCTTATAAAACAAATTTGCCTAACAAAAAGAGTCGACACCTACGAGACACGAACGCGCATCGTCGGAACGGCAGGCAAGGCATATACGGACTTTGCTACCGCGTCGCTAACAAGCGAGACGAAATAAAGCGTCCCTATTAAGCAATGTCAATGTGAGAAGATCATGGACACCTAACAATACGTTAACTATTTTTGAATAAAAACCGATAAACGATCTAAAAATTCTCTGTTTTCTAACATTTTTTTTATCGAACAAAGTTGTTCATATCATGTTTTCAACCGAAATAAACAAAAATATGGTTTTTAAACTACAATATCTACTTATATCCAAATAACAAAAAAATAGTATTTGATTACTTAAAGTTGCTTAACACAAAGGTCGATTTGCGAACACATGGTCTTAAGTCAAGACATAGTGTCAAGCTGTATTATATGCTGTGCTGGGATAGGCTTAAATTCCAGTGTCGTTAACATTTCGTTCATGTACTACAAAAAAAAACTGGCCAAGTTCGATCGAGTCGGACTCGTGCACATATGGTTCCGTACCTAATTGTATGGAAGCCCCACTTAAGGTGAAAGGTTTTAAAATTTCAACTCTCTATCTATCACGGTTCATGAGTTAGTGATAGAGAGTTGAAATTTTCACAGATTATGTATTTATATTGTGCTATAACAACAAATAGGTACTAAAAACGGGAAATAAGTATATAAGAGGAAAGGGTACCGGCGCTTTCTCCATACAAACGTAGTCGACTGTTTCCTTCCTGGATAATGACACTAGCACAAATATTTTTGTTGCATAAAACCTATAACTGTCATGACTATGCCCCTATGTCTTGGTTTTTTCATTTTCTAATTATCATAGAAATTAAGATCAAAAAACAAAACATAGGGGCATGATCAATATGGTTATGACAGTTATAAGTTTTATGCAACAAAAATATTAGCTCTAGTGTCATTATCCAGGGAGGAAACAGTCGACTACGTTTGTATAGAGAGGGCGCCGGTACCCTTTCCTCTTAAATCTTTATTTCCTGTTTTTAGTATTTGTTGTTATAGCGCAATATATACAAAATCTGTTAAAATTTCAACTCTTCGGTTCATGAACCGTGATAGATAGAGGGTTGAAATTTTCCGTCTCTCTGTCACCAGGCTCATGAGAAACAGCTTGGTGACAGACAGACGGACGGATAGTGAAATCTTAGTAATAGGGTCCCGTTTTTACCCTTCGGGTACGGAACCCTAGACATTATAAAATTATTCAATACAGTTTTAATTGAAACTGCGTCTGTTGTTGACGGTACGCGAATCCTGTTATTGTGTACGGGCTTAACTTTTGACGTTTAAAAAGCTCAATTTAAAAAAGTACCTTCATTTTTTTTCGATTAATCGACGCATGATTAACAGGTATTTGGTTGTGTTAGTTTTTTCATTATTCGTTGGTATAGGTAATTTTAAGTATTTATTGCAATTTTTTTCAATCTCAGTGTGGTTGCAAGCGCTTATTATGATACCTTCTTATTTTTGTGCGTCTCAGTAAAGTTTGTACTGAAAATCAGCGCTGGGGCTTTTTGCTCCAGCATCGTACTGAGTACGAACTTTTTTACCACTTTCCTTGTTTTTTTATGTACAGTCCAGAAAATCAATCTTTATTTATTATTTCTTTCTTTCTATTTCAGGTTGGCGAACTATCAGCTGATCAAAAAACTTTAAGTCTTCGTACCGTGTGATAGTGAACAGACCTTTCTACTTCGTCCATTCCTTCAATGGTAACCTATAGTACTGAAATATTCCCATTGTAGGGGGAAATATTAACCCCTATACAATCTGGAAGCATGGAGTGCACCCGGCCAAGTCAAACCTGCTTTGCCGTAAGCATACTTTACATGAAGCAACTCGCGGTAATTTTAACCCTCCTATATGTTCGTTGTGGGTTAAGCTAGAGTTCTGTATTTTCGGTTACTAATAACACTCCCCAAATCTACCTCTACTCCCAAATTTGTTTGTACGGTCGGCTGTATAATTGCAGACCCACCGTTGGGCTCCAAAACGGCTGTTATGAGAATGTTTTCAACACAATCAAGATTCTAGACACCTGCTTTAGGTGAATTTTAAAGTCTTCCAAGAATGCAAACATTCCAATAATAGTAATTTTCGAACTCTAACTCGGCTGCAATTATGCAGCCGACTGTACGTTAATTGATGACCCAGTTGGCACAATGGTCACCATGCCGGATTGCCAAACACAGGGTGCGGGTTCGATTCCCGCCTCAGACAAGTATTTATGCTTAGATATTTGTCTGTGGTCTGGTTGTTTCTATGTATTAAAGGTAGGTATATATTTACAAAAAAAAGTATCTTAGTAGTATATCCGTTGTCTAGCACCCATAACACAAGTCTAGTTACTTAGCTTGGAGCTAGGTGGCGATATGTGAAATGTCCTGCAATATTTATATTAAATTACAAAATATCCCTTATTTTCAACTGTTGTAATTTCATATTATAAAACACGTAGTTTTTATAATAACATCGGTTGAAACTATAATTTTCAGTGACCGCGCGTGGCTGAAAAGGGCTTTCAATAATAAACTATTGAACACGCTGGACTGACGTAAACAAATTGAATTGACTGTGCGGCCCTGACCCGAATAGGTACGTACCCCGCTGATACTGAGGTAAATGCCCGTAAATTAAATAGTTTGACTTCATTATACAAACCAGATATTCCGAACCGATTACGAGTCATTAATTATGAACCGTGAATTAGCTATAAAGTAAACTTATTTTCATTTTTGTTTGTGTTACCAGGCTAACTAAAGGTGGGAATTGAAAAATGTAGTTACTGGGCAATAAGTATAAAATTACCTAGGTAGATATTAATATTAACCTTTTCCTAATTTGTTTTGTAATGAAAAACTGCTATTTTTTAATGGTTTTATTTAGCCTGCGCTGTTTGGGTCAGTAGGTTATTGAAATTTCAACCCCTTCGTGTTATAGATTGTTGTTAAATAACATGTAAGTGCACATGATGCTTCATTTGATTTTAAGGTGAAAGGGTACCGGCGCTCTCTCCATACAAGCGTAGTCGACTGTTTCCTTCCTAGATGATGGCACTAGCTCAAATATTTTTGTGCCATAAAACTTATAACTTCCATGACTATGCCCCTATGTTTTGGTTTGTTTCATTTTCTAATTATCATAGAAATTAAGATTTAAAAAACAAAGGGGCATGGTCAGGGCCATTATAAGTTATATGCAAAATAAAAATTGCTCTAATGTCATTATCCAGGGAGAAAACAGTCAACTACGTGTGTTTGGAGAGAGCCCTCGGTTCACTTTTCTTTTAATTTAAAGTGATGCTTTAGATTATGATTCTAAGTGAATTAAAACAAAAAATGGGTGCGTGTAGCTTCAACCTGTTACTTTTGTGTTACGCAGCTTCAACCTTTTACTTTTGTGTTACGCAGCTTCAACCTGTGACTAAAGTGTTACAGTGATGCGCGCGCATCTTAAAATTTCATGCTCATCATCTATGCTAATATTATAAAGCTGAAGAGTTTGTTTGTATGTTTGAACGCGCTAATCTCAGGAACAGGTTTTAATAGAAAAAATATTTTTGTGTTGGATAGTCCATTTATCGAGGAAGGCTATAGGCCTACTTTTCATTTGATATTCCCACGGGATCGGGACTTACGCGGGTGAAACCGCGGAGCGCAGTTTGTTTTTTCATAAAGCGCCTAAAGAAGTTTAACTTCAAAAATTATCGCAACTTATATTTCAAATAAAATTTGATATTAGAAATGGTGGACTACCTAATCTAATTTTGCGTCAAGAACTCAATTTCCACATGGACCAACTCAGTGTTAACCAGTTGGAGATAAAGTCAATATGCAGCGTCAGTTAGGTTAACTTTACTCCCACAAATCAGATTACCGTGTACGGGTGACGATAACTTTATTTAACACTTAAGGGCCGGTATGACCTAAGAAGCCCCATTTCAAATAAAAATTTAAGTAATTTCCGCTACTGCTACAACACTGATTTTTATTTAGAATATTTTTGAGCAGTTTTTCCCCGAAAAAAAAAACATGATAGAAATAAATTTTGATAGATTTTTTTAAAACCTGGGCTTTTAAAATTATTTTACGTAAAAACTATAATGACTAGCAACACGAAACTTTCTTGTTTAGATAGTAGTTACAGTAATCTAGTTTCTGCCCGGCTGTTTTGTCAATCATTGATTTTGTTCATTAATGGATTACCAATTTTGTAAAAAATGGGCATTTCGCGGCGCGCGGGGGAAAGTGATAGCACCATTATGCGGCGTCTGTGGGAAAGGGAGTGCGCTGAGTATGAATATTACAAGCCTTAAATATTTTAACCATGTTGTTTATTTTCAGAATTAATATTGTTTTGTTTTGGTTAGCCAGCAAACAATACATTCATAAAAATACCATGTCCAAAACTGTTATGACTTTTTTAAGTTTAAAAATCTTGTCTTTCTTTCTTTGTTTTAAATACTACGTGATTATATAAAATAAAATAAATAAGATATATTTTAATTGATTCGTAGTGTATTCAATATTGCTCTGGTTTTAGGTTTTAGGCTAAATAATAATATAATTCTTGCAAAATACTTATAGTCTAGAAAGAACTAGAGACAAGACCATTGAGGTCGACACTAGGAATTTAAAAGCATTAAAATCAGCAAAATCATTATCATCGTCATTTATTTAGGGTCGGCGCGCAGTATGTTTTTTTCTTCCATTTACTCCTGTTAGTCGTCATCTCATCGTTCACATTCATCTCTCTCATGTCTTGTTGTTATGACGGCAAAATATGGCCACAGCAACAACAAAATGACATTCCGATATTTTTTTCAACCCAGTGTGAAAATTGGAGACCGTTTACAGTACGTAAACAAATGATAAAGTTTATCACTTCCATAAAGTTGAATGAAGCGGTTCCAAACTATCATTTTATCTGCTTATTTTCATTTATCTTGGCATAGGTAATGCGCTATACAAAAACTATATTACCGCACGTAAACTAAAACGACCGTAAACTGATAGTCTGAAAGACTGAAACCGCTCATGTTTTATCATTTGTTTCGCCTTAATTGTCAGGTACTTATGTGTAAAAAAAACTTTGACGGCTGGCATAATCTACAAAGGCCGTAAAATTATACGGGTATCACCGCAAAGCCACTTTAGAAGTTCATTAAATTGCTCCCAAGTTAGTTCATTAGGATCGTTGTGAAAGTTTTTATTCCGACAAGCTGCGGCGGACAGTTCGGTTCCGCCCGCCCTTCGCCCATCGTCCAACACTCATTGACCATCGAACCTTGAACCTTGTAAAAAAGTTCTCTCCAAGAATAAACTTTTGAATTATTTATTAACTGTTACGAGATGACATGTGCTTGTGTCACAGCTTGGTTAAATGCAGAATAGAGATCGTAGAAAGAATACTTATCACAACGGATTAAACCTATGTTTTAAAAAATATAAAAAAAATATCATCATATGCAGCTATTTTTATTATTTTTGTGCTTTTCTCTATGCTAATATTATAAATAAAGATTTGATTGTTTGTTTGCATTAAATAGCACTAAAACTACCAAAAACCGATTTAAATGACAGTAACAAAGGCTACTTTTTATTCAGATATTACCATAGAACCAGAAAATAACTCCTGATCCCGATATAACCACAGGATCAGGAGGTAACTTCTGATACCTTGGTAATATCGGTAATAATACCATGGAAAGCTTCTAGTTTTGTATACGGAAAACATAATCTTCAGTAATAAAACAATACCTGTATTGTTTCCTTGAAAACGTTTCCAAAAGGAAAATGTTTTGTATTTTAATTTAACACCGTTTCCTTTTACCCAAACAACTCAATCGAATTGGTTCGAAGGAGTACTCAATTGCGTCATCGAATTGCTACAAAAGGTAGAAAGAAAAATAACTGAGATAAAAACTCGATGAGAACAATATTTCTCGTATAATATTAGAGCCCGGGTACAGTTGCGTGGGTGTTCGGATATAAAACTGTTTCTCTGTAGTATACGGAGTATTGTTCAGGGTTGGATTTAGAATTCACTATAGTTTCCGTAACGACTGTTAGTTGAACTGTGCGGTTTAAAATCTATTTCTAATCCTTGGAGATTTGTAGTGAATTAGCTCATTCTTGAAGCTCAAAGATATTAGTGTTGGCTTACTCAATAGTACCTAATACTCACTGGAATCATTTATTTCATATCACAATTCTAAAAAAGGTACGGTCGGCTGCATATTTGCAGACCCACCGTAGAGCTCCAAAACGGCTGTTATAAGAATTTCAACACAAGCAAGATTCCAGACACCTACTTGAGTTGAAGTTTAAAGCCTTCTAACTCATCAATTTATCAAACAAAAATACTAGAATGAGAACATTTTAATAATAGTAATTTGAGAACTCTTCCGAGGGCTGCAATTATGCAGACGACTGTACATCAAAATTACACTAAATAAAAAACTAAAAATAATAATTTTAATTAAATGTTATGTCTGAATACGTCACTGTAAATGTATCGACGAGCATCTGTTTGAACGTAATGCATTCGAGCAAGGCTCAAAGTGCATTTAGGTCTAGCTCAGCGGGTACACCTTGTTTATTTCAAGCTATCGGTTGACTGGGATGCTTTAAGATTTAAAAGCACTATACACACCGCCAACTTAAGAGTGGAGTTAGTTTAATGGTAGAAATGTCGACTTTTCTTCTCTTATTTGGCAACGCCGCGCTTTTCGTCAACTGTGTAGCCGATACGCCTGACGGCGTTGCCAAATTGGGGATTAGTACGTTACTTTTATATTTACAAGTTACTTTCATGTTTTTATCTCCGTTTACCAGTGATTAGTTACAATCTTTTATGCTACTTAGATAAAGAGCGGTGTTAAATTGGCCTAGTGATGGAAACGTCGTCATTCCGAAGCCCGTGTTGAATCCTGATGGTCGACCGTGGTCCAATGATTTTTTTTTACGAAATATGTAAGTAGGTACGCTAATTTACACTCTTAAGGTGAAGGAAAACATTGAATCCTGATGGTCGACCGCGCATTGTCCAATGAATTTTTCTTATGAAAAATATAAGTAGGTACGCTAATTTACATTGCTCTTAAGGCGAAGGAAAACATTGAATCCTGATGGTCGACCGCGCGTGGTCTAATCGATTTAACTTACGAAATATATAAGTAGGTACGCTAATTTACACTATTAAGGTGAAGGAAAACATTGAATCCTGAAGGTCGACCGCGCGTGGTCCAATGGATTTTTCTTACGAAAAATATAAGTAGGTACGCTAATTTACATTGCTCTTAAGGTGAAGGAAAACATTGTGATGAAACCCGCGGCTTAATCTGGACATGGTTGACTGCTGTAGCAATAACTGCGAGCTTTATCGCGCTTTAGAACGCCGTATGCGCAGTGCAAAGTATAATCTTCTGTCAAAGTTTATATTACAAAGCGCTATAACATTAACACAACCAACTACATGGAACTTAGTTTTAAAACGGTCAAATGTTTTTACTATAACGAAATTGCAACTTTTTTCAATTTTATTTTAAACTAGCAGCGCTCCGCAGTTTCACCCGCGTAACTCCCGATCCCGTGGGAATATCAGGATAAAAAGTAGCCTATAGCCTTCCTCGATAAATGGACTATCCAACACAAAAATAATTTTTCAATTCGAACCAGTAGTTCCTGAAATTAGCGCGTTCAAACAAACAAACAAACTCTTCAGCTTTATAATATTAAAAGTATAGATTTTGAGAGGTTGAGGATGTAGCATAGCATGCTCGCGTAGACGGTAAATACCTATTTACTCCAGACTTAAAGACACCAAGGTTGTATCTAAGTTTATCGCAAGTAATTTAGGTGGGTAAGTAACTTAGCAAGACAAAAAAATCATGACCACTATTAATTATTTAATCTTCTTTATTTCTTTAACTTAAATATAATTTAGCACATTTATATCTAGTAAAATAATTACATTTTTACAATAAATATATTAGTTTGTACATACATTCAAAGCAATATAACATTTACCTTAACTTTTCTAAATTTTGAAGCAAGCTTCGAGTTTTACTTAAATTTAATAACGACTAGGTTTATAGGTATCCGAGCGAAGAGCTTTTATAGTTCTTTTACTGAAATAAATTTAGTACTTACGTTGCAGTAACCTCACGGATAAGCATCCTTTATTCATAGGTTTTATGTCCAATTAAGAGAAAATTAAAATAAATAAATAAATATTGCAGGACATTCCACACATCGCCATCTAGCCCCAAGCTAAGTAACTAGACTTGTATTATGAGTGCTAGACAACGGTTAAACTACTTATATACTTTTCTTTTGTAAATATATATACTTATAATACATGGAAACAACCAGACCACAGACAAATATCTATGCATAAATACTTGTCTGAGGCGGGAATCGAACCCGCAACCCTGTGTTTGGCAGTCCGGCATGGTGACCATTGTGCCAACTGGGTCGTCAAAGTTGTGGAAATTATTATTTCATTTGAATTTCTACATTTTATAAAGCAGTTCCTACGTTTAAATAGTCAAACATATACTTATCAGTTTTCATTTAAAATTCTTGGCACTTTTCAATTGTGTAGGTACGATTATTCTTAGCTTTATTTTAATTTATTTACAAGCCTGTACTCATAAGTACTTAATCTTATAACCTACATAAAACTTATGCCTATCAATGTTAAAAATACTATTCCAAAACAGGAGATATATTTACAATAATCCAAGTAAGATATCGGTAGGTATTTCGAAACTTGAAGTCTGTAACAAAACACGGTCGACTTCTCGTAGTAACTTTTCATTATTTCGGTGTAACTAAATACTTCGATGTGCTTCAATAACTGAATTTCTCTCTTGTTTTGGAATAGACTAGTTATAGAGTAAAATCAAACTACAGAATTCTATCTGCCGATAGCTTGCCGGCCATTCAATTTGAAAGTCGTTGTTTACTTGGTGTTTTCAATTACTATCAAATTGTCTGGATGGAGAACTGTGAAGTCTGTAGTTTGCTTTTAATTTTAGAGAAATATTTTCAGGTTAAAAGTAAATAGGCACACAATATGTTTTTATCCTTATAGAACAATAGTTTGGACGGGTCATTAATTTTTTTACAATTTCGGAAATGGCAAAAACTTAATTTCATACACTGACGATAGACTGAAAGGAATTAAAAGAATGGAAGACAAAATAAAGACCTAAGAGGAAAATTCTAAATTTAAAATTACTGACATCTCCTTTTAAATACCTACCTACCTATAATTAAAATAAAAAATAACAGCTCTGAATAATCCAGCACGCAACTATTGCGTGATTCGTGCACATCGCTTGCATATTCTAACTACCTTACTAAACTACTGCGTCAGAGCTTGATCAGAGCTTAAAAAATAATTCCTTTTTACAGAGTAATAATAAGACGTACAAAACGTAGTTATTATGCAGGGTTATTGGTACCTAATTATGTAAGAAAGTAGGTGAGGGCCACTTCTGTGGACTTTAACAAACAAGTTTTACTCTTCGAGTTTTGCGAAATCGAACATTTTTTGACAATTTTGAGTTTATGTTTATCCAAAAATCAGCTGTTTCTTACACGGCGATGTTATACACATTTTTAAATTTTATCGACTGCTCTAAGTCAGAATGACCTATTTTAAAAAATCAGCTGATTTTAGAATTAGTATAACCTAAAAAGTTAAAAAAAAACTGAAATTTGAAAGTCGTAGAACAAAAGTTGATTTTTAAAGTGCATAGAAGTAGCTCCGAACCGCTTTCTTATAATAATATGATTAGCAATAACCCTGTATAACTTAGATATTGCAAAACCCATAAAATGTTAATGGGTTCCTCTATACAGCCATTATTAATTGAAACTCAAAAGCTTTTAATTAAAGTAGCTTAAACTTACAATAATATCACTTTTGGTTAATTATCAAATCTTAATTTCCTCTGAATTTCTATGAGGAATAGTTATAATACATTTACAATCACCAAAATAAATTACTCTTCTTGGGCGACACTGAAAGACAAACAAAAAGGCCATAAAAGCTATCTTCTACTTCACTCAGCTTTCATTACATGAGACATAATTTATAGAGTTCTCGAAAAAACTAGTCATTTATTTAATTTTTCAGCTTAATTTACTTTTTTTAATGAGAATTACTGTCTTTAGCATTATTTTCTACGTTCATCTTAATAATTGGGACGTTTAATATTTTTGTTCCCTCATAATTTTCGAAAAGGCTAGATCGTTTGCTGTAATTACACATAACCAACCAAAATAATTAGCTTTTAGAACGCAATCTCAATTTTATTTCTAATAATAAAATAATCAGATAGTACCTTTGTTAAAATTACCTTTTTAATACAAAAAACAAAGTCAAATTACGAAAGTTATTCAACTAATCATGAGCCTCGACGTTTAATTACAAAAACGTTTCGCAAAATAAAATTTGCTCATAAAATAAGTATTCCGTAAGTTCTTAATAAATTAAAAAAAAACGTGAATACATTTTAATTTAATTTAATATTACGTAATGGAGTTCACATAACTAATTCAATTAAGAAATTCTATAATTGGAAAGTGATTAGATACCTTATATTTTTAGGTAAGAGAGAAATCAAGAGTCCTTTAAGATCAGATGTAAACTGACACTGTACAACTTAATAGTCCGTTAAGGTCTTCCAATAAAAATACTTCCATGAATAAATTACGAGAGCCGACGTCGCGCCGTGACTGTTTTATGACCTAAGTGAAGTAATTATAAAGGTTTCCATCAATTCCTCCTTAAATAAAATGAATAATTATTCCACAAGCTCATTGTTAACTTCAACAATTCCAAAGCGTATAAATACGTATAAATACTACGGTTATGACTAACGAAAGCTTTCAACACGTGTATCTAATTTATTGCACCATTGCAGTCTATAGCTTGCCAGGAGCGCTATAGAGGTGTTTCTTCGCCTTGAGAGTCGGCGTTTGGCAGCCGGACTACTTTAGCGCCTGACAGCACACCAACACCCTCGAGACACGAGCGTCTGTTGGTAAGGACGTCCCTCAAAAAGGCTCGTCTCGGGTTCGCGAGCTCCGTTCCCGTGATCGAACGAGTAAGTCTCCTTAACGCAGGAAGTTTCAAAGCTTCCTCGTACGACGGAGGCTCGTCCGTTGGCGTCGTCAACGCGCGGCCCCCGAACGGATCCCTTGAACAAGTCGCTTCTAATTCCCTAGGGTAGAACAAAGCTACCTCGTTGCCTCTCGCTTGAGGTTCAGGCACTGGTTCGTAAGTTGAGCTCGAAGACCGGAAGTCTTCTAGGATTTGTCTAGCGCTTCTCGTTGACGTCATAACTCCAGTCCAAGATCTTCTATTCTGTTGTTTAGCTTCGTTCGTTCTTGAGCTTCCTTCGATGTTGTGACTTGAATGTGTGCCCGGGATCGGGACTCGGGGTCTTTGTGGAGGTTCGTCAAAGGAAGCCGCTTTTATAGCTCTCCTATTTGGTCTGACTTCGGTTTCTACGTCAATGATGACATCTGCCGCTGGGGCTTCTTCCCTTACGGCTGCGTCTATACGCATGGCTTCAGAATATGAAGGTACTAAGGCACAGTTGCCTCTGATAGCCGCAAACAGTTCTAAGCTATCGACTGTCGAGGCGTGAGACAGAGGTAATGCTCGAGTGGGTCGAGGGGCGGAAGTTAGTATGGCAGTTTGCTCCGGAGGCGCCCATGCGTAATTTGTGGCTGTAACTGGCGGGAGAGTATCGGATAAGTGAGTATCGATGTCTAATTGACGACTTGGATCTAATTCGTAGTTTGTCCCGAAGATTTTTGTTATCTGAAAATAATTAGTAATTTAAAATAAAGAAAAGGAGTTTATAATTTGTACGTACGTTTGAATTTGTTTTTGTTTGTTTGTGTTTTTAGTTTGTACTTTTCTCTGTAACTATTTCTTATTGTTTATTATTTGTTTTACGTTTTTAGGTAGTTATCTGTTATTATTTTTTATTTATTTTACTTTTTTCTGTAGCCTTCTCTTATTATTTTTTATTTATTTTACTTTTTTCTGTAGCTATCTCTTATTGTTTTTTATTTGTTTTACTTTTCTATGTATAGATATCTTTTATTATTTCTTATTTGTGTGTATACTATGTCGTGTGTTTGAATGAATAAATTGTATTCTATGTATACTATTCTAATTTGCCTGCTGTGTCTTTAACTTACAGTGTAGTGTACGTAAGCAGTATTACACTCGATGAGTATCCTAAGAGGCCAAGAGAGGAGTAAACCCGACAACGTCCAGAATAACACCTGTGAGGAATACCATGGGCACCGATCTATATCCCTGGAACAGACAAGATAATCAGCTGTCACCTTTTATCAGGTAATTTTAAACTAACACAAAAATCGGCCAAGTGCGAGTCGGGCTCGCGCACGAAGGGTTCCGTACCATGTTTTATGGGAACGACACTTATTTTTTTTTCTGTTTTTGGTATTTGTTGTTATAGCAGCAACAGAAATACATAATCTGTGAAAATTGCAACTCTCTAGCTATCACGGTTCATGAGATACAACCTAGTGGCAGAAAGAAGTTTTAGTAATACCCTTTGGGCACGGAACCCTAAAACTATAGTTAAGAACATACCTGTAAGCTACCATGTATTCTTTAAAGGAACTGACACCAATTAAGTCGAGGCCTTCGCGCATTTCCATGAAATCATCAAACCTTTCATGTTCAGCGAAAAACCTCGATCTTTGATCTTCAAACTCTGTCAACAAAATGAAAGCGTTTTACTTTGAAATTATACAAGTTATGAATATTTTGGAATATTGTGACAAGTAGGTTAATAACTTATCAATTTCAAATTACTTTACCAGACGCTTTGCAGGGATTGAGCAATGTTGAGCTCAGCTAATTATAATGACAAGTAAAATTAAGTAAGACAATTTCAGTAACATGCTTATAAAATTTCAACTAAGTACAAAAGATTTGTAATCTGAAGTTGAGAGATTCCTTTCTTTTATTCGTATTTAGGATTCTCCACACGTTTTTCGTTTTATCTTCACAAGAAAATTAAATTAGGTGTATACCTTCCTACAAGGCTATACAGTTTCGTGATTTATAATTTAATTTTAAAGGTTTGGGATAAAAGACTGAGCAGGCATACATTGATTTATTCCGCACTGAACTTTATCTTTGACCCAATTTTCAACTTTATTTTATAACAACCCAAGTTTGAATATAAATTACGATTCAGTATGATATATAATATTTCAAAAAGCTTACAAAATAGCATTTATTATGTAAGTAGTTAAAATAATGCATATTTGAAAGTAATTTTTAAATATCATTTAAAACAGTGGAATAATTTACTAATATTAACTTTACTACTTGCTGTATGTGTGTTTGTAAAAGTCTGTTTTAATTGTCTTTACAGTCGTGAGAAAAAAAGAAAAAATCTAGTGTAATGAAGATCATAGACTCAGGGGTATTTACGCGAAACCGCGTGTGTTATCCAGTTTTAAATATATAGTTTACTAACTGCTTTTCGCGGTTACACCTGCATCATTCCCAATTCCGTGGGAAACCCAATGTCAATCCAGGTCTCCAGCTGTCTACGAACGGCGTTTCATCGCATTCGATGCAATCGTTTTGGCGTGAAAGAGTTACGAACTTACACAAAATATTATAGTAGGACTCACCACTAGCAGCTTCAATATTAGCAAAAGCGAATCCCTTGCTGAATCTGACTTTAGTAATAGGAGTCTTCGAATCCAGAACAAGATTCCTGGATGCGTCCCGCTGTCCACAACACGCGTGGGCGAAAGATGTGCTGGCACTGTGTGTGTTTACTCTTTCGTAATATACCTGTGGTGAAAAAATAGGTTTAATTTCAAACACATATTATACACTTTTTTGGCCTTTAATAAAGTTTAGAAAGTAAGTTAATTACTAAAGTTATTTAAAACGAGATATCCTGACCACCAAAGAGAATTTAGACTACCTGCCTGTTACCATAGACCACATAAACAATTCTATAAGGTTTCTCTCCACCGAACCTATCGTACTATGATAAAATCGGTTGACTCTTATCGGATTCCCTAAGGAAGAGTTCTATCTTTTTTTTTCTTTTTGTTTTACTCAGATCTGCTTTTTAATCTGAACTAATTCCGAATCGCTTGCTACATGTCGCTGGGATCTAATTCTAGGGTCAAACAACTATTGCTTATTCAGGGAAGGCAAAGGGCTATTTAGCACTGCACTGTAGGTATTGCGGCTTATAATTTAGACATGGAATCTTTCAATTTATTAAATCTTGTAGCAAACTAGCTTTGCCATAGGTGCGTGGTCAAATCAAAGTCAATTTTTTTTTCATTTCTTAATACAACTGTACATAGACCACTTGAAAACGTCTTAAAAACCAAAGTGGTCCCCAAAGTGGTTTGGTTTGGTAATATTAAATTATTTTAAATAAAAAGGAAATTTCCAAACAAACATATTAAAATATAAACAAGGTTTATGAAATTAATACAGCAAAATGTTACATTCAGAAACTTTCACGAAACACATTTCAACTTTCAAAAGCTAAAGTTAAAATTCAAACAAAAGCTCTGAAACGTTGTAAATCCATTGTAAGCATTTCACGTTTCATGAGTGCAAGAAACATGCACACTAGTAGGTACATATATCGAGTAGGTAAGTACCCATACCTAACGCTGACTGCAGTATTTCGAAATGTTGAAGACGAAACAAGGAAGTACGTTTAGCTTTATACATTTCCTATGTGCAAGCAGTTGGAATTTATAGCTTGAAACTTGAAATATATTGATTTTGCGAAGCACAAAGGAAATGCCTATGTACTGATGTGTGAGGAAAAGGAATATTTGTAAAGAATTCCACGGTATTTTATCAAACGAACGACATAAGAAAAAATATTGTATTAGTAGTATTGTAGACCTCTTCCAATATCCTAAGGTAGCAAATAAGAACATATTATTATTGTGCATAGCTTATTGAGAATATCTCGAGTAGTCTGGTGATCCTGACGGTTACCCTAAATCTTCTTATAGTTCAAATCTTCCATACATTACGCCTAACTCACAAAAGCACCAAAGGATAAAGGATAAGTATTCAAAAACAAAGGTTGTTAAAACAAAATGCGTTAGATATGCGACATAAAAACGTAATCTCAAAGATGTCACAAAGTCGTAACGCATAAATTGGAATCATTCCTTAAAAAGCTACAAGTACGAGTGTATGACACAAAACGAAGCAAATAAAGTGGTTTCAGTAGGCAACATATGGTAAATGTAAATAACCGCTTCAAGGGCAGCCTCTGACGGAGGGTTGTTTCGTTTTACGGAAATATCTGCTTCGGTACTCGTATTATATTGTACCATCACATACGCAAGAAGTATAGGAACGTTATTAATATTGTATCAAAGTACGCAAATACATTATTAAAATGTATTTTATGTTAGAGCTTTTCAGAATGTCAAGATAAGCAGACTCTATTTATGTACATAAATCTGTATTTAAATGAGATACCTAATACAAATTTTGTTTATTAAAAAAATCTAAAGATCGAGCGCAAATGAGTCTCTGTCTGCACTATAAAATGCAGGACAACATCCGGTTTTTGTTAGACTACAGAATAAAACTACTACGATGTGATGGTAGTGCACACTACTAGGAAACTATGGATACTATGGCGCCTGCCGTAGCAATGTCCAACAAACACGTAAAAATGGCAGGAGGAGACTCGCCAACTCTAATAAGCTGTGTAAATTACAGCAAGGGGCAATAAAAAGAAATTTACAAACCATTTTGAATTTATTACAGTTGTATTTCTGAAATATCAGTTTAATCAATTTGCACGATTAATATCCAATACAGCGAATCTACGAATCTACACTTTAGAAAAAGTCATAAAGACAAACCGCAGTTCCACACAATTTAAATGTTGGCAAGTATATAAAATAGGTTTTTCTTCCAGCAAATAATTTTCATATTAGAAGGTATTCCGGAGGAAATCGGCAGCAATCGTCACAGCTTAGGCCTGGCGCTGCGCAGGATTGGGTTTAGCGACATCATCAACTAAATCAGTAAATCAGTAGTTGTAGTAATCACAATTTAGGCCTTTGAATATCTAGCTTCAACGCCTGAAACTTTAATCTATGCTCATCCTGTAGTACCTGGGAAATGTATTAGATGGATTAGACTTGCCCAGAATCTATACCCTTTCAGCTTTGTCGATCGTGTCCAGAGGAAACAACTCGTCGTGGAGTTAACTAAGCCGCGGGTTTCGTCCCGATGTTACCGTAAGAGCAATGCTAAAAGCAACTAGTAGATGCGACATATTATTTAGATGACTAATACTTAATAGATTTTTTTGTTTCATTTAAATAAAGTTATTACTACCAAGTACAAATAATTGTCGGTAGAAATAGAGGTAAACGCTATTAATGCTACCTCTCTAAGGAATAGTCTATTCGGAAATAATATCTATTTGGAGATATTGATTGATAGAGTTGTGGTCGGTAAACTATGTTGTGAGATCGTCGTTAGAGCGAATAGGCGGTTGTACCTATTGATGTTAATTATTTGTTGCAATCATAACTTAACTATAAAATATGACTGACTGATATTAGACTGACTAATCCTTTTAATCTTTTTACTGCCCAAATTTTTATTTTATACTTGTTATTTTATTTTATGTATGGGTTGTGACTTGAGTTCTTTCGATTTTAATTCACACTATGGATCTAAGTTATCTAAAATAAATGCTTTTTTTAACTAGGTATCACACAGACCAATGGCACAGCCCAAACCATGGACGGATTGAGTAAAAAATTGGTACTCAGGTCATTGAACTACAATTTATTTTTACATGTCTCTGACTCAGGTAGCTGTTATAAAATAGGTATTTAGTCAATTCAATCCCTATGCCATCGTAGTCACGGGCAAAAGCTAGTTATTTGACCATGCTTAGTTGACATATAGTTGTATATTGACTTAAAATCTACGCTATTTCAACTCATTGTGCACTGCACAGCAATCTGATTCGTCAAAAGATTGCAACCAAAGAATACTATTACTCTTATGCGGAGATTGCTACATGATTGAACTGGAAATTTATCTCTATTGCGAAATACATTCGTTCGACGAATAAAATATTGAACGAATTTTATTTAAAACAATAAAAGTTTGCGGAACTTGTTAAAATTAAGTTTGATAGTAATGGCAAGGCAATATTTGAGCATATACACAAACAGAAAAAATATTATAATATTCTCTTTTTCTAGATTACAATTACATTCATAGTATTTGACGACCCAGTTGGCACAATGGTCACCATGCCGGACTGCCAATCACAGGGTTGCGGGTTCGATTCCCGCCTCAGACAAGTATTTATACTTAGATGTATGTATATATATAAAAATTTCGTGTCACGTGTTTGTCCGCGATGGACTCCTAAACTACCGAACCGATTGCGATAAAACTCGGTATCTAGATAGCTGGAGACCTAGATTAACACATAGGCTACTTTTTATCCCGATATTCTCACGGGATCGGGACTTACGCGGGTGAAACCGCGGGGCGCAGCTAGTTATAAGTATATATTTACAAAAGAAAAGTATTTAAGGAGTATATCCGCTTTCTAGCACCCATAACACAAGTCTAGTTACTTATCTTGGGGCTAGATGGCGATGTGTGGAATGTCCTGCAATATTTATTTATTTCGTGAACTAGATGTGGAAAACAGATATAAGCATTAAACATCGCGTGTTTTTCATTTTCTTCATCAGTATTTGACGCCATTAGGAACTTCAAGAACCTAACCACCTTGCAAACAAGTAATTTTTGGTACTATATAAGCCACTATACAATAGTCTTAGACGTCAGCTTACTGACAATTTCCTATCAAAATCCTATCAATATTTTATTTACGAAGCTTAAAGTGGCTTAAATTCCTCGGGCTTATGACAGAATAGTTACAACTTCGATAGATAATATTGACACCTTGACACCTTGTCTATTTTCCATATATTCGAATGAAATTATTATGGTTTTCGACTTGGTATGAATGAAGGGTTTAATTATAGAATTTATGTACCTAATATAAGTAATTGATGTTTGGAATGACAATTGAGTACATATGTAATTAAAACTACGTTTATGTCTGGGATTAATTAATAAACGTTGGGGCACCCATAAACTGTTCATCGTAGTTTAAAGCAGTTTTGGTTCTAATTTTGATACAATAGCTTACAATGCTTAAAAGATACAAAAATGATTTAATAAGAATATTGTTACTGCGAAAAAATTAAAAAAAAAATGTGCTCCTTCAACTCGTTAATTTTGCGTAGCGAACTTTCCATTCGCATTTTTCCCCACACGGATTTTGACCCGATCGTTTTTATTTTTCGTGATCACCGTGATGATTGCTAAACTTATCAATTATTAAAAAACTTCTAAGTAGGTTCTCATCACGAAATTGGATATTTCTGATACAAATACAAATTTATTATAAATCTCTTTCATAATTCCCAGGATCTACATTGCAAAATACCTGCTAACTACCTTTGAAATAAAGTTCGTTATCACCGCAAAAGTTCCATTCATAATTCACTTATACGTTTATACGCTCATTTGAAGCTGTGAAAAATGTTTCTAGGGTTTTAATAAAAAAATATATATCAGAACAGAAAGCTGCAAAATAAAAGCTAGAAAATGGTAGGATGAATGAACAATAGGCAAAAATATCAACTGTTAGATCCCTGCTAGAAACTAACCACGTCGCAGACAGCGATGTTGCTTCGGAATGATTTTGACGACTATAAGTATGACTGGTCTACAATAGTCTTGTATCGCGATAAATAGAAAGCTTTTACCCTGCAATGGTATTTTTTAAACTCTTAATAACAATAGATCTGGATCGTTGATAGAGCTATTGATAAACTACGGGAGAAACAGGGCTACTGTAATGGGATAGTATAATGGACTGAATACAATGAATACTATGACGCCTGTCGTAACAAGACTCGCTAACTCTCAGACTGGGTCACCCTAATTAGCTGAGAAAATAACCGGAGGTAATCACGGGTTTGATGTCTACGATCATACTTTGTTGTTAGCCCCATGAAATGGGAGACATAGTGTTTTGATTCACTAAGGTGAAGGCGCGATAACTCCAGTTTTAAGCTATTGCATAGCTTATATCGCGGGTTTTAAGCGCGGCGACCGAATCAAAAAATTCCGTTAAGAAAATAAAACCTAACACCCCCCGACTCCGCCTATCATGTAGCTCGGCCGAGAGTTCGCTTAACGTGTATGTTTATGGTACGTCTGTATGAAGCTCGCACCGATGCAATAGCTTTACTGCGGCACACCGTTTCAGAGATAATTAGGTTTTTCATACGAATAATTTGTATGGAACTTGTCCATACAAATTATTCGTAAAAAATTATAATTCCTTCGTTTTTGTGCAGAATTAACTAGGGTGTCATTTTTGTATATAGTAATAACTAATAGAAGCAATATCCAGCAAAAAAACCCGCACTTGAAAATTGAAATTCCTAAGTCTATATGGAAGCTGATTTTCAGCTCACCGTGCGGCAGTCCCCGAGTGCCACACGTTTTTTTTTTGTTTGTCAATCGCGCCCTAGTCACACACATTCGAACGACTTAAACCTTAGGAATCGAGGCACAGGGTATTTCAGGATCTATATTGCAAATTTACCTGCGTAGTGGTGTAGGCGTCCCCGTTCCTATATCGCGTGACTTGCCGCTTCCGGCGCACGTAGTGGTAGCAAATTGCTTTCCACCTACAACAATGTACCAAATAACATTAACCTATTTAAAAATAACATTCGATAAGTTTTTCATTAGTAGTTGTAGATATAGATGATTGTGGATTTTGAAGGGGCGGAAGTTATTGCATATATAAGCATTATGTTGCTATTTATTTGAGACATCAAACTAGCATTTGAAAAGATCCAGCAGCTCAAAAACAGGCAGGCTGTATCAAAGCAGCCAGTGTTGAGGCGTCAAAACTTCTTCTTGAAACCAAAGAATATAAAATAAAGTTGGATTATTTGACAAAGACATTGGACTAACAACATACATTATAAATTAGATAATTTTGAATTAAAGTCATAATTTACAACTAGGTATTGAAAAGGTGTATGCCTGCTGTCCTCATTGTATGGGTACTGCGGAACTCAATAAAATAAATATAATTTATGCCTGTTGTTCCCTTTTGATTTTTTTATGACGTTCCGTTACCGTTTCCGTTACCGTAACCGTTACCATGACCATTGAAAATGTGGTCGACAGACATAATTACACTATTTTCTAATTCCAAATCATTAGAAAATAGTGATTAAAAGTAACATAGAAAAACTTAAAACTTAACAAAAGCATAAATCTCAATCCATGAATATGCAAAGTCGTGTGGGTCGTACTTCGTACAGTTTTGAATGTGAAAATGTAGTGTAGTTTCAGCAAACACATCACGCTGTTTCATCGTCCCTATGTTAAATTTTGTATGCTTCAGTATACCAACATACATTGTGTATGGTATATTATCATACTGCATGCGAAACGTTTGCATAAATATACATAAAACTGATAACGATAGACTGGGTATGAATCTTGATTCGACACATAGTGATCTAATATCCTATTCACTCAAACAAAATGCACACCGTTAGAGTTATTTTTTATTAACAAGCTTTTATTAGTTTCACCTATATGTGAGATTTAATTCAAACTTTGCACACCTGTCAAAAACCGATGACAATACAATAATTAGATTAGCCAGGATTCATCAATTTATTTCCGAGAGTTAGAGGGCTTTTTTTACAATAATTTACATTTATTTAGACTATTCTCAATCAAAATTTATTTAAATTTTGTTTCTATTTTTTAATTGGATTTCTATAAAAGCGTGTTTTTTAGTTTATTTTTTCTCATGAAGTGTTTGACCACTATCTCAACCGATGATAAGTGGCGATGCGGTCTAAGATGTAACACGTATACCTATATAGAAGATACCTATACTTGTGACTTCTTAAAGACTCCCCTAAATAAGTAAAGGATTTTGAGGGACACCAGTAAAGGAAGGAAGACGTCAGTGGAACGATAATGTTTCCGAACCAGTCTACGTACACGGAGTAGACCGCTTGCTTTTGTTAAGTTTCATTTTATCTATCCGTGCGAGCCGTTTCCACTAGAAAATCCACCATCAACAACGACATCAAATTTTACTTACCAGACCCTTGGCGTTGCACTTCTCATAGCATTAACCCTGGCACTAACAGCAGCCACATCCACCCGCCTCGCCAGCTGAATCCTGGCCGTGCTGTGGTAGCACTCTACCAAATAAACCAGGTAAAGCAGTAGCACGAAGGCGATAGGGATGTAGGCGTAGCCGACATCGCAAGGGGACTCGCGGACTGTTCTCTTGATCGGGTGCCTGAGGGATACGAAACTGTTTTAATTGTTAGCAAGTGAGTAATGCTAATTCGTCAAATGGTTGAGGTTTAGGTACCTAATTCTCATTTGTCAATCGCTACTAAATTATCAAATACTGCGCCCGTTTCGCCTGTGTAAGTCTCGATCCCGTGGAAAAATCGGGATAAAGAGTAACCTATGTGTTAATTCAGGTCTCCAGCTATTTACATACCGAGTTTCATCGCAATCGTACCAGTATTTTTTGCGTAGAATAGGAGTAGGATGTGCATATAATTTATGTAGGTATTTGTTCTGTTTTGCGCAATTTCAAGTAGAAATTGCCACCTTGTTCGATTACTCGCGATACAGGCTAGGTTAGTGTTAATTATAATTATGTATATTTTGTCATGTCAAATCTATAGGTACATATAAAATGCTTTGGCCTGAATGACTGACTGACTGATCGTAGAGACCTGAAACTTTGAGGGTATATTCTTTTTGTGACGTAGGCATCCGATAAGAAAAGATTTTCCGAAATTCTACCCCTAAGGAGGTGAAAAAGGGGGGCAAAGTTTGAATGGGAAACGTGATTCCTTGGTCCATTTTTAACTTCTACGCGGACGAAGTCGCGGGCAAAAGCTAGTATGTATCTAAAAACTTATTTTGTATAATAATTCCATAGGTACTAATAATAATAAAATGGACCCATGTAATCTAGATGATTTAAACAGCGCCAAAAACTTTGATTATTGCTACTTAGGGCCCTATAATGCCTGTAACATGAATTAGATTAGTAGGCTTGCCCAATACCTATCTATACCACCCCATAGCTTAGTCGACTAAGTCAATTAAACCGCCAACTATAGGTACTAAGTAATTGACGAAGATTAGTTGAATCGCTAACAAGATCAATGATGCTTCCACCATGTCATAATAAATAATGATTAATCTAATAAAATTGCTTCGAGATGGGTACAAAACAACCTCATGTGATAATACCAGATGATAGATATTAGTGTTTTCGCAAGTTTTCGTGTATTTTGATGACGGTCTAAAAACGTCAATAAGTATACGTCCTGATCATTCCTGGTAAATATATTTTCGGCGCTTTTGTTGTCGTTTATAATCACAAACACGCGATTGTTGTTGGCATCTATTGTTATCAAAAGGTACGAAAAACAAATAACAGGAATCTATTGTGGAAGAACACGGAAAAATACTATTGTTTTGTTTTCTTTTTATTATAGGTAAGTAATGTGCTTACTTAGAACCATATTCACGGGGCATAAAAATAGTTCTGTAAATATAAAAATGTGAAAAAAATATTTTAAAAGGAGAAAATATCTGCAAGATGCGATTCATTGACCTGTTAAATAAATCACAAAAGTAAATCTTTCTAAACTTTGCTTATACCTACTAAGAAATAACCTATCTTTTCCAATTACAGCTTTAAAAGAAAAATATTCATAACAATTATATAATGAAAATCTAAATTAATTAAAACCTATCTTAACCTACCTACATTTAATAAAAATAAATTGAAAGACCAAATGGGGTCCTTGAGAAGAGTGCCCAAAAAGACTGGCTGCGTTACCTCGTTGGAATACACTGCTTTTGCTTATCCACTGTTTAAGGTCTCTAAATACACGGTTTTTTGGGGAAAAAAAGTATTTTTTGGGTTTTTATCATAAGTGTTATATGGCAAAAGAAGCGGAATTTTATATACTTTTTAATGTTGTAATTTGTTGTTATTTAAGGATTGCCATAAAAAAACATGGAAATTTATTAAAAAACTTAAATAGTGCCAAAATTGAGAAACAAAACAAATTTATTTAAATAAAAAATCTATCGAAATTTTGTTTGTAAGTTAGAATTTAATTTCTATAAATATTCTTAGTAACTTCTAAGCCATCTGTTAGTCCACCTATAGCATTAACGACGGTTCTATGTCAATGTGGCATACTAAGTATGGGGCTATCAATCGCTGAGGAATAATTATCTATACTCTGAAATAGAGCAAAAAGTTTCTTCCTTCGTATTAAAATTTTGGGCAAAATTCCTGAAAGCTCTTCTGCCTAGCAAAGCTCACGCATTTTCAATGGAATTGAGATCGGCAGACTGCGCAGGCCACTTTAATACCTTGATATTGTACTCGCTCAACTCGTTCACAACCCGCCTTACGGTGTAAATACGTCCATTATCTTACATGAACATGACATATTGGTCGAGCTGCTGTCGGTGGGGTATCACCATAGAGTACAGAACCTCATCATGGTATTGCTCCACATTTAAAGTCGCCTTACGGTGTAAATACGTCCATTGTCTTACATGAACATGAAATATTATTCGAGCTGCTGTCGGTGGGATATCACCGTAAATACGGAACCTCATCATGGTATTGTTCCACATTTAAAGTGTCTCGTTTTTTCATTTTTCCCCAAAATACCTAAATTTTACCCTTGTTCCATAGACTTTATTGATGTGTGTATATTAACAAAATAACATCAGTCGGCAGGAAGGAAGCCACAAGTAACATCGCACTAACATACTTAGAATATGTACTTGTAGCTATAAATATTCATTATTATGTAAACAAGAGCCAAAATACAATTTGTAAGAAGATGGATCTCAGTCCATTCTAGGTAGGTATTTAATATTAATTTGAAGCAAATAAGTATTTAAGTCGTAGACAAAACAAAATTAACTTTAGTGAGTGTTATTTATATATAATTAATAATTCAATATGAGAAATGAATACTGTAAAAGCTGATTTTATATTAAAATACTTAATTGAAAACGTTCATATTTGTAAAATACCTATTCAAAACTATTGAATTGATATTGAGAGCCGAATCGTGGCACCGATAACATTGCCATAATGGATAATAAATAATTGAATTTACTCTATACTAACTTTTTCGTAAAATCATATTTTCCGTCGGTTGTCACACAAAATTTTTGTTAAATCACCTAAAAGTCGTCGAGTCAGCGACCGACCGTTCAATTTAAAAACAAATAAGAACCAGAAAAGTCGGTTTTCATCCCAAGATTAGTTATAGATACTCACTTGCTGAAATCAATTAGGTCCCGGTCTATTTCGGCGGTGTTGCACCAAGCTACTGAACCAAGGCAGCCTGCTATCATCAGCGTCAGCATGAAGCACTTCCAGTTGCCTTCCCTTCTCAGCACTCCGCCGAGACTTTGTCTTTTTGGACGCTGGGGACAAAGGAAAATGTTGCTTAATTGAAGAGTGACAAATACCAATCGCAATTTTATGGACAAACCCTTAGTATCATAATTTGTACCAAATGGCTAGAAATAAATTAATTTTAATATTAAGAATATCATATCGAACAAAGTTTACATACTAATAACTGAGAGCGGTGTTGGCCTAGTGTGCTATTGGTACTGTCGGAGTCAGATGTACAGACCCACCGTAGAGCTCCAAAACTGCTCGTTCCAGTTTAAAGTCTTTCTACTCATGAATTTATCATATAAATATTATTAGAATAAAAATATCCCAATAATAGTAATTTTAGAAATCTACGTTGGGTCTGCAATTCTGACTCCGACCGTACATACCTCCAACTTTCATTCCGAAGATCGTGGCTTCGAGTCCCGGCCGTCCTACAATGGATTTTTCTTACGAATTTATATGTTTTTATTTACATTATTCTTACAGAGAAGGAAAATAAGAAAAAGTAATTATTGACAAGGCAGAAGTATTGACAAGTTCTTTCATCTGGACATGGTCGACTAAGGTGAGAGGGTTGTTACATTATATGCTGGGCAAACCTATACATCATCTAATACATATCCATGAATAGCATGCGTTAAAGTTGCTGGAACTGTATAAAGCATCTAGATTAGACTAATAGGAAACTTCTTGTGTTGTGGAGTTTTCTCCTACTCGGGTTGAACCCGGACACCCCGTCCCATAATATACAAAATATTATTTGCACCAAAATAGATTATTATTTGCATGATGTTGGTGTTATAAATACTATAACCTCTTATATTATGAATGGAAGAATATTAATCGAGGGACAAAGGTAGCAAAAATCCAAAGATAACTAGGAAGACAAAGGATGTTGAAAGTTTTGTGCGAATAGGAATTGGACTTAGTTTTAGCTTATTATAATGTTGTGTATTATGTTTAATTTGTGTGAAATTAGTAAAAAAATTTAATACTTACCTACATAATCAATTAAAAAATATAGTTTAAAAACAATATAACTACCAATTTTGTAATTATAACTTACGCCGAACGATAAATAGTATCTATGCGCCTCGCGAACGAAGTCGCGGGCAACAGCTATTATTTATATAGCGTTGTTGGTTACTGTTGGCTTTCATCAAAATTTCCATTACTTTTTATGTTTTATATGTACGGAACTCTGTAATTGGATTTCTTTTGTTGGACTGTTTTTATAATTATGTATTAGCTGTTTAGTTTCCTTAAATAAATAAACTCTAGAGATATTAATAATTTAAGCTTCCATTAGATAGGAGGTAGATATAGTAACAAAACGAAATAGGTAGAATTAATTAGCAAATGATACTAACAGATCATGACCCAAGGGTATAACAAAAGTAAAGCGTAATTTGGCTTTGCCTTGGGCATTGTTATCCAATAAGAGGTTGTTACCTGATATTTTTTTAGTCTTGTATCCCATTAGGTCTTTACATCGATACTTGTCTCAAGCAACGGTTGCCGCGTTATTTCACTCGCGTAAGTCCCGATCCCGTAGGAATATCGGGATGATAAAATAGTTTATGTTATCTATACATATAAAATGCTTTGTCTTGACTGACTGACGGATCAACGCCCAGCCTAAACCGCTGATCGTAGAGACCTGAAACTTGGAGGGTGCGTTATTGGTGTGACGTAGGCATCCAAGAAGAAAAGATTTTGGAAAATTTAAAGTCGCGGGCAACAGCTAGTTCTCAATAAATCAACGTATCCTTAAAGGACACATTTTTTTTAAACCTGGATATTAGTGTCAAAATAACAAGAAAATAAACAAATGAATTATTTTGCATATTGACAATAAATATTTATCTAATGACGTTTAAAGTGGTTTGCACATTTTTTTTAAATATTAAGTTCTAAATAAAGGCGGCGCGGGCTGGTGGCCCTTCTTACCCGCAGCTTACCCCCTTACTGAATTTCATTAAAATTGGTTCTGTAGTTTCGAAACCTAATCGTTGCAAAAAAACAACAATCTTTCCTTTTTATTATTATTATTGGCGTAGAAGTAGTTTTTGCTTTAGATAGATAGACAACGCCTTTTTACAAACATACACTTCTTCTGCCCGCCTTTATTGAGGTCGGCGCAGTACATTGTTTCCTTCTTCTATTCACTTCTTTACAAACACAAATAAAAAATGGCATAATAGGCGACCTTACCGCTGAAAGCGGTTGTAACCTCGGAAACTTAAAATAAAGATGATTTTACGAAAGATTGAAGACTTTGAAGGTAGGTATTACTAATTTACCTTATCCTTTGCTTACAATAGGTTTTTCATTGACAAACTGAAGCTTGTGTGTTCCATTTCATCGCCAACATTGTGTAATCGTGCCGGACAAATGGCTATTGTTTCGTTCTGTGGCTCTATCAAACATCAAGTCTGAAGCCAACACACGGCTAACCAAATGGAAACGTAGGTACGTACAATACCTATTGCAATTTCGTGTTTTTGATAGAGTTCATATTTGCGTGGCATGGTGTTTAATTAAGTCGTAAAAAAGCTCGTAGGCAGGTACAGTCGACTGCATAATTGCAGCCCCCGGTAGAGTTCTAAAATTACTATTATTGGCATGTTTTCATCCTAATAATTTTTGTTCGATAAATTGATGAGTTAGAAGACTTTAGACTTCAACTAAAGCAGGTGTCTAGAAACTTTCTTGTGTTGAAAACATTCTTATAACAGCCGTTTTGGAGCTCTACGGTGGGTCTGCAATTATGCAGCCGACCGTACGTACAATACCTATTGCACTTTCGTGTTTTTGATAGAGTTCATATTTGCGTGGCATTGTGTTTAATTAAGTTGTAAAAAAGCTCGTAGGCAGGTACAATACTCTCAAAATGTAAATTACAATTTCGTCCTAAAGTATAAATGTGCAGAAATATAACAAAATAGGAGCCTCAAAGTAGAGTTATTAAATTGCTAAATTTTTTAGTTATTTTAGATGTCTGTTATGTTTCCCATATTATTATCACGGGGCTATGGAGCCCCGGACCTTTGGAAGGCATGCTTGGAGCCGAAGTCAACATGAAGAGGCCCTTTATCTGTATCTGCACTTTATTTTTTGCGGAGTCACAAACATATATACACACACACAAACTTATAGCTCAAGCAGTTTAGAACTCGTCCTCGAACTTATTGTCCCTGCGACTCAGTCTCGCAATTCAGCAAGGAAATGTTGCCAGCATTTTAAAGGGACAATGCTTCTTATTTTAAATAAAAATATTAATTATGTTTAACAAGGTCTTTTTATTTTTTATTACATTTTGGTTTTATTGTAATGTTTATATTTAATGTTTATGAATAATTAAAAATTCAACGATGGTAGGTAATTATTTTGTTAAACCTAACAAAGAACTTAGTTAAAAAATTGCGCTTTACAACATAGTGATAGATTTCAATTTCTAACTTGTTCATTTTTACGGAAAACAGAAAATAAATGGAATTTACCAGGTCGTTCTTTCGCGATCACCTTAATTAAACTTTTTCATAACAAGTCTTGTTCACAAAGGTGTTTGACTATACGATGAATGTGTCACCGGAACCCAAACCCTAATCTTAAAAAATCTACCCTCTATTTACATTTACCTCATAACTTTGCCGGGATATCCTTTGGGTTCCCGATCAAATATTTTTTCGAGAAAATGAAGGGTCTTGGAAAATGATTTATTTCGTTTGTACCTAATCTATCCATACATTGAGTTATGTGTTTGGTTCTAACTTCGAAAGTTTCGGCAGCCCAAGTCTAGAAATGTGCAAGCCTAATTTCGAACACCTTCCGACTGTCCTCATAAATAAAACAAAGTCAGGTTAATTACACTATTTATAATAATAATATGTTAATTCAGGTCTCATGCTATCTACAATATTAAGTTTCATTTCGTTTCTGGACCGATTGCAGGTCCAGCCGTTCTCGAGTAGTATGTTTTTCTCAAATTAGAAAAGTATATACGTAGTATATCCGTTGTCTAGCACCCATAACACAAGTCTAATTACTTAGCTTGGGGCTAGATGGCGATGTGTGGAATGTCCTACGATTTTTAATTATTATTTAAATAGTCAGTATTACAAATAGATTACAATCTAACTTGAACATTATTTAATGCGGATAATTACTTCAGCTTACAGTAATTAATATCATCTAAACAAGATTACGGAACCAACCCCATTGATGAGGGTTGCGTTCGTATCGGCCATTAGTAATTTGCTTAGTGGACCGTACAAAGCCAGGCTTAGTGCAGTGTCAATCAAAGAGCCGCCAGATAGTTTGAGTAAGAGCCTTTAGTGGACCGCTCGTATTGATTAGCACGTCATTCATCAGCGTGAAATTCAGAACATGCTATTAGCAATATAAGTCACTTTCGAGGTATAGGTACTGTGTGTGCATAAAAAGACTCTAATCCCTCTCACGGGTGAAGGAACATCTGGACTTTATAAAAATAGTTGCGAGAGAATACCCTAATTAAAAGCTTTATTTAACTTGCAGTGTATGTATGTATTTATGAATCCTGCAACTTAATTTTGATCCACTTCACGGTGATTAATTTGCTTAGTGAACAGTACAAAGCCAGGCTTAGTGCAGTGTCAATCAAAGAGCCGCCAGATAGTTTGAGTAAGAGCCTTTAGTGGACAGTTCGTATTGATTAGCACGCCATTCATCTGCGTGAAATACAGAACATGCTATGAGCAATAAGTCACTTTTGAGCTATAGGTACTGTGTGTGCATAAAAAGACTCTAATCCCTCTCACAGGTGAAGGTAAATCTAGACTTTATAAAAATAGTTGCGAGAAAATGCTCTAATTTAAAGCTTTTATTTTAATTGCAGTGTATGTATGTATTTATGAATCATGCAACTTAATTTTGATCCACTTCCCGGTTATTAATTTGCTTAGTGAACAGTACAAAGCCAGGCTTAGTGCAGTGTCAATCAAAGAGCCGCCAGATAGTTTGAGTAAGAGCCTTTAGTGGACCACTCGTATTGATTAGCACGTCATTCATCTGCGTGAAATTCAGAACATGCTATTAGCAATAAGTCACTTTTGAGCTATAGGTACTGTGCAAAAACATCCAATCCCTCTCATAGGTGTAGGTACGCCTGGACTTTCCAAAATAAAATGCGAAGGAATACCTTAATTTTTATTTGCTTAGTGGACCGTACAAAGATAATACGCTATTTTTTTTACAAATCGGCTTTAATTTGACCTTATCTCACTTGATTGTAAGCGAAGATGAGGTCAAGGATGTGGCATGCTTGCCTAGAATTCATTAATTCACTCTAATTTTACCGAGTGTTTAAGGAATTTTCAAAATGTGACAACACCATTATTTATTTACGGCTGCCAATAATAGATTTGCCACATCTTGGAAATCCATAATATTTTTAGTAAATTACGGTAATTTTCCCGGACATTAAATAAAATTAATGTAGAAAATTCATATTATTAGTTTGTATTTGCAGTAAGCTACATAAGTAGTCTCTACTAAGCTTCTAGACTCTAGAAATAGCACATAATTTAGAATTAGTTTTATTTAACCAAGGGCTTATTTTTATTCATTATAAACACAATTTTAAAATTATGTACATTAAATTACACAAAATAAAAAACCAAAAAAATAATAATTACAAAATAAACTAAAATGACGTCAAAAAATACCCCCACCCAGAAATTAAATATAAAACCAAATAAAATGAATAAATAATAAAATTAGTATAAAATTAAAAATCAACCAATGCCTGTTTTAATAAATAATTAATACGTAGGGTATAGGAGGCAAATAAACTTTCTTAAACAAATATAATTAAATATGAAAAGATCGATCGATCTTGTCCGAGTTGCTAATCGAGTTTTAACGGGCTCCCGATGTAACTTATGAACAATTTTCGTCGTAATCAATTAATTGTGAAGTGTTAAGTCAAGTTTCAAACTAATTTGTTATGCAACGAATGACGGCATGGCAATTATAATACTTGAGAGTATACACAAGCAGAAAATTAATTGATAAAATACCTATCCGTTTTTCTAGATTACAATGACATTTATAGTATTTCGTGAACTAGATGTGAAAAAAAGATAATTTGACCATTTAAAATAACGGGTTTTTCATTTTCTTCATCAGCATCTGAACTTCAAGAACCTCCCGATGTAACTTATGAACAATTTTCGTCCTTGCAAACAAGTAATTTTTGTTCAAAATTTTTGCCATTAGGGTTATTGGTAATTATACTAGCAAGCCATTGAGGGTTATTTCTGTGCACCACTTTTGGAAATAAGAAAAAATATTTAAAAAAATTAGAGAATATGTAAATTCGAAAAACAGCTGATTTTTAAAACAAAGGTCTTTCCGATTTAGTACAGTATATAAAACATACAAAATAAGTAAATTTTTTAAATTAATGACCTCTACGTGTATGAAACAGCTGATTTTCAGCTAACCTAACCTCGAAATTTTCAAAAAATGTTCGAAATTCCAAAAGTCGTTTAACAAAAGTTGATCGTTAAGGTTATCTTGACCTTTGTGAGCATGATCAGAAAAAAGAAAAAAAACCCATAAGTTTCTTGTGCCTTCTGCTCGTTAGTGGGCGCGTTCCGAAGGCACACATCCTAACTTAATTTTTAAGACGCTACAAAGTGATGTAATGCACTGCATAACTCCTATTGAATAAAAATGTTGATTCGATTTGAACAGTCCCATGGTCCAACTAGTTGGACCACCAATCCGCTTTGCAATCCAATTTGATATTTTGCATAGATATTTCATTTTATCGTTAGTGAGCAACCATTTTCTGGGAATTAAACTGTATCGAGATACGTGGGTGAAACCGTAGGCGTATAACAGAATGCCTGACTAAATGATTTACACTAGCTGTGCCCGCGGTTTCACCCTTAATTTGAGAAAATACACTAAAATACAGGTACTCCTTGGTTGAAAAACTCCTTAACAAAATAACCTGTATTGAATTTTGCAAAAGTCGGCAAAGTGAGAAAGTAAGGAGAAAGTCGGTACTCTGATGCTCCTATATCTTTTTTAGGGTAATCAAAAGAACACATCGTTAAAAGGAAATAGGGCATAAGCGACATTTTTGTCAAAAATAACTTTTGAATGCCATTCTACTCTTATAAATAAAAAAACCAATTAATGATTTCATTTTTCTCGATTTTAAAGCTATTTTCATTTTTACGTTACGATAATAAATAAGAAAGTTGTGACCATTGTTCTGCAATTTCAAACTTTAAACAGCTGTCCTGAACAATTTGGTTTTTGGCGGTTATACCCTATTTCCTTTTAACCGTCGACATTAGATTACCCTAAAAAAGATTACGCTGAATCGACCTTAAAAGTTAGTCATATGCTGTCGCAGACTTTATCAAGAACTTCTAAAAGGAAATAATTCCGTCATACCTCCATGATTTTTGCATAACTTTTTAAGCGTTTACGCAGCTCAGGCAACGTAAGTCTTCAAAAGGAATTATTTTGATACTCCGCTCCTATTGGTCGCAGCGTGATGTTATAAGCCTTCCCTTATGAATTGACTATCCAATACAAAATCATTTTCTAATTCGAACCAGTGGTTCCTAAGATTAGAGCGTTCAACACAAACAAACTCTTGAGCTTTATAATATTTAGTATAGATAAAATAGAATAACTAAACGCACAAAATATTTCATTTCACCTTCGAATACCTTTGGGGTTTCCAAGGACGTACCCTAGAAACGTATCAAGCTGAAATCTAAATACGTATAGCTAGATACACCTATATCGGGTAAACATCAGTCCTTCAGAAGCCAAGGGAATACTGTGCATGAACTAATATTACGTAAGTTTATCGCTTCAGTTACGGTGAGAGCAACCGAGAGCATATGTAAAGCGCAAGTTATTGCATTGTATATGAAGATCTATCTATCTATCATTGTTGTTATTTATTTATTTTTATCTTAGGAATACTCTTTATTTATTTAATATACAGGGTTATTGGTCATTATATTAGCAAATGGTTGAGAGCCACTTTTGTGCACCTAGAGAAACAACTTTTGTTCTACGACTTTTGGAAGGTTTCTTGAGGTTTTGTTTATCTGAAAATCAGCCATACACGGAGAGGGCATTAACCTTAAGATTGTATTTATTTTTTTAGTTTTATTTACTTTTCAGCTGATCAGTTGATATTTTATTTGTGGTGACGGTCATAATGAACCGATTGAACTTCAAGTGAGTCAAGAGATGCATATCCAACGAAAAATAAACTCTGACGACCTTTTTGGCGAAGTGAGCGAACAGCCGCCTGGGACTCAAATGTTGCGGGTTCGATTTCCAACTAACAAACAGATATTTGATTCAAGTGGTGTTTCCGAATGTTTATAGTATTAAGTGAGTATATGTATTAAAGAACAGTTTAAAAATATTCTATTAAGTTGACCACCATAACACAAGCTTAGTTGCTTAGCTTGGGACCTGATGACACTGAGTTTCTTGTGCCTTTTTCTCATTGGTGGGCGCGTTCCGAAGGCCCACATCCTAACTTAGTTTTTAAGACATTTCTATGTGATCTTTTTACAAATGTATGAAGCATCCAAAGGAATTAAAAAAAATGACTTTGACTTTGACTGTGTCCAATTTATTTCAAAACCTATTTATTTCAAAAGGAAACCAACAGAAAGTTATTTTCGTACCATGCAGATAAGATAAAAACTTTTGAGCCTCACGTAGGTACTTACATTTTTGTTTCAGTGTAATTTTATTCTATTTTATCCAAAGAAAAAGCTTCAAACAAAAACATATCTTAACCCTCGAATATTACCTAAGCTTGTCTCAACCTTATTTCGCGTATTTTATAAATAAATAAATATTGCAAGTCATTTTGCACAGTGCCATCTAGCCCCAAGCGAAGGCTTGTATTATTGTGGCCAGATAACGGTTAGAATACATACATACTTTTATTCTATAAAAATATACAAACCAGAAACAAATATCATATTATTTAATCCTAACTAATTCTAATTCTAACTAATATTATAAATCCGAAAGCTTGTTTGTTTATTTGTTTGCTTCAAGAACTAGAGCGATTTGGATGTGGTAATTTAGGGGATGGGGAATCCTATCTCATCCTAACTAATATTATAAATCGAAAAGTTTCTTTGTTCCCTTATAAGGCCACACGACTGGATCGATTTGGATGAAAATCGGCGTAGGATACTTTATCCCAAAAGTCCCGCAAGGTCGGGACTTACGCGCGTGTAACCGCGGTTCGCAGCTAGTCTGTACATAAATATTTGTGTAAGACGGGAATCGAACCCGTAACTATCTACGTGCCAGGCGGGTGTTCGCCTGACGCACCATAGAGGTCATAGTATGGTGCAACGTACTATACCTGTGCTATACCTACAAACCATGCTGTCAAAAAGTTAATGAATTCTGGACTCGTTAAAAATTCGTCATTCAGCCGGGAGCGGTTGAATTGGTTTGTTATTTCATTTCAGAAAACTTTTCGTTTATTAATGAGAACATGTTTCTAAAGGTCTTCGCCGACTACACTGGAGTAAGTGTTTTTATCTCTATACATATAAAATGCTTTGTCCACGGATCAACGCACAGCCTAAACCGGTGATCGTAGAGACCTGAAACTTGGAGGGTGTGTTCTTTGTATGACGTAGGCATCCGATAAGTAAGGATTTTCCGAAAGTCTACCCCTTAGGGTGTGAAATAGGGGGTAAAGTTTGTATGGGACAATCCTATTAGAAACATTATCGACTTCTATGCTGACGAAGTCACGAGCAAAAGCTAATATTCAATATAAATAAAATTAATCCCTATTTTCTTTTGTCATTGCATCACGCGTGAACGGCTGGACCAATTTCGTTTATTTCTTTTTTGTTGTGTTTGTTATTGTCAGGAGAAGGTTCATATGGAAAAACGTGGGTGAAACCGCGGTGCGCAGCTAGTTAGGAATAAAACCGGACCGAACCGCTCGCCCTTTGTCAATGGAAATACATGCACTTGACCGGCGCCAAAACAGTCTTAAGTGCGATTAACTCTAACTTAGGTATTTTTAAATTATTACTAGCGACCCATTCCGGCTTCGCACGGCTATATTATGCATGCATTATACATATAAACCTTCCTCTTGAATCAATCTATCTATAAAAAAACCGCATCAAAATCCGTTGCGTAGTTTTAAAAATCTAAGCATACATAGGACAGACACCGGAAAGTGACTTTGTTTTATACTATGTAATGATACCTACCTTCTTCTTTAATTCAAAGGTATGCACCTATTTACCCTACCTTTAGAAACTGCTCTGAAAATATAACGAATTAAAAATAAACATCAGCTTAACCGAATTATCCCAAAAGCAAGCGATACGATGTTTTTTAGAGAGTTCTATTTATCCAATATTTTCCCTCTCAGTTGAGAAATGTCAGAAGACTCAAGGGAATTAGTCTATCTAATGGTTTAAGAGTTGTGTCTCGACTTTAGATAAAAATAAATAACGTAGTATTCCTTTGTAAAACATGCTGTAGTAAATATTTACGTAGAAGTAAGTTAAACTGAACGAATTAAGGTTTAATTATTCCGGGTAGCAAAGACTTATAATTTTATGTTTAACTAGCTTTTACCCGCGACTTCGTCCGCGTTGAATTAGTAGATTGGACCAAGGAATCACGTTGTTCCCGTACAAACTTTACCACCCTTTTTCTCCCCCTAAGGGATAGAATTTCGGAAATTTCTTATCGGATAGCTACGTCATACAAAGAACACACCCTCCAAGTTTCAGGTCTCTACGATCAGCGGTTAAGGGTGTGCGTTGATCAGTCAGTCAGGATAAAGCATTTTATTTAAATAATAGATATAGACAAGCTGAAAAAGATGTCATCAGATAGTTAATCATGTGAATTATCCATTTCTCTCGCCTCTAATGTAATTTCAGAGAGTAGCCAAACCCTCCATAAGTAATGGGTATAAATATCAAATCCTACTAATTCTATCCTACAAATATTATAAATGTGAAAGTTTGTGTGTGTATGTAACGCAAAAACTACTGAACTCGGTATGTAGATATCTGGAAATCTAAATTAACCCATAGGCTGCTTTTTATCTCGTTATTCTCACGGGATCGGGACTAACGCAGGTGAAACCACGGAGCGCAGCTATAGTAATACCATATCTGCCCGTGGGTGTCGTAGAACTGGAGGATTTAAAGACCTTGTGCAGACTATCAGGCTCAGTGCAGACTACAGGAAACCATCGCAGCAACAGCATTCCCAAGGAATCCTGTCGGCAGGCGGTGGCCGTAAAAATATTGCCAAATCATATTGCAGTATTAATGATGAAGACATACTGCGCCGCCCCCAAATAGATTGGAATAAGGGCAGAAGAAGATCATATACAGGGTTTAGTTTAGTTTTACGGGGCTGTTTCCGCACTTAGCCTCATTATTTGGGCCATTGTTATTATCATATACAGGGTTATTGGAAATTATAGTAGGAAGCGGTTGAGGGACGCTTAAAAAAACAGCTGTGCTTCGGGAAAAAAACAGCTGTGCTTCGAATTCACATAACCTCAAAATTTTCAAAAAAATAATCGAATTGTCAAAAGTCGTAGAACAAAAGTTGTTTGTTTAGGTGCATAGCCTTTTATAGGCGTATTTTAAACAAAGGTCATTCAGACTTTGAACAGTAGATAAAACTTTAAAAAAAAAGTATGATCTTAAGGTAAATGACCTCTCTGTGTATGGAACAACTGATTTCCAGGTAAACTTACCTCAAAATTTTCAAAAAAATGTTCGAATTTCCAAAAGTCGTAGAACAAAAATTGTTTGTTTAGGTGCTTAGAAGTACCTCAACCGATTGCTTATATGATTACCAATAACCCTGTATAATAACAATATTTGAAGGTAGCACAAAGATAAGTTGTTTAATATTTTGCCAGTCACGATTGACAATGTATATATTGTTGTTTGTGGTCACTGCCACATCAACTAAACCATAAATCAACTAAAAATCGTTACAAATAACCATCATCCATCAAGTCACGTCAACGACGAAAAATAAAAGCCATTTCCCATTAGAATGTTCCATAAAACCGGTATAGCATTCGGAAAAATCATTGATATTTGTGCTAGAGTTTGACGGGAACATTTTAATCTGAAATTGATGGAATCTGCATTGCGCGGATAGAATCTCTAAATTGAGACCGATACGAAATGATCCGCTTTTTAAAGAGATTCGAAATATTGTTTCGAAAATGCCAGCTATTTTAAAAAGGATATATAGAACAAGACACGAAAGTTCATGATTTTATAAAAACGAACTTTCTTGGTTTAAAAACGAACTTTCTTGGTTTAAAAACGGAGAATTTCTTAACGCATGCCTCCAACACAGTTATGAACGATATGCAATTATGAAGTTCAGACCATAGTGGCTTGGAGAGTTTGGTATCAAGTAACAAAGCAATGAATCGAACATGTTCTATAAAATAAAATGAATTGAATGTAAATGAATTCTATTATATTCTGTTAATTTTGTAAAATAAGTAATCGCCTTTTTTTATATCAATCGATAGTGTTGCCAATAGCGAATAATTTTCATCCATTACCCAGCTCGGCGAATAACGTTCTTAAAAGGAATCCTACACTATTAAAGATCCTACCGACTTAGTAAAGGAAATTCTCACCTTTCGGGAGGTCGCAAAGATTTTTCACCACATATTTCCGTTTGGTCCACTTTTGTAACTGATCTTTCATAACCAGCTATGAACACGGATTTTTTTTCTGTTTTTCATAACCAGCTTCGAAAACAGAAATAAAATTGTCCTTTTCATAACCAAGTTTCATAACCAGCTACGAAAGGAGACTTTTTTTCCATTTTCAAACCTGGTTATTAATTAAGAAAATTTTGTCCACTTTCATAGCTACAAACGAATTTTAAATAATAATAATCTTTGCCCAAGGTGTGCGAAGTCGAGTCAAAAAAGCTAGTCTTGAGGGAAACACCTGTCCAACGCTTAGATTATTTACTACCCAAAGCCCCGAAAACCTATAGATAGTCAACATATAAATGTTTGTATATTTCAATGTATATTGCGTTGAAATCCGATTACAGTAACTTTATAAACCCGTTGCAGAATTGCAATAAAACCTTGGAATAAGTACGAGTAAACACTCCTTTGTCTCATTGTTTATCCTTAAATTGACGAAGCAGAATGGACTGAATTGAACAATAGAACAAAGTGGGAACAAAACCCGCAGACTAACTGCTGAAACAAATAAATCCAATTTCAGGTTAGTAAATTTTTTTTTAATTTTTAGAATTGCAGTTTGTTGTATTGTCAGTAAAATCTACGTTTTGTCAACTTGTACCTAATTTATATGGGCTGTTTTCTGCAATTAGACCTCTTTAGTTGGGTCCTTTTTGCGTGTGTACCTACAGCTTAGTCGACCATGTACAGAAGAAAGAACTTGACAATAAATCTGGAGCCAACTAAGCCGCGGGTTTCATCACGATATTTTCCTTTACCTTAAGAACAATGTCAATTAATGAATGTAAGAAAAATTAATTGGTAAACAGCTGGCCTTCGGAATAAAAGTAAAGTTATCGATCACTAGGTCAATTCCGTCCCAATATTTACAGTGTTTTTGTACGTGTTGGTAATTTGCAATCTGTTGCCAGAGCAATAAAATGAACGTATCCTCCATAAAACATCTTTAAAACTTTTTAACGAGAAAACATCATGTAAAGAAAACTTTAAGAAATTCTCTTTGTAAACTTGTTCAGTTATGAATCTGTCCGCCTGTTCCCAGGGTTGTCGAACTAGTTTAATTAGCCGCTTCATCTAGCTCAGTTTGCTTGCTAGGGTGCTACTAGGGATGGGATCTATATTCAATACCTATTGGTTTTAAACGCGACCTGTGTGAGTTTTCTGTTAATGCAAAAAGATGGGAGACCTTTGAGGACCGTGAGAATTGGCGTAAGTTTGTTGCTGAGGGATTGTCGTTGCTCATAATACCACTTTACGATGACTTTACGTGAGCATCTAGCGATCATACGCGCTATTAGACATCAGCGCGCAGAGAACCCCCCATCTTCTAATGGTACGCATATTTGCCAACTGTGTGGATAGTCTCTTGGGCCATGAAAAACGTTCTTCGAAGATGATGCCAATGATGATGATGATATCAGCTATTGCAACTGAATGTCACCGACATGGTAAAAATACCGACCGATTTTGGAAATTCAAATTAGACTTTGAGACCCTTTGGCAGACGCACATTTTGACATTTGGCCCATTCGCATTCCTACCTCTCATATCTGCGAAACTACAGGTAAATGTCACAATTTCATACATCGGGGAGTGCCCCGATGTATGAAATTGTGACATACTCAATCACGAAAAAATAAACATTTCTAATGTTAAAATAAATATTTAAATGTTTAACCAAGTGTCAAATAACTCTTAAGTGATTTGAATATTTTTTTAAATGAGAAAAACAAGCCTATCATCCCTATTTGCTACTCCCATTAGCTATGTAAATGCACTCAGCTCGACTAACGAAAACGAAGCAGAAAATGTTTGTTGACAAATGATCGGTAAAAACGAATAATTTTTCAAAGCGTTCTTTACGGATGCAATTCGGAAAAAAGAAGATCAAGAAAATATTTCTGCATCGAAGTGGATTATTTGATATTGCTTTTATTGGATTGCGGTGCGGCAACCTGCAGCCAACCTATTACTTATGAAATGTTGGAAAGTTTAAATTTATTTTCATTTCCATCAGTGCGCTGGGGATTTTACTGCCTAATTTAAATAAGACTAGCAGCGCTCCGCGGTCTCACCCGCATAACTCCCGATCCTGTAAGAATATCAGGATAAAAAGAAAAAATAAAAAACCTATGTCACATGTACTTACTTCAACATCTGATTACAGTGTTTCTTTTTTTAACACTCTTTTATTAGTTTCACCTTGATATTTGCTTGTACGAGTATGTAACCGACTCTTTTGGACTCGATTTTGCCCTACTTTTTGTATTTTTGTAACTAGGCATCTATTTCTTCTTTTTTATTCACTTAAAAGTTAAAGATAAACTTACTTTATTTCAAATAAAACATGAACCTACATAAGCCATACATGCTATATTGAACTACATACTAAATTTTATTCATATTGTTTTTTTTATATGTAATCATTTTCGTTTTGTTTTTATAGTGCAATAAAGTGTTTATCTATCTATCTATTGAAGCGATCGACATCAATAATTTACCATTTTGTTGCAATATGGTATGAAAAAAGGTACGGATGCCTTGAAAAATTCTATCAAAACCTTTACGTGATATGTAAAGTAACTTCGACATATTTTACTGAATATTACTATTTAGCCAACTACCAAAAAATTAGTTAAAGAGTTGGGTGTTAGGATTAGGGGGAATGGGGCAGACTCCCGCTCCGGCTCGTTTCTGGCGCAGAGGTTAGCCATCGCCATTCAGCGTGGCAATGCTTCTAGCATTATGGGAACCTTTACGCCGGGTACGATAAGGGGCGGGTTATTTGACTAACTGGTACTTAATTTTTGTATTTATTATGTTAAATGTGTATGTCTTTTTATATTACTAAATTTGACGACCCAGTTGGCACAATGGTCACCATGCCGGACTGCCAAACACAGGGTTGCGGGTTCGATTCCCGCCTCAGACAAGTATTGATGCTTAGATATTTGTCTGTGGTCTGGTTTTTTCTATGTATTATAAGTATATATTTACAAAAGAAAAGTATATAAGTAGTATATATGTTATCTAGCACCCATAATAGATAAGGGGGAGAGGAAGGAAAAAATATAACTTTGTAGAGGAAGCACAGAGTATGGACATCCCGGCGAAAGCGGATTGGCAGCCACTTGAGTTTATATCGAAATTCGGAAACATGGTCATATTTGCGTAACCCAAATATGAACCTTATACATACATTTTGAAGTCGCTCAAGTTTGTTAAGCTGCTCTTCGGTCAAATCGAGGTAACAGATGTCAGCGTAATCAAGTATTGGGAGCATAAGGGATTGAGCAAGACTAACCTTAGTGGCAGTAGGCAGAAAGTTCCGAAGTCTACGAAGTGAGTCCGCAGTCGCAAACACTTTTCGACTGAGTTCTGTCAGTTGAGGCTGCCAGCTCAGTTCCGTATCCATAGTGACACCAAGATTCTTGACAGTTTTGGAAAACGGTATGCGACTTCCATCAAACATGATCGGATTTACGTGTGCCCAATCTATTTTATGTAGCAATCTGGAACTACCCAGAACAATGACCTGTGTTTTCAATGGGTTTACTGTCAAGCCAAATAATTTACTCCATTCACAAATTTTGGACAGGTCGTTGTTAATGGTAGCAATTCCATCATTAAGACTATCAGGAGAGACTTGCGTGTATATTTGAAGATCGTCTGCATAGAGGTGGTAGGAAGAAGTGAGATTAGCAGATATGGAATTGATGAAAACTGAAAAAAGAAGGGGAGAAAGGACGCCGCCCTGGGGTACACCCGCATACACATCGCACCAGGATGAGTAGGTGTTTTCGACACGTATACGCTGCCGGCGACCACACAGGTAACTACGAAACCACTCAATCACCGTCGGAGATATGTTAAGAGAGCATAGAACACCAAGCAGTATGTCGTAGTCGACATTGTTGAATGCATTGCTGAAGTCAAGCAAGGACAATACAGTCAATTTACGTTCGTCCATGCCTTTCCGAATGTCATCGGTAATTTTGACAAGTGCAGAAGTTGTGCTATGCCCCGGACGAAAACCGGATTGGTAGGGATTGTACAGCATATTGCTAGCCAGGAATGTAGATAACTGTTGGTGGACAAGGCGTTCAAGGATTTTGGATAAAAATGGCAAAATGGAAATAGGACGATACTCAGAAAAAGATTTGGGATTAGGTTTCTTAGGAAGGGGTATAATTTGTGCCTCTTTCCAGACAGCAGGGAAAGCACTTTGAGTAATGGAGAAATTCAAAATGTGCAGGATAACAGGAATTATTTCATCAATTATGGGCATAAGCATGTTGCGACTTATGCTGTCACTACCAACAGCCTTCGACGTTATGTATTTTATGCTCTCTCTAACACCACGAGCAGAAAATTGTTGGAAATTAAAGGATGGAAAGTCAGGAGCTGGAGCTTAATAATGATATGTCCAATGTATCTTTGAAAATAGATAGTTTTAAAATATCAATGTAAGTTAAAAATACTTAACCATCTTTATTAATTTTTTTTTAATCCATATTAATTTCAAGATAAATAAATAAACGAGGTATATAAGAAGTATTTCAGTTTTAAAATATAAGAGGTATAAAAGAAATATTTCAGTTCTCAACGAATCTCGGTGAAAAAATATTTCAATTAAATATTTCGTCCGCTTGCGTTCGTTGGTTGATGGTTTTAATTTATCCAACGGGATATGAAACCATCCATTTCTCTATACTAATGTTATAAGGAGGATAGATTTGATTGTCTGTTTGTTTGCATTCAATAGGCCCCGACGCTGCTGGACCGATTTTGTGATTTATATAAATGGAACACGATGGACCTGTTCACTATAGGTTAAATAAAAATACTGTAGGAATAGAATAGACTAAGCACTATCAAAATACATAGGTAGGTAAATTTTCGTAGACACGGCCGAAAGGCACGTAAAATGTCTAAAAGGAAAAGTAGAAATCGATACTTTTCAAAAATAATCACGGCCAGTCTTTTATCGTAAAATATTTAATCTTTGCTTACGATACACAAATATATCCTCGTCAAACAAATAAATTCTTTTTATTCTATTTTAGCAATGTAAAATATCGTGAGACTAGCTTTTGCCCGTGATTTCGTCCGATACAATCCCATACAAACTTTGCCCCTCTTTTTGACCTCCTTAGGAGTAAAATTTTGAAAAATACTTTCTTATCGGATGCCTACGTCACACATAGAACACACCCTCCAAGTTTCAGGTCTCTACGATTAGCGGTTTAGGCTGTGCGTTGATCCGTCAGTCAGTCAGTCATTCAGGACAAAGCATTTTATATGTATATCTATACATATAAAATGCTTGTCGATATTGGATTGTCACAAATTTATTACCATTTATAGTTCTAGAGGTTATAGACCGATTGCAATAAAACTTAGTACATAGATAGCTGAATTTCCAGAATATCGTATAGGCATTATAATATTACCCCGGGATTATTGACGACCCAGTTGGCACAATGGTTACCATGCCGGACTGCCAAACACAGGGTTGCGGGTTCGATTCACGCCTCAGACAAGTATTTATGCTTAGATATTTGTCTGTAGTCTGGTTGTTTCCATGTATTATAAGTATATATTTACAAAAAAAAGTATATAAGTAGTAAATCCGTTGTCTAGCACCCATAACAAATGTCCTGCAGTATTTATTTATTTAAATTATATTATTACTTTAGCTAACGAAATAACAAAGCAGAAAATTATATTAGTCAAACAAAGTAACTTCTAACTAATTCGTTGCTGTTCAATCTCAGTAAAGTAGTCTCGTACCTACTTCATACAAATGACTAAACTCATTAACATTTCGCCATTCTGTTTCAAAAAGTTTTTCCTTCGAACAATACTTTATAGAGTTGGTTGAGATATATTTTTAGAACTTTGCTTAAGGCGCTCTTCCAGTACCGTGTGTAGGTTTTTTTTTTAATTTTTTTTTGTTGTAAGCAATTGAATTATGCAATTTTACTTCATTTGCGGACTTGGATCATCGTTCGTCCGTGAAGTCACACACTATGGGTACCTATAGCTGAAAATCAGTGTCTTGCTTCTTTCAGCAAACCCAAAACTGAGCTACTGCTCATTTGCATCACTGCGGCACACTGCTTACCACGTATTCTATATTTTACATAAGCTTTTTAGTTTTCATTTAGTTTTTTTTTTCTTTTATTATGGCTTCGCACGTGTGCATTCAGCCAGTGTCAAGTTATATTTTGCATCAAATTATGACCCGATTTTTCATAAATCGGGCCTAAAGTGTTTCAATACAGTCAAAGTCGTCATAGTCCGTCAAGTCAGGGGCTATAGTAAAGCGGTGGCAAGTTTACCATAACCTTAATAGGAGATTTGGAGGCAACGAGAAAACTGCATGTTTGACACTGATTTTTACTTTCACTACACTTGTGCACTTTCACAGAACTAAATTGAATAACATTCCACCAGAATTATACAATTCAACTCGGGTTACATCTAAGTTTCATGAAAATAAAACTGCAGCACGACATGTTGTTAACTCGTTCCCGCCAAAACTCCTTTCATTTAGTTGCTTTCTTTCTTTAGTTTGTTGTTTTTTTTTCCATTTATTTAGTGGCATTTGTTTTTTTCTACATAATTAACTAGTTTAAAGTAGATTATATTTATGTATATGTATGTGCCTTTGTGTGATGCAATAAATGATTTATCTATCTATCTATTCACATTACCTTAGCCCACGCTCTCAAAAACGTAGCGTGCTGCGTGCTAACTGTTATATTTGATCGATATGCAAAACATTTTAGCATTATTATCCACAAATATACTTCCTGGAGGTCAAAACTTATCATTTGATTCTTTTTTAGAAACAAACGTTGACTATTTTTGAATAAAACCCGATAAACGATCCAATAATTCTCTGTTTTCTAACATTTTTTTTTATCGAACGAAGTTGTTCATATCATGTTTTCAACCACAATAAACAAAAATATGGTTATTAAACTACAATATCCATTTATATCCAATTAACAAAAAAGAGTATTTGATTACTTAGAGCTGCTTAAAACAAAGGTCGATTTTGGTAGCTTTATTAGCACCTGCCCTTAAAGCTTCATCAAAAAGGGTTATTAAAGTTATTGGAACGAAGTTCCTTATCGCGCGTTGCGAAAAGGGGCTAGACGGAAAAAATGAAGACCAAATGTTGTAACACTTTTTGCTATAGTTGTAAGCCGGTCGGTTCTCGGTCTGTCTCTCTCTCTCATAGAAATCAAGTCAGTTTACTAAAATTGAGCCTACTGATTAAGTTTGTATTACATTATATTTGTTAATAATTTAAAAATATATATTAATAGATATAACTTTAAAAAAAATTACATTTCCTTCACTAATTCATCGAAAGGAACTTCGTTCTATCCGGGTGTCCCTTGACACTTCTTAAGTTTTTAAATTATTCATTGGAACAAAACTTTAACCCACTGTTATAATACTGTCCAAGCTTCACTAATTAATCGGAAGTAATACAATTCCTTCACTAATTATGACGAAAGGAACTTCGTTCCATCCGGGTGTCCCTTGACACCTGTCAGTTTTTAAATAATTCATTGGAACAAAACTTTAACCCACTTTTATAATACTGTCCAAGCTAAGATATTGTAATTTTAATCATGATATGAGACTAAGGTAAAGTTTTATGTAATACCTACTAGCTCCACGGTTGCAACCGCGTAATTCCCGATGCTGTGGGAATATCGTTATAAAAAATACGTAAAATACGTTTGACACTGCCAATGAATCAATGTATCCTCATACCCAGTTTTATCAAAATCGGTCCAGTAGTTTCAGAGCCTATTAATTACAAACAAAAAAAGATTTCCTCTTAATAATCCCTAAATATATAAAATTCTCGTGTCGCGCTGTTACCAAACTCCACCTAAATGGCTGAACCGATTTGTATGAATTTTTTGTGTATTTTCGTTAGGTCTGAAAATCGAAAATCTTTTTTTTTGTATATGGCAAAACAATGTTTTCCGGGACGGTTAGTATTAGTATAAATTTCTATTTTAATCCGATTAATATAATTTAACTAAAAAACTTTGTAAACATTAAAGCTTTAGCAAGTTGCATTGTTCTTGCAAAAACACTCAGCTCGTTAAAAATAATTCTCGAAAACGTAGTAAATTGTATTAAATGAATGAGCTCTCTCGAGTTTCATCTGTAAAAAATTACGACGACTAAATTAATTGCATTTAACAATCGGATCTTTCGTGTAAAAACATAATATAGAATAACCTATCTTTATTGCATACTAGTGCTCCGCGGTTACCATCCGCGTAACTGCTGATTCCGTGGGAATATCGGGATAAAAAGTAGCCTATGTTATTCCCAATAAATCAATGTATGCTCACATTGAGTTTCATGAAAATCGGTCCAGTAGTTTTGTAGCCTGTTCGTTACAAACATTATTAAAAAAATATATATCCTCTTTTAAGTTTTAGTAACCGGTGTCATAGAAAAAAAATATAAACGTAAAAAGAAATATACCGTACAAGCTAAAACAAAATATGTACGTGAAATAAAATATACTATACAAGCTAAAATAAAATATGTACGTGAAATAAAATATACTGTACAAGCTAAAATCAAATATGTAGGTACGTGAAATAAAATATGGTCTCCCATATTTTATTTCAATGTAATTTTGATTAGCAATTGCAAAAAATAATGACATCATTTCCAGATACGTACCTAGTAACTACTTTATTTACTTTATTCTAAAACGTACCTTAACATTTCATACATTTGCTTGCTTACATTTCACCAGGGATTAATTTTTAAGTTATAATCATGTCATTATTAATGAAAAAAAAAGTGCTTGTTTTTTTTTTTAAATTTATCTATTTATTCTACAGGGGAGTCAAGCTTACCGTTGTTTATTGAGACGTAAAATGATATGACACCCGGGTGAGGTGTTAAAAGATGATAGCAAATAAAGGTAATTTATAGAATAGAGCCAATAAAGAATACCCGTACCACACCTGTATGCAATAAGTTAAAAAAAGGTATACACAGAAGTAGTCATGACATATAATGATTTAAAAATATTTTAAACTAGCTGCGCCCCGCGGTTTCGTCCGCGTAATGATTTTCTGCGCAATTTTCTTATTTATTTCTTTCATAAGAACCTTAAATTTCTCCTGACAATAACAAAAACGAATTGGCGAAATCGGTTCAGCTGTTCTCAAGATTTACGCAACACATTCGGCGATTTTTTATTTTTATTTTATATGGAAATGAACTTTTATGCACTTGCAAAAGCTAGGTAATAAGCTCTTTCAATCTATTCAGAAACTTTTACGAATGAGCTTTATAGTTGAAAAAGCATCAACGCAGAGGAAAAGTATAGTTTTTAAACTAAGCTAACTTATATTGGTTTTCAATTTTCTGCGAACGAGAGTTTAAATATTATTCAGGATAATTGGAAATGGTGGTCATCTAAGAAATAACTGACGACGGATTCGACATTTACTCAATGTGACCAAATCCTATAATAATAAATATTACAGGACATTCAACACCTCGCCATCTAGCCCCAAGCTAAGTAACTAAACTTGTGTTATGGGTGTTAGACAACGGATATACTACTTATATACTTTTCTTTTGAAAATATATACTTACTAGCTGCGCTCCGCGGTTTCACCCGCGTAAGTCCCGATCCCGTGGGAATATTGAGATAAAAAGTAGCCTATATCTTAATCCAGGCCTCAAGCTATCTACATACCGAATTTCATTGCAATCAGTCCAGTAGTTTTAGCGTGAAGGAGTAACAAACACACACACACACACAAACTTTCACATTTATAATATTAGTAGGATAATACATAGCAACAACCAGATTTTAGACAAATATCTAAGCATAAATACTTGTCTGAGGCGGGAATCGAACCCGCAACCCTGTGTTTGTCAGTACGGCATGTTTCTTGTGCCTTCTTGGAGGGCGCGTTTCAAAGGCACATATCCAAACTTCATTTTTAAGACGCTTCAAAGTAATGTATTGCATGATTCCTAATGTTTTTTTTTACTTGGACTATCCATTAAACTGACATTTTTCACACTTTTGTAAGAGGAAGAATGACAGATTCATTTTTAGAAACAAACGTTAACTATTTTTGAATAAAACCCGATAAACGATCTAATAATTCTCTGTTTTCTAACATTTTTTTTATCGAACGAAGTTGTTCATATCATGTTTTCAACTACAATAAACAAAAATATGGTTATTAAACTACAATATCCATTTATATCCAAATAACAAAAAAAGAGTAATTGCTTAAAACAAAGGTCGATTTTGGTAGCTATTTAGCACCTGCCCTTAACCCTTACTGTTAGACAGGTTATTGATTTCGAATATATAATTTTTAGGGAATTCTTAAGTGGCCCTTAGACCTGCTGCCAATAATGATGTAAATAAGGTGTTATCACTTAATAAAATTCGCCAAACTCAGGGTTATTTTTTTTTTCTAATTTTTATTTGCCTTATTTCTCATTTTTTTTCTGAGGGCAAGACCCGGGGTTACATAATCAATAAATTATGTTTTTTCTTATATGTAATTTTTTCGAGTAAGAACTGGATATTTAGGTACAATCAGCCGACGAATGTGCAGACCCACTGTAGAGTTCTAAAATAGCTATTATTGGATGGTTATGAAAGACTTCAGTTTCATGCTTTAGTTTAAGTTTAGATCCTTCAACTCAAGCTGGTATTTAATAATAGCAATCTTAGAACTCTCCGGTGGGTCTGTAACTTTGTTGTCGACTGTACATGTGCCTAAGAAATTACGAGGTTTTCTTTACACACTGTATATTTAATACCTATAGAATTGTCGACAAATTGGCTTCAGTAATTACCTGCCGGGTAGCTCAATATTGTTAAGTAAACAACTTTCATAGCGCACTATTAAAATAATTAAGTAAACAGCTCGTCGCGTCGGTGTGCGAAGGTTATATAAATAAAATAAAAATAAATATTGCAGGACATTCCACACATCGCCATCTAGCCCCAAGCTAAGTAACTAGACTTGTGTTATGGGTGCTAGACAACGGATATACTACTTATATACTTTCCTTTTGTAAATATATACTTGTAATACATAGAAACAACCAGACCACTGACAAATATCTAAGCATAAATACTTGTCTGAGGCGGGAATCGAACCCGTAACCCTGTGTTTGGCAGTCCGGCATGGTGACCATTGTGCCAACTGGGTCGTCGTTATATTAATTATAGTATAATATTTGGACTATATTTTTTCCATATACAATATACAGCAATGCGTTCGTACCGGCTGTATTAAAAATATAGAACACAAAAATATTATACTTCAGACATTAGTTTGAAAAACATTGTAATATTTGTTTGTGTCTTAAAAGAATTTTGGGGACCATTACCCTCTTCAAATTCAGAGTAAAAGTCAATTTTTTTTTAAATTTTAAGTTAACAATATGACCTCAACATAACCATCATTTTGGATTTGCCGTAGTCTGCTCAAAATGTCAAACTTTTACAAAATATGCATTGAGATACTATGTTTTTTCGACGTGTGCTATATTTTAGTAAAATACTATATTCTGGCTAGTAATGTTGGCAACCCTAAACGAGATGTAGCGGGTGGCGGCTTATACCACTCGGCCAACTAAATACGTACCATGTTGAAAATAAAATAGCGATGTGTAGAATGTCCTGAAATATTTATTTATTTATTTTATAATTTATAATAGGGTCGCAACCCCTATTTCGCTGTTTTCATTGTTCTAACCAAAAATATTAAAATGTTTTTCGGACTAATACCTATTGTCTGAAGTAAAATATTTTTGTCTACTTTTTTTAATACAGAACAAACGTATTCTGTTGGAAAAAATATAGTCCAAATATAGTACAACACTATAATAATAATTTATAGTTCGGTTCGCAACCCTTATGCTGGCGTAGTTTGAATTTAATTTCCATTGTTATAGGTATAACAACCTATTAACCCAATGTCTGTGTGTTTATAATATTTGTTATTAATAATTGTATTACCGATCTCCGAGACTATTCCTTAAGAATGGGAATGGGTATTAAGGTTCACTTCCATAATAAAAAATAATTACGTAATAAGACTTTATACATGACTAGACTTTTGCCCGTGACTTCGTCCAAGTAAAAGTCGAAAATGGACCAAGTGAGCACGTTGTCCCATACCAACTTTGCCCCCCTTTTTCACCCCCTAAGCGGTAGAATTTCGGAAAATCCTTTTTTATCGGATACGTCATACAACGAACACACCCTCCAAGTTTCAGGTCTCGATTAGCAGTTTAGGCTGTGCGGTGATCCGTCAGTCAGTCAGTCAGGACAAAGAATTTTATATGGATAGACTAGCTTACACCCGCGACTTCGTCCGTGTAGGGTTAGAATTTTTCTTATCAGATGCCTACGTCATACACAGAACACAAACTCAGCTGTTTTGGTTGTGCCCGTCAGTCAATCAGTCAGTAAGCCTACAAAATATTAGAAATATATTTTCAAACTGACCTATCACATATTAAAAACAGCAAAACGAGGATTGACCTCTAACTTTTGGTTACTAAGTTGTTTAGTAGGTTACGTATTGATTTTATGGTTTCGTGCTACCTTAAATTTCAATTGTATTGAATCTATGTATTGAATCAAACACGAAACAGCTTTTTGAACAACATAATTAAACTATTAGGTACGAAAAGTCAACCCATTGGTGCACGGCCAGTAGGTTTAGGTTTTATTTGGTTTAGGCGTTTTTTAATTGTATAAGTAAACAAACAAACAGACAGACATGACATTTAAAAACTATATATTTTTGTTCTACTTTTCTAAGTCCCACAAACCCATTTGTATTTGTAGGTGAAAGCCATGTACGGTACAGATCGACGCTAGTCGACGCTGGCTGACAGCTGTTTGTCGACAGCGCCGGTAATTCAGCGCTCAGCTACCTACTTCCTAAATACGTCCTTCGACAACGAACGGCTATAAATGCTAACGATTCTAAAGGTAAAGGGTTTTTGTCTAAAATTGGACCTATTACATTTTATGGTCAACTGCTCAGTCAGCGATAGGTTCAATTGTCTTTGTAAGTAGGTAAGTAACCTACTTTTAGTATTTTTATTCCTCCATCCCTTGTCTCATTATTTCTTTTTAAACTTTTTAATACTAACTAATATTATTAATCCGTAATTTTATTTATTTACTAGCAGCGCTCCGTGGTTTCACGCGCGTAACTCCCGATCCCGTGGGAATATCGGGATAAAAAGTAGCGTTCCTCGATAAATGGACTGGAAAAAGATTTTTTCGCGTTCAAACAAACAAACAAACTCTTCAGCTTCATAATATTATAAAATAGATTCGTTTGTTCCTTCTTCACGGTCAAAGTACTCGACCGATGAAAATCAGCATTTAGTGGCAGTTTAGAGGATGGAAAAAGACATATGATACTTGGATTTTGACTTTTGATCGTGAAATTCTCGCGGAATCGGGACTTACGGGGTTCACGGTATCACGCATGAACTGCTTATCCAATTTCGCTAATTATTTTTTTGTTGTATTTGTTATTATCAGGAGGTTCTGAAAGAAAAAAATAAGGAAGTTGTGAAGTGAAAGTTATAACGCGGGTGAAACCGCGGGGAGCACCTAGTTAAATGTAATTAATAAACGCTTATTCTTTTATTCATGTTTAGCGTAATTTATTAACGTGAATCCAACCGTTTCGAAATCTCAATCAAGTCGATCGTTGTGTCTAAATCACGTATTAAGGAGAAAGGGTACCGGCGCTCTCTCCATACAAACGTAGTCGACTATTTCCTTCCTGGATAATGACACTAGCACAAATATTTTAGTGCTATAAAACCTATAACTGTCATGACTATGCCCCAATGTTTTGGTTTTTTTCATTTTCTAATTTTCATAGAAATTAAGATTTAAAAAATAAAAAAAAAACGAAACATTGGGGTATGGTCATGGTAGTTATAAGTTTTATGGTACAAAAATATTTGCTCTAGTCTCATTTTCAAAGGAGGAAACAGTGGACTACGTTTGTATGGCCAGAGCCCCCGGTACCCTTTCCTCTTAAGTAGGTAGAACCTTTACTTAAATATTCAAACCATTCCTGTAAAAGCCTTAATCGATTAGTATCGTTACTCGCAACACTCCACTAGTGGTTTCAGTAACAATAACCAAGTAAACATTAAGTTAGGTAAGTACTTAAGTACTGTAATTAAATTTCCATTTGGTTCTCTCGACACTTGAAGGGTTTGGTGGGAAATGTGTCAGCGATTTTATTCTTCCTGCCCTTATCCTTATTTGTGGTCAGCCCAAGTCTTTTCATCTACAGGGGTTATTGGTAATTATACTAGCAAGCTGTTGAGGGCTACTTCTGTGCACCGTAACAAGCAAAGACTTTTAATATTTTTTGTTTTAATTTTGAGGTTACTTAAATTCGAAAAGCAGCAGATTTTTTAAAACAAAAGTCATTTAAAGTCAAAGTCAATGTCAAAATTCTTTATTCCATTGGATGCTTAATATCTAGGTACAAAGATCACAGGACACGTCTTAAAAACTAAGTTAGGATGTGTGCCTCCGGAACGCTTCCACCAATGAGAAGAAGCCACAAGAAACTCAGACTAAGGACAGTAGATACAACTTAAAAAATAAAAATTTTTTTAAGTTTTATGTCCTCACCGTGTAAGGAACAGCTGATTTTCAGGTAAATCTAACTTCAAAATTTTCAAAAAAATATTCAAATTTCCAAAAGTCGCAGAACAATGTTGTTTGTTTAGGACAGAAGTAGCCTTCAATAACCCTGTATACTTACTACAAAATGATTTGGTAATAATTATCCATGCGTTCGGCATCATCTACAAACTTGGATGCTGAAGATCGTGCGAAGTGGAGGCGTAAAAGCAGGAAAGCGGACCCCGGGCTCCCGAGAGGGATGCAACCGGGAACATCGCTCGGATGATGATGATCATCACAGATGTGGGACCATACTTCGGAAAAGAGCTAATTCATATTATGTTGAAACCTGTACTTCATAATAGCTATGCATAATAGTGTCAATTTTACATTTTGGACTTTTTTACTAGTAAGTCGTTTTGCCACTCAATACGAGTACATTGCCACAATATAGACGTTTTAATATGCCGACGTTTTAATTTGCAAACTACATCATTTTCCTTGATAGACTTTCTGATACGGAGCGTCGTTTTATTTTTAAGCTATTGCATAGGTTTTATCAGGGGCTTTGAGCGCGGCGACCGAATCAAGAAATTCCGTAACGAAAATAAACCCTAACACCCCCCACTCCGCCTACAATGTACCTACCTCGGCCGAGCGATCGCTTAACGTGTATGTACTTACATGGTACGACTGTACGAAGCTCGCACGATACAATAGCTTTACCGCGGCATTCCCTGAGTGTCACACGTTTTATTCTAATGATCGAAATCAAAAACATATCAATCAAGGTTAAAATTACATTGCTCTGACATCTTTCCAAAACTGTCAAAAAAGTTAGAAAGATTATTGATTTCCATCGTAAATAAACAAATGTAGATAGATAACTTTATTTGTACAACACAGGAAGAAACAGAACACTATATACACAAAGTAAAGTAATAGCTAGAAAGTATAAGTTGCACAAACGGCCTTATCGCTGAAAGCGCTTTTTTCCAGGCAACCTTTGGATGGAAAAGAACTGATTCAGTTTTAATGGTAGGTTGTGATGTATGTTTGATAGTATCGACACCTGGGTGAAATTTTAACTGATAGTAGCAAGTTAAGGCGCTCTTCCAGTACCGTGTGTAAGTATTCACATTATCTTAGCCCCCGCTCTCAAAGACGTAGCGTGCTGCGTGCTAACTGTTATATTTGATCGATATGCAAAACATTTTAGCATTATTATCCACAAATATAATTCCTAGAGGTCAAAACCTATCATTTGATTCATTTTTAGAAACAAACGTTAACTATTTTTGAATAAAATCCGATAAACGATCTAATAATTCTCTGTTTTCTAACATTTTTTTTATCGAACGAAGTTGTTCATATCATGTTTTCAACCACAATAAACAAAAATATGGTTATTAAACTACAATATCCATTTATATCCAAATAACAAAAAAAGAGTATTTGATTACTTAGAGTTGCTTAAAACAAAGGTCGATTTTGTTAGCTTTATTAGCACCTGCCCTTAATCACCTTCTGCGATACCGGGCGGGTGTAGGTTAGGCCTTTTCTATGGGGTTACACGACCTTGTATCAAAGTCTCGCTTGAGGTGAAAAGGGACAAATTGCTAATTAATTACTGTCCACCTTTCATAACATACATAATATTATTCCACAAAATTCTATAATAGCCTTTGGTATTAACTAGTTGATCCCCTTTGTTTCACCTGCGTTAGCCCTAATAAATAAAAATAAAATAAATAAATAAATATTGCAGGACATTCCACACATCGCCATCTAGCCCCAAGTTAAGTAACTAGACTTGTGTTATGGGTCGTTTTATTTTTAAGCTATTGCATAGGTTTTATCAGGGGCTTTGAGCGCGGCGACCGAATCAAGAAATTCCGTAACGAAAATAAACCCTAACACCCCCCACTCCGCCTACAATGTACCTACCTCGGCCGAGCGATCGCTTAACGTGTATGTACTTACATGGTACGACTGTACGAAGCTCGCACGATACAATAGCTTTACCGCGGCATTCCCTGAGTGTCACACGTTTTATTCTAATGATCGAAATCAAAAACATATCAATCAAGGTTAAAATTACATTGCTCTGACATCTTTCCAAAACTGTCAAAAAAGTTAAAACATATCATAGATAGATAACTTTATTTGTACAACACAGGAAGAAACAGAACACTATATACACAAAGTAAAGTAATAGCTAGAAAGTATAAGTTGCACAAACGGCCTTATCGCTGAAAGCGCTTTTTTCCAGGCAACCTTTGGATGGAAAAGAACTGATTCAGTTTTAATGGTAGGTTGTGATGTATGTTTGATAGTATCGACACCTGGGTGAAATTTTAACTGATAGTAGCAAGTTAAGGCGCTCTTCCAGTACCGTGTGTAAGTATTCACATTATCTTAGCCCCCGCTCTCAAAGACGTAGCGTGCTGCGTGCTAACTGTTATATTTGATCGATATGCAAAACATTTTAGCATTATTATCCACAAATATAATTCCTAGAGGTCAAAACCTATCATTTGATTCATTTTTAGAAACAAACGTTAACTATTTTTGAATAAAATCCGATAAACGATCTAATAATTCTCTGTTTTCTAACATTTTTTTTATCGAACGAAGTTGTTCATATCATGTTTTCAACCACAATAAACAAAAATATGGTTATTAAACTACAATATCCATTTATATCCAAATAACAAAAAAAGAGTATTTGATTACTTAGAGTTGCTTAAAACAAAGGTCGATTTTGTTAGCTTTATTAGCACCTGCCCTTAATCACCTTCTGCGATACCGGGCGGGTGTAGGTTAGGCCTTTTCTATGGGGTTACACGACCTTGTATCAAAGTCTCGCTTGAGGTGAAAAGGGACAAATTGCTAATTAATTACTGTCCACCTTTCATAACATACATAATATTATTCCACAAAATTCTATAATAGCCTTTGGTATTAACTAGTTGATCCCCTTTGTTTCACCTGCGTTAGCCCTAATAAATAAAAATAAAATAAATAAATAAATATTGCAGGACATTCCACACATCGCCATCTAGCCCCAAGTTAAGTAACTAGACTTGTGTTATGGGTGCTAGACAACGGATTTACTACTTATATACTTTTTTTTGTAAATATATACTTATAATACATGGAAACAACCAGACTACAGACAAATATCTAAGCATAAATACTTGTCTGAGGCGGGAATCGAACCCGCAACCCTGTGTTTGGCAGTCCGGCATGGTAACCATTGTGCCAACTGGGTCGTCAATAATCCCGGGGTAATATTATAATGCCTATACGATATTCTGGAAATTCAGCTATCTATGTACTAAGTTTTATTGCAATCGGTCTATAACCTCTAGAACTATAAATGGTAATAAATTTGTGACAATCCAATATCGACAAGCATTTTATATGTATAGATATACATATAAAATGCTTTGTCCTGAATGACTGACTGACTGACGGATCAACGCACAGCCTAAACCGTTAATCGTAGAGACCTGAAACTTGGAGGGTGTGTTCTTTGTGTGACGTAGGCATCCGATAAGAAAGTATTTTTCAAAATTTTACTCCTAAGGAGGTCAAAAAGAGGGGCAAAGTTTGTATGGGATTGTATCGGACGAAATCACGGGCAAAAGCTAGTCTCACGATATTTTACATTGCTAAAATAGAATAAAAAGAATTTCTTTGTTTGACGAGGATATTTGTGTATCGTAAGCAAAGATTAAATATTTTACGATAAAAGACTGGCCGTGATTATTTTTGAAAAGTATCGATTTCTACTTTTCCTTTTAGACATTTTACGTGCCTTTCGGCCGTGTCTACGAAAATTTACCTACCTATGTATTTTGATAGTGCTTAGTGTATCTATTCTATTCCTACAGTATTTTTATTTAACCTATAGTTAACAGGTCCATCGTGTTCCATTTATATAAATCACAAAATCGGTCCAGTAGTTTCGGGGCCTATTGAATGTAAACAAACAAACAATCAAATCTATCCTCCTTATAACATTAGTATAGAGAAATGGATAGTTTCATATCCCGTTGGATAAATTAAAACCATCAACCAACGAACGCAAGCGGACGAAATATTTAATTGAAATATTTTTTCACCGAGATTCGTTGAGAACTGAAATATTTCTTTCATACCTCTTATATTTTAAAACTGAAATACTTCTTATATACCTCATTTATTTATTTATCTTGAAATTAATATGGATTTAAAAAAAATTAATAAAGATGGTTAAGTATTTTTAACTTACATTGATATTTTAAAGCTATCTATTTATAAATTTGACGACCTAGTTGGCACAATGGTCACCATACCGGACTGCCAAACACAGGGTTGCTGGTTCGATTCCCGCCTCAGACAAGTATTTATGCTTAGATATTTGTCTGTGGTCTGGTTGTTTCTATGTATTATGAGTATATATTTACAAAAGAAAAGTATATAAGTAGTATATCCGTTGTCTAGCACCCATAATACAAGTCTAGTAACTTAGCTTGGGGCTAGATGGCGATGTGTGGAATGTCCTGCAGTATTTATTTATTTATTTATTTATTTAAAGATACATTGGACATATCGCACAGCTAGATCGAAACTGTTGTAACTCAAAAAACATGATTTTTGGGAAATGGCAAAAAACTGATATTATGAAAACTATGCACGATAGCAACATTCTGTAAAAAGATTTTGAAACTTATTAGAAAATAAACCATTATGATATTAATCAGGTAATAAATTAAGCCTTAGATAATGAGAAAACGACTATTTTCTAGTTATTACACTTTTGTACTATAGAATAGTGCATTACTCTAAAATTATTTATAATTATTTCAGTTTTGTTGCAATAAAATTGAGTTACAACACTTTTTATTTAAACCTGTTACTGATAGGATTGTAATACAAAACTGTTTTAAAATAATAAATGGTCACTATAAAATAGCTAAATAAATAAAATTCCGTATGGTCATTAAAAATATTAGTATTTATTAAAATGTGGTATTTTAATTAAAAAAAATTACAAATTCTTTTGTAATCTTACATTATTAGGAAAAAAATGTTATAAAAACAGGACAACCTTAATTATTATAAAAATTGTTTAAAAACATAACGAAAATTAGAAAAGTTAACGTCTTAGTCTTATATCCTAATAAAAATCACAAAGAATCACATTATTATATCATTTCTTATAAAATCTTCTAAAATTCGTCACGCCTATTAATAACTGAGAATGGCTATAACACTTATCAATAAAAAAATAGAATTTTTAGTATGTTTCGTCATTATAACATTATTATACTTAGTTAAACATAACGAAAATGAGAAAAGAAAACTACTTCGAGTCTTATAATTCTAATAACAATCACAATGAATCACTTATTATGATCATAAATTAAAAAGTCTTCTAAAATCCTTACACTCACAAATGCCTCACTGAAAATGGCTCTTATTAATAAAATATATAAATTTTTCAACGTGTTTCTCCGATGATTAAAATATTTTAACATTATTATACTTAACATTATGAGCTCTAGCTAATCAGACTTTTGAGCTGAGATCAAAATTTATACACTAAGTCTTGTATTAGGAACGTAAGTATTAGTTTAGTTGTAAAATACTATGAACAGACTAATCTAAAACATTTTTGTAATAACTGTCATAATAACTTCTCGGAATAACATTTTTGTCTAGAAGTTCTTTAATATCGTTTTTTTTATTAGCAGATAATGGTATTTTTGTATTATAAGCTTTAGTCAATTGACCAGAAAACATCGGCTCTTCATTTACTCTTGCTCTCCTATTTCTGGTGTCCCTTTTCTGTACTATAGTTTTCTTAAAATATGTGTCGGAATATGACGTTTTGTAGAAAAAGGCTCCAGGAGTTTGTTTTTCTACACGCAGTATTTTTATATCGTGCCATTTAACTTGATTTTTGTCTACGTCCAAATTGAAATTGGTTCCCCATTCCTCTTGTAGAGTAGTATTCTTGTAGACTAGTAAAACTCACATTATCATTTGCAGTCATGGCGGATGCACTATGTATCATAGACTCTTCTTTGTCGATTGCATTTTGTTGACTGGTGGATGCTGGTGAATCAATTTCAGCTGAATTTGTTAAGTCATGGAGTGGAATGTTTTGTAATCGTTGATTATTAGAAGAATTCTTATCGTTTTGTAAATTTTCTTTTGTTTGCAAGGCCAGTTCTACAAAAAATCGCCCGCGGCTCGCCATGTTTCTGGAAATAAAAGACAATAAGTAAACAAATCATCAAAAGTGTAGTAAGTCAAAAATATGGATTTAATCTAATTTTAAAGCTATTATGAGTATTATAAGTGACCAATTCGACTTAATTCCTTTTAAACAATGACAAAAAATTTATAAAAACGCATCTATTCAATAAATAACGATGTAAATGCGAAAAAAAAAATCACCATAAAAACAGTATTATCTCAAAAAATTAAAAAATACTCATTAAAACTGTAGTAAAACGAAATAAAAATCCAAAACAGCTATGCAATAAGTAACAAAACTGACTTTAGTCAAAATACATCACAAAACAAAGTGTATTAAAACCAGCAAAACTGTATTAACTCAAAATACTTAGTAAGATTTTCAATAGTTTACTCACCAAAGGTGTCGCAACTCAAAATACAACACTTTTAAAACGAGCGCACCGCGTCCTAGTTGCACGAGTGGGTGTGGACAACTGACGATGCGGCGGTTTTGATGCGCGGGGGAACGGGCGGTCGTTCAACAAAACTGATTCGTCTCGCCATCTCTTGGACACTAAAGTAAACTGAATTACTTCAGTTTTATTGCCGTGTAGGTAATCGTACCAGGAATCCGAATATGATGTTAACTCAATATGCGACATTTTTGAGTTACAACAGTTTTGATCTAGCTGTGCGATATCATTATTATGTAAGCTTTTAACAACACTATTTTCGGTAGTACCTACATAGTTTATGAATATTTAGAATTGTCTTATTATTAGGTACACAACAAATTTGACCGGTTTGCGGCTACAACAACTTCAATTTTAATGGTTAACCACTTAGCTGAAAAACCATATCTAAAATTACCCACCTCCACCCACAACGTGTTCACAAAGCCCTCAATATAATTGCCCTATTTTGCACGACTATAAAACGTAAAAGAAATTGATGTTTTTATCAAACTATGTATTTATATTAAACTCAGCGTGGAGTTCTAATATACCATCATTGGAATATTTTCTGTTTTGGCGAATAGTCAAAGACGGTTTAGGGAACTGTGTTATATTATTTAATTATTAAGTTTTACTAATGTTTTAGTAACAAGATGGTTGACAGGACGAAGAAAGAATGTGTCACTATCTATGACGTTACGTACGACATAGAATAGCAAGTATGAATGAAGGAGAAACGGAACGGCGCCGACATTTGCATTCTAATAATTTTTACCTAATGAATTAATGACTTGCAGGACTTTAACCTTCGATTCAAGCAGGACCATAGAATCTTACTTGGATGAATACATTCTAATAGTAGCTGGTTTTGGAGCTCTGCCTCTGTTTTATGGAAAATATTGTAAGGACGTACACTTATTACAGATCATATTGTTTAATCTAGCCTCGTTTATACTACAAATTAGCCCTGCGCTATTTTATTTAACTTAATGTTCTGTTAATTTTATTGTACATTACCTACGCATAAGTTGTTTTTTGACATGAAAACTTTTATCTTATCTTATCTTGTGTTCCCTGATTGTACGTGTGTTCCTTTCCAGCGCATTGACGTCGTTGCAGGGTTCGATTCAAAGTTTTTAGATCTCAGTTTACTACCGCTGTATTTGCGTCTCTTGCAGATAAACTTCTTGAGCGGTGTTGGCTTAGTGGTAGATACCCTGACTTTCATTCTGAAGGTCTTGGGTTCGAATCCCGGCCGGCCGTGAACCAATGTATTTTTCTTAAGAAAAAAATATGTGCGCTAATTGATATTGCTCTTACGGTGAAGGAAAACATCGTGATGAAACCCGCGGCTTAGTTGGCTCCAGAAGTAGTGACATGTTCTCTCCTCTGGACACGATCGACTGAGCTCAGAGGGTAGGGTAGTAGGGTGCTGGGCAAGCCTACTCCATCCTCACGCAAAAAGGACCCAATTAAAAAGAGTATAGTTGCGGAAAAAAGCCCGTATACATACAAGTTTATTCCAATTCACTTGTTATATTAATACCTACTTAATAACAAATTTACCCGCGTAACTTCCGACCCCGTGGGAATATCGGGATTAAAAGTTGCCTATGTGACTTCCAATGAATCAGTTTATTCTCATACCAAGTTTCATCAAAATCGGTCCAATAGTTTCGGAGCCTATTCAATTTAAACAAACAAACAATCAAATCTTTCATCTTTATAATAAGGTTTACCTGCGGGTAGTAAGAGTCAATAAAAGGTTTTTTAAAACCTAGATATTTGTGACAAAATAAAAAGAAATTAAAGAAGTGAATTGTTCAGGTGGACAATAAAGAAAATATCTATCTAATAACCTGTTTTTAAGTAGTTTGACCTAATTTTAATGAAATATTTAGTTTTTATTAAGGTGACAAGTGTGTAATTACTCGCATGTACCTTATTTGTAAAAAATTTAGTATAGAACAAAGTCACTTTCCATGTATGCTTAGATCTATGTATGCTTAGATAAAGTTTTTTTAATATATAAAGTGATTCAATAGGAAGGTTTATATGTATAATACATGCATAATATAGCCGTGCGAAGCCGGAGCGGGTCGCTAGTATGTATATAAATAGGTGAACTACTTTTACTTGAACGGACTGTTTTCCGCAATCAGACTCTTTTTAATTGGGTTTCTTCTTTGCGTGAGGATGGAGTAGGCTTGCCCAGCACCTACTACCCTCTCAGCTTAGTCGACCATGTCTCAGAGGAGAGAACTTGTCAATACTTCTGGAGCCAACTAAGCCGCGGGTTTCATCACGATGTTTTCCTTCACCGTAAGAGCAATGTCAATTAGCCCACATAAATTTTTCTTCAGAAAAATTCATCGGTGCACGTACGGCCGGGATTCGAACCCACGACCTTCAGAATTAAAGTCGAGGTATCTACCACTAAGCCAACACAGCTCTTTTTTTATCCCTATATTCCCACGGGATCGGGACTTAAGCGGGTGAAACCGCGGGGCGCAGCAAGTACGTATATAAATAGGTGAAACATTCAATTTGTTTGTTCTTTGTAAAGTACAAAGTGTAGACCTTGGGTAAAGGACGATAATTATATTTCGTAAGTACATACGAAGAGAGAAATTTCCTGCCGTTATTCGGTTATCCTTGTTTGGATGTAAACGGGACATCAAAGACCTTTTGTTTTAATTATACTTAATAAGGTTATTAGGGTATGGATAAAATCAGTGCCTCTTTTATACGAACCCGAAATTATAAAGATTTCTGACAATGTTTAAGAAGTAATTAAGTTACCTTAATTACTTAGTTCAGGTTTTACTCAGTGAGGTAGCGCATGCAAAAATAACTGTTGGTAGGCCCTTAATGCATTTTAAAGACCCAGAGGGATATGGTTTCTTTCAATATAGATCACAGCAACTGGGAAGAACTCGCTGATGAGAGGAAGTGTTCGCGGGAGGGTAAGGAACACCACGACCAGACATGGTTTGCCACTGGCCTATCTTTTTTCCACTCTTAAAATACATTTAATTTCATTGTAATCTAAAACAAAAAAATAATCTTATAAGGGTTCCCTTTTTTCCTTTTGGGGTACGAAACCCTAAAAACGGACAATTCTATCATATTTTATGTATTTGTTCAAGTATTGCCTTGTCATCATTATTTTCCTTAGTGAAAAATGTTATATAAATTGTAATTATAAATCAAAAAACCTAATTTCTCAAGATTACAAATGGCGGTAGACAGATGTGCCAAATCGGTGTTTAGAATTTCTTAACGGCCTATTTATCAATTGATCTCTACCAAAATAGCCTTTAATTTTAATTAAAAAGTTTTTGAAAACATACATTTTGCTTTAAAATGGTCGTTACATTAGGTACGTTAAAATCATAAACTAGAAATCATGAAAGCGAAAGGGCAATTCATTTGTTACTTTACTGTAAGACCTAGATATCTTATTACGGACGCGTTCTTGAAAATTTCTGAACCCATTTTCATTGAAATTTACTAGTAGTTATATATTTTTTAGGATTATTAAATTGTTCCTTCTTATCTTAAAAATCAAAACCAATCTAAACAAAGCTATCTAACTTGATGTCGAGAATTTGACATTTCTTGTTCAACAGCCCTGTGAATGAATTTCATCGTCCCTAACAAAGTAAAATATGTATACATCTTTGCTACCACTGCGCATTGGCCTGACTTTTTCCAGTCAAAAAACCCTCTAAGCAAAATAATAGCAATAAAAGGGCTATTAGAATTGTAACTCTAATGCCTCTTAAATATTGCCTTCTTTGGAATTTGTTTGAACTTCATCTAAACGGTCAGAATCAAAAGGATTTCATGAACAAATCGTTACTATTTGATAAAATTGGTACAAAGTAGGCTACTCAGAATAAAATTAAAGCAGATAAACAAATAGATAAAAAAATTTATTTAGAATAAACGCACACTGCGACAAACAAACACAAGATGGAAAGTTAAAAGCTACAAAGTAAATACTACATATAAAACACAGTATACATAAATAAAACAAACGTAAGAAGCACAGTAAATGTCCAAGAACACACCTCAGCCAAAGAAGGCAGCAAAGAAATTCTACTACAGCTCTGGTCTTCCGGTAAAACCCAAAAATAAAAAAAATGCCTTTTTTGTTGCTGATTAATGAAGTAATGAAGTTACTTTTTAGAATACCTAAGTAAATACCTTGGTCCAAGATTTACACCGAGGGGTTTTAGTAAGTAAATATCTAACACCATCATCATCAAGCCAATAGGGTGCCCCGCACACATCCAAAAATTCCGCTATGCTACGATTATCTCAATTCTACCTAAAACAATTAAAGTTACCTATAGTTCGATAGAACAGTGTTAAAAACCTATCAAATAATTTATAAAAGTTTTTATTATCAAAATATAAAGGTTTTTATTTTTATTAACAAAAGTTGTATTGGAGACTAGCTCTTGCCCGCGACTTCGTCCGCGTAGAATTTGAAAATTGTAAGTAGATTGGACCAAGAAATCACGATGTCCCATACAAACTTTGCCCCCCTTTTTACTCGCTTAGGGGTAGAATTTCGGACAATCCTTTCTTATCTTATGCCTACATCATACAAAGAACACACCCTCCAATTTTCAGGTCTCTACGATCAGCGGTTTAGGCTTTGCGTTGATCCGTCAGTCAGTCAGTTATTCAGGACAAAGCATTTTATATGTAACTATGTTGATCAAAAAATAACCAAGAGTAAACATTTGTTATTCCATTTGTACTGATTAAAACAATTTGCCGAATCCGAAATATGAATGGCATCGTAAAAACGGTTTATTAGACGGACAAAACAACATATCAGATTATTTATTCAAGAAATATCGATTGCTCGTCCCTTTGTTGAGACGTGACTTAACTAACAATTTCGACCCTTGAGTTTAGAGTTGCTCATTTATAACTCTAATAAGTTTGAACGAGGAATAATTTGTCTTCGAAGAATTTGTTAAATATTGAAGACCTGAGTAACAAATTGGTAAAGCTTCTCTTATAAATAAATGGAAATTAGGATGGATGCAGACTACAAACTTGAAAACGGCAGATATGTCTATTACATATCTGCCGTTTTCAAGTTTGTAGTCTTCTTGGAAATTTAATTGGAAACATCTAAATGATTATTTAATAAAACTTAATTAATCATTTATCTTCTCTTATCTATACATTTAAAATGCTTTGTCCTGACTGACTGACGGATTAACGCATAGCTTAAACCGCTGATCGCAGAGACCTGAAACTTGGTATGACGTAAGCATCCGACAAGAAAGGATTTTCTGAAAATATCCCAATTTCCCCTTAGGGGGTGAAAAAGGGGGGCAAAGTTAGAATGGGGCAACGTGATTCCTTGGTCCAATCTACTTTAAATTTTGCATAAACATTCTTCAACATAATTGATGGAAATCCATCAACATCTACATACCTATACTCACAACAAAATGTCAGAGAAACACATAGACAAAATAAAATAAATAAATTAAAAATTAAATACTAAGATACATTTGCAATAAATATTTCAAGTTTGTTTTGTCTGCGTTTTCCCTTGAAAGGATCGCAATTTTTTTAATGAAAAACAGAAAAATGTTTTTCTTGAAACGATTTGTAGCCATAGTAATAAAGCCGATCCATAATCCATCACAAAATAAATAAAAATGCAACGAGGACGATAAGACATGAAACTTTTATCATTCCATCTTTTTTCTTATGAATCGTAATATTTTTCATCAGAAAGTTTCAAAAAGCAATTGTAGTAAAACTTTTGATCGTTGTTTTTCCTTTCTGGGACAATCTTTTGTTTATGTAACTTGTAAATCAGATACATACGTAACCTATAACCTTCGTCAAACGAATGTGTGTAAAAGAATGGAGATCTCGAACGAATATAAGTATTCTCATAAAAAAAATGTTATGTCAAGAATTACGTTTGGGCGAACGGAAGAATTAATAAAAAAATATTTATTTAAAGACAATTTATTTGTTAGATGCTAGTTTAAGACTAATTACAAAATAATATTTTAGATTTAAAGAAACAATTATAGAACTTAACTAAGCACTTAAAACTAGGTCGCACGCGCCGGCTATTAGTGCAGCGTTTGCTGTACTTGCGTAGCTGGTGCCCAGCTAACTCCTCCCTCCTTAAGAGCGAAGCTGATCTTCTTACAGCTTCGACCAGTGTCCTCACTGGATGGTGCCTTCGCTTGTTGGGAGTTGTTGTTTGTTCGTTTCCAGCGTTGCCAAATTTTCCAGACTCCTGTACCCAAAAGTAGTAGGTACAGAAAGAGAGTTGTCCAACTTGGCGTGGCCATCATGGTCGGCCAGTCAGCGACATCTCCGTCGTCGTCCACTTCCTCTGCTCTGTCCAGGAGTTTATTGGTGTTGTCCAATTCTAAATCCTCCAACTTGATCTCCAGTTTGATAGAGGCTGGGTCTATGTTGTTAGTCGATGGTATTGGAATTACCTCGTTTATTTCCTGGACCGAAGTGTGTGTCTGCAGGGTTCTGTTTACGACGTCGGCGCGACAGTCATTGGTCAGCGTGACCAGTTGGGTTCCCGAGATCTTCGTGTATGTGGTTTTGGGGCCACATTGTGTGCGTACCACCTCTTCTTGGAGAAGTATTAGTAGCCACGTGTCTTCTCTAACTTTTTGGATTTTGTTGTTTTTTAACGTCATCTTTGCTCGTGTGCAGTTTACGTTCCTGTGCTGTATTAAGCCGGTGATGCAGTCCTGCGTGTCCTTGATAGACAACGTACTCAGATCTTCACACAGTCTTGTGTTTTCTGAGATTCGTTTGCAGTTGTCGTTGTCCATATATGCGTACTCTTCGCTACCAAGTAATAGGAATTTGGATTGGGGAATAATGGTAAGATGGTTTTTATCAGGAATGGAGTACAGGTGTATTAGGTCGAATATATTACGGTCAATGGATGGGATTTCTAATATAAAAGTTAAAGTGTGTTCGGTGCTATAAGCTTTTACCGTAATTGATCTTTCAAGGTCGTGGATATTGTTTAAGTTTATCTCTGTAACCGGCTTAAGATTGTATATAGATTTTAAAGTTAAAAGTTCTTTTAATAGATTATTAGGGGCTATTATACTGGGGTGCATTACACCGAGTTGTGAAAATGACATAGCGTCTTCTAAAATAGTAAGTTTATCTAAAATTATCTGTAAGCTAAAGTCTATCTGAACATATATATCTAGATATTTTAAATGGTTGCCTAAGGTATCTGTTATTTTTGTAGCATTTTGTATGTACAACACGAGTTTTCTTTGATTTTCATTGATTTTTTCTAATTGTGTTCCAAAATCCGTTATTGTTTTTTCGGCAATAATTAATTTTCGTTTCTGATTATTTTGAACCTTGGAAATTTTTCTTCTAAGATTCAAAATTTCAGATTCGAATGTTATAGCATCTTGGTGATCTAGGTTTCCAGTTATTGATTTTACGATTGAACCTAACCCGTCAATTAAACCTCTTTTTCTACGGATTTGTGGAACGATAAACATGATTTTCTTACTAATCAATGAAAAACTATGCTCAATTTGATTACGGTAAGAATTTTGAATTTTATCCGGAAGTGTTGAGGACGTTTCGGAAGCTTTAGTGCTTGCAAATAGTGCCATTAGTTTAATAGTTGTTAGATGTAAGTATGTTATGTTGTATACACAAGCTAAATTATAGTTATCTATTTGTTTCATGACTTGTCCCTGTTTATACAAAAGGATTCCCTGGTCATCTTTTATGGGAAGGAAAGTTACGTCGGCTGTTGCGTAGAGCACGATGGCTCCTGCGATGAGGGTCCTGGAACAATGTGGGGTCGTTTGAGGAGTTTGAAATGAACTCTAACGGATTTGGAATTAGGGTGGTTACCTATGATCTCCGCTATATTATTCGGATGTATCTGAATAATTTTATACGGACCTTTGTATACTGGTTTAGTCTTGTCGTTCCGGGCTGTCTTCGCTACCTGTTTAAATACTGTTTCACCTACCTTGAGTGTAACTAGTTCAGCCTCCTGATTCCTTTTAGTGATTACCTGCTCCTTGTCCTTCGACATAAGTGCTGCTACGCACTCTTGTATTGCATGAGCGTTGTTTTTGTGTTTAAGCACATAGTCCTGATAGAACTCTTTTGGGAAGTATAGTTCTAGCGGGTTCCTTGATGCTGTGTGACCATACAGTAGTTCGTGTGGAGTATAACCCGTCGCCGAATGTATAGCATTGTTGTATGCTATGACAGCGTACTTCATTACTAATTGTATAGGGTCGTCTTTATTCGTCATTCTTTGAATGCGTATAATCTCTGCTAATGTGGAGTGGAATCTCTCAATTGGAGAGTTTGAATTCGGATTGTAAGGGGTGGTAAAATGGATATTAATGTCATGTAAAGCACATATTTCCTTGATTACGTCATTGTCAAATTTCGTGTCTGAGTCAGTTGTTATTTTATAAGGAAGTCCTAGTACTGAAATTACACTAAGTAAAGCTTCAGCTACATGGATACTACTAGATGCTGTCAACGGGATAGCTTGAGCGAATTTGGAAAAATTATCAATGATTGTAAGGAAAGTGCCACCTCCTGTTGAATACAGGTCCATGAACATATGTTCCATGGGTTTTCGTGGTGTTTCTGTAAGAGCTAAAGGTGGCTTTAGTGGATTTCTTTCATATTTAGTTTTAAGACATATTTCACATTTATTTATGTGGGTTTGAACTGTTAGTAACATATTAGGCCAATAGTAGTTTCTGTGTAGATGTTTATATGTTTCTTGTATACCACGGTGGGCTGTTTTCCCTTCATGGTGCTTTTTAATGAGTTCCTCTTGTTCAGTTTTATTTTCGACAAGAGTGACACGAGAAGTACACCTTATTAATTTTGGACCTCTTTCATTAAACGTAGACGTATAGACTTTAGAGAAAGCTAAATACAGTTCTTCAGTATAAAAATAGCAATGGAAAATTCTATCGGCTACAGTATGTTCTTTTAGAAATCTTATTATTTCCTGTTCTGTATTATTAATGGGAATAAATACATCTTTAATTACTTTTCTCGAATTAGTTGACCTATTTTCGACTCTATACGTAGAACCTGGAGTAGACCTAATGTGAAATTGTTTTAACTGCCTGTCTATTGCATCAGATAGTATTGGGATACCATTATTTTCATTATCTGGTTGGGTGTGGTTGGTGCTAACTAGTTGCTCGTCATCATCAACAGTAACTACAGTCATACTGTCTGATTCGTCATCTTGTGTTTGGGGAACTACTAAAGTGTCGACAGTCATAGTCTCTGGTTGATTATTTGTTTCCCTATTATTCAAGTTGTCGTTAGCTACATTGTCGGGTTCTTGTCGAGTCTCGTTTTGTATGTCCCTGTTAACGTTCTCAAATATTCGACCTATAAGCTCATCATTCTCGTTATCTTCAAAATTAACAGCCAATGAATCCATGCTGTGGTAATGAATTTTTGCACGGGACAACGCATCAGCGTTAGTATTTTGACGTCCCTTTTTATAGATCACTGTATAGTCATATTCCGCTAATTTTAGTCGCCAACGAGTCAATTTTGATGAGGGGTCTTTTATGGACATTAACCATGTTAGTGGTCGATGATCTGTATAAATAGTGAATTTTCGGCCATACAGATAGGGTCGGAAGTATTTAATTGCCCACACTATCGCCAAAAGTTCCTTTTCTATCGTGGAATAGTTAGATTCAGTAGTCGATAGAGTACGTGAAGCGTACGCTACTGGTTTATCCGATCCTATTTTTCCCTGCGAAAGTATGGCACCTAAAGCAATATCAGATGCATCGGTCGTCAGTATGAATGGTTCGTCAAAGTCGGGATACCTTAATATCGGGTCATTAGTGAGAAGCTGTTTACACTTATTGAAAGCATCTAAAAAGTCATTGGAATGTACAACTTTGTGACCCTTCTTTAAACATACTGTCATAGGTTTTGTAAGTTTAGCGAAGTCTTGTATAAACTTACGATAATAACCTACAAGTCCAAGAAAAGCTCTTATTTCTTTTTGTGTACGAGGTAATGGAAAATCAAGGACAGCTTTTACTTTGTCCCTGTTAGGTTTAAGTCCTTCGTCAGTCAGTTCGTGCCCCAGAAACTTTACGTGTTTCTGAAGGAATTCGGATTTATCAAGTTGAATTTTTAAATTATGGCATTTAAACCGGTCGAAAACTTCTTTAAGCTTAACAATATGCTCTTGTAATGACGTAGAAATTATAATGACGTCATCGAGGTACGTGTATACGTTAGAAATACCTCTTAGAATATGATCCATGAGTCTTTGAAAGGTACTTGGGGCATTTTTCAAACCAAATGGCATTCGCAAAAATTCGTAATGCCCTCGCTCAGTTGTGAACGCGGTTTTCTCTATATCATCAGGGTGCATTTCCACCTGATGGTAGCCACTGGCCAGGTCGAGGGTTGTGAAATACTGGGCTCTCCCTAGTCGGTCAAGTATGTCATGAATATTCGGTAGAGGGTATTTGTCTTCTACTATCCTATCATTCAGTCGTCTATAGTCAATCACAAGTCTCCATTTTATTTTCCCGGAAGCATCGGGTTTCTTTGGGACTATATGGACAGGACAAGACCAAGGGGATATACTTTCACGGATAATACCCTGTTTAAGTAGGTTGTCTATTTGTTTACGAATTTCGTCGCGTTGTTGCGGTGGCTGTCGATAGCTACGTACGAAGATCGGTTTATCGTCACTTAATCGTAGCTGATGTTTTACTGCGTGTGTGAAACTTAGAGGAATATTCTCACAGTAAAATATATCTTTGTAACGGTTGCAGAGTTTGAGAATCTCTTGTTTTTCTTCACTATTCATGTGCTCGGTGCGAATTTTATTTAGATTTTCGGTGAGATCTTTATTTAAATCTGTTTTAATATCTAATGAATTTAATTTCGCTTCGTTACTTGTCATCTCAGAATAGGTTTCTAACTCTATTTCTGATTTTTGAGGGATAAACATTTTCTTTTCATTATAATTGATAACTGATGTTCTGAAGGAACCATTTTTTACCGTAACAAGTGCGGCGGGGGATTCTAAGCCCTCTGACCACAAAAACGCATCTTGAATATACTGCCCGTCCACATAGTTAGTTTTTAAAGTTACCAGTTTCTCACTTTTTGAATCAATCTGAATTTTAGCTAGTGGGCGGTTGAAATAAATTGGAATGTCTGCAGTCAACGTACGTAAAACGTTAATGTTAAGGTCAATGTTACTTTTCAGTTGACGTAATAAGTCGAATCCTATTAGTCCCTTATACTTTGGGTCAAAATCAAAAATTAGAAATTTATGAACAAAGTCGGAATTGAACGCAGGTGGTAAAGGTAAATTAACAACATAATTATGTCGCGAAATATTATGCGCGGTCGCAATTTGAAAAGGTTCATATTCAACACAATATTCAAAAATAGTATCAAAAATAACATCAGATGAAATAACACTGCGACTTGCGCCGGTATCAATTAAGAACTTACCTCCAAACTCAGGTAGTTCGATGTACGGGAGATGATCCCGATCCTGGATGTTTATTTTAACTAAGTTGTTACCTGGTCGCCGTGGGGGTTGTAAAAATCCCGCGGGTCCTCCGCGTCCGTCTGACGTTCGTCGGTTTGAGAAGCAAAGTCCTCCGTTTCTTGATAATAATAATAATTATCATACTCACCGGACTCTTGAGTTTCACCCTGGGGTTGGGGGTAGTTTTGTGTGTAAAACAGCTCCTCCACAGCGAACTGCGGCGTCGGTTTTGCTACTGACCTCATAGTAACGTCGGAGCTTTTAGCTGGTGGGTTTATTTGTTGCGGGACGTTGAACTGTCTGGGGTTTCCCCCCCTGGAAGGTCCAGGATTCCCGAACCGGAAATTACCTGATCCTCGTTGTTTCCACGGGAGCATTGACTGTACCCACTGTTGTCGCTGCATCGGCGACATGTTATTTTGCTGCGGCTTAAAATTACTCTGGGGTTGTGACGTGGTTCCTGATTGCTGAGGGGGGTTAAACGGGGATGGTTGGTACATCCTAGGTTGTGAGCCCCTCGGAGAATCCTTTGGTTTAAACGGGGGTGCATTTGGTGAGTTAAAATAATTATTATACCTATTCGGTGCACCCTTAGCTTCCTCCTGTCTTGCCAAAACTATAGCGGATTCTAGCGTAATCGGTCTCATTATTCTAACCCCAATAGACACTTGAAATTCAAGGCTATCGACAAATTGTTCGATCGCCATTGACTCGTAATAGTTTCTATCCGAGTGTTTACCTATCGAACGTAAAGTATCTAAAATCTCACGCACACGTTTTCCGAACGACTCGGAGTCCTCGTTTTTAAGTTTACGGGTTCGGGTCAGCTCTTGCATCACCTGTGCCTCCGTTCGAGTTTCTCCTAATCTAGAGCGTAACGTCGCTTTAACATTATCCCAAGTCGTGGCGGACTCACCATAGGCAAGAGCCTCTCTGGCGGAATCGCTCAATTTACTTTTAATAATACAAACCAAAGCGGGGTGGTTTTTCGCGGTCTCGTTTAGCAATCCTATAACACCCTCTACTTCCCTGATATAAAAATTAAGTAACTTGGGATTACCATCATACCGTGGTAGCAAATCTTTAACAAAATTAATGTCTGCTTCGCCATTGTTGGCCGTCATTGTGTTGTGTTTTTTATAATAATTAAATAGGTATTAATGAACACAATGTAAATTGCTTACGTTTCCAATTACTGACCTACTTATTGAATTGAATATGAGTATTTACTATATTTTGCGCGATTTTAGCTTAAAACATGAACACTCTTCAACGCAATAAATAAAATGAAATCTACACTAAGACAGGAAATAGAGCAAGGAACTTGGTTGAATAGCGAGAGTACTCACCGGACCAGCCTCTGCATCTCCCGTCGAGTCTTAAATAGCGCGTAGGGTTCTCCAATTCTCCGGATCTCCGTACGCTGATCTTCCGTGGGCCGCCCGTAGGTTCTTTCTGGATCACGATGGTGCGACTTGAAACTCGCCGATCGCTGCGCTGACGCTGTGCTCTGGTTGTAGACAAAATCGGACCGGGTACCGGGATATCGATTCTGGTACTTAGAGATTCGTATAAGTTTAGCGATCGCGTGATCCTACCGACTGCGCCAATTACGTTTGGGCGAACAGAAGAATTAATAAAAAAATATTTATTTAAAGACAATTTATTTGTTAGATGCTAGTTTAAGACTAATTACAAAATAATATTTTAGATTTAAAGAAACAATTATAGAACTTAACTAAGCACTTAAAACTAGGTCGCACGCGCCGGCTATTAGTGCAGCGTTTGCTGTACTTGCGTAGCTGGTGCCCAGCTAACTCAAGTCTTTAGAATTTTAGTTTTTATATAAAAGTTCCACAAAGAAAAAACATATTGTTATTCTTAAAACTCTAATCTTGTGAAATCATTAATCGCACAGAAATGAAATGAAATCTAATTGGTCAAGTTATTTAAATCTAATTTTTATCACAGTTGCTCATAAAGTGGATCTTATTTAACAAGTCTTCTTTAATTCGCAACTGTGATAAAAAACGTCGTACGATACGCGTGTGGAATTGATCGTTGCATCTCGGCTTCTAAACACGCTTGCGTTCTGCTCGCGCATCATAAACCGCCTCTATACAAAGATCAATTTACCACACTTATATCGTAATGTACTATTAAATAATTCACTCGATAGTAGTAGGTACTTTTCTTACCATATCCAGAATATCAAATCCTGAATATCCCAAACTATCAAATACTTTGTATTCTAATTGTTAGATGGTGTTTTTAATCAAAAAATAGATAAAAGAAATCACGCTAAAGAGATTTTTTTTGAAAAGTTATTCTCCTATAGAAATGACAAAAAGGTAGAGAGGCATTTACCCTGCTGTGGGAAAGTGTAGGCTCTAATAAATAGTAACGATCTTAATTTTTTACTAAATATCATTACTATTTATTAGAGCCTACACACCTATGGATAGAGCCTTGTTTATCTCATACGTCGTGTGTGATATGGAGAACAACGCTGGTCTATTTGATTCGATTAAAATATATGACTATTTACTTTTATCGATAAACACCAATAAAACTCGATTTTTAATCGTTGTACGTACAACGGGTTAACAAATTTTAAAACTTCGTCGAATGACCTTACCGAATTAATTTCATAAGATCATTCCAATTTAGATATCAAAACAAAACCCTTTATCCTCTCATTCACATCAAAACTTTGGGCCAAATCTTTGAAACCAACACCCGAGGTCTCAATCCAAAAGCCGCATTAGGACGATTTAGATATCGCCTAAGCTTTTAGTGAGTAGGTTTCTACTTCAAAGTTTTATCCTCAAAGCTCAAGGCAGAGCAATTAAGAGATTTGGTATAGCCCTAGTACAATCCTTGGGCTTTGAAAAGCTTTCGACGACTGTAAACTTTATACTTCTGTAAAGACGATGTTTATTAAGAAATATACTTTTAGACCTTTATACGTCTGAGATTATGTTTACGTGTTTACTTTATATAATTGAAGCAAGATTTTCATAAAAACTTATTTATTAACTTTTCTCCTTTTCTAACTTTTCTACTTTGGCATTTGTGAGGGAGATTGGCCGTCGCCTCCGTGACAGGGGGTTTGATCCGCGTTCCGGGGCATTCCTGGTGCAAAGGCTGTCGATAGCGGTTCAGCGGGGTAACGCCGCTTGCATATTGTCCAGCTTTGCACCGGGAACGCTGGGGAGGGGTTTGTTCGAATAGGTTTAGTTTTAATTTTTAGATTTTATTTGTTTATATTTAGTTCGTAGTTAATTCCTTGTATTTGTATTTATTTTGTGATTTTTGACCAATAAAATTGTATTACAAACTTTTCTCCGAATATAAACTTTTACTAACGTAGATATGTAGGTACTAAAAGAGTGTCAACGTGAAACCATAGTGTCATTAAATGCTCCCCAGAGCTGCAGGTAATCAAAAAGGCTGGCAAAGGGCGAACAATGAAAAAAGAAAGACACGAGAGGTCTCGTCTTATCATCAACACTCTCGACCGCAAGGTGTACACATCTTAGTTCTTATTTCAATGCACCAAGTTTCATGTTCGTGGGAAATTTTAGGAATTTTCCTAACCGTGACTGTACTTGTACGTTTCGCCTTGATGACGTAATGCCTAGTTTTTGAAACGGGACAAGGAGACCTTTCGAATTGGGACATCTTGTGCATTGTAAAGGCTTGTAATGAATGTTGCCTTTAAGGTGAAAGGGTACCGGCGCTCTTTCCATACAAACGTAGTCGACTGTTTACTCCCTGGATAATGACACTATCGCGAATATTTTGTGCCATAAAACCTATAACTGCCATGACTATGCCCCAATGTTTTGTTTATCTTTTTTCATTTTCTAATTATCATAGAAATTAAGATTTCAAAAACAAAACATAGGGGCATGGTATCGGCAGTTATAAGTTTTATGCAACTAAAATATTTACTCTAGTTTCATTATCCAGGGAGAAAACAGTCGACTACGTTTGTACGGAGAGAGCCCCCGGTACCCTTTCCTCTTAACCAAAAATGTAAAACTAAATGGCGATTTAATTTTAAACGTTTTTTTACCGGAGAATAGGTAACGATTTGAAGTCTTGGTTATTTAGAAAAACATAGCTCTTAGAGGAATATAACATTATTAAAATAACATCATCCTAAATTAGGTACCTACCTACTCACTGTGCTATATTTATATATGCCTTACTTACGAAGATCCAAATGAAGGTGTAGAGAAAACGATGAAGTTGTAGAATTTCCGATTGGAACAGCCCCGTAAAACTTAACTAAACCTCTACAATAAACCTAGTTACGTACGTGTCTAATTCTCGACAATGGCATAGTTTCTATAAATTGCAATAATATGGGTCGTACAGACCAATGAGCATTTCCTGTGAAATTACTGGGTATAGTAGAGCCGGCTTATTCCATGCTCCGTAACCATTGTTCTAGGCTCCCCAATTGCACTAGGCTTCCAGCTGATTGAAGGCTTTAAACTAGGTCAAACGTTTTCCAGTACTACCTAAAGGTAGTATTATTTATACAACGCAGTTAAGGGCAGTGTTGGTTTAGTTTCATGTTATAGCCGTCAGTCACAACAGAGTAGTAACTTAAAATGCCCTTTGAGACGTAAACTTATTGATATTTGACATTACACCGAACAAATAATGCCTTCACACCAGGTTTCGGAAGCGGGATATTTTACCATGATTCGTTCCGTTTTTATCGTCATTTAAAATTGTTTTTTAATAAATCCTCAGACTTAAGTAAAAGAACTAAGTTAAAGACCTAAGTATTTTGCTGTTTACCTAAGTATTTAGTTTCGTGATTTAAAAAAAAAGTTTAAATCTTATAAGATTTTATTTTCTTATTTTTTAGTCAAATATAGACAAAGTATTAACCATATTTTGTTTCAAATTGAGAAAAGTAGCCTGTCTCGAATGATTTAAAGGAAATGAAATCGAATCTAAAATATTATATTTTCACTGAATTTAGTCATGAAAAGTCGCAACTGTTGTAAAAGCCGTTTATAGTCCCCTTTACCTTTACCATCGGCAATTCAGCTTACGCGTTCTATTAAATACAGACTGCTCGTAAAAATATTATTAGATCCAGGATAATTTATTAAACACTTCAATCGTTTGAAGCCTTTAATAAATTTATTAAAATTAAAAGGTGATGATAACTTTTCCTCTGACCATAACGTTATTGCTTTCAAATAGTTCTATAAAAAGGTTCTATGGATATAAGTATATACATACATACCTATATTTTAGAGCATTAATTGGTATTAACATTTTAATCATAATATTGCGTAGGTAAGCTTTTCATACTTCAGTATAATATTTCGTTATTTTCGTAGATTTTGTGCTATTATGAATAAGTTAGAAGACTTTGAACAAAGACAGGTAGTTTCATCAACTTTTAAAGAACTTTAATTTATTTAATACCAGTGCTCAGCACGTGTCGTGTTTTTTAATGTATCGTTTTTAAGAAAAATACGTTTTCTTTTTTAAATCTTCCTCTGCAATAGTGCCTAGCAAACTTTTATATAACAAGTTGTCCTCTTGGAAACGTTCCAACTAAAAGTCCTGTTATGTAATAAAATAGTTTTCTTACCAAATCTTCGTCGTCATCTGCAAATATGTTGGCTCTACTATCTGGCGCCGCCATTTCACTATATTAAGCATCCGATTAGCTAAATATTCATCCATGGTTCACATACACATAACAATATTCACATAAACACATTTCAACTGCATCCAAATAGTAACACAAACATGGCTTATAAATATTTTATAACAGGTAAAATTAACACAAATTAATCCTTATTGTTTCACAGAGTTTTTCCTTAGATCGCAATTTCAAATGAGTTTTGTTGTGGAAGTACGCACGGTATACCGAACCACGCGAGCTTTGGTCGCTTACTGCGGCGGAGGGCGGGCGAGAAAGCACTGCAGCGTCTGGTAACCATGACAACGGGCGGGCTTTCGTGACGTTAGATGCGGGGAAAACTGTGTGCATTCAAGGGAGAGCCGCCAAAACGACACGCAATATTCATTTTTATAATGTCCAAAATTGTTTTTCTTTAAAATAAAGTGTTTTTTCACCTATGTTTCTAGGTGCTTCTATAGTATGTGCCGGATAAGTTTTTATTAGCATAGAACTTTAGCAACCTCCGTCATTTTAAACCGACTTCAAAAAAAGGGGGAGGAGGAGGTAGTTTTTAATTTTTATCACCAATTATTTTAATTAAAGTATGTGCCAATTTAACTAACTGAGATAGTCAAAAAATTTTACCGGCTTAAATATGAAAATTCAAAAACTACACACAGAGACGCGTCAAACTTATAACACCCCTCTTTTTGCCTCGGGGGTTAAAAATAAAAAATAAAAGAAATTAAAAATTTAAACTAGATACCACCAAACACCTACTGGCAAATACCTTCTTGCCAGAAGGTGACAAAAACAAAGTGACCTTTCAACAGGATTTGTAAATCGAAGCTGACAGCCTTGCCATTCCATTATCATTAAGGGATTGGCTCCTAAATGAAGTCCGCCTAGTCTGTCGCTCACGATTTTTTCCTTCATTATCTTTTTTTATATAAAAAGAAGCTTTGTTAGTAATGGTGGGTATTTTTGAGATTGTGTTTTCCAGGATTCTATTAAATACTAGCTGCGCTCCGCGGTTTCACCTGCGTAATCATTTTTTGCGCAACTTTCTTAATATTTTCTTTCATAAGAACCTTCTCCGGACAATAACAAACACAACAGAAAAAGAATTGGCCAAATTGGTCCAGGCGTTGTTGAGTTATGCGCTTACCAACACATTTTGCGATTCATTTTTATATTATAAGATTAAATGCTACTGAGAAAATCATTTTGTTCAAATAACAAGTACAATAAGTTTATAAAAAAAATGGTCGTGTGTTAAGTCGGTTTACGGACGATAATTTAACGTGATAACGTCATAAAAAACATTGATGAAATAATACGTTGCTATGGTTACCTATCATGTCAACGGAACCTGACAGATTACCATTTTGCATACTTCAATACGTTGCTATTGTTACCTTCTCAACAATGGAACGTGAGCGACGACGTCACACTTTTTTGCTAGTGCATTCCTGTCGAGACGTTATCACGTCATAATAAAAAGTTTCAAGTATTGTTTATCTACTAAGATTTTGTTATCAAAATTGCTATTTGTTTTTGCTTAGGTGTACGATGTTCTTGGAATATCTACCTAATAAAAAGCAAACGGCAAAAGGTGAGAATGTAGGTATACCTATTTCATTTTCTGCCTACCCTCATCCCATTTTTACCTTCCCCTAATAAAGTATACAGTTAGTTTTCGCTATGGTTTTTCTTCAGTTCAGCACTGGTACATTTTACTTATTAAATTTATTTAATTGGAAATCCTTTACATAAATATTAGAAACAAAACAAGAAACAGAGAGCCAATTATAGGTTTCCACGAGTATACAATATAGGTATACAAAACAAGCAATCAAAAACACAAATCATAGAACAGTAAAAAATAAAAATATAGTAATAAGTATTGTATCTATTTTTATAACTATTTAGTACAACAATGCTTTCAGGTTGCTGATGGGGCTGCCTCGCTTTTGCAGTGCTTCATTGATGTTTGCAGAAGCTCATGTGGACGGCTATAACGCCATTATTAGAAAGAGAGCAGCATCAATGATGGCAAGGGTGAGGAGCAGCGCCAACAGATACCTGAAAGCAATTGTTGATAATATTGATAGCCCAATATGGGGACACTGGATGAAGGTCCACATAAAAATGTAATAATTATTTTATTTTATTTTTGTTACTAACATAGTTTGTAAGCTCTTTGTATACTAACACATGGACAAAGTCTGAAAATTAATTATTCTATTTTATTCTATTCTATATTGTGAGTAGGTACCTACCTACATACAATATTATTAAATAAAAGCTTTTAAAAACAGATACAATACTTAAAAATTGATAAACATTTTTATACGTAAATTGAAGCAATAAAAAAAACTCCTTACATACGTGCGTCCTTCACGCTAAAACTACTAAGCCGATTGCAATGAAATTCGGTATGTAGATAGCTGGAGACCTGGATTAACATTAGACTTTTGATCCCGATATTCCCACTGGATCGGGACTGACGCGGGTGAAACCGCGGGGCGCAGCTAAAAATACTTATATAAATAACTAGCAGCGCTCCGCGGTTTCACCCGCGTAACTTCCGATCCCGTGGGAATATCGGGATAAAAGTAGCCTATAGCCTTCCTCGATAAATGGACTATCCAACACAAACGGATTTTTTAAATTCGAACCAGTAGTTCTTGAGATTAGCGCGTTCAAACAAACAAACAAACAAACTCTTCAGCTTTATTATTATAGATTTATTAGTATAGATTTTAATATTTACTTATTATAAGTACAGTCGGCTGCATAATTGCAGACCCACCATAGAGCTCCAAAACAAAAAAAATCAAGAATGTTTTCAACACAAGCAAGATTCTAGGCACCTGCTTTAGTTGAAGTTTAAAGTCTATTACTCATCAATTAATCAAACAAAAATTATTAGGAGGCAAACATTCCAATAATAGTAATTTTCGCACTCTACCGGGGGCTGCAATTATACAGCCTACTGTACATACAGCTTAGACTAAAACCAATATTTGTTTACAGAAACAAATATCTGTATTTATCTTACGGCGAGAATCAAACTCGCAACCTACTGCATCACAGGATAAGTCTCCGTTCTACGTACCTTTTAGCTATCTATTTCAACTAAACCTTACTATAGAAATGTAATTAAATGCATTTCAGACACTAGGTACATTACTGCACCGTTAGCTATGTAGTCGTAGGTAACTTCCGTAACCCCATTATGCTATCACGTAACAAAGTTTCACGTTGTCAGTCAGGTACAGTTACACATAGAAAGATTTTAAGCCTTTACTGTATAGACATAAAGTCATATAGAATCGCACCAATTCGTACTTGGGTCTTATTTGAATCTAAGTCTGTTGTTTGTTTTTCGCAATTAGTTGGGACCTTTTTCCGCGAGGTTTCTCTCTTTAGGAGGAGAACCAACCCAGCTCTTCCACATGAAACAGAGTGTGGTTTCATAAAAAACTATAACAGGCTTTTCACGTCACCAAAAATCTTAAGAGGATAAGGTACCGAGGGCTCCCTCCATACAAACGTAGTCGACTGTTTTCTCCTTGGATAATGACACTAAAGCAAATATTTTTGTTGCATAAAACGAATTACTGTTATGACCATGCCCCTATGTTCCGTTTTTTATTTTTATTTTTTGTTTTTAAATCTTAATTTCTATGACAATTAGAAAATATAAAAAACAAAAACATAGGGGCATAGTCATGACAGATATAGGTTTTATGGCATAAAAATATTTGTGCTATTGTCATTATCTAGGGAGGAAATAGTCGACTACGTTTGTATGGAGAGAACGCCGCCCGCCGGTACCCTTTCACCTTAAGTGTGATTTCCGCCAGTACCTCACAGACCAGGAGTACTTGCGAGGGAGTCTTTTAAGCCTCCATGCATGCTTTGCATAGAAGATTGTCCGTAATACCTCTGTGGCTTACAACAAATGTCACATATCGACTTCAAAGACAGCATTTTTTCCTCACATAGGCATATTTCGATATTGAAATCAATGCTTTACTGACGAATTTTACGACGACCATATTAGAGGTAGTCTAAAAGTAGGGCCAGGTACGTGAAAGGGAACCGTTTGAGTTGGTATGGGCATGTGTTAAGAGAAAAGGGTACCAGGGGCTCTCTCCATACAAACGAAGTCGACTGTTTCCTCCCTGGATAATGACACTAGAGCAAATATTTTTGTTGCATAAAAATTATAACTGCCATGACCATGCCCCTATGCTTTGTTATTTTTGTTTTTTGTTTTTTAAATCTTAATTTCTATGAAAATTAGAAAAGAAAAGCATAGGGGCATAGTCATGGCAGTTATAGGTTAAAAATATTTGTGGCAGTGTCATTATCAAGGGGGGAAACAGTCGACTACGTTTGTATGTAGAGAGCGCTGGTACCTTTTTACCTTAAGGAGAGAGAAGACGCATCTGTCTGAGACAAGATATGAGAGAGATGGATATGAACGCTAATATAATGGAAGGAAAAGTTGTACTTACTGTGCCGACCCCAAATAAATTGGGACAAGGGCAGACAGATTATTGACGAATTTTTATTAAAAAGACCCTAATCAAAGAATAATGAATTTCCAGAATCAATGAAGTTTGTTGTAGAGATTCGAAATACATAAATACTTATTATATTTTCTACACAATTGTATGTGTTCAAGAACTTTTAAATATTTTAATAGAAAAAGACATACAAAAACATCATAAATACAAAAAAATGAAGTGACCATTTAGTCAAATAACCCGCCCCTTATCGTACCCGGCGTAAAGGTTCCATAATGCTATAATAAAGGAATTACTATTAAGTCTTTTGTTTCTGATTGTACTCTTTAGCACCTGTAGGTATAAGAGAAGGTATAATAAAGTTCACTTCACTGCAGTAATAGTGTTAAAATTGAGATTCTTATAATAATAAATATTTATAGTTTAAAAATGTTTAGTAGTCTTGCAAATGTTTTTCGCTCATTTTTCATGTCGTAACGTTTTTCTCACAAATACCGACATAATTATTTTTATAACAAGAAAGGGGCGGCAAAATGCCAAAGTCGTATTTTTTATGACGTTAAAATGGCGGCAAATTATCAACATTATTATTTTTATGACGACAAAAGGGCGGCAAATTATGACTGCGCCCCGAGCGACAGTGACTACGCCACGCCACTGATTTCAGCAAGTCTTCGAGAATTTAATAAACAAAAACTATCTTCGATACGCAGCTTTTATTATCTATCTATAAAATTAAATAAAAATAAAATTAAAATGCTTTGTCCTGAATGACTGACTGACGAATCAACGCACTGCCCAAACCGCTGATCGTAGGGACCTGAAACTTGGAGGGTGTATATAATAGTATTTTTTGTATGACGTAGGCATCCGATAAGAAAGGATTTTCCGAAATCCTACCCCTTAGGGGGTGATAAGGGGGGCAAAGTTTGTATGGGACTACGTGATTTCTTGATCCATTTTCGACTTCTACGCGAACGAAGTCGCGGGCATAAGCTAGTGTATATATAATTTTAAATCATAAATGTCTACGAGACTAAAGACAATTGTTGCTAGTCCCATGTTTCTCTAACCCTTGTATAAAAGTCATTACGGAGATTGAATGGCGCCGAGTAGTCGCGACCCTGTGGCGACCATATGAAATACTGAAGATTTTCTTAACTTGTGTAAGTATAGATACATACATAGGAATCCTACTAATATTATAGATGTGAATGTTTGTGTATGTTTGTTACTCCTTCAAGCTAAAACTACTGGACCGATTGCGACGAAACTCGGTATGTAGATAGCTGAAGACCTGGATTAACACATAGGCTAATTTTTATACTGATATTTCCACAAGATCGGAACTTACGCGGGTGAAACCGCGGGGCGCAGCTAGTATATACATAATTCTATAATAGTACATTACGATATAAGTGTGGTAAATTGATCTTTGCATAGAGGTGGTTTATGACGCGCGAGCGGCAGCGAGCGTCTTAAGAAGCCAAGATGCAAAGATCAATTCCACACGTGTATCGTACGACGTTTTTTATCACAGTTGCGAATAAAAGAAAAGACTTTATCCCGATTTTTCCCACGGGATCGGGACTTACGCGGATGAAACCGCGGGGCGCAGCTAGTAATAGTATATACCTTCATTATCACTACATAGTATACATAGTCGCTTCCCGCTGTATCTCTGTCCCTGTGTGCTTAGATCTTTAAAGCTACGCAACGGGTTTTGATGCAGTCTTTCTTAATAGATAGAGTGATTCAAGAGGAAGTCACAGGCAACAGCTAGTCCTATATAAATATAGATAAGTTCTAGACAGTCAAAGTTTTGGTAAACAAGTTCAACCAAAAGTATAATGTATTGACTTTTTTGGCTAGAAGCTTGATTTGGAAATGTAAAACCGGCCAACCGCGAGTATGACTCTCGACCGAAGGGTTCTGTACTATTAATATTCTGTTTTTAACCCCCGACGCAAAAACGACGGGGTGTTATAAGTTTGACGTGTCTGTGTGTGTGTGTGTATGTGTGTCCGACTGTGACATCGTAGCTCCAGAACGGATGAACCGATTAAGTCAATTAGTTTTTATAATCTGTATATATAAAAATCTTGTGTCACGATGTATGTTGCCAATAAGCTCCAAAACTACTGAACCGATTTCAATCAAATTTCACATGTACCCGCATTTTGGTCTAACTTACTGGATAGGATAGTTATCATCTCAATTATTCGCTTATATCGTGAATGTAAACGAATAAAATGTATCAATTAATGGTTTCTTAAGCAAGTGTTTATTCACTGTTTAGTTTTATGAAGTTCTCATAGATGGCGGTGTACGTTGATTCATCGATAAAATTCTTCAATATTGTTTGACATCTAGGTTGCAAATACACCCAATAGATGGCGCTGTGTTCGGGACTTACGCGGATGAAATCGCGGGGCGCAGCTAGTTATATATAATTAAACTTAATTTAGTTTTTTTGCATGAAAGTATTTGTTATTATAGCGGCAACAGAAGTATGTGTGGAAATATCAACTGCCTACGTATCACGGTTCATGAAATACTGCGCGGTGACAGACGGATAAACGTGAAGGAAGGTGGAGTCTTAGTGAAAGGGTCCCGTTTTTACCCTTTGGCTACGGAACCCTAAAATTTACGAAGAAAATTACTTAAGTATGTTCTATAAAGTCATTATGCCAAAATCGGAAAACTATTTTCCGGTTTCGAAAATCGTTAATAGTAAAATTATCGTTAATACGGAAATAATACACTCTACCAAGTTTTTCTAGAATAATGTGCATAGGACGCGTAGGAGTTAAATTGTCCAAAAGCCTTTCTTATAATCGAAGATCCCTTTAAGACGACCTTCGACGACGGCTGTTAAATGGATGAAAAGTATTTTATATCAAATTAAATAGGTCAATAAATATATTGCAAATGGGTTGCCTAAAAAATTTCTAGCGCAGATGGGTTTCTAGCGGTGTGCAGCTAGTTAATATTAACTAGCTGCGCCCCGCGTAAGTCCCGATCCCGTGGTAATATCGGGATAAAAAGTAGCCTTTGTGTTAAATCAGGTCTCTAGCTATCTACATACCAAGTTTCATCGCAATCGGTCTAGTGGTTTTAGCATGAAGGAGTAACAAACACACACACACAAACTTTCACATTTATAATATTAGTAGGATTACCAATATATTTTTTTGTTTTGTTTTGTTTTTTAAACCTTTCACTGGCTCGTTTAAGAGACAAATTCCATACCAATAGAAAGTATGAAGCCTATAAAATATGCTAACGTTAGAATGACTATTTTTCCCGTCACAACTAGTGGTTATGCAGGTAAATCGATATTAGTAATTTGCACTGCTAAGGTTAATGAATTAAAGAAGTTAAAATAAATATTATGTACTTCATTGGTACGGAATTTGTCTATTAACCAAACCAGTGAAAAGTCTACAAAAAAAAAACATTCTGGACTGAAATTTTTTAGGCAACCCATTTGCAATATATTTATTGACATATTTAATTTGATATAAAATACTTTTCATCTATTAAACAGATCGATGAAGGTCGTCCTTAAAGTGATCTCCGACTATTAGCGGGTCTGTATGATCCGATTATTAGTTTTAAATGTGTGTTGATATATTAGTCAGGACTTAGAATCTTATAACGGACTCGAGACGCCAAAGACGATCAGTGAAAATAATAATACCTAAGCAATTTCGATCCATCAACAAAAATGCTACCACGAACACCAAACTAACCCAATAACATAGATTGAAATGCCGTCAGTGAATTGCGTCGAAAATATAAACCTACATACAAAAGCATGAGTCATCGACGCAATGGGTAGAGGGGTGCCAAAAACTGCCCTGAACTTGCCAAGGTCGAACCATGCTCGTTCGCTATGCACCATTTTTAACATTCTGATAATGTTGGCGCAATATCAATTTAATCTAGGCAACGTTTTCGTTCAGTGCGTATTGCGGTAAGTGAAGCTTTTGGAAGCCTTGACTTGAAAATCTATACTAGTATTATAAAGCTTCTAATACTGCGAGTGTCCTACCGATCATTTTACAAAATAAATTCGAATACGAGTCGATTGCACCATCGATATAAGTCTTCAACGTTGAAATTGATGTTGCCCATTCACCAAGTAACCGAACGCAACTAGGTATCGATATCGGCTGAATCAATTTGTTACAACGTCAGATGTAATCGATTCATTGGGCGGATTAATAGCCGCTACATGAGCTCTATTAGGAAGTTTTATGATTTATTTATAGGATAAAAATAACAGATTGGGAAAATCACATTGAAAAAATTACTTTTATTGTCCGTCTTTCTTCATCTTAATATTAGTTTCACTAGCTGCGTCCCGCGGTTTCACCCGCGTAAGTCCCGGCCCTGTGGGAATATCGGGATAAAAAGTAGCCTATGTGTTAATCCAGGTCTCCAGCTATCTAGATATCGATTTTCATCACAATCGGTCGGAAGTTTTTGCAGGAAGGAGTAACAAACATACACACACACAAACTTTCACATTTATAATATTAGTAGGATAAATTAGGACTGTTTGTGGATATTGCCTTAATTTGGTAACTTGAAAAAGAAAGAAAGAAACATAACAGGTTTATTTGTAACCACTTCAACATAAAAAATACAGATACTGATAGTACGCTGATTTTCAGTCGTATTCCTGAAAATAATAGGAGCGGTTAAGGTGAAAGGGTATCGGCGCTCTCTCTAATAACCGTAGTCGACTGTTTCCTCCCTGGATAATGACACTAGCACAAATATTTTTGCGCCATAAAACCTATAACTGTTATGTCATGACTATGCCCCTATGTTTTGGATTTTTCATTTTCTTATTATCATAGAAAAATAAAAAACTAAACATAGAGGCATGGCAGGTAACATGGCGGTTATAAGTTTTATGCAACAAAAATATTTGCTTTAGTATCCAGGGAGAAAACAGTCGACTACGTTTGTATGTTGAAAGCCCCCGATACACTTTTCTCTTAATAAAACATAATAATTAAATATAATCTCGTATTAATTAGATATTTATCGTCTGACTAACTGAAGTACTGATAATAAAGATCAACTAATGCTAAATCCATAGGTCCCTAAAGTCAGTAGAGGGTACGTTTTATTTGGTAAGTTGTCGTTGTTTGCCAAAGCAACAGAGCTTGGCGCCAACACTGATGGATCGATTTAATGATCCGAGACAAATTAGTTGAAACCAATGCAAAGGGTCTGGGGTTTGGTACACAAAGCACATCCTACTTACTTACGAACCTTTACCTAGTTCCAGATAACACGGTGTGTTTGTTTACATTCATCTATACCTATACAATGCTTTGTCCTGAATGACTGACTGACGGATCAACGCACAGCCTAAACCGCTGATCGTAGACACCTGAAACTTGGAGGGTGTGTTCTTTGTATGACGTAGGCATCCGATAAGGATTTTGCGAAATTCAGGGGGAGAAAAAGGGGGGCAAAGTCTGTAAGGGACAACGTGATTTTTTGGTCCAATCTGCTTTAAGTTTTCGACTTCTACGCGGACAAACTCGCGGGCAAAAGCTAGTTCTCTCCATAAACAACCTAAATAAAATGGTATTTAATATACTCGTTTGACTCCAAGAATAACTACCGCTAAAGTAAAGATGGTGAAATGTTGGGATAGAACAGCGATTGCAAGCCTGAATACGTTCCTGTATGGTTCTACTAATCTCCAGTGGACAGAAGTCTTTACTTCTTTGTTGTACCTTTATTGTATTTTTTTACAATATAGGTCAGCGTTTTACCACTATTTCATCCGATAGTATGTGACAACGTGGTGTAAAATTTAATATGTTTATCTAGAACATACCTATACACTCCTGATTTGACACTATTATCCTCCAAATAAAGGGGGCGTTTGAAAAATTCTAAACACTGCCTGACAATGCAGTGCATTACATCACTTTGAAGCGTCATAAAAATAAATTTAGTATGTGTAGAGAAAGAGATGAGTAAGGAGAGGAAGACAACAGTGGAACGATCATTTTTCCGACAAGTCTTCCTTTTGTGGCTGCACCGGCCGTATGTTTCATAATGGAGGCCATACACGTTAGGTTTTGCATGATAGTTATAACCTTACATGCATAACTGACAGGTAAACCCTAGTGTGTATGGCATAAAACTGCACTGTTGTCGGCTGCATAATTGCAGCCCCGGTAGATTTCGAATATTACTTTTATTGGAATGTTTTCATTTTATTAAATTTTGTTTGATAAATTGATTCAATGTGTTAAAAGACTTTAAACTTCAACTAAAGCAGGTGTCTAGAATCTTGCTTGTGTTGAAAACATTCATAAAACACCCGTTTTGGAGCTCTACGGTGGTTTTGCAATTAGGCAGCCGACCGTACATGGAACTAAGCAAATATCAAAATTGGTACTTTATGCCGCTCGGTTATGTGAACACGGACAAGTCTGCTTGGTGCTTGATTGGAAGGACATTACTTCTTTTACACCGCCCAGGGGTGTAGGACACCTTGGGTTAAATCCTACAGACACGAGCAATACAATCCCAAAATGTATTAACATTGTGTTTAATAAAAATTGCATCTTCAACCGAAGGTTATCCACATTCTACCTCATCATTGAACAAGAACTAAAATGGCGGCTTTCCAATCGTTTAGGATGGAAAATTCAATATCTTATGAAGAAAATTCCATTTCCGAGTGTTTCGTGTTTAAGGCGAACTCGGGGAATGTTGTTAGGTTATTATTAATCTCTCGGTTTATACGCCAATCTGTTTCAATTTCCTCCTGCAATTCTTTTGACGTTGTGTTTAGAATTTTGATTAATAATTTGTGAGGAGTAAATATTGGCTAAAGTAACTTTTGTGACGTAGGTTCTAGTTTACATACATTCTTTGTTATTTAAGTAAGTATATAACAAATATAACATAAACATAATATTATCACTTAACCTTTTATACGTATAAATTGCTTAATTCGTATGGCGGCCTTTCCGGTTCAAACTTGTAACTCTTCAAAATTGAAGCATTCCTACTGGAATGAAGTTTCAGCTAATGCAAACAACTGTGTGAAACTCGGAATTAATGTATTGTCATATCAATTCTCATCAAAATCGGTTTAGCAGTTCCAGAGATTATCCATTACAAAAATAATGATGGCAAGGCATTACTTTGGCTTAGATACAAATAGAAAAATATGATGAAATTCTACGTTTTTTTAGATTACAATGAAATTGATGAAAAAAGATTTAGCATTTAAAGTCACGTGTTTTTTTTTATCTTCATCATCAGCATCTAACGCCATTCAACATATAGGCACTTCAAGAACATATCATCCTTGCCAACAAGTATTTTTGGAACGAAGTTCCTCATGGCGCGATGCGAACGGGGGCTAGACGGATAAGATTAAGACCAAAAGTTGTAACGACACTTTTTGATTTCATTATAATTCCTTCACTAATTAATCGAAAGAAACTTCGTTCCATCCGGGTGTCCCTTGACACCCCTCAAGTTTTTTTTATTTTATAAAGATTTGTCATTATTCCAATATCGAAAATTTCAATTTAAGCTTATAACAGTTTCGATAGATAGCCTAATCGTCGTAAAGGATAAAGGACATATTATTATAAAGTATAGACGAATGGCACAAACAAATTATGAACAGTACTAGAAGTCGCTTGTCTGAATCAACTGAGTCTTTAGACATTGTTCTAACGAAGCATCCTTCAGTCGAGTGCCCTACACTGAATAACCCTCTACAACCGCTTTATTTGCTAACATACGGAAATATTTATTCCTAAATACAAATTAGGTGGTAATTATTGTTTGGTTTTTTAAGCTATTGCATAGCAGGCTTTGAGCGCGAATCAAGAAATTCCGTAACGAAAATAAAACCTAACACCCCCACTCCGCCTACCATGTAGCTAGGTCGAGCGTTCGCTTAACGTGTTTCTATATGGTACAACTGTACGAAGCTCCCACGATGCAATAGCTTTTTCTTGTAATTATTTGATGTTATACTAATTTATTTTAACTTTGTATTTATAAATGAATAATCCTACTAATATTATAAATGTGAAAGTTTGTGGGTGTGTGTGTGTATGTGTGTGTGTTTGTTACTCCTTCACGCAAAAACTAATGGATAGATTGCGATGAAACTTGGTATGTAGATAGCTGGAAATCTGGATTAACATATAGGCTACTTTTTATCTCGATATTCCGACGGGATCGGGACTTACGCGGGTGTAACCGCGGGGCGCAGCAACAGACCAGGGTCGATAATATTTGAAAAATTACAGTAGGATGAAACCCATTAGAAAGGGAGGGGAATATGATCAAAATGAAAGGAAAAATAAATTACGGTCGATCCGAGTTCGGGAAGTGGGAAGTGGGGGGTTTTTAAGGGTAAAAAATGGTTTTCCTTAATTTCCGGCAAAACAACAAGTCCTATGGAAAAAAGTTGAATGGCAAAGTTGTAGGTAATAAAAAGATCTACAACTTTTGTATATGCAATTTTTTCACATAACCTCAAAATTTAGGTGAAAAATTAAAAAAACCAAGTTTTTGGTTTTTTATTTATATCTTTTTCAAAAAAAATTTTTTTCTATGAAATTTGGTGAAAACTTACCTTATTATGTCCCAAATACACTGTAATTTATTTGATTTAAAATATTTATTTTTTTGCCTTATTTTAATTTAATATCAAAACAGCACCCTAATTTTCAATCGAAATTTCTGCCGTTAAAATATCAGCTTTTTTCAAAAAGTTTGGGGGCTTTTTGTTCATTGAAATATCTACTTTCTGATGGTGTAAAAAAATATACATTACCATAGGAAATGTTCTCAGAAAATGCAAATTACAGTTAGTGTTTTCGGCAGTAGGAGAGGTTAAACATACTATTTATGGAAGAAAATATTTCGGGAAGTGGGAAGTGGGGGGCACTTCCCACTTCCCGAACTCGGATCGACCGTAATTTATTTTTCCTTTCATTTTGATCATATTCCCCTCTTTTTCTAATGGGTTTCATCCTACTGTAATTTTATTAATTTTTTACCATTTTTGAAGGCTTCGGCACTGGTCTACTAGTAATATTATAAAGTGAAAGTTTGTGTGTATGTTTGTATGTTTGTTACTTCTTTACGCAAAAACTACCGGACCAATTGCGATGCTACTAGATAGCTGGAGACCTGGATTAGCACATAGGCTACTTATTTGCCCGATATTCCCACGGAATCGAGACTTTAGCGGGTGAAACCGCAAGTAGCTTAGAAAAAAATTAATTAGGTTTATAACAGAAATATATTTTTTAATTTCATTGTATCATTAATAATTTTGGCCTTTACACATCTAATCTGGATGATTTATTTAGCGCCAGGAACTTTAATCCTTACTAGTTAGAATACTGTAGTGTCTGGAACATGTATTAGATGGCGTATGCTTGCCCAGCATCTATACCACCCTCTCAGCATAGTCGACCGTATCCATAGGAAAGAACTTGATTGTATTACTGTAATTAGAATCGTATAGATTTATGTGGTTATGTAGATTAAAGTGTTGTACGCGTTTTCCTCCAGTAGATCTATAGCAAAAAAGTGATTCTGGGTACTTACTAATGTGTCAAAATTCTCTAAAAGCAGCCAAGCACCAATAGAACCCAAAAAAATATCTTTACTACCTGCAATTTTTTAAATCTTATAAATCATTTCATATTTTTAATTTAGTAAATCAATAATAGCCTAGCATTCTCCGATCTATGTCCCTCCCTTGGTTATTATTTGCAAGTGCTGAAACAAGTCGTTTGCTTTGGACATGGACGTATTTGCAATGCTAATATTGGCTGGCAATATTCCACTATTGTCAATGCATATACAGACAAACATTCATAGGTCAACTACTGATATGATGAATGACAAATAACCTTTATAAAATTCATGCTAAACAGTAAATAAAATCGCACCTCCGCTCAAATAGTGTCATAATTCAAAAACAATATTATTTATTTCATATTTTCAGGAAACCCAATACAAAATTTTATAACGTTTAAAAATCATTCAAATCTACTGAAATGTTCATGTCGCTAATTCTATTAGTTTTGAAATTAAGACTAGAAAACCAGAAAAAACAGATTATTACTTTAGACAGCTTTTTCTCGACAGTTTTCTTTTTTGAGATATGACACTATTTGAGCGGAGGTGCGAAATGTGCATATTATTGTATGACATCATCGCTCCAAATTAAGTAAAATGGTTGCTTATTGTGATCGTAAATATTTAAAACAGTTGATGACGTTATTGACACAAGACTAAGTATCATTCTATTTCGCAAATGTGAACATCTTTTTTACCACTAAAGTTATTTAAAACGTGATTATTAACCGCTTCTGTTGTGTTTCATTAAAACCGGTGGTTGAAATTGCATCGGAATATCAAGCTCCACAAAATAACAAGTTAAATATCCTGTTCAAAAATTAAAGTAGTAGTAAAAATAACCATGGTAGTTCCGAACGTTTTTAACCGGAGGAAATTTTTACGTAAATGTTCATCGATTACTAGAAATGATGGCTTAACCGATCGAGGTGATTCTTTTAAAGCTTATTTTCAGGTACTTATTAAGTACCATGGAACAAAGAAATAAATAAAGCTGTTAAGTTCGTCATCCAGGTAGACTAGTAGAGACATTTCAATTTTACAATGTCTTTAACAGGGTAATAATTTGTGTTACGACGATGACATCATAATCATATCATAGCTACAATAAGCTCGTTTATGAGTTTTATGACACAAACAATTCCTAGAGTTTATGGGGTCTCTCGGGGTGAAGTTAATCATGCTTAACAAAATCTACTGCTTAATAAAAAGGTGGTTATTAAGCTGCGAAGCCACATTCTCGTTTAATATGTGACGAGTTTATTTCGATCATCAATCTAGATCTAAAGACAACCCAACCCTGCTTAAGATATTCTTAAGTCAACGCGATCGAAGACGAAAGAAGATATATAACTTTAGGGAAAATAATTTGCATTTACCAAAGTATAAATTTGATTACATTTTTTAACTTTAGAACCACAAACCACAACGAACTTTTCAATATAAAGTTAATATTTTCTCCGAATTTATCTAAATAACTTTGTTCTGTAGGAATATTTATGAGTGTGTTTAGCTGATCAATCCGAATTTAGATAAAAAGTTTTAATCTTACTTGATGTTTTTGGAAGCTTGAGGTTTTATTTCGTGAAACTTTTTAATGCGTAAAGTTCATTGTACTATTTTTGCTGGCAACGAACCGTATCTTCTGTTCTTGGGAACTGTTATTTGTGGGAAAACGTAACACACAAGTCAACGTCAGTAAATGATGATTGACAAAGTACGGCTAAGAATCATCCAACGAGATCACGCAACCAACCTTTTGAGCGCACTCCCATTTGAACTTTTAATGTTTATTAAATGCATTTTTATTTAGTATATAAGTAGAGTTATTTAATAATTTAATTTTCTTTAAATGTGCCTATGTAGGGCGGGAGGTTATTTAATTAATTAAGGATTTTATTATTTAATTGTTCGAAAAATAAGAATGCCTTTTCAAGTTCCTAATCGATTTGGAAACAAATTCACTTACACTTAATTCAGTCAAAAAAAAACAAAATGTGACACGTGTAGATAAGTAACTTAAATTCAACTTCAAGATATCAAAAATACTTATTTTTAAAGAATGCTCGAATTAAAAAAAGTTACCAACCAAAACCCCAAAGAGAACTAGTTATCAAGCCATTTAGTTTAACCTTGACTCGTTGTATCCCCGGCAAGAAGGCGGTATAATGCCTGCGCGCGGGCAACCTTGTCGCATGACGTAACCTGTCTTCGAGCAAGGTTCGAACTGAACTGTCGTGCGCACACGCATCTCTAGTTCGAAAACACGAAACCTAAAATTCAAGTTATCTAAAATGTGTATGTGTGTATGAAAAGACTTGGTTGTTTAAAAATTAATTCGTAAACTATGTGAAGGATAATGTTTTGTATGAAGAAATTCTTGTGATGGTGGATTATTGAAAAACTATATAAGGTAGTAAGGTATTTGTCTAATTAAATAATTCTATATTCCCGCTTATAATATCTCATTCTCTATTTTTATCTTTTTATTCCAAGGATCTTAATACGTATTTCGTTATTTTGTAGTAACCGTTTATTTGGTATTAAAGAAATGTAGAAAAAAATAACTTGGTAACAGCTTATGATCCAAGTTAGGTAGGTACTGAGTTATCCATGCAATAAATTAAATAATTCAACGACCAAGTAATGAATTAAGAGCAAGTTCAAATGAGTTTGACTTTATGATTAGCTACATTCTTTAGCTTCTAGAGTTATTTTCGTTTTAGTTTCAGATGATTTTATTTTTTGTATTTTTTTAAATAAATTGCTAAAATTATGCACAGCAAGAGCTAAACTCTTCTTTAGTGAAAGGAACTTATATTTTTTGATCCCTATGGTACCGGGTACTAAATGTTTCCAAGTCAAGATGTCAATGAGTATTATAGTCACAGTGTCTAAATGTACAAAAGTATTTTTGTACATCAATGAGCAAGTGATAAGTACAATAGACAAAAATCAGTGTAACATAATGCAACAGGATCTTAAATGATTCAGTGTCAAAATGCCCAAAAGATGAAATGTCTCTGCGAAATAATGCATTAGGGTCTACTTTTTACAAAAATATTATTATGAGTTTCAATTTTATGTAGTCACTAGCTGCGCTCCGCGGTAAGTGTAAGTCCCGATCCCGTGAGAATATCGGGATATAAAGTGTAGCACTACTCCCAATGAATCTATGTATCCTACCAAGTTTCATCAAAATCGGTCTACTAGTTTCGGAGCCTTTTCAATGCAAACAAACAACCAAATTTTTCCTCATTTTAATACTAGCTGCACCCCACGGTTTCACCCGTGTAAGTCCCGATCCCGTGAAAATATCAGGATAAAAAGTAGCCTATAAGTTAATCCAGGTCTAAAGCTATTAACATACCGAGTTTCATTGCAATCAGTTCAGTAGTTTTTGCGTGAAGGAATAACATACGTTCATAAGTAGGATTAGTATAGAAGACTAGTTGCGCCTCGCGGCATTAACTGCGTTAGTTCGTTACCCACCTAGTACCTATATATACTGGTTGTAAGTAGATACACCGGTACTAGTTAATGGAACATCGTTCGCCATGAATAACAGGATTGAAACAAGATACACGGGCTGGAAAGCTGCATCATCGTACGCGAATATCGATACAGCATCTATAACTAACCGATTGCAATTTATCCGACTCCAAAAAAGAAGGAGATTCTCAATTCGTCGCGTATCTTTACTTTGACTTATAAACCTATTACTTTTATATCTATCTATACTTAATATAATCTCTATAAATATAAAATTCTCGTGTCGCGGTGTTAGTTGCTAAACTCCATCTAAACGGCTGAACCGATTTGTATGAATTTTTTTGTGTACCTATATTCGTTAGGTCTGAGAATCAAACCCTAATATTTTTGATAATTTCCTTTATTTTTTTGTATATAGCAAACAACGTTTGCTGGAGCAACTAGTATCCAACTAATATTATAAATGTGAAAGTTTGTGTGTGCGTGTGTGTGTGTGTGTATGTTTGTTACTCCTTCACGCTAAAACTACTGGACCGATTGCGATGAAACTCGGTATATAGATAGCTGGATACCTGGATTAACACATAGGTTACTTAATATCCCGATATTCCTACGGGATCGGGACTTACGCGGGTGAAACTGCGGGGCGCAGCTAGTAGTATATAAAGAGGAAAGTTTTAATTGTTTGTTTGAATTGAATATACTCCGAAATCACTGTACCAATTTTGACGAAACTTGGTATGAAGATACATTGATTCATTGGGGGTGCTAAAGCCTACTGATTATCTCGATACTTCTACGGGATCGGGAGTTACGCGGGCAAAACCATGAAGCGCTGCTAGTATCTAATAAAATCGTATTTTTTCCTTAAAAATTCATATTAATATAAAACTAAAAGTACTGATTCCCACTAATAATGTACAGCTACAGTAAATCACAAAGCGTTAACTACCGAATAAAAACCGGAACGTTATGCAACTTGGGTGTTCCGCATCAATAGCCTATCGATAGCTATAGATTGATAACAGCTAAGTAATAGCGAAGGATTTGTTTGTATTGACATTAGCAATTGGTTGCGAATTTCCGGGAGAAAAACGTTAAATTGACGATACCTTAATGTTTCTTATATTTCTTGTAATGTCTCTTGAGTAGAAGATACCTTTACTAAAAGGTAGCCAAACTTTACCCTTTTTTATTAGGTTAGGGTTTTGAATAGGTCGATAGATTGTTTAGTTTGATGGTAGATGTTCATAATAAGCTAACTACTAACTTGGGGGTCTTAAAGTCGCGAGTGAACAGGTATCTTAGGGTGCTACATCTTGGCCGCATCGTCACCTACCATCAGGCGGGTGTAATAGTGATCAAACTCTGTCTTATTATTTGTTAAAAAAAGGCTAGCAGTAGTAGTATATTGTAAAACGCTAGTAGTCTGTTGTAGATCACGTTGTAATAAATTATTATTCATGATAGAGTATAGCTAGAGTAAGATTACCAGATATCTAATTATTTTGGATTAATTTTCAGTCTTCATTCTTACATACAATGAAACAATCTGTTTACAAAAGACTTAACTACAAGGTTGAAACCCAAATTTTAAAACATAATTACCTATAATTTCAGCAAAGAAACATGAGAGAACAAACATTGCTTTGTTATCATCACTTTCAACAAAATTTAGTTAACCTACTTCTTATTAAGAAATTCTTGTTTTAGTTTCATAAATGGAGTCCAAAATATTCGTAGGCAGCAATGCTCTACCCACATATCAATGTCTATAAGAGGCCAGGTGTGAACTCAAAAGAAATTTTATCACGCATCAAAAGAGGAACACCTTTTATCTTGTTGCTTAAGGTCGATCGTCCTTGGACCGTTCATTCACAGTGCCCTCTCCCCTAACCTTTATACCTACATCTGTTCACCGAACCAGAACGAATGCTTCCTTAAAACCAACTTGGTGTGACCCTTTAATATTATGTCTGTACTAGGTCATCGAGGTCTAATTAAAGTGGACATTCTCATGCCAATTAAGTGTGTATACCTGAAAATAGCATACAGTGTTTTGATCGCGTCTGTATCGGTTGTGTTGTTATTAGTAATGTCACAAGTGTCGCTTTTTGGTTCAGTAGTGCCACGGAATAATAAATAGCAAGTAGGTAGGTATTTATATTTAGGAGTTCGTGAGTGCTATACGATTTAACGTCTGGTCGAAGTCAGAATTACAGACCCACCTTAGAGTTAAAATGACTATTATTAGAATGTTTTTATTCTAATAATTTTATCTAATAAATTCATTAGTTGAAAGACTTTAAACCTGAACTCGAGCAAGACCTTAGAAACTTAGTCATGCTAAAATTCATTCATTCTAATAATATAAGTTTTGAAGGTCTACGATGGGTCTGCAATTGTGACTCCGACCTTGCCTAGCGTTAAGTTGTTATGTAGATAAACGAAAAAAAGTAAGACTAAAAAAATCTATCCTTTAATATAAAAGTTTGTGTATTAGTATATATGTTTTTGTGTAAGTTTGTTACTCCTTCTCGCAAAAACTACTAAACAGATTGCGATGAAACTCAGTCTGTAAATAGCTGGAGACCTGGTTTAACATATAGGCTACTTTTTATTACGACATTCCCCGTTGGATGGACTTACGCGGCCGGGTAAAATCGCGGGGTGCAGCTATATTTGTATACAGTGACCCTTTAAAAATTCAGGAACGACTACACTTAAGTAGTTTGCATGAAAAAGATATTATGACACAGCAATTTCTATAGCAAACTTTACTGAATAGATATACTTAGAACGGTTTTGGAGTAGATAGTAAAATTTACATTAAATTCTCATTAAGTTTATTTCTCACAGCTTAGTTTAATCTTTCTTTCAGCTCGAACACAAAGAGTGACTATCTTATCTTATTAGATAGACATAACAAATAACCTACTTAAACTTTAATGAAATACGTTGCCTAATATTTCAACCTAAGTGGCTTTACGAAGGCTGTTTCACACCCAAAACGTCTTACTAGTTTTTGTTTGTTAAAAAGCACTATTCAGCATTATTTTCATCCCTTATTTGAGATCGAGCTGTTGATCTATAAACCTGTAGACTTACAAAATTCCGTAGTGCTCACAGGTAAACCTTGCTTAGGGCAGATCAGACATGTGTTTCCTACTATAATATTGTTTTGCCATATAAAAAAGGTAAAAAAATGCTGTGGTTCGGTTCTCAGACCTACCGAATATACACAAAAAAAATTCATACAAATCGGTTCAGTCATTTAGGATTGGTAACTAACACCGCGACACTAGAATTTTCTGAGTATTATATAGGGATAAAGAGGACAGATTTGATTGTTTGTTTGTTTGCATTGAACAGGCTCCGAAACTGCTAAACCGATTTAGATGAAACTTGGTATGAAGATACATTGATTCATTGACAGTAACATAGTTTACTTTTTATCCCGATATTCCCACAAGATCGGGAGTTAAGCTGGTGAAACAGCGGAGCGCTGCAAGTATTTTATATTTTGCCTCGAACTCTACTTAAATTACCTATTATATTTTCTTTCAGGCGCACAGATGAAATCAAGATGACAAGAAAGTTTCTATTCTGTTTCCCATTGCGGATGGGAAACGTCGTTTTTGGATACATTGTTCTAGTAAGTACCAAACGAAATCACCTATTAAAATAATAAAACTTTGGTAAATAAGGATCTCGAGGAAAGTTATTTTTTCCACTGTTGGTTGGCTGACTAAGCTATAAGACTGTTATTGATGCTGGGCAAGCATCTAGAAAATGGAATATGGGATTGTCTATAAAAAAGCCCTGCAGAACTGAACTTTCTAATCCCAGACACGATAACAACCCGAATAACACGAGTTAAATGTTTTTATCAACCTTCGGTTTTTTTTAACTTTATTATTGCTTTGACTTATAATGACATTTTTAATGAAATCTAAAAAATCTTAATAATATATTTATGGGAGCTACATTTAATTTTTAATTTTTTTGAAGTCAAATAATAGATAGTAGTGAGTGTAACTTATATATATTTTGTTTGAATGTTTTATTTATATTGTATATTGAATATCAATGGTTTAATATTTTTAATTTATATGATCTGACAAAATATGTAATTTGCATGCCAATTATTGGCAAAGGATGTGAAACTATTTATTGTTGTTGACACCTACTGTAACACCATACCACAACCATACTTTATGCAAATATTTGAATCTTCGTAATCAATTCTGGCTTTCATGAGGCTTTATAAGAAATAGCATATAAAATGTAGATTTTTTTTAACTTATGTGTACAATAAGTTAGAACATAATGTACTATAATAACTGTAGAATCTTTAGTATTTTCTAAGGTTTTCGCGACTCGAACTCATAATTATAATTATACAGTCTGCCTGTGACCATGGGATCTGCCAAGTTCCCGAAACGTCAGGTTTAAAACAAAAATAAAAAGCGCGAATATATCCGTTCAAATATAATGGTAGAATCTTTGTTAGTAAATAAAATAAAAAATCAGATAGCTATGTACGACACAGGGCCAGACAGACAAGAGAGTGATCAAGAGTTCCTTTTTACTTTTTGATGTACGGTACCCTACTTGTACTTGTATACAGGCTGTTTTCCGCCATTGGACCCTTTTTTGGGTCCTTTTTGCGTGAGGATGGAGTAGGCTTGCCCAGCACCTACTAACCTCTCAGCTTAGTCGACCATGTCCAGAGGAGAGAACTTGTCAATACTTCTGGAGCCAACTAAGCCGCGGGTTTCATCACGATGTTTTCCTTCACCGTAAGAGCAATGTCAATTAGCGCACATAAATTTTTCTTAAGAAAAATACATTGGTGCACGGCCCGCCGGGATTCGAACCTTCAGAATGAAAGTCGAGGTATCTACCATTAAGCCAACACCGCTCTTTTTTTTTACGGAACCCTAACAGATACGTTTTCACTATGGTACCTATAACCGCTAATTACGTTACTGTACACGATGCACACTAATCATAAAAGTCATTGCCACATCCAGTTTGGTACAGAGGTCAATTACCCTGCCTTATATCGTGCTGCGCTACCAGAGTGATGAATTCGACCAGTTAATTAAAACTCTTATTGTTGTCTAAGAATATAAATTACATAATTACGCCATGAATAAAAACATTTTATTGTTTTACTAGCTGCGCCCGCGTAAGTCCCGATCCCTTTTGAATATCGGGATACAAAATATGTGTTCATCCAGGTCTTCAGCTATCTAGATACCAAGTTTCATCGTCGGTCCAGTGGTTTTTGCGTGAAAGAGTAACAAACACACACTCACACACACGCACACACAAACTTTCTCATTTATAACATTACTGCACCCATCGGTTTCCCGTGGGAATATCAGGATAAAAAGTAGCCAATGTGTTCATTCAGGTCTCCAGCTATGTAGATACCGAGTTTCATCGCATCAGTAGTTTTTGTGTGAAAGAGTAATAAACATACATAGACAAACTTTCACATTTATAATATTAGTAGGATTTCTGTGAAATGTTTTTAATATAAAGTATAACATAACATTATGCTGCTTTATATTAAAACGCCTGCTAGAACTCAATAGTTAATTGCATTGAACTTTTGAAAAGGCGCAAAAGATACGCCTAACTCCGTAATATTGCTTCTTTATTATCCGGTTTTTTTTGTGAATACAATAAGAGCATGAATAAATTTTGACTGATATTAAGAGGGTATATTACATATCTCGTACTTTTTTTTACAAAAAGCTTTTTTCTCCCCTTAAACCTCCTACCTACATCTGTACTACTCGAAGAACATTCTCAAAGTTAGACCCATTGATTTACCTGTCTCCAAAATATGTGTTCTATTCGAGCAGTTAACTAAAGCTGTCAAAATGTCATCGTCGATATATTGATCATAGAACTTATGCCACTCCCAATCCTGAGTTTCTTTATGTATGTTGGCTGGCTGTATCAAATCATTAATTTCTGGTTCTAGGATGTCCTTCGTCCATGTATCTTGAATGCCATTATTTATTTGGCGATTTCTGACCGCAATCTGTCGGGTAGATAAAGATAACGATTGCATCTGTTGTGTTTCCTCGCCAAGTAGAGCCCGTCCGCGTCTACTTCCGCGTCCACGTCCGCGTCCACCTCTTCCACGTCCTTGTGAGCGAGACCGTGATGAAGAAGATACATATACAGAACTGTTGGACAGCGCTGGAGAAGCTGCTGGAGGAATTATCATATTGTCCTCATCATCTGAACTGCTAGATTCGCTAGTCTCATGGTTAGTGGCTCTTTGGTTGAAATCTGGAGGTAGAAACTCTGGATCATCATCCCAATCATCTCCGGAAAGGTCTAATTCAGAGTCATTTTACGCTTCAGATATGTCGTTATCTGTTACAACTGAAAAAAAAACAAACATATTTGAAAATGTACTACATATAGTACAACGGCAGTCAAGTGGTCTAAACTTTAATTACCTACGTTTGTTCTTTGCAGAGGACATAATGAAAAACCATTTTCCGACATGTGAGATTTTCTTAACTATTTTTCCGGTACATGTTAACCTGACAAGAATACTATACTCAAGTTTCAGAAACATACGATTAAAAAAGTTTCTCTGGTAGGCAGGAGGTTAATATAGTGCGATTTCGGTGCTTCTTTGTTCTTGTAATTAATTCATTATTAACTGGGCTTTTTTTAATCACTTGAAGTTAAAATTGTTTTTTTTTAATAATATGTACCTAAGCCTATAATACAATATACATAAGCGATTGATATCAACAACCAAACATTTTGTTGCAATTTATGTAAAAGGCTACTCGGATGATGCCCTGGAACGAACATTCCATCAAAAAATGTATGGGTAAAATAGGTATGAAGTCATCTTAATCACTCAACATACCCAAAACTCCTGCGCAAAACCAAACCTACGAATGGTGCTGTATATTCAGCTCAATCTCGTTGCGTCAGTCAGTCTGATACATAAAAATGCCAAAAAAGTAGGTACTTTTTAAATCAATTAACATAACTTTTTCTTTATTTCAGTTAATAGCTATAGCAGTGGTAGCATACCACTTCTTTCAACTAGGTCTGAGCATAACCGACAAGGAGGATGTCGACAACCACGAGAAATTCAAAGACTTCCAGAGCTTAGAGAAGATATTCGGACCTGCGAACGGTGCTTTAGTGAATATTGTGATTATCACATATTATTTGAGCTACGTTATTATTGGAATTCTGTTGTTTTTTTCCGGGATATTTTTGACGTGTGGTGCTCATAAGGTAAGTTGGCTCATTTCCTACTGGCTGCGTACCACAATTTCATTTCATTTTATTTTTTAACCCCTGACGCAAAACGACGGGGTGTTATAAGTTTGACGTGGCTGTGTGTGTGTGTATGTGTGTGTGTGTGTGTGTGTGTCTGTGGCATCGTAGCTGCCGAACGGATGAACCGATTTTGATTTAGTTTTTTTTGTTTTATTTGCATTCATATGATAGGTACAATAGATGTTACAATAGGCATACAAGTTCACATATGAGCCCTGCCGGGCATTGCAATTTCACGTAAGTCTCTAAACTATCACTATGCCGATTTTCATCCTAATTAGTTTGGTTGTTTGACCGCGAATAGGGATCAAAGAAACAAATAAATAAACAAACTTCGGATTTGTAATATTATAGCTAAAGGTTGGCTGATAGAAGTAAAATCACTTGGGTTACTAATCATAAATCAAGACTGACAGCGGCTTGCATTCCATTGTCCTTAAACAAATCTATCTAAAATATATTTAAACGAGTAATTCTTGTATATATTTAGATATGTAATCAGGATCTTGAAAACGGCTCAACCATTTTCGTGAAATTCAGTATGCGGAGAGTTTCGAGAGCGAGGTAAAAAAGAACGTAAAATAACCGACAAACCTCGGTACCCACCTGGGTGTAAGATAACTTAAATCTAGCTAAATGCATTTAACAGGTTGATTTTATTTTATCAGTTCCAAACTTTGACAGTTGGTTCATCATGTTTAAGGTCTTAAACCAATTTATTTCTTGTAAGTCGATCTATGTCTTGACCGTAACTGAAAGTTTTATTATGAGTAAGCATTTCCGTTTCCGTCTAGTTTCTACCTGTTTACTTACCCAGAGCTCATTCGCATATCTGTAAAAATATAGTATTTATTTATATTTTATTTTATTATATGTGTAGGGTGCCCAGATATAGTAATGAAACTAGTCGTCCAATCGTCGTAGGATTTATTGTCCTAGTAATAACCTGACTCCGTATAACATATTACAGCTTATATATACTACACAGATATCTAGATATGTACAATGAATGTGAAAGAATGTGCTGACACACAAGGATGTGTGTCCGCCACATATTTTATATATTATATGTTTAAAAAACAGAAACAGGTAACATAACTTTAAAACCTTACAGATTTGCGAGTGAGCTCTAGGCCACGTGGGGTTCTGCTAATTGGTAATGTGACGGTACATTAGCATGATTTATACCCGTTATTTCTTTCAATGTCCTAAAATAGTTACTAACATTCACTCCTAATATTAAATTGGCGTGTTGTATATCGATTTGGACTCTAATAGTGGTACATTCATAGATTGGTACCTATTACATAACGATAGCAATTAGAAACGACTTGTAATTAACCAAAAAAAAACCTCCTAGAGTTCGTATTCAAAGTATTTTAAACACATCCGCCTTTTGTTTACCGTTATTATGTAATGTGAAATAGTCCGTTCAAATTGTTTTTATTTGTAGTACCGTAGTGCCGGAAATAGAAGCGGTTGGTATAAAAAAAACTTAATGCCTAAGGAGTTTCTTTGTTAAAAAAAGAAATCTGTTAAGAGGTTTATTCAGTATCTTTATAAAAAAGAGAACTCTCTCGAGATGGTTTATGGAGTTATATTTATGACGTTATCAAATACCTTTTATATTAAGCTCATTTTTATACTTTTCGTAGCGCTTCTCAACTGAAATAAAAAGTTGATTTGTAGTCTTACGATAACTCGTAATACAATTTGAGATCCCATCTCATTCTCACCCTACTAAGATTTTTAACATGGGGTTATAAAAGATATTAAAGATACAGGCCTTCACTATTTGCCTCGAAGTCTCCTAAAGGAGAGAGCCTTGCAAAAGGACGTAATAATCACCCAACTTACTTTAATCATTTTTATTTAATTTCAGGCAAACCACTGTTTGGTGTCGACATTCTTCGTATACAGTTTCTTCCACTTATTCTTCACAATCGAGCTCATCGTATTCGAAGCATTATCATCAGGATGGATACAGCTTGGATTAATACTGCTGTCGGATTGTAAGTTAAAAGGAAAATTGTTCGAAATATAACGTCTAACAAAATTTTTAATCAAGGTAAAACGTACTAAAAGTGATTTTTAAGGTGGGGGATAACTCGGAGCACTTTTAGATTCGATTTTGGGTATTAAGTTACAATACTGAGCATTCTTCTGTAATGTAACATTCGATTCGTCTGTAACAACAGCTATGCTCTGTTCTCCTCCCTCACTGATGTAATTCTCGGATCTGGAACGTTTATACAGGCGAATGCTTCCGGTTAAGGAGTACCTTAGAATACCTTTTCTATTAGGGAATTTATTTAGGAAAAACCTAGGATAAGAATTTACTTATTCTATTACCTACTCATTTTATTGAAAGTTCTCTTTGTTAATAACGCTACGAGATACTAAAGTACAATGAAAAATGCAAGATGTTTAGTAAAAAGAATTTCAGTTATTATTTATTTTTAAAACGATGAAATCAAATGAAAGCTTAAAAAAAGATGTATCTAAAATTTAACGCTTGACATTTAAGTTTTTTGTAGAGGGCATGTTCAAGGTGACTGCTTCTTTCATATTTCATATCGGTTTATACAAATGGTACTTGGCAAAGTGAACTGAAGTAATATAACAATATTTGTTTGTCGAAATAATATTTTTTGAAAAACAATTTTATAAGTACAATCAGTTCTATAGTAGATTTACTAATAACATACGAGACAATTTAGTTTTCCAAGAATTCTTTTATAAACAAGAGCAATTGAGCCAAATTTAATAGAAGTTTTTGCTTCAATTCAATTCCAATTTGTTCGGAAAGAATATTTCCACCTGACGCTTCGTTTCTCAGAATGAATGAATTCTTTGAAAGCTCTTATTAATTATCTTTTCCTCACTGTCGCTGAAATAGTGACATTGTTACCCGTAAATAAGCACTTCAATCTTGTGGGTTACGTTGTCTGAAAACAAAAACTTTATTTGTGTATAACATTTTAACAGAAGAACTCAACTTTCTACGTCAAGCAGCAGTAAACTTATACTGCGTTCTGGTTTAATTTATAAATTGTAAATTCTAGTGAAGCACATGAGACAATACACTTGTAAAATCTTATTATGACGGGCGTAGTGCCATCACAATAAGTTCTGACTTACCTGTTTTAATATTGTTAAAAATGTAAAGTTAATAAATAGATCCTCTGACGATTCTGTTTCTTTGTTTCAGTGCTCCTCATTATTTGCCTCTTTAGCGTCAAATACCTGATGGAAGCTATCCGAAATGGAAATATTTACAGTCGACCTGGCGAGGTGTATAATAAATACTAAATTATTGCTTTATTAGTAAAAAACATAAGAGTATATATTATTATGTATAAGATTATTGTGTATTTAACTGAGAACATTTCTAATTAATATTTCAGTGTTGTGAATTAATCTAATATTAATTGTTCTAATATTAGCTCAAATTTTATATAAAAAAGAAAATATATTTAAGATTTAATTTAATGAATAAATATAAAACTTATTTTAAGAATCAGTCGTCGAAATACAACACAAATAAAAGACAGTTATTCATAAATGCTTGAAATAAAAACACTTTACAATTACGTGAGTATTTCTTTCTTCCCTCATAGATATTCACAACACGTTTTCTCGTATTATTTGCGGACGGGTCCAGAATAAATTAACAATCACAGTTTCACACACGTTCACAGCATTACATTAAATTTAATAGTATCTTAAAATATTATCTAAATGCAATACTGGTTTGATGTCTCTTCGGCGTCTTCTCCGGCCCAGCATCATGGGGACGACCATGGCCATCGTAGCTGGAACCATTCCAGCACCAACTGCTGCTAAAAGAGCTGTACTATCTGGTGACACTTTCGTCATCACCTTTCTTCTAATAAATCGTGTCTTCTTTGGCCGAGTATTTGATGCTGACACTTCTAAATCAATCTTCTTATCCATATCTCGCTTGGACTCTTCTACTGTTTGAAAACTTTTCTCAACCTCCAATAGCCCTCCGTGAGATGTAGTCATATTAGTGTGTGCATTGTCTACAGGTAATACAGTCAATGCTACAGATTGATGTGACGTCATGGAAGTAACGTCATTCCGATCGGCAGCAGGAGGGTTTAATGATCTTTGACGTTTCTTATCACGGTAGCCTTTAGTGGTGGAGAGTAGTACCCATTGTCCTTCCCCGTAAGGAGGTCTCGATGATCTGTCATCATCATAGCCGGATCCTGCGTAAACAACTTCTGTTGGCCTTTTGTAAGGTCGTTTCGATATTGTTGATTGATGGAGAGCTTCGTATTCGTATGGAAAATTTGAGGGTCGTGGATCAGTCACTAATGAATCTGACATCCCATAGTACACGGTATCTTCATCATGGTAGTGATCGTTAGAGTCACAGTTTGGTTTATAAGGACGCCTTCCTTCATCAGGAGACCAGGACAAATGACTGACTGATGGAAGAGGTTTAGTCCAAGTTGGTCTCGATGTGATTTCACTTTCTAAATCAGTAGGCACATGTAACTTATTATTTATGTATGTAGGTCTGGTGAGAGAAGGCTTTTTCTGTGGATAGTTGTAGTTGTTGATGTTCTGTTGATTATGATGATTCACACTGCTGGCTATATTTGTATATCTATCGTCTTCGTTTGTACTTGGATACCTTTCGTCGTCCTCCATCCAATAATTTGGTTTTTGCTTCTTTATATTAGGCTTCCACTTAGATATCTTGCTGGATGACCACGCTACCGGTTCCAAGCTTACCCAACCATCCTTATCGTCGAATGGATGCTTGTGCTGTTTAACTTTCAAACGATTCCAAGAAGTATAAACTTTCCTGTCATCATCACCATCTTCATCACTTTGAGTATTGTGGTATCGATTAGGTTTTATTTTCTTCTTCTTCAGTTCCGCTGCTAAAGCTGTAATAGCTTGCAGTCGATCTTTGTAAGGAAACTTAGCATCATCGCTATAATCCTTTAACTTTTCAGCAGCCAACATATAGTCTTCGAAGTCCTCTAGTCCCTCATTACTGTCTTTGAATCCGTCGTCTCTGAAACCTTCCTGGCATGATGGTCCATAGCACCTTGGTCGATTATCATCAATGTCGTGAATTATGTGTGTCATCAGATTTTTAAACTCAACCTCCTTCGGGTTAACAGAAATCTCTTTCCACTCGTGCGCATCGTCTGTATTTTCTATAATCGTAATAGGATCTTTTCCAGGTACATCCAGTGTATAAGTTTTAATTTTATCAGCATACTTTTCTATTTGAGTCGGGTCGATGTGATCTGCTAGAGCAACGGCAAGTAAACAAGCTAGCAGACGCACTGTCATTTTCATCGGAGAAGTTCACTTTCGTTTGTAATTCGCGTGTATGCGCGCAGATAAACGCGCGCGGACTGAGAGCCGCCGGCGAACTCCACTCCCTGATATAGTTTTCAATTGTAGATGCACAATAACCCTCCCTAAGCTCTAATGCAATGGTAATTCTTTGGCCGGTCACGATGAATGAGCAAGATAATTATGTGGCGATTGTCGTTTACTAGCTAATCTTAATTCGCTATCGCTGCTCTCACAGGCCGTGACCCGCGCGCGGGAGAAACCATTTTTCATTTTATGGGATATTTTCTCCGTGAATAATGGAAGAAAAGTTTCACAATATTCTCATAGAATCACTTTGAATTAGCTCCACAATATAAATTTAATTGTACGATTGCCGCTATTTAATGACCACCGATGAAGATTCCATTCATGCCTGCACTTTATAAAGATTTACGATTTAGATAATTAATGTGAGCGAACTGTAATTGTAATTTCAAGCATCACTAATCGTTGAAATTACAACTTGTCAACACAATATTAATGACTAAGTAATTGTATTTATTAGACTTTGATGTTGTTACTAAATGAAATGACATTTTAGAATGAATGATCATTTTACATATTTTGTTTTCATTTTTCTGATAATCTGCGTCAGTTTATAACGATGAAGATGTTCAATCTGAAATGGAAAGTATGGTGATTCAAGGTGAAGGTCGTTGAATAACTTCCTAACAACAGTTACGATCGCACTTCATAAAAAAACGTTGACCTAAAACCAATTTCAGGCTCTCGATGCCGTCTGCTCTCTCCTTGATAGGTGCCTACCAAGAGCGTTTATTCCTATCTAAGCTTAGATCACTTCGCTCCAATTGTGCTTCTTTTACCAAGTAATCTTGCACATGTTTAGCTTGTGGGACACGTGGTTTGCTTGCATTAGAGTTTATAACAAAAACAAGAATTATTGACAAGTTCTCTCCTCTGGACATGGTCGACTAAGTTGAGAGGTGCTGGGCAAGCCTACTCTATCCTCACGCAAAACGGACCCAAAAAGGGTCTATTGGCGGAAAAACAGCCTGTACACAAGTACAAGTACATAACAAAAACACTTTGGGATGAATCAAATTCTGTGGTATAAATTGGGACTAAATTATTTAATAAAAAACCTAGCTTAAAGAAGTTCTTGTTTAGATTTGAAGTTTATGTAGGTAAGATTTTTTTAAAACCTTTATATTCTTGACAAAAAACTAAGAAAATAAATAAATCAATTGCTTATCAGATTGACAATTTAGGTAAGTAGGTACATTAGTACCAAAGTGCATAAAATAACTGTCATTTTTTTTAAAAGAGTTTTTAACAATTATTAGGGACGTTACATTTGAATATTAAACAATGGCCAAAGTACTTAGTCAGGTAACAGTAAGACAAGTGAAATCATAATACTAAAACCACATCACATTATTTAAGATTGCTTGTATATGTAAAAAGAAATTCACAATTTACACAAGTTAAATTGCAGTCACGTTCTTGAACTGTATTATAATAAATTATTGTTACGTAAGAAGAAAGTCTCAAGTGTTTCTACTAGAAAATGTTAATTCTATCATTGTCACATCTATTTGTTAGGTAGAAAGCATAAAGTGATCAGCGGGCGTTAAATGAGGAACCGTCGTCGTCTTCGTCCGTAACCCCGGAAGCGTGACGACTTTATCTTGGGAGATACTTGGATAAATAACAAGGGAATGTAGCAAGGACATAATAATGTGAACCTTTTTATAAGATGGATCGTCCAACATATCGTGGTCAGTGGTCAGTCACCGTGTCTCTCTTGGGCGAACGTAAATTACGGATACGCCAGCACATACATAGAAAAAAGGGTATTTCGTAGCAAGAAATAAAACTCTATATATGGACTAGAGAGAGAACAATTGCTTAGTTTCAGTAAATGATCATGAAAATAATATAAATATACCTTTAATGAATTACTTTTAAATGAAGAATACTGTTTATCATTTTACTATTTTTACTAAAACCAAGAAATAATTTAGAGAGAGAATTATTTCTTGCTTCAAAAAATTTTTTTTTCTGTGTTGCTCACATTTGAAGGCAAATTAAAATAATACGATAAATGCACAATCAATAGCAGTTTCATACTTTTTACATTTAAATTTAGCTTTAATCATTTTTTATGCGAAAAATACTAATCTATTTCTTCAGATTTAAACCCTGGCTACGTCTCTGACTGATACGACATTAAACTGACCGAGCTGAATGCAGTCAGAGAAATGAGATTGGTTTATCCTTTATAGAACTTTCTTGGGTGCAGTGCAATACATACAATTCTACCTAGGTTTGTCGCGTTATCTAGGTATATCTATACTAATATTATACAGAGAAAAGATTTTTTAATTTTTTGTTTATAACGAATAGGCTCCGGAACTACTGAACCGATTTTGTTGAAACTTGACATGAGGATACATTGATTCATTCAGAGTAACATAGGTTTCTTTTTATCTCGATATATTCCCACGGGATCGGGGAAACAGCGGAGCGCATAGTAGGTAGCAATTTTTATTTTAATACTAGCAGTATTAAAATAAAAATTACTACCTACCAACTCTTCGACTTTTTTAAGTATGTATCAAAACGTAAGCATTTCTGTGCATTGAATTTTGAAAACTAATTAACAACAATAAAACATTACCTATTACTTTATACATAACTGATCCGTAAAACCGAAAGAAACTAAAAACAAAACAAAGAGAAATAACTTTAAAAGTAGGTAGGTAGTATGTATTCACATAAAGAAATGAGGAAGCGTCTAATGATTTCAAACTACTGAACATTCTGTTGAATCCATTGTCAGGCTATCAAAGGCATTGTTTCCACTCACAAGTGATATAATTTATAATAGATATAGTTAACTTGTATTTTACAATATTGTTTCGCAAAACTTGGGCTTTGGTAATAGCAGTGTCAAGTATAAAATAGTTTTTAGGAAGGTAAATGATGCTGCCGTATTATTGGTCACACGGAATTTAAAGGCTCCTGACACGAAATTAAGAAGAAGTAGCATAACTTCATTTGCAATTGTGGCATCAAAAAACATAGAGAAGGGAGTGAAATTTTTAAAATTTTGCAAATGGCGGATAAACGGACACCGGGAGACTTTCATAACTTTTATTTTTCTGAACCGGCACAGTGTTGTCAATCTATAAGTGGTATAAATAGGTACAACAGATCAGTCCAGATGGAACCACTATTGAATCGTCAATCAACGTCCCTAAACACCTTGCACGTGTAATATGTATGACTAGCTTTTGCCCGCGACTTCGACCGCGTAAATTCGATAATGGACCAAGGAATCACGTTGTCCAAAAATACAAACTTTGCCCCTTTTTTCACCCCCTTAGGAGTCCATTTTTTATAAATCCTTTCTTATCGGATGCCTACGTCACACAAAGAACACACCCTCCGAGTTTCAGGTCTCTACGATAAGCGGTTTAGGCTGTGCGTTGATCCGTCAGTCAGTCAGTCAGTCTTTCGGGACAAAGCATTTTATATGTATGGATTACGTGAATACCTATTCGCAAGAAGCCGTTAGACGCAGAGAGCATGCAACCGATCGATCAGGAAGTCCTAGGGGGAGGCCTATGTTCAGCAGTGGACGTCCTGTGGCTGATATGATGATGACATGAATATTGATCGATGTTACATCACGATACCCATCTAAAACATAATGGACTTCAAAATGTGCTTCAAATATTGTAAGAGCAAGCAACAAACTACTTTCTGCGATATTTGACTTTGACAAAATAAACCGACAGAAGTGCAGTGGAGTCTTCGAGTTAAAGTTATCCTACTAATATTATAAATGTGAAATTTTGTGTGTAGGTATGTTTGTTACTCCTTTAGGTAAAAACTACTGAACCGATAGCGTTGAAACTCGGTATGTAGATAGCTGGATACCTAGATTAACACATAGTATTATATGATACCAAATACTGCCGTGCACCAAAGCATTTTTCTTAAGAAAAAATTATGTGCGCTAATTGACATTATTCTTACGGTGAAGGAAAACATCGTGATGAAACCCGCGGCTTAGTTGGCTCCAGAAGTATTGACAAGTTCTCTCCTCTGGAAATGGTCGACTAAGCTGAGAGGGTAGTAGGTGCTGGGCAAGCCTACTCCATCCTCACGCAAAAAAGACCCAATTAAAAAGGTTCTAATTGCGGAAAACAGCCCGTTCAAGTACAAGTACCAAATACTGACTTGGACTTATTAGTCTAGGTAGGTATATTAAATAGACACAATACTAATAAATAGTAGGTATTGGAAAGTTATTAGTTTTCCCGGAGACAATGTTGACAACATTTTCAATTAAGATGGATGTTATTAGGTATTTCATCCAAATAACAATCTTGCCTTTAGATTTACTGAGAATCTGGACCAAGTAATATTTTGCTCTTTGTATTATCTATACAACTAGGTATAAGTAAGTAGGTACTGATCTAATTAGGCAACAAACATTTTGGAAATGTTTGTGTAAAAAACATTTTTAACTCAAGTGGCTTCAGGCCGATGAAATAATTAGGTACGTATGAAATAATTGGAAATTTCAACAATAGGTTCAAAATTTTCGAAAGCGCTTTGTTGTATATTATTAAAACCGCAAAACTACGGTGTATTAATCTTCCAACTTATTTTATGAAGATTATGAATAACGTCTAGACAAAATAAGACGGATGAATGAACCCTCATCTAAGTATATAAGAACAATATTTTCAAAATTGATCTATACTAATATTATAAAGCTGAAGAGTTTGTTTGATTGTTTGAACACGCTAATCTCAGTAACTACTGATTCGAATAGAAAAAATATTTTTGTGTTGATAGTCCATTTGTTAAGGAAGGCTTATAGGCTATTTTATATTTCGATATTCCCACGGGATCGGGAGTAACGAATGTGAAACGGCGGAGTATTTAAGGGAACATCGCCATTAGTACAATATCGCAATTCGAACAATTCTCAGTTTATACACACTATCAGTACTTACAATGAGCAATTCGTACAATTCTAAATTCGGTACAATTTAATATGTGTGTCTACTTTGAACATATCTTAATTATTTTTTTATCAAAGTTGCTCATAAAGTGGATCTTATTCAACCGCTTTTAGGCTCATAGTCCAACGTATTACGCACGCGTGCGTTATTACCTCGACGCCACTAGTGTGTTATAATAAGTTATCCTGATAAGTTAAATTGGTATCTTACTGCTAATTACATGTTAGGTAGATGAAACATTCTTAATTTATCTGGGTTATACTGTTTTGATGGATAAAATAAAGTAGGTCTTACCAAAAAAGAGGTTTTACTCCAGCAATAAAGGTTGTCTATAAAGTCGGTTTACGAACGATAATTTTACGTGATAACGTCTTAAAAAAGGACATTAAATTTAGTGTAGTTTTTTTTTCTTTACTTAAATATAGTTTTTCCGTACCATTATATTCTGTTCTTAAACCCCCGACAAATGGAAAAAACCCTAAAAAATATTGTGTGTTTTTTGCCTGGCCTTTCGGGAGTGCATGTGATGAGAACATGTAATTAGCAGTAAGATACCAATTTAACTTATCCGGATAACTTTTTACACACTCGCGATGGCGTCGAGGTAATGTATAACGAACGCGTGCGTAATACGTTGGATTATGAGCCTAAAACCGGTTTTAAAAGATCCACTTTATGAGCAACTGTGATAAAAAAGATATTTTTATTTGTTCATGACAAAGCTTGTTAATTTTACGTGTATGTTTATGTATTTCCCTTTTCATGTTATGCAATTATTTCTATTTATATGCAATTTGCATTAACCAATATTATAAAGAGGAAAGTTTTTTGTATGTAAAACATAGGCTCCGAAACTACTGCACCGATTATTATGAAACTTGGTATGAGGATAGTACATCGATTCATTATGAGTAATATAAGCTACTTTTTATACCGATATTTTTTCTCGGAATATAGATATAGGAACAGACGTAAACATAAAAGTTGACTTTCTAGAAATGCTATTTAAGAGTTTTGCGCAATATCTCATTTATCATAACGAAAATTTATAATGAAAACAATTATGACTTTATAAGACTGGTTTGAACTTTTATTTAATTAAATTCACGGAACGTCATATTACGAAATTGAGAGCTTTTAAAAGCAGTAACATAACTTTTTTATTACAAAAAGTTACATCACAGTTTTCTAATCCCCGATACTAATTAACTTAGTAGGTAGAAGTAATAAAGTTTATAGATTTGTTCTACTCTATAGCTCGAGTTTACTCTACTTCGGTAAGGCTACATTTCACTTTCTGATCGGAACATTTTCACCACGGTCGCTCTCACAGACGAATTAGATGCCCGCAGATAGCAAGACTTTTTATCGGTCGATAATTTTACCATTTAAGAAATATAAATAATAATATGGTCCTCGAGGAGTCTGAACAAAACATTCAAATAACACTGACACTTTTTTCACCGATTAATTTCGGACACGTCTCAGCTAATCAGTTTTAATTAAATATATACTGCAAGCTGTGACTAGATATTTATGAGTATAAATTTAGAGGAATGGAGAGAGAGAGGACGACCTAAGGCAAGAAGAATGGACTTTGTGTGACAAGAGAAAGAAATGAATGTGAACGATGAGATGATGACTAATAGAAGAGAATGTAAGACGTATTGCGCCGACCCTAAATAGATTGGGAAAGGGAAAGACAGATTTTATACATTTCGAAATCGAAATTTATAAAAATAATTGTATCGTAAGGGTAATCGCTTAGATTGCTTGTTAAGAAGTTGATCATACATTATAGCACGTAGATTTTTTTTCAACCAACAATCTACAAAAACTGTATTTAAGGTTCACGATTAACCGTCCCCATAAAGACGCCCCTGCGGAAAACGGTCCACCTGTCAAGAACTTTTTCACGATTAACCGTCTCCCTGGACTAGAGGGACCGTTAATCGTTGATAAGGAAACCGTTAAGCGCTGAACTATTGTAGATTTTTTTGACGCTCCTTTTTTTCAGTCAGTCAGTGGTGTTTCGATAGAATAGTTAACATTAGAAGAATACCAATTTGACATGAAATGTCATATTTTTGACATGAAATGTCTATTACGATTCTATCGACACTATTGAAACACAATTGTGTTAGCAGACTTAGGCCCCTGGGCCAAGTAAAAAAACGAAATGGAAACAATAGACGATCGATAAGATGATTGGGACGGAAAGAAAAGACGTCTTGTCTGACGTACTGTCTTTTTTGTATCGCTGTATGAAGTGGATGATAAAAAAGTGAAAGTTGCCTTCCATTGTGAAATATCGGCGGACTAAATCGGTCGATAGAAAGTCTGCAGTGTGCGTGAGTAGAGAAATGCTCACGATCTGCAGGTAGGACGGACGGTAGAGGCGACCGTGGCAAAACACTTTATTGTTGTTTCGTGTTATAACAATTTCACGTTTGTTTGTTTGTCTTATGTCTTTAAGTTTCTTTGTAGAAATGTAGATTAGTATGGATGAGTTAGCTAGGCTACCGGCCGGAATTAAGATTTCTAATTTTATGTGCAATTAATTACAAAAATTAAGTTGTTTTGAAGTAAAAAAATGTAGAAATATTTTTAGACGCAATAAAATCTGAATGAATTGGAATACCGAGCACCTACATAAAAATAACTAAAATTGTTTTTGCTTTGTTTTTTTAGAGTAAGGTTTTTTAAAAAAAAAAAGCAAAAACATTTGATTGCACTCATCCTGCACTTGCACTCATACTAATTCTATACTAACATTACAAAGCTGAAGAGTTTGTTTGTTTGTTTGAACGCGCTAATCTCAGGAACTACTGGTTCGAATTGAAAAATTATTTTTGTGTTGGTTAGTCCATTTATCGAGAACGGCTATAGGCTACTTTTTATTTTATATTCCCATGGGATCTTATGTGAAACCGCGGGTAGCAGCTAGTCTTATCTAAATATTATAAAGGAAAAGCTCAAATCAATGAACGGAGCTGAAATACGTAGGTAGGTAGTAGGTACCTACTACATACCTAACTATTAGCAATCTAGGCATCCGCTAAGAAGGTCGGAGGCAAAACCGGGTAAAAAAGCAAGTAATCTAAACCTTAGGTTCATTTACTTTCAATGTGCATTTTACGGGGTTTTCGTGTGTTATCTTATATATATAAAAGGGAAAATCACTGACTCACTCACTCACTCATCACGAAATCTCAGAAACTACACGTGCTAGGAGTCTCAAATTTGGCATGGGGGTTCCTTTTATGACGTAGGTGCTCACTAAGACGGGATTTTGCGAAATTCAACCCCTAAGGGCAAATGGGGGGTGGAAGTTTGTATGAAGGTTTGATTTTTTTTATGTATAATATAGCCGTGCGAAGCCGGGGCGGGTATAATATTAAATTATAAAAGTAAAATTACCTAACATTACCCCTAAGCTACGGTTCGATCCCGTTGCAGGGACAGTGGTCACGAGGACTGACTAGTTTGACTTCGTCAGTAGGTAATAATTTACCTTCTAATAACTTTAACATAACATGCAAAGCACTATTAAGCCGTAAGTCACGAAGTACAAAGTAAAAGCAAGATAGTGCATTATGACTACTGCAGTGACCGTGAAATTACTTCACTTGAACTTTGCTTATTTTCATACTTTCACTATTTAATTTTGTCAACGAAGTAAGATTTGGGTATTGTTTACGCAATCGGTTCAGTGAACGGTTAAAGGTAGTTATGTTATTTAACTAGCTGCGCCCCGCGGTTTTACCCGCATAAGTATCGATCCCGTGGGAATATCGGGATAAAAAGTAGCCTATAGCCTTCCTCGATAAATGGGCTATCCAACACATTTTTTCAAATCGAACTAGTAGTTCCTGAGATTAGGGCGTTCAAACAAACAAACAAAAAACTCTTTAGCTTTATATTATTAGTATAGATTATTTCATTTTTAACCTACTCCGAAGGAGGTCTTGCCACTGCAAGGCAGGGCAAGGCAAAAACCTATAATAAAAAATAGCCTTCCTCGATAAATGATCGACTATCCAACATACAAAGAATTTTTCAATTCGAACCAGTAGTTTCTGAGATTAGCGCATTCAAACAAACTCTTCCGCTTTATAATATAAGTCAGATATACGCGACGAATTGAGGACCTCCTCCTTTTTTGAAGTCGGTTAAATAATGCACTACTAGCTATTGGATAAAAATCTAAAATGACCAGTAAAAATCTTGTAATAATATGAGAACCTAGAATTTTTATTATGTATTCTTTTCTGCCGTAATAATTTTTATCTGGACCACATTCCCTTGACCAGAGATTGTGGTAATCATTGAGTGCTAATTTAAAAGAAAAGCTAATCTGAATAACTTTTAACCTTTTTTCTTTTCTTCTTCAATCCTAAAGGTGAAAGGATACTGGCGCTCTCTCCATACAAACGTATAGTCGACTGTTTCCTCCCTGGATAATGACACTAGCACATACACTAGAGCAAATATTATTGTTGCATAAAACCATTAACTGCCTAATAACTATGCCCTGTCTTGGTTTTTTTCATTTTCTAATTATCATAGAAATTAAGATTTCAAAAACAAAAAAATAAAAAAACATAGGGGCATGGTCATGGCAGTTATTAGTTTTATACAACAAAAATATTTGCTGTAATGTCATTATCCCGGGAGGAAACAGTCGACTACGTTTGTATGGAGAGAGCGCTCGGCACCCTTTCCTCATCCGAAGTGGTGGCATCTAGCGAGTTTTATAAAATTTACATTCAGTGTTTGTATAATACAAACGTACAAAGATGCTGTTTTCTACGGAATACGAACCCCTGCGGACTGAACCGCCATCTGTTGGAAATGTATCAACTAACTTGCTCTAGTGAAAGTGCTTCAACGGTTTCAACTTTCACAAAACAAGAGACACCTTTCGAAAGAGGTAATGACAATCGGCCAATAGAGGGTGCTTTGTTATATATTATATATATATGGAATATTTTTTTAATAAATTCAGTGTCTTTTTTTCTGTAGGTAGCTTTTTAGGTAGGTACGTTTTAAAAAATCTAATAGCAGCGTTCCGCAGTTTCACCCGCGTAACTCCCGATCCCGAAGGAATATTAGGATAATGTATCCTCATACCAAGTTTTATCAAAATCGGCCCTATTAGGCAAAAACATAAAAACAAAACAATATTTTTTAATATTATGTAAATTTATTAAAACAAAGTCGTGTTCGTTACAGCATCTATAACTCGAGAACGGCAGAATCGATTGCAAATGAATCTTAGTACCTATGACGACCCAGATGGCACAATGGTCACCATGCCGGACTGCCAAACACAGGGTTGCGGGTTCGATTCCCGTCTCAGACAAGTATTTATGCTTAGATATTTGTCTGTGGTCTGGTTGTTTCTATGTATTATAAGTATATATTTACAAAAAAAAAAAGTATATAAGTAGTATATCCGTTATCTAGCACCCATAACACAAGTCTAGTTACTTAGCTTGGGGCTAGATGGTGATGTGTGGAATGTCCTGAAATATTTATTTATTTATTTATTTTATGTTATTTCCGCGGGATCGGGATTTACGCGGGTAAAGCCGCAGGGGTCAGCTTATAAAATCCAAAGTCCTGACAGAGATTATATCAACAATTTAAATCCAATAGACGGGTCGTAATAAAGGATATATAAATAGCTTCCAAAATGCTTTCTTGGATAGGCATTTTGGAAAATGTAACTTCTAAGCGGACGAAATCGCGTGTAAAAGCTGGTTATAAAACCAGCTTTTACACACGACTTTTGACTTTATTTTTCTTTTTTTTAAAGTACCTAACTAATATTTAATTCTTTCATGTTCTATTCAAACCGGCCCGTAACAAAAAGTTATGGCTACTTAAGTTTTAAATTATAACAATAAAATTGTCAGTCTTTTCATTGTTAAGTCAATTTGTATTTCACTTAGCTAGGTACAATCATTTCAATGCCTTTTGAGTTGTGGTATCATTTTGAAATCAACGAAGTAGAAAAAACCTACAAGAAAACTCGTGGATTTATGAATGATAAAATGGTCAAAGACACCCATGAGTATCAATTGAAAATTTTTCAAACAACTAACTGACCGCCGTGGTTTCACCTGCATATGTCCCGATCCTGTAGAAAATGGGGATACAAATAGTATATAAATGGTAAATCTAGGTCACCAGCTATCAACACACTGACTTTTGTCACAATCGGTTCAGTAGTTTTTGCGTGAATTAGTAACAAACATACACACCCCAATACCTCTAAAGGAAAGATAAGATCAATATGGATTTATTCATACTCTGTATATTTGATTTACATGGCAAATACTACATTTAAAAACTAGATAGCTACTGTTAAGGGCAGGTGCTAATAAAGCTACCAAAATCGACCTTTGTTTTAAGCAACTCTAAGTAATCAAATACTTACTCTTTTTTTGATATTAGGATATCAATGGATATTGTAGTTTAATAACCATATTTTTGTTTATTGTGATTGAAAACATGATATGAACAACTTCGTTCGATAAAAAAAATGTTAGAAAACAGAGAATTATTAGATCGTTTATCGGGTTTTATTCAAAAATAGTTAACGTTTGTTTCTAAAAATGAATCAAATGATAGGTTTTGACCTCAAGGAACTATATATGTTTTGCATATCGATCAAATATAACAGTTAGCACGCAGCACGCTACGTCTTTGTGAGCGGGGGCTCAGGTAATGTGAATACCTACACACCTGAGCGCCTTAATAAAAGATGATTTTATACAGCGCCAGTAACTTAAATTTATGCTATTTAGGGCGTTGCTATGCCTGGGACATGTATTAGATAGAGTAGGCTTGCCCACCTATACCCGCTCAACTTAGTCGACCATGTCCAGATTAAAGAGCTCGTTAATACATTTGTAGCCAACTAAACCACGGGTCTTTTCTGTTTTCTTTCACTGTATGAGCAATACTATTTTGCTATGTTATGTGTTCTTATGTGCATTAAATAGCAGTTGATTATAGTAGGTACTATTCAACGTTCTTCATTAAAACATATAGCAATAAGTAAAACGATGTCAATATAACACAATGATATTACGTGACAATGGCCAAAACTTGCGTCCTACATATGGCTCGCGTAATTGTTACGGAACAGAATCAACAGCTCTGAAGTAAGATGTCACGGTGGGTTCACAGAGTCACCTCGTTAACTGTTCTATCATGCCAACAGTCCTAGTCATTTGAGGGCTTCAATATAACAGAGTTGGTATTGCTCGCGTCCGTGGATTTAGCCCTAGATGTCCCCTAGATAGTGATAAAAGAGACATCTTCTTGTGGGACACTTCGGCTAAGTCGTATCGCCAAGCGGACTTGTCCGTGTTCCGATAAGTAGGCCACCCACCGGAGCAGCCATGAAAGGAGGACGGGTCGAAAAAGTTTTTGTTTCACTGCCGTCTTCCAACCTTCACTCGCGTCCCTCGAAGGTCCCCGTTTATTTAGGGAATTTTGAGTCACGAGCGTATATTTTAGGAAAGCGTGGTACATCTTAGACCGTGTTGTTGCATACCATAATGTCAGATAGTGGTCAAACGCTGAATATTTATTATATAAAAATATCCTAATAATTTTCAAACTAAAATCATATACATATATTATATTTATATATAATATAGGAAACCTCAATCATGTTCATAATGATAACAAATTGTTCAAATTGGTTATTACCTGGTCAGGCAGTAATATTACATCGATGCCAGAAATCATTAGTATTCAAGTTCAACGACCATCAGGTCTCTTGTTATAGACGTATTTGCTTTCAAAACTATAGCCACCGACTTACAAAAACAACAGTATGCCAATAAAGAGCAAACAATAGCTCCATTAGGAGATGTCATCGTGCGTGCAACAAACAAAAGTGGTCGGGAAGAGATAAAACTACGATGCTAACTTGAACGGGCTCAAAAACCCTATCAGCAGGCATTGTGACACTACCTGCTTCCTTCATTACTCACCCGGGCCTCAAGCAAGATGGTTGTACTTTACGTGTTGCTATCCTGTGTTGTCGCAGTCTCAGCTGAACATTCAGGAGCATATTCTTCGCCGCAGTACGCGAAGAAGATGTACCCAGCTTCGGGATACGACACGAACGCTCTTCTTCCAAGAGAAAAGCCTCCGATACCGTTTAAGGATCACGAAGAATCATCCCCGCGATACGATAGTGGAACAAATACCAGTGATACTCAATACGGAAGGTCCTCTCTTCTCGAAAGTGCTGGCAGTTTCTTGAGTGGAACTGGTGGTCAACTTATGACAAGTATAGCGAGAGATTTTATAGCGAGATCGACCGGAAGTAGCCAGGTTGGTTTTGACTGCGTTTCGCAGGTTCGTATCGCACATACTTAAATTTGCACGCTGTATGAGTAATGCTTTTGTTAAATAACGATAACAAATTCATGAGTCATGACGTTCAAAGAAACCAAAAGATTAACTTAATACTATTAGAAATAAGGGGTTCAGCCAAAGTGAACAGATAGTAAATTTTTAAAAACGTATTTCTTTCGCAGGTTTTGAGTTTGAACTTGACCAACTTAGTCATCTTGATTGTTTTGAAAGCGTTAATACTGGCCGCTGGATTCTTTGGTGCTGGTGCCTGGAAGGGTGGCCATCATTACGGAAGAAGTCTTGAAGGTATATACTCAATTTTTTTTATTAATTTATGACAACAGCGGCACACTTACTATATTTGACCTAATTTCCCTGAGATTTATTAATACTGTCTACTTAAAGGAGTAGGCAGTATTTTTTGCCACTATTGTTCTCAATATATTCGTTGAAATATTCTAGATGCAATATCAATATTAAGTAAATCCTTTCTCCAACTAAACATTGTCGCTAATAGCTTTATAATACACGCAGTAAGGTACGTACCCATCTATTCAGGAAGTATACTCACCGCAATAATCTTTGAACAAAAACCAGGAAACACCTAATCGTAGCCATCTGCTCTTTAAATCTAAGTTCCGGCACGTGGCGAACTGACCATCGAGATAATCCTATATTTGTAGAAGCATTTGTCGTGTCCGAGCCGTAATCCGCGTCCAATAGGATTTGGAGTCTGGCTGGACCCTCGGATGATCACTGATGAGCTTTGTTGAGTGGACGAATATGTTTGCTCTTTTATGTTATATATTTCATGAGGTATTTTACGTTAACGGGTTTAATTCTCTGTTCAAGATCGGACTAAGTAAAACACATTTTATTAGTGCCTATTCTTGCGTTGTACCATTTTTAACCTCGGACGCAAAAACAACGGGGTGTTATAAGTTTGACGTGTCTGTATGTGTCCTCAATTAATTAATAATAATATATCTTAACTCCCCAAAATGTTTTCTGTAATAGAATATGCTCTGTTTTTTTTTATGTACTTACCACAAAACATATAGATGCTTAGTTTAAGCGTATCAATAGGTATTAGAAATATAGTGATCACAATGTCTGTGGGGTTTTGGTGCTAGAAGCCGAAACACAAGTTCACGCTCAGTTCGGCAACAGTGGCTACAATATTTCTGGATATGTATGTAACTAATTATAGTAACTACAATGTTGTTTTTGGAAATAAACTATTATTTTTATTATATTATCATTATTATCTGAAAGTTATAGGGATAAAAGTCGGGGTTTTTTTCGTTGCGAACTAGTTTGTTAAAAGAAGAAGGTTCTCAATTCATTCTTTGAGTTGTCTTTTTAATTACAGACAATACAAACGCGTCCTACATAACAGAAGATGAGATAATGCTCTACCTGGGCTACCTTGCCGGCCAGAGTACAAGAAACTACAACTGCTTGTATCTGCTATCGTGCAAGAGGCCTGAGCAAGCTGGTCTTTACGCATCGGGAGCCGAGTTGTTGCTGCAAGGTGCTAAGTTGACGCAAGGGTATGAAAACAATTTCCAGTCCGTTTTTAGGGTTCCGTACCACAAAAGCTAAAAAGGAAGGTGTCTTCTTGTCTATTTGTCTGTTTGTGTGTCACCACCGATTTTCTCAGGAACGGGTGCACCTAGCAAGTTGAAATTTATACCAGATACTGAGGTCTAGTCCATAATAGATGTGTAAAAAAAATCAAAGTAACTTGCGCGAACACTTGAAAATTCCAAAAACCTTAATTTTCAACTTTTTTTATTTAGATACTAGCAGTGCCCCGCAGTTTTACCCCTCATATAATTACTTTTATTCTGATGCTAGCTATAAGTTTCATCAAAATTCGTTTAGTAGTCTCAAAAATTATTGTAATCACTACATAGTTTAGAACAAAGTCGCTTCTGTCCCTATGTATGCTTAGATCTTTAAAACTACGAAACGGATTTGGATAAGGATCTTTTTAATAGATAAAGCGATTCAAGAGAAAGGTTTTAGTATATAAAAAAAACTGCCACGCGTACGAAGACAGCTAGTAAAAGTATAACTTTAAAATATTTACAGGTAGGTAATGCTATGTGTCACGGAACAAACAAACGATACCCTAATTCAAGAAATCCATCGAGTAATTTGGAAGTTAAATTACAAATAAATATACAAGATAGGCGCGAAAAACCTAATCCTTTTCTTGCAGTCGGGTAAAAAGCTTTTGTTAAAGCTGTTGTGTCAGAACTTGTTGTAAAATTTCAGAAACAGCATCGAACTGCACGACTACGAGCAAATATCTGATGGGATCAAACAAGCATCGGAATGGGGTGAGAAGGGTATGAACTGTGACAACAGATATCAGTGTGGAGAATAACCTATTTCAGTCTTTAATAAACTTAATGCCATAAAAAAGATCAGAAATTGGCTGTTTTTATGTTTTAAGTTGAGAATAATGGCCTTTAAAATTACTGCTAATCAAATCCTTATACCAGGGGTTATTAAAATAAAAATTGAAAGTTATTTTAAAGAAGCAAACTCTAAAACCTCTTTGAAAACATCTATATAATATTTTTCTATTTACAATTCGTGGAACTTCACATTTTCTTTGTAATTTTCGCAGTATTCTTATTACACCTAAAAAGCTTTGTAGGTTAAAGGTCTGAAAGAAAATTGGCTTTGTAAATATACGATTAATTTTAATATTGTCTGTTATTATTTAGGTAATTTATATTATCTATAATTAAACTTAATACAAACGGAATAAGGGCAATTAGATATATCATTATTAAGTGGATACGTATGTGTCAAAAAAAAGTACGTAAGTTCTTCTATTTTCGAATAATAACAAAAACACATAATTATAACAGTTAGGCATTTTTTTTGTCTTTCGCATTAGAGAATCTAAAACGATCCTTTTACTTCTACTTACCAACTGGTAGGCCTTTTCATGCGTGTCAATTCTAATAATTATAAGTCAAGCTTAACATTCCTTCTGACAGATTAAAAAAATTCAGAAATTATACTTGGGTGAGATGTTAACAGATGGTAGCAAGTAAATGTTAAAACGTTGAAGAATCTGTCAGTTAGACTATCTATAAAGTCTAAAGATTTATGTACAAGTATGAGTATTATCTTAAAAAATACTTACTGCTAATAGTGCCAAAATGTTTTATGGTTAAAGGCAGTAAAATTGTGCACGCAATTTCAAAAAATATTGGGATAAAAAGTTAATTATGTTTGATGTTGCGCATGTGTGTCTCCTATATATTTTATACATTTGACAGATAATCAAAGCACAAAAGCTTGTTAAAAAAATGCTAATTGGTCGTGACAGATCTTTTCAAGATAATATGAAAATGCGGCACCTCCTTTGAATTTTTCCTCATATTGGTATAATTAGTGAGATAACAGAAGTCAATGAAATTCTATGATACCCATTTCATTTAAGATCACTTTGAACTTGATTTGTCTTTTCTCTATTTATATTTTTATTATTGAATTAATGCCTATAGTTTCTTATAACTATGGAACGACGACAACACTAGGTGTCCGCTCCGGGGTTTGTCTGGCCGCTCGATACTCCGCATATGATATGAAACCATCATCGTCTTTGTCATCTGTTTCTAATGTTCTGTCTACGAGAGCTGAAACGTTATACTAATTTTTACACATATTCATTCTGGATGCATATTTTTAGAATTAATTTTCCTAAATTGATTTGCACTGTGACCAATTCAGACTGTCTCAGTTCACGCTTATTATTTCTCCTTTTAACCGACTTCAAAAAAAGGAGGATGTTCTCAATTCGTCGCGATTTTTTTTTGTATGTTCACCGATTACTCAAAAATGCCTGGTTTGATTTGGAAAATTCTTCTTTTTTATTTTATTTGAATGTGTTTTAGTTAGTATTTAAGTAAACCCGTTGTCTAGCACCCAGACACAGGTCTAGTTACTTAGCTTGGGCCTAGATGGCGTAGTGTGAAAAGTCCTGCATTTTTTTAATTTAGTTTCAATAAACTCTGTAATCTATCTATCTATTTATTTGAAAGTAGATTCTCTTCTAACTGAACTACATGACAAGTTACATGACTATGTGTGCAAAATGCATATTTTATTCTTCAAGTTTTTTAATTTAAGCAGGCATACTACATGACAACATTATCACTTATGATAGAGGTCAAATTTTGGCCTAAGTTTATTTATGTAATAAAGACTTACCTATAAAAGCATCGAAGTCGTTTGCTTCGGGCTCTATCGCTGAATCATCATCAGGCCCAGGCGATTCATGTTCTACTGTATGATATATTGCCTGAAAATTATAGTTTCTTTCTTAGTAGTAGTTCTTAGTACAAAATTTAATAGGAAATGAAATCGACGGAGGTGTCTGCGTCTGTCTTATCTGACGTGTACAATTTGGGGGTCTTCAAGTCGCGAGTGAATAGGTACCTTCTAGGAAAGCGTGCTACATCTTTGACGCTTCGTCATTCACCATCAGGCAGGTGTGGTAGTGGTTAAGGGTACCGACGCGCGCTCTCCCTATACAAACGTAGTCGACTGTTTTCTCCCTGGATAATGACACTAGAGAAGAAAACAGTCGACTACGTTTGTATCGAGAGAGCGCCAATACCATTTCAACTTAAGTAAACATTTTTTTCTTTAAAAACCAATTGAAATTATTCTAATGACACGTCTTATTATCGATTTCTTTTTTGAATCCACTTAAATTATTCGTGATAAAGGAGTTTATTTTGGTTCCAAAACAATATTTTTCTTTCTTTCTTAGATACTTACTTTTAATAATTCTGAACCATCTAATTTGGAATTCCTATCAAAATCGTGAGCGGAGAAGTAATGGAACTCCAATTCTTCTGGAGTCATTAGTGATAAATCTTTCCCTGTTAAAACTTCTACATCTTCCTTTAGATGGCTGTAAGGAAAATTAACGTTAATTCTACTACTACTTATATAGGAATCATAATATATTTAAAAGAATTATGTGTATACTAACTGCGCCCCGCGGTTTCACCCGCGTAAGTTCCGATCTTGTGGGAATATCAGTATAAAAAGTAGCCTATGTGTTAATCCAGGTCTCCAGCTATCTAGATACCGAGTTTCATCGCAATCGGTCCAGTAGTTTTTGCGTGAAGGAGTAACAAACACACACACACACACGCACACACAAACTTTCATATTTATAATATTAGTAGGATGTATTTGTTGCTCAATTTATACAAAACTTGCTAAACTGAATTAAATTAAATTAAATTAGGTAAGTATTCGGATAATTTGAACCCAGGGATACGCGGGCTTCTTATTATCTCTGTATTCTCAAGAGATCAAAACTGAAGCTGATAAAAAAAAATTAGAATATAAAATAACCTAGCTGGCTGGCTGACGGACAATAAAGATCTTAAACATCATACAAATCTAATATTTAACAAAATATAAAAATGTTGTTTAACATCTGAAAATAAGCATTATCTATAAAGATTATTAAAACTCTATATTCATGCTTACAACTCGATTGAAACGATGGATAAATATTAAAATAACTGGTAGTTAAATTCGATCGCAATCCGTGTTTATAGAATACTAGCTGCGCCTTCCTGTTTCACCCGCGTAAGTCCCGATCCCGTGGGAATATCAAAATAAAAAGTAGCCTTCCTCGATAAATGGACTATCCAATACAAAATATTTTTTTTTCGAACCAGAGATTAGCGCATACAAACAAACTCTTCGGGTTTATAATATTAGTATAGATATGGTTTTAATTGGGTAGTCACTTACTCAGCATCATGTAAAAGTTCAGTGTCACTGGTGAGTGAATCCGTTCCTCTAGGCTTGTAATGATGATGTTTCTGTTCCACGGGTGTCTGACCATGGGGATGATGAGGGCCTCGTTTTAAACCTTGTGCAAGAGCATTCATCATCAAGAGGAAGAAGGCTTCATAAATTCGTCCTGCAACAAAAAACAGTAAGTAAGCATACCTACATTTAAAACGATATGTCTATATAAAAAAACTTTTCACTATCACTAACCAGTAAGTACCTATCTCATCTAGTTCATCATCGCTATTTCTCTAAGAGCAAAGGAACCGGCTCTTTCTACATACAAACGTATTCGACCGTATCCTCCCTTGATAATGACACATCAAGGGAGGATACAGTCGACTACGTGTATACGTTAACCATCGATAACTGCAGTATTTTTGTAGCATAAAACCTATACCTATTTGATTACTTGGTTCTTTTTAATATGCTAATTATCATAGGAAGTAAGAGTCCTAAAAACAAAAACATATAATAAATAAGACTGTATCCTCCCTTGACAATGACACATCAAGGGAGGATACAGTCAACTACGTTTGTATGTAGATAGAGCCGGGTACCTTTGCTGTTAGAGAACCAGCGATTTATTAAACGACAACATTTATTGCAAAATGCAGTATTTTTGTAGCATAAAACCTATGTACCTATTTGATATCTTGTTTTTTTCATATTCTAATTATCATGGGAAGAAAGAGTCCTAAATAACAAAAACATATAATAATAATACTGTATCCTCCCTTGATTATGACACATCAAGGGAGGATACAGTCGACTACGTTTGTATGTAGAAAGAGCCGGGTACCTTTGCTCTTAGAGAACCAGCGATTTATTAAACGACCACATTTATTGCAAAACTGTAGCACTTTATTGCAGAACTCTACCTGTCTTTATTATTAATCGCTTTGTAGAAAGGGTAGTATTGGGCAGCTGGGGCCCCCATGGGGTCCTTCCCCACAGAGCAAAGGCATCCCGTAGGGACCCAATATTCACACCTCATTTCACAAGAACCCTGCCCATTTCATTTGTCATCGACTAGTCAAAAAGACGTCAAATTAAACGTTTGGTAAAATGTTTTTGAAATTAGCTCGATTTGTATTGATATTGTAATATTGCAATTTGGTTATTTGAATAATACGATGTATTGGGATAAAATAGGATGAGATGAAAATGAATAAAAGAGATTTTTGAAACAACAAGAACTACGACTCTGAAATTTCACATGGGGGTATGACGTGAGTGCGCACTAAGAAAAGATTTTAGGAGAACACGACTTCTAAAGGGGTAAACAAAACTATTATGTATGATGTTTTTAGGAAACCAATATCGCTTTTAATAGGTAAAACCGCGGGATGCAGCTATATATATTTGTGCAACTTATACTTTCTAGCTATTACTTTACTTTGTGTATATAGTATTCTGTTTCTTCCTGTGTTGTACAAATAGAGTTATCTATCTATTTATACCTACTTGTACTTGTATACGGGATGTTTTTCCGCCATTAGACCCTTTTTAATTGGGTCCTTTTTGCGTGAGGATGGAGTAGGCTTGCCCAGCACCTACTACCCTCTCAGCTTAGTCAACTATGTCCAGAGGAGAGAACTTGTCAATACTTCTGGAGCCAACTAAGCCGCGTTTTCATCACGATGTTTTCCTTTACCGTAAGAGCAATGTCAATTAGCACACATAAAATTTTCTTAAGAAAAATCCATAGGTGCACGACCAGCCGGAATTCGAACCCACGACCTTCAGATTGAAAGTCGAGATATCTACCACTTATCCAACACTGTCTCTAGTACATACCTATTTCTTTAGCTAATTAATTTACATAATTTGTCCAACACTAAAAACTGATCATAGCACTATTATCGACTTACCTAAGTGATAAGTATATGTCAAAATAAAAACTTACTAATTATTATATTCATAGAATAACTACGAAAAACAGAGACCGACCGATAATAAACCATTTTTTATTTCAACCATATCAAATAGATCTAAAAATCGCAACATCAAAACAAAAGTGAATCAGGTGGTCACAAAGCCCTTCAAAAAAAACTATTACAAAGACTTTCAATATTTCGAATGCATAATTTATTTCGGTCCCCCTGTAAGACGAGACTCTGGTGTTTAATCGGACCCTACTAGCGCCCTGCACTTTATTAGAGACTGTATAGTGTTGTAATGGAGTACAAATTATGCGCTTACGATGACAAGTGCGTTGGCCATATGTCGTAGTGTCCGTACCAAGCGGTGACAGAGATGTGAAGTCAGATGAATGGGGACACACTGCTGTCTAATTCATAGAACTAGTTGTCTGTGGTCTGGTATCCAAAAAAAAGTATACAAGTAGTATATCCGTTGTCTAGCACCCATAACAAAAGTCTAGTTACTTAGCTTGGGGCTAGATGGCGATGTGTGGAATGTCCTGCAATATTTATTTATATTTATATTAGTTATGAATTAAAAGTGTAAAGACAAATAAAAATACAGATTTTTAATAAAAAACTACAATAATCAATTGCGGTAAGTACAAATTTTATCAGACAGGATGTTTTTTTATTTAGTTTTATTTATTGTTAAATTGTATCTTTGTTTTTATATAAGTAAATAAATAAAATTTGATATTGTTTGTGTTGGAATATCATTAGTAGTGATAAACAGTATTTCAAATAAATTCATTTAGTGTGTAAGTACTAAAAAAATAACAAGAAAGGTATTAATATTGTTAATTTGAATTAAAGTAAAAGTATTGTAAAGATTCGTGTGTATAACTTAAGTTTTTTACTTCAAAATCTTCATCAAAAACTATTACTAGATATATAACTTTATTTGTACAACACAGGAAGGAACATACAACACGATATACACAAAGCAAAGTAATAGCTAGAAAGTATAAGTTGCACAAATGGGCGGCCTTATCGCTGAAAGCGATTTCTTCCAGGCAACTTTTGGATAAAAAGAAACTGATTCAGCTTTTTGGTAGGTTGTGAATTAGCTCAAGTACTAGGATCCACATAAAAAGTTCCTAAGTTTATTTCGCCCCACCTTGGTGAGGCTACGGGGCATTCCTTAGTAGAAGGAGGAACTGGCCAGAGCGATAACTCAGTCACTGAAATATGCAGCAATATTGCGCAATTCTGGGCAATAATATGCATTTGTAATAATTTCGTGGCATTAATTAAGTACATTACATTGAATTGTGATTCGAGTTTATTGTAAGTTCTTTTATAAAATCTATTTAGAAAAACTCGTTGGTTTTATTAACCGTATGTAACGCTATCAAACAAGAGCAGACCGGCCTCCTAAATTATCACCCTATAACACCCTAATCCCATGCGATTACAGAACTACGGGTTATTCATTCTTTTATTGTTATCACGCTTTGGTTACATTACGGTTTTAAGATTGATAATGTACTTAAAAGCTGGTGGAGTCTTAATTACACCTTTATAAATGTTCTAAGCTGCTTATAATATGGGTACAACCCTGAGGTCTTAGAGTCAACAAGAGGTTATGTCTTAGACTGCATTGTTACTAACCCCTTTAGGTGATAAAGTGGTCAAAAGCTGGCCTATTATAGAACTTAACGTAAAATTGCTAACCGTATTGCATTATTATGCGATAGTGCTATATTTCGAGTACGTGTTTAGCAACTCATCCGGGAGTTTTCTATTTATATCAAAGTTATATGAAAATTTGAACCACACTCTATAAAATCTCGAAAGGCAACGTTTACTCACCTTCAACTTTCATTTTGACACCGTTTTTCATTTGTTTGTGTTAGAAAATAGTAATAAAAACAATATTTTTGACACTCGGTTCATCACAGCTTTTGTCAAGCTTGTCACGTTTCAATCGATTACAACGCGCATGCGCGTTTAATGCAACCAATTATCACCTTTATGTTTAGAGAAATAAGGTTTAGTTTCGTGTATGCGTGAAGGAAATGTAGGCGCATGGCATTTGAAAGAAAATTTTCTTGGATTTTCCCTGTTGTTTGAATTAGTCAAGAGATGTCGCTAGTAGTAGATTTATTAAATGAACTTTGTGCTTTCGTGTTAATGATATTTACGCTGTATTGTTATACGTTGTAAGTGATTACAATATTATACGAAGTATAATAAATAAATTATGACTCTGTTATGAACAATTTAATTTCACATTCTTTCATACCTACTTTTTTTAAATACTTAGGTACTTCAAATGTTGAAAACCTCAGAGATACGAATTCTATTTCAAATAAGCGATTAAGAGGAAAGGGTACCGGGGGCTCTTTCCATACAAACGTAGTCGACTGTTTTCTCCCTGGATAATGACACTAGAGCAAATATTTTTGTTGCATAAAACTTATAACTGCCATGACCATGCCCCTAGGTTTTGTTCCTTTTTTGTTTGGTTTTTAAATCTTAATTTCTATGATAATTATAAAATGACCAAAAAAACCAAAACATAGGGGCATGGTCATGGCAGTTATAAGTTTTATGCAACAAAAATATTTGCTCTAGTGTCTTTATCCAGGGAGGAAACAGTCGACTACGTTCGTATGGAGAGAGCACCGGTACCCTTTCACTTTACGACTTGGGAAAATAATTACTAAAATTCTGAACGACTTTTGCTTCTGAGTACCAGATATAATTTAGATTATGAAACGGGAGTTCAAGGAGCTCTCAAGTTCGTCTCATTTGGGCCGTAGTTATAATAGGACGAGTCCAGGGGTCACTCAGTTTACAACGAAGGTACGAAGGTTTAGGACGAACCTAAGTACTTATAGGTATAATCATAAGGTACTTAAATCATAAGGTACTTAAATCATAAGGTACTTAAATCATAAGGTACTTAAATCATAAGGTACTTAAATTATAAGGTACTTAAATCATAAGGTACTTAAATCATAAGGTACTTAAATCATAAGGTACTTAAATTACCTGCGAGTAATAAGGGCCACCTGCCACTTTAATTCAAAACTTAATATTTCGTAAAGATAGGGAAAACTACTTAAAAACAGGTTATTAGATAAATATTTACTTTATTGTTAATCTGAAAATCAATTCATTTGCTTATTTTCTTGATATTTTGTCACTCATACAAGGTTTTAAAAAAAACTTTAATTCGCAGGCATCGTAATTATTATATCTAAGCAGGATCTGGAAATTCACTTTCATAAACAGCCCTAAAACATAAAATTGATTAGCTAAATAGCTTACTTGTAGGTATGTAGGTACAGAAAAGCCAAAACTCATCACGATGTTTACAACCCTCTATCTTTTAACATACAATCTAAATAAGTAAGTATATATATAGGTACTGAGACTCCTGTCAACAACTGAAAACTGAGTACATAGATTCTACCGTCGATAATAGCCTCTGAAATATCTGTGTAGGATTCATTTTCTCTTAACTCTACTGTGAAATAGATCTTTATTCCTTTAAACGTAGAAACAGAATTTGCTGGCACAACAAGCCTTCCGCTCAGGAGAGAAACGTCTTCAGTCAGTTCTGTGATAGCTGTTCAAAATTATCGCTTAAGTTAGAGGCGTCGAGAGTTAGAATCGAGTGGTATATGTATTAGAGAAGGCATTTTGGTATGAAAATGTTTATGTTTATACCGATCTGTTGTGGGGAAGTTAAAAAGAGACGGGTGTATGTAAGCGTGTGAGATCCCGTATGATCAATACGTGAACGAGATCTGCGTAGCGGGTCCTGGAGGCTTGCTCTAATGGTCGTTTTCTTACATTTGCATGCTAATTGACTTCTCTACTCGACGCCTTCGCTTTTCCTTTTGTATCTAGTATGTGAGACGTAAATTGAGACGAATTACCGTCTTGTTGGATTGTACAGAGGGAAGTTTGTACAATGAATTTACATTTCACGTTGACTTCTTGATAGGAATATATTTTAGAACCGCAAATGACGTCATTAACATGTTACGGTCTATACAAATCTTACGAAATTAACATAATATGTACTTGGAAATTGTTTTAAATTATTAGTTGATTTTATTTCTAAACCATAATACTTCCAAATATGTAGTCTCTAGGTACATATTAAATTACCACATAAGTGATAGGTCTTTAAGTTTCAATTTTTATAATACCATATACATACACGTTAAGCGAACGCTCGGCCGAGCTACATGGTAGGCTCTGTATCTAGTTTTTCTGCCTATTTTGTTAAACTTAGCTGTAGACTTTCCTTACAAATAAAATAAATAAAATGTCGTGAGTGAGGAATATACCTAGTATATTCTAGAAAAGCGTGCTACATCTTAGACCGCATCTTAACATCGGGTGTGATAGTGGTCAATCGCAAAAAAAGTACCATATACATACACGATAAGCGAACACTCGGCCGAGGTACATGTAAGGTTTTATTTTCGTTACGGAATTTCTTGATTCTGTCGCCGCGCTCAAAGCCTGCGACAAAAACTATGCATTAGCTCAAAAGTGTTTTCTGAAAGAAATCGAAATTGAAAACCTGTAATCTTAGCTAAACCGTAAACATTAAAATAAGTGGTTTCTCTAACAATATTTTATCAAACAAATTCGATACCTAGTAAGTAAATACATAATAATATGCCGTTTATACACATAACATACGTACCCACCTAAACGAAACATAAATCCGTACGTTAGTAACAATAAATTTTCGGTTTTCTGTACCAAACGGAGATTTGCGGCGTAGGGCGGTTTTGGGCGGCGTTGCTAGGCAACCGGTCCCCCTACGTAGCATGGGGCGGGCGGCCCCTTTCGGATCACTTTTAAACTTTCATGTCGGAAAGTTTTTAAGGTTTGCTTGTGGCACTCAGATTCGCCATCTTTTTGTTTTAAGCCTCTTTACTTGGAAACCGAAGACCATGATGCCTTTGTTTTCTTATTAAATACTTAGCTAATATTTTTTGTGATTTAGTAAGACGGTTTCAAAGAAAATAACTTTGTCATTATTTTGTTTTTTTTTATATCTTACCTACTTCACTAGAAAAACATAATTAAATTTTGAATCTGAAAAATAATTCAATAATTTACAATACTCGCGACCCTTCAAGGCTTCTCACGGGTAGCAGAGAAAAATTCGCTTTGTATTGTTAAGAGCTTTTGAGATTTTCAGACAAACAGTCCCGTTTGTTATATAAAATAAGTACCTAAAGATAATAACGAACAATAAAATAAAATATTAGTGTTAATAAATAAATAAGAAATATTTATTTAGTTATGTTATGTTCAAAAAGTAATCTGAGTACCTTTACAGATAAATTGAACCTAAAAGACATTAATAGAAAACTAGAAGCTAAGCTAAAATGTAAGTTCACCAAATGAACATATCAATTATTAACCCTAACTTTATTTTAAAAATTCAGTAAGACAAGTCGTACTCTTTGCAGAGAGCAAAGTTTTTAGCTCGGTAGAGAAGTATACAAAATTGATGAGGTACCGAAACCGCGAGTCGCCAAGCAAGCAAACCCGAAGGTGCTTTTAGTGCCTAATTGGTAAGCTTTTAAGACTACCTCGCGTTCGTTTGACGTCGCAACCCGTACTGGCAACGAGAAAAACGAAATACCATTTTACCGCAGAAAATAAATCTAAGCAGAGGAAAAATGTTTTACCAAACATTTTTTTATTTGGTTAGCTTTTGTTATTTTCTTTTATTGTTAGATATTAATACATAAATTATAGGCACCAGGTTTTTCTTTTCTCAAAAGATACGAAAGTATTTACCTAAGTCTTTTTTTATTACCCAAGTTTAGAAATAATAACGTACTTAGGAACAATCATATTATTGAGAATGAAAAATAAAGAAGAAAGTTTTTATCAACAGGTGAGAAGATAAGTATTTTTTTAAAAATTGGATTTTATCGTTTTGCAAGCCAATGTTCAAAACCAAGTTGTGGAAAAGAATAACATTTCTTCTATCAAAACTAGTAGCCAAAACATATGTATATTTTATTACATTCACCATAGCTTAGTTAGTAACTACTACAGAGCATCAGTACCTATAATGATTACGAAAAATAGTGTCATTGAGCAAAAAAACGCTTAAAAAAAACTTTATCAAGCTGGCTGCATGCCAATCCCCGCCACGTGCCTACAATAAAAAAGTTAAAAGGTTCTAATTTCAAATTAACAGTGGGCGTTAACGGGCGCGCGCTTAAATTAGGTGGCAAATTTGACAGCGGGGTAACATAGAATTTTCTTGTCTAAATATTTTTGCAAACAATCAGCATTTGCATTCAATCGAAAAGTAACAAAACAAAACCACAATTAGCGTAATAGTTGGGTAGAAATAAATTTAATTTTGTAACAATATCTGTGAACAACCCTTAGGGCTGATTTTGTAAACTAAAATAACGTGTGACAAAATAGACTTATTATAAATGAATGCATAAATTTACTTGTCAATGTATCTAAGTATCATATTATCTATACTTAGCTTACTATTAAATATTATAAAGCTGAAGAGTTTGTTTGTTCGAAATCGCTAATCTCAGGAACTATTGGTGTTAATTGAAAAAATATTTTTGTGTTGGATAGTCCATTTGGCTATTTATATTTCGATATTCCCACGGGATCGGGAGTTACGCGGGTGAAATCGCGGTGCGCTGCTAGTGGTAAAATAAAGAGTTTTAATTATAACTCTCAACAGGGCAACAGATAATGCGATTGCCGAGGCTTAGTTTTGGGCGGGAGTGCTTTGATCAAGGTGTGTTGGTTTGGCCGCCGTTAACACGAAGAAGAAGAATTATAATTTTTTTTTGTTTACCTAAAAATTATTTGCGTGTACTTATACTACTATAGGCATTTACTATAGGCAGCAAACTGCTGAAACTTTTATCTATTAAATCGTTTGATAAACAAAATCATCAAATTTTAACTAAGCTTTCGTAATTGGAGCTCCATATAAATATTTAATCAGGGAAAATGACCGAAAAAGGATATGAATTATAAAATTACCTCTCAAACGTTTCGCGGGACCCGAAAAGGGTGGATTTTGGGGGATTTATTTCCATTACATGCGTTTTGATAATTTAAAATGAAGTAGGTTAGTACCTGGGCATAATTAAGTACCTTTAACTAGTATCTACCCAAATGTTTACGTGTCAAAATATTTATATTTTACTTTGAAGAAAACTAAAAAGAAGAATATTAACAAAAATAGCAGGCAATAAAAACCTAAGTTAATCGATAATCGATCTCGATTTTTTTTAAATTAAAAAATAATAATAATTGTATAAATACCTAAGTACTTACCTACCTACATTTAATTATTAAACTAAAAGTCCAAAGCTTTTAGTTTTGGTCCCTAGGAAGGGTGCCCCAAAGGCTGGTTGCGTAAAGCAAGAAAAATACCTCGGACAAGCATTGGTCCGAGGTATTTTTCTTGCCCAAAGGTTGGTTGCTACAACAGCAGCAGTCTCGGTAAGGTCCTCTGATGTGCATGTGGTAGGGCATAGTAGGTTTAGATTTGTATGCCATAGATTGCAGCCCCACAATCGCATTGCTCCTCCGTCAATGCTATATGAAGTAAGTACTTAAGGCGCTCTTTCAGTACCGTGTGTATTCACATTACCTTAGCCCCGCTCTCAAAGATGTAGCGTGCTGCGTGCTAACTGTTATATTTGATCGAAATGCAAAACATTTTAGCATTATTATCCACAAATATACTTCCTAGAGGTAAAAACCGATCATTTGATTCATTTTTAGAAACAAACGTTAACTATTTTTGAATAAAACCCGATAAACGATCTAATAATTCTCTATTTTCTAACATTTTTTTATCGAACTAAGTTGTTCATATCATGTTTTCAACCACAATAAACAAAAATATTGTTATTAAACTACAATATCCATTTATATCCAAATAACAAAAAAAGAGTATTTGATTACTTAGAACAAAGGTCGATTTTGGTAGCTTTATTAGCACCTGGCCTTAAGTAGATAGGTGGGTAAAAAAGCTAAAAATGTACACTTAATGTGTACAGGGTAGGAAACAGACTCGAAAACAAATAAAATGTATAAAACTTACCTATTTAAAAAAAATGAGCCGTCATGGGACGCCTGGCAGATGTGAAACATCGACATTATTTTGTAAAAGTAACCCGTACACACTACTGTATATAGACTGTATGTATATATATATATCATTATATAGCGTGGCGACATATAGCATCATATAGCGTCGCCACGCCAGAAATCGGTTTTACGTGCGGCTATAGAGATGTTTCACATCAAAAACACGAATGTCAAAATGATCACTAGTACAAAACTAAGCTATGTAGAGTAAAATTAAACTAAGATATTTTTTTACAAAAATAAAAAGTAAGCGTTCTTACTTGTTGACATATACCTATAGCTTATCAATATTAAAACAGTCACGATTCCGATCACGTTTTCACATTAAATATTTCATAAAGTAGATACTATTTCACCGAAGTATATCTACCGCTAAGTATTTAGTTGGAACCAGGGTGATATACCAGAGTTCGAAGTACATAACGGGGGGAATGGTAATTGCTCGAGATGATGTTTAATAAGTTTTTAATGGGCGCGACGCTACGGAGACCGGCGTCGTTTACCCTATTCCTTGAACATGCTATAATATTTAAACCATCGTTATTTGATACCTCAGCCCTTTAACTCTAATTGAAAGGAAAAGTATTCTAGGATATTTTAGAGATCAAGTTTTAATGGTTAATGATATTTGTCTAAGGTTCCTTTACACAATAACGGCCTTTAGTTTCGTGTAGATGGGGAATTGGTTGATTTAACTTTGTTATTCGTTTAATTGACTATAGGTATAATACCTATCTAATTAAACATAAACATCCTTATTATTCCTAAACTATGTTTAATAATAGTCCGAGATTCAGATTTAAATCATAGTATACAAGTAAATTAAAAGCCTCGTACGGAACCAGTCCAAAACTTCATAGAATAGAATATAATTTATTGTTCAATCTGTGTACATAAAGATCTTACAAATAATATGGTTCCAACAGATTACTCATTTCGAGCATGCAATAAAAAAAAACATAGATGCTTAAAACTTAAACCACTAATTATACTAAATTAGTACAGGTTCACACTAATAGGTAATGTATAATTTTTCGTCATTATCGAAAAATTCCGATAAGCTATAAAAAACCTTAGATATTATACAGGATTTTAGTTTTTCATGGAAAATGACACCATCGAGTTCTTTCAAGTGCAACGGTAGATGATTGTAAATTTTAATAGGTAGCTGTATAGTATGAACTCTTATAAAATAAACTGTTATTGACTTGAGGGGTTCTATAGACGGCCGAAGCGGTCTTAAACATGGTTTAAATCTACCTATGTCTAAACCTAATGGTTTAAATAGTCTGATATTCAGGTTTAAACCATAGTCTAAATTAAACTTGATAATAGAAAATGCATCATATATTTGTCACTTAATTTGCCACCAATAAAACTCCTCAAGACATAATAATAAAATAAGTATTTGGAATCCCGGATAGTGAATAAATTCCGCTTCGTCGCTCAGCCGACGTGACTGCTTCCTGGGGGTATACCGCATCCGTTGGTTCCGGAGTTACCTCCTTGAAATTTGTCTATCTATATGTATACCTATCTAATATCGTTCCGTATCAGAAGGTATTTCAAGGAAAATGACGTAGTTTGTAAAACGTCGGCATATTAAAAACGCGTCGCCTGGCAAAATGTTTTGTGTAGCAAAACTACTTACTAGTAAAACGACCAAAATTAGCTCTTTTCCGAAAAGACAACTATGTCTTGCAAAATATTGTATTAATAGTAAACATTGTATTAATAATAATGGGGTGGAAATAATATTTTGCACGTCTGAGAATATTATGAACTTTTAAGGATATTTTTTTAACTTTTTTTAACATTCCACACATCGCCATCTAGCCCCAAGTTAAGTAACTAGACTTGTGTTATGGACGCTAGGCAACAGATATACTACATAAATACTTTTCTTTTTTGTAAATATATACTTATAATACATAGAAACAACCAGAACACAGACAAATATCTGAGCATAAATATTTGTCTGTGTTTGGCAATCCGGCGTGGTAACCATTGTGCTAACTGGGTCCTCAATAATAGTATATTGCGATACAAGTGTGGTAAATTGGTCATTGCATAGAGGCGGTTTATAAAGCCGAGATGAAATGATCAAACCGCACGTGTATCATACGACGTTTTTCTAATAGTTGCGAATAAAACAAAAGACTTGAAATAATCAAAAGTTAACAAAATATTTGTGTTATTTTTTTAGGCAATTTTTTCGTTGATTATATTCCTGACAGGGCAGGAAAAAGACTTTTAACCTATCACGTCCTAGCGTCGTCTGTAATACAATATTTTTTAGGGTTAACATTAGTTGTGCAAATATATTTTTTTTCTTTTTTTTGCGTCGGGGTTTAAAAACAGAATATAGCTAATAGTACGGAAAAAGTTACATTTAAGTAAGGAAAAACCATTAACATATTTAAGTTAATTCAAAAACCGCCTTAATGTAATGATCAATTTACCACACTTATATCGTAATGTACTATTTTATTACATGTGCACATAAGTGCATAAAACACTACTTGTACTTGAATAAGGGCTGTTTTTTGCAACTGGACCTCTTTGGTTCGGTCCTTATTGCGTGAAGATGGAGTAGGCTTGCCCAACATCCATACTACTCTCTCAGCTTAGTTGACGTGTTTAGGGGAAAAACTTGTCAATACTAGGTACGTCTAAAGCTAAGTCCTTCTTTACTGAAGTGTCTAAGCCACGGACTTCATTACGATGTTTTCCTATACCGTAAGAATCAATTAGAGCACACAAAACAATTTAGATGGAATTATATGTGCTGGGATTTGAACCTTCGAAATGAAAATAAAGGTATCCTTCTTCAGGCCATCACCGCTTTAGAAGACTAACCTAATATCTAATTTAGTCTAAAAACATTTATTTGTAATAGAGTTATGTTTCTTTGAACAGACGCGTGGCACCAATAACATTGTGAAAGGCTCACAATTTGACTCACGACGCCTTTTAACGAATCAATGTTGTCTCCCTTCAGATGTGTTAGCAGCCATGTTATTATCGAAGGCATTTATTACTGGAATATTGAGAGGGCGGCGACGCACATGGTCACAACAAATGTCGCGAATTTTGATTCCCTTTCATCTCAGATTTGTTTGATATTGTAGTTTTATTTAGATTTACGCAATTCGTTGTAAGGTATGTAACATTTCACTCATATTTTGACTTTATTTTACCAAATTCAAGTTTATAGCAATATCAATATTTTAGCAAATTCGACATTTTGGCAATTCAAAATTCTAGGATTCGTGATTTTAGCGATATTAAAATATTATGAGAATTCAACATTTTAACAAATTCAATATTTTAGCAAATTGAACATTCTATTGGATTCAATATTTTGGCAATTTCAACATTGTGAGAATTTAATCATTTTAGCAAATTCAACATTTTGGCAATTCAAAATTCTAGGATTCGTCATTTTAGCGATATTAATATTATGAGAATTCAACATTTTAACAAATTCAATATTTTAGCAAATTGAACATTCTATTGGATTCAATATTTTAGGAATATCAACGTTGTGAGAATTTAATCATTTTACCAAATTCAACATTTTGACAATTTAACATTCTTGGATTCGACATTTTAGCAATAGTAGCTAATACCTATCAACATTATGAGAATTCAAACATTTTAACAAATTCAATATTTTGTTAATTTAACATTTTTAGATTCGACATATTAGCAATATCAACATTAAGAGAATTCAAACATTGGAACAAATTCAATATTTTGACAATTTAACATTTTTAGATTCGACATTTTAGCAATTTCAACATTATGAGAATTCAAACAATTTAACAAATTTAATATTTTGACAATTTAATTTTTTTAGATTCGACATTTTAGCAATATCAACATTATGAGAATTCAAACATTTTAACAAATTTAATATTTTGACAATTTAACATTTTTAGATTCGACATTTTAGCAATATCAATATTAAGAGAATTCAAACATTGTTTTCAAATTCAATATTTTGACAATTTAACATTTTTAGATTCGACATTTTAGCAATATCAACATTATGAGAATTAAAACATTTTAGCATAATATTTCTGAACCTAAATGATGTTGACAATCAATAACATAGGCTGTATGAACTTGTACACTTTTACTGAGAATAATTTAACGAGAGATGAAAACTGTTTTGTTTATAGCCCGTTCATGGATTACATAAAATAACATCCAATAAAATGTAGGTACATGCCAAATTCTGAGATATTTGATCCAGAAAAATGTTTATAGGAGAATAATAGAAAAATACCTCAATATGTAGATTGGTCATATTACAGAGCCTATATTTTTTATTTTCTTTTTACAGATTTACGACTACTAAAAATAGTTCTGTTCCATTTTTTAAGAAAGAACCAAATGCTTTTTCTAAATTCAGTCAAGAACTTTCGTTTAGTTATGGAAATAAGAAATTGACTGTAATGTTGAAATAATCATAATTGATGATTGTAAATTATGACTAATAATTTGTTAAAAAAACTCGTCAACAAATATTTGTATGCGTCAAACGTATAAAGTCACCTTAAATTTATAATAAATATTTTCCAGGGTCTTAATCACCTTAAATCGTTTGTGAATTGTTTTGTTTGTCGGTTTGTTTGTCTGTCTATTTGTGTATCACACTGTAAAATCGTACACCTTATTTTTTCATCAAATTAGTAACTGGCCCTGTGGCGCAACGGATAACGCGTCTGACTACGGATCAGAAGATTCCAGGTTCGAATCCTGGCAGGGTCGAAGGAATTGTTCTTTTTGCTGTAAATAAAATTGTAATAGAAGTCAGTGCTAGTGGATAGGCGGTATATTCACTAATTATTTCGTATTCTGTATGACATAATAATTATTATACGATTTAAATAAATTATTATTTGTTTTTTAATAAATTATTATTCGTTTTTATTGTTTTTTAGCTGAAATTGGTAAAATAACATTAATTTTATTTTAAACCAGGAAGCGTGCTGCATGTTAGGCTTATCGTCATCTACCAGGCTAATGTGATAGTGGTCAAACACTGACCTATCTAATGTAGATTTTTTTCTTCCTTTTTTTTACTTTATCTAAGTCTTCTATTCGTCACTCGTCACTTGATAACGCAAGCCGTTATCACGTCAAAAAATCATTATGAGTTCAAAGTTGAAATCGCGAAAAAAATATTGCATAATATAAGACCTGGCAGTCCTGGTAGACCTGGTAAAGGCAACAATCCCGTTCTATCGATATACTTTGAAAAATAGATAGAAAAATTTAGTAGATCTAGTATTTAATTTACCTACTTTTAATTTATTACATAAGTACTTATAAATAACAAAATAAAGAATAGATGTACCATTACAAACAGCATAAACTGGATATGGATCGATATAAGTATGTATTTAAATATGAGAAAATGTCTTGGTTTTTTCACTTTCTAATTATCATAGAAATTAAGATTTTAAATATAAAAAACATAGAAAACAGTCGACTACGTTTGTATGGAGAGAGCGCCCGAAGCCCTTTCCTCTTAAACATATCGATATTTTTTTAAATTAGGTGGGTCTTTAAATATAAAATTAAAATTCTTTACTAACTGATATAATCATCAACGCACAGTTCAAACCAATGGACGGATTGAACTAGGCATACATATAGTTATTAGAACGCAGACAACCGCTAAGAAAGGATTTTGGAAAATTAGCGTGTAATACATACATTACGTAAGTAAAATTAAATAAACGGAAGGCAAAACAAAATAGAATCCATCTTATAAACTAAATAGAAGAGTTCTTGGAGTAAATGGGGGAGAAGTGAGATGTCTTACAACTTTATCAGTAGTTTTAATTGATTCCCCGCTCCTTGAAGTAAGACTTGGGAGCTTTAGCGAACTTTATACGAAGGTATGTGTTGGAGGTAACGTAGGTGTCCTTTCTGAGTTGAAGGCGATAATTAAAAAGTTAGTGGAGTCTAAAGCTATGAGTGGATACAAGTTTTCGCACTACCTTGATAATAAACAGTCTGTCTATTACATGAGTATAGTAAAATAGATAGATTTTACAAAGGTGCTGCATATTCTTTTCTATACATATAAAATGCTTTGTCCTGAATGACTGACTGGCGGATCAACGCACAGCCTAAACCGCTGATCGTAGAGACCTGAAACTTGGAGGGTGTTTTCTTTGTGTGACGTAGCCATCCAATAAGAAAGGATTTTCCGAAATTTTACTCCTAAGAGGGTGAAAAAGGGGGGCAAAGTTTGTATGGGACAACGTGATTCCTTGGTTTATTTTCGACTTTTACGCGGACGAACTCGCGGGCAAAAGCTAGTATTTACATATTTATAATTCTACTGTACGTGTGTATGTTACTGAACTCCTCCTAAACAGCTGGACCGATATGAATGAATTTTTTTTTATGCTTTCGGGTGGCGCCGTGGATGGTTCTGAATCAGGCCGGGGTTTTTTTAATGGCATAACAACGTTTTCCGGGACAGCTAGTACCTATTATATATTTATTTTATATATTATACTTACCTAGTTATTACATTATCTACATTAATATTATAAAGAGAAAAGATTTTTTGTTTTTTTTTTTAGCGAATAGGCTCCGAAACTACTAGACCAATTTTTATGAAATTTTGTATAAAGATACATTGATTCATCGGAAATAACATTTTTATCCCGATATTCCCACGGGATTGGGAGTTACGCGAGTAAAACCGCGAAGCGCTGCTTGCTAATAATAAAATACTAGCCCCCTTAGTCACCAACATTACCTTCTTCAATTAAAGTGTGTTCTGTCACTTTTGCACTTTTTTAGATGACAGGTGTGCGAAAGTGACAAACATTTTGACTAAAGCAGGCTTATTAAATGTTTATAAATAATGTCAATGTTTATTTCTCTCTACAATGTCAAAAAAATATTTTTACACAAAGCAAGGTTAGGGTAGCTGTTTTCCGAGGCAGAAGTGAGCCTGTATTCGATGGTCATTCCATGGTAAGAGGAACAAAGTTATAGAGCCCCGTCGCAGTCCATGGTGCATCTAATCCAATGCCCACTATGCTCTGATACCTGCACATTGGAGAACCTGGTAGAGACCAACGCTGCCCTTGTAAATCAAAACACAGTAACTCTAAAAAACTCATATTGGAAAAACGCGGGTCAAGTTTTATTGGTAAATCATATTGTTGTGAATAAACTATTGGAATTAAATTGAAACTGTTATTTTTATTATTTTTTTTTTCGCAAAGTTACTGTATTGGATCTCGGTAACGGTAGGGCCTACGGACAAACCGAAAATTTTCCCAAATAGAGCTCGGTCTCTAGATTACAAAAAACAAAACAACGCAGTTACTGTGTTTTGATTTACGAGGGCAGAACGCTGCTGCAGTTACAGTGGCTAGCTACTGGGCAAGAAAAATTTGACTGGTCATCACTGACACGAAAAGAAGAAAAATCGGAGTAGTAAAGAGTAGAAGAAAACTTGAGAGTAGGTAGGAGAGTCCGGAGATAGTGCCTTTTTCGGCTAGTAAACTTTAATTTTTTGATATATTTGAGCGGCCAGATGTTTAAACACAAAAGCCGCAAAAACTTTTATGCCAATTTTAAATAAATGCTTTTATCAATTACTCTCCATTATCTTTGATCTCAACATAATAGTTGTATGAAGTATGCATTTCGAATCCGATACTGCTAATGATATTCATAATCACTGTGTCAAGGGGTTGGTATACGAAAGGGTATAACTCTGATGTTATCTATGTGGTGGTGAGCATCTAAATGAGTTCATGCTATTGAAGTTATAGCTAATTTTATGCGTAACCAAGTAATTTTGTAAACGAGGAATAGGTTAAATATTTGTTAGTAAAGATAGAAAACTTAACACTGCACTAAGTAATATTTTTCCCTCTTTACATAATATGGTATGTTTAATAAATATAGAGGATATATACATACATTAGAATGACGATAAAAAGTTTAAACTAATGTAAGTAGTAAGTACCTAGCTACGTTCCCCGCTAACTAACACTATCACAGCACTCGGAACCAAAAATCATACATCCACCTCTAAGTCACGTTTACCTCAAGAACTTCATACATGATTTTGCGTTTTGTGAAACAAAACATGGTGCAATGCATAAACTTTAAACGCAAGATCGACGAGGAGCCGTGGGGACAATAAAACAAAGAAAACCGTATCTCGCCCGGAGCGTTGTGTCGGCGGGGTGAGGGCTGGTACGCGACCAATGAGCGTGCTCCGGCCGCCCTGTGGGCCCGCCCCGGCGGGACGAACATCCCCGTAAACCGGGAACATCGATCATGGAGTGCGGGACGCCGGAGCAGGCCGCGCCGCTCTAGCCCGTGGGCGGCGACGCCGTGTACGGCGCGCAGTCGCGGACAATTAACGCGCGGGGCGGCATGCTCGACGGCTGGCGACGTGCGACGTCACTATAATGTGGTTAGTCAGTGAACGTCGGGGCCGAGCCGACGGCGACGGCGACGTCGGCACGGAACAGGAAGTGAGAAGCGCTGGAGAGCCGCGCTGGTCGCTCAGCCAGCGCACCGGCCACAGCACGGTGGAGTTCAAGAGCTCGGCGTGCGCGGGGGCTGGTGAGCCGCCCGCGCCGCCACTCTCCGCACTGCCGGACCCTCAACAGTTCAACATCTTCCCGGCGTTCTTCAGCCGACAGCTCAACTTTACCGGTGGGGGTGGCTGCGGACAGGGCTCCAAGATTATGGAGGAGCTCAGGCCGAACCTGGTCGGCGGGCTGCTCGGCGTGCCGGGTCTGCTCGACGAGCATCAAACGGACGCCAAGTTCCTACCCTCATCCGGGGAGACCAAGTACACACCGGACAAAGGCCGGAAGTGCAGCAACGCGTCCTCCTCATCCGCGGAGGAATTCGGAGGGTTGTACGGTGGAGATCACGCGGCGACACCTCCAGCCCCACCGCTCAGTCGATCACTGCAGGACCACACAGGTAAGAAAACAAACATAATATGATCTTGCTGTGTTGAGAGCGGTGTTGGCTTAGTGGTAGATACCTTGACTTTCATTCTGAAGGTCGTGGGTTCGAATCCCGGCCGGCCGTGCTTGGTGCACGGCCGGCCGGGATTTTTGTATTCGTGTATTTTTCTTAAGAAAAATGTATGTGCGCTAATTGCACATTGCTCTTACGGTGAAGGAAAACATCGTGATGAAACCCCCGGCTTAGTAGGTTCCAGAAGTATTGACAAGTTCTCTTCTCTGGAAATGGTCGACTAGGCTGAGAGAGTAGTAGGTGCTGGGCAAGCCTACTCCATCGCGCAAAAAGGATCCAATTAAAAAGTGTCTAATTATGAAAAAACAGCCCGTTCAAGTACAAGTACCTACAATATGATCTTGTCAAAAACAAACAATAGAGATTTAGATATTTTATCCATGAAGTTTACTGTCGTCTTCTACAACTTATTTATGTAATCTTATAGAAGTTTTGATTGAAAAACCATACAAAGAATCAATGTAGCGAATAAACGTTTACACTTTTTAGACATCTCTGATGATATTATGTTTATTCGCACCTATTTTACAAGTATAAATAAGGAAACTCGATTGGGTTATATCAACTATTCCAATATACCGAAAATCTAAGCAAAACAAAAAAGCATTTTGATTTATTTAGAAATAATTATGATAATCTAATATAAGTAAATAATAATAATATTTTGAAGACCTAAAAACCACACAGTAATAAAAACAACGAAAAAAATGTTAATACAAATACAAATAGGTATGGAAAATACAATCAACCGAAATGAAAACCTCCTCCTTTTTTTAAAGTCGGTTAAAAAATGCCGCATTGACCATAAATTATATATGTTGTCTAGAGTCCATTATTATGTTAAAAAATGAATAAACTTAAAAAGCTTAATAATATACGTTTTTTTCCGTAACGAATATAATGAATAACCAACATCAAAATGTTGTAACCTGTCCTTTGTGAACATATCATTGATCGTCAAAATAACATGTATATTGTAGTAATCACAAAGATGTACACTATTCAGTGCGTTGTTGTGCCTGGGAAATGTAACGAAATTAGCTTGCCTAGAACTTAGACCACCGTCTCAACATAGTCGACCATGTCCAAAGTTTTCTTTCGAAAAATATATATAGGTATAGCGTTGCATTGTTCTTACGATAAAGGAAAACATCGTTATAAAACCTGCGCGGCTTAGCTGGCTCCAAAAACCGCCATAAGTTTCTTGCGCTTATTAGTAATTAGGTACTTAAAATGATAAATAAGGAAGTACTAATTATATTTTCTGCGATACCTACGGACCAAGACTATCACATTATCTTGAATCTAAGGTTCGCCATCATTGAAGGAAATGAATTAGCCTATTGCGGTAACACTCCGGCGGCCGACGGAAACTTTTAGAAACTGCCGTCGGGCCTCCATTTTTGTTCCGATGTACTCAGTGAGTTTTGTAATTTTTAGCCTACTACTAAAAAAGAGGACCACCGATTTTGACATGATTAGATAAATTTTGTTAAAAATGGAAAACTCAAAAGTAGTCCTATAAATATTTGGTAATGATCTGGCCAAGTCGGTGGGAATGATTGTATCTAAAAACTTAAAAATACACTTGAAAAATTTTCGCCGCTTTTCGGTTGGGTATCGCGCGTTTGCCGAAAAAATAAATACACGTGATATATTACTACCCCCTTGTGATATTTTGATATTTCGTGATTTTTATGGACCCCTCCCCCCCCCTTTCGTGCCTCACGTGATTAATGGACAGCCCATAAAAGTCCTCAATGTGCTATCAGTTAGGAGTTGCTACGATGTAGAGAATTCATTTAGTCGCTTTTGCCTATTCAAGTGGATTTTTCAGTAATTATTTTTCCGTGTCTAGAAATAAAAATAAAAAAATACGCGATTAGCGTATTTTTGCTACAATGTAGATAATTCATTTAGTCGCTCTTGCCTGTTCGAGTGGAATTTTCAGTAATTATTTTTCCGTGTCTAGAAATAAAAATAAAAAAATACGCGATTAGCGTATTTTTGCTACGATGTAGAGAATTCATTTAGTCGCTTTTGCCTGTTCAAGTGGATTTTTCAGTAATTATTTTTCCGTGTCTAGAAATAAAAATAAAAAAATACGCGATTAGCGTATTTTTGCTACAATGTAGATAATTCATTTAGTCGCTCTTGCCTGTTCGAGTGGAATTTTCAGTAATTATTTTTCCGGGTCTAGAAATAAAAATAACTTTTTTTTTATTTCTCTTACCTCGACGTTTCGGCTATACAATACAATACAATACAATAGTCATGGTCGGGGGGATGTCTCCTCGCGACCATGACTATTGTAACATAGTCGAAACGTAATACAAATTGTCTGAGTTGAATAAGTGCAAGTTTCAGTGACAGTAGAAAAATGAGAATGTAGGTACGTAAATCAGATATTTATGCCTTTTATTTAAAGTCTTCTTTTTTAATTTTATATTTTACTAGCTGCGGCCCGCGGTTTCACCCGCGTAATAATTATCTACGAAATTTTTCTATTTTATTCTTTCATAAGAACCTTCTTCTGACAATAACAAACACGACAACATAAGAAATAGCGAAATCGGTTCTCGAGATTTGCACTTAGCATAATGCATTTGACATAATTGAAGATATGTTCGTCTAACAAATACATCACAAACAATTTCTATCTCGATATTCCCACAGGATCGATATTTACGCGGGTAAAACACAAAAAAAATTAAAAGTAATTTTTTTTTGTTGACAAATAAAAATATGTAAGTAAGTACCCATTTATGTAAGCATATCAAAGAAAGATACTTACCTACATTTCAATCATTATTGGAACGAAGTTCCTTATGGCGCGTTGCGAAAGTGGGTTAGACGGAAAAAATTAAGACCAAAAGTTGTAACGACACTTTTTGATATTATTACAATTCACTAATTTCACTTATTAATCGAAAGAAACTTCGTTCCATCCGGGTGTCCCTTGACACCTCTTAAGTTTTTCAGATAAAATAAAATCAGAAATTTTGTTATCCATCAATAAATCTCACTTTGCACTATTTTTTTTCTTTACTTCCGCATAAAAGACATCAACGAGAGTCAAAAAACTTCCACTCAAACAAATAACTTACTTAAAGCACTTAATTATTCTTTTAAATATTTTGAAAAAAATATATATAGATTACGTCTTAAAGCTACGTTAAGATGCGAGAATAAACTATGTTTCAGGGGGTCTAATATTGCTACTTTCGATGAATACGAATTAGATTTTCCTTTTTTGTGTGATTTTGTACGAAAAACGAAATGCGTCGTGACCATCGCGATTTGTACTCGTATTTTTTTTTTTTCTTTTATTGTGGCTTCGCACGTGTGCATTTAGCCAGTGTCAAGTTATATTTTGCATCAAATTATGACCTGATTTTTCATAAATCGGGCCTAAAGTGTTTCAATACAGTCAAAGTCGTCATAGTCCGTCAAGTCAGGGGTTATAGTAAAGCGGTGGCAAGTTTACCATAACCTTAATAGGAGATTTGGAGGCAACGAGAAAACTGCATGTTTGACACTGATTTTTACTTTCACTACACTTGTGCACTTTTACAGAACTAAATTGAATAACATTCCACCAGAATTATACAATTCAACTCGGGTTACATCTAAGTTTCATGAAAATAAAACTGCAGCACGACATGTTGTTAACTCGTTCCCGCCAAAACTCATTTGTACTCGTATGTTGATTGGTTGATAGATACAAATCGAGATGGTCACGACCGCTCACCATCTTGAAAAGTTTCTATTGAAAATAGAGGTCTAAAGGCAGAATTGAACAATGCTAATCCAGAATGGCATCTGTCAATACTGCTATTTGATACAAATTTCCATAAAAACTAATCCGGATCACGTCGCAACCATCGCGTTTTGTCTGCGCTAGATGCGCACATACTATCTTATATTATAAAGCTGAAGAGTTTGTTTGTTTGTTTGTTTGAACGCGCTAATCTCAGGAACTATGTACTGGTTCCAATTGAAATATTATTTTTGTGTTGCATAGTCCAGGAAGGCTATAGGCTACTTTTCATTTTGATATTCCAATGGGATCAGGACTTACGCGGGTGAAACCGCAGAGCGCTGATAGTTTATTATAAATATTTAATAAAAAACGTCAATAATTAAACAATTTTTTTAACTAAAATATAAGTAGTTACGCATCAAATTGAGAACCATTTTGAAAAAAATAGGTAATCAACAGGGACTCAGACATGATATGTTTTTTTTTTTTTCTCAAAAGTGCTGAAATGGAATTGTAGGTAAGATTTTTACCGATATTTTGGGGTGATTTGAGATGAAAATTCCTCGACATTTCAGTTTTAATTCTTAATTTTAGAATAGTTTTATAACTAAAGGGAATTTTTGGCTCAAAATTACATCAAAATGCAAGTAAAAATCTCACCCACAATTCCATCTCAGCACTTTTCAGAAAAACAAAATACAATCGTAACAATCAACAATTTTTACCAACGAACCGTGCCGGTAGTAACTATTTAGTAGGCTGTGTAGCAAGGTCCTTGGCGTATGGACCCTTAACCCACCGTGTCCAGAGGAAAAAACTCGTCAATACATCTGGTGCCAACGTAGCCGCGGATAACTTATCTAACTTTCATCACGATGTTTTACTTCACCGTTACCTTTATGTTAGGTTAATAAGTATTGTTCTAGATAATGAAAAACTCGACACGAAACAATAAAGCTAACGAAGTAAAGACACTATCGCAATCACGTACAATTGTACCAATAGGATGTAGGTAGCGGACTCTGTATGTGCGTATAATTACAATACCAATTAGAGTAATATTGCAAACAATCGGGCCGCGGATGTTGGTGTGAATACGGAATGTCACTAACGACCCCACACCCGCCTCTTCACCCCTCCCGCCCCCGTAGCGAGCAAGCCTGAATTTTCAAGCGGCTACAGTTGCCAACTATATGCTTATGTAAGCCTAGATATACACAATACATACCTATTTTGTTTCTATTTAGTATAGAGGAGATATTTTGTGTTGCCTACCGTTACCTACTTCGAGGACTTTATGGGTGAATCTAACTTTCTAAGATATGATGTTATAAAGTAGGTACCTACTAGGTACCGCGCAAGACTAGCACAGGTCCCTGGAAATTCAGATACTAAGGCGAGTGAAGAACCAGTGGAATTTTTAGATGGTAGATCTCTGGTCGCTTTCCACCTTCACACCAGTGGGAGCCCCACATACCATCGCTGCCCTACATAACAGCGCATTCTCTCCACCTTAAAATAGGCCTACTCGGTATTTATAACCCTCCAAAAAATACCATGCTTAAAACATCATATGATTACTTACCTTTGCCTTTTTGAAAACTATACTGGACCGCTGTATAAATCGCCCCCCCTGACCTGAATAGAATCAATCAATCTAGAACTAGAATGAAAGTTCTAAGATTGATGCTCCTTTTCACCTTAACCGTTGGTAGATCGATGTATTTTAATGACGTAGCACTGATTAAACACATTTCGCACCTCCGCTCAAATAGTGTCATAACTCAAAAAATTATAATGGCGAGAAAAAGGTGTCTAAAGTAATAGGCTTCATTTTTTTCAGTTTTCTAGTCTTAATTTGAAAACTAATAGAATTAGCGATATGAACTTTTCAGTAGGTTTAAACGATTTTTTGAGCTTTTTAAAATGGTGTTATTAGGTTTCTTAAAAATATGAAAAAATATAAAATATTTTTTAATTGTGACACTATATTGTTAAGAAAAACGATTAGATTAAGAAATATTATTTATTGTATGAAATTTAATTGTTATATATTGAGATATTTAAGCAAATCCACAGATTATTTAAAATTACCGTTACCGATATATAGACACGCGAATACCTTGCGCAAGTCATTTAAGTGACACTGTTCGTGTTTGGCATGTCATTGCTTTCGGTTAACATAATTATGACACTACCGCGTTCTAAGGTCAAACAATCGAACGAAAGATATGACGCTTTTTTAGATAAGACTTTGAAGGATTGCGAATCTAATGGTGCAATAAAACTGTTTTTTGTTTTTTTTTAGTTATAACACTATTTGATCGGAGGTGCGATTTATTAATATTGTAACAAGGCATTTATTTTAGTTAATAATATCATTCTACAATGTACAAAGGAAATGTGCCGTTCTTTTCATTGTCTGGTACCACAGGTTGCGCTTGAAAATAGAAATCTTTCACTTCAACCGCATTCGTATCCTCTGTATTTGCATTATCATTGTTTCCATCATCTGATTGTTCACCATTTGGTGTTGGCGTCTGTATATTTGGATTTGGTGTTGGTACATATGGTTTTGGCGTTGGTACATATGGTTTTGGCGTTGGTACATATGGTTTTGACGTTGGGATATATGGTTTTTGCGTTGGGATATATGGCTTTGACGTTGGGATATATGGTTTTGGAGTTGGTACAAATGGTTTTGGTGTTGGTATATATGGTTTCGAAGTGGGTGTAGGATATTTTGGGGGTACAGTCACGAATGGATTAGTTGGATTCTTATTATTATTATTCGGGAGTCCAATGTTAAGTTTTCCTTCAGCTTTTAACTTGTTCAGTTCTTTTAATCTATCCAGCAAGGCTACTCCTTCGGGAAAAGCTTCGGCTACTAATTTATCTTGATCTTCTTGATTGTTATTATTATTAATAAGGCCATTAAAATTGTTGTTATTAAAATTATTCGGTCTATTACTTGGTAAAAGGTTATTTAAATTAATTTGTCCATTATTTGGTTGATTGTTATTTAAATTAATCGGTCTGTTATTTAGTAAATTCGATAATAGACCTTGTCTACGATCGTCATTATTGTTACTGTTTCCATCCGATGAATCCTCGTTTGATTGTTCGTTGGAGTTAAAATGGTATCTTGGTCGTTCTCTAGTTCTTGAAGGACGTTGAGATCCACCGGTACCTAGTAAATCGTCAATTGCATCGAGCAATCCAGCCGTGACCAGATACGAGTCTGAAAACACAGAACATGTCATCGTAGGTACTAACATTTTGTTTAAATAGTGTATATGTAGGTATCTATTATAAAAAATATATGTAAAATTGTGCATGATGAATTCTATAACTCATCATTAAGGCACTTCGCTTATAACTAAAATTGGTAATCATAGCAGGATTTTATGCATTTGTTTATCAAAACATTATTATTTTAGACAAATAATAGGGTTAAATTTAGATTTTTACCCAAAGTGATTTTTGTCTTAAATTTATATCAAAATGGTCATCTAAGAATTGAACAGAGAATATTAGAATTAAATAAAAAAGAAAATTTGGATTGAATAATTAGATATTAATTGTAAGCCGTTGTAAATTATTTGTTTAAAATTTCACATTTTTTGCTTGCATTACAGATACCTTTTAAAATATGCATCGTAAAGAAACATCACTTGACGAAAATAAATAAGTTTAAACTACATGGATATAGAAGAATAAACACTTACCCAATAATAAACAAGATAAAATTAAATAAATCAACTTCATCGTAAAATACGTCAATATATCACCGGTTTCATTTCAGAATAACCAAAATGTCATTTTGTAGGTAATTGATTAACTAATTGGGTAAGATGTTATCTTTTGTAGGTTTTAATCGAGTGTAAGTAGTTTAAGTACAAATGTACCAATTTTGATTCAGCACTCAGGTTATCTCTGTACCTACAATCGACGACCCAGTTGCCACAATGGTCACCATGTCGGACTGCCAAACACAGGTTTGCGGGTTCGATTCCCGCCTCAGGCAAATATTTATGCTTAGATATTTGTCTGTGGTCTGGAAAGTATATAAGTAGTATATCCGTTGTCTAGCACCCATAACACAAGTCTAGTTACTTAGCTTGGGGCTAGATGGCGATGTGTGGAATGTCCTAAATATTTATTTATTGAATTAGGCAACACAATTGCAAATATTAGAATGTTAAAAACTGATACTATTAGAATGTTTTCAACTTATGATAGATAGATAAACGCTTTATTGCACCATAAAAACAAAACGCTAAATAATTACACAAAAAAATAAATACTTAAAATAATATAAATACTAACATAAATATCTGCTAAAAGAAAAAATAATATTTAATACCTATACATATGGCACAATGGGCGGCCTTATCGCTAAAAGCGATCTCTTCCAGGCAACTTTTAAGCAAGACTCTAAGATCATGCTGGAAGTTTAAATTTTTTCAACTCATGAATTTATTAGACGAACATCTATCTATACATATAAAATGCTTTGTCCTGACTGACTGACGGATCAACGCACAGCTTAAACCTACTCTGCAATTATGCAGCCGACCATACCTATAACAAGTATAGGTAAGTATATTTAGAAAAAAAAAGTATGTACGTTGTCTGACCCATAACAAAAGCGTAGTTGTATAGCTCGGGGCTATAAAGCGCTGTTTAAAAAAATACCCTGTCCTACAATGAACAAAATGAAGCGTAACATATCAAAACTAAGGATTTATATTAAACAGCTGATATAAATTTAAAAAGGACAGTGTGTTAAGTAACATAATGTCCGTTTATCCGCATTTATAAAGTTAAACGGTGTCGCGTGGCCGTCGCGTGCGCATACCACCTGCCATATAACCCTTTCAGAACTTATTTTACTAGGGCGGAAGTGGATAGCAGTCAATAGGTTTCAATTATTTGATTTATTGTGTATTTAATTTATTTCTTCTTATTTTTATTTGAAATCAAATAGGTAGAATTCCTAACGTGTTACGAATGCATCAGGAATTAAGAAATATTAAATTTAAATTATAAGAGTGTCCGATATATGCAACGCACAGCTCAAGCCAATGTTTGGGCTAAAATTTGGCATAGGTACAGATAGCCAAAATAACGTAAGCATCCGCTAAAAGGGATTTTGGAAATCTAACTTCTAGTTAAGAAATATTTTAGCACTGTTGCTACTTACTTTTAGAAAACGTTAGGTTTTAAAATATTTACAAAAGTTTTTTAATGATAAGGTAATGTCTGAAATAATGATTAATAAATAAATATAAATATTGCAGGACATTCCACACATCACCATCTAGCCCCAAGCTAAGTAACTTGACTTGTGTTATGGGTGCTAGACAACGGAAATACTACTTATATACTTTTTCTTTTGTAAATATATACTTATATTATAATACATATAAACAACCAGACCAAAGACAAATATCTAAGCAAAAATACTTGTCTGCGGCGGGAATCGAACCCGCAACCCTGTCCGGCATGGTGACCATTGTGCCAACAGGGTCATCGTAATAGGATAAACTTTATTATTATCACTAATTAAATGTAGGTCTACAATTAGCGTAAAACTAAATATTTGGAACACATCAATTAGGTAACTCTAGGTTATTCTTATTTACATCTTCACAAAATTACTTTAATAAGTAACTACTTTAATAAGTAGGTAAAGAATTTTAAAACTACAAGTGTCTACGTAAAAAAAATCACTATAAAAATCGTAATCCCCTTAACAGCTAACCAATATGCGCATAATAATCTGGAGTATCTCCTCGACATAATGGAGTGTGTATTGTGACGTGCGCATGCGACACACAAGCCGATAAACCCATTGTAATTGTTCGGGACACCCTTTATATCAGCTGCTACTGCCACTACAAGAGTGTGAAAATGTTTTTTGGCGTTTTTTTTGGTTAATTTCAATTTTTTAAGTCAAGTATTCTTTTAATTTTGCTTTTTAAAATTGTAGCCTAACAAAAAGATAGAATATATGAATGTGTCGATGGCGTTTTTTTTTTTATCTCGTCACACATTTAACATTGTAGCTAAATAAAAGGTAGATAGGAATGTGGGAAAATACTTGAAGAATTTCAATCTAATAATGGATTTCCTAATTTGCAGTGTAAGTATAGATAATAACGACCCAGTTGGCACAATGGTCACCATGCCGGACTGCCAAACACAGGGTTCGATTCCCGCCTCAGACAAGTATTTATGCTTAGATATTTATCTGTGGTCTGGTTGTTTCTGTGTATTATAAGTATTTATTTACAAAAAGTATATAAGTAGTATATCCGTTGTCTAGCACTAATAACACAAGTCTAGTTACTTAGCTTGGGGCTAAATGGCGATGTGTGGAATGTCCTGTAATATTTATTTTAATTTTAAATAATTATAAGTTTTAAGCACACGGTCGACAACAATTCATCTCTATAGTATGAATTACTTTATAATCTAACAATTTAAAACAGATAAAATAGAAGTAAAATAAAGTAAAACTAAATATTACCACCTAATTATGAATCAGCTCATTTCTATCATTCTCTTTGATCACTAATCAAAGATCCAAATCAGTAGGATTTGTGGCATTTGCACCGATTACAAATCTATTAGTGGCGCGGACAACATATGGACATAGCTGAAGGGGCGAAGCACCCCGTCGGGGCTTCGGAGGTGGTCTCGCTATTTGATGAAGTGCGCGAATATTATTGTTATTACGATTTTATTTGTTGTTAAGTGTTAGAAGATTTTGAAAATGTTACCATGCGAGTTAATCAGTGTGATCATCGTTTTTGTAAAATCAATATATCTTGTGCTATAATTTTCCACTGCTGGGTAAAAATCTCCTTAACCTTTTTCCACGCAATACGGTGTATAAAATTAATAGGAATTGTTGTAAAAAGGTAAAGTAGTTTTAAATGTCAAGATGAAAATATTAGACATCTTCGTATGCTTGGATAAATAAAAGGAGAAAAATAAAATTTAGATAAATGCGTTACTGTAAGCTTAATACAATGGCTTCATCATCAATTAGGATTTAAACAACATGTTGAGAGGTGTTGGCATCAATTTGCACCAGGCGAGGAGAGTGTGTTTAGTGCGGTGACACTTCGGAGCGTCACCCGACACTTCCCGGCGGCCGCAGATGGCGCTTTTATGTCAATCGTCATAATTAGGGGATTACAGCCCCCTAATGACATGTTACATTGAATCTCTGTTACGCCCCCGAACAAATGTTCCCTAAATACAACAAATAAATATTACTCACTGACTTGCATTCAATCACTGGACATTTTCACAACAACTCAAATTTTTTATAATATTTTACCCTTTGTCAACAAAATAGAGACAAAACAGCTAAAACGCGTATGTTTCAAATAAATACTTTAAGAGCTTTTTATCTAATGGCGTAATCGCATCTCGAAAAAATGTCAGGTAAAAGCGAAACCAATATTTTCGCCATCAAAGCCCCTAAAACATAGAAACGAGCAAAAAAATACAACCTTTTAAACGTTAAAAGGCTCCGTTTACCGCGGACGCAAAGTTAATTAGTAAGTAGCTGGGAACACCGTCAAAGGGAATGTATGAATACTTGCCAAACCGACCTCCGACGGTGCTTTTAAAATCTCCCCCGCTTAATTCGGGAGCTCAGAGAAACCGAAGGTAAACTTATTACGTCGCCAATATGCGATTTTTTCAAGGAAAGTTGATTACGTTTCAACATTTGCTCTCACAGATGCCAATATTAATGTGTCGGCGACGACGTAAGGGGTAAGGGCTCAATTATTTAAAAATGACGAATATCATGATTTGTTGCTACATTCAACAGCTATACTCACTGCAAAATAAAATACTACTATGTAAGAACAACAAGTAACTTAGATTAGTATATCTTGTACCTGTAGCACATAAGAAAAGCCTCGGTCTGTCACCACGCAATTAAAATGTCCGGAAGACGGTTCATATGTGAACTTCCATGCCTGATGCAAAGTTATTGTACAATTTACTTAGAGATAAAATCCAATACTATCGTAATGATTCTAATATTAATAAATATTGCAATATTTTTAGGGTTTTTTGTTCGATGTTAAAAACATAATATAATGGTACGGAACCCTTCGTGCGTGAGTACGGCTCGCACTTGGCCGGTTCTTAACTAAGCTTAAAAAAATCAACTTAAACAAAATCTGTTGAGTTGGGTGGGGATCTGTAGGATTGGGAATCTGTAGAGGTGGGAATCCGTTCGATTAAGAGTCTGTAAAGTTGCGAATCTGTAGCGTTGGGAATCTGTTGAGTTGGAAATTTGTAGAAATGGAAACAAAGCATTTAAACAACAGGATCTTATATCGTCTTTGCATCCTTGACGTTTTCGTAAACCCGTAAAAACAATTATACATTTTCCTCTTCATACCCAAAGAAAGTCATGACTTAATTGTTAAAAAATGGATTATGCCAACCAACCATATCAGATTAGAAAAATTAACGTCATTCTCGGGTCGGTGTTACGACTAGCGACTCCCAGACGTTCATTGAAGCCGCGTGACGTAAACAAACAGGTTTCACAGAACGTCTGCGGGCTTGGAATCATTACCACTTAACAGCGTTAGTTAAAACGCAATTACGATTACCTACCCGGCGAACTTGACCTACGGTAAGGGTCGATGCGCTACACCCACTATGCAAATAAGAACCCAGTTTCTTTGGACGGTTGGTTCACAGTTACAGGGCTAGTTGACACTTTAGCAAGAGACTCTGACTTTTTACACAAAGAATTGCGGACATCTTTAAGTTATTATAGAAGTCGGGTAGATTTAAATATAGTTAAGATGTGGTATCTTAAGGTCGTGGGAAGTCGTTGGACGTAGACAGCATGCGACTGATTGCTCTGGAAGTCTTTGTGGGCCTATGTTCAGCAGTGGACGTCTTGTGACTGAAATGATGATGCTAACACAGTTATTTCAAAAAATTAATCGTGAAGTCTGATGCCGTGTTCTGTTGAATATCTTTATTCCTTGTTATGGGTACCATACAATCTAAAGATCAATTTCTTCAACAGCGGAAGGTGCTTTCAAAAAGTTAAAGCCTGAGCCAGGCGGGAACGGTACGGGTACTTCGAGCGGCGCGTCTGCTCTGTCCCCAGCGTTGGGCCCCCAGCACGCGGGGCACACGCCCACCACCGCCTCATGTCCCACGCCAGCGCGAAGGCGGCATAGGACAACGTTCACACAGGTTAGTGCCTTTAAATGCCATCAGCGTATTTAGGATCACAGATATCAGGTTACAATCGCAAGCTGTCCTCAAAGAGAGTAATCATAAATTTCACGCAACAAAATTATTGTGATTTGAAGTTTGGTTCGCAAGCTCGCCAACCTCGCAGATACGAGTAACTGAGCCAGCTAAGCTTCAAAACTGCTTTATCGTATATCTGGGAACTATGATTTGAATATTTCCAAGGGCTTTTCTAAAAGTCAAGCAAACGAGAAACATCGTATTGTGCAATACTTATTTCTTAATATTATTACGTGGTTAACATACCCATATTTTTGTTTGTTTGGCAGGAACAATTAGCAGAATTAGAAGCAGCGTTCGCTAAATCACATTATCCAGATATTTATTGTAGAGAAGAATTGGCAAGGACGACGAAACTCAATGAAGCAAGAATACAGGTCAGTTAACTTGGAAACTCTATCTAAACTTTATTAAATTCCCTATATGTAAAAATAAGTTTTGGAAAAATAATTAAAGAGTAAAAATTATATATATTACCTATATACTTATATCGAACTATAATAGGCATTTGAAACAGTAAAAATCTTTGGCAAAAGAAATAGACCACCCACAGAAAATAGTAGTAAATAGAACAGAAAATGAGAGCACAATAGCGATGGGCGCCGTTTCTCGATTCGAATTGTCGAAATATCAATGATGCGCGAATACTCGGATAATACAATTTGAAGCGTAGCCCGGAGGCGGATTGAATTAAAGCGCCATCTGTCGTCCTCGACCGTATGAATACGAAATGCTTACAGTTACTCGCGAGAGATCTTTATCTCAGTTTTAAAATTGCTCAATCCCCCAGGACCCTCGATATTGATTTGTCCCCGGAGCACCTAATTTGTCGCTTTAGATATTTTATTCAAGACGTGACTTTTACCATCCTTTAATAATGAAGTGACCTCTTCTTTAAATCGAGACTGTATTTCAGAGTGTATCTCTCACACTTCACATTCATTAACCGTACGAGCATTCTGGTTATATTTTATTCAATGTCACCGTGGAAACAAATTGCTCCTTTCTTTCAACCTTAACAATTGATGTGACTCTTTTAGAAAATGAAAGGTTCTTACAAACGATGTTACATCGAAGAGTAGGTATCTACCTAAACATCTACCGAGACGTTAAAAGCTCGTGAAATACGCGTAGGCGACAGTACCATACCTACCTATAAACATATGTATAGGTATATCTAAATCTTGAAGCACCTTATAAGTATATAAGTAGGTACTTACAATGTGTACGAGCACGCGCGCTTCGTAGAAGACTATTAACGTTTAGGCGACGAAGCTACATAAGAATGTAAACGTTGAAGATGACAGCAACGTAAAACTCCCTCCTAGAGGAAATTTCGATATAAAAATACAGCGTTGTCGGGTGCGAGGGTGGGGGCAGGCGGGTGTGCGGCCGGGGTGGCCCCTGAGGCATTGCAATCCCATCAAATGGATCCGTAACGAAGTTAGCCGCTCATCCTCCCCGCGCGCCTCACGACATTGTCTCTGCCCTCAAATGAATTCTACAATTGGAAATAAATGTTTTGTTGGATCTCCGTGCTTTTTTAGTTTAAAAGCGACCGTTTTCTTCGGATAACTCGATGCTCTTAGAAAATAAACGAATACCTACTTATCCGTAGCAAGTTATCTTTTTTACAACTATTTCAAAGAGATATTACCTTTTTTTAACAAATGTAAGAACTTTAAATATACTACTAGCTGTCCCGGCAAACGTTGTTTTGCCATAAAAAAAACCGGGCTGATTTGTGAATCTAAACCATTCAGGGCGCCATCCAAACAAAAACACAAAAAAAATCATTCAAATCGGTCCAGCCGTTTAGGAGTTCAGTAACATAATGTTAGAAAAAATAATTTCATATTCATATTCATTTATTGTCCATAAACATAGGTAATTACAGTGGTGGTGGTTAACTTAAAATATAGTACAGCTATGTTTCGCCTGTCGGCATATGGGCGTTTTTGATAATTTAATTTATACATTGCAATAAAATTGGTCAAATAATTACTTAATATTCATAGAGATGTCAAAAAGAAGTTAATAAAGTAAAAATATGTCCAATGGTTAACTTTTATTTCAAATAGGTACTTACCGAATCAAAGAAAAATATAAAACATTTCGTCATAGATAAAACAAAAAACATCCCTTATTTTAAAACGCGTCGGAAATTGATTAGTTTTTCATTACAACGCTTACGAATCCCTATCGGATATTGGGTCAGGCTCGCAAAAAAATGAATATCCCATTCACGTTTCCTCCCTCTGTCTGTCCATCAATATTATATAGATTTACCTATATCTACTATGTCGCAAGTGGTGCTCAACATTTGAGATAGATTGATATTCATTTATTGCACCACAGGAACATACCACAGATTTAAATTACAAACAAACAGAATTCTTGTAAATAATATTGTTCAAACTAGATTTCAATATCCGATTTTGAAGAAAAAAAACTAACTTTGAGGGTATTTTTGTAATCAAAATGTTATTGCAATGTAATTTGAACAATGTTATTTATTACAATTAGCCTTCTGGTATCATAAATTGTGCGCTGAAATGATAAAGATGGGATACTGCTCAATGATGTATTTGCTCTAATTTTCAGCAGCACCTGATTTTATGAAGTAGTTTATAATATGATAACCTTAAAAAAAAAAGAAAGATTCGATGTAATCTTCAGGGAAAGGTTACTTTAGGTGTGCTTTAGGTGCCTATACCTACTTTATATGTTATTTTAAATAATGAAGATATTTTCTTAATTTGAGTTGAAATATCATGCCACCATTGGCATGATATTTCATCTATATCTTATATCTTTAAATGAGCAATTCTTGTATATATATATATAATTGGAATCTCGGAATCGGCTCCAACGATTTTCATGAAATTTGGTATATAGGGGGTTTCGGGGGCGATAAATCGATCTAGCTAGGAATCATTTTTAGAAAATGTCATTTTATTCGTGTTTTATCGAAACTTACTTTTTTTTATCTGAAAAATATGACTCTTCCTGACATTTATTGGCGAACTACTAATACTATGTTTTGTGAGCAATAAAGTAATTCCAGCAGATGGCGTTGTTAAGTAACACGAAGTAAATGAGTGTTTGCTTTGAAGTTAGACTAAGTAAAAAAAAACCGAGCAAAGCTCGGTCATCCAGGTACTTTTCCTAATTTGAGATGAAATATCATCTTCATTAGGAAAATATCTTCATCTATATCTTATATAAAATGATGCTGTCAGAAGACCAGTGCTAAGCGGCAGTATGCAGTCAGAGATAATACTGGAGCAGATCCTCCATAGCAGCACACGGTCTTTTGATTTGGTTTTTAAGTTTTGTTTTTCTTTTCTTTTTTCTACTGTGCTGTTCTTTGTATTATTTCACAATGTCATGTGCTTTTCTAATTAATGCTATTCTTTACATGTTTTTAGGGTTCCGTACAAAAGGTTAAAAAGGAACCGTTGTAAGATCACTTTCTTGTTCTTAATCTCAATTTGATAACTCAAACAATACCTACTCAAGCTTATCAACTTAGTATTTAAAATTGTTAATAAACCAAATTGGGACATATAATCAATTCCTTTTACATCATATAGAATGTTTAATCGACTGTACTGTTCTTTGTCCTCTTTCACAACGTCATGTGCTTTTCTAATAAGTGCTATTCTTTCCATATTTTTTTTCTTAAGTCTTAATTTGATGACTCAAACAAATGCTTACTTAAACTTATCAACCTTAAGTTGATTAGTATTTAAAATTGTTAATAAACTAAATTGGGACAAATAAATAATTCCTTTCACATTTATATATTTTAGTGCAAAAACAAAGGAAAGCAAGATTGCTTGCAACGTACGTGATATTAACAACGAGGAAAAATATTAAACAATGTTGAGAACCGCTTGAAATACTGAATAATACCTAAAGGAGGTACATGTATTGGATAGGGTGACTCACTAACTGTTAGGTATAGAGTATATCGGTTTATTTATATGTAGAGTGCGTAGAGAGGGCGCGCGCCGCCCCCGCGCCGAGGGCCCACCCTCTAATCAGCTCTAATCACCATATCAAACGACGCACGCTCTCATTCCCGATGACAACACACAGATTAGGCCCTCGCTTGTTTTGCTTCTTGTTTTTTATTTGCTTTCCGTTCATGAATCAATTATATGGAGACGGATTACAGAATACATAGCTATAATTTACATTAAAAACATCATCTTTCATGTTTTACATAGCTACTTATCCTATTTCCTACTATCTATACATATAAATTTTTTTGTCCTAATTGACTGACTGACGAATCAACGCACAGTCTAAACCGCTGATCGTAGAGACCTGAAACTCGGAAGGTGTGTTCTTTGAATGACGTAGGCATTCGATAAGAATCGATTTTCCCATATTCTACCCCTAAGGAGGTGAAGTAGGGGGCAAAGTTTATAAGGGACAACGTGATTTCTTGATCCATTTTCGACTTCTACGTGGACGAAGACGCGGGCAAAAGCTAGTAATATTATAAATTTAAAGTTATTTGTGACTGAGTTTGTGTGTGTGTGTATGTTTGTTACTCCTTCACGCTAAAACTACTGAACCGATTGCAATGAAATTCGCTATGTAGATAGCTAAAAGCCCGGATTAACATATGGGCTACTTTTTATTTCGATATTCCCACGGGGTCGGGGTTTACGCGGGTGAAACCGTAGGGCTCAGCTATATAGTAGACTCATAATTTATTGTAATGGTTAGAATCCGAAGCGCGTTACGTTGTAGGTGTTACATTCGGCTAAGCCTAGGTATAACCAGCTGAGCAAGCCTCGTAAGAGGAGGGTCCTCACGGACAAATGCCGTCGGGGCTGCTGATGAATGCGAAAGCGATGCCGGTAGCCCCGACAATAGGCATCCAGACGGAGCACCCTGGGGTTTTAGTCGGTTGGAGCCCGACATAACCACTTCGTTGGCCCCAACAACGGAGTGGTACCCGACCGGGTTTTCCCAGGACAAAAAAAAAAAGGTATAACCAGCTGCCATTCATTGAATAAAGGGTTAAACCTTGATTTAGCAGTCGTTCATTTTACGTAAGTCCAGATCTTGTGGAAATATCGTAAAGCCTAACGGTATTCTAGGACTTCATCTACTTACTAATTTCATTAAGTTTCATCGCAATCGGTACAGCTGGTCTCGAGCTATAAATGGTGTAACTAACAAACTTTGTTTATACTAGCTGTTGCCCGCGACTTCGTACGCGCGGTAGTTTATATACTAAAACCTTTTTCGAGAACCATAATATCCATTGGTGAAAACAGCATGAAAATCAGTGCAGTAGTAATTGAGTTTGTAACGAACAGACAGACAGACGCCGCGGAGGGGTTAAACCTTGGTTTATGATTAGGTACATATTATAAAACTTTTGTTTTGTTTTATATATTTATTATTGTTCGGTATACAGGTGTGGTTCCAAAACCGTCGAGCGAAATACCGCAAGCAAGAGAAACAACTGCAGAAGGCGCTGGCACCAGCTGTTCTCCCGGGCTGCAACGGCATGATGAGGAACATCCAGGGTTACCGGGGCTACCAGCCCTACCCACATCCTAACACCATCAATCGCTATCCACAGGTAAAAGGATAAGACATTCTTAATGATCATAAATACATGCAGCAAATGAACATAGTATTTTCTAAGGTTTTCGCGACCTGAACTCATAATGATAATTATATTTGAACGGATATATTCGCGTTTTTTTTTGTTTAAACCTGACTTTTGACCTGATAACCTGATTTTAAACTTTTTTTTGTTAACCTGATTTTTGTAAAAAAAAACGCGACTATATTTCTGTTCAAATATAATTATAATTATGCAAATAAACATTTTAAACTCACACGATTTGTATTCATAGTAATTATTTTCCCGGGTCTTAAAAGCGAATTTTTTTAAAAGCTTTTATTTAACTTGCAGTGTACTTGTACTTGTATACAGGCTTAGATATTTGACTGTGGTCTGGTTGATTATAAGTATATATTTACAAAAGAAAATATAGAAAATAAGTATATAAAGCAGTATTTCCGTCGTCTAGCACCCATAACACAAGTCTAGTTACTTAGCTTGGGGCTAGATGGCGTTATGTGGAATGTCCTGTAATATTTATATTTATTTATTTAATTATACTCCAAAGGCAATAATATTTTCAAAAGTTCTGCCTGAAATCGTATAACAAGAGCTTCTAGAGTCAGAAGCTTTTTAGTTAAATAGGTTACTAGGTTTGGTCGAAAGTCTAAGGACCAAAACTGAAAAAATAAAACGTGTGGCACTCGGGGACTACCACCGTAAAGCTATTGCATCGTGCGAGCTTCGTACAGTCGTACCATATAAATACACGCTAAGCGATCGGCCGAGCTACATGGCAGGCGGAGTGGGGGCTGTTAGGTTTTATTTTCGTTACGGAATTTCTTGATTCGGTCGCCGCGCTTAAAGCCCGCAATAAAAGCTATGCAATAGCTTAAAAAAAACTAAAGACATTGTAGGTAAAAGCTTCCTTTGTATCGTAAAAGCTTCCTTTAAAAATATTGGATTATAACCTAACATTTTTATAAAACTCTTACATCGAAATATCAAGCTCAATAAAATAAAACCAAGAAACATTCTTTTATATAACTTTAGTACTAAAAATTATTAAAATACTAGCTGTGCCCCGCGGTTTCACCCGCGTAAGTCCCGATCCCGTGGGCATATTGGGATAAAAAGTATCTTATGTCCGTCTCCTGGCTCTAAGCTACCTCCCTACCAATTTTCACCCAAATCTGTTCTGCCGTTCTTGAGTTATAAGTGGTGTAACTAACACGACTTTCTTTTATATATATAGATTGGATTTTAACCTAACATTTTTATTTTCGTAACTTTTACATCGAAATATCGAGCTCAACAAAATAAAACCAAAACACATACGTTTGTATATCTTTAGTACTAAAAAAATAGTTGTTTATCGTATTTTCATGAACAAAAATCATACCTAACCAAAATATAATAAAGCAATTCTCAATTTAGGCCAGTATTTGGCTCATTATCATACATCGCTAATCACCACCCGTGATTACGGGTAATGAGATTGCGTTGCGTGTTCGATGCGACCGCACAAAATAATGCAAATATCGTACCATAACGAATGCTCTGTTGCAGATACACCTACAGGAATACTCATATATATTTTACTAGCTGCGCCCCGCGGTTTCACACGCGTAAGTCCCGATCCCGTGGAAATATCGGGATAAAAAGTAGCCTATATGTTAATCTGAACCTCCAGCTATCTACATACCGAATTTCATTGCAATCGGTTCTGTAGTTTTAGCGTGAAGGAGTAACAAACATACACACACACACACAAACTTTCACATTTATTATATTAGTAGGATAGTATTACTAGCTTTTGCCCGCGACTTCGTCCGCGTAGAAGTCGAAAATAGACCAAATAATCTCGTTGGCCCATACAAACTTTGCCGCCTTTTTCACCCCCTAAGGGGTAGAATTTCGGAAAATCCTTTCTTATCGGATGTCTACGTCATACAAAGAAGACACCCTCCAAGTTTCATGTCTCTACGATCAGCGATTACAGCACTAGGCATTTCTGGAAACGATACACGGAAAATGCATTTCCAAATGACCGTGCGGTTCCAACAGCCATTACGCTACAAGCTAAGTAACACTTCTATCGAAATTTGAATAGAATAGAATAGTTTATTTGAAACGAAACAGTTACAGAAGAAAAAGACACTAAAGTTCATAAGGTCATAAAATAAAATAAAAATTAGAGTAAGATCCCGCCTATCACCAGACCTTCGTGATTTTATAAAAGCTGTGAATTACTCAGCGCAAGCCTCCAACAGTTATAAGCGATATTCAGTTATAAAGTATAGATTTTATAATTTAATAGTGCGTTAGCCAGCACTAGGCATTTCTGGAAAAAGATTCAAGGCTTAATGTATTTCTAAATTACCGTGCGGTTACAATAACCCTCAATCGAAATATGAATAGAAAATAAAAGTTTATTTGAAACGAAACATAGTTACAGAAGAAAAATACACAAAAGTTGACAAGGTCATAAAATAAAAACATTTTAGAGCAAGATCCCGCCTACCACCAGACCTTCGTGATTTTATAAAAGATGAGAATTACTCACATGCCTTCAACACAGTTATAAGCGATGTGCAAATATAAAGTTCAGACCATATCTGGCTTGGAGGGTTATCAGGTAGCCAAGAATCGAATCTGGTAATTTTGCAAAAAAATTGATCGTATATTTTTTTGTACCAATCGATAATATAACTAATAGTCAGACAGTTTAAATTTATATTTTATTTTTGTTATCTTTATTCCGCCGGAATCCGCCGATGGAATGTGATCCATCGGTATTTATCATACTGATGAAACCACTTTATAAACTGAAAGTTAACGTTCGCCTTAAGAGGAAAGGGTACCGACGCTCTCTTCATACAAACGTAGTCGAATGTTTTCTCCTTGGATAATTACACTATAGCAAATATATATTTGCATAAACTGCCGTGACCAAGCCCCTAAGTTTTTTTTTCTTTGTTTGTTTCTTAAATCTTAATTTCTATGATAATTAGAAAATGAAAAAAACCAAGGCATAGTCAAGGAAGTTATAGGTTTTATGCAAAATAAAATATTTGCGATAGTGTCATTATCCAGGGAGGAAACAGCCGACTACGTTTGTATGGAGAGAGCGCAGGTACCCTTTCACCTTAAGAAATATACGAAACCAAATAATGATACAGAAGTTCAAAAACGAGCTTAAAAACTTGCGTTTTCCGTTACCACGTGACGGTCGTGATAAAATGCAAAGCCACAGGAATGCATTAAAATTAAACCATGAAAAGATCGTTTTATGCCCAGTAATGACATTGCTCGGTGGCCACCAAATATTAACGGTTCATAATCACATTCACCTGTTTAATACTATTTGGGGTTTTCTTTATTCATTAAAGTTATAATGAAATTTCCCATAACTAGGTATGAGTTACACTTTGCGTTTATTATTTCACTTTTAAGGGGAACCCTACCGGGCGCTCTCTCCATACAAACGTGATCGACTGTTTCCTTCCTGAATACTGACACTAGAGCAAATATTTGTGTTGCATAAAACTTACTATATACTTACATATAACTGCCATGACCATGCCCCTATGTTTTTTATTGTTTATTTTTTTGAAATCTTAATTTCTATGATAATTAGAAAATGAAAAAAACCAAGAAATAGGGGCATAGTCATGGCAGTTATAGATAGATAGATAGATAACTTTATTTGTACAATACAGGAAAAAACAGAACACTATATACACAAAGCGAAGTAACAGCTATAAAGCATAAGTTGCACAAATGGGCGGCCTTATCGCTGAAAGCTATTTCTTCCAGGCAACCTTTGGATGGAAAAGAACTGATTCAGCTTTAATGGTAGGTTTTATAGTTTTAATGCAACAAAAATATTTGTGCTAGTGTCATTATCCAGGGAGGAAACAGTCGACTACGTTTGTGTGGAGAGAGCGCCGGTTCCCTTTCACCTTAATATCTAATTGGCAATCAATACTGTCTCATATCACGGGGCTATGGAGTCCCGGAATTACCTTTGAAAGGAATGCATGGAGTCGAAACCAACACGAAGAGGCCCTTTATAGTAACAAGTTTATTGGCAAAGTATGATGTGGAAACCAAACCGGCGTTAGCCTTATCTAAGGAAATCTAACATTACCCATGAGATTTCACAGTTTAGGAATTTAAAATTTTAGAACCAAATAACTATAATCTAGATTGATAGATAGATATAATGTCTCTTCGTTCTCCAAAACACACATATTTCTATACAAAAAAAGTTCAACGTATTTACATTTAATCATTTTAACGATATTTTAGTTAATGTTTTCGTGGGTTAAAAAATCTCGAGTATCCTACTTCTATTTAAATAATGTGTATTGTCAACAGCACCACGGAAGCTACGAAGAGCTTCAGAAGGATATATTCTCACTATCACAAATGGGAGGAGGTTCATATCCCATGCCTCAGGGCTTCTCCATGGGACATAGTGCTAACATGAGCGCCGTCGGCATGAGACAGGATACTATGGGTAAGTCTTGTATCTAGTAAATTACTTAAGGCTATTTTTGCTGCGAAACGCAACGCGCCTAAGAAACGCCCTTCGCTTACAACTAACATTGCTCATTGTAACGAATGTGTTTTGTTTTTCTCAAAAGTGCTGGATGTGCTGGATGGAATTGTAAGCGAGATCTTTACCGATATGATGGGGTAATTTGAAACGAAAATTCCTTGTAATTTCAAAGTTATACTCTAGTTCTTAGTTAGTTTTTAATTTTAGAATAGCTTCAAAACTTTAGGGAATTTTTGGCTCAAAGTCACACCAAAATGTCGGTAAAAATCTCACCTATAATTCTATGAGAAATTTTGAGAAAACCAAAACACATTAGTAACAATCAACAATTTTCAACAAAGAAGGCGACAGGTGCCGGTAGTAACTATTTAGTAGCCTGTGTAGCAAAGTCATTGGTGTATGAATCCCCCTTAAAGTATTAGCTTAAAAATTTCAAGGTAGAGGAATTTAGTAATTGATATTAATTGCATCTTAACACCTATTTCTCCAATGTTTTTTGTGTGTTAATTTTACAAAATGTATCTACCTACCTCTACATATTTAAAAGGATAAAGGATCTTAACAGATGGACCCACATAAATATAGCGTAGGAAAAGACACCAACTGAACCTATTAGCATTCCGATTTCCTTTTTGAGATACCTAGCTAGATTATTAAACACCCCGAAATCTTTTCCAACAGATCAAACTTTAACCGTCTCAAACTTTATTCATCGTAATAGCAGTAAGAACTAAAATGTAAGTTTGTGCCATGAAACAAAAAGCGGTAGACTGTCGGACGGCAGCTTTCATCAAGTTTCTATTAGAACCGTCAAGGCAATTATAAAGTTGTGAGAGTTGAGCCTCCAGCGATCGAGGCCTCTCGTTTTTATACAAATATCTCTTGTAATAATGGGAAAACTTAAACCGCAACGGCTAAGTTCCGACAGATGATCTTGAAAAAGAGAAAAACTTCATTATAATTAATATTATCGCCACCGGTTTCATCTTTTATTCTTTTGTGAACGGTTTACGTAGATGGTGTTAAAAAATCGGGTAGATGATTAACTGTTTTTTGTACAATATTAAACCTCAATTGTAACATAAATTCCTTTTAAAAATTAATATAATTTAAATAAAATGGGCGGCCTTTTCGCTACAAGTGATCGATCTCTTCCAGACAACCTTTAGTCGGTTGCAAAATATTTGAAGCACTGACAACTGCTATTTTACTCTTTATAAGTTTTAAGATAATTAATGGTTTCAGATTTTAATTTTGATAAAGAAATCATTTATTATTCAATTTTTTAAATATCGACCACACGGTTGACCCAGGCAGAGATGAAAAGGCAAACTTGACGCCCATTCAAAAAACCAGCCAAGTACGAGTCGAACTCGCTAACGAAAGTTTCCGTACCATATTGTATGGGAGCCCCACTTATTTTTTTCTGTTTTTGTATTAAGTGTTATAGCGGCAACAGAAATACATAATCTGCGAAAATTTGTCTAGCTATCAAGTTTCATAAGATAGAATAGAAGAGATTGTAGTTTATTTAAACCAACACACGACATAGTTTAAATACATATAAAAACAATAGGACATAGTTACAGAGAATAGTAAATACAAAAAACAAAAAATAATAAGTATCTGAGAAGTCGTGTGTTGCCCGAATGGGTAAAGCCTCAGTGCTGCAGATACGCACGCACATCTGCAGCGCTGTTCTTCCGGCCGCACCCTGTGTGACTTTTCCGCTCCTACCTAATTACCATACTTACTAATGTACCTAATTTAATTTATAGTCACGTGAAATATTGTATGCCCAGTGTGGTGAATTGTTGTAACTACCTTTAGCACTATCATCAACTCATGTACACAGTTAAACAATAAGTAATTTCTATTCTATTCTATACTCCCAACAAACAGCTGCCTGGTGATAGACAGACGGAGGAACAGACCGACCGTTTGGGTACGGAACCCTAAAAACTGACCAGATATCACAGATACATAGGGATACCTTTGCCCAGCAGTGAGACAAAAATGACTGAATAATATTTCAATTACTTCGTCTTCGGCATTAATTTGATATGTCAAGTAATGAATTGGATGTGGGTGTTTTCCTAATTAAATGTCTAAGACGTAGACGGATATTAAATGTTAATTTGGTTCTCAACTCAAGACGTTTCACCTTATAACCTTGCTTCTAACATATTGGACAGGTGTAATACGAAGACACACTGTAGAATGTTGCAACACGTTTAAAATTGACCATTAAAACAGTTCGGACAAATATTTTCTGATATTTTAAAACATAAATAAATCATTCAAAAAAGCATTTAAAATAAATATCAAAATCATAATTTCGAAAAATATTTTAGTGAAATTCAAATTAGTTTCTGCTAATTATTAAGAAAAAAAGGGTACTGAGTGATAACCGCGTAAATAGAAAAAAATATGATAAAACTTAGATAGTTCTTACATAATATTTCTAAAAACACTAAGTGCTTTTTCCTATAGCACAGAATATATAATAGTACCAGCGACTCGCTCCGGCTTCGCACGGCTATATTATGATGCATTATACATACGAACCTTCCTCGTGAATCACTCTATCTATTTAAAAAAACCGCATTAAAATCCGTTGCGTAGTTTTATAGATCTAAGCATACATAGGGATAGACAGCGGGAAGCGACTTAGTTTTATACTACGTAGTGATAGTGACAAGTACCTAGGTACCTGTCAATATTATTATTATTTGTTTGTTATATGTTAAATCACGGGATTATGGAATCCCGGACCTTTGGAAGGCATGCGTGGGGCCGAAGTCAACACGTAGAGGCCCTTTATATTAACAAGTTTAATGGCAAAGTATGATGTGTTATTATTATTACTTACTTCAAAGAAAAATAAAAACACGATAAAGCATGAAACTCGAAGCAGCCGCAGGCCGCGTCCCGAGATTCCTGCGTAACAAAAAACGAAGTAATGGAACCGAGGCATCGTACCGTAGATATTCTAATAAGAAAATTTCCACTACATTTACTTTAGCGGGCGTCCTCGCGGCGTCTTGGCAAATATCTTATTTCCTGCGGCGAGATTGCATCTTGAGAAAACGCGGGGGTCGATTCGGTATATCTCACTATTCGCTACCCTACCCTCTTAACTTCGCTCGCGCTTCACTCGCTTCACTCGTTCTATGTATATCGTAGCTCTGGGCGTAGCCAATAGCTACGTACAACGTAAGGCGCTACGAAATATGTGTTTAAATTGAACTCAACTTTGCGGTTTTTAAATTGCTCTGGTTATTTAAATATATTTGGATGGGTTGTTTAATATCTTGGGGCATCGTTCTGTTCCTAACAAGATTGTATAATTTTTATGGTATATGGAGTTATGCTGAGATCGTGTCGTAGTAAACATGCTACGAAATAATTTCATGATATTCTTGTATTATTTGGAGGCGTGGTTTTGCGTAGTATTGATTAATCGCAAATGGCTTACATTATACTCCGTGTTTGTTCTTATTATAAACCCGCGGTTTCGCCCAGTATTTTTCCCTTTTATGGGGTGGAATTTTGAAACATCCTTTCTTAGTTGATAAATAACACACTCTCCTTTCAAGTATCTAGGACCAGACAGCGGTTTAAGCTGTGCGTTGATGTTTCCGTGTGTGTGTGTGCGCGTTTGTTATTCCTTCACGCAAAAACTACTGGACCGATTGCGATCAAACTCGGTATGTAGATAGCTGGAGACCTGGATTAACACATAGGCTACTTTTTATCTCGATATTCCCACAGGATCGGGACTTACGCTTAATATATCATTCTAATGTATGTGTGTGTATGTCACTAGACTCCTCCTAAACAGCTGGGCCGATTTAAATGAAATTTTTTGTACGCGTTTGGGTGGCGCCCTAGATGGTTCAGATTCACAAATCAGCCCGGTTTTTTTTTAAATGGCAAAACAACGTTTGCCGGGACAGCTAGTATTAATAGATAATGTAAGGCAATATGGCAAACGTCAATAACTAATTACTTAATAAAACTTAACCGTTGCTGGGTCTAAAACCCATGAAACCTTGTGCCTACTATGTGACGACCCAGTTGGCACAATGGTCACCATGCCGGACTGCCAAACACAGGGTTGCGGGTTCGATTCCCGCCTCAGACAAGTATTTATGCTTAGATATTTGTCTGTGGTCTGGTTGTTTCTATGTATTATAAGTATATATTTACAAAAGAAAAGTATATAAGTAGTATATCCGTTGACTAGCACCCATAATACAAGTCTAGTTACTTAGCTTGGGGCTAGATGGCGATGTGTTGAATGTCCTACAGCATTACTTATTTATTTTATTTATTATAGGTGAGACCTAAGAAAGCATTTTTTTAAGCTTTTATTTAACTTTCAATGTATGTATGTATGTTAGTTTGTTTAGGTCAAATCTTGCAAATTTATTTTTAAACAGGATCGATTTCTCCGCACGGTGCTATCGTACAGATATCTAACATATTAAATATTTATAGGTATGTCAGCAGAAGACGAATGGTACAACAAGTCACTGTCAGCGTTGAGGATGAACAGCGGTCACCACGCGAACCTGGCGGCCGCGCCCATGTTGCAGTACCAGACCTAATCGCTGCTGCACGGCGCTGACTACTCGCCGGCGCCGGCGCACGACTACGCACCCCCATAGTCGAAGCGCAAACTATTACTTAACATTACGATCAGGTATGTTCCGTTTATGTCATTGATGTTCTATGGTACAAGTACGCTAGATTTGATATTTCATACAAAACGTCGTCGGTTATGCAGGGTGTCTCAATTATTAGATGAAGACAACATCCAAAGAAATATTGCTTATGGAACGATGAGTTTTTCTTTTCTTCGCCTTGAATATTTTGAAAAAATGAACATGCCATAACTCCACAGCTAGGAATCGGATGCGAACTAACAAAGGCCAGCAGGTAGCGCTTGTTCCCAGTCGTTCCTACCTATCACCGTACCCACTGAGAACGAATGGAAAAAAACATGACAGTCGTTACTAGTGGGAACAATAGTACTCAACATTTTTAATAGTCACCTATCTAAAGTCGTAAAGTCTTACAAACGTTTGTACTTCATCGAAAGATTTCGTAATATCAAGCTACCAGGCGTCAATAGTTTGAGAAAGACTCCTCTATCATACAATGGATATGTTAAATTAGCCCACCATCAACCAAACACCCTGGCTAATCGAAGCACCATGAAATTACTGTCCAACTATATTCTATAGATCAAAAATCGATTATTGTACCTTCACCATTCCCAGCGCCAAAAAGGCATTAATGAAATGACAGCATTTGATTGCTGACAATCGCCAGTCCAGCGTACTTGTACTATGGAGGTCAGAGGTTATGTACAATACAGACAAGAGCGATTATTTCCGCTATATAAATAAATAAAATATTCCGAGCTATTTTTAACAGTTAAAATATACTAAAGTGTGAAGGCGCTGACGTCATTTCTATCTCAATCTGAACTTTGTTAAACATCACAACTTTTCCTTTCTTTAATCGATAATGAGCTGTTTAAGTAGTAAGCACGTAGTCAATTGTCAAAATAACCTTTAATTGCATTGAAAAAATTAAAGATCAGTATTTTTTATCAGTTATAACAGATTTTAATATCAATTTCAGTTAAAAAAAATATAAGTGGTTTCAAAATATACCTATGTTACTATGAAATGAAATTTTAGGATAATTATATTTAATTTAGGATGACTTTAATTCAATTTCATTTAAAAAATATATGCGTGGTTTAAAGATACATGTTACTATGGGATGCAATTTTAGAATAATTATTTTTAATTTAGGATGATTTTAATACACCTTAACCTTAAATTGCATTGTAGAAATTAAAGATCAGTATTTTTTATCAGCAATAACTGAATTTAATATCAACTTCCGTTAAATAAATAATTTTGCGTGGTTTCAAGAAACATGTTACAATGGAATGCAGTTTTAGGATCATTATTTTTAATTTAGGATGATTTTAATTCAATGTCAGTTAAAAAAATGCGTGGTTTAAAGATACATGTTACTATGGAATGCAATTTTAGGATAAGTTGACGATTGACTTCGTACGTAGTATGGCCGCAAGGTTATTTTTTAATTAAATTAAGTCTTAAAAATAAAAGTCTACGCATTATAATACCATCGAAAATCCATCTACAGATTATACAAAAAGCATTCCCAAAAAACGTATAATCGATTTTGTATACATTGAACATTACAACACTTTACCGTGAAAATGTATTGAAATTAATTATATTTTAATTCCTACAGTCGATAATTCAATAAGGTGTTTATATAGATACACTTATAGGTACAAATAGTGTATTAATTTAAGAGACATTAGTTTCAAATAAATTTACGTAAATGTGTATGCTAGTCATTGTAAATATTTGAACTAATAGTTAAATATTTAAGTATCGTATTTTCTTGTTTGTTGTACTTAATATTAAATGTGAGACTAAACCGATTCGGAGCAAGTTTGGTTAATTGATAGCAATAGAGTTACTGAACCGACGCAACTGCAATAGATTTATGTTCTAGTCATTTCTAGTCAATCAAAGCTTTTTTGTCAACTTTAAAAGCTCTTTCATCGAAAATAAATATTATTTAAGCTTTTAGTTTCGTATCAAACACACTTCCGTTTATTTTATTTTTTTCATGAACAATATTTTAGTAAACCTACCTACCTATCAAGTATAGAGTTTACATTTGTTCCTTTTTTACTGCATTTTATAATTTTTCGACCCACAGAAGACCTTTATTTTAAAAATTAATTAGTTTTACTGTTTGAGAAAATAGACTCATTTCCGTTTCAAACTGTAGAAAAACATGAAAATTTTCTTATTTTTTTCATTTCATTTGTTAGAAAAGTAGGTAATGTAATCGGTTTTAAAAATCAACATCCACAAATACATTTGCTATCAAGAAAAATCTTCAAATCGATTGTAAATAGTAAAATTAATTTTCATGATAAGTTTTAAGATGTTACCGGCTCAACGATATCATAAAGTTACCTAATTAACTTTGATAATTACTTTAAGAGGCCAGTTACAATCACCCTGTATTAAAGAATACATTTTGTTAACTGTGTGTTTATTACAGATGAAATCAACCGTTAAGATAAACTAAAAATCGATTGTTGTAAACGATTACTGACAACTTTGAACATGCTAACGCTCTGCTTAATTTGATAGACAAGTGTTTGTGATTTTTTTTAATAGAAGCGATAAATCGATCAAAAAACAGTGGCATTCTAAGCACAAATAGACAAAACCAAACCTAAAGGTATAAACTAGAACAATTACTAGTAACATGACATCGAGCATTCGCTGTTTTTAAATTTTATCCGAACCACACTTAGAACGTTTGCATTTGCCCATATTGTACCATTCGTAAGAAAATTACATTACATGCTCGAGGAAATGCTCAAGTCTATACTCACCTTAACAAAATACATCATACCGTCAATTTCTTCAGTTTATATTATCGGTTGCTTTCATCAACGGTAAGCCCAATACGATACAATTGTCACGATTTGATCTCATAGTAATTAATTAGTGATAATTTGAAACAATTTATATATTATACGGCTTTTTGTACAGTATATGAATCATATCAATTAAGACTGTTCCGGTTAAAAAAATATTGAAATATACCTACAATTCGCAGTCAATGGCCATTCTGTGCATCTCGTTGTAAATATAATTTAAGTGAACTTGTCTAAAATAATGAACATGTGTAAAATGAAATAAATTGTCTAAAATGTAATATTGACTTTTATTCAAAACCCCTGAAGAACATACCTCTCACGACCCAGACTTGTCCTTGTGCGGGGACCAACATATATCTTTTTGATATTTGTAAATATTTTTGGCGAATAAATATTTATTTAAAACCAAAATACATACTTGCTTAGAAGTATATTGAACAAAGTAGTTATTAATATTTTCGAGTATTTAATTCTCATTAGGTAATGTAAGTTTGAATCTTGATGAGCCTTATTTTACATACCAGTTAAAAACGTTTTTAAAGCAATAAATTAAATTTATTATAGAATCATAAATAAATAACACCACCATCATCTCATAAAGGCATGAGCTCAATCCTGCTTAGCCGGAGCGTAGTGTTGATTAGCGACACTATTTTTGGCCAGGTAACGGGCCAAGTGGGTGTTAACCAAAAGCTCACCCTGAATGGTCGTCCAAAAACTGGCCGCCTCGGCACGAATCGCCGCTGGTTGACCACACACCTGTTATAAAATACAATAATTGCCTTAGAACGAACTAAATTAAGAATTCTTCTGACCTTTCAATCTTTACTTTCAGTATTTCACTAGTACAGTCAGCAAAGGACTGAGGGAAGCAGATGCATATTTTAAAATTGAATTTTTTTGAATGACTGTTCAATATTTTTTTATTTATTCTGCGAGAAATAACTAACACTTTGAAAGCTTTAGAAAAATTAAAACTTTAAAAATACCAACTACCCTCAGTCCTTTGCTGACTGTACTTTCAGTATTTTACTTGATACATGAGCTTGATATGGCAGCTTAATATATTGTTTTGTATTTAGTATAAATTAAGTTACTTATGTAACTCATTATTGTATGTCCGGGATGGACAAACTGTTGATACCTACTATAATTTGTTATCTTATGTACAGTTTTTCAATAAATATTCTTGATTCTTGAGTAGTTCAAATAATTTTGTACAGTAAGCAAGGGACTGAGGGTACCGGACATATTGGAAAAAAGTCAAACAAAAAATGAAAATAAAAAACCAAAAAAAAACTAAATTAAAATCGGATTATCCCTGTCTGCACCATAAAATGCCGCCAAGGACAACCTCCGGTTTGGATAGAACTATAGATAAACTACAGGGGAAACTACTTGGGCTACTGTAATGATTAATGGTAATGGCTGCTCAATACATTATAAAAGGATTTAAATCGGACTTACCGGCAGCATATCAGGAGTTCTCGCTTTGGACTAAAAAAGAAACTATGGTAAGTACCAACATATTATATAAATAAATTAGGCATCTATTATAGTTCATTTGAATAACTTTGCACTACACAGAAAATAAAAATCCTTAATAGGTGCCTATCATTGTCGCGATCAGAAAGTCTAAGTATCAAAACGTCCAATGAGCTAATGAGCTGTATATGGATGCCAGAACAGTTAAACGTCCATGTAGCCAAACGAACAGCTAATGAGCTGTATTGACGCCAGAATAGCTAAACGTCCATGTAGCCAAACGAACAGCTAATGAGCTGTATTGACGCCAGAATAGATAAACGTCCATGTAGCCAAACGAACAGCTAATGAGCTGTATTGACGCCAAAATAGATAAACGTCAATGTAGCCAAACGAACAGCTAATGAACTGTATTGACGTCAGAATAGATAAACGTCCGTGTAGCCAAATGAACAGCTAATGAGCTGTATTGACGCCAGAATAGCTAAACGTCCATGTAGCCAAACGATCAATCGACTACCATAATACCATTTTTCTGTTTTTGGTATTTGTTATAGCGGCAACAGAAATACATCATCTGTGAATCAACTGTTTAGTTATCACTGTTTATAAGATACAGCCTGGTGACAGACAGACGGTCAGACGGCCGGACATCGAACTCTTAGTAATAGGGTCCCGTTTTTACCCTTTGGGTACGGAACCTTAAAAAGTACTTACAATGTGATGAGAACTCCTTTTAGCAATGAATCTATCAATCACAGATCTGAAAGTGCCACGACTCTGCATATCCTATTAGACAAAAAAACAGCATCATCAAGTGGATAGTTCACAAAATAAAAACAAGACTTCTGTGAGGATGATTACAAAAAAATATTGTAACCCGACCTTTGTGAGAATCATTACAAAAAAAAATTAATTCTGACCTCTGTGAGCATGATTATAAAAAACTAAATAGAATCCTGACCTCAGTGAGGATGATTACAAAAAGAATTTACGAATATTGCTTTTAAATTAAGAATACTGACTTATACCTTATGTTTTTACTAAATCCAAAAAATTATTCTTTGAGGAGAATTATTTCTCGCTTCAAGAAACCTTTTTATCGGTGTAGTATTATACCTACTTGTAATGTTGGTACTTAAGTAAGAATAGATTAATATTTTAGTAAAGGGTAGTGCCGAGTTAATATAATAATATGTAAAATATTTTTTAGAACCTTAAAAAGATTAATATAAACATTAGAATTATGTATTTTTTTATTAGAAATAATTATTAAAACAAAATCTTTAGTGGTTTTATTTGGAGGTTTATAAATCCTCTGATTGGTGTAAACCCTTACACCAATCTACAATTGATCTTGTTTAAAAAAAAAGGGGAGAATTCCAGACCTGGTAGTTTGGCTGTAATTGTGAAGTTCAGGGTGAAATCTGATTTTGACTAAAATTTCACTAAAACTCAAATAACTTTTGAACCGCTAAATATTGCAGAACATACAGGGGGGTTAAATCGATAGGGACTTAGGTCCCCCACCCCCCACCAACCAATGATCCACCCCCCTTGTTACACCGTGTATACTTATAAAACATAGAAACAACCAGACCACATACAAATATCTAAGCATAAATACTTGTCTGAGGCGGGAATCGAACCCGCAACCCTGTGTTTGGCAGTCCGGCATAGTGGCCATTGTGCCAACTGGGTCGTCAAGTTGTATAGCAGACTTGGGCCCATTACAATAATGTTTAAATTACCTTAAAGTCAAATCTACTAGAGCGAGAAGACTTGGCCGTCACTGATGGGGATGCGACAGAGACTGATCTCATACTTTCATCGAATACGCTGTATCTTGATCTAACTAAATCGAAGACCTAGAAAATAAAACAAATTTAGTATCCACTTGAAAGTATAAAATTATATTTTTCTGGAGAAAAATGGTTGTCTGTAAAGTCGGTTTAAGGACGATAGTTTTACGTGATAAACGTCATGAGAAAAGGATGAAAATTTTTGGTATATTTTTTTCTTTTTTTTCCTTTATATTATTTCCATTATATAAGTCTTCTATTCGTCACTCGTCACCATAACACAAGCCCAGATGAGCGGTACATACAAACACGAGACGCGTGACATTTACCATGACTCCGTCATGGTACCGGAACATGACGGTGTCTGTTACCCACACGTTTTTTGTGAATTCACGTGTTTCATTAATTTATTAAACGAAAAGGCGTCATAAATTATGTGCGCTTATTGACATTGCTGTTATGCTGAAGAAAAACATGGTGATTAAACCCGCGACCTAGTTGGCTTCAGAAGTATTGACAAGTTATTTTCTTTGGGCACGGTCGACTAAGTTAAAAGGGGGTAGGAAAAGCGTACTCCGTCGTCATGTAAAAAGGAACCAACTAAAAAGGTAAAGTTGCGTAAAAAAAGCCCGCATACATGTACAAGTAACTTTTTAAACATATTGTTAGAAAAGGTACTTGTCATTTATTCAAATATATCTTTGGATCTTATCAATTATTCTTTGTATTTAAAAAAAAACAGCTGCAACACGTGCTCGAATATATCATTGGAATTATATATAAGTTGTTTTTAGGCCAATATCTTCGAACATTGGAATATAAATTTGAGTAAGTCTTTATTAATATTATAAAGAGGAAAAATGTGATTGTTTTTGTTTGTTTGAATTAAATAGGCTCCGAAACTACTAGACCGATAATGATAAAACTTGGTATGAGGATACATTGATTCATTGGCAATAACCTAAGCTAACTTTTTATCCCGATATTCCCACTGGATCTGGAATTACGCGGGTGAAACCGCGAAGCGCTGCTAGTCTGTAATAAATTGAACTAATGTATTATTACCATGCTGACGTCTTGTTCGTTAATATCTTTGAGCAGATCAGCGAAGGTCTCCTGGTACATCGCTGCCATCCACGGCTGAGTGAAGAACGCGTACATATCTTCCACTCCACCCATCTGCGAGTTCCAGATACAAATTTTAGGAGGTTGTAACATTCTGGCAAACAGTACACACAAAAGCGTTTAGGCGCATAATTTTAAAAGCGCAAAATGATAACGACTCGTACTAACCACATCATTTATGCGAAAAAGCTTTAAGCTACAACTGCCAAACGACATTATGCTAAAAAAGATTATGCGACCGATAGGGCTCCTCTCTCTTTGTAGATAGCTGGAGTCCTCAAAGCTACTCAATTTTCCTCATATATTTCACGGGATCGGGACTAACACGGGGCGGAGCTAGTATACAATACAACTGAATGTTTTATCACTCTGCACTTTTATCATTTTGCTCTTTTAACTTTGTGCGCTTTTACCATTATAGTCCTTTAACATTTTGCTTTTACCATTTTGCGAGTCGTTATCATTTTACGCTTCTGACATTATGCGCCCAAACGACACAACAACACAAACGACAATTTTACTTTTGTCACAGGTTCTACTAACCATGTATCTAGTAAGTAGTTTGTTAAAGAACGCCTCATGTTTTCCATACAATTGCGAGAAAATTTCGTCACTGAACGCTTTATCGGAAAGACAAGTGACAGCATCTACGCAGTGTAAGTTGTTCAGTTGGAGACGGAAGTATCTGGATTTCTTGTCTGTTATCAGCGTATGGCCCTGGAATACAAAAAGATTCGTACATTGCACAGAAAATTAGATTAAAATAAAAAAGAAATAATCTTCTCCCTGTAGACGCTAAAAATAAATACTTGTTTTTAAAATTCACTCATCCATTTATTTTTCTTTAATTTAGATTTTTATAAAAACATACTGAATACAAAATAGAAACTTATTAAAAAAATTCCATCTAAGCAAAGTCTTAACAATAACGTATCAATTTTGCATATAAGTAAAACAGTAAATTATTATAAAAACCTAAACCTAGAATACCGTCGGCAGCGAGGCAGGGCCCAGGCTACCGAATGGTTAAGGCCGCACAGAAAAATACCTTCTGACGATACGTGCCGTATCCAGGACGACTGCCTTCTGAATCCGACCCTTGACCCAACCACCCAGCGAGAGCCTCTTGAGGTGTTGATCAAGGCTCTTCGCTATCAGTCCATTTGCCGATACAACTATCGGAACAATACTCGTCGAATCAATGTCCCACATGGCGGTAATCTCGTGGGCCAAGTTCAAGTACTTAGTTTCCTTGTCCTTTTCAGCCTTTACAAGATTAACGTCATGTGAAACGAATATTTTTCTTTAAAGTAATTATTCACACTTTAATTATTTGACGGTGGTCAAACACTTTTGTCCCCTGACCGTACTTAGACTAGATAGAAGTGTAAAACAATAGGTTTTTTCACACTTTAATTTATTGACGGTGGTCAAGCACTTTTGTCCCCTACCGTACCTACTTAGACTAGAAGTGTAAAACAATAGATTATTTCACACTTTACTTTATTGACAGTGGTCAAGTACTTTTGTCCCCTGACCGTAATTAGACTAGAAGTGTAAAACAATAGATTTTTTCACACTTTAATTTCTGACAGTGGTCAAGTACTTTTGTCCCCTGACCGTAATTAGACTAGAAGTGTAAAACAATAGGTAGGTACCTACCTGATGAGGCAAAATAAACTGTATTTCCATAGGTATTTCCGGGCCTGGTTTTCTTACTTTCATATAATAGAGTGGGCCCGGTAGAGTAGCTGAATTCACTATGGGCGATTCAAACTTCATTACGGGTCGCCAACTGCTATATAAGCAACGAAGAATACTTTTGTTAGTAATATCCCTAAAAGGGGAACACAAATAGTACCTATATTATGCAACTAGTGAATAAAGGACGTGTAGGATCCTCACGTACGAACCTAGTACCAACCTATCCTACCTTACTATACTCAGCCACACTCACACACACAATTATATATCATACATAACATATTTACATACTTACTATATATTTAATTGACGTCAAACATATTATAATATCTACTTATTTATATATTTTCATATCTATAATATCGTCTTAATTTACTATAATTATTTATCTACATAAAAATAATAACACGACAATATTTGCAAGTCCCTAACATGTAGGTACAATGGATACGAGCCTGCGAGTGAATCTATTAACTAGTAGAAATAGGTAGTACCTACCTGACTAGCTGCCGTCCGCCGCAAGCGCAGCGATCGATGCGCCTGCGCCGGCCGCCAGTCGGTCCCGAGCTGTCGCCCGTAAGCCCGCGTCCGTCTAACCTAGCATTCTCGACTCGCGATCTAATTGTTTCTGTAACTACCGCTGTTATTATTTACTTACTCCTTCGGATTTACTATTTATGTGTGTCGTGTGAGCAATAAATCGTGTGCCTTAGACTATCTACCATATTACCCGAATATACTTCGATTCTTACCTGCACAAAGAGCAACCGCCACACATACCTATAGACGGATTTAAAGCGAGGGCTATAGAGGATTCTAACCACGGAATCACGGGCGTAGCGAGTGATTCAAGCGTTAGAATCCTGAGCGACGCGAGTGATTCATGGCCCTCAATGTCAATCCGTACTTTATTCAAGAGTTGCATACTATACTTTATACCATGAAAAAGAAAAAACAAAACGTGTTGCGGGACAGACACAGACAGACAGTATTTTTTGCGCAAGGAGGTTGTATAACCATCGAGAAAACAGTGATTAAAAGGCCTTTTTATTCACTGTTTTCAGTAAATAAAATAAGCTTTTTATCACAGTTGCTCATAAAGTGGATCTTATTCAACGGCTTTTAGACTCATAATCCAACATATTATGCACGCGTGCGTTTTACATTGCCAACCTAGTGCTGTAAAGTTATCCCGATAGGTTAAATACGTATCTTACTGCTAATTACATACTGTTTTGATGTATAAAAAAGGTAGGTACCAAAGAGTTTTTTAGCTAGCAAAAATGGTTGTCTCTAAAGTCGGTTTACGAACGAAAATTTTACGTGATAATGACTTAGAAAACGATTAATAATTTAGTTGTTTATTTTTTATTTTTTCTTTACTTAAATATATTGTTTTTCCGTACCATTGTATTTTGTTCTTAACCCCCGACGCAAAAAGAAATAGAAAAAACCCAAAAAAATATTGTATGTCAGACAAGGCTGTATAGGTTAAAAGTCTTTAGCCTGGCCTTTTCGGAGCATAATTAACAAAAAATATTGCCTTAAAAAAATGTAAACATAGACTTATCACAAATATTTTGTTAATTATTATTTTGTTTTCTTTTCAAGTCGTTTCTTTTATTCGCAACTGTGATAAAAAACGTCGTACGATATACGTGTGGAATTGATATTTGCATCTTGGCTTGTTTAACACGCTCGCTGCCGCTCGCGCGTCATAAACCGCCTCTATGCAATGATCAATTTACCACACTTATATCGTAATGTACTATTTTAGAGTGGGTATGGTATAAAAGTTATTTAAATGTAGGTATGGTCTTTACCTTCTGGCTACTCCGGTGGTTATCTTAGTAGCACTTCTTAGATTCACATGAGAGTCCTTAAATCTGTCAATGAATAAAATAAATATAAGTACGTAGACAGTATCTACTTAATTAAAATGGTAAACCATATACCTAACTATAAGCAAAATATAGAATACTAGCTGCGCCCCACGGTTTCCCCGCGTTAACGTGGGAATATTGGAATAAAAGTAGCCCTATATATTATGTGTTAATGTCTATGTGTTAATCCAGGTCTCCAGCTATCTACATACCGAGTTTCATCGCAATCGGTCCAGTAGTTTTTGCGTGAAGGAGTAACAAACTCACACACATACTTATAATTAAACTAGCGGCGCCCCGTGGTTTCACCCCCGTAAGTCCCGATCCCGTGAGAATATCAAAATAAAAATGAGCCTATTTTTTGAGAAAGGCTCTCGAAAAATAGACTAAACAACACAAAAATATTTTTTCAATTCAAACCAGTTGTTCCTGAAATTAGCGCCTTCAAACAAACAAAGTCTTCGCATCTATATATATAAAAGGAAGTCGTGTTAGTTACACCACTTATAACTCAAGAACGGCAGAACAGATTTGGGTGAAAATTGGTAGGAAGGTAGCTTAGAGCCAGGAGACGGATATAAGATACTTTTTATCCCAATATGCCCACGGGATCGGGACTTACGCGGGTGAAACCGCGGGACGCAGCTAGTTTATAATATTAATAGGATATGTAGCATTCTTTAATATTTACCCAAGCAAACTTGAGCTATATTTCGGCAATAAATCGGAAACCTTAGTGGAAGAATCGGCCATCAGAAACGGATCTAATTTCAGCAAAAACATTTTCCCAAGCTGAAAACAGGTCGTCTCAAAATTAAATCAGTTATATACCTTTACATTAGTACCTAAGTATACTCTCATACAAATAAACTTAGGTAAGTAATGGAGCAAGAGCCCGTAATTGTTGTGATCGCTAGACCTACGCCTTTCACCCTTTCAATGGTGACCATGCTGGACTGCCAAAAACAGGGTTGCGGGTTCGATTCCCGCCTCTGACAAATATTTATCTTAGATATTTGTCTGTGGTCTGGTTTTTTCTATGTATTATAAGTACATATATAATTACAAAATAAAAGTATATAAGTAGTAAGTAGTATACTATATTTTAATTCTTGCTGGATTGTGATTTGTGTTTTTGCTTGCTTGTTTTGTATCTATACCTATTCTATTTTCTACTCGTGAGAAAAAGTTTAAAATACTAACCGCTTCTCCAACATCTTCGGAACAGTAATGCTTATGTGCTGTATTATCGGCGTACAATTGACGCGAATATTTAACGCAAGTGCCCGCACCGAAAACGAAGGGATCGTTCGTCTCAAACGTTGTGCCCACCACTAGGCCACCGTCGTACACTAAACCACATTCATTTATAGCTAGAAAACAAAACACTTGGCTGAATAATCTTCATGTTTACCGCGAATTTTAGTTAATCTGTTTAGGAGCCCTATTTCTACGTACGTAGCTTACGTTCCTTTCGACAGACAGACAGACACACAGACCGATGGACAGACAGACAAATATCTATATAATATATGTGAGCGTTAAGTTTTTCTTAGGGGTTTTCGTTTCGTTTTTCGTAACGCTCAAACTGGATTAAACTGGATTTTTCACTAGTGCATAGCTTATATTGCGGGCTTTGAGCGCGGCCAATCAAGAATTTCCGTAACGAAAATAAAACCTAATACCCCTTACTCCGCCAACCATGTAGCGACCATCGGCCGAGCGTTCGCCTAATGTGTATGTATATGGTACGATTGTACGAAGCTCGCACGATGCTTTACCGCGGCAGTCCCCGAGTGCCACACGTTTTTTTTATAAAATAGGTCCCGTCTCAAACCGATAAGCGATAAGGAACTTCGTTCCAATAAATAAAAACAGATATGATTTTGTTATATGCTTAGATTAATTATAAAAGCAGATGTCTAACCCCTAAAAGCATTAATATCAATTGCCTTCAATCCGTAATAGAACAAAGCGAAGATAGGCACAACAGTGGCCTGCAATTGCGACATCAAATGCAATGACTCTACATGAGTGCCTCTTTGCATCCAACTTGCTAAATGATGTTTCCGAAACACTCGAATACCAAGTTTATCTATGCGGCGTTGTACTCTTTCATCGACCTGTAGGGAGGAAAATACAAATTACTTTGCCCGGTTTACATTATTCTAGTCCAGCGATCGAATCCAGCGCTAAATAGCAACTGGAAAGATGTAAACCCACACTGAAATGCACTGGATCCAGTAAGCATTCCAGTCCAGTAACTGGATTGGCGGTCTGCTTTTGAATCCATTAAGACCATTCCAGAGCAACAGAAAGGGCCAATCCAGTGCCATTCTAGTGCTTACACAACAATTTTAGGAAAAACACGATTCGTCAGCTTTTAAATGACTGGAATCATGTAGACAATATTTCCAGTACGGTCCATTCCAGTCCAACCGTAGACAGAGAATAAATATAGTGTTAACAACCAAGTCTAACACTCAACAATAATCAACCTACATAATTATAATTCGCAACGTAATATAAATCATTATTCATTTAGTATCAATTAGGTATTCAATGTATGTATTTCATTCAGATATTTTTCTTGTTAATCGATTATTGAATATTAGTATCGATTTTGTTTCAAAGAATAGCAACACTATTATTTTTTAGTTAGGTGATAACACTGTTGTTTTACATCCAGCAATGGTTTGGTGATTTTCGAATTGAGGAACGTGAATAAATCTATTGTAATCGTAGATAATACCAACTGAAACCCACAATATATGCTGCTAAACCATCTCCTGAAGCATTATTTACCTCCTGACCTTAATAATAGACAAGCTACCAGGGTATACAGTGTGAGACAGCGAATATTCAACATATCCATAAGTATATCGTTGTCAAATTGCCACTAAACAGCAATTAACCATTACTGCACAAGTGCACACTAATAAGTACTCCTTTTTAATATCTTATAAGTCACAAGTAACACAAATCATAGTCTAACAGGCTATAAAAACAAAACTTTGATAAACACCAAACGCTGGTTTGCCACCAACGACGTTGATGGCAAACAAAAAAATCCCATACGCAAATAGAGACAAAAAACTTATACTTCGTCTTGCTTCCACGTACTCATTTTACATTCAATCCTTCTCTAGTAATTATTATTATTTTAGCAGCCAGTCTATATTTATTCTCTGTCTACGAGTCCAGCCCTACTGGATTGGTCAAAAGTATCTTTTGTCCTTCTCCATTCTCTTAACTATCACTATGCCGATTTTTATCCAAATCGGTCTAGTCGTTTGGCCGTGAAGAAGGAACAAACAAACATACAAAAAACTTTCGGATTCGGATTTATGACTATAGTTAGGATTAGGATTTTACTATAAAATTAAATATCAAAAGTTAGATTTTGTTTGAATTTGACAAGGGTCTTCAATCACACCCTGTTTAGGTAGTAGTATAACTGGAATCTGTTACCGTTTCATTATTAAAACAGTTGACTCTCATTCTGACTGGATCCGCAGATGGGAACGGTTCAATGAACGTTATCATGTGAGGTGCGAGCCCCAGTTCCAAAAGCGCAGCTAAACAACTGTAAGCTTCTATGCATTCACCGTAAACAACCACTTGATTCTCTGCACTTAGACTGTATGTTTGGTCTTCTATACAACAAAGGGAGATATGATTTGGTTAGTTGGATATTCTAGAAATAAGCACCTTCAGAGACTTTGTTAAGTATAAAATTCTAAGTCTTGACTAACTGGCCGTGTATCAATGCCCAGCTCAAGCTAATGGACGGATTTTGGCATTTACTTTTTGATATTCTTCTTCTTCGTATCGATAGCACGAAGCCGAAGTGGCAAGACTAAAAACGCAATAGAGGTGTCTTACAAACAGTTTTTGGATATCAGCCACTAAAATTCGTAGAATGATATTCCTACTGTCGTAAAGATGAAGAAATGCTTTGTATTGTCATACACTTCGAAACACGATTAGAGTGATTAAGGTCAATATAAGGGTTGAATTAAAATAAAAGTATTTTAGCGGATGCCTAATTCAAATTTTAGCCTAAATCGTCCATTGCTTGGAGCTGTGGGTTGATATATTAGTCAATCGATCAGTCAAGACTTCCAATTTTATATTTATATAAATACAAATATATTTATTAAAACGTATTTTACATAGTAATCAAATAAATAAATAATAAATACGAATACGAAAGACGAATAGCGCAGCGTAAGCTGCCGTTCGTAATTTATCACAATAAGTAACAACATTGTGGTGAACGAGTTGCTGGCGTTCCTGCAGCAGAAACTGGACGTGATGGACGAGTTGTCTGCACTTCAGATCTGTACATCGAACTTCAGTGAGGAGGACATAGCGGCGGCCAAGCTGTTGCTATTCGAGGTGCTAAATAAGCGTGGCCAAATGGTGTCTCGTCGTCGCGACGGGACTAAAAAAAGCGTACAGGACATCATCACGCTGTTTAAGGAGACAGACCCGGACGACGTGCCTACGTTTGTGGCAAGGGACCTAAATAAGCTCCCTCCCGTCACTTTCGACCACGTCAATGCTACGAGCCTCCTGAAGGACATCGTCCTTCTGAAAAAGAGTCTCAAGGAAGTGCACGAGAAGCTGGATGCATCTCAAAATACCGTTTCCGAACTACGCAAAGAAGTGGACGAGTTGCGCAAGAACGGAGCGGTAATGAGGTCACCAGTGTCGGTGACGAACGTCAACTCACCGCGCGGAGCTGTCCTAGATAATAGCTTCGCGTCAGCAGTTTTGTCGCAGTCGCCGTCGCCTCGTGCGCCGCTTGTAGACAGCGTGCCCCGCGCGTCCCGCACCGCTGCGGCACCTCCACGTGCCGCCGCACGACCTACGCTCCCCGCCCCGCCGCCTTTGCCTGCGGCCTCAGTCCCCGCGAGCGCCCTTGTCGTTTCGAAGCCAAAGGTTCCGAACGACGACGATGATGAAGGTTTTGTCAAGGTGCAAAAGAAGCGGCGACCAAGACCTATCATGAATCGCTGCGGTACAGCCCCGACTGATTCTAGTCAGGGAGTTCGTGCTGCGCCGCCTAACACTCCGGTGTACATCTCCCGCCTGCACTACACTGTCGGGACGAAGGACATCGTTGAGTACGTACGCCGGAAGCTGGGTTGTACGCTGAGGGTGCATATGCTGGAGTCGCATCGAAACGTCAATTTCAAGGCGTTTGTGGTGCGAGTACCGAACAGCTATCTACCTCGCGTTATGGATGAAAGCTTCTGGCCGAAGGACGTGGTGTTCCGTCGCTTTCGCGGTCAAATTCCACAAGAACAGACTAAGACGAAAGTGTAGTGTCATGGAAGTGCTACTAACATAGTTCTAAGCTATCTCTTTAACACATTCAATTATTATTATAAAATATGTATGTTAGTCTATAAGGTATGTTTCTATGGGCCTTTGTAGCCCGAAATAAATGATTTATTATTATTATTATTTTCTCTATGATTTTATTCATCTCGGTTTTGATACCGGCGTAATTAATCTAGCCACGGGCCTAAGCCAAGTGGTTTCGACTATTTGATGCTGCTATTGAATTTATGGTATTGGGGAGCGATTCCCGTTCTGATTCAGTCCGTAAAAATTTTCGTACAATCCTGCATGTATTTAGTATAACTGCCTTCTGTAAATTTATAAATGTATATTCAGGTAAATCTAAAGTTTTTATTGATTGATGCAGTTGTTTTGGAATAACTCCAGTTGTGGACAGGACTATGGGGACTATAGATACTGATTTGAGATGCCACATACGCATGATTTCCTCCTTTAATTCAACATATTTGGTTAATTTATCTGTGATTGTGCTCTGTAAGTTATGTGTGTTAGGTACGGCTATGTCAATGAGAAGTGCTGTTTTATCTATTTTATCTAATAATGTTAAATCAGGTCTATTAAAATGTACAGTTCTATCAGTCAGGATTCCTCTATCAAAATATAGTAATAATATAGTAATAAGGTTAATGTAGTTTGTAGTTGGCGTTCTCTAGTATGGATTCCGGGGTATATTTATAATATGGAAGTTTGGTAGATGACGGTTTGAGATTATATTTTAATGCTAAACTTTGATGAATGATGTTGGCTACTTGGTCATGCCTGTGTTTATAATCAGTCTGGACTATTGCTCTACATGCTCCTGTAATGTGTTGTATGGTATCGGATGAACTATTACATCGTCTGCATAAATCTATTGTGAGGCTAGGTGTCTTTATAATGAACTTCTGATAATTTCCAGTCTCAATAACCTGATCCTGAATTGCGATCATGAAGCCCTCGGTCTCTGGGAAGAGTTCGCCTCGAGTCAGCCATGCGTTCGACGCTGCTTTGTCGACATGATTATGGCATAAATCGTGGCGATGTCTACCGTGTAAGGCCTTACGGCTCCAGTCGTTAATTTTAATTTGTTGGCTAATCTGTTCCTCGTTCTTTTGGGTGTTGGTATCGTTTAGATTGAGTGGTGTAAATATTCTATCATTCTGTACTATTGATAAGTGGAGGTCCGAGGCATTCGATTTATTATGGAAATACTGACGAAGGTTTGTAATTTGACTATTGTGTAAGTTATAAATGTCAATGATACCCCTACCACCTTCATGACGCGGTAATATTTGACGCTGGACACAGGCTCTAGGGTGATGTTTCCTATTCTTTGTCATCGTTGTATTAACATTACGTTGAAGCTGTTTTAATTCTGTTTTTGTCCACTTTAAAATGCCAAACGAATAAGTCAAAATGGGAATTGCAAATGTATTAATAGCTTTGACAAAATTCTTTGAATATAATTGGGTTCTCATAATACTATTGACTCTATGCTTAAAATCCTGTTTAAGTTTAAATTTTGTTTCTTTGTCTAAAATCTGTTGTGCCTGGTTAAATCCTAAATATTTATATGTCTGATTTTCTTGCAAGGGTTCTATTATTTCTCCAGATTGTAGTTCATAATGTGACACATGGTTTTGCCCTGCTTTAACTGCATTTATTTTACATTTGTCGATGCCGAACTCTATTCTAATATCAAGAGAAAACTGTTCAGTTAGTTCTATCAAATTATTTAATTCTGTTTGAGTTTTTGCATATAATTTGATGTCGTCCATGTATAGTAAATGAGTAAGTTTATAATTTTCTAAATCGGGTTCTGTAGTTTCTAGTGAATTTTTAACATATTTCAAGGAATAACCGTTATCTGTGGAATTTAAAATATTAGACAGTGGGTTTAGAGCAAGACAAAACCATAGCGGACTCAGTGTATCTCCTTGGAAGATACCACGTTTAATTCTTATTTCGTCAGTCTGTATGTTCGTATTGTGTAAATTTAATTTGAGCTTAGTAGTCCACGTTGTACTTGAATGTTTTAAAAATGCGATGATATGTGGATGGATTTTATAAATTTCTAAAACTTTTAATAGTCAAGTGTGAGGAACAGAATCATATGCCTTCTTGTAATCTACGTACATTGTAAAAAGATCTTTTTTGCTTGACTGAACATGTTTAAGTAGTACGTTATCTATTGTTAATTGCTCTTTACATCCCTGGCTAAGTTTTCTGGATCCTTTCTGCTGCTCTTGTAATATAGAATTGCGCTCAACATGGTTATAAATGGATTCTGATAAGCACGCGGTAATTATTTTATAAATTGTTTGTAAACACGTAATAGGTCTGTACTTTGCTGGATTTTTGGTGTCATTTAGATCTTTTGGTAGCATGAAAGTAACTCCTTCTGTAATGTAAGCTGGCATTGACTCTGGGTTTTGAATAAAGTGGTTAATATGGTGGTAAAGATATGGATGAATATAACTAAACTTTTTGTACCAGTAGTTGTGAATATTGTCAGGACCAGGTGCTTTCCAATTATGTAATTTTTTTTAAACTCTATGGAATGTTTCTACCGGGATGTGTTCAAATTGCATCGGTTCAGTAGTATCGTATTTGCGTTGCTCTTCTTCAATCCATGCGGTTTCAGGGTTATGACTAACAGGGTTTTCCCAAATGTTGGACCAAAATCTTCGCAATTCTTCAGGATCAGGTGTTTGGGTATCTATTGTGTTTAGGTTGTTTGTGTTACTGGTTTGGTTTCGGAGATTTTGATAAAATTTCTTTTCATTGTTTGTGAACTGGGCGTTTTGTGTCTTTCTTTCGGTACATGCTAGGTAACGCTTAAGGCGACTGCTATATACAGAAAGTTTTTGTTTCAAAGTGTCTAAAAATTCGGTTAATTGAGTATTGGGTTCTTCATGTAATGTGTTTATACTGTTCTAATATTTTATTTACATCTTTTACAAGTGAACTATTGTTTCTATTACCGTTAATGAACTGTGTTAATCTACCAATGTATTTTCTTAAGTCACTGATTTTACGCTCTAGTCTTTTCTGCCAGTTTGGTTTATGATTTTGTTTAGTTTGCTGCAGGGTATATGCCCGTGGCGGGATAGTCAATTTAGTTCCGTTTGATTTAGCAGCAGTCCATGCTGCTACATATATTATTAATTGTTGTTTCTCAAATAAGGTATCTGCGTTAATGTGTTTAGGCAAAATTTTTGTATTTATATAATGAACTATTTTAGCTAATTTTTTAGATGTTTTTTGTTTCGGAATAAATGGTCTACCAATCGGTTCAATGTTTTTGAAGTAATTTAAAGCTTCGTCAAAGAGTGAATCTATTTCAGGCCGACTCTCTTGCTCAGCTTCAGCACTGCTGTGCTGTTCTTGCATATTATCAAGATTTTCTGCCTCTATATTAAATAAACTATCAAAATTAGTATTTCCTATTTGGTCTTCTGTTGTGTTGTTACTATTTTCAATATTTTCGTTAAGTAAGTTAAGTGTACTGGCTACTTCATGTCTAATTTCTTCAAGTCTGTCGCTGTTAATTAGTCTATTATTTATGATAATTCTCCTCTGATCAGATACTCTTTGTTCAGATATATGTGCTAAGTGTGGGAATTTGTCAACAAAATGCTGATGAAGGAGTTTTCGGTATGATGTTTTATTTGTTTCTATTGATGTAATTCTATAATATGCTCTCATAATTTCTTCGTTTAGTTCTGAACTCCATCGCATTCTTTGACCTGTTTGTGTTTTTGAAACTAGCGAAGTTTGATTTTGTGTTATTTGTGATCCTGTACTAATTGTTGCTATTACTGAATTGGATCTTTCTGTATTTAAACTATTTAAATATTTTTCTGCATCGTTTCGGACTCTAGCTATTTCTTCTAAACTTAATAATTTATTACGCTCTATTGCTCTTCTTTGGTCACCTATACGTTGTCTGCTTACTGCTACGTCAGGGAATCGCTCGCAAAATTTGGTGTGTAAATCGGGTAAATATGAAACTGTATCTTTTTCCATTGATGTCAAAATGTAGTATGTGTGCAGGATAAAGATGTTCATTTCTTTGCTCCATCGTTGTCGCACACGTTTAACCTCAACGGGCGCAGTATTATCGACAGTGACTATCGACTGCGCAAAGTTTTCGGTTATTGATCTTGTATGGGGATGAGTAATAGAAGAAGAGGAAATAGAAGAGGGTGGGTTAGCAGTAGGATTTAGATAAGAGGGTGGAGAAGATGGAATAGAAGGAAAAAGGGATTTAGTAGATGATGAGGATGAGGATGATGGTCTGCTGTAGCCTTCTTCGGGTTTCCCGGCAGGGGCCCGCTGACTCAACCCACTGCCACTGACGGTCTGCATACTGAGGCACTCAGCGTCAGCTCCAAGTGCGCCCCGGCGATCGCCCCCGGGAAGCGATCCTATACGTAATTTCTTTTTTAATCTCGTCTCCATTTTGTCGGGTTTACCTCCACGTTAGCCGCCCAGTAACATAATGTTGCGTTGCCCGCCCCCCACGTGATCAGATGGTCGATCGGGACGTGTGGTAGGATTTGAGGGGCTTATTATTATTATTATTATAAATATTGCAGGACATTCCACACATCGCCATCTAGCCCCAAGCAAAGTAACTAGATTTGTGTTATAGGTTCTAGACAACGGATATACTACTTATATACTTTTGTGTAAATATACATATACTTATGATATTACTAGCTGCGCCCCGCGATTTCACCCGCGTAAGTCCCGATCCCGTGGGAATATGGGGATAAAAAGCAATCCAGGTCTCCATCTATTTCGATACCGAGTTATTGCGTAAAGGAGTAACAAACATACATAAACACACCCATAAACTTTCACATTTATAATATTAGTAGGATAAACAACCAGAATTCTGATAAATAAGCATAAATACTTGTCTGAGGCGGGAATCGAACCCGCAACCCTATGTTTGGCAGTCCGGTATGGAGACCATTGTACCAACTAGGTCGTCATATCTACTAAGTATATTATATATGTTTTTTTGTCTTTTCTAACATATTTTGTAAGGTTTGTTACTAACAATTTATAGATTTTTTAACTATCTGAAATAAATGAATAATAATAATATTTATGGTAAACTAACTAGAATCAGAGATCATCCTTAAAAGTTTCCTCAAACATGAATTGGCTTGATACAATGAATTGATCACCATAACATTGTCTGGCATGCTTGGAGACAGTGGCACTCTATCTGGATGGTAACTAGGATCGTCCATTAACGTTCTGTCGCAAGCCTTCCCAAGTCTAGAAAGATATATAAACCTACTAGCTGCACCCCGAGAGCGGTGTTGGCTTAGTGGTAGATACCTCGACTTTCATTCTGGTGCACAGCCCGCCGAGATACGAACCCACGACGGTTCGAATCTCGGCGGGCTGTGCACCAATGTATTTTTCTTAAGAAAAATGTATGTGCGCTAATTGACATTGCTCTTACGGTGAAGGAAAACATCGTGATGAAACCCGCGGCTTAATTGGCTCCAGAAGTATTGACAAGTTCTCTCCTCTGGACATAGGGTCCAATGGCGGAAAACAGCCTGTATACAAGTACAAGTACAAAGTAGCAGCACCCCCGCTGTTTCCCCCGCGTAAGTCCCGATCCTATTGGAACATATTTCTGTTGTCGCTGTAACAACAAATACTAAAAGAAACAGAAAAAAAGGCAATATTTATTGAGTATGCTTTTAAGAATTTTAGGTTATTTTCATTTGCTATTGTGGGCAGTATTTTTTTGTTAATTATACTCCCAAAAGGGCAGGCAAAGGATGTTTAACCCATACCGCCTCGTCTGACATACAATATTTTTCGTTTTTTTTTGCATTCGTTTTTTGAATCAATTGAGCTTATTGATCACTAGCTGCATTCCGCGGTTTCATCCGCGTAAGTCCTGATCCCGTGGAAATATCGGGATATAAAGTAGCCTATGTGTTATGTATCTACATACAGAGTTTCATCGGAATCGGTCCAGTGGTTTTAGCGTGAAGTAGTAACAAACACACACAAAAACTTTCACATTTATAATATTAGTAGGATACAAATTGGGTCGCAAGCAACGCAATGGCTCTATCTATTGTTCTGACAGTGAAACTAACTCGACTTCCTTCGCAAGTTCCAATGGTTCCCTCAAATAGTCCGGATGCTGGAACTGATGTCCGCAAGTCAATACCAATTCGTCGTAGTGCTTCACACCGCCGCCTTTTAAATAGATGCATTTCTTTTTCCTGTTCATTACCATTAATCTTAACTAAAAGTTTAAGGAAGTATTAATTGTAAGGGGATTAATCATTACTGTAAGTCAAATTCTTACGGTTAAAGAAAACATCGTTATAAATGCCAGGGCTTAGTTGAATATATAGATTAAGTATTTCTAAACGGATGGACACGGCCTTCTAAAAATGAGCGAAAATTCCTTTACCTTTTTAACTCAAAAGTTCATAATAATATATTGCCTCTGTTTTCTAAGTTCAGCTAGGCTTAGAAACAACAAGAATTTTTATGTAGGAAATATTTTTGAGGACCTTCAAATGGTGTGCATAACGACACTTAACAAACCACTATCAATTTTAGTTATAGGCGAAAGCCATTTTGCTTCTGCCTCCTATATGCGCTTTAACATCAAAATGGTAATAATCGAATACATCGTAGGCCAGTGCACCAACAAAAGGACGGGTCTGAAAAGTTTTTGTTCCACTGTCGTCTTCCTACCATCCCACCTTCATTCGCATCCCTCGCAGACCCCCGCTTATTTGGGGTTTTTCGAATCACGAAGTATCTTCTAGGAAAGAGTGCTTTAAGATGGGATTCTGTTGGATTGAGAGTCTGTAAAATTAGGCATCTGTAGAATTATGAATCCGTAGGGTTGGTAATTTGTTGAGTTTATAATCTGTTGAGTTGTTAATCTGTAGAATTAGTAATCTGTAGAATTGAGAATCTGTTAAAGAAATCTGTAGAATTGGGAACAAACCATCTTAGACCGCATCGTCATTTACCAAGGTAACCTATTTAGTATTAAAAGCTTGTATTACAAGGGCGTTAAATAAAACCTCACCTGTCAATCCTGACCATAACAGCGGACATGATGTCAACGTAGAAGTAGAAAGGTACAGTCTTGAGGTACCTATCGGTGTATCGGCCGTCTTTGGCGACGCAAGTGATGGCCGCTCGAAGGCATTCGCTGACAGTTGGCATGCCGTATTCCGATACCAGGGTCACGTTGCTGAACGTTAGGTATTGTGATGTTGGCCTATGGGAATAATTAATAAATATTGTAGAACATTCCACACATCGCCATCTAGCCCCAAGCTAAGTAACTACACTTGTGTGCTAGACAACGGATATACTACTTTTATACTTTTCTTTTGTAAATAGATACTTATAATACGTAGAAATAGCCAGACCACAGACATATATCTAAGCATAAATACTTGTATGAGGCGGGAATCGAACCCGCACTTTGTGTTTGGTAGTCCGGCATTGTGACCATTGTGCCAACTGGGTCGTCAAAGGAATTCATGCTTAAGCTTCAATGATTTTAAACTTGACTTCAGGACTCTTTATTAAATTATTAATTTATTCACGTTTAACTTTTTAATGTGTGGCAAATGGCCAAATCATCAGCATAGCTACGAAAAAAAAGGACTTCAAATGGAAATGTCAAATGTAATGAGTATATTCCTTATTTATTTTGATATCTTTAGTATTCGATAACATATTCTATTTTCAGGTTTGCTTATTAATTCAAACAAGAGTTTGAATAGGCCTTTAACATAGTCTTGAAGACGGAAGAGTCACCGGAGACCTAAATCTAAAAGAGGATGGTTAGTACTCTTCCAGATTTGGATGGTAAATCTTCTGCTTACCCAAAAATCTGTAGTTGGGTCGATTTTTTTGCGACTAGTGTAGTAGTGGTATTTATAGAACTGACGACCCAGTTGGCACAATGGTCACCATGCCGGACTACCAACCACAGGGTTGCGGGTTCGATTCCCGCCTGAGGCAAGTATTTATAATTAGATATTGGCCTGTGGTCTGGTTGTCCTTATGTATTCTAAGTAGGTATATATTTACAAAAAAAGAAAATTATATAAGTAGTATATCCGTTGTCTAGCACCCATAAAACAAGTCTAGTTACATAGCTTGGGGCTAGATGACGATGTGTGGAATGTCCTGCAATATTTATGAATATTTATTTATTATTTACAAATTTCTACTAGTAGATAATGTCTCAGCTAAAAGCAAAGTAGTTATAATTCAGATCATTAAAACATTCTAAGTAAACTGCAGCTTATAAGCGAAGCTCAGCCATCCAAATACATAACACAATTATTTTAAGTCCAATTTTAAAAGCAATGAGAAGCAGTCTGAAAATTCATATTTTATTTATTATTTTTCTCTTTATTCCAACATTTGTTAATCAAATGAAGCAAAAAGCAGTCCACTTACCCTAATATCAAAGTCTCAATGAAGGCCAATCCAGTCCTGCTTGCACCTACAACCACTATGCTGTTGTTGACGTACACTTTAGGTAAACTTGTCAAAGGTCTCTCTAATACCCATAGAGCAAACGGTGTAGAACTGAAAACATTTTTTTTTAAGTAACATGTTTAAATCTATACTAATATTATAAAGCTGAATAGTTTGTTTGTTTGTTTGTTTGAACGCGCTAATCTCAGGAACTACTGATTCGAATTGAAAAATTCGTTTTGTGTTGGATAGGCCATTTATCGAGGAAGGCTATAGGCTAATTTTTATCCCGATATGCCCACGGGATCGGGAGTTACGCGTGTAAAACCGCGGAGCGCTGCTAGTAAATAATAAATAAATACTGCTGGACATTCCACTCATCGCCATCTAGCCCCAAGCTAAGTATCTAAACTTGTGTTATGGGTGCAAGACAACGGATATACTACTTTTATACTTTTCTTTTATAAATATATACTTATAATACATAGAAACAACCAGACCACAGACAAATATCTAAGCATAAATACTTTTCTGAGGCGGGAATCGAACCCGCAACCCTATGTTTGGCAGGCCGGCGTGATGACCATTGTGCCAACTGGGTCGTCATGTTTAAACAGGTAAGTACGCAAAAAAATATAACAACAAAACAGAATATTTAGGCAAAATGCTTAGGCTGAGGTTTAAAATGGAAAAGTGCTAAGAGAGCCGACAATCAAGCGGTGGTAGTGACTCGTCACGTTCCATCATATTGTCCAGGCATGACTTTCTGTCTTTAGGCGAGCATGCTGCATCTTCAGCTTTAAATACGCTCACGATTTCGGACCGAGAGACTTCATTGTAAGCACTGTAAACGCTGTTCACTTAATACGGCCCTCAGCCTTCATTTACACGAAAACAGACTAACAAGAGCGTAAACATATAAGGGTTCCTTTTTTACCTTTTGAGGTACAGGACCCTAAAAATGACAGGAAACATATCTATATATAACCAACTAGCAGCGCTCCGCGGTTTCACCCGCGTAACTCCCGATCCCGTGATCGAATTATAAAATAGACTATAAGCCTATTTTTCAATCCGAACCAGTAGTTCCTGAGATTAGTGCGTTCAAACAAACAAACTCTTCAGCTTCATAATAAAGTATAGATTGGAGCGAGTAAGGAGCGTTCACGATTGAAAGTCACAGCTGTAAGTTCATTCACGTCCAGTTACAGCCAATGTATGGTTTAAGGGGGTGACCTCGATGCTATATAGTGTTAAACAAAATACTCAAATGTTTCTCTATGGTGCTTTAGTATAATTAAATTAATAATACCTATACTAAACAAAATAATGAAAATAAATCTCACACATCCTTATTAATTTTATCCAAGTCTCTATTACCACTGAGATTGGGTAGCGTTGTCCTTGGATGGACTGGCGTCATGTGACTTGCTAACGACATTAGATTGCGGCTTGGATTCTAAAAATAAATAAAAATATCGTTGTCTGTAAGTCGGTATAATTTTACGTGATAACGTCCTAAGAAAACTTTCATGTTGCTATGGTTACTTGTCAATAACGTTGATATGGTTACTTGTCATTAACAGGAGCTAGGACGTCACACTTTTTTGAGAGTGCATTCCTATTTATTAATTTTTCCTATTAATTATGGCTTCGCACGGCTTGTGCATTTAGCCAGTGTCAAGTTATATTTTGCATCAAATTATGACTCGATTTTTCATAAATCGGGCCTAAAGTGTTTCAAAATAGTCAAAGTCGTCATAGTCCGTCAAGTCAGGGCCTATAGTAAAGCGGTAGCAAGTTTACCATAACCTTAATAGGAGATTTGGAGGCAACGAGAAAACTTCATGTTTGACACTGATTTTTACTTTCACTACACTTGTGCACTCTCACAGAACTAAATTGAATAACATTCCACCAGAATTATACAATTCAACTCGGGTTACAACTAAGTCTCATTAAAATAAAACTGAAGCACGACATGTTGTTAACTCGTTCCCGCCAAAACTCCATTCCTATTTATAAGACGTTATCAATCATATTAAAAAATAATAAATGAGGCGAAACTTTTTTGTTGTATATTATTAATTTTTTTTCTGTTTTTTTTTTAATGTTCTTATTGTTTTTTTGTCAACATCTCTTAAACTAAATATTTATTTTTGTCGTGTGCTTGTCCGAATGTTTTTATTATTCTTTTCTATTCTGAATTTATTTCGATTTATGAGGTATCCTGCAAAATTTTAGGATCAAAGTATCCTACTACCTCCTCTATCCCCTAAACTACCACTCTCTATTTACCACGATGCCGATTTTCATCCAAATCGGTTCAGTCGTTTGACCGGGATATAAACAAAAAAAACTTGAAAGGTGTCAAGGGACATCCGGATGGAACGAAGTTTCTTTCGATTAATTAGTGAAGGAATTGTAATAAAACCAAAAAGTGTCGTTACAACTTTTGGTCCTATTTTTTTCCGTCTAGCCCCCTTTCGCAACGCGCCATAAGGAACCTCGTTTCATTAAACAAACTATAAACCAATTTTCGCATTTATAATATTAGTTAGAATTTCAGTTTTGTTTTCTTATTTTTGGTTACAAATGAGAAATTACAATCTCGTTTTCGTCCAAGATTTTAATCTCTCGACGATCTGACTTTGGCTATATTGTAAACAGAAAAAACATTCAACAACGAAAAAAAACTCTCTAAGAGTTCTTACCAAATCGCCTCTACCAAAGAGTCTGCATAACCAAAATAATGTTGCAAATGGTGATAATCGAAGCAGTTCTCGAAGATACCATCTGCTGTGAGGTTCTAATACTGGTGACATCACACCTGATAGAATCTACAACAAAAATTGATGAAAATGGATTACTTGGCGGGAAGTAATACGGGTTCGATTCCCTCCGCCGATAAAGCATTTATGTACAGATATCTGTTAACAAATGACCATGAATGAATTAATCATCATGTCATGATGATGATGAATATTGTGGTCTGGGTGTTTCCCTATGTAATAAGACAAAAAAATGTATAAGTATCAGTATATTCGTTGTCTAGTCACCATAACACAGCCCAGTTGCTTAGCTTGGGGCTAAAGGGCGCTGTGTGCGATTGTCTGCATTATTTATTGCATTGAATTACAAATACTCACTAATCTACACTAATATTATGCAAAGAAAAGTTTTTTGTTTTTTTTTTTGATGTTACGAGTGGGTCCGAAACTACTAGACAAATTTTGATAAAAAATTTGACATTGGCTACTTTCTATTCCGATATTCCCACGGGAACGGGACTCACGCGAGTGAAACTGTGGGGCGTTGCTTGTTTAATTATAAGTATGGGTGTATGTTTTTTACTCCTTCTAGGATTCCTGGCTAGGGTCAGGCTAGCCAGGAATCGAACCTGTATATTTGGCAAAAAAAATAATCATCCTATATTTTTATACCAATCGATAGTGTTGCTGATTGAAATCAATACTTGGAAACAAACATAGTATGGCAAATCAAAGGATATAGCAAATTTGTGTAGTCTTCCGTAATCTATACTAATATTATAAAGCTGAAGAGTTTGTTTGTTTGAACGCGCTAATCTCAGGAAATACTTATTCCAATTGAAAATTTATTTTCGTGTTAGATAGTCCGTTTGTCGAGGAAGGCTATAGGCTATTTTATATTTCAATATGCTCACGGGATCGGGAGTTCCGCGGGTGAAACCGCCGAGCGCAGCTAGTTTAGGATATAGCCCCTAAGGCCCATGTGTATATGTGTCAACTTACAAATCCATCGGTACCAGGTCGCCGAGATTCCGGTTCTAAATCATATTGCGTTCTGACTGCGACCGCTTCTTCTAAAGGCCTGTAATTAATTTTATGAAGTTATACATTTTAGGAATTTGTCATCTTAAAATTGACGAGTTTAGAATAAACGGTCTCGGAAATTGGCGATTTCGGAAGTTGTCACTCTAGGAAGTTGTAGTTGTCACCCTTGCCTGGCTTCTTTAGGCGCGTTATGAAAAAATGATGAGTGAAATTTTAAGATGCGCGCGCATCTGTTACACAATAGTCACATATTGCAGCTGCGTAACCCCAAAAATAAAACCGATCGAAACTGTGAGAGTGAAATTTTAAAATGCGCGCATCACTGTAACACTAAAGTTGAAGCTGCCCACAAAATAAATATCGGACGGACGGACGAACTTAGTAACTTCCCACGCGCGTACATAAGTAGGTACACGCACACATTTTTCTTTCTTTAAACGATTTCAAAACAATTCTCATTACAACCGGTGATTATTATTGTCTGCAAATAATTACTCTCTATAAAATGCAGCCAAGGAAAAATTCCGGGTCGGATAGAAAACTACTTGGGCTATTGTGATAGGTAGCAGTAAACTACATATTGGGGGGAGGGAGAGAGAGAGAGAATCTCCATGGGGTGTCCGCCAACGGCAAACAGCTTGGCTAGATTAAATTTTTTAAGGGTGATGGGAGCAGAGGTGGCTAGCGAATCCGAACTTTGTTTTAAAGCTCCTGTTGCAAGAATGGCAGTGCAACTGGCCCAAACGGTTATGTAACTGGGATTGGGACGTTTTTACCTGGCAAGGCGTTTAATCCTGGCAAGGCATCGAGATCCTGCATCAGATACTGGAAAACTATGGGTACTTGTATACGGGCTATTTTCCGCAATCAGACCTCTTTACCTGGGTCCCCTTTGCGTGAGGTTCTATTTGTCAGGGGGAGAACCAGCCCAGCTCTTCCATAAATTTTGCCACTAGATGTGGTTTCTCAAAAAATTCTGGAAGGCACTTACCGTCACCTACTGTACTTAGTCTGATCTCCGTTAGCACCATGCAGTCCAGCAGCACATGCGCTATGGGTATAACAAACACGTAGAACTGGCAAGCAGATTTTAGCTAATAGGTATCTTCTGGGAAAAATCTTAGGCCGCATCATCACCTACCATCAGTCGGGTGTGATAGTGGTCAAACGCTGATCTAGCATGTTCGAAATTTTACCATTATTCTTTAGCATTTCCAGATTATGATGTCGGAACGGCTAAGAGAAAGGATTTTGGAAAAATGTGCCATAAATATAAATGCAACATCACCCAAGTATGACCATCCCTATAGGCTGGTTCTCACTGAGCAGCACGAAGCACTGCAACGTGTGAGAATGTATGGCAGACTCGAACAGTTCGAACAGCGACGAGACCCGTGGAGCGTGCTCCAGGATATCCATTAGTTCTTCCATATCATGCAATGTGCCGGGGCGGACTTTTAAATTGCTAAAAAAGGAAAGTAACTAATTTTATAATTTAAAATAAGGAAAATAATAATAAATATTACAGGACATTCCACACATCGCCATCTAGCCCCAAGCTAAGTAACTAGACTTGTGTTATGGGTACTAGACAACGGAAATTCTACTTATATACTTTTATTACACACTTAGATATTTAGACAAATATCTAAGTATAAATACTTGTCTGATGCGGGAATCGAACCCGCAACCCTGTGTTTGGCAGTCCGGCATGGTGACCTTTGTGCCAACTGGATCGTCAATTTAGGAAGGTCACACAAAGGGTACCGGAGGACGGCCGATGAAATCGAAGTAGACCCCGAACAAGATGGCGTGACCATCTGGATGCCTTCAACGCAGACTGGCCAACCTTAGCCCAGGACCCAGGGCTTTTTTTCTGTGATGGAACGACACTCTAGTCAAATTTCTTGTTTTTATTGAATGTTCTTAGGTATAATAAGCAGTATACTTTTAATTTAAAATTTTGTTTCAAATTAAAATATAATTTTACGGTTTCTCTAGTTAAGAAATGTTTCTTTAAATTTGGATGTTTATACGTATTTTTGTACGTAACTATAAGTATGTAAAAATAAATGATTTAAGTTCTACCTATGATATCCATGGGTGGCAGATGACAAGCAGTTATCTGCTTGTTATCTGCCACCCATGTCTGGTTGCTTAGGTCAAAGTTAGATAGCATTATGTGTAATGTTAAGTTAAATAAATACTTTCCTAAATGGAAAGGAAATAAATACCTAAAAACGTTAGGTACAAAAAATACCTATCTCAAGTTTTAAAACAAAGTAATCCATAACCTATACCTACTCATGTCATATTTTATCACCTACACTTATCTAACAAGGAGTTTTTGCTCGTGTAACCACTTAGACGAAATAAAAATCTCACCCTCTGATCGAGTTAATGTGCGCCACGTAAAGTGTTTCGCTTATAAACTTACGACGCACGCTGTATGGTGTTACCAGCTGAAAAAAATGGACGAAAAATTAATAAACTTGTTTTTAATTTAATTAGACCCTTTTTAATTGGGTCCTTTTGCTTGAGGATAGAGTAGGCTTGCCCAGCACCTACTACCCTCTCAGCTTAGTCGACCATTTCCATAGGAGAGAACTTGTCAATACTTCTGGAGCCAACTAAGCCGCGGGTTTCATCACGATGTTTTCCTTCACCGTATGTATGTATGCATGTACGCATACGGGCTTTTTTCCGCAACTAGACTCTTTTTAATTGGGTCCTTTTTGCGTGAGGATGGAGTAGGCTTGCCCAGCACCTACTACCCTCTCAGCTTAGTCGACCATTTCCATAGGAGAGAACTTGTCAATATTTCTGGAGCCAACTAAGCCGCGGGTTTTATCACGATGTTTTTCTTCACCGTAAGATCAATGTCAATTAGCGCACATAATTTTTTCTTAAGAAAAATACATTGGCCGGCCGGCCGGGATTCGAACCACTAAGCCAACACCGCTCTTAATTTCTAAGTAATAAATATACAATATTTAACGCGGAATAAGTATACAAATTGCACGATCTTGGACAATTCGAACTCACTATTGTTTTTTTTGCAAAATTACAAAGTTAATGAAAATATTTGAAACCCCTTAGAATTATATTAATTTCCATGTCTTGGGAATCTTTACAAACCACTTTATTTCTATACTTATGTATATTAATATTATAAATAGAAAAGATTTATTGTTTTTTTTTGTTTGTAAAAATAGGCTCCGAAACTACAGACCGATATTGATGAAACTTGGTATGAGAATCCATTGATTAATTGAAAGCAACTACTTTTTATCCCGACATTTCCACGGGATCGGGTGTTACGCGGGTGAAACCGCGGAGTGCTGCTAGTAAAGGTATGATTTTGAAAAACATTGATCTCAAAATTTGTAATCTTTGTCATTTCGCGTTAATTACGTTAACACATCTAAATAAAAACTCACAGTAAAATGTTCAAGTAATGGAAACGCAGCATGATTTGAGGGTAGACAGAGAATACAATAGTCTCTATCAGGGAACAATTCATACGCCACTTCTAACATATCGAAACCATATCTAAAAAGAAGCAAGATAACTTTAGTAGAATAATGAAATGTATTAAGACTACAAAAATTAACTATTTCCTTCGAATCGAAGGCTATTTCCTTTAATTTTCCATTCAACTTATGTTTTCAAAAATTAATCTCTATCAGCAACAAGCAAACTCTTTAAACAGCTTCTTAATAACTTTATACCAATATAAAATTCAGGTATTTGACAGGTATTTTAATTTTTATCATATAAAAATTAAAACTGCGCCCCGCGGTTTAACCCGCTTAAGTTCCGATCCCGTGGGAATATCGGGATAAAAAGTAGCCTATGTGATCCATGTCTCCAGCTATCTAGATACCGAGTTTCATCGCAATCGGTCCAGTAGATTTTGCGTGAAGGAGTAACAAACACACACACACAAACTTTCACATTTATAGTAGGATAGTAGGATTTTTTTGCAAAAACATCTGGTTCGATTCCTGGCTAGGGTAAACTTTTTAAAAATCGAATGATGCAGTTTTAGTTTTTGTCAAAATCTGGTACGAAACTCCTTTTACAATTGCTCGCTGGGTTTTTTGGCGGGAACGAGTTAACAACATGTCGTGCTGCAGTTTTATTTTCATGAAACTTAGTTGTAACCCGAGTTGAATTGTATAATTCTGGTGGAATGTTATTCAATTTAGTTCTGTGAAAGTGCACAAGTGTAGTGAAAGTAAAAATCAGTGTCAAACATGAAGTTTTCTCGTTAGCTCCAAATCTCCTATTAAGGTTATAGTAAACTTGCCACCGCTTTACTATATCCCCTGACTTGACGGACTATGATGACTTTGACTTTTTTTAAACACTTTAGGCCCGATTTATGAAAAATCGGGTCATAATTTGATGCAAGATATAACTTGACACTGGCTAAATGCACAAGCCGTGCGAAGCCATAATTAATTAAAAAAAAAATTGCTCGCTGTCTCTTTTAGCATATAGCACTGAAGATCCATCAAATATCAGATATCATAGGACATATTTATTGTTTGTATGTTTGCATTAAGCACAGGCTCCGAACGAAACTACTGGACCCTTTTTGATGAAATTTTGTATAAGGATAAGTACATTGATTCATTGACAGTAACATAGGCAACTTTTTATCCCATGTTCCCACGGGATCGATAGTTACGCGGGTGCGGTGAAACCGCGAGGTGATGCTAGGCTACACTAATATTATAAAGAGGAAAGATTGTTTGTTTGTTTGTAACGAATAGGCTCCGAAACTACAGGATCAATTTCAAAAAATCTTTCACCAATAGGAAGTTACATTATCAGGGAATAAAATAGGCTATAATATGTTTTCAAAAAAATTAGGGATTCGTATAGTTTTTGTATTAAGGTGAAAGGGTACCGGCGCTCTCTCCATACAAACGTAGTCGATTGTTTCCTCCCTGGATAATGACACTAGAGCAAATATTTTTGTGGCATAAAACCTATAACTGCTATGACTATGTCTTGGTTTTTTTCTTATCTTTATTCCCTTGGAAGTTTCATACAACATTATCTCCCTTGGAAATAATGTTTTGCATTAAGTTGAGAGTAACACTGCTTTAATCCGTAATTAAAGTGATGCAGGTATGAAAGTATTATAATATACCTTTCATCATACTCCGGTTCTACAGCGAACAGTTCCAGCACGAAAGCGTTAGGAGGTCCTTTGTATCGAACTGGTTCTATTTCTTTCGGCGGAACACTCACTGAAGCCGATTCGAATCCTACACAAATAATAATGAAATCAGTTGCCTGAGTCTGAGTTTCCTGACTTTACATTTAACATGTATGTACAATTTAACATAACATACATGTACGGTCGGCTGCATAATTGCAGACCCACCGTAGAGCTCCAAAACGGCTGTTATAAGAATGATTTCAATACAAGCACCTGCTTTAGGTGAAGTTCAAAGTTTTCTAACTTATCAATTTATCAAACAAAAATTATTAGAATGCAAATATTCCAATAATATTAATTTCAGAACTCTACCAAGGGCTACAATTATGCAGCCGACTGTACAATCAAAGCTCAAAAGTATACCGCCACCTTAACGTGTACAATCTTATACTATTTAAACATTATAACAACGTAATCTGTGGATCGAAATCACGTCGGTTGGTGTAGCGGGTGGCGGCTTATACTACTCGGCCAACTAAAGACATAGCTAACATGTTGAGAATAATAATCACACAGTACTTTTAATTCAAGTATTTATGTTTGTGTGTAACGTCTATTAGAAGGAGGTCGTAGGTCCAATACTTGTTGATAGTATTATGGCAGCAAACTGATAGTGTACTTATGACGCATACTGTACAAAATAATACTTAACTTACTTTTAGGTTTTTCTTTCTTCTTACTTTCTTCGACGTGTCGCTTAGTGTCCAGCAATCTTAATATACTTTCTTTACCTCTGAAATTAATAAATAATTACTTCAGGACATTCCACACATCGCCATCTAGCGCCAAACTAAGTAACTAGACCTGTGTTATGGGTACCTACTAGACAACGGAAATACTACGTATATACTTTTTTTGTAAATATATACTTATAATACATAGAAACAACCAGACCATAGACGATTATCTAAGCATAAATACTTGCCTGAGGCGGGAATCGAACCCGCGACCCTGTGTTTGGCAGTCCGGCGTGGTGACCATTGTGCCAACTGGGTGAAAAAACGAACCCTTTAGCTATGTTATTTAAGTACTTCTAAGTAGCAAGAAGTCAAATTTTAATATTGTAAAGGGATGCCGATTATTTGACATTTCTAGGGTTCCGTAACCAAAGGGTAAAAACGGGACCCTATTACTAAGACTTCGTTTTATTTGTTTACTTGTGTCAAAATAAGAGTACCTTTCTAGAAAACAGCTGTTCAATAGTGAAACCAGATTTCAATAGATTAAGTAAGTAGTTTTTAATAGTATTGTAAGTAATTGCAAAAGCTTACGGGGAAGATTTTTTAGTTTTTTTGTTTGTAATAAATAGGCTACGAAACTACTCAACCGATTTTGATGAAACTTTGTATGAGGATAAATTGATTCATTGACGGTAACATAGGCTACTTTTTATCTCGATATTCCCACGGAATCGGGAGTTAAGTAGATGAAACTGCGGAGCGTTGCTAGTAAGTTATATACACGGTGTAACAAGGGGGGTGGATCATCGGTTGCTGGGAGGGTTGTTGCAGAAAAAATAATCTGTAAAATATTTTTTTAGAACCATACAAAGATGATGTAGGTAAACATTAGATTTTGAAAAAAAAAATACTTTAATGGTTTTATTTTGAGTTTTATAAATCTAAGACTCTGATTGGAGTAGGGGTATAAAGGGTCCACAATTGAACTTGTGCTGCGATAGTTTGGCTGTAATTGCGAAGTTCAGGGTGAAACCTGATTTTGATTAAAATTTCACTAAAACCCAAATAACTTTTGAACCACTAAATATTACAGAACATACAAGGGCGTTAAATCGATAGATACTGAGGTCCCCCATCCCCCAACAACCGATGATTCACCCCCCTTGTTACACCGTGTATAATATAGTAATACGAACCCGCACTCAAAATCACCATAAGACAGATACTTGGGCACCCTCAACAGATCAGTATCAATGTTAACAATGTCAAATTCGAATTCATCTTCCTCGTCTTCAAGTAAGTGTAGTATGTCTAATTGGGCGAGCGGTGTTGTAGTCGGCGTGGACACGGAGTGTTGACCGGCCAGTTGTTTGAAGTCTTCTTGGTCGAATAACCAGGTCACCTTGAAGATAAATATATGTCTTTTATAATAAACTATCTTTTAGCGTAGCGTAAGAGTAGATTTTTTCAAAAACCCTCCAAGTTTCAGGTCTCTACGATGAGCGGTTGTGCGTTGATCCGTCAGTCAATCAGGACAAAGCATTTTATATGTATAGATGGATAGTACAGTATTCGACCACTATCTCACACTTCTTCTTCGTGTCGATAGCACAAATATATATTTTTTACAAATCAAAGGGGCAATGATTAGGCAAGGTAAGATTCGCCCACTCGAGTATACTGCCAGGTCTTTGGCGTTGCTATTAGCTGACATAAGGTCAGGTAACGTACAGGTATTAGGGCTGGAGAGACAGAATAAGAGGTGCAGCATAGTTTGTTCGGGAGCCCCGCACTGAATTTGAAATCTTCTCACACGATGGTAAGTGACGATGCGGTCTAAGATGCAGCACGCTTTCTTAAAAGATACCTAGGTATACGCTCGTGGCTCAAAGACTCCCAAAATAAATTGGGGCCTTCGAGAGACGTGAGTAAAGGTAGGCGGCAATGAAACGAAAACTTCCGACCCGAAAAATGAACAAACGTTGCAGTAACGAGTGTAGGCTTAATTTACGACTGCAACGGTTTTTCATAATGGAGGGCAGGTCCCGACGCAAACATGCAAGTGGTCAATTGTTTGACAAGAAGAACCTAGCTTTATTTGTTTGAAAGTCATAAACTGACATTCCAGTGGATTAAAGACACAGCTGCAATAAAGGTAATGAAGCGGGTGATGAACTGGCAAGAAGGAATGCAGAAATAAATAAATATTGCAGGACATTCCACTCATCGCCATCTAGCCCCAAGCTACGTAACTAGTTATGGGTGCTAGACAACGGATTACACTTACATACTTTTCTTTTGTAAATATATACTTAAAAATATAGAAACAACCAGACCACAGACAAATATCTAAGCATAATTATTTGTCTGAGGCGGGAATCGAACCAGCAACCCTGTGTTTGGCAGCCCGGCATGGTTGACCTTTGTGCCAACTGGGTCGTCAACCAGAAACCGTTAGTTAAAATTATAACCCCTGGCGTACTGTTCCATTAACCTAATAAAAAACCTGGATTCATTATGGTTATGAACCTTCAGAATAACAGGCAGAAATTTTAATACACTAGAAACATTTTTAATATTTCCTTAAGGAGGGTCCATACGCCAACGACCTTGGTACACAGCCTACTAAATAGTTACTACAGGCACCGGTCGCCTTCGTTGGTGAACATTGTTGATTTTTACAAATGTGTTTTGTTTTTCTCAAAAGTACTGAGATGGAATTGTAGCTGAGATCTTTACCGACATTTTGGTAAGATTTTGAGCCAAAAATTCCCTATGTTTGTGAAGCTATCCTAAAATTAAGAATTAAAACTAGTCTAGCTTTGAAATGACAAGGAATTTTTATTACAAATTACCCCAAAATATAGGTAAAGATTTCACCTACAATTCCATCTCAGCACTTTTGAGAAAAATAAAACACATTCGTTACAATCAACAATGTTAGTTGTAAGCGACGGGTATTTCTGGCGCGTTGCGTTTGGCAGCATAAACAGCCTTAAGTCCTTACCCTGGATTTAGCATTATCTCTAAAACCAACTTGGCCGTTTTCAGACGGTGATAGCTGGACCGCAATTTCACTCATCATGTTGTTCGTACTCACCGAAAAACTAGAACAATATATTCGCAAGATTAACTTGAAGTTTAATTGATTTAAGAGAAAGTTAACAGGAAAGGGTACCGGGGGCAAAACATACAGGCATAGTCATGGCAGTTATAGTTTTATGGCACAAAAATATTTGTGCTAGTGTCATTATCCAGGGAGGAAACAGTCGACTACGTTTGTATGGAGAGAGCACCGGTACCCTTTCACCTTAAAGTAACCTTTCATATACCTACGTGTCGCGTAGACATAAGCCCAGAACCAATAGCGTAACATCATCTCTTACTGCTGGTCCTAAAATAGCTATTTAGGGAACACTTTTGTTGCACTTTTGAGTTGCAGCCATGTAGTGTAGCATAATCCTAAAGGTCTTGGCAGGGGAGATAATTTTAGGTATGAAGTTCTCGATCAACTTTTATTTTCTTTAATTTTTTTAGTATACAATGCGAGCAAGTATTTATTTTTTGAAGGTTTGAATTTTCAATATGCGTGAAATCTTTTTGAAATTAAATCTTATATCTTTAAATGAGCAATTCTTGTATATATATATATATATATATATATATATATATAATTGGAATCTCGGAATCGGCTCCAACGATTTTCATGAAATTTGGTATATAGGGGGTTTCGGGGGCGATAAATCGATCTAGCTAGGAATCATTTTTAGAAAAAAACAATTTTATTCGTGTTTTATCGAAACTTACTTTCATTTTATCTGAAAAATATGACTCTTCCTGACATCTATTGGCGAACTACTAATACTATTTTTTGTGAGCAATAAAGTTAAGTAACACGAAGTCAATGAGTGTTTGCTTTGAGGTTAGACTAAGTAAAAAAATATATATATACCGAGCAAAGCTCGGTCATCCAGGTACTAAATATTTATCCATGAACAGTCCAAAGGATTGCAGAAGGAACTATGCGTTTTTGCGACTTACCATTCTGGAAATCTTGAGAAATCCAACATGGCATCTTCGCAGCCAGTAGTCGGATCCCAATCAAACCAAGTCCAACAGGTAAGGGGAAACTTCTTGTAATTCGACCCACAAACTACCAAAAACCGAGTCTGTGGCGATGCTTCGCCAACAGATGACAGATGGGCCGTTCTAGATTGCGCAAACGAAGTTTTTCTGAAGATGAGCTCAATACAAGTTCCAACGAATGGGCCGCGGCCTACCAGCGAGGGTACTGGCCTGAGGGTGGTGGGCAGCCAGAGGTTCACCCACTAGAACTCCAACGGTTCCTCTCTCGCCATGATGCCAGGGCTGCGGGAACGTGGTGCGATTCTACTGCGGCAAGACAACTGCCCGGTGGAAGAACTTTGGAGATACCACTAAGTACCTTCAAAACTCTATTGAATAACATAGATTGAATCAAAGTGATTCTTCTTATAGTATACTAACCTAGTCGAAGAATCCATATGTTTGAAACTAGTACCATGAAATGGTGATACATTCATTTTCCTCAAACCTGCGAACGGAGATAGTTCGAAACTTTCTTCCAGAGCTTCGAAGTTTACCTGAGTGTTGAGACACATCACACCAACTGCTACTTCTTTGTGCTGGAAAACAGGATTATGGGATCCGAAAAAAAATAAAAATATACATACAACCGAATTGAGAACCTCCTCTTTTTTTTTGAAGTCGGTTAAAAAAAGGAGGGGTTCTCAATTCGCCGCATACCTATTTTATGTACCTATAAAATATATACTAGCAAAGCTCCGCGGTTTCACCCGCGTAATACCCGATCCCGTGAGAACACCGGGATAAAAAGTAGCCTATGTTCCCAATGAATCAATGTATCCGCATACCAAGTTTCATCAAAATTGGTCCAGTAGTTTCGAAACTTATTCGTTAAAAACAAAAAAATTATGCCCTCAGATATAGAAAATAGATTAGTATAGAAATATGTATACAAGAATACCTATATTTTTAGTGTTAACGCAGAATATATAATAAATGTAACTTCTTAGTTATATGACTACACTAGGTACAGTCGGCTGCATAATTGCAGCCACCGGTAGAGTTCTAAAATTACTATTATTGGCATGTTTTCATTCTAATAATTTTTGTTTGATAAATTGATGAGTTAGAAGACTTTAAACTTCAACTAAAGCAGGTGTCTAGAATCTTGCTCGTGTTGAAAACATTCTTCTAACAGCCGTTTTAGAGCTCTACGGTGGGTCTGCAATTATGCAGCCGACCCTACATATACCAAGCATATTTTATAACTAGTTCGCCTCGCGACTTTACAGGAAGATAAACAGACGCGGAGAAGGACTTTTTACCCGTCTGCAAGGAACGTGTTTTGTGTTTTTCGCTCCTTTTTTTGCAATAATAGTATATCTATAATCTATACTAATATAATAAAGCTGAAGAGTTTGTTTGTTTGAACGCGCTAATCTCAGGAACGACTGGTTCGAATTGAAAAATTATTTTTGTGTTGGATAGTCCATTTATCGAGGCTATTTTATATTTCGATTTTCCCACGGGATTGGGACTTACGCGGGGGAAACCGCGGAGCGCTGCTAGTAATATTATAAAGCTGAAGAGTTTGTTTGTTTGAACGCACTAAGCTCAGGAACTACTAGTTCGAATTTAAAAAAAAATTGTGCTGGATAGTCCATATATCGAAGAAGTCTATAGGCTACTTTTATTTTGATATTCCCACGGGATCGGGACTTACGCGGATGAAACCGCGGAGCGCAGCTAGTTATTTATATTTTTAATAAAATGATATAAGTATAGATATATAATATTGTATATAAGGTGAAAGTGAATACCTCGCAAACTAACATAACTCTCTCAGACTCAGGATGCCTTGAAATAAGTTCGCTGATGTAATAATCGCCGTACCTTTCACGGAGTTGAGATGCGTGTCGCTCTAGGATTGGAATTAAATCGTCGTTGTCTTCTTCACTGTATGAACATTTCACAAACACTAGATAAGATACTTTTTATCACAGTTGCTCATAAAGTGGATCTTATTCAACGGCTTTTAGGCTCATAATCCAACATATTATGCAGGCGTGCGTTTTACATTACGCCACTAGTGTGTAAAAAATTATCCTGATAAGTTGAATTGGTATCTAAGGTATCTTACTGCTAATTACATGTTAGGTAGATGAAAAATTCTTAATTTATCTGGGTTATACTGTTTTGAATTTTGATGGATAAAATAAAGTAGGTACCAAAAAAGAGATTTTACTCCAGCACTAAAGGTTGTCTATAAAGTCGGTTTACGAACGATAATTTTACGTGATAAAGTCTTAAAAAATGATTAAAAATTTAGTGTTGTTTTTTCTTTACTTAAATATAGTTTTTTCCGTTCCATTATATTTTGTTTTTACCCCCGACAAATGGAAAAACCCTAAAAAATATTGTATGTCAGACGAGGCTGTATAGGTTAAAAGTATTTTGCCTGGCCTTTCGGGAGTATAATTAACAAAAAAATATTGCCTAAAAAAATTGTGAACATAGACTTATCACCAAATATTTTGTTATTTATTATTTTCTTTTCTTTTCAAGTCTTTTGTTTTATTCACAACTGTGATAAAAAACGTCGTACGTTACACGTGATTTGATCTTTCCATTCTCGGCTCTATAGACGCACTCGCGTTCCGCTCGCGCGTCATAAACCGCTTCGATGAAATGGTCAATTTACCACACTTGTATGGCTATGTACTATTAACATGTATTAACATGTATTAACATAATATTAATCAGGCTGTACGCGAGGAGGTGGCAGACCTTGGTTTTTTTATAGCTAAGGGAGCTATAAAAAAACAGCAGCATACAGCAGTTCTATTTTCTTGTATATTCTGTATACTAGGTATATAAATAAATTTAAGTAGGTATCAAATAATTATTTTTTAATATACCTACTCACATCAATCGACAGAAATATATGGCGAAGTGTAACTAGAAGAACTGATATGCTAGGAGGAAGAACAAATTACGTAGAACGTCTACTTGAACTATAAAAAATCTAATATATGATAAACGAAATTAATTAAGGAACATTTAAATAAAAGGTCAACATATTTCATGTCAGACACGGAAACAAGCATCCTACTAATATTATAAATGTGAGTTTGTGTGTGTGTATATTTGTTAATTCTTCACGCAAAAACTACTGGACCGATTGCATTGAAACTCGGTATGTAGATAGCTGAATACTTTTTATCCCGAAATTCCCACGGGATCGGGACTTACGCGGGTGAAACCGCGGAGCGCAGCTAGTATTATTATAAAACGGACAGACAGACGAACAAGAAAATGATCTTATAAGTGTTCCTTTTTTAACTTTTGAGGTACGGAAGCCTTAAAAAGGTAGGTCTAAATGCTTAAAACTCACACAGCCCTCCTAATCCTGAGTCTTGGACTAACTTCAGTTCTATCAGCTATACATAGAGAAGGCAGCATTTCGCCAGATATCCCCTTCTCATGAATCAGAAGCCTCCTGAACGAGCCTTCAGCTCGCGATTGACCGGGCATCAGCACTGAAAGGTGAGTATAAAATTCTCGTGTTGCGGTGTTGGTTACCAAACTCCTCCGAAACGGCTTGACCGATTCTTATGAATTTTTTTGTGTACCTATAGGGCTTAGCGTGCATTAGTCGGAGAACGCAATTTTATTTTTAACCCCCGACGCAACGACGGGTTGTTATAAGTTTGACGTGTCTGTGTGTGTGTCTGTCTGTGGCATCGTAGCTCCCAAACGGATGAACCGATTTAGTTTTTTAGATATCATGGAGGGGGGCAGTAAATCCAAGTTTGAGGGATTGTAACCCTTGTCCCACGGCTGCCCTCTTGGAAAAATGGATTTAAATAGTCTATAATCTATAGGTCTCACAAAAAAAACAGTCAACATTTTTTGTTGCAAATAAGATTATCTACAACTTTTATCAAGTAACTTTTAGTCGTAAACCAAAAATAAAAAAGTTATAAGCGAAAATCCATTACTCCGTTTCCTTAGCTATTTTTACGGTCCCGTCTGGCTGAAAGCATGAAACTGAAAAAAAGATAGAGAAGTAGTCGTATAGCGATTGGTTCCCCCTTTCCTCCCTTTTATGTTTTTGCATTTTTTATGAAACCAAACTGTCAATGAGCAATATGATCATAATTAAATCTAAATTAAATGCAACCTCAAATGTAATTTTTCAATGGACTAATTCGTTTGGTCTGAAAATCGGCAAACATCTTGTTTTCTATCAACGTTTGCCGGGACAGCTAGTAGGGGTAGGTATAAAGATGAGACTTACATGGATACTGACGCAACGTCTTGATGTATGCAATATAATGAACATAGGGATCATGCATAAACACAGATTTCAGCATGCCATCAACAACTTCTCGTGAATGTATTTTATTCCAACAGATAAGATGAATAAATAAAGTATTCCTGGAGTTTAGATTTACTGCCCTGTATAATTAGAATATCGTTAGTCACAAACAATATTTCAAGCTTCATCGTAGTGAATTTCTCGGATTCTTTTCAGTAAAATAATAATATAAAAATGCGTCATTCTTGTTCATTTTTCAGCTCGTTTGGAGCTTTGGGCTTGACCGATTCCGATGAATTGTTCAGGAGTAATACATAATATAGATAGGTATTAGAGATTTGAAACATAAGAATAGCTACTTTAAGCACCGATTTTGATTCAATTGCATGGCTGAAAATAACATACAAAAAATATATAAAAAGAACATACATAAAAATTTACAGACGATTTGAAACCCTTTAATTTAATTAATTCTGTCCGTTAGGACAGAATTAATTAAATTAAAGCTCAAATCTTCGCAATATTTTTATCTACATTTTATAAGGGGGTTAAAAAAAATCGTGTAGGTACTCACTTATACTTCGCCCAAATATATTCTTCCCAAGCTGAAGGATGCACTGCTGGTATTAACGGATAATCTCTTAGGGCTATAAAACCCACAATTCTATCGTCAACATCCAAATGGATAATCGAAAGCACGCCATTCTCTCTGAAAACATTAGATAAAAATATCAGGAAAAACCACGATAACTCACCAAAGTTAGTTTGAGACTTCACTTAGGAAAGGGCGCATACCGTTCAGGCCTCAAATTAACTTCGTCACGCTTTAAACTTAACAAGCCACCAGATATGTTTCTTACTGCAATGGAGTAGGTAAGTACCTACTTCGTTGCAGTATCAAAATAAAAATTGTGCAAAATAACTTAAAATAAAAGTTTATATGGTAAATAGCAGTGCGAAGATACCACGTAAGTCCCGATAAAAAATAGCATGTTACTCCCAATGAATCAATTCATCCTCATCACCAATTGTCTTAAAAATCGGTCGAGTATAGTTTCAGAAACTATTCGTTACAAACACATTTAAAAGTAGGTTGTTTTAAATTAGAAATTGAGTCTATTGAGCTCGATATCCTGATGTTGATACCTCAAACTCGTCCCATTAGTAGGTGTGTAGGACGAGTTCAGGGATCACTCATGTACTTATGTAATTTTAGTTAGCAAATCTAAAATATTACAGGTTTGTTACTTTGCTAGTATTCGCCCCACGGCTTTGTCCACGTGAAACCTATAAACTACGAATTAAATTAACTGCAACCTCAACCTTTTTCAGGGCTGAAACTACACCTAAATTAAATAGGTACCTATCTTGTAAATTACGTTTTAAGACCTTACTTACATAAGATATATTACATCAGAAACATCTCCAATTCGAAAATTGTTTGAGATGGATTCATTCAACAATTGCATTACGATCGGAGCATCTTCGACGCATGCCAGGCGGAGGCGGCCCAAGGGCGGTATTTTAGGAAGAACACGAGATACTGGAAACATAGCTCTAAATAATAACTAATATTACTAGTTATACACATATAAAAATACTGATTTCTTATAAATACAAATCAATTGATAACTATAAAATTCTGTCGAGCTGACAATGTTTTGACAAATCTGTTTGTAGATGCTATTTTTTTGTTTCAAGAAGAATATATTACGACGGAGTAGCTGTATAGGCTGCAATCACTTTTCCTTTCCCTTTTAGAGAAAAAACTTTCCCGTCTTACTGGACCATTCGACTCTTCGATTCGACTGGACCTTACTGGACCGGTTTCCAGTATGTAGTGCCGGTAATATAATATTTGTAAGACTTCCAAAGAAAAAATTCAAAAAGAAACACAAAACTTTTCTTGCACTGACATCAGACAATATTAGTCAATTCTATCAGTTTTTTCTGAAATATTCCTCAAAAAAAAAACTTATACACAAGAACATCACAAGAATTTGAATCTAACTAACCGAAGGGAGTACCTACTTGTCGAAGCCTATTTGAGAAAAAAATACACGACGTTGGCAAGATGCGCATCATACAAAACAGCAGAAAAAAAGGTTCTACCCTTTTGTCTCTACCCTATTTCTTTTTGTATGGATTAGTACGCGATATGTTACTAAAATTGCTATAAATAAAAACAACTTCTTTATACTTAAGGTTATTTATTATTACTCTTAAAACCAAAGCTTTCGAATACTCAGAAAAAAGTTCTAAATAGTTAGTGAGAAAGACTACCGCACCTCGAAAGGCTCTTATATAGGTAGTTTGAGCTATATTTAAACACAATATAAAGAACAGTTCATTGTCTGTTATCAATTCTAAATATACAGAACACAATTTTATACTAGAAAATACTCCTACTAGCTTTAATTAACATCAATAAATAAGATGACTTCATTTTGTGGTACTCTTTGGAGCTATATTGGCTTGTTATCGATTTGATACACTTTATCGGTAATGTTAAACTAGGTAAGAATATATAATTTTACTGCGGTGAAGCAAAATATTAATTTAAAATAGTGCCACAAAATGTTTAATTTATAAACCCCCGATTTACAATGAAAAATGCTCGTAATTCTAAAATTACTAATCTGATTTGTATGATACATGGCTAAGAACACTTAGATAATATTCGGCTTTCAGATAAAAAAAAATCGGTGCTTTTATAAGCTCCGACGCCATAAACAAACTGACAAAGGATTGAGTTATGGTTATAACACTCCTTTTTCGGGGGTGAAAAAGTATATTCGGTACCCTATAGTTAGTGCACGAAAACTAAAGAACTATTAACAAGCAGTAATGTGAAATAATAAAAACCCATAACCCGAAATTCTTAAAATATAAAATTCATTTAAAAACATAGTTGGGACGAATTCATAGAAATTATGCTAAACAAATTAAATTATTGCTTACTTACGTCAATGTTAGGCGGACGTTAAAACGATAACAAAGATATTTTAATATTACAGTGCGTTAGAGAGAACATCTGATTCCGATTCTAGTGTCAGCAACGCTCATAGAATTTCTAATACAATGCTTTATAACGAAGGGGACACGTTTAAGGTTGTGTTTACTAGATTATTTTGAAATTAAGACCATAGTAGTCCAAACTCCATAAAGATAAGTTTTAAGGTTTAGGATTTACCTATACATCTAAGAAACACTCATTTTTATTTGAGTAAAAACATGACTTTTAAATGTTTTGAACGAAGTTTAAAGTTACAAGCGTTGCAGAACAAAAGTTATTCGCCTAGCTAGACAATAGAACCCCTTTTTGGAATCGTTAGTTACATTTTGTAAAACTTTTATAGTTATGCCTCAATCTTCTACTATAGTGGTGAGGCACATATAGTGGTGCAAAAATCATAAAGAGATCGATAAAGACATGTTATATTAACACTTTTGAAGATTAAAGACTGATCAAAGCCTCTTACGCCTAAAGGTCGCTGCATATGTAACGTGATTTTTCTCGTGCCGGACAGAACGTGATATTTTTATATGAAACGATGTCACGTCCCGTCTGGCACGAGAAAAATCACGATACGTATGTTTAAACACCACAAACACTTTATGTACGATGCACGTCACGTCCCCGTTCCGTCCGAGGTTTTTCCCGTTACGTATGCAGCGACTATAAGTAAGTATTTAAAATTGATGAAACTATCTAAAAATATAAATGTTCTCTCTATACTTCTGTAATATTAAATCTCTTTGTACGATAACCAATAGAAATAAACTAACATATTTAGTCAAGTCACCAAGAAAATACATGAAATTACAATAGCATTCTAGCTATACTTATCACATTGCTCGTAAAATTAATCTCATGATGGACATATTGGTGTTGTTTCTCTATTATAAAAACAAAAAAGACATGTAACTTAAAAAACATCTTAGAAAAACTTGTAGACCATTGTAATGGTACTGTATGTCAACTGTTTCTTCAGTTTCAGCTATTATTTAAACGAAAATATGCAATTGTCCAGGTTAATATAACTAAACTGAGAATAAATACAATACAAATCACATTACATGATAGTTTATCTGATTGGTCGGTAACAACTTTCACGGTTTTACAGATTATATCTCATTTGTGATGTAAAATACAACTAGTAGACGATTACGATATAAAAACCTAATAAAACTAAAGCCTTGTTTACACAATACGAATGCTCTCATACTCCTCTTTAAATAACTTAAAACTATCGATTAATAAAAAAGAAATTAAATCAATGCATATGAAAAACATTTTAAAAATTATACTAATCTCTCGCACAATAATTATGGTTCATGTCTTTTGCTAGTATAAAAATATCATATCTACACATATTTTAATTTACATGTCGTGGATAATATAATGATTATGGCTTGTGTGACACTTAAACGGGGTTTACACGGATGACTGAAAGACCGATGGAATTCCCGCTGTCCCCGTTATGGGGACAAAAATCCTGCCCGTTGTCGCCATTGAAGTTTAGGGATTATGGGGACAACAGAAAGGATATTTTATGACGTTCCGCAGGTGACTAGCATCAGACTTTTGCAAGCGGTCGCATGCGACTGGCGATTAAAATCGACAGTGAAATCTATCGCTTACTAAAACTTTTTATTGTGCCTGGCACTTGTTTTTTATCGACCTGTCTACATGTACAGACGATATAATGCGTTACCGCACAATTTCGTTGAGGTCACAGATAACTAGCCTCAAAGTAGACTGTTGACTCGAATAGACCGTGAGATTTTCAGTCACAGGCGATCGCTTGCTCATACTGTGCCTATGCCTGCCACTTGCTTTTTATCGCTCGATTTTTATCGAATGTGATGTCGCACGGCTAAAATCGATCTGTGTAAACCCCGCCCTACATTAGATCCACCTTCCATGAGTACGTCAACCTAATGTAGATCTAGCTTCATTTAGTTGCTAGCGATAATTTAAATTCAAGCTTCTTGAAGCTTAGTTTCATATCTGAGTATCTTATAATAATATTCCTAAACTAATAGATTGGTATAGACTAAAAACTTTGAAATTGGACACAAAATTGATATAACATGCTTAGATAAAGATTATGTACTATTATTACTAATAAATGATTCTACGTTCTATATTATTAACTAACTCTGTGCCCTACGGTTAGTTCCAATCCCGTAGGAAGATATTGGGATAAGTAACTAAGTAGTCGCAGAGCACATTCCCGTACCGCGCGCTTGTTGAACGCGGCGAGAGGCCGCAGTTTTTCTTCTTAAAAATAAATCCAATAGCGAAAACCCTAAATAGATTCAGTAGTTTTAAATTGATTACTGAATTTAAAAAATATAAATTCTTGATCTACTGCTCTTTCTAAGACTCCTAGAATCGTTTTTTTTTTCTTACTCAACAACGAGGGCAAAGTTATGTTTTATCCTTTCTTCCTTCACTATAATTATAGATAGATTTATAATATAGAATTGTTAAAATAATGTTTTTATCACAGTTGCTCATAAAGTGGATCTTATTCAACGGCTTTTAGGCTCATAATCCATCATATTATGCACGCGTGCGTTTTATATTTGTTAACTAGTGCTGTAAAGTTATCCCGAAAAGGTAGGTACCAAAGAGTTTATAACTAGCAAAAATGGTTGTCTCTAAAGTCGGTTTACGAACGAAAATTTTACGTGATAATCACTTAGAAAACGATTAAAAATTGAGTTGTTTATTTTTTGTTTTTTCTTTTATTAAATATATTGTTTTTCCGTACCATTGTATTTTGTTCTAAAACAAATAGAAAAATCCCTAAAAAATAATGTATGTCACACGAGGATGTATAGGTTGAAAGTCTTTAGCCTGGCCTTTCCGGAGCATAATTAACAAAAAAATATTGCCTTAAAAAAAATGTAAACATAGAGTTAACACAAATATTTTGTTAATTATTATTTTGTTTTCTTTTCAAGTCTTTTCTTTTATTCGCAACTGTGATAAAAAACGTCGTACGATATACGTGTGGAATTGATATTTGCATCTTGGCTTCATTAACACGCTCGCTGCCGCTCGCGCGTCATAAACCGCCTCTATGCAAAGATCAATTTACCACACTTATATCGTAATGTACTATTAAATAACACTAGAGCGGTTCAATCTAACCATCCTATCTAGTCTATGCTATGATAAACAAGCGAGTATATAAGATAGGAAGTTGATAGATAAGGCAAGTAATATAGTTTCCTAATAACTAATATATCAGCGGAATCAATATTAATGTATAATATTCTTAAAGAGCACAGCTCACAGTCATTTCACACGTAAAACTGAACTAAAAGTTATATATTTAGCTCTTATATTATAATTTTACGTTCTATTTACAAATTAAATTATGCTTTCTTAAAACGTATACCGACATTTCCTCTATTAGACCACGATAATCACTTAATTTACAACCATACAATCACACGCCATAATATTTTTAACTGTAATTTCATTACCACGAATTGTTTACTCGCTCGATCAAACATACCATATTAAGTATCCCTATATTATAAAATTCTTGTATCGCGATGTTTACCAACCAATCTCTATCTAAACGGGTGAACCGATTTGTATGAATTTTTTTCGTTATGACTTATGTCTGAGAATCGAACATCTATTTTTAATATATTTTTCTTTTTTTCCGTTTTTTTGAAATTGGCAAAACAACGTTTGCCGGGCCAGCTAGTTTACCAAACTTCAAGAATAGAACCGTCAAATACGCGACCCATGAGATAGATAGCTTACAAGAATATATTTGTCTCTATCGCGCGCTCTATTTCAGCTATCTACTCAAAATAATATTTTTCACTGTCACTGTTTTAAGTTATCTTTCACACATTGGGGCCCTTTCCAGTTTTAAAGTTTCGTAAGGACTAGTCAATACGGTACATTTGATCGATTGCTTAAACGACTGGTGGTAAAAGCCTCTGATTATTCATATTTATCTGTAGTAATTACATTTCAGACCTATTAAGGCAGGTTAGAGACTTTTTGTCGACCGACAATAATCTTCCAACATTGAAGGTTCACTATTCATACTACAAACAATCTCTATACTGCAGAGGCTCTTATGCTTTGTAAATCTAACTACATTAGAATACTTAGTACAAAGCCTAATAAATCTTGTCAATAAACTGCTATTGAGAGATAACCGTTGTTACCTGTTACAGCATGACAATGATTTTTATGAATTGAGAGTGCTAGCTTCCCTACTAAATAAATCAATAGTATTTGACCCATAAGCAATACTAATATGGCAGCATAATAGTATTTTTTTTGTCATTCAAAAAGATCCTTATATGCAACACTGCACTACTGTTCATCACATTTGTACCCCAAAAACGAAAACGGCTTTAATTTGTGACCTTAATTAAGTACGAAGTGTACTCAATAATAATTGAAACGTAAATAAATGCACAGGTTCGATATGCAAAGAAATATGTTACAGGAAATGTAACCGCGGGTAATTTTACATAACCTCTCAACTGGCAGAAAAGTTTGACTCATACATTTTCATTATGGCGCCATCTGTGTGCCAGTTGATGAAATAACTAGATGCGTCTCGCGGTTTTACCAGCGTAAGGGTACGGCTATGTCCAAGATGCATAACATATCGACATCACACAAGTAAATACGAAGCAGTGCCGCTGTATACGGGGCGCGGTGACCTTGATTTGACCAATCACAAGCTAGAGCACATCGATGTAACGCAGGCGCAAGTTCCTGTTAAAAGATTGCGCCTCTATTTCCGTACATTTGTTTTAATTGGAGGTGACTTCGATGTGCGACGTGCTATATGCGATGTGCGATGCATCTTTGGTATCAAGTATTATCAGAGGAAAAGTTTCACAAGTTTTTGCATGAAGAGGTAACCAACACATACTCAATCACAAACTATCGCATTATTAGGAAGATTACATATGTTTGGTTGTGTGTCAAGTAACTGTTAATCACTTGTTCGGCTTGTGTTTCGGCGGCGTGGTCGGAGGTGGGCCCTGGTCGGCGGGCGCACCGATAGCTACGCCTTCGCTGTCCACTTCCGTCTAAAACAATTTATTACAAGCTTTTATTTACTTGTTGCTTCCTTTGAAATATTTTTTTCAACACTAATAAATAAACTATTTTAGTAGTTTGTTGACATCCAACTCTTTTTTCCCATAAGCCTTCTATTATAGAGAGTAGAGAGAAAAGACTTTCGCGCCAGTTTTACAAATGGTAGATGTGCGAGTTTAACTATCGAAGCCTTGTATATTGTTTATGAATAAGAGGTGGTTTATCATATACATCTTACTGTGTTATATTATAATATTTATGTATTAATGCTAGATATAGAAGAGCGGGGCCATCTAACACAAGTATTTTTTTACTTAAAAGGTGGCTCCCACAACTATGTTTGTATTTAAGTTCTATTGGTTACTGCAATAAATTATTTTATTATTATATTATTTTTATTATCTATGTTTTAACAGCAATCTAATGAAAGCTTGTTTTATATAGAGTTCCCAAGCCAAAGTTAATAGCTCATTTAAAGTTATTACGCGACAACAAAATATTAGGAGCACACTTTTCCCTCGCTGACGCATCATAAAAGTCAATCAGCTAACTTTAAAGCCGCCATCAAGTTAAGACTGGAACTCCCAACTATAGTAGTAAAAAAACTAACCTTTTCATCCTTGGTACTAGATTGAGGCGACCCAGTACCATTGTTAGTTCCATTATTGTCACCGGCTGTCTCATTCGATTCTGTATTAGTGGCGCCTGAAATATAATACACATTCCATTCATCTACTTAATATAGTATATAGGTATTGAGAGACTGATACAATGGAGATGTCTAGAGGTTAATATGAAATGATGATTTGTCTTATACTATTAAAACAGCCAAAATCATTGGGTGTAGAATAAGTTACATAGATAGATCTTCTCTTTAATTATGTGTTCTAAGTGAGCATTATTATTTTTTGTGAATTCAGACAATGTATGTATATGTTCTTTTAATTCAAACAGTATTGAACATTATTTAGATTTAACTACATAATCATCTTCAATGGCCAGTTTCAAACGCCTTGGTAGCTCTTTTGGTAGCCAAAACTCCCTATGCGCGATCACACAGATCGTCTACACCTCAAGCAGCAATAGGAGGTGGAAGTTATTGCTGGGTTAGTGGTTATTTTTTTGACGACCCAGTTAGCACAATGGCCACCATGCCGGACTGCCAAACACAGGGTTGCGAGTTCTGTGGTCTGGTTGTTTCTATGTATTATAAGTATATATTTACAAAAGTAAAGTATATAAGTAGTATATCTGTTGTCTAGCGCCCATAACACAAGTCTAGTAACTTAGCTTGGGGCAAGATGGCGATATGTGGAATATCCTGCAATATTTATTAATTTTATGTATTTATTATTTAAGAAACGTGACTCTATCCATACCAGCTTGTATATGATGCGTGTTTCCCCGTTCAGCTTCGTGTTCGCGAACGACTGCATCGAGATTGTATCGACGACGATAAGATATGAAGAAAGATCGGACATGTGCCTCAGTCTTTGTTCCGAGTGTCTCCGCAATCGCTTGGAAATCACGCCCTGAGGGCAGAAATTAGAGTAATTATTGATACGTCTTACTGCCTAAGGGGGGCCCCTTATGAGAGGAGGCGCTTGCCTTGTGATGGGATATACCGCTGTGGTAGTCATGGTCATACGACTACTTTTACGTAGCTTTGGCCTTCTGCAGTAAGTCACTCACTACCTCTCAATTGCTCCTCTTGCAATATTTCGAATAATGCCCGCGATTTCATACGCGTGGCAGTTTTATTTTATATACTAAAACCTTCCTCTTGAATCACTCTATCTATTTAAAAGAAACGCATCAAAATCCGTTGCATGTTTTTAAAGATCTAAACATACATAGGGACAGACAGACAGCGGGAAGCAACTTTGTTTTATATTATGTAGTGTTTAGATAACTGAAATATTTATTTGAATGAAACCACACATACATTTAACAATAAAGAGAAATCTCTACAAAAAAAAGTGTGTGCATCAAATAATTTGGGTTAAAAAACTAGCTTCATTCGCAGATCTCAATAGCACATTTCCGTTTTCGAGGCCTTACCGTATTTCCTGACAGCGGTAACAGCCATCAGTAATTCGTCGTTAGTCCATCGTGAGTTGATCTTCGCAGGCGGTTCACCAGCGCCAGGCCGCAACTCCTCGACTCCACTGTCGCCCACTTTACGTTTCATCGCGCTCAATTGCTGCTTGTTCTGCTGCACCTGATTACAACAACAACATCAACCATCTCTACGTGACATCGAGATAGGGACAAGTTTGGCAAATAAACTGTGCATATCTGGATTATCCAATTCTACTCAGGAGGGGTACACCGCAACTTAAAAAAACAAAACAGAATTTATAAACTAAAGTCTAAAATCATGTGTGCAGAATACATTTATTTTCCTAATACAGACTAATCTGTATCGCAATAAATAGCATTAACTTTGAACTATTTGTACAAAACGAATTCGTGAGTCCTCACATTCTCAAATTACATCACGCAACATCCGGTTTTTTTTTTAAGATATAAATATCATTTGGCAACGTAAGTATGAGAATGTGCCTGACGAAGACGAGCACTACATAGCGAGATTGTGGCGGTGTTGCGTCTTACTTGTCTCTTTAGCGATATAATTTCTCTGTCCATGGCTTTGAGCATAGCCTCGCCGTGATTGAGTCGGGCGGGTTGAGACGTGGGCGCAGATGCGGGACTGAGAGCGGGTGCCGGTGGTGCTGGCGGTTCGCCCGGCTGCGGGCCGGTCGCCATGGCAACGAGATCATCGTGATTGATGTATATACCGCGCGGCAGCCGGTGCTTGTACCTCTGTTGTTTCGAACCGGGCCCGCGCCGCCCCGACGGCCCGCACAGCGGTCGCATCGTGCCCGTGCGTCTGTCACATCACATCACCCCACATTCAAACAACACAACATCCTACTATGTTCACATTCAAAAATCACACTCTTATTTTATAAGTTTTAATTTCATGCAAATATTTGCAAAGTATTAAAGGTGTAGTTTAGGTGGACAATAATAAACTGAGTATGATTACCGACCTGGCGTGCACGAGGCATGCCTGACACAACTTCTGTGAGTTGTGTGCCGTTGTTTGACTGCACAGAATGCCGCACAGGGTACACCACTTGCCCGCGTCGCCGGTGCCCTCGCCCTAAACCCCAATATTACGGTTTACATCGCTGCCATTTAAGGCTCATCACAAACTTACACAATGTGATTGCAACTTAAACAATGATCTCTCACACACTTCTTTTAAAAACCCTTTAAATAACATTAAATGATATTCTGCACACATTAGACAAATTAATATACATTATTCTTTTGGGGCTGTTAAAGGAAGCATGCAGGAACATTGTTCGGGAATGGAAAGGTTTAAATAGGTCGGGAACATTATAATATAGAATTAGTAATTGACACAATCAATTGTAAGCAGTAACTGAAGTAAAATGTGATGTTACAGTGTGAAAACATTTAAAAAAATAAGTAGCTTTTGTATGACAGTGATTCTTGTAATTTGTAATCTAAACATTTAAATTGCATGTGTGATAACAATATTGCTATTATTAATTGCTGTATAATTGAAATACTACACAATGAATTTTAAACATGGTAATACAGTTATAAAAAATGCAGAGCGGTTCAACTTAGAAAGCATTACCAAAAAGCAACAACAAAACATGATAACCAAAATCATTTCCATGAACATCGACAAGTAAATGATAAATCTTCCTCAAGAATGATGAATGATGTATTGTAAACTAACAGAAGTACATTAGAAAGCCAGCCAATGATAGCATGATCAAAGTGCATCAAAGTCAAAGTGATAGTATTAAATAACTATATTTTTCAGAGGACTGGAGACCATAAAACATTTAGACACAGATATACAATAGTGACAGACACGACATCACATGAAAGTATTTGAATTCAGTGAAACTTATGAAAGAAGATTCGATTGAATTGAGGTAGAATGACTGGATGGAGGCACCCACCTGGGCCGGTTGGGAAGGCGTGGCGCGCAGCGACGGCCCGCCCGCCGGGGGCTTACCGCGTACAATACCACGGTGGAAAGTCCACTTCTGTTATATCCAACACAATATCGTTCAACAATACCCAGCTTTATCCACTCTATCATAATGAATCTAGTTAATCTACATGCAGAGCAAATAATATTATGATCCGGCAAAAATCTTCTAAGGGATTTGTCGCTTTGATTAAACATTCTATTTGTGCAAAGTAATCTTATACATTTCAAGTCTACCACTCTGCATTTAAATTCAGTGTCACTAACTTGAGAATTGTTGGACAATCCAGATATATCTAAGATTTAACAGTAAAAGATTTTAATTATTATAAGTGACACTTGAAAATATATGTAGGAAGACTGTGTTTGTGCCTAATATGTTATGGTACATACCTTTTCATCATTGTCAGAGTCTTTATCTGAACCACCCGGTTCAGATCCAGCCCCGGACTCCCGTTTCCCCGTCCCGGAACTGGTAGGGTTTCGCCCCTCGCTGACTACATCCATTAACGATGCTCGAGCTCTTGTCTTCTTCCAAGAGTAATAATATTTAACCAGTGAAGCTATTGACTTATCGGGCAACTGTTGAAATAAAAAAATTATCAGTGAATTCTACACCTAATTATAATTTTTATGTTAAAAAAATGATAATTGAAATGTGTTTACCATTTGTCGTATTCTGTGAAAACTCTTCCCATGAAACTGAAACGCTTGTTCAAATAAAACTTTATCCTCAACAGTCCATTCATCAGGAAAAGGTGTGAAGTTGGCCAGATCCATCGAAGCTCGACTGAGATCATGTTTATGCCAAAACAACATTCCTAAAGCTTGTTCACCATTGTAACCATATTTTTCCTTGGCTGTAGTAATGTATTCATCCACTAAAAAGATATAAAAGTTTAATTTCTGCAACATGTAGGTAAACAGCAATGCAGATAACATTCTGGTTTTCACTTACATTTAATATCGGATATGTCAGAAGTAGGAGACCACACCAGTAGAGCTCTATCTGATATAAGTTCAGGTCTTCGTTGCTCAACCGGTTCTAACTCTGGACATACAGCTTGGTAATCACGACCAACCCTGATTTTCTCAGCTGCAAATGGCACTACTGCTTGGTTTCATGGTAATTTTTGTGATGAGGATGAACGCAGCATGAAGATGATCGCAGCATGAAGATGATCGCAGCATGATGGTAAGCATAAAAATGTAAAGATGAATCAGATGAATACCTAAGTTATCTACCTACCAACAATCCTACATTAACTACAAGCAGAATAACAGCGTAATTTGACGTCATATGCGATTAGTGAGACGCAGCATGGACAATAAAGCAGACGGAACAATACTATGAGTAAACGGCATTTTATAGCTCATGTTTCATGAAATTACAGGACAGTAAAAATACCACTTGTAATGAAACGTACCATTTTCATCTTCTGAACTGGAATCTGGACTTCCATGGCCATTAGGGCTTGGCCCCCTTGATCGCTTCCCGTTTCGAACATCGTTGCTTCTTTCAGCTAAGACCATGATTTAATGCCGACGATAAAATCACTGCCTAAGTGTACACATAAATAAAAAATAATTTCACTACAATTATTAGTTTACATAGACAACATAAAATTAATTTCAGAATTTATCTCAAAAATTCAAACGTGATTCAAACCACCGCATCAATAAATTGACAAACGAGAATAGTCGGCCATAATGCATTTTTCGACGCCTGTATTTCTAGGGTTTCAACACATTCTATACTTCTAGGAACTACGAAATTAAAATGTTATTATTTTATTGATTGAAATTAATTGCAACCTAAACACGAATTTACATAGCAGAAAACTATAAAAATGTAATACCAAAATAGATTATTAACGCGAGCAAGACATAAAAATAAATCAGAATTATGTTGACAGCCCTAAAAGTACAGATGGTAACAAATGTTTTGATGACATCGCAAATCATTTTAAAAAATTGACCCTTTCAAAAATCGATAGAAGGACTTAAAATATTTTGGTTCATTTCTATTTCATTTACTATAAAAATATTAATAAAAATAATTATATTATCGAAAATTTCGTGGCGTTCAAAGGTTCGAATTAATTGTTTTCATCATTACGTCTATAGATGGCGCTGGACAACTTTTAAAGTTATGGCTTTGTACGAATTACGTATGTAGCCAGTGTCCAATAAAAGCAGCGCCTGACAGTTATAGTATAGGATCCATAAAAGAACTACCTTCGTCGAGCTGGTTGGTAGATCAAATCAAATTAAATAAGTCAATAAATATTTTGCAAATGTGTTGATTAAAAAATTTCAGCCCAAAATTATTAATACATTTTGAAATGTATTTTTTTAGACATTTCACTGGTTTGGTTATCAAGTTTCATACATTATGAAATACATTTTAGTTCATTAACCCAGATAAAAAAGTTACGAGTTACGAAAAAAATATGAAACGAAAAACCGTAAGATAAACTGTAAAAGGTTTGTACTATTAAAACCAAGGACTGGATATCCAAAAAGCTATTGTATTAAAACAAAATGGTTGTCTGTAAAGTCGGTTTACGGACGAGAATTTTACGTGATAACATCATAAGAAAACGATAAAAAATTGAGTTTTTTTTCTCTTTTTTTTTCATTTATATAAGTCTTCTATTTGTCACTCTTCACCATAACACAACCCCAGATGAGCGATATTATTATTAAATACTTTGTTTCCTAACGAGAACGGACGCGTCATGGTCATGTTACCAAGACGCATGACGTCAAACAATATTAACATGATGCATGCATGACGTTACACAATATTACTGTGACACTTTTTTGTGAGAGCAGGTGTTCCATCAATTTATTAGACGTTATCACGTCAAAAACTAAATGTGTCGCGGAACACGCGTTAAGAACGAAGTTTCTTTCGACAGACATACATACAGACAGACGGACGGACAAACAGACAGACCAATTTACTTTCGCATTTATAATATTATTTGGGATAGGAATAGGTACTCACACACACACATATAATATATAAAGGGTGAATTTTTACGTTGACCTTCAGAGATATATCCGAAACTTTATGAGATAGCGAAAAGTGACAAAAACTAAAACTATATCATTAAATTTTTGAAAAGTCACCCTAGCCAGGAATCGAACCTGTTGATTTTGGAAAAAAAATCACCTTATATTTTAATACTAATGCATAGTCATGGTGATAGATATCAATTCTTTGAAACAAACATAGTAAGGCAAATCAAACGAAATAGCAAATTTTTGTAGTCTTCTGTAATTTTCATATTGTTTTCCCTGAAAAATCTAGTAAGGAAGTATGTATGGTTAATGACGTAACAAACTGCTGCACAACATATAAACTGTTTTTGTTAAATTTTATGTAATGTAGAGATTCTAAAACATATTTTCAAGACTTGCCATACTATGTTGTTTCCATGAATTAATCTAATAATTATCTATCGGCAAAACTTTCGACTAGTATAAAATATATTAGTTAAAATATGACTATTATTTTGCAAAATCAACAGGTTCGATTCCTAGGTAGGGTAATAATTTTTCAAAAATCTAATGATATAGTTTTAGTTTTTGTCAAAATCGGGCACGCAACTCGTTTCAGCATTTTTCGCTAACTCAAGTTTTAGAATAGCCCTGAAAGCCCACGTAAAAAATCAGTGTGAGAGATTAGTTTATCTTGTGTGTGTGTGTGTGTGTGTGTGTGTGTGTGTATGTATGTTTGTTACTCCTTCACGCAAAAACTACTGGACCGATTGCGATTAAACTTGGTATCTAAATAGCTGGACACCTGGATTAACACATGGCTTTTGATCCCGATATTCCCACGGGATCGGGACTTACGCGGGTAAAACCGCGGGGCGCAGCTTGTTATATATAATTTTACTTTACTTTACCTGCCTACCCAAGTGTCTTGAGTAGCTAAGTATATAGATAGAATTCTACTAATAATTTGCATTAGTGTGGTTGATCAATTAATGATAGTTAAAATAAAGATGAGGTATTTCATTGGTATGTTTTTAAATCAAATGAAATATAAAAAAAACATAGAACTTAATTTATCATTCTGGACTGTTTTTTTTTTTTTTTTAGTGAACCCAATTATAATATATTTACTGAACTATTTAATTTGATCTATAATACTTTTCATCACCTCGGTGAAGGTGGTTCTTATAGGGATCCTGTACTACCGTGGCTGCTTCTTTACCGGTAAGCCTTGGTATCTCAAGGCTTACCGGTTTTGTAATAATAAATTAATAGCAACTCTATGAGTAGCAATTTTATTTTGAAAACTTTGTCAGGTTTTGGCGGGAACGAGTTAACAACATGTCGTACTGCAGTTTTATTTTCATGAAACTTAGATGTAACTCGAGTTGAATTGTATAATTCTGGTGGAATGTTATTCAATTTAGTTCTGTGAAAGTGCACAAGTGTAGTGAAAGTAAAAATCAGTGTCAAACATGCAGTTTTCTCGTTGCCTCCAAATCTCCTATTAAGGTTATGGTAAACTTGCCATCGCTTTACTATAGCCCCTGACTTGACGGACTATGACGACTTTGACTGTATTGAAACACTTTAGGCCCGATTTATGAAAAATCGGGTCAATTTGATGCAAAATATAACTTGACACTGGCTAAATGCATACGTGCGAAGCCATAATAAAAGAAAAAAAAAAAAAAAAAAAAAAAAAAAAAAAAAACTTTGTCAGATTTGACGAGTTGACATTGACGTTCCGATATGACAGATAAGTGAGGCCGTCAGCGAGCCAGCCACACATCTCGAAAAAGAATCATTTTGTTGTAGAATCGCTTTTGCTTGCAATAAATTGAGGAAGAAATCGTTATTCTTCCTATTTAGTAGCCCACAAAGAGAATAATAATCACTGCGGTTCGTGTTATCAATGTCAACATGTTCCGCTTTATTCCATTGGTGAATATTTGCTGAAAATTGCAATCAGTCAGTGCTCAATATCGGTACGAACTGTCTGTCTCCAAATGGCCCTGCAACCGTAAACGAACGGGTTGTTTTACCTAAAAAGGGTGTCCTATTGTTTTAAATGTTATGTAATATTTTTTAGTGGTGTTAGTGTTGTTTTGTGTTGGACAAAATGAGGACGGTGGCACTGATAAGCGGCGGCAAGGACAGCTGCTACAACATGTTGCAGTGCGTCGGTGCCGGCCATACGATCGTGGCTCTGGCCAACCTCCAACCGCTTCATAAAGGTTACTACACCTCTGATAACCAATTTAGATTCGTATAATGATAGTGTCACGTGCTAAATTCCCGTGTTATTCAACTTATTGTTTTGATTTCAACATTTATCGAAACTAAATTACAACTATGTAAATACGTACTTCCAACAGTTAGTAAAAATAGATGTAACTGCCAAGCATTAACTTCCAAACTACTTGTTATTATTTTTATTGCTGTAGGTAATTACCTAATTTCAAACAAAATAGAGAAGCTGACATCACCCGACTACCATTCTAACTAAATTTATGTATTTACAGATGAACTGGACAGCTATATGTATCAAACTGTAGGGCACCAAGGTATAGACTTGTATGCTGAGGCGATGGGGTTGCCGCTCTACCGGGATACTATATCCGGTACTGCAATAGACCAGGGAAGGAACTACAACCCGACAGAAAATGATGAGGTTGAAGACTTGTACAGGCTGCTATCGAGGATCAAGGTGAGATAGGTCCTAATCCAATAATAATAAACTTAAACTAATTATACTAATGACTCTTCACACAAAAACTATTAAATCAATTGTGATTAAACTTGGTATGAAGATGGCTGAAGACCTGTAACAACACATAGGCTACTTTTTATTCCAATTTTCCCATGTGAATTGGACTAAGGCAGGTGAAACCATAGAGTACAGTTAGTTATAAGTACAAATCTTCTTATCTTAAATTTGTTTAAAAGCTTCTCAAAGACTCAAAAATCATAAGAAATTCGCCTTCATACTAAATTTATTCACAATAAATTAGAAGTTTATGTAAGTCAAGATAATTGATAACCAGTTCACAATGCTATAAAGTGATATTGATATCAATCACATGTTATGTTCACGCAATCAGTACTTATTGTATCCTATAATATAACAGTCATTAGGACAAACCTCTCTAAACTGACTTAAATATGAATAAACTATCTCTTACTTACACTTCCTAATAGTTCGAGGGACTTAATGAGTCTTTTACCCGAGGTAAACACTGTGCTTTTCATTACGAATAATACATAAAATTTAAGTTAGGGTTTTGAAGTTCCTAATGCGTAATGATACTGATACTGGCTACAAGCACATTCCACAAGTCGCGTGAAGCCATAATTTGACATGACAGCTGTCAGTGAAAGCGATTTTCCCTAGGGCTGAAAGTTTTTCTTTCTACACGCTCTTCAGGCATCTTTAGACCTACTTTCGGAGTATGAGTAATGAAAAGTGTTTTTACTTGTCTGGGTGTTTCTGTATCTATAATCTCTACTAATATTATAAAGCTGAAGATTTTGTTTGAACATGCTAATCTCAGGAACTACTTGCTTGAATTTAAAAATTATTTTTGTGTTGGATAGTTTATTTACTGCGGAGATTTATTTCGATATTCCCACGGGATCGGGACTTACACGGGTGAAACCGCGGAGCGCAGCTAGTCTATAATGATATTATATTAAAGAGGAAAGATTTGATTGTTTGCATTAAATAGGCTCCGAAACCACTGGACCGACTTTGATGAAACTTGGTATAAGGATACAATTATTCATTGAGAGTAACATATGCTAAGTTTTATCCAGATATTCCCACGGGAACGGGACTTACGCGGTCGAATTCGCAGGGTATTACTAGTTTACAAAAAAGTTATTGTAAAATAAACATTCCATTAATAGTAATTTCTCTAATAGTATGAACTCTATGTGGGTCTGCAATTTTGGACCCGTGTAGGTCCAGATCTCCTGGGAATATAGGGGTAAAATGTAACTTATGTTACTCCGAAGCATTCAAGGCATTCACATAAGTTTAATAAAAATAATCGGTCTAGCAGTATAATAAGCCTGTTCATTACAAACAAAAGTTTATTATTTCACCCGCGTAAGTCTCGATCCCGTGTGAATATCGGGATAAAAAGTAGCCTATCTGTTATTCTAGGAGTTAAGCTATTTACATATATAGGTACATAGTTTTATTGCAATCAGTCCAGCCATTCTCTCCATTCAGCCAGTTAATGGTGTAACTAACTTGACTGTTTAATATATTTGAATAAAAATGCTACAATCAAATATAGTTGCATTTCTCCAGGCAATGTGACATTGAATTATATTTCATTGACATTACAAACATGTTTGAGTATAAAAATAATATTTAATTTACCCATAACTACGGAATCTTATCATCATCATGCAATTCAGTAAACAGATAAAATGTTACGAGAAATTTAAAATATAATATTATCATTTATTTTCAAATGGCTTTAACTCGTTCTGGGAAACTGTTCTCATTATGATTGTTTTGTCATTGGTCTTTGTATGCAAAAAACCGGAAATGCAAATTTTATGTAAAACTAAGCAAATAAGGAATGGCTGATACTTAAATCTATTCTAGAATTAATTTATCTTAATATTCAAACATATTATTTATTAAAATGAGACAGAATGAATTCTGTAATTTGAATCAGCACATGTACATATATAGATTTAAAGACATTATGATGTGTTGAGTTGTTTTGTAATATTTATTCCTTAAAATATTATGATTATTTTCAGAGTGAAATCGACATAGAGGCAGTTGCTGTCGGTGCCATATTGTCTGACTACCAAAGAATTAGAGTTGAAAATGTGTAAGTATCACAATACTATATTATAGTTATAGTAGGTACAGACACCGATCGAAGTTCCGGTTTCGGCCGAAAACCGGCTCAATTTTTCGGCTGCGCCAATACTCGGTGTTCACTAACTTTGGCTTACAAATTCTTAGCATAACCTTCACAATTGTGTGCAAATGTTTAGAAATAATAAGTAAACCTCTGATCTAAGTGATAGTATTTTCTAAGGTTTTCGCGATTTGAACTCACAATAAAATCATTTTGATAAAATAGATTAAGTATATTTTTATAAAAACAAATGAAACGTACCTAATATTATTTTAATGTTTGTTCGGTACTAGGTCTTATGATTACGGTTTTATGTTATTTACTGTGACTCGAAGATTCGGTTTAGGCCGAAATTAAGACAGGCCGAAGATTCGCTTTCGGCTGAAAATCTTGTTTCATTCAAAACTATCTCTTATCTAAAGAGTACACTTACCTAGTTGTTAATAGGTTGATTAATTGCCTCTGTGATATAGGTAGGTATTTGTCTAATAATTCGTTATCATGTCATAATATAAATAACAAAGTTGTAATCTATAATTAAGTAAACAATGTACCAATATTGTGTTTTCATTGTAACATAGCTGGCTTGCTACCTATCTATAGGTACTTATATTAAATACCATACAAGTAAACATACAGGTGAAACTAATAAAAGCGTGTTAAAAGAGCGAACTTGGAATTTAATTCAAAGAAATTGAGTCTAGGGCTCTTAGGATAAGCTTGTTTGTAATAACCTTGTTTCACTATTGAATAACTCTATTTTCTGGGAAGATCGTGGTATACTTTACATCCTTGGGATGGATAATATGCTTCGCGGAAACTATTATCTTGGCTAATGCTATCCGTTAGTTCTAAATACATTTTTTTAAATTTTTACATTGTAAGTATATTGAACTTATCTTGTGTATCCTTAAAGTGGTTTTATCATATAACAGAATGAAGTCCCATTTTCCGTATCCGGCCGTGCACCAAATTGATTTTCCTTAGAAAAAATATATAGGTAGGTATATCATTTATTTCCTTAAAAATTTATAAGGAAGACATATCGTGATGAAACCCGTTGCTTAGTTGGCTCCAAAAATATTGACGAGTTCTTTCCTCTGGACACCGTTGACTAAGCTGAGAGGATGGTCTGTTCAAGCCTACTCCAACCTCACGCAAAAGGACTAAGAGGCCTAGTTGCAGAAAACAGCCTGTATTGTATCAAAACGTTTATACAATCACTAGCTCCGCAGTTTCGCCCGATCCCGTGGGAAAATCAAAATAAAAAGTAGCCTATAGTCTTCCTCGATAAATGGACTATCCAACACAAAAATATTTTTTCAATTCGAACCAGTAGTTCTTGAGATTAGGCGTTCAAACAAACAAACAAACTCTTCAGCTTTATAATAGTAGTATAGATTATACAAGAATAGGCAGTACCTACGTATTTATAAGTGGTCACGTTCAAATTCAAGTTCGCGCCTTCTTTGCTCTAGTCTAGTATATAAATCATAATATTGTGGCATTGAAAATCAATACAGTAAATATTCATGTATTGTGGAAAGTTTTCGTTGCAAACTTCCACCATTGATATGATTGGTTCTTATAATAGTATTGTTTACTTTCAGGTGCCGTCGATTAGGTCTAGTTTCCCTTGCGTATTTATGGAGGCGGAATCAAAAGGAATTGCTACAGGAAATGATCGATTGCGGTGTAGAAGCTATTATTATAAAGGTAACTTCTAAGGTAATTTGTTTGTTACTATAAACAAAAGCGAAATGAGTATTACTGTGGCAAGGATAGGAAATTTAAACGTTGTGTCATAATTATTAGTCTGCTTGAGAGCGGTGTTGGCCTTTTTTATAGATACCTCAGCTTTTATTTCGAAGGTCCTATTGAAACCCGGCCGGTTGTACAACAATCGAAGGAATTGCTTCGTGCAATCTTAAGTAGACAAGACTTTAAATAAATGTTTAAAAAATGCGTCTCGGGTAAGTTTATCTGCTTGGTAACTAGCAATCAATCATGAGGAATATAAGCGGGCAATCTTTCGCAATTTTATGGATATATATGTGATTATCTATGGTAGCTATAAGTGGGTAAGTCTTTCTGATTGATTAATGAATGAATTAGTTGAGTGCTGAACTACTTATCTACTTTTAATAAAACTAGTTCATATATTATCTGACTAATAATTTATTTGAAAAAATAACGAGCTACATGGTAGGCGGAGTGAGGGGTGTTAGGTTTTATTTTCGTTATTGAATTTCTGGATTCGGTCGCCGCGCACAAAGCCCGTGATAAAAACTATGCAATAGCTTAATAATAATTAAATAATAATAATTTATAAGAATAAAATCAGAATTAGAGTAAGAGTTTATAAGAATTTATCTATATACATATACTTGTTGTGGTGTGGGTGTTTCTGTTTGTATATAATTAGTATTTTTTTTACGAAAAAGTATAGTGGCTTTCTATGCGTTGTCTGTCTACCATAACACAAGTCTATTTCCTTAACTTGGGGCTAGATGGCGCTGCGGCAAATGTCCTCCAATATTTATTTATACTAAATAAGTATTAATTAAGTCAGTTTTATTGCTGCAGTTTTATCTAATCACGCGTGAGGCGGTTTTATTACACTACAAGATTACACGCATCACAAACAGTGATGCGTGTAATCTATGTATTGCGTTATTATCGTTTTTTAATTATTTAATAAACTGAAAATTGATCAGTCATTATATTAAACATATAAATAGCTTTGTTACTATTAACCGATAGTCAAATTGCATTCGTTTTCCTTAAGAGGATAACATACCTATAAATAAATTAACTGTTTTCTAAATTGCAACAAAATATTATGTGAAGTTTGTATTCTAGGCCTACATATTTTATTATTTCAGTAAAAGTACTTTTAAATATTTTACTCTCAGGTTAGTAATTTAAAAACTTAAAAAATAACAAATACAAGCCTAGTTTATAATTAACTAGCGACCCGCCCCGGCTTCGCCCGGCTTTATTATGTATGTATTATACATATAAACCTTCCTCTTGAATTACCATCTATTAAAAAATCAGTTGCGTAGTTTTAAAAATCTAAGCATACATAGGGGTGACAGCGGGAAGCGACTTTGATTTTTACTATGTAGTGATTTTAATTAATTACACAAAAATCACGAAATCTGATTCAGATAATAGAGCTATTTCTAAAAAAAAACCCTCGACGCTAAAACGACGGGGTGTTATAAGTTTGACGTGTCTCTCTCTGTGTGTGTCTGTCTGTCTGTGATTTTGATTTAGTTTTTTTTTGTTTGAAAGGTGAAGTCGGGAGTGTTCTTAGCTATGTTTGATCGAAATCGGTTTATTGTATGTATGTATAAGTACTGGGTATGTAAGTCTCTTAAGGTGACGTAAATACATTTACGACTTTACAATATTGATATAAATATGCCTTGACAGACTAGAAGTCAGAAGGAAGATGTTCGTCTCGGTAATAAAAACAACATTGAACATTCTATCAAGGTGACTTATTCGAAGATAACAGACCGCGCAATAAAATTAGCGTAAATAACGTCTCTAAATTCGTCCAGCGTTCAATGAGGCGAGGCTTATTGTATTCGGAGCTAGTAATATTGTCTATCTAGTCAGGGAAATGAGGGTATTGTGATGTATGGAGAACGTTGTTCTTGTATTTCATTCATTTAGTGTCGCGTCACAACACGGCCGCATTATTTAATTGCCAGGAAACGTTTGTTGATTGAATCTAACTATTTTTAACGTATATTTTGTTTTAATATTGTTCTGTTTGCATGTTACATTGTTAGTTGTTGTTAATACTATAATATTTTCGGTTACTAACGTACAAAGTACGTGGCTACGTAGCCCCAACGATCCCTATGCAGGGCGTGCATGTAGACTGCGTAGTACTGGCTGAATTTAGACTTAAGACTCTTTAAGTGACGTCAATAGCCTCTCACAAATATTAATGAAACCACATCTGGTGGCTTTGTGGGAGAGCTGCGCTGGTTCTTCCCCTAACAAGTAGAACCTCAAAAACCTTAAAAAAGTAATTAAAACTGAATCAGTTCTTTTCCATCCAAAGGTTGCCTGGAAGAAATCGCTTTCAGCGATAAGTGCGCCCATTTGTGCAACTTATACTTTCTAGCTATTACTTTACTTTGTGTATATAGTGTTCTGTTTCTTCCTGTGTTGTACAAATAAAGTTATTTATCTATCTAACTTCACGCAAAAAGGACCCAGCTAAGGAGGTATAGTATAGTTTGGAAAATAGCCCGTATACAAGTACAAAGCTATATACCCACCTACTTTAGATACATAGCATGAGCGCCTGCTAAATATATTATTTAGTAACTCTAATAAATTTAAAGAAATGAAAAAATATTCTTCGATTTATTAGAGATACATACCAAGCTTCATCTAAATCGGTATCAGACCTGGATTAACACAGGCTACTTTTTATCCCGATATTCCCATGGGATCGGGACTTACGCGGATGAAACCGCGTGGCGTAGCTAGTAATCCTATAAAATTTTCGTGTCGCGGTGTCAGATACCTACGTCCACCTAAACGGCTGAACCGATTTGTATGAATTTTTTGTATACCTACACTAGCTGCGCCCCGCGGTTTCACCTGCGTAATCATTTTCTGCGCAACTTTCTTAATATTTTCTTTCATAAAAACCTTCTCTTGACAATATCAAAGACAACTAAAAAATAATTGGCCAAATTGGTCCAGGCGTTGTTGAGTTATGCGCTTACCAACACATTTTGCGATTCATTTTTATATTATAGATAAGATATTCGTTAGGTCTGAAAATCGAACATCATTTTTTTTATTTCAAAACAATGTTTGCTGGAACAGCTAGTGTTATTATAGATTTCTTCTATTTTCCATTCATAATTGTTTTGCTAAAACTTTTTCTTTTTTTCTTCCAATTTCAACTGGAAGAGATACTTGGAGATTAACTACCGCTTATCCCTACCAAGTCGTTTTTGTTAACAAGTACAGTATACGTCATAAGTACACTATCAGTGCGCTACAATGATACTATGAACCAGTATTGAACTTACGACCTTTTTCTAATAGACATTACATAAACACATAAATACTTGAATTAAAAGTACTCAGTGTAAATATTATTTTCAACATGTTAGCTATGTCTTTAGTTGGCCGAGTGGTATAAGCCACCAACCGACGTGGGTTCGATTCACAGATTACGTAGTTACTCTGCATGGAGTGTTTAAAATAGTGCTGCACAGAATTGTAAACGCTACTATTGGACTTTTGAGCGACGATTGTGCAATTCAGTTCATAATTTACCATCCATATAAGTTACATTTGATAGATTGGTTGATTAATTGTTATTATCTGTGTGTTGTAAAAGGTAGCGGCCCTAGGTCTAGACCCCCGGCTACACCTGGGCATGTCACTGCGCGAGATCCAGCCCCACTTGCTAGTCATGCAGAAGAAGTATGGACTGAACGTGTGCGGGGAGGGTGGCGAGTACGAAACGTTCACCTTAGACTGTCCATTATTCAAAAAGAGATTAGTAATGTGAGTATTTATTTTATACTAGCTGCGCCCCGCGATTTCACCCGCGTAAGTCCCGAACACAACGCCATCTATTGGACGTATTTGCAAATTCTTTACACAATATTGAAGATTTTACCGATGAATCAACGTACACCGCCATCTATGAGAACTTCATAAAACTAAACAGTAAATAAACACTTGCTTAAGAAACCATTAATTGATACATTTTATTCGTTTACATTCACACATAAGCGAATAATTGAGATGATAACTATCCTATCCAGTAAGTTAGAACAAAATACGGGTACATGTAAAATTTGATTGAAATCGGCTCAGTAGTTTTGGAGTTTATTGGCAACATACATCGTGACACAAGATTTTTATATATACAGATGAGTACTGTCCCGTGGGAATATAGAGATATTTATTTATTTATCGTATGGCTACAAAATACAAAAAACATTTATTTGCTTATAAACCTGTGTACATAGTATCTTAAAATTAGGTATAGCATCCACAGGTTGCCCATTGCGAGAATGCAATTTAAGAATAGTTATATTATTTTCTAAATACTAAGTAAATTCAATATGACGTAGTAGTTAGGTACACTAAACTAAACAGTCTTTATTCTTGAAATAATTAGTATGATATTGTGTTGTTAAGTTATGTTTCTCTACTTCAAAGCTTTACAGTTTTAAGGTTATCTTTATTCAATTAATTAACAACATTACATAATATTAACACACAAATTCAAAATTAGGTACATCAAATTACACAAAATAAAAAAACTTAAAATAATAATAATAATAATCACAAAATAATTAAAAAGATGCCATAAAATACCTTTTCAATTAATAAAATACCCCACCTTTTCAGGTTGATTGATAGTTGAAGTTTAAGAAGTAGAGTAAGCTGCGAGACCTAGAGTAGGCAGTGCAGCTATCAAAGTTGTTGCGCTCTTAGCACCACCAATATAGAGATTAAAAGTAGTTTATATTATTGCCAAGGATTCAATGTATCTACCATATCTTCATACCAAGTTTCATTAAGAGGAAAGGGTACCGGGGGCTCTCTCCATACAAATGTAGTCGACTGTTTTCTCCCTGGATTTATGACACTAGAGCAAATATTTTTATTGCATAGAAAACTGCCATGACCATGCCCATTTGTTTCGTTTTTTTTTAATCTTAATTTCTATGATAAATAGAAAATGGAAAAATAAACAAAACATAGGGGCATGGTCATGGCAGTTATAGGTTTTATGGCATAAAAATATTTGTGATGTTGTCATTATCCAGGGAGGAAACAGTCGACTACGTTTGTATGGAGAGAGGGCCGGTACCCATTCACCTTAAAATGTCTAGTAGTTTCAGAGCCCAGTTGTTACAAACAAAAAAAATCTTTCCTCTTTATAATATTAGTATAGATAGAATTAATTGAATTTATAATATTATTAGTGTAGCCATATCGAGCTGTCTACATAACAAGTTTAATTGGAATAGGTTTAGTAGATTTTTAGATAACAAACACACCAACTTATCTAATATATAAAAATAAGTCGGGTTTTCCTCCCTGACGCTATAACTCCAGAACGCACGAACCGATTTCCACGGTTTTGCTTTCGTTGGAAAGGTCTCGGGCTTCGTGAGGTTTATAGCAAAGAAAAATTCAAGAAAATCTGGTGGCGAAACGGAGTTCGCCGGGTTTGCTAGTGCATTTATAATATTTGATATTTTTATCCGACTGCGCGACACGAAGAAGGGTAATGTATTTATCGGTATATGCATGTATGTTTGTTTTCAAGAATTTGATTTAACAGTTCGTTATTGTGGCACAAATATTTTTTACCCTACTACGTCACAACTGTTAGCTAAGAGTTGTTCAAATAATAAATTATCACTACGAAATATAACTTCTTACATAAAGATAATATAAAACTAGCTAAGTGCGGGTCGGACTCGGGCAGGGTTCCGTATACCATGTTGTATGGGAGCCCTACTTAATTTTTTCCTGTCTTTAGTATTTGTTGTTATAACGGCAACAGAAATACATAATCTGTGAAAATTTCAACTGTCTAGCTATCACGGTTCATGAGATGCAGACAGACGAACTGACAGTAAAGTCTTAGTTATAGGTCCCGTTTTTACCCATTGAGACCCTAAAAAAAGTATAAATATATAATTGTCCACAGAGATAATAAGGAACTAGTAATACACTCTGACGACCCAGTCGCTCCCGTCGGATATCTAAACTTGAAACTACATTTAGAAACGAAAGATAACTACGAAGCCAAACTACCTCCACTTGTGAAAAGCTCACACGATCACGTCAACGACCTAAGCGACACAGTGTTTAGCGATATAAGCGATATTGAACTCAGCGAATCGGAATTAGAATCTATAGAGAAACTTGAAAAGGAAGAAAAGAAGAAACAGAACGAAATGAATCCATTGTTGACTTATTCCGGTGATAAAGTCGATATTGATAGTCACAACGATAGTTTAGAGAGCATAGAGGATGGTTATAGCTATGATGAGCATAGCGAGTGTGAACGACTGCCTATTCTGGACCATAGTTCTATATATGGGAACAAACAGGGATGGTATTTTATTGGTGGGATTGTTGGAGAGGGGTCCGATACGAGGGTGGCGACGGAGGACGCTATGAAAAAACTTATTAGTAGGTAAACTTGTGCAAGAGCTTTATTTTTGTTAGTTTAGTTGCACGGTTTAGTATTAAATGCTTGATGGAAGAGCTGTAACCCTTACCACGAGTTCTTTATGCACTCGATCAAACTTACCGTATTTACTATGAAGCTTCAAGACTAGAATCGGGATCGTATCCGTTCAGCAGTTTTCGCGCGTAGGGGAAAAAAACATACATACTAACGTACCAACTTTCACATTTATAATATCACTAGCTATGTTGGCGAAGCTGCATAAATCCCGATCCCGTGGGAATTACAAGGACCCTTTAATAAGAAATTAGTGTAGAAAGCCATTATGTCGTGTCAGAGTTTTAACTAATTATATTTGGTCAGACCAAGTGATTGCAACATTGACGGCAGCATCATAGGCTTCACAGAGATTATTCATTTCGAGAGGCTTTTTTGCATATGGATAGGTCAGCGTTTGACCACTATCACACTCGCCTGATGGTAGGTGACGATGCGAACTAAGATGTAGCACGCTTTCCTAGAAGATACCTATTCACTCACGACTTGAAGACCCTCAAATTTACACGTCAAGAAAGACAGACGTAGGCAACTAATTTCCCTTGTAGTACGAATAAGGAATGTCCATAGAACGTGACGTACTTTAATAAATGTATACATATAAAATGCTTTGTCCTGAATGAGTGACTGACGGATCAACGCACAGCCTAAACTGCTGATCGTAGACACCTGCAACTTGGAGGGTGTTTTTTTGTATGACGTAGGCATCCGATAAGAAAGGATTTTCCGAAATTCTACCCCTAAGGAGGTGAAAAAGGGGGGCAAAATTTGTATAGGACAACGTGATTCCTTGGTCTAGTCCTACAAGAACCATTTTCGACTCCTACGCGGACGAAGTCGAGGGCAACAGCTAGTGTTCATATAAACCCATATCTTCCAGGTCTACTAGAGTCTGAACACCTTCGACTAGCAGACGTATGCTCAGTGAACATCTACATGAGAGACATGAGCTCTTACACAGGCCTGAACGAGGTGTACGTACAGACGTTCAGTCACTCCAACCCGCCCACTCGGGTCTGCGTCCAGTGTCCGCTGCCGAACGATGTCGGACTTATTTTAGATGCTGTAAGTTAAAAATTTAACAGATTTATAAAAAATGTGGACTCATAAACAAAGCGAATAAGAGGATTCTTTTTTCTGGGGATAGCTAAGGTGAAGGAAACATATCGAGCAAAAAACCCTAAAAAATAGTCTGCCCTTTTAGGAGTATAATTAACAAAAATATATTACCTAAAAAATTGTAAACATAAAAATAACCTAAAATTCTTAAAAACCTACTCAAAAAATATTTTCATTTTTTCTCTTTTTATTTGTTGTTATAGCGGCAACAGAAATACATCATCTGTGAAAATTTCTATCTCTAACAACTCTCTAGCTATCATGGTTCATGAGATACAGACCTGGTGGATACAAACGGATGGACAGCGAAGTCTCGCTAGGCTCGGAACTAAAAACTAAATACTTTTATAGCTGCGCCCCGCGGTTTCACCTGCGTAATAATTTTCTGCGCAACTTTCTTAATATTTTCTTTCATAAAAACCTTCTCTTGACAATATCAAAGACAACAAAAAAAGAATTGGCCAAATTGGTCCAGGCGTTGTTGAATTATGCGCTTACCAACACATTTTGCGATTCATTTTTATATTATAGATTAACATATCCAATAAATGTTACAAAATACTCTCATTGAAACCGAAATACGATTAGAAAAAGTTGACTCGATATAAATCAATCATGAGCACCTTAATGGCGTCTTTTTAAAATTTATTGGCATTGGACCTTGTTTAAGTTTTAATATTTACTGACGATTAAGGTTCCAAAAGATTAGTTGTTACCTATGTATTTTTTCAGTAATCTGTCTACCATAATACAAGCCTAGTCGCTTAGCTTAGGGCTAGACGGCGCTTTGTGCAATGTTTTGCAATATTTGTTTGATAGCATAATAAAATAAAAATAAAAATAAAAAATAGCTTTAATTTTCCTTAATCATTTAGGTTATGAAACATTAAAAAAAAAAAGAAACGCTTAGCTAAGATAACTAACTATGCTGATAAACTTATAAAAAGTATTACTTACATTAAAAATTAAAAAGGGAAAATGTTTAGGTATTCAAGGCAAGTAACCCATCTATAGGTTACTTGACCTTTAACACCCAGACATAAATAAAGATACACATATATAAGAGTATGTAAAAAAAAGTATATAAGTATGAGTTTTTTTTGCTTATTAGTATAGTTTAGTAGTGTTAGTACGTTGTTGTGTAAGGACCGCTCATGCGGTAAAAGCCTCCTCCAAGGTTTGCCAGGTCTTCCTTTCTCTCGCTAATCTTGGCCACAGTCTGCCGGCTGTCTTTTCTATGTCGTCAGACCATCTTCTCTGTGGTCTGCCTCTTTTGATAGCATAGCAAAGATTTAACGTTCAAACTCTGCTCAGACGATGTTTTTACCAAAGCTTATCCAATGGTCTTCATAGTCTTTACTGTTGTGTTTAAAATAATTTCCAATGTAATTGAGTAATTAAATGCCTTTTTAATTTCAGGTTGCTCATAAAACGTGTGTAAACGGCGAGACTGATAATCCTAAAGAGAGAGTTACAATGCATGTACAGGGTATATCGCATTGGGCGCCGGCCAATATTGGACCCTACAGTCAAGCTTTTAAGGTATATAATTGATAATCTTAAGTAGTATTGCCAAATTGTCGATAATCTGCTACCCTGTCAATTGTTATCATGCATATAGATGCATATAGTTTACTTACTTTAATTGTTAAGTACTATCGATAATATTGTATTGTTATTATGCACCATGCTATCGATACTATCGATTATTAATTAACTATCGACGGCAATAGTCGACCATTGATAGGCAAATCAATGGTCGAATGACTGACTGACGGATCAACGCACAGCCTAAACTAACCTAATAATACTTACAGGTTGGTGAAGTGATAGGTACATGCGGTTTGATCGCGTTAGTGCCTGGCAGTATGACGATGACGTCTGGCGGCGCGCGGCCGCAGTGTGCGCTCGCGCTGCGACACTTGCAGCGTGTGGTGCGAGCTGTCGACACCAGGGCCACTATACGGAGCGTCGTTCAGGTGCGTGCCTATATTCTCTTACTCTATGTTGGTTGCTAGCCTCCAGAAAAATAAACTTTAAGAGAAAAGGGTACCGGACGCATCTCCATACAAACGTAGTCGACTCTTTCCTCCCTAAATTATGACACTAGAGCAAATATTTTTGTTGTATAAAACTTATAACTGCCATGACCATGCCCCTGTTTTTTTGTGATAATTAGAAAAGAAAAAAAACCAAGATATAGGGGCATAGTCATGGCAGTTATAGGTTTTATGCAACAATAATATTTGTGCTAGTGTCATTATCCAGGGAGGAAACAGTCGACTTCGTTTGTATGGAGATAGCGCCGGTACCCTTTCACCTTAACGATGGCTCAGAAGATGCTGGTGGCGCCCATTTACATAAATACTGCACTTACCCTCGTAATACGTAAGACGCTCCTATACTATTGAAATATGACACTTCAATGTCAAATAATTCGCCACTTATGAAAAGTAGCCTTTCGGTAATCTGGCGTTGGGAATACGTAGGTAGAGGCAAATGTGTTTCTGATATTTTACTGTTCATCGCTGTCAGTCAAACCTCAAAATCTATCAGTAACTCAGGAACTGTCAGATGTGGATATAAGCACTTGCGGCTATCTAAAATCTTTAGTCTAAAGTTTCGAGCATTGTCCCAGTCTCAGTCTATACATATAAAATGCTTTGTCCTGAATGACTGACTGACGGATCAACGCACAGCCTAAACAGCTGATCGTAGAGACCTGAAATTTGGAGGGTGTGTTCGTTGCATTACGTAGGCACCGAATAAACAGGATTTTTCGAAATTCTACCCCTAAGGGGTGAAAGGGGGGGGGGGGCAAAGTTTGTATGGGACAACGTAATTCCTTGGTCCAATCTACTTCAAATTTTGCATAAACATTCTTTAACAGAATTGACGGAACACGTGTTCTGTATTTTATTGAAATTCATCCCCTAACGGGGTTAAAAAGGGATAGAAAGTTATTTTCTTTGGGGATTTCCTTCGACTCGAACTCCTAGTGCTTTTGATTTAAATTAAGTAAGTATATTTTATTTTGACACGTGTTCGAAACTCAATCCAATTTTAAGTCAACAAAACAAAGCAAAAGCTAGTCTTTATAGTCTCAGTATATCTATATGTCGTACGTGGTTGTTGTTTCAGAGCGTATGCTACGTGACTGCGGGTGCGGCAGTGCGCGGCGCGCGGCGTCAGTTCGAGCGTCGCACGGCCGGTGCTATAGTGCAGTACGCTGTGGTCGGCGCGTTGCCGCGGAACGCAAGCGTCGAGTGGCACGCTTGGGCCCATGCACATAATAACCGGTTTGAATGTAAGCAACACTATTATCCCGCTACCGAGCTACGTTTACTAAGTCTAGAGTGAATGGTACCTTTTGGGCGAGCATGCTACATCCTTGACCTCATCTTCGCTTCCCATCAAGTGAGATGATCAAATGCAAACCTATTTAGTGTAAAAAAATTTGACATCTGTAAAGTCGATTTACCGACGATAATTTTATGTGATATCGTTATAAGAAAACATTGATAACCATACATAGCAACGATAATACGTTGCTATGTTTACCTTGTCAATAACATGACGCGTTGCCGGAACATGACGCATGACGTCATACTTTTTTGTGAATGCAGGTGTTTATCAATGTATAAGACAAAAAAACTACGAGAATTCGAAGCAATCGATCCTAGGTTACTGGTGAATTTAATACGGGGGCATGCGAATCGTCCCGTACCACCGTCCGCGGCGCCGCCGATAAAAGAACGATAGATCGTCTTTTGTTCCGGAAACTTTTTCCTAACCGTGCGGTACCATTAGTGGACTTAAGGTTAGGTAAAATTACCGAGATGCCACTAGTGGTTTCACTGGGGGTACCACGGTTCCAAAATGGATGGCTTGGTAACTTCAATTATTATCGACTGTTTGGTATTTTCGTGTCAAATCGCTCACGTAGAACGCCTCGAGAATTGTAGTTAAACTTTTTGTATTTGATTTGTCAGACGAAGAGACAGGATGCAACGTCGGCGAATACAAGGTCGCGATCACGAGAAGATGGAACTACGAGAATACGGTCGCCGCTTTCGTCTGCTATGTTGCTACAGGTACGTTTACTATAAAAGAAAATAGAACTCGTTTATCTTAACAAATGACGAGGGCTTTCAACTACAGATCATATAAAGGGTCAAGCAACAGTTATTAATATTTATTATATGTAGACTAGCTGTCCCGGCAAACGTTGTTTTGCCATTTACAAAAATAAGATGTTCGATTCTCAGACGTAACGAATATACACAAAAAAATTCATACAAATCGGTTCAGCCGTTTAGGTCGACATAGGCAACTAACACCGCGACACGAGAATTTTATATACAGGGTTATTGGTAAATATACTAGCAAGCCGTTGAGTCTACTTCTGTGCATCTAAACAAACAACTTTTGTTCTACGACTTTTTGAAATTCTGTTTGTTTAGGTGCACAGAAGTAGCGCTCAACGACTTGCTAGTATAATTACCAATAACCATATATATAGGGATAGATAGTCGATTGTTAATGATAGATATTTGTGTGACTGTCACCGTCTAAACAATATCAATTATAGTTGCATGTTTACAATTGAAATATCAATGTTCATCATCATATTCAGGTTCATCTCCATCAACGTGCCAACTATCGTTCCCCTCTGAGGAGGCGTGCTCGTCTCACCGCTCGCTCGCCTCAAACATGTCGCAACAAGACCTCGAAGAGGTGCTTGAATACGCGCTCAAGAAACTAGTCAACGAGTGTCGGGATAACCCAACGTCCGCTGTAAAAATGAGGATATTTTATCAAGTACGTTGTAAATCATCGAAAATAAGCTTTTAGATTCGCCTTTCTTTCTTTTCTGATGTGTACAATCAAGGGGTCTTAAAGTATCTGAACTTAAGACTGCATTATCACAAACAAAAAATATCTTAAGTTACGCCGAATGGCATCTAACGAAAATCAGTTGGTGCGCCAGTGAGAACTTTTTAGGGTTCCGTACGCGAAGGGTAAAAATGGGATTCTATTGTTCGTTCGTCTGTCTGTCTGTCGCCAGGCTGTATTTCATGAACCGTGATAGTTAGAAAGTTGAAATTGTCACAGATCAATGTATTTCTGTTGCCGCTATAACATTTAGTAAAAACAGAAAATAAATAAACTGGGGCCTCCATACAACATGGTTCGGAACCTCTCATGTCCGAGGCACTTGGCCGATCTTTACCTCACTGTGCCAAAATATACGACAGTTGTAGCACCTTTTAACAAACAGTAAATCTAGTGAGGATTGCAGTCCAAACACGATTTCTCTCACCATTGCTATTCTTCTCGCTCAACTGGCGGCACAGAGTTCGCAAAGTGCGAAAGATGCATGCGCATACGCACCACACTTATAAGATATTGTTGTGTAAACATCATTGACAGCTCAGCGAATTTGGCTTGAGACGTCCCAACTCGTGAGAATAGACTGCTCCATTCTCACTAATTATATTGCTGTGTTTATAATGTCAATAAGAAGTTGTTTGTTTTCTATAGGTATGGAGCGCTCCGCCCCCCTCAGTGATAACTAGCGCCGTGTCCACGGTGGTGTCGCGCAGCGGTATCCGTACTGCGGCCACGGTCGTACCGGTACTCGGGCTGCACAACGCGTTCACCTTCCTTTCCGTCTCGGCGTCGAGGCTCGACGAGTGAATATACAGGTAAACGCAGCTTCGTCACAGATTGCTGTATGCAGTGAAATTACGCTTCCGCCCTTTGTTTGTTACAAGATTTAAAGATTAAAAAATATGTAATAATTTTTATTATTAGATATTGAAAACTGAATTCCAAGTATTTATTTTCTTATATTGTTTTTTCTTTGTCTACAGATTTCGTCAACATCAACAGTTACAGATGCTTTATTGCCAGTTTATAATAAAAATATATTTGCTGAATATTTTCAGTGTTTATTATTATAAAAATTTTGTTAATTATGCTACCGAGTTTACCATACGATTTAAGTCAAATTATATACATTATTTTTTATTGCTATCTGTGTTTATGTTTTCCTTCCCAAAACAATGAAAAAATCGTACATTGAAATTAAATTTACTTTATTTTTTTTTACAAAATTGACCGAACAGTGCGAGATTTCTAGAACGTTTACACTTGCATTAAGTAGACAATAAAGTTATAATAATTCTCTTATAAGTAAGTCTTAATTCACCTGTGTCAGTAAAGCAACGCCGAACTATTTGTTTCAGATTAGCCGAGTCGGTTGTGAATAAAGTACAATCATGATTTAAACAAAATAAAAACTTTACCGTGATAAATTTGTCTCTAAGTAAATTAACCAAGCGGTAATAATAAAGTAAGAACATTATATATTTACGCAATTATTCGATAGATCAATCGATCATCACTGCACTTAGAAATAATTCTAATTTAATTTATAATACACAATGCTATTGGACAATTGCACACAGTAGTGGTTAAAAGACGATAGCAGAGATAGTTTAATAGGTCTTTGGCTCATATTTGCAAACCTTTTAACCAGTGGGAGTAGATGTGGACAAAAGAACAGGTTTTTCCGCTAAGTAGAGTCACACGTGAACTCAAAATTTGGCGGAAATGGTGAATAATTAATCTACTACTTACACGTCGCTATTCGGGTGAGTTTGAGCGCCGCGCGAGGCAGACTTAGTAGGTTTCTAACAAAAAATATATATAAGTAAATTGAAATCAAAAGTAAAAAAAAACTCAAAAATAAAAAACTGTTCAGCTGAAGCACCAGCCGCAAGGTTTGCACGTATGAGCTTGTAACCCGATACAAGTACAGACAGAAAATGCAATGCATATACATATTATATTAAGTATTATAAAACTACATAAATTAGTGTAATTAGAATGCTAATAGGAGCGACCTAGCGCCATTTTGTGAAGACAATTTTTTTAAAATTTGCTTCATATATCAAACTATTTTTATTTTGGGCCACAAAAAACGTTGGAGCAGAATGCTCGGAAGAATTCCAACATCACCTCGAACTGTTGTTATCGCTTTAAAGCAGCGCAAAACAATTAATCGGGATTCTTCCCGCTAAATTGTTTTAATAAAGGCTAAGCTTTGACAAATTTGGCCAAATCGGTTAAGTTAAAAATTAAAAAATATGAGTAGTTTCAAAGCATCATTAGGTTTTAAGAAAGTTGGAAATGATTTGATATATTTTATGATATATTTTGATCTTAAAATAGGTTTTTTTACGGGTGCCATTTTGTACAAAAGGCGGTCAATAGTAAAAGTATTTGCGAGCTATAGCTTTCATTTCCTTCCCGCAAAATTATGCTCTGCGTAGCTTTAATAAAAACTGGTATAAGTCGGTCATATAGCATTCTAATCACGTAGCATACTGTTGTGTGGTGAGACGTAACAGCGGTAACGACCCATTGCGCCTGCGTCGCTAGGCCTTGAAGATATCTATAGAAAACTATACCACCCAATTATTTACTTATATTTTATGTAAACACTATTTGTAACAAATAATAAATAAATTTCTCGAAATGAAACTAAAACATAATATAATCTTGAGTTAGATTTGATCATAGTCACTATATTAATAATTATCACCGGATGGTACGCTTTCGAAAATACGAATAAATTAGTACATTAATAGCCTATTATATTTCGTTTTGTACTTTGAAATTAAGTTGGGAAAAAAATTGTCATAATATGAAAGAGCTGCAGAATTTTATTCATAATAATAATTAAACTAAAGAACTAATATGCTTAATATAATTAAAAAGTTATTTATCAACATAAGTGTATTTTAAAGGGAAATATCTCGTATCTTATATTCTCTAATAATAGGTAGATGAGTGAGTGTTATCAGAAGGCATGCATTACTTGGTTTCAAGTTATTGCAAATGTATATTTTGTATACAGTTGTATCCGTATGTATGTATAACTAAAATAAATACCTTAATATCCAAATTAACTTTAATCTAAAATTAATCTAGTTATAAAAAGAAAACAAACAGCTCGCCAAATTAGCAAGACAATGAATAAAGTAAAATAAAATTTTGAAAAGATGATTAAAATGCATTAAAAAGGCAGATTTTCGAATATTTCAAGTTTATTTTTACTTTAGTTTATGGAGAAAAATCATAACAAACTTATTTTCTTTAACTAATTTTATAGATACAATCACACTATTGAATAATATTGGGGATAAATATCGAGTACCTTCCAATATAAATCAATTTAATAAACAAACCAGTATTGAAACAATCTCTCCTATCCACATAAACGATTATACCAGAACGAATGCACAATACATGATTCTCACGGCATTATTTGTAAAAAAAAAAACTACAAATATTATAAAAATAGTATGATTGCCCAGCTACCCCCGTACGGTGAAGTTAGTTACTAAGTTTACTGTACATTTTACATAAATGTTAGTTTTTGTGATCTACAGCTATCTATCTAACCACTTTACGATGTTATAATCATCTGTTAAATCAAACCGATTTTATCCCGCTAAGGATATATAATATACAGTAATAATTCGAATATTTCAGCTCTCCGGTCGCAGTCGCGTCAGAACCATTGTAATAATAAGTATAAGATCTCAACGCGTAGAAAACGAAAGTACAGCGATTAATTAACACAAATAGATAATACAGCTACGTTCTCACCTCATTATCCGATAACTTAAAGTTACATAGCCTACTAGTTACTCGTTATATTAATCAGATTTATGCAACAGTTTACCTTACAACCGTATTACCGAAGCGAATAAGTGTTACACGTAAACTAGGTAATAACAGCTAAATATGTTACATTATATTAGACAGTCCAGTTCTATACACAGGGGGGGAGGGGGAGTGTTAGAGACGGGCACGCTCAGTCGCCGGGGTCCGGATCCGGATCGGCATCCGCGTCCTGCTCATGCTCCTCGTCATCTTGTTGCTGCTCGAGCAGCCGGCTCGCTATGTACTGCCGGTGGGCGTACTTGTTGAACCGACGCTTGGCCATGAACAGCGTGGCGATGGTGCGCGGCGCGAGACGCACGGCGGCCGCTCGCGACGTGATCCCGCCGCGCCGGCAATCGCCGCACGTGTAGTCCAACACGTTCAGCGCCGACACCAGGGGCCTAACGCATTCTGTACAATCGAGGGGGAGGAGGCGACGTCAGTACGGGGTTGGTACGGCGAGGCTCACCCGCGGCAACATACATACGCCACATGACCAAATATTCCCTCGCGAACAGAGGGCTCGAACACGTATTACGGCACGAATCGAGTGCACTCACGTATGAGCATCAGTGCAATCGAAATGAGCCTCAATATGTAGTTTCCATTCCGTTGCATATTAATTCATGTGCATACACACCATCCTCCGTTGTTTACCGCAAGCGAGCCTAGCCCACAAAGTAATAAGAACAGTACATATGGTACCTAATACATACGGCATTGCATAGACACACAAATCGACAATATTCAAAAACCTCCCGTCCGTGTACCCTGTTGTAAACCCACTATCATATCACTACTCTATCTAAACGAGGCCAGTGAAGACTCACTGTGTATTATACACGTCATGCTTTACCTGTTGTTTTCATCTAAACACTCATCTAACGAAACATAAGCTGTCTATTGTATATCTTGTAACATATTGCAGTACGACTATTGTTTGTAACGTTTCAGGCTTCCTGGTTTTACCAAACAGAGCGTTATTAATGGAAATGATAGTCCAGCGATGTGTATGGAAAAGCATACCATTCTGTATGTATGACTATGGAACATTATAAAGCTGAAGAACCGAGCTGATGTGAGAAGGACATTTTTGTTTCGTATCTTTTTCTATTGTACTAGAGTCTAGGTTCATGCACATAACAAACATTTTAAAAGCCAATTGAAGATTACAAAAATGTATTCTCACTTCGTCAATACGCGCAGGCAATATGCAAAAACACAGGCAAGGCTGGAGATGAAACGACATGCACACGAAATTCGAGCTTAAAAGACAATCACAGTTCCGTATTCAATCCAGCCGGTGAGACGTGTGTGGGGGGGAGGTAAGCTTTCATTCTACGCGTGCGCTAGTGTGTGACCGCGACGAGATTACACCGCGTGTATCGCCGACATTACACAAAACACAAACGCGATAACATCATACCGTATGTAAACAACGCCATCATTATCTATAACGTAAACATTATTCGGCGATACATTCGTGTAATCATAATAACCGCGTGGTATGACGTACCTTGATGCAGTTGCCTATCGCACAGCTTACAAATGACGAGCTGCATTGTCCCCTTGGGCCCGATGAAGGAGCGCTCGCATAGCGGGCAGTATCGACCGATGCGGTACGCCCTACGTACGTACGCACACACACATACGGACCGCACGCACACGCGCACAACCACCGGAACACAGAAACACGCCATTAGTATCGACATCGAGACACAACGACTATTGATAACCACTTCTAGTACGGTCTCGATGATTATTGTTATGATTAATGAATTTTATTGCTCGTCTTCGGACTTTGTGCACATTAATTTATTGTGTAAATACAATACATAAATAAATAAATACAATTTATTATGTTAATATGTTTGTTTGGTGCCTTAAATTTTGACGTGTATTATAAACATGTAAAAGATTAACTAAACTTTTATTGTTACATATTTTTTTAATAAATAATGTTATACTAACTACATAAAATTGAATTTACATATACGAATCAATCACCAGTGTTTGTGTGAGTGTAGTAAGTAATATCGAGCCCGAAGACAAGTAATAAAATCTAACAAGTTAGTGTTTGCATTTAATGTGATGTTTTCAAAGCCCTGATTAGTGAGTACTTGTCAGTAATGACTAATGACATGAGTTAGTCAGATGATTGGATGGAGCGTCAACACACGGATTCATCGTTAACTGACGCATATACATACAGAAACAAACAACGAATTAAAACATTGTAAAAATACACAAACTAACCAAGTATTGCATCAATTACGAAAGTAATTGTCCAAATTTACCAAGAATGAAAAAGTTAAAAGGAACAGCAAAGTTATCGCTATAGAGGCGGCCAATCTTATTCGTATTTACATAAAAAATATACTGATTTAATTTTGTAGAGCGTCCCAAACCAGAAGGCTTTGTACATTTTACTTTCCTGTTCTTTTTACGAAGACCATTTGCTCAAATACCGGACTAAATCTTCTACGGTAATTGAGCGAATAGTCATTTAACGATGGAAGGAAAGTTATCGAATGATCGGCATGCAACTTAAATCATATACGGAATATGTGCTGAGATAAGAACGCTGCATTGGGAATATAGAAACATTCTGCGGGGATCAATGCTACGAGATACCATAGACAAAGCGGATATCCAGAGTGAAGGCAGAACGTCCAGACGACGACACAGAACATAATGGACCGGTGTTATGTTAGTTCACATCAAACGCATGAGATGACGCGTGAAACACATTAACACTACCAAGACCAGTTATTACTTAAAACATATTACACATAATCGAAATATTTTGTATTGAAAACTGTGTACTTTTTTTTTATCTTCATCCCTCTTCTTGTAAATGGTACGTAATCGTTTCAGGTTTTGTTGTTGCGCCTCTTGCTTTTACTTGAAACACAATACGGAATACGTTTAATCTTTGTAAATTCCGGTGTTTAAATACGAGGCAAAGAACAATATAATAAGTAGTAAGTAGTTAAGACATTCGATTCTTCACAAATAATCATGTATTCATCAGAACTTATCACGTTCAGAATCTTTAATCGATTAAAATGAGAGTGAAGAATCAAATGTGAGTTACTGCTAATTATAAAATAGATAAAAATAATGATGATTATTTCAAAATTATTGAGATATCTACGAGTACAAGCTTTGTAATGCCAACTATACCCTTTCCAATCGTTTATTTAACTTTTGACAGCTCTAATACTTACTCAAATAGTGATATCCTGACCCGTTACCGATTCGATTTCTTTTATCGATCGATTTTATTCATGAAGAACTTTTAATCGATTTGACACACTCTTTATTTTGTAGTTGTTCCTTACAAGTAGGTACCGCAGTTCATTCACATGCTTTTTATTTGAACCAACTACAGTAAGTCCAAACGATTACTTTAAATTCAATAATTTGCAACGAATATATTCGATCCCATTACTAGGTACGAGTACGATGGACCTGTTTTCATTACGCAAATTAATTATGCATTAAAACAGAGACATTTAGGGCATTTTAATGCAAAATAATAAAGGTTTTTACGTGATTTGATATAAAATATAATCACAATAAAAAAGTATGTTTTATAAATATAATCGATAATCGATTTATTTCAAAACCGTTTTAAGTCTGTGGTCATTAATTACGAATGACACATCTCTTAAGTGGGTGGAGCCCGTCCATGAAGTACAGTATTACCTGTAGTACATTGTATCAAAAATTATTACTAAACTTTAAGTGCGTGATCTGTCAAAAGTTAAATAAACGATTGGAAACACTATAACTGTGATCTAACGAATGATTTTACGGTACTTTGCTTCTTAAATTAGAAGTTATTTACTATATAAGTTTAAGTTCAAAGCTTCCTGAAAATAATTTTATTTATTCAACCAACTGTGAGTAAAATTCTTATTCAAATTCAAGAAAAATAGTTACTTTTCTTTTCAAAGATATAATCAAAAGATACGATAAGATCTTAACTTCAACCTTCCATAGCATGTTGAAAATAAATTCATGTTGCTATTAAGTTCGTCAAATAAAACGTTCTTAAATATATTGATGACGGACACTTGAAAAAGAACATTTTGTTTTTCTTTTAGAAAAGGTAATATTTTTTTTAACGTTCTCGTTCAACGTTCTATAGCACTTATTCTTCACTCGTAGAATAATACTGACCTTGCGCAAGGCGTGCAGAGCGAGTGTGAGTAGACTTTGTGCCCGCCGGGGCCGCGCCGCGTCTGATGATGCCACTCCGCGTCTCCCGTGCCCGAAGCGCTCGTCGTCGGCGTCGCGCCCGACGTCGTCGGTGTCGCGCCCGCGGGCAGGCCCTCCGGCTCTCGGGCACCGCATGACTTACATATAGCACACTCTACGCAGTGCCATCGACCTAGAATGAACACATTGGTTAGGTGTCACAAGATATTATACTTATGAGCAACTAAATCGACTGGACTTGACTTGACAAATCTGTGTTTTGTTTTTAGGGTGCCATAAAGTCTTTATCTATCTATCTGGTTTGAAAGTAGAACGCTATTTTGATTATTTAAAGCTAGGTTACAGACAGCGGCATTTCTTTAAAAAGTGATTTTTAAATAAAGTTAGAGTTATCTTATTTATTAAAATTTTGCGTAAATTGTTAAGCTGAGAAAAAATCATACAACTTATAAAAGAAGTTTACAAGAAATTCTACCTCTACCAAACCAACAAGATTGCGGCTTCAATTTGACACAGCGTATAGTCTCATTACTTAGCGCGCGCAAAAGTACCAAGTAAATAACAGCTGTAACCACTTAACCACTTACCACTAAAACCGATTGCAATGAAATTCAGTATGTAGATAGCTGGAGGCCTGGATTAACATATAGGCTACTTTTTATCCCAATATTCCCACGGGATCGGAACTTACGCGGATGAAACCGCGGGGCGCAGCTAGTAGGGTTATATATAATAGTTGTTTACCTTGCGGCACACGATCGAGGCCGACGCAGTATATATGGAAGCCGCGATCGCAGAGATCACAGAACAGCATCTTGTCGTCATCTTGCGGCTTGCGACACGCGCAGCACGACTTGCACTCGGCGCACTGCCACGCGTACTCGCGACACTTGCGGATCGTGTCCGCGTTCAGTTCCAAGCAGGAGGGGTGCACTGAAACATATACAAGACTCATTCATTATCATCTTTTTAACCCCCGACGCAAAAACGGGATGTTATAAGTTTGACGTGTCTGTGTGGTTCCGATTTTGTTTCTTTTGTTTGAAAAGTGAATTAGTCGGTAGTGTTCTTAACTATGTTTTTTAGATATACATTATACACAAACATTTCGCGTAAAACTTATAAACCCTTCTAGCGCATATCCATGGCAGGTCGCGACAATAATACACAAGTGTCACCCAACCGCCATGGGCATGAGTTCTGGATTTTTCTTAAGTTGGCAGCAATATTTGATTAGAAAGAGCCAGATATAGGCTTATCTCAGTCACTCCCATATCACAGTGACAGCTTAATAAACATCTTTCAAACACAACTAACGAGAATCAATTTGAAGATCTTTGAATGAACATGTATCTTCTACATGATCGGGGAACAGGCTCGAACGCGCGTGATCCCCGCGAAAACCATCCACATTCACGTTCGCGCCTATTCGCTGTGCTTCACGGCGTGTATGTTAAAACGAGAGAGAGTGATTGAAAGCAAATGAAAACTCACGTTTAGCGTTACAGTTGGCGCAGACAAGGAACCGTTCATGCGTGTACTTCCTATTGGCCTCGAGCCTCAGTTTACACACGCGGCACGTGTCCACCTGCTCCTCACTGACGCTCGTACTCGCACCCCGCGACTCATCCTTGTCTTTCTCTTGTTGGCTACTGCGTTTCACTTTCGTTAGCTTCTTACGCTGAAATACAATATATATTAGAAATAAATAAATATACAGGACACGTCGTAGCGTGCGTCACTGTCGCCCGGGGCGGAGTCATAATTTGCCGCCCTTTTTACATCATAAAAATAATAATGTTGGCAATTTACCGCCTTTTTAACGTCATGAAAATAATAATGTTGAACGTAACGATATAAAAGAATTTAGTAAAAAATTTATTTCCAATTTTGTTGCTGTCTAATGGTTGCTTCCGGGGCGGTCCGCCCCTCCCCCCTCCCCTCGCTACGCTACTGGCGACATCTAAACCCAAGCAACTTGGCTTGTATCATGGTGGCCAAACAATATTATTGAATACATACAGAAACACCCAGACTAGAAACTAAAATGTTTGTTACCTTAGCTGAGAGATGTTGTGGTAAATCAGAATCGTCACTCGATGAGGAGCTGCCTCCCCACGAGCCTTCAGATTCAGAACTAGATTCAGCCGGCGACGGCGGCGCGGGCGGCGCAGCTATCACCGTGTTCAGAGGGAAATATCTGAAATGGCAACAATAATATATTTGGTCGAGTATTTTCAAGATTACAGGGCTAAATTCCGCAAATTGTGAGGCGCGGGATATCAACGTTGGTTTGACGCCGACGCATTTAGCGCGGTAGGGCACCAGATTTGGATGGAAGATTCACTTCAAAAGCCCAAGATCAACTTAACAAAGCAGAGTAAGTATTGTTTTGTGTACCTGAGTTGTTCAGGAGTATAAGTCCGGTAATGGTGCTGGAACTGTCCCGGCAGGAGGGCGTGAGGGTAGAACCCTGCTGGCGGACGGCAGTGTGTTGGTGGCGGTCGTGCTGCGGTAGCTTGCGGCGTGCGGCGACGGTGTACCGTCATCGTTTGCAGATCGACGCACGCGGGCCGACGCCACGCGTTGCATCGAGCGTTCCATTCTAGGGCTGAAGCTATCGCTGCCGCTGCCATCTCCTATAACACACAGTATACTGGTAACAACAAGTCCGACTATAGATATATGTTTTTTTTAAATGATGGTTCAGTGTTTGACCTCTATCACACCTATTCACGACTTGAAGACCGCCAAATTGTACACGTCAGGAAAGACAGACGCAGGCAACTGAGTACGCTTAATGTGAACGTCTGGTATATCCACCATGAATAGGTGCCTCACATTAGTCTGCCTGGTTGTGTGACGAAAAATGGAGATGTCAAAATTAGATCGTGGAGGAAACATATCTCCAAGCTCACAAAGCTGAGGTAATAATATCAGGTGAATTCAGTAACTATAGCTTCTCATTGACAGTACTAAATTGTGCAATTGATGTCAGTTGACCAATAGGTTGAAACTTTAATTCCACTAATATTAAAATTTCAAAAGTATTTGTATGCAAAAACTACAGAACTGTAAGAAAACTTGGTAGATAGGAAGTTCTGAAATAACAAATAGGTAAAAACAAGCAGTAAGAAGTCGCGTGTGAATAGGTATCTTCTAGGAAAGCTTGCTACATCTTAAGCCGCATCGTCACCTACCATCAGGCGGGTGTGCTAGTTGTCAAACGCTGACCTATCATTTGTTAAAAAAAAGTTGAAGTCATTTTACCTGTCTAGCTTTCTCCGGATCAACTTTAGGCGGTTCCGGTTTATCCGAAGTCTTTTCAGATTTAACATCAACCTTGGATGGTTTCTCTTCCTGTTTCACTTCGGCCGTGGTATCAGTTTCCGTCATCTGTCTCTGTCGCTGATGCGAGCGGTATTCCTCGTACTTGTGAGGGTAGTCTGATAACATGATGTCTAAGACGTCGCTTGCGTCTACTGCTGTTATACCTGGTTATAAAGAATCATAATCATCATTTATTGCTTCATGTGTGGGTACAGATGGTTACAAAAATATATTTATACCATACCCACTCTAAAAAGCTTATTTTATTCACTGAAAACAGTGAATAAAAAGGCCTTTTAATCACTGTTTTGGTGTTTGTATATTCGACATCCATCTCAATGGTTATACAACCTCCTTGCGCTACAAAATACTGTCTGTCTGTGTCTGTCGTCTGAGTCTGTTGTCTGAGTCTGTCTGAGTCTGTCTGAGTCTGTCTGTCTGTTGTCTGAGTCTGTTTGCGTCTGTCTGTGTCTGTCTGTCTGAGTCTGTCTGTCTGTGTCTGTCTGTCTAAGTCTGTCTGTCTGTCCCACGACTCGTTATGTATAAAGTATAGTATGCAACTCTTGAATAAAGTACAGATTTACATTGAGGGCCATGAATCACTCGCGTCGCTCAGGATTCTACGTATCAGGATCACGAGCGTAGCGAGTGATTCATCTACGGCCCACGCTTTAAATCCGTCCTTTATTCACTAGTTGCATAATATACTATTAGACACAACATTAACCCGGTTGGGCAATACAATAATATTAGTTATACTTAATATAATATACATATTCCATTTATTTCTAATTGTTATTAACATTTTATTTCTTATTGAACTATGTCTTATAGACAGGCCACATCATTTTATTACTAAACAAAGAACAATGGTATTATTTCCCTATAAAAATAATCATTTTATAAAAAATCCAGTCTCGACCCACATACATATTGAATCAGAGATCTGAAATTCGGAATATATTCAAAAACATCTATTTGTTTCATGTAAATGTTAAGGTTAAAGCCCGAAGTAGGGATGACTAGGTGAAAAATGGGTTACAAGTTAATTGGTAACCAATTAAACATAGGTAAGCTTCGGGATTTGACCGTGACATAACAAATAGTTAAAAAACTTTTCAACAGGTTGATTTTATCAACAGGTGGGCAAGGTCAACCCACCCACAACATCATTGGGATGTTGTGGGTAGGTTGACCTTGCCTTTAGTGAGAAGTACCGCGAATATATTGATATTCGCGGTACTTCTCTCTTAAGGTACTAAAAAGAGTGCAGAACTTGGAATTATATAGTCATTCAGCAAGAAGATGGCCAAAAAAGTGAAGAGATTGCGTTAGGAATAATTCACAGTAGACCGGGCCGTGCCCGGGGCGGCCCGTGTACGTACGTGGCTCGGACGGGACATGGATTTTAAACGTTACATACGTTTTGTATGAAGCAGTTTATATAACACAGTGCATGATCCGTATCCCATCTGTGCCCAACGGATACTCATCTACACCACAGTTGTTCCACGGATCTGCCCCAGCCCCTCGGCAGCTGATAGCCCGGTGATAAACTTGTAGCACGGACTGGCTCCGCTCCGGCTCCGCCCCGGTCTTGGCCCGGCACAGCGTTATGAGAATTATCCCTTAGGGAAAATATGGGGAAAAGGGTAGTGAACGGGAATTAGACAGGAAACAGAGTGGAGTAGAGGAGGATGATAAGTTGACCCTACATACTTTTACTTGTAGTTCTATCATATTAATAAGAGACAATAAACACTCACCAAGATCACAAAGAGCTTCAGTAACGACTCCCTTTCTCAGAACGTAGTCCTTCTCCTCGCCAACGACCGGTCGCCGTTTCAGCTCGGGATATCGTCGCTTGAAGCTCTTCACACCGAGGAACATCGCTACTTGCTCTTGGATCATCATTACCTGAATGGAGAAGTTATTCTTAAGTGTTTATATTGACAAGGTGTACCTCATGATTCCTGATGAAAAGTATTAAATGTATTCTTTGTATTAGCGACCCGTCCTGGCTTTGCACGGGCACCTAAACGCCTGGAAGAGATCGCTTTGAGCGATAAGGCCGCCCTTTGTAGCACTAAGACTTAAGCTTTGTTTTTATTTAATGTTATTTGAAAATGGTGTTTACAATAAAGAATTTATCTATTCATCTTATCTAAACCTTTTCAACGTCAGTAATTTATTAATGAAAATTACCATATACTTACGCCAACCGAAACAAAAGTCGGTATTGGTAGTTTATTTAAATTTGTAGATAAATATACGTTCCTTTATACAAAAAAAAACATGGTGTAAAGGCAGTACAATTTTGACGCCTTAAGTAGTCAACGGCGCGGGCGTCTCAGTCAAGCTGACTGAATGACATCCATAAGTAAAAACCGTATGAAAATCCGTTTAGTAGTTTTTGAGTTTATCGCGTTTAGACAGACGCGGTCGCGCTTGTTTATAATACACATCTTTTAACTGATTAAATAGACGCATTTACTTATGTATCTTTAGTATCCGGTAATTTCTTTGCGCCGTTATTTTGCGTAGGCGACGACAAATAAGGTATAAGAGTTTTATAAGGCGATATTATTCCATTACGACTATTTCTATCAAAAGCTAAAGAAATGAGTCACAAATAGGTAGTATTATTATAAGAAAATACCGATACCTCAATTAATAAATTATAATAAGTAGTTTTGAAGTTAGGTGGGAACAGATGAACATACATACTTACGGGTCAAAAACATAATCCTCCCTTTGTCTTCGCCGTAGTCGGGTAACAAGCTGTGGACAACCCGCAGAAGTCCTAATTTGGTGGGATATTGGGATAAAAAATAGTCTTTTTTCCAGGACTTCAATCGGCTCAGTAGTTTTTGCATGCAGAGGTAGGAAACTAATAAGCTAATATTAATAGGATGTTAATTTACCTGATTATCACAAGTGGACGATTCAGGAGGCGGCCATGTGTATTCCTTTACATCGGCTGCTGTCCATACTTTGCTACTGCAATGAAATTAATACAATTTATCAATGACATGTCTTTGATTATTTTCTATGTAATACAGTATGGTCTCTACACCCGAAATCAAATAATGAAACACACAATGGTGCTAATTCCTTAAACTGTTTTATTAGTTACAAGCAGCGCTCCGCGGTTCAACCGATCCCGTGGAAATATCGGGATAAAAAGTAGCCTATGTTCCTCCCAATCAATCAATGTATCCTTTTTCAAAATTTCATTATAATCGGGCCAGTAGTTTCGAAGCCAAATCGTTACAAATATTAAAAAAATATTTGCTCTTTATAATATTAAGTAATACATTAGGATAGTTGTAACACAGTATGGTCTCTACCCTCGAAATCAAATAATGCAACACACAATGTTGGCATTCCTTAAACTGTTATATTAGTCAATTTAAATAATTTTCGTGTCAAAACACACACTTTTTATCTGTATTAGCTAACGTTTTTCTAAATGGAAATGAACAAATTCTAACTATAGGAAGGACTGTGAATGAACTGATTTCTAAGTAGTAAGTAATACCTGTCAAAAATATCCGCAAACTTTGATTTCTTCATTTTGTTGCTGCTATCATTTGTTGAACTCTTGACTGAGCTTTGTGAGTCTTCATCAAGTAAATGGGACGGTCTGGAACAGAACAATAACAGGTTTAAGAACTGAAAAATGTGGTAATGACTCAAAAAAATCAGATTAAGTGACGTAAAGCAAAAGTCTGATGACTAAAAGAGACTAATAAGAATTAATCTATTTAGAAAGAAAAGGGGTGTCTTACTAACGCTGAGTCTATTGATAGGGGTCGCTCATGTAGCTTGATTCAAGATTAACATTTCATATATATTAGTTCGAACATATATTTTTGTGATCCCATTGACATGTCTTAAAAACATAGTTGTGTAGGTTAAAAATGCACCCTCTATCCAGAACAAACCATAAGAAATTCATGACGGTTTTCTCTTTCTTTCACTAAGAAGTTTTCCGCGAGATCTGCGCAGGTAAATATCAGAATGCAATCTAATGTTAGTTCATACTCACTTAGACGGCGTGGCATTGTCGTCCATCATACATGTCTCTTCTTCGAACAGCTCCACCGTAGTCGTCGCTGGACCACACACACGACCGTATATACCCATCGTTTCCTGTAACAATATCATTTAACATGTTTAGTAGGTTTATTGATGACATTTCCATCTTCTCTCTTGTGAATGAATAGGTATTTTGTGAGTTCCATACCTTCATGTAGGTAGCCCCGCGTCCGCCGCCGCGACCCCGGCCTCGGTTGCGCGGTGTCCGGCCTCGGGGCCCGCCACGCGCTCCTCGCCATCCTCGACCCGCCCGCGGCGTTACCTCGGGGCTCTTCATGTACTCCTCGCTCTTGGGCGGAATGCTGTCGGTGCTGGTTTCGGCGAACAGTGAGCTGCGGCGGCGTGTGGTCAGCGGCGTCGAGCAAGTATTATTCGACTTGTCGAGCGCTTCTGTCATGCGGGGTAACTTAATCCGAGAGCTGGTTGGGTCGATGGGCGGTGATACAGGTGAGGCGGGACGCGGTGGCTCGGGTTCTTCCAGTGTCTCGATCACGATCACCGTCTCGGTGGGTGGAGGCGACTCCGCGGGAGGACTACGAGGCTGGATAGACCCAGTGTCGACACGCCGTCCTCGGCCTCTGCCTCGACCGCGCGGTTTCGCCAGTATCGCCGGCCGTTCCCTATAAAAAAGAAATCGATACAAATTGTAGATGCACTGATATTTTAAAAAGTAAATTAAATGGAAAACGAAAGCTTTTATTAGACAAGCATACTATATATATAGTTAGAAATACATACATACAGTGGATAAAAACTATTTAGAAAAAAATACAAACAAATTCAAGAGGAATTACAAGATAATCTTAATAGATGAATCGGTATTAGAATTGCTTACCTAGTCAGACGAAGCGACCGCTGCGGGCGTTCCTCGAGCGCCGTAACTACGGGAGTCGCCTCCTTGGGACCTTCAGACACGGGAAGCTTTCGAGGGCGCCCTCTCTTTCTAGGCTGGGGAGTCGCTTCGACCGCTTTCGGGGGCTCGGGTTCTGGTTCAGTCGAAGCTTTCGACGTGTCGAGCGGATCCTGCGATATTTCTTCCGGCGTTGTCATGTCACGGAAGTCGGAGTTCTCGTTAATTATCATCTCCTGGACATCTGGGTGGCAGTTATCTATTCGCGTTATTTCCACGATGACGTCAGAGCTCCCGGTGGAAGTGTTCGATTCTACTTCGGAGGTTACGATCGTTTTCTCCGGGTTGCTCGTTTCGTTTTGTTGTAATGATTGCATCTGTTTAGCTTGTAAATTGGTAAGAATATTGTGTAACTTTGAATTACCATTTTTGGGACAATTTTCATTGTTTACTGTTAATTGATTAACAATTTTTCCTCCCTGTTTGATTTCTGGGCTAGCCTTAGTTGGTGATATCTGTGTCATTTTCACAACAGGTGTTATCGATAGAGATTTGTTGGCGGACAGAATTTGTTCTAACTTTAACCTTTTGGCTTCAAGTATTGAGAGTTCACCCTCGTTGTTTGGCGGTGAAGTAGTGGTATCTGTCCCTGATGGTCGTTTACTTAGGTTTCGCCTCAAGATAGGAGTTTTGTCTGCGATATCAACGACCCTTGAGCTTCGTAATCTTTTGCCTATCGACATATCTGTCGTTTCTTCGACTGGTGCTTTTCGTCTGCTATTCAAAATCTGTTTCTTCGGACTTTTATCATGAACAGTTTCATGGGTATTCTCTTGTTGTACTGGAGAAATGGTTACTTTGTGAGTCTCTTCAGTTATTATTTTTGAAGAAGCTCCATGATCCGTTTTATTTATCTTTAAAATAATGCGTGGCGAATCTTGTCCAGAGCTCTGGTTGGAGACTTTTTCATTTACGCTTATTTCTAAAGGTCTAGTTACGCTCTCGTTTACTTCATTGCAAACAACTTGTATTGGTCTGTGTTTCGAGTAATCCTGATTTTCTGAAGGTAAACTATTTTTATTGTCGCGATCATTAGAGTGCTCAGTCGAGTGTTGAATTTCACTTTCGTTTCTTTCAACGTGTTTAGAATCATTGCAATTCGTTAAAGATACCTCTACTCGCTCACATTGCATCAATAAGTTATTACCAACTTCTTGGGTTTTTTCTAAATTATCTTTCGTCGTAGACAGAAGCTTTTTTAACAAGGTGCAATTTTGTAAAGATTTTCTTTGCTTGGCTGATGCTTGTTTGACCTCTGGCGATACTTTCATCAGTGAAGCTTCTAAATTGTTCGTTTCATGTATTTCATTGACTTGAATTGAATTTCGTTGATTTCTACCACTATCCATACTAGTTCCAAAATCTTTTAATCTCGGAGAACAACCTTCTTGAGCTTGTCTTGACTCAGAGGATTTTAATTTATTTTCATTTGAAACTGAAGCTATTTCAGGTACGCAATTCAATTCAGGTCCAGTATTTAACAATCCTGAAATAACACTTGGACTGCCAGGATTGCTGTCCACCTTTTCAGATTCAATATTGTTTACAATTACTAGTTTTTCACTTTTAGACTCAAACTTGGTTAATCTATCCACTTTCGGAGAGTGGGATAACTTTGGTGAATGAGCACCTTCAATATTGTTGAGCAAAATATGATCGTGTTCTGTATTATCAGACATATTTTTCATATTAATTTTCATTACCAAGGGAGGGTTCTTAATAGGTTTATCTAAGTTTTCATTTTGGATTTCAGTAGCAAGTTTTTCATCCGGTTTCACAATTGGCTTTATATTTAGTTTAGTTACTACAGGAATACTTTGACTTTTTGATGAATCTTTCTTGGGGGAAGCTGGAGCTGATGTTTCTTCTGGCTTTATCAAAGGTTTTATATTGAGTTTAGTGACAATAGGAATACTTTTTTCATTATCTTCCTTTTTAGGTGAATGAGATGATTTAGTGTCTTCCGGTCTTATTAGAGGTTTTATGTTGAGTTTAGTGACAACAGGAATTTGCTCCATATCAGACTTTGATGATTCCCTCTTTGGAGAAGCAGGTGAAGTTGTATCTTCTGGTTTTACCAAAGGTTTTATATTCAGTTTTGTTACAATAGGAATTTGTTCACTGTCAGATTTTGATGTTTCTTTTCTTGGAGACATTTGTGATGTATTTTCAGGTTTCATTATAGGTTTTATATTAAGTTTGGAGACAACAGGTATATTTTCTTCAATCTCAGATTTTGACCTTTCCTCACTAGGTTTTAGTATTGGTTTTATGTTTAATTTAGTTACAATTGGTATGTGATCATTATTTTCATCACTAGAGTTTCCAGTTTCTGATGACTGGTTTTCATCAGTTTCATTCCTTGTATCTTTACACACGTCATCTACAGGCTTAACAATAGGCTTAATATTAAGTTTCGTAACAACAGGTATACTACTATTATCCTTTTCAGCATTCATATCATCACAGTCTTTTTCTTCTGAAGAATTTCCTTCAGGGCTTTTTAAAGGTTTTATGTTCAGTTTAATTATTTTAGGTACATCTTCTACACTAGAATCTACTTCAATATCCTTAGGTTTAACTATGGGTTTAATATTTAATTTGGACACTACAGGAACTTTATCTCCTAAGTCCGCTGAGTCTTCTCTAGTTTCAGGTTTTATTATTGGTTTGATGTTAAGTTTTGTTACTAAAGGGATATGTTCTGAACTGTCACATACTGCTGTTGACTTTTTAGTTTTTGAAACATCTGCATCAGTTTTAGTAACAGGTTTTATAGTAATTTTAGGCACATGCATATTATCCTTAGTTTCACCTGAAGAACATGATTCTGTTGAAATTTTTAGTTTTGGTATTTCATTTATTGCAGTTTCTGGTGGTTTTATTGGCTTGATTGTTAATTTAGGGCTAAGTGGTTGGTTTTCTGATTTGCTCATTGTCTTGATGGTGAATTTAGGTATCTTTTCTAATGACTTCTCCTCTGATTGACTAATGACTAACTTTAACTTAGATTCATTTTCGTCTTTTTCAGTTTGCTGAATGGTTTTGATAGTAAGTTTGGGAATATTTTGTTCAGTATAAAATTTACCTTCACTTTCAGTGCCAGGTTTTCCTAATTTAATTGTAACTTTTGGAACAGTTTCTGAAGCGCCTTGATCTGATGCAGAAGCTTGATCAGAGGTACCAGTACTCTCATCATTTTCAGAGTATTCCGATTCTGATATTTCACTGCTACTAGACTTTCTGTGGATATCATTTATTTTTTCAGGTGGTTTTAATATAGGTTTTATGTTTAGTTTGGTAATACAAGGTATCTGATCACTGATTTCTTTTTTTGGAGCATCAGGTAATTTTGTAAGGTCATTTACTGATGGTTTTACGATTGGTTTAATGTTTATCTTTGTCACATTTGGTATTGATTGAATATGACTATTGTCATCAACAACATCTTCCGTAGGTGGCCTTATTGGCTTTATAGTGAATTTAGGTATAGGGCTCTTTGCTTCTTCAGATTGCTTGGTTCCCAATTTAATTGTCAATTTGGGAACCTGTTTTGAGCTTTCGGGTCCATCTTCTTGAGGACTACTTTTAGAGGTACTTTGAACATCTGTTTCAGATGCAGACAAATTCAGTTTAATCGGTGGAACTTTCTTTTCTTCACAAGGAACATCTATACTTTTTTGTTTTGATAAATCCTGATCAAAATTCCTTTTTTCAGGAAGTAAGGTTTCCTGATCTTTTTTAACATTATTGAGATCTGATTTGTCATCAATTTCAGATTCGTTTAATGATTCTTTAGAAATAGGAGATGCTTTAGGAGTGCTCAGCTTGATAGGTGGAACTTTTCTCTCATGTTCATCCTCAACAATACTTATTTCACTGTTTTTTTCAGTTGTATTCCCAATTACTTGGGCATTGGTAGATGATTGTTTTACATCCGATTTAACTTCTATGCTTGGTTTAATTTCTATATGTGTCAATTTATTTGATTTTTCTTCAACTTTATGAATTTCAGGTGTAGCTATAATTTCATTATGATTTACAACATCATGCTGTATTTCAGGTTTACTATTATCATTTTGGGGTTTAGAAACTTCTTGCACTGTGCTAAGCGATGGTGCAGGTAATTCATGAGGCATAGATCGATCATCTGATGATGTCGATTGACACTGGTCTTTACATGGTAGTCCGCTTTCAACATCAGATATTTTAGAACTATTACTAGTTACAGGTGTAATTTTAGGCCTAATAAGTTTAATTTTTTTAGAGGGAGTTGAGGACGTCTCTGCTTTGCAGATACTAATTTCACTTACATTGCTAATCTCTTCAGGCTTGGTATTACCACTTGGGACTGCATCGGATGAGCTTGAAACATCCTTCACGATGACTTCACTACTCGTTTGAGGGATTGTATTTACAGTTGAAGCATGTGAGTCTACCGTGGAAGACACGGTAGAATCAGGTCGTCGGTCACTGGGCACCGGCCGCACTAGCCGACGGCGAAGCGGCGATCGCGTCGCCGGCTCAACTACCAAGCACCTGCTTTCAGTAACACTACACTCACTAGACGTTGATTCAGCTCTCTCAACGGTCACACTGTCTCTTATATCACTGGAGGTCACATTTTTTACTGTTCTTTTGCAGTCACTAGAGTCAGACACATTTTGCACTGATTGTTCACTACTAGAAGAAGATATTGATACTGCCGGTGCCGTTACAGTCTCATTATCTGTATTTAAATCTGAACTTCTAGGTTCAGTCGAAAGTGTCGAATGAGTTTCAATGTTTCTTATTTGAACAGGATCTTGAGTTTGCTCACTACAAGAAGGTGAACTAGGTACAGATGGAACCACTGCAGTCTCATTTTCTGTGTCCAAGTGGGAACTTATGGGTTCAACCGGATGTGTAGAAAGAGACTCAATATTTCTCACTTGAACAGATTCTTGTACAGTGTTTTCACTACTGGAAGGAGAATAAGACACAGATGGATCTGGTACAGTCTCGTTTTCAGCGTCCGGGATAGGGCTTTTAGGTTCAGTCTCCTGAATTAGTTCACTTTCAACATTTCTCTCTAGAACGCTTTCTTCTACAGTCTGTACACTACTGGAAGGTGAACTAGACAGAGTTGGAATTGTTACAGTCTCATTTTCCGTATCTAAGTCAGCACTTTTGTGTTCATTACTTTCCACTTCTCTCACTTGAACAGTGTCTGTTGATGGTAAACTAACACTACTACTTGTATTTACACAGTCGGGTACCACATTTTGAGATGTACACTCACTAGACATTAGAGATGTACACTCAATGGACATTTGAGATGTACTTTCTATTTCTTTCGATGTACTTTGAGTGTTGTTTTCAGCATCTGCACTCGCAACAGGCGAAGATTCCTGAGGGTGAACTACATTCTGTTCGACTGTTGGCGGAGGCTCGGGTTGGCGCTGGGTTTCGTAATTCGAAGTAGATTCGATAGAAAGATCATTGTTCGACACGAGTGAGAGCCGCTTGGGAGCCCCAGGTCCGTCGACAAACTCGTCGATCATATCGAGGATCGCTTCCGTGCTCGTGTTGACGTCTTGTGCCGACGGCGACGGAACGCTGTCGCCGTCAAAGTTGTCCTCCGACATCGTGGGTGTGCTGCACGACATTCGAGCATCAGACAATTCGAGTTGGAATCTAGGAGTCGGATCGACGTCCTCACTCTTTCCGTCGTCCGTTTCCCGCGCCGATGCACCGCGGGACGCGCTTGTCGCGGTGCCCGCATCATCTTCTGAACTCTCCATTATCTACTGTTTTGCAACACTGTCATATCTGAAAGATAAAACGCTCTCTGGGTGATATTTACGTTATGAACGGGTAACCTGACGACGTGCGAGACTGACAAGCCACAGGCACCATTCTAATTCACCATAACGCTACAGAAATTCTTTCACGGGGTCCACAGCGTTGATTTATATACCTACACATGTACTTTAATTTCATATTCACGAAGTTTACGTCTCGTTTGAGGACGCGCGAGGTCTCAGAAACTATTCAACAGCGTAAACCGGCAAACAAAAAGCTTGTATACGCCATTTTTAAAACCAAAGACATGGCAGGTTGCGATGTACGGGCCAATAAAAAATATCCATTCCTACAATTCGGCCATTGTCGTGTTGGTAAACTGCAAGAAGCCCATAGATCGCTCCACTTGAGCTTTTAGCTTGTAAAAGAGTAATAAATATATTTTCGACATGTGTTAAAACGAGTCAGCTAATAACTCTTCTTGCTTCCTTCAACAAAGTTGAAAATAAATTTTCAATATGGCAACTGTCTTGTAAGTGTATTTTGGTTTTATCTAAGACAATTAATTTTACATAGCATAGTAAGATATTCAAAGTAATTTAATATCATTACAGGAAATTATCGCAAAATTATTTCTCGGAATAAAATTTTATAAAATGTGAAAAATAATGAAATAGGTAGATGTCCAAAGACAATTACTTCCGGTAAATTGTAAACTGTCAATGTCAATAACTTAATTTTCCATGGCGCAGCGTGGAAATTGAAGTATGGAGTTGAAACTTTTACCCTGAGTTTTAACGCCAAAGAGTTTTGGCGGGAATAGCGACAACGACGGACGCCAATGAGTAAAATAATCTATTTGAACGCCCTCAAAGTGCATGCATATGCCATTTGTCTTCATAGTCAGAGAAAAAAAAAAAAAAAAAGTGACATTGATATCTCCGTAAATTGGTGATAATTTTAGTGATGTGCAAGCTTTAAAATTATCACATAATCATCGATATTTAAAACTGGCTATAATTATGTGATCACATTTTATTATTAGTACCTGGATGACCGAGCTTTGCTCGGATTTTTGAAGTGAAAACTTCTTTAGCGGCGTTGAGCACTTTTTCTGTAATGGGTATAAAATCTTAAACTCGCGTCAGGACACGTGACCTGATCGAAAAAGCGTAAGACGGATGGAGAGTAGACAGCTATCCCCTCTCTACGGCGCCGTGCGCGGGGTTGTAACACGGCCGCTCGCATTCATTTATGCGTTGAACTCGAATGACTCGAGGTCACGCGCTCAGCGGGCACAGCTGATACCGCGCGCGTGTGTGCGTGGAACGAGCTCGCGGCTATGTCAGTGTGGGTGAGCGCTTGGG